>OZ014521.1:164557794-165808627 GCA_963966055.1 Lathyrus aphaca | reverse complement strand
CATTTTGGAAGAATCTTCTCTGCATTTTGTTTCAGTTTGCATTGATCTTCATCAATCACTTCTCAATCTTCACATATTCATCATCATCTGCAACTTTCAATCATCAATCATGGTTGGATTCAATTGAATGCTCAAGAACAACCTCAAGCATAGTTCTGCATTTTTGATAATTCAGCAAGGATTCCAGTGATTCATAGGGATTAATTCATCCTCTGAAGATTAAGGCTAAGTGTTATGCATAATTGAAACCTCACCTCTGGATTTCTTCAACTTTCGAATCACTGCATTTCAGGTTCCCTCTGAAATTCAACTTACACATTTTCTTTCTATTTTGCCTGATTTGTGTGATTTAAGGCTTAATAGAAGCAATGTGGTATCTGGCTAGAAGATAAGCACCATAAGTGCGTAGATTCAAATTTTCAGGTTGAGTTTCTTAGCTTCGATTTGCTTTGTTTAGGTGTGATAAATGAAAATTAAGGGTGGATTCATGACCTAATCATTGAGAGGAATATTTCTATGGCTTCATATTTCATTTTGGTTGAGTCTTGAGGATTCCCTAGCCTGAGGGTCACCGGAGAAGATGACCAGAGGTCACTTCCAGTGACCTGAACAGTAACCCTAATTTAATTGTGAACATAACGTGACCATTAGATTAGTTAAATCCTAAGGCCATGAGCGCGCCAGCAAATAAATGAATTACACGGCCAGCACATGCATTTTTATGAAGCAATTTCTCAGACTTCTTTTCACATCCCATGCGTGTTTGTCCAAGGCCTAACATAGTTGATTTTGTTACTGAATGTACCCCCCAGGCCCATACAAACAATTCAGTCCACTTCATTTTATTTTCTTTTTCATCTTTTTATTCCATTTTCGTTTTTGATTTTTAAAAATACTTAAACTTCATAAATAATTGTGAATTAATTCATGTGAGGTCTTTGCATTTTTCTCTAATTTTATATAATTTTTTTTCATATTTGTATTTTATATTTTAACCAGAATTAATTTCCCATGGAATTAATTTCTATTTTATCATTTTTTTTACCAATCTTCTTGTCTATTTTCTTTCTCCCAAAACACAAAATATAAATAGTCCATTCTTTTTGCATTAGTCAGAAGACTCATCAAATTTCCCTACCATATTTTTGTTTTTATTTTTAGGTCACTATAAGTCATGTTTTGGTCCCTTGTTTTCACACATGTGCCCATAAACCCTAATCCACTTCCACACTTCATTTAAACACTCAAAAATGAGAATTTTTGTGAGATATTTTGTATGAAATTCACCCTCTGTATTTTGTATTCAAGTGTCAATTTTCATAATTTTTCATGACCATTTAGGATTTTTTCAAGTTGCTTGGTTCACAAGTCATATTTTTGTTCATTTCTTCCACCTCCTTTGGTCCCATTAGCCTAAGGCCTTCATGCCAATACTTTGAGGTCCTAATTTTGAGCCTCTTAGATCCTCTAGGATGCCTTTAAGGTTTAAGTACAATCCTTGGGTCTTCACCTTTGATTTTTAGGTTTGCCTTGAGTCTTAAGTCACATATGTCCCATTTTAGCCTAATCTCACTTCTCCTTCCATCTTAAACACTTCAAATTCCATTTGCACATGAATTAACTTCATTTTGTCTTTGTTTTGAGTCTTATAAGTGTTTTGGGATTATCCATACCTGTTCATCTCAATTGTAGAATCTTGTGCTTCTTTTTGAACTTCATTTGCCTTCTAAAGGACTTTGAAAACCCTAATTTGAACACGTAGCTTTAGGATGCCCCTTAACCCATCATTTGTGAATATTTTCCAAATCTAATTTCCATTTTAATTTGTTGTCAAGCCTCTAGTTTTTGTATGGGGAGGTCAAGTTCCTTTGGGCATTTTTGAATTTTCTTCTAAGTCATTTTGTTTCATCTTTAGAATCATGTTTCTATATGCATTCTCCTATCTTTCAATTTCATATTTGAATACCTTTAACTTGAATCTCTTCTTTCTCATTTGATCTATCCATTTCCTTCACTTCCATATAGTGCTAAGTTCTGGATTTTTCATTTACCTTTGAATTTAGGAGATTTTGGTTTAATAAACACTTGAGTTTTCCTTTTAACTTCGTCCTTAGATTTCATTAGGGTTTAGTAGTACTTTAGGGCATAGTTTGACTTTAATTCAATTAATCCCTTTAGATACTTTTGAATTTATTTAGATACTGACTTTTTAAGTGTGTTACCTTATAGGATGCCTTAGACCTAGGTATTAACCTTAGAAGTTCACTAACATCTTTCCTTAGCTAGTGTGAGTTGTTTCTTGAAGTTTGCCATGTCATAATTGTTCATATCACTTCATGCTAACATTTGTTTTGTAGGGGGAATATGAGGTAATTACACTTCATTCCTTCTCTTTTATACATGTTTGTATTTGCCTTAGCACTTGGTGTTTTGTTCATAGGCTTTTCCTCTTGTTCTTTAGATTCAACTTAACTTCCTTAGAAAGTAAGTTGAATTCTAACTTGATTTTCTTTTCCTTAGGTTTAAAATACCTCACAAACCATAGGATCACCTTTTGTACATAATAAGATAACTTAGGGTTATGTCTTAGTCCCTCATTAGCTTTGACATTTGCCTTTTGAGTCTTCTTCTCTCATCTTCAAACAAAATCAAAAACACTTAATAAATGCATGAAAGAATCTCTTGTGTATAGCCTTATTCCATGGGGCACTTGCATTCATTCCATCTTGGAATAGTGTGGGCTTGTCTAGCATGATGTACAAGTCTGATCAAGAGATTATCTTCACAAATAAAACATAAAAGACACTTCTTCACAAAGCTACAAAAACATCTAATAAGTTCAACAAGCTAGTGAACTTAGACCCTAATCCTTGGAAACAACTCTTGGATAAATTCTCCTTACTTGGTGTGCTTGTTCTATTATTCCATCTTGGAATGTAGTAGCAAGTACACATTCCATGGAAAAGAGTTTGAATTCACTTCCTTGTGCCAAATTCATACAAAACTCTTAAAAAGCAAACAACAAACAATAAGCGATTTTCCTGCGGGAACTTATTTTCTCACCTCATTCATTCTTAACGCGAACTTGCGACGGTTTGTCTCGCATGCAAGACGGTAAACGCACTCGTATTAGACGAGCCTGCAACACTTGAGCATAGACATACGCAGTTCCAGCATGAAAACACAAATAAATAGTTCCCGCCTTAGTTAGGCGAACTACGTCGACTCTGATCCTCATTTTCCCGATGAGGTACGTAGGCAACGGGGTAGGGCCCGTTCGAGCACATTCTTTATTTTCCCTACATTTCCCCCTTCTTTCCATTCTCTTTTTTGTTCCATTTCTCATTCCACTTCCATTCCAGTTCCAGTCTTTCTTCAGCAACACTTTATTTTTTCACCCTTTGAAACAAACAAACAAACAAATGTGGATTCCGTCGGCTACGGAGGACGGTTTGGGGTGCTAATACCTTCCCAGGTCGTAACTGACTCCCGAACCTAGATCTTTGGTTCTCAAGGCCTCTTCCTTTCCTTCTCCCTCATGTTTGTGCAGCATTACCTTTCTCATTCCTTCGGGATAAAAATGTCTGGCTGGCGACTCTAACTTTTCCGCGCCACTTTCGTGTTTGTACTAGGATGAAAATCCCGGGAGCGACACTTATGATGAGAAATAGCTAGCCGCACCGCCACAATGTACTTTTTCTTTTCAATTCTTTTTCCGGTTTGTTTTTTTCGTCCTCTTCCTGTTCCCTAAGGCAAGAATTTTTTATATTGTGGGTAAGAGAGTCATGAGTTTATATAGGAGAAGGAAATAGGTTAAAAACGTTGGGCATTGTTGATGGATTTGAGGTTGCTTGAGGATGAAGTTAGGAAGTTTCCGTTTTGGTCAAAATTTGGTATTAAGACATACTCTTTTGGTTTTGAACGAAATTGGATCCTTATAATGATCATAAACATCAAATATTTGATCCTAAAATAGTCCTAAGATCAAATATTTGATTTTTCAATATTCATCTTAATTAAAATTGAATTTAAATGAATTAAATCCAATATAATATAAAATAAATATAAAAAATCAGATATTATGATCTATGGGTCGTGCATGATCTTATAATTTAGTTTGGGTTAGAAAAATATGGGCCCATTTGGAAGAAACTTGAGTTTAGGCCCTTTTTGCTTCATAAACCTCTTGAAAATTTCCAAACTTTGACAATGCATAACTTCTTCAATTTTGACCCCATGCAGGTGTTCTTGGACTTTTTAGAAAATTTAGAGTGTACTCTAATCAACCCTTTTGGTCCCATGTCCATATCATTTACCATTTTCAAATTATGAGCTTTGGAAAAAAGTTGACTTTTTGTTGACTTTCAAAAAGACCTATAATGTCTTGGCTCATATCTTTCAAATGAAGCATTTTTGGACTTTGCTTGTGAGACACAAAGTTGTAGAGAAATGAATTTTTTTTCAAAATAATCTTTGGATGAGAAGTTTCTGATGAAGTATGTGAAAGTTACGATTGGTCAAAGTTCAGTTGACTTTTCCTACACAAAACCCTAATTTAGTAACTCCTGATTCTTGATGTTTCTGAGATGAATCATGATCAACCATTGATCAAATGATTAATTTTACCTCATAATCTTGATATTGACCAAAAATCTTGATGTTTGACTTTTTGTTGACCACAATTGACTTTTTGACCAAGTTAACTGATTTTTGGGTATCTGAGCATCTAATTGGCCAAACTTGTGAGGAAAGCTTTGAAACTTGACATGAGGATTATTTAGGGCATGTGGGATGTTATGAAGCTCACTTTAAGCCTTGGAAGTCCATTTAGCTTGGAGAAATTCAAAACCCTAGTTTTAGATCCATTGTTAAGGAGGAGGCTTTGTCTAATGAAACCTTCAATCCTTTTGACCAATTGTGAACCTTGTGACTATTGAAAGAACTCTTGAGAGACATTGCTTTGATTGTGGGAGGGAAAATTTTGGGGTACAACAGTTGCCTCTGTTCAATTTTCTGAAACTTGAGGAGTTAGATTGGCATGTACGCCATTCGTGACTTGAAGGTTGAAGGGGATTGAACACTAAAGCCCAAAAATTTGCACTCGCCGGTACGCATAATAATGTTGTTGGTTGATTGTATTACTTAAATGGGTTTAAAGATGCCATTTGGAGAAATATTCTTCAGATATATCTCTTGGAGGATAAAGCAGTCCAAAATGTAAATTAATATAATCCTGGGGGATGTAGCATCCCAAAAGGTTATTTGGTATGGTCCTAGAGGATAGAGCAGTCCAAGATGTTGTTATATGTGATCCTGGAGGATAGAGCTGTCCAAGATGTTATCCTGGGGGTTTATAGCAGCCCGAGATATTGTTTGAGATAGCCCTTGGGGGGATATAGCAGCCCAAGATGGATATAGATGTAATCTCAGGAGATGTAGCAACCTAAGATATTGGTTTTCGTGGCCCTAGGGGATATAGCAGCCCAAGACGTTGATGGATGTAATCTTGAGGGATGTAGCAGCCCAAGATATTGGTATATGTATTCATGGAGGATAGAGCAATCCAAGATTTTGTTTATGTACTCCTGGATGATAGAGCAGTCCAAGATATTGTTGTATGTACTCCTGGAGGATAGAGCAGTTCAAGATATTGTTTGAAGTAACCCTTGGGGGGGATATAACATCCCAAGAATAAGTTGTTGATGACATTCGTCTGCTAGGGAATTAACCTGAAAAACAAGGTTAGTTTTATGCAATGTCATGATGTATATAGTTGGCAAGATGATATCCTTATGAGAATGTTGTATGCGTATGATATGATATGATGTAAATGATGTATGTATGAATTATGTAGTTGAAACACATGAGTAGCTTCATATAATAGCTTCTAGCTGGGGAAAATAAATCCCGATCCGTTGTGGAGGAATATAAAGACTTTGTTCCCGTCTTGTCTTGGAATATCGTACTTAGGATCTTCCGTTTTCGTTCTTTGTACTTCTTATTGAAGGATTAAGTTTCTGAATACCCTGACTGAGGATAAAATAGATAGACATTCCTCCTGGAGACTTATCCGACCAAGTATTAATTCTTCGGAGGATATCTACTTGAAGATTTCGTAGAGTTGGAAGTACAAGAGGCTACTTGGAACGTTTCGTTAGAATATATCCGTAAAGATTACTCTATGGGGATGAACCGGCGAAGATTCGTTGGATTCCTACCTCCGATCGTCCTTAGTAAATAGTATTATTGTATTTTATGCATTTATGGTAAACATCAATCATATTCAAAAGCATATATACATTCATACATGATCAATATACGTCTTCGCTTAAGTAAAAGGGAAAAGTAAACCTGAATTCAGAGATAAAGTTGTATCAAGTTTGAAAGTATATACTCCTTCAAAGTAACCAATGGATTTAGAACTTTTGATATTCTCGACTTCCCAGAGTAATTTTCTAGGAATTATCATGACTGAATCCGAAGACGTGATACTGACACCATCTTATATTATTGGCACATACAATTAATTTCCATATTGGCTTCTGTTGAAAATCCGATATCAAGGCAATATAATGAGAGGAATGTGTTTTCGGACTGCGGTGGATCATGTACGTCCCAGTCAATGGTTAAGGAGCTTGCAACTGAATTTGATATAATTAGGTTTGAAAAGAGAGCATTGCCCCTAGCTGAGGATGACTTGTCCCAAAATGGCAGTATTTGAAAAAGCTACCTCAAGAGAAACAAACAAAATGCCCCACAATAATATGCCCCTGGCATCGTGAACTCGGTAATGTTACCATTGGTAATTCAGGTAGATGAGGAGACCTGCCCCTGGCTACTTAAGCATAGTTGAATCTTGACCTGATTTCCCCAAATGAATTAGACAGTAACATGGCATGCCCTATTGAGTGGAAGATAATGACCATGCCCTCTTGTATACATTGGCTTTGATCAAGGAAGCAACTTTGTCTGTCAGAAGGACTTTAGTTTATTGAATATTCATCATGTAAGCTTCTCTGCTATCAAACACTTAGTTATATGCAAACAATGATATTCAAAATGCAATGCTTATGTCTGTCTTAAAGTTTTGAAAAAGATTTATTTTAGCAAAATAATGTTTATAAAACTGTGATATTAACTCAAGATTTATAATAAGCCCTAAAGGAGTCAGGATACCTTTTTGTAGCAGTACGCTTTCGAACTAACCCTGCTTCAGTTAGTACTTTTAAGGGGTTATAACGTGGTATGGTTCGCGGTTTAAGAAACAAAGGATAAAAACTCAAATTTTATTTGTACCAAACCCATTCTTTGTGATGTTCTTCAGTCCTATGTTCAGTTAACTTATGCATTGAGGCTCCCAAAAGAGTTTGGAATTGTAACACTGATAGAAGTTTATTTGAAAAATTAGTCTTTTTTTTTTGTTGAGGATTTGTAGTGACCTCTTTTTTCTTTTGACTTTGTTATCCCTTCCTTTTGCCTGAACTGTTCGTTTCAAGATTACAGTCAGCGGGATTTCTCAATTTTTACTAAGTCTCCTTCATAGGTTTTGACTTAGTTAGCTTTTCTTTGGCTAGATATTGACTGTCAGAATTAATGATTACAGGGAACCATCATTAGTTGTGTACAAAAGGACAACTGACATAATTGAGTTAACCGAGGAACTACCCTGCCCCAGGTTATGATTAAGGGTTTTAATTTGAATGAGAAGGAAAACTTCTACTTCATATGCTCAAAAGGGTTGACTAGGGATTAACTTCCTTATATCTCCACTGTTTAGGAATTGAAACAATGCATGTACATCGTCAGCATAGTCTGTTCAAAAGCATACTACATAAGATTATGGTATCGTATTCGTCATCCTCCCTCTAAAGGCTTACAACTTTAACAAGAGTTGAATATCACAAAATAGAAATAAATAGCATAGTTTAAATATAGTGAAACAAATGGATTAATTCAAGACAAACATACGCAATGCATTAACGTGAAAACAAAGTTTAACATAATAGTAAATGCTTGGACAAATAAAAGAATTTACAACTGAATAAATCAAATGATGTCCCATCCAGTTGGCTGAATGTCTTCGATTGAAATCTGTGAACTTTCAGGAGCGGTATATTTTACCATGAAATCAAATATGCCACTTGGTTGTCCTAAGATATCCCAAACTTCAACAGGGATAGGTGGGCTTTCAACTCTTCTTGCCCCTTGGACAATTTGTCTTGCAGCTTCGATGTTTGATGGATGATAGGAGAATTCAATATGATCTTCTGGTGTAACCTCGAGGATTCCTTCGTCAATCAGGTCTTGAATTTTATTCTTCAATGCCCAACAGTTATCAGTGTCATGTCCATGACAGTTGGAGTGATACGCACACCTTGCATTGGGATTATAGCGAGGGGAGGAAGTATTGGGCTTTTGAGGATAATTTTTCAAGGAAATTAGCTTCATCTCCAACAAGCATTGCAAAGTTTGCGACATTGGCGTGTCTGATTTGATGAACTTCCTTCTACATTCCTTGTGATGAGGTGGATTAACCTTATAAGATTTTCTTTCTTCAATTGAAGAACTATCAGTAGTAGCCAGTCTCTTTCTTTCTCTTATCCTTATCTTCCTTTCAACCAAGTCAGCTTGTTTCATCGGAGGTTGACTGATGATTAGATTCCCGACTCCATTACCTTGAAGTTTATTGACAAATATTCTCAACTCTTCTTGCCCCTGGGCTAAACTCTAGATTAGAGCCACCTGGCCATTCATCTGGATTCTCATTTCTGCCATCATAGCTTGCAGTTGTTCCAACTGATCATCCTCGTTGTCTTCAAGATTCTTCTTTTTCATGTCCTTAAAGAGGAGGGCTTTCAACTCTTTTTGCCCCTTTGACAAATTCAGGATCACCTCTCGAAATTGAGCAATCTGGGTCTGGAGATCTTTGACAGGTTGTTCGAGAGCCATTTCTATTGAAATAAACAGCGAGAAGATGAGAAAACTGCTGTGAAAACCTGTCATGCAATGATATGGTATGTAGATGCATATGCAATGTTTTCAAGGACCGTAGGATTTAAATTTGTTAAAACAAACAAAAACAAAACTCTTATTAGTAGGCTTGAAATAATATTTCCCCATGGGCTTATAAATTAAGACAAACAAAATTTATAAAAAAAATAAAACATTTGAGAATTAAGTCTCCCATAGACGCTTCCTCTTGGTGTTGAGATATGTGTTGAGATTCCGCTCCTCGTGAAATTGCTTTGTCAGTTCCAACACTCTTTCTTGGCTAGTCCTGAATTGAGCTTCAAAGGTATCTTTTTGCTCCTTTAGTTGGATCCAGAACTTTTGCAGCTCTTCCAAATCAGTGGGTATATTTGGATGAAGGATGGTTAAGAAACATCTCCTTCAGCAATAGGCTCCATAGTAATCGGTAGATCAGCAAGATATGACATCATAAGAGTCTGAGCATGAGACTGCACCCATCTGAGGTAAGGTTCCATAGGAATGGAGTACTTTGGTTCAAGAGTCTTACTATCAACCTTGTTCACTGTCGCTCCCAAAGATTTGCATCCAGGTACAAGCGCGAACGGTCGGCGAAAGGAAAAAATGAGAACACACAGCCGTGAACTCACTGGAGATGAATAGAGTCGCCAGCTAGGCATTTTTATCCCGGGGGAAAGGCAATGCTGCATAGACCTAGAAAAAGATGGATAAGACGGTTGCGAACCAGAGAGACTGAGAAAGGGGGTTGGTTACAACCTGGGAAGGTATTAGCACCCAGATTGTCCGTCGTACTCGACGGGATCCACGCTTGAAAGATTTGTGTTTTAAAGGGGTAGTGTCAGTGCAATTTGTGTGTAAATGAGCTGGAAAAGATGTACAGGTGTTAGTGTAAAGAAATGTGATGTGTATAAATGTACAGTGTCAGTGTGAGATCAGGAATGAAATGCTCATGACCATGAGGCTTAAAGAATGAGCTGGAAAGAGGGGGAATGTACAGAGACTTTTGTTCGATAACTGTTAAGTTATGCCTACGTATCCTCTCGTGCAATGAGGAAGTCAGAACACCGTAGTTCGACCCAAAGAGACTGAAAGATGAATTGACTTGTGAACTGCTTACTTGCCTATGCTCAAGTGTATGACCTGTCTGGCTCAGGTGCAAACTGTCTTGCATTAGACGGAAGAAGCAAGTTCTCGCTTGTGAGTGAGTATGATGAGAAAAGAATCCCGAAGGAGACGATTATTGTTTGTTTTTGTATTTTCAGTCTTTTATTGCTTGTGAAAGTTTGTCATAAGAAAATGAGCTTAAACCTAAACCAATGGATTAGTAAACTCATCACATCTTCCCTCTGATTAGGGGTAATGAGATTACCTTAAGTGCGAAGTCAGATTCTCACACTTAATCACCTTTGGTGTAGGATTAAGATCATTAACCTACTTGTGATTATTTAGATGTTTTTTGTAGTTTTTGTTTAGTGTTAAGTAATGAGGTTAAGCCATAATCAAGGATTAAACAGACTCATTACACCATCCTAATAGAAGGATAATAGATGAGAATGTTTAAATTGAGGAAAGCTCCTCAACTTAATCCATGATTAGGGATTAAACTCATGACCAAACAAACCTTTAATTAAGTGGATTTTATTTAATGATATGATGAAGAAGTGAGTTTTATGGTTTGTAAGACAACTTGAGGGGGACTTGTCCATTAACACTAGGGTTAGTCCTTCTTAACCAATTAAGGAAGAATTAGAACCCTAATGCAAGGCCCAAGTTACAAGTGTGATGTCTTGATAATTATTAAGTGAATTGATTAAGAAATTTAAACACCTTAAGGGTTTAATACTTAGGATTAAAGTTATACACTCCATCCTAAGAGAAGGATGCAGGCATAAGCTTAATCACAAAGTCTTAAAGCCTTTAGGGTTTAGTCCCTGATTAGGAGGTGAGAAGAGAGGACCCAAAGAGAGACACAAAGGTAAAACTATGGGGGGACTAATCAAAACCCTAATTCATTATCATGCTTGGTTGATCCTAAGGTTTGTGAGGTTAAACAAGAACAGTCTTCAAAGGAACCACCAGGAAGCAGATGAACAGGATCAAGAGAAGCAAAATGACTTGCTTCATTCAAGAAGTCAAGTCACTTGAAGAAAGAAGGTGGGAGGAACAAGAATGAGCAAGCTCAATCTCAAACACAAATAGAAATGCTGCAATGGATGCAAGAGAGATGAAAAGAAAAGTATGAGAAGTGAAGGCAAATTCACTTCCCAAGTTTACTTACCACCTGAAATGTTAGAAAGAAATGCAATGCAATGCTAAATGAAATGAAATGACATGATGCAAAGCAAAACCAGAAGCATGTTGATGATGATTATGATGTTATGAGGTGCTGCAAACATGAGACAAGGCATGGAAATGTTCATACAAGATTATGAATGCAAATGATGCAAGCTAAGGAGCATGAACAAGCATGAAATGTTATGAAGCATACAAGGCAAATGACATGGCAAATATGTAATGCAATGATCAAACATGCTTTCTATATGTCTTAAGATGTCAAATGAATCACAAGAATGCACAAAATGCAATGACAAGTCAAGTTATGCAAGGAAATGCAAGAAGGATGCAAAAGAAAGCCCAAATTAGGGTTCATGGATTAAACATCAAACAAAAACTCAAAACAGAAGCAAACCCTAAGATAAAAAATGGAAAATGCTACCCAAAGAAACCCTAAACCTATAATGAACCACTGCCCAAAGGAGAACTCTCAACTCTCAACCAAACTCAAGATATGAATTTTGCAAGTTATTAGGGTTTTTTAGGGTTCTTAACAAAAGAAATGTCAAACAATTGAAAAATGAAAGATCAAATCATGGATATTTTACCCTAGAAACTACATGCTAAACATAAAACAATGCAAGAAGAATCAATGTCTCAACCTTCTCCAATAGGCAGAAATGAATTTTTGAATCCATGATCAAAATAATGCACAAAATATGATTTAATTCAATGAAAAATTCTTAAAGTGCATCAATATCAAAAAAGAAATTTGGTTTGAAGGTTGGACAATGTTTCTAAATGTCTTAGAACATTTCATGAATTTTTTGGTAATTTTTAAATACCTAAAAGTATTTTTAATTAATTAATTCCCATTAATCAATTAAAAATAATCTTTTAAATATTTAAAAATACTTTTTTAATGATGAAAAATAAAATAAAAATATTTTTGTGTCATAAAAATTATTAAAACTCAGAGGAAAAAGTTTCATAATTTTTATGTATTTTTTGCTATTTTAAAATAATTGCACAAGTTTAATGAAATAAAATGAATTAAAAATCAAATAAAAAAGAAAGTAATCAGAATGGAGGGATGAGATGCGCCCAGGGTTTGAATCTGTTGACCAGCGCGCAAATGAAGGGCCCAGATGGCTCCTGAGTTAATTAACTTAATTAAAAATTAAATAAACTAATGAGAGAGATTAGGGCTAAGCAGACTGATCCTGGCCTTTCATTCGCGCGGGGAGTCAAACATGTCAACGCAATCAATTGTCCAAATTCAAACTAACATTAATTATGCAATTAGGGTTTAATCACTCTCAGGTGGCCGGAGAAGACTTCCGGTCGTCTTCTCCGGCCAGCTCTCTCCCTGAAAAATCCCCAAATCCCTCAAATCGTACCAAAAATGAAAACTAAGCCCACCAAAATGATCCCCATGACCCCCTGAGCTAAAACCCTAAGTCCAAACAAATTTCTTCTTCCTCAAAACCATGAATCGAACAGAACAAGTTTTAGGGCAAACCAGTTTCAGAGTTCAATTAAATGCTTATTTCACCACCATTTCAAAAACTAAGAACATCAGGATGATCAGTGAGTCACATAGAACAAGTTTGTAACAAGAAAAATGATTTCTGGAAAAATAATTTTCGAGCTACCTGAGATTTGGAGCTTTCAACTTGAGGACTTTCTGGCCACTTCTTTCAGTGCAAACCACTCCACTTGATCCCCAGAAGATGTTTGAATGCTCAATGAGAGTTTAAGTTGGCTGGATAGTGAGATTCGACAGCTTCTGCTCAAGCTTGATCAGAAATGGCAATGGTGAAATAGAGAGCTTCAGGTCATGGTGAATGGTTGTTTGTGATCCTGAGGATGAATGGAGAAGGTCTGTGGTGTTTGTTTGTGTGTTTGCAAGCTGTGGTGAGAGTTTCGAATGAAACTGCAAAATGAAGTGAGAAATGGCAGTGAGATGTTCTGGTTGTTTCAGGCTTGGGTTCTTGGTGCTGGGTGGTCTATGGAGCAAGGTGAGTTGAATGGTGAAGATGGTTGAAGTGTTTGCAAGCTGTGGAATCAGATTCGAAGCAACTTGCAATCGGGAGTGTTTTTGTGAATGTGTTGAATGAGGATGTTTCAGGCTGGCTTAGTACATGAAATGGCTTGCAAATTGTCCACATAACTCTCTCTCATTGGTCAGTTGATTGGACATGTGCTTTATTGATTGGTAAGTTGCCTTTTGCAAAAAGTCAAAAATTGTGTAAGAGAGGTATGGTGAAGTGCTAGCTTGGTACAAAGCCTAGGGGCTGCGCAGCATGGTGTGTGTATGAAGCTAGCTTGGTTCAGCAGCCAATGCCTCAAGTTGGTGAGATGTGATCATGAGTTTTGCAACTTGTGGCCTTTTTGAAATCTCATGAAAAATGCCTTGTTACATGAACTAAACACATGTGATCTTTGGTTCAAATCTGATTTTTTTAAGGCTTAGAGAATGTTTATGTGCTGGTTTGATACCAATTAGAAGTTGCAATTTGACTTAGCACATGATTTTGCAATTTTCACACTTAGGGCATGCCTTGAAAATAAGTGATTTTTGCCAACTTTGTATTGCCATAACTTTTGATCCAAGAGGAGTTTGATCATGTTCTTGTACTTTTTGAAAAGGGAAAGATGAGATCTACAACTTTCATGACCAAAGTTTTTCCATTTGAAGCATTTTTGGATCAATAATCAAAGCTTGAAAAATGACATAAAATGAAGCATTCTTGAAAAGTCAACTATGCCCAAAAAGTCAACATTTGCAAAAACCCTAAATTCTTGATTTCTATGAACTTCAACCTTCTTCCATGATCAAATAAAGATCATATACACTCAAAATGATGAAGATCACCCATTGGTTGGGTCATTGGGGGCCTCAGATGCCCTGATTTTACACTGACTTGTCTGAAAAGTCAACCCTTGATCAGATGACTTCCCCATGGAATTTCTTCATGAAAATTGATATGCATACTCCCTATACCATATAGAGACCAATGGAAACAAGAATGACCAAAAATTTTGGGGTTATGGCCTCTGAGGCCAAAACCCTAATTTTAGGTCAACTGTGCAGTTCATCCTGGCTCTGCATCCACTCAAACCCTAGTTCTTGTGATTCCTCTGCATTTTTGACTTTGAGGAGAGGGAATATGACATAAGAACACACATGGACCACTTTGAAATGATTGGTGGCCTTTGGAATGGCTCAAGAAGCTTTGGGATTGCTCAGATCACAAACCCTAGGTGCAGATGCCTTAGAAGCTATGCAGTGAATCAAAAAATGAGATGTGAGATGATATGATTGTACTTATGCATGTGAGATGATCACAAGCCATGGTGTGAATGAGTGAGGGAAAATTTGGGGTGTTTACAGCTGCCCCTATTCAAACATGAGTTAGCTGTGCAGGATGTAAGCGACGGCTTAACAGGCAAACAAGATAACTTGTGGTTGAATACCAAAGACAGTCCAAAATTTGCACTCACAGAATGAAGAAGAAAAGGGATATAGATTGTAAAGGAAAATAAAGTATATTGCAAAGTGTGGGCAACGGAGGACGATCGTCGAGCAGAGGACGACTGCTGGGTAAATAGCAATGACGGGGACGGCCGACATGCTGGGAAAGTGTAGGAAATGAAACAATGACGGGGACGGCCGACATGCTGGGGATAAAAGGTAAAGCTAAGACGGGGACGGCCGACTAACTGGGAAAAATAAAATATCATGATGGGGACGGCCATCAAGATAAAGTTGTAGCATTCTCTGGGGGTTAATGAAACATGACGGGGACGGCCATCAAGTTCATAAAGCAAAGTAACCGACGATGGGGACGGCCATCGGGTTAAAAGGAAAAGGGACCACGACGGGGACGGCCATCGGGTTAAAGAATGAATGAAATAAACAGATGATGGGGTACGGCCATCAAAGGTGAAGGACGATCACCTAGCAGGGGACGGCTGCTCTGTCGGGAATAAAAGGAATATGATGGGGACGGCCATCAAAGGTGGAGGACGACCACCTGGCAGGGTACGGCTGCCGAAAATATCAACGATGGGGACGGCCATCGGATAGAAAAGGTCAACGATGGGGACGGCCATCGGACGAGCATGATGGAGGACGACCATCAAGAAGTGGAGGACGACCACCTGGCAGGGTACGGCTGCCGAAAATATCAACGATGGGGACGGCCATCGGATAGAAAAGGTCAACGATGGGGACGGCCATCGGACGAGCATGATGGAGGACGACCATCAAGAAGTGGAGGACGACCACCTGGCAGGGTACGGCTGCCGAAAATATCAACGATGGGGACGGCCATCGGATAGAAAAGGTCAACGATGGGGACGGCCATCGGACGAGCATGATGGAGGACGACCATCAAGAAGTGGAGGACGACCACTCAGCAGGGTACGGCTGCTCTCGAGGTTTCTCATGACATAGGACGAATGCCAGATAACCGAAAATCAACAATGGGGACGGCCATTGGATAAAGCGATGAAGGACGATCATCAAAAGGTGGAGGACGACCACCTAGCAGGGGACGGCTGCTAAAAATCAACGATGGGGACGACCATCGGATGAGCATGATGGAGGACGACCATCAAGAAGTGGAGGACGACCACTCAGCAGGGTACGGCTGCTCTCAGGGTTATCATGACACAGGACGAGTGTCAGATAAAAGAAAAAGCTTTGTTGGTGATCTACTGGGGATATAGTGAACACGGACGAGCGTTCACAACCAAGAAAAGAAAGTATAAGCGTTTGGTATTGTGTATAGATTAAAGATGCGGACGAGCATCCTTAAGACTATGATACGGACGAGTATCATGTAGAAACAAACTGACACATGTTCAGAGATGATGATACGGACGAGTATCAACTGGTTAACAAGGAACACGGACGAGTGTTGAATCTGAAGGAATCCTTCTGGGGAATAGCAGACACAGACGAGTATCTGTATTTGAGAAGACAAGAGTGTTTGGCACGGTGTATGGATTAAAGATGCGGACGAGCATCCCTAAGACTATGATACGAACGTGTATCATGTGAAAACAAACACTAGACGCAATGTTCTGAGATGATGGTACGGACGAGTACCAACTGGTTAACAAAGAACAAGGACTACTGTCGAATCTGTGGGGATATGAGTGATGATGTATACAAGATACGGACGAGTATCTGTATAAGTGTACCAAGGAGTAGTGAGTATATATAATGTATAGATGAGCGTTTATCTGCTGGGGAGAGTGACACGGACGAGTGTCAAAAGGGAAAAGTATAATAATAACAAGTATATGGGTGATGAAAGTGTAAGCGACTGCGTTGGGGACATGACACGGACGGGTGTCAAGAAAGTGTATATATAAGTATATGTGTGGGTGCAAAGAGGATGTCTTTGGCTTTCTGCTGGTAATATGACACGGACGGGTGTCATGAAGTATCTGTAATACGGGTGATTTTGCTTGTAGAGAAAGTTCAGGCGACCTTACTGGGGAATGATGACACGGACGGGTGTCAAAATGAGTACATACTGGTGTTTAGGTTGGAGAGGCAACTGCTTTTGCTGGGACCCTGGTGGGGATTTTTTTGTGTATTGTATTCTGTATGCCGACAGATTGTCAATATTTACAAGTGTTCAACTCACAACATGACTTATGATTATGCTATGCATTTGATTTTTGCCGTAATGCTCCGTATTAGACGGAATGCTACGCTCTGAGGGGATAATATGATGCGAATGCTATGATTATGCAAAGGAGCAAAGATCCGGGATTCGGATCCCGTCGCTGCGAAGATCTCTGACTGATCTGCTTGAAACGGACATCCCAGCTGGGGATGAGATCACTGGTAGATCTAATGATGCATTTGTTCGGGGATATAGGTCACTGATTGACATATCCTTACAATACGGGACCCAGCTGGGGTTTGTAGAAGCTTTCTCCCTCTCTGTTGTGACTTCTTCGTGCGTTGCTCTTCTGAATAGAGGCTGGGGATTCTGCGGGGAGATGATTCCCTGATTCTTGCATCTTGCTGAGGAATAGAGGTTGGTGCTTCAACTGGGGAATGCTGTTGGTAACTCAGCTGGGGAGAGCAATGAGAAACAACTCAGCTGGGGATAGTAATGAGAGGCAACTCGGCTGGGGAGAAAACATCCTGAGTGTTAAGCCTGTTTGTTGATTTGGCAACTTTGCTGGGGAAATGGGCACTCTCCATTGCCACGTGGAAGATAGACCGAGTTGATAATGATTCGCCAACTTGCTGAGGCGTAACCTGCATGCCCCAGGTTGCGTTCTGGATACCTGCAATCCTGCAGCGGTAAGGAAACGTACAAAAGGTCCCGAGGTATCCCTTACTGGATTCCGTCATAGGAGTTAAGTACTTTTGAGAATAATCACATTCCCTGTAAGCATGTGTTTTTATTTTTTAGAGAGAGGCATCTGTACTTATGCAATCGTATTTTTAGATATATCAGACAATTCTTTGCAAAACATAAGTGTAAAAACGAGACATGACTGAAAATCTGATTTTATTAATTCATGTGCCATGAATTGGCAAGATACAGTCACAGAAACATATCTCCTGAAATGAGGAGATTGTTACAAATTGAGAAATAAAGTGCTGGCGATGCTGACGACGCTTTCAAGGAGCTTCCTCTTCTGCTATGACTCGTATGACAATGACGTTCTTCTCGTCTTGCTTTCTGGAGAGAGTTGATTCTGATTGAAGCTTGATCCTTTGAAGCTTACCAAGTTGTAGGTGATACAGACGAATTCAGAATGCAGTTGTTCGCTTATTCCCTTATTTTGCATGGATCGCCCTTTCGGGTTTTCAATCCATCGGGATACCCATTTTTGCCTGAGCTGTCCAATGCGGCTTTTCAACTCAGCGGGTGTACATTTTTTCATTTATTTCCCTTATTTTTGCCCGAGTCTTTTATTCTGTTTTTGACTCGCCGGGATGCCCTATTTTTGCCTGGACTCACATTCTGTTTTTATGTCCAGCGGGTCATTTTATGCGAAGTATTTTTTAACTGCATCTGAATTCACAGGGGATGGGAAGTCTTCACCATCCATGGTGCTGAGCATCAGTGCTCCACCAGAGAAAACTTTCTTTACAACGAATGGTCCTTCATAATTTGGAGTCCATTTGCCCCCGTGGTCTGTATGAGGAGGGAGGATTCTTTTCAGCACAAGATCTCCCACTTGGTACTCTCGGTGCCTGACTTTCTGATCGAAGGCCTTCTTCATTCTCTTCTGATATAACTGCCCATGGCAGATTGCAGCCAATCTTTTCTCTTCGATCAGACTCAGTTGTTCGAATCGGGACCGAACCCATTCTGCTTCACTCAGTTTAACATCCATTAATACCCGTAGGGAGGGTAATTCAACTTCAACAGGTAGGACTGCTTCCATACCATATACAAGCTGATACGGTGTTGCCCCAGTGGATGTTCTGATTGACGTGCGGTACCCATGCAAGGCAAACGGTAGCATTTCGTGCCAGTCTTTGTAAGTGATTACCATCTTCTGCACAATCTTCTTGATATTCTTATTTGCTGCCTCAACAGCGCCATTCATCTTCGGCCTGTAAGGAGAGGAATTGTGGTGTTGGATTTTGAAGTCCCGGCATAATTCAGCCATCATTTTGTTGTTTAAATTGGAACCATTATCAGTAATGATTCGCTCGGGAACTCCATACCGACAGATGATATCTCTCTTCAGAAATCTGGCTACCACTTGTCTTGTAACGTTTGCATATGAGGCTGCTTCAACCCACTTGGTGAAATAGTCAATGGCGACCAGGATGAATCTGTGGCCATTTGAAGCAGTTGGCTCAATCTTGCCAATCATATCAATGCCCCACATAGCAAAGGGCCACGGTGAAGACATGATGTTCAAAGGATTGGGAGGCACATGCACCTTATCTGCGTAAATCTGGCATTTGTGACACTTTCTGGCATAGGCACAACAGTCTGCATCCATTGTGATCCAGTAATAGCCTGATCTTAGCAATTTCTTAGCCATGGCATGCCCTCCTGCATGGGTACCAAAAGATCCTTCGTGCACTTCATGCATCAACAAATCTGCTTCCGTCTTGTCAACACATCTGAGGAGTACCATGTCAAAGTTCCTCTTGTATAAAGACCCATCAGTGTTCAGAAAGAAACTACCAGCAAGCCTTCTTAAAGTCTTCTTATCATTGGAAGATGCCCCAGGTGGGTATGTTTGATCCTCCAAGAAGCATTTAATGTCATGGAACCAAGGCTTATCATCTTTTACAACATCCGCTGCAAATACATATGCTGGTCTGTCGAGTCTGGACACTGAAATCTGAGGTACATAGTTAGCAGCTTGAACTTTGATCATGGATGAAATGGTAGCAAGAGCATCTGCAAACTGATTCTCGTCCCGAGGGATATACTCAAGCTTGACTGTTGTGAAGAAAGTCAATAACCTCCTTGTATAATCCCTGTAAGGTATCAGATGATCTTGGTGGGTGTACCATTTCCCGTTGGTTTGATTGACTACCAAAGCTGAATCTCCGAATACAGTCAAAGTTTTGATCCTGAGGTCAATGGCTTCCTCAAGACCCATAATGCAAGCTTCGTATTCAGCTTCGTTGTTAGTGCAGTTGAAAGTGAGTTTTGCCGAGAAAGGCATGTGAACTCCTTTAGGTGTAATGAGTACTGCACCAACACCACGACCATTCATGTTAACAGCCCCATCAAACATCATAGTCCATTCTTCTTCTGGGTCAGGCCCTTCAGTGTGAATAGGCTCTTCGTGATCTTTTGCTTTAATGAACATGATGTCCTCATCAGGGAAGTCAAACCTCATAGGTTGGTAGTCATCAATGGGTTGCTCAGCAAGATATTCAGATAGTACACTGCCCTTGATGGCTTTCTGAGATGTGTACTGTATGTCGTATTCTGTAAGGATCATTTGCCATCTTGCAACCCGTCCGGTAAGAGCTGGCTTCTCGAAAATGTACTTAACTGGATCCATTTTCGAGATTAATAAGGTAGTGTGGGTCAACATATACTGTCTTAGTCGGCGAGCAGCCCACGCTAAAGCACAACAAGTACAAACATATCATCTCACAAAGAGCCTATTCACACCATCCTCACCCATTCACACCATGGCTTGTGATCATCCTCATATGCA
Organism: Lathyrus aphaca; assembly: GCA_963966055.1. Classification (NCBI taxonomy): domain Eukaryota; kingdom Viridiplantae; phylum Streptophyta; class Magnoliopsida; order Fabales; family Fabaceae; genus Lathyrus; species Lathyrus aphaca. Next base: position 165,788,179 of record OZ014521.1, on the reverse strand, counting down.
TAAGCACAAACATATCATCTCACATCTCATTTTTGATTCACTGCATAGTTTCTAGGCATCTGCACCTAGGGTTTGTGATCTGAGCAATCCCAGAGCTTCTTGAGCCACTCCAAAGGCCACTAATCATCTCAAAGGGGTCCATGTGTGTTCTTATATCATGTTTCATCTCCTCAAAGTCAAAATTGCAGAGGAATCACAAGAACTAGGGTTTGAGGTGATGCAGAGCCAGGTTTGACTGCACAGTTGACTGAAAATTAGGGTTTTGGTTTCAGAGGCCATGACTCCAAATTTTTTGGTCATTCTTGTTTCCATTGGTCTCTATATGGTATAGGGAGTATGCATATCAATTTTCATGAAGAAATTCCATGGGGAAGTCATCTGATCAAGGGTTGACTTTTCAGACAAGTCAGTGCAAAATTAGGGCATCTGAGGCCCCCAATGACCCAACCAATGGGTGATCTTCATCATTTTGAGTGTATATGATCTTTATTTGATCATGGAAGAAGGTGGAAGTTCATAAAAATCAAGAATTTAGGGTTTTTGCAAATGTTGACTTTTTGGGCATAGTTGACTTTTCAAGAATGCATCATTTTAGGTCATTTTTCAAGCCATGATTCTTGATCCAAAAAGGCTTCAAATGGAAAAACTTTGGTCATGAAAGTTGTAGATCTCATCTTTCCCTTTTCAAAAAGTACAAGAACATGATCAAACTCTTCTTGGATCAAAAGTTATGGCAAGGCAAAGTTGGCTAAAATCATTAATTTTCAAGGCATGCACCAAGTGTGAAAATTGCAAAATCATGTGCTAAGTCAAATTGCAACTTCTAATTGGTATCAAACCATTACATAAACATTCTATGAGCCTAAAAAAATCAGAATTGGATCAAGTTTCTACATAGTTTGGTTTATGTAACAAGACTTTCTTCACATGTGAACCATAAAGCCACAAGTTGCAAAACTCATGATCATGTTTCACCAACTTGCTGCATTGGTTGCTGGACCAAGCCTAACCTTTCCCTTCACCTTGCTGCGCAGCCCACACCTCTTGTACTTGGCTGAAACATGACCCATGCCTCTCTTACAAGAAGTTGACATTTTGGCAAAAGTAGCCACACCTATCACAGCAGGCCAGGTCACATCAACTGACCAATAGGCTTTGTTTATGTGGATCAAATGCTGGCCATAACACACTTCAAGCAAGGCTGAAGCTCTCTCATTCACAACATTCACAAAATCATCCCACATTGCACAAGCCTTCGAATTTCTCTCCACAGCATACAAACACAAAAACCATCTTCACCAATCATCTCACCTTGCTCCATAGACCACCCAGCAACCAAGAACCAAGCCTGAAACAGCCAGAACATCCCACTGCCATTTCTCACTTCATTTTGCAGTTTCATTCGAAACTCTCATCATAGCTCACAAACACACAAACAAACACTCCAGACCTTCTCCATTCATCCTCAGGATCACAAACCATCATTCACAATGGCCTGAAACCTCCAGAAACACCATTGCCATTTCTGAGCAAGCTTGAGCAGGAGCTTTCGAATCTCATTATCCAGCCAACTTAAACTCTCATTGAGCATTCAAACATCTTCTGGGGATCAAGTGGAGTGGATTGCACAAGGAGAAGTGGCCAGAAAGTCCTCAAACTGAAAGCTCCAAATCTCAGGTAGCTCGAAAATTATTTTTCCAGAAATCATTTTTCTTGTTACAAACTTGTTCTTTATGTTGTCCTGATCATCCTGATGTTCTTAGTTTTTGAAATGGTGATGAAATAAGCATTTAATTTGTCTCCGAAACTGGTTTGCCCTAAAACTTATTCTGTTCGATTCATGGTTTTGAGGAAGAAGAAATTTGTTTGGACTTAGGGTTTGGATTCAGGAGATCATGGGGTTCATTTCTATGTGCTTGGTTTTTATTTTTGATGCGTTTTGAGAGGTTTTGGAGATTTTCAGGTGGACTTCCCACCGGAGAAGACGACCGGAGGTCTTCTCCGACCACCTGAAAATGATTAGGGTTTAATCCCTGTGTTTAATGAAGTTTGAACTTGGTCCCTTGGATGTGTTGACTCGCGCGTGTTTGGACGCCCAGGATCATCCCATTTTGCCCTAATCCCAGTTGACTTTTCTTAATCTGGGTTAATTAATTCGTAAATCAAAAATTAGGGAGTTTGAATGTAGGCCGCTGGATTGCGCGCGCAGTCAACCTTTTCTTTCCCAGAATCCATCCTGGCCCTTCATTGTGATTACTTCAGTTTATTTAATTTTTTATTCATTTTCTTTTCAATTGTTTTGCATAATTATTTAAAAATAGCAAAAAATTCGTAAAAATTATGAAACTTTTTCCTAAAAGTTTTATTAATTTTTAAGACCCAAAAACATTTTTATTTTATTTTTTATCATTAAAAAAGAATTTTTAAATATTTAAAAGATTATTTTTAATTGATTAATGGGAATTAATTAATTAAAAATACTTTTAGGTATTTAAAAATTACAAAAAAATTCATGAAATGTTCCAAGACATTTAGAAACATTGTCCAACCTTCAAACCAAATTTCTTTTTTGATCTTGATGCACTTTAAGAATTTTTCATTGAATTAAATCATACTTTGTGCATTATTTTGATCATGGATTCAAAAATTCATTTCTGCCTATTGGAGAAGGTTGAGACATTGATTCTTCTTGCATTGTTTTATGTTTAGCATGTAGTTTCTAGGGTAAAATAGCCATGATTTGATCTTGCATTTTCTATTTGTTTGGCATTTATTTTGTTAAGAACCCTAAAAAACCCTAATAACTTAGAAAATTCATATCTTGAGTTTGGTTGAGAGTTGAGAGCTCCCCTTTGGGCAGTGGTTTATTATAGGTTTAGGGTTTCTTTGGGTACCATTTTCCATTTTTTATCTTAGGGTTTGCTTCTGTTTTGGGTTTTTGTTTGATGTTTGATTCATGAACCCTAATTTGGGCTTTCTTTTGCATCCTTCTTGCATTTCCTTGCATAACTTGACTTGTCATTGCATTTTGTGCATTCTTGTGATTCATTTGACATCTTAAGACATATAGAAGGCATGCTTGATCATTGCATTACATATTTGCCATGTCATTTGCCTTGTATGCTTCATAACATTTCATGTTTGTTCATGCTCCTTAACTTGCATCATTTGCATTCATAATCTTGTATGAACATCTCCATGCCTTGCCTCATGTTTGCAGCATCTCATAGCATCATTATCATCATCTACATGCTTCTGGTCTGGTCTAGCATCATACCATTTCATCTCATTTTGCATTGCATTGCATTTCTTTCTAACATTTCAGGTGGTAAGTAACTTGGGAAGTGAATTTGCCTTCACTTCTCATAACTTTTCTTTTCATCTCCCTTGCATCCATTGCTGCATTTCTATTTGTGTTTGAGATTGAGCTTGCTCATTCTTGTTCTTCCCACTTTCTTTCTTCAAGTGACTTGACTTCTTGAATGAAGCAAATCACTTTGCTTCTCTTGATCTTATTCATCTGCTTCCTGGTGGCTCCTCTGAAGATCTTCTTGTCTAACCTTACAAACCTTAGGATCAACCAAGCATGATAATGAATTAGGGTTTTGATTAGTCTCCCCTCATAGTTTTACCTTTGTGTCTCTCTTTGAGTCTTCTCTTCTCATCTCATAATCAGAGACTAAACCCTAAAGGCTTTAAGACTTTGTGATTAGGGTTATGCCTGCATCCTTCTCTTAGGATGGAGTGTATAACTTTAATCCTAAGTCTTGTACCCTTAAGGTGTTTAAATATCTTAATCAATTCACTTAATAATCATCAAGACATCACACTTGTAACTTGGGCCTTGCATTAGGGTTCTAATTCTTCCTTAAGTGGTTAAGAAGGACTAACCCTAGTGTTAATGGACAAGTCCCCCTCAAGTTGTCTTACAAATCATAAAAAACACTTCATCATCATATCATTAACTAAAATCCACTTAATAAAGGCTTTGTTTTGTCATGAGTTTAATCCCTAATCATGGATTAAGTTGAGGAGTTTTCCTCAGCTTAAACATTCTCATCTATCATCCTTCTTTTAGGATGGTGTAATGGGTCTGTTTAATCCATGATTATGGCTTAACCTCATTACTCAACACTAAACAAAAATACCAAAAAACATCTAAATAATCACAAGTAGGTTAATGATCTTAATCCTACACCACAGGTAACTAAGTGTGAGAATCTGACTTCACACTTAAGGTACTCTCATTACCCCTAAACAGAGGGAAGATGTGATGAGTTTACTAAATCCATTGGTTTAGGGTTAAGCTCATTAACTTATGACAAAATCCAAAAAGCAATAAAAGACTGAAAACTCAAAAAACAAACAATAATCGTCTCCTTCGGGATTCTTTTCTCATCATCTTCACTCACAAACGGGAACTTGCTTCTTCCGTCTAATGCAAGACAGTTTGCACCTGAGCCAGACAGGTCATACACTTGAGCATAGACAAGCAAGCAGTTCACAAGTCAATTCATCTTTCAGTCTCTTTGGGTCGAACTACGGTGTTCTGACTTCCTCATTGCACGAGAGGATACGTAGGCATAACTTAACAGTTATCGAACAAAAGTCTCTGTATATTCCCCCTCCTTCTAGCTTTATTCTTTAGCCTCATGATCTTGAGCATTTCACTCTGTTCTTACACTGACACTTTCATACTTCATATCACTTGTACACTTTACACTGACACCTGTACATTCTTTTCCAGCTCATTCACACACAAATTGCACTGACACTACCCCTTTAAAACACAAATCTTTTAAGCGTGGATACCGTCGAGTACGACGGACAATCTGGGTGCTAGTACCTTCCCAGGTTGTAACCAACCCCCTTTCTCAGTCTCTCTGGTTCGCTACCGTCTTATCCATATCTTTCCAGGTCTATGCAGCATTGCCTTTCCTCCGGGATAAAAATGCCTAGCTGGCGACTCTATTCATCTCCAGTGAGTTCACGGCTGTGTGTTCTCGCTGTTCCCTCTCGCCGACCGTTCGCGTCTGTACCCTCATCTGACCTAGCGTCACTTGTCGGGAGCGACAGCTTGGCGACTCTGCTGGGGAGACTTATACTGCAACCAGGGCTTCTGGTTCTTTTTGTGGGTTCCTCCTAGCGCTTGATTGATTTGTGTTTATTGGGGGTGTTATGTGCTATTTGTATACTTGCTTTATTTACTGCTTTCTGTACAGCTTTATTTATTGCTTTCTTTACTGTTTTTTATTTATCATACTGTCATTGTTGCTGGCTGGATCTGGTTTCTTGTTTTGGTGGGTGGGTGTTCCATTGAGAGTTAAGGTCCTATACCTGGGACCTGAGTGACACCTAGGCTAGAGTGAATCATATTCTTTCCCATTCCATTTCGGTCTGGTGCGGGAATATGAAACACGGTTCAGATGTGGGTTTCTTCTTGAGAACTCTGTGTTGCAGATTTCCTGCAATGCTAGGGCTATCTGGAAGCCTGCTAAGTCTGGATGACCTTTTAGTATTGACCTTCAGAAACTGAGGTGAATTAGAGGAGGAATTGTTATGGTTATTGTAAACATTGTACCTCCGGGTTAGAAGTGCTTACACTTCTCATAACTGATCCAAGTCTGAGGATCCTTTTTCTAGATCACCACCTGTGAGGGGGTTGGGCTGTTTACAGGTTTGCAGGTACCTTGACCTCAGAATACCCTGTTACTTTGACTTTGTTAAGAATACTCCATGTTGGATAGTTCTTGTGATTCTAAAACCCTGGACATGTGACTCTTTATTTGAGTCCCCCGCCTTGGTTACTGGATTTTTGGACCTCCATCTGGAATTCTTGGACACACATGGACTTATACCAGGGCATTTTGATCAGATCCAGCTCAGTCACGAACCCTTGCATTTCATTTGCATACATACCCATTGCATCATATTAACATTTGCTTATTTGTGTTTCAGGGTATCCACCTTCATCTGATTTTGGTTTTGACCCCATCTGCTATATTGACCTATCTCCACCAGCACTTGCTTCAGCTTGTCAGCCATATACTTCAGTTACTTGCACTAGCCAGCCAGTGGCCCACTCCTCAGCATCTTCATCAGCACTTATCCTACTCAGTCCTCAGCATCATGGCTCCAAAGAAAAGCAACATCACTTATCATTTCTTCCAACCAGACTTATCAGACATCAGGAGGATCCAAACCCTGATCACTCCAGATCACATACCCTTGTTCAGGGAGAATTATGGAGATATACTGGACATGGTTATGGATCTGGACCCTTCTCAGAGGAGTTTGATCCACACCTGCATTCAGTTTTATGACCCCCCATTGAGATGTTTCACCTTTCAAGACTTTCAGTTGGGCCCTCTTTTGGAAGAATACTCATCATTGATTGGTCTGCCTATCAAGAGAGAAATCCCTCTCAACCCTGAAATGGTCTTTCCCAGCAATGGAGAGGTGGCAAAAGCTTTGCACCTGGAGCCTGTTTTGGTTGAGCAACACATGACCTCTAAAGCTGGGATCCCTGGATTTCATCTGGATTTCCTGATTTCTCAAGCTAGTCTGAAAGCCTCCCTGGGGGAGTGGAAAGCTGTTTGTGCTCTGTTGGCCTTAAGTGTATATGGAATTGTGTTGTTTGCAGAAGAGCCACGATTCATCAGCAAGAATGCAATCCATTTGTTCATCCTGAAGAACCCAGTGCCAACTTTGTTAGGAGATCTCTATTACTCAGTACATCAGAGGAATGAGAAGCATAGGGGAAGATTAGTGAGGATTTGTGCTCCATTATTTCATGCTTGGCTTCTTAAGCATCTACCCAGGACAGATGCATTCCTAAATCCTCATCAGCAAAGCAACTGGGCTAAGAGGCTCACTACTCTCACTTCAGCAGACATCAGATGGTGTGCTCAGAGCACCAAGGGCAGAGATATCATTACAAGCTGTGGGCACTTTCCCAATGTGCCCTTAATAGGAGTTAAGGGAAGCATCAATTACAACCCTCTGCTGTTCAGGAGACAATTAGGCTATGCACTGGTCCATACTCCCAGGGAGCAAGACTTGGTTGAGACCCTCTACTGTGAGAACAAGATTAGTCTGGCAACAGTTAGACAGGCTGCCTGGGCCTGGGATCATGTTCAAACTAAGGGAATCACCATTCTGGGTAGGTGCAATAATGTGGCATCAGTCCAATATTATGAGTGGTCCCATGCTAGGGCCCAATTCTCTGGAATGCCCTTTACCATAGAAGACACGCCTGAGTCATCTTCAGCACCACCCCCTGCCACTATCAGTTTGGAAGAGTTTGAGAGCTTGAAGGAAAGAAATGAGAAGTTAACCCAGGCTTTGCAGAAGACCCTCCGGGAGAGGAGTGAAGGTGTGAGGGAGATTGAAAGATTGGAGAAATTGAGAGTGGAACACTTGACTAAAATTGAGAGGTCTGGAGATTATATCAACAAGTCTAAAGCTGGTGAGCAGATTCTGAAGAATGCTTGTAAAGAAGCCCAGTTCCAGAGAGCAAGGACAGACTTGTATTTGAAAGAAAGTCAGGCCAGGTGGGTCCGGATCACTGAGGCCCGTACTCTAGAAGACAAGAGAGTTCAGGACAAGATGGAGCAGATGGAAAAAGCCCTGGCAGCAGCCCAGGAGGAAATATCAGAGCTGAAAATCAAAGCAGGAGTGAAGAGGTCTAAAGACCAAAGTCAGAACAAGAATTTGACTGCAGCTGTTGCAGCAAGAAACCTTCTCATCAGGAACCTCGCGGAGCGTCCGACTGATCCTGTGACCGAAGCACTTCTTAAGGAAGTTCGTGAGGATGAGTTTGGCCTTGGAGTTTGATCATTTGCTTGTTGTTGTTCCTTTTCCATGTACTTTTGCTTTTTTGTGATGTATTTTGACCCCTTTGAGGGCTTGTGTTGTAAAATGAACAAATTGTATTGTTTCACCTTTGTAATATATTTGTGTTAGTTTCCATCTGAGTTACTTCAAAAGCAACTTCAACAGCAGCATCTTCAAGGGTCTGGAAGGGTCAAAACTGAAGGCCAAACCGGATACCTTGAGAACAAATAAGCATAACTGCATTGCATGCTAACCTTTTATTTGTTTTGTAGGGTTTTGTTTTGTTGTTACTAACCTCTGTTGTGATATTCAGGAATTATTGCTCGCCGCCGGGTATTTCCCCTCAACAGGCCACACAGGTACCCAACTAGAAACAACCTTCCGGGAATCCAGATGGACCAGATGCAGCAAGACCTTACGGAGGTCAGAAACCAGATGGCCAACGAAAGGTTGGAGATGAGAACGCAGATAACACAGTTCATGGAAGTAATGAACAACTTAGCTCAAAGCCAGGAGAGGCTCAGAACTTTGGTAGAAGGGAGGAATCAAGAGGAGCCCCATGTGGGAACTGCTGGCACAAGTAACAACGAGAGGGTCCAACCTCATGTCAATCCCCCAGTTTTTGGACCCCATCTCCATCCAGAGGCCAACATCCCAGTCAATATACAAGGGACTGCCACAGCAGGGAGAGTACTTCAAGAAGATCCTCAGGAGGACCAATTTACAGTAATGGGTGCTGGAGAGGAAACTTATGATAGACGGTTGGAAGAAATAGCTGAGAAGTTGAGGTCCTTAGAATCTCAAAATTCTTTGGGTTTCGACGTTATGGACATGGGTTTGGTAGACGGGGTCAGGATCCCCCATAAGTTCAAGCCTCCTTGTTTCGAAAAGTATAATGGGACTTCATGCCCCCGGACTCATTTGCAATCATTTCTGGGAAGGCTGAAGGCCTATACAATGGATGAGAAACTTTGGATGTTCTACTTCGAAGATAGCTTGACTGGAGCTTCTAGGGAATGGTATTCCCATCTGACAAGAGCAACTATAAGATGCTGGAAGGACCTGGCAGAAGCCTTCATCAGACAGTATCAGTATAATCTAGACATGGCACCCAACAGGACTCTCCTGATGGGAATGTCACAGTCTTCGAGGGAGAGTTTCCGAGAATATGCCCAGAGATGGAGGCAATTGGCTGCTGCCGTTCAACCACCAATGTCTGAAAGAGAAATGGCAGACATGTTTATGAACACTCTCCAGGGAACATATATTGACAGGTTGGCTGCTTTCTCCTCCACTAGCTTCGCAGATGTTGTTATAGCTGGTGAAAGAATTGAAAGCCTGTTAAAAATGGGTAAGATCTCTGATAACGGTGCAAGCTCGTCCAGTAGTACAAGAAAGCCTTTTGCAGGCCCGAGAAGAACTGGCGAGATCAATGCCATTCACACCAACAGGGGTAGGCCCCAGTATGTTCAAAGGTCAATAGCAGCAGTCACCATCCCTGCTCCAGCACACCCTCAGCCAGTCTATCAACCTCCGCAACAAAACTTCCAACAACAACCTCAGTATCATCAGAATCAGTATCCTCCAAGAAGCTTCAACAACAACTCCAACAACAACAATCAACAGAGGCCATTCCAACAGAGGCCATCCCAAGCTAACAGAGTGATCGACCCGATCCCAATGCCGTATGCTGCCTTGCTGCCACAACTTCTGAAACTCAACCTAGTTGAGCTAAGAACGTTGGCACCTCCGGATCCCAACAGTCTACCAAGAAACTATGACCCCAATGCTAGGTGTGCTTTTCACTCAAACGCACCTGGTCACAGTACAGAAAAATGCAGGGCTCTGCATATGAAGGTACAAGACTTGGTAGACTCCAAGGCTCTGAATTTTGCACCTCCGCCCAATGTCAATAAAAACCCTATGCCAAACCATGGTGGTCCCCGAATTAATGCTATCGAAGAAGACCAACCGTCTTATTTGATAACTAGTGTGGATCAGATCAGGACACCATTGGTGGAAATCAAAGCTCAACTCCGTGAAAGCAATATATTTCCGGGGTGTGAACTAGGGTGTCCCTATTGCAATATTTCATGGAATGGGTGTGAGGACCTGAGGAATGGCATTGACAGCCTTATTCAGAGTGGCTTGCTACAGATCACTACATCATTTCCGACAAACCCAACAACTTCATCAGCAACGGTTCCAGAACCTCCTACAAATGCAGCAACTATTGTTCCTGACAATTCACCAGCAACATCAACAAGTACTTCGTCTGTCCTCCCAAATGATCAGTTTTCAACAGTTTCTCCTGCTACAACTTCAGCTTCATTCCATTTCGGATCTCCATCAACAACAACAACAGTCCTTTCAACAGAACCTCCTACAACACCAGCAAACAATCATGAAGATGTCTCCACTGTTACTATATTCTACGATCCTGAAAATAATTCCGCCTACCATTCAGAAGGTGCTGTTCCCGCCAGAGCACCAGTTACAATCTTTTATGATCCACAAACAATAACAGTCCCTTCAGCAGCAGCAATCAGTCCAGTCACTGTCACGGTGCCTGGACCAGTACCATATGAAAGCAATAGGGCCATCCCTTGGCACTATGGCTCTGACGTGTACTGTGAAGGGAAAAGAGTCACTCTTGAGACATCAGCACCTGCACCACAAGTAGATAATGTGGGGGGAGGCGGAGGCTTCACTCGAAGCGGACGTCTCTTCGCCTCACAAGTTCAAAGACCTACTGCCGAAGCAGAAGCTGCTGCCAAAGCAAAAGGAAAGAGCCCGGTGCAGGAAGATCCAGCTGCCAAAGAAGCCTTGAAGACACCGTTCGATCAAGAAGTTGATGAGTTTATGAGAATCATCAAAAAGAGTGATTACAAAATTGTGGATCAACTTCACCAGACGCCATCCAAAATCTCTATCCTCTCACTGCTTATGTGCTCCGAAGCCCATCGGAATGCACTACTCAAGGTCTTGCACGCAGCTTACGTGCCTGAAGAGATTACTGTCAACCAGTTGGAAACCGTGGTTGGAAATGTTACTGCTAGCAATGGGCTAGGGTTTACCAATTCTGACTTGACAGCGGATGGCCGCAACCACAACAAAGCCTTGCACATAACCATGGAATGCAAAGGAGCTGTCCTTTCTCATGTGCTGGTGGACACAGGTTCTTCCCTGAATGTCTTACCGAAGAAGGCTCTGGTGAAGTTAGAATATGATGGATTGGCATTGAGACCCAGCAACCTGGTGGTACGAGCCTTTGACGGTTCAAAGAGATCGGTTCTGGGAGAGATTGAGCTGCCTGTGACAATTGGCCCACAGACTTTTAAAACTATCTTTTATGTGATGGACATTCAGCCCGCCTACAGCTGTTTGTTGGGTAGACCCTGGATTCACGCCGCCGGCGCAATAACGTCTACCCTTCACCAAAAGTTAAAATTTGAGTGGGAAGGTCAAGTTGTCACAATCTGTGGGGAAGAGGATATTTTCGTTAGCCATCTGGCTACTTACAAATACATTGAGATGGATGGGGAGATCCATGAAACAATGAGCCAAGGTTTTGAAGCCTTGAATGTCAATGAAGCATCTGCTGTGTCAGGTATCTCCATGTCATCTTACCAGCAAGCCCGGAAGGTTTTTGAAGAAGGAACTGCCCTAGGCTGGGGCAAGGTCTTAGCTGTGGAGGAGAAGAAGGACAAATTTGGGTTGGGTTACAAACCAACTCAACATCAAGCAAAGGCTGCTGCAGAGCCTGGTTTTGTCAGTGGGGGGATGCTCACCCCCGATGCTATCAACTGTCTGGAAGACGAGCTGGAAGAGGAGCGCAACATGGAAAGCTGGATTCGTCCAAAGATCCCGGGGAGCAGTGTCTCGAACTGGTCTTCCTAGGAAATTATAAGGGTTACTCAAGCAGAGTAATTATTATTTCCTGTATTTTTATAGCATGCATCAAAGTCTTGCATCTTGCCCAAGATGACAAGACTCATTTTGTAATCAGGGCCATCTGTACTTTTGTGCAAACAAGATTAAATTAATGAAATATCAGACATCTTTTTGCAAACGAGTCTTTTTCTTTTCTGTTCACTGTTTTTCCATTTTTCTTTTTGTACAAAAAATAAATGGCGGTGTTTTCAAAATGATAACTTCATTTCACTTTTTTCTAAAGCAAGATTAAAATCAATCACTAAAATGAACCAACTCAACCCTTGCAGAGAGTGCCTTCCAGACAGCACCGACAACAGCACGGCTATGACATCGTATGACTTTGACAATCCAATCAATCAAGCTGATGAAGGGGTTGATGAAGAGTATGAGCTTCCTGAAGAGCTAGCCAGGTTGTTGAGACAAGAGGAAAAGGTTATTACTCCTCACCAGGAGGAGGTTGAAGTGATCAATCTTGGTACGGAGGAAGACGTGAAAGAGGTTAAAATAGGGGCCTGCCTGCAAGACTCAGTGAAGAGACAACTGATAGATCTGCTTCAAGAGTATGTTGATGTGTTTGCTTGGTCGTATCAAGATATGCCAGGGTTGGATACCGATATAGTTGTGCACAAGCTGCCTTTGAGAGAGGAGTGTCCACCAGTCAAACAGAAGCTGCGCCGAACTCGCCCAGACATGGCTATGAAAATCAAGGAAGAGGTACAAAAGCAATGGGACGCCGGGTTCCTTGCTGTGACTAGCTACCCGCCGTGGGTTGCTAACATAGTACCTGTGCCTAAGAAGGATGGCAAAGTAAGAATGTGTGTTGACTACCGGGATCTGAACAGAGCCAGCCCGAAGGATGACTTCCCATTACCTCACATTGATGTATTGGTGGATAATACGGCTCAGTTCTCGGTATTCTCCTTCATGGATGGATTTTCGGGATACAATCAGATCAAGATGTCACCTGAAGACATGGAGAAGACAACATTCATTACACCTTGGGGCACATTCTGTTACAAGGTGATGCCATTCGGACTGAAGAATGCTGGTGCAACATATCAACGGGCTATGGTGACATTATTCCACGATATGATCCATAAGGAAATCGAATGTTATGTGGATGATATGATCGCCAAGTCCCTTACAGAGGAAGATCACCTGGTAAATCTGTTCAAGTTGTTCAAGCGTCTGAGGAAGTACCAATTGAAGCTGAACCCCAACAAATGCACATTCGGGGTGCGATCCGGTAAGCTGCTGGGCTTTATTGTAAGCGAGAAAGGGATTGAAGTTGACCCTGATAAAGTCAAAGCTATTCAAGAGATGCCTGCACCAAGAACTGAGAAAGAAGTTCGAGGGTTCTTAGGTCGATTGAACTACATTTCGAGGTTCATATCTCACCTTACAGCAACCTGTGAACCCTTGTTCAAGCTGTTAAGAAAGGAACAAACGGTCAGGTGGAACGAAGATTGCCAGAAGGCTTTTGACAAGATCAAGGAGTATTTACAAGAACCTCCAATCCTTATGCCGCCAGTTGAAGGAAGACCTCTGATCATGTACTTGACAGTATTAGAAGAGTCAATGGGGTGTGTGCTGGGCCAGCATGACGAGTCTGGTCGAAAAGAGTATGCAATTTACTACCTAAGCAAAAAGTTTACCGACTGTGAACAACGTTATTCACTGCTCGAGAAAACTTGCTGTGCTTTAGCGTGGGCTGCTCGCCGACTGAGACAGTATATGTTGACCCACACTACCTTATTAATCTCAAAGATGGACCCCGTTAAGTACATTTTCGAGAAGCCAGCTCTTACCGGACGGGTTGCAAGATGGCAGATGATTCTCACAGAATACGACATACAGTACACTTCTCAGAAAGCCATCAAGGGCAGTGTACTATCTGAATATCTTGCTGAGCAACCCATCGATGACTACCAGCCTATGAGATTTGACTTCCCTGATGAAGACATCATGTTCATTAAAGCAAAAGATCATGAAGAGCCAATTCACACTGAAGGGCCCGACCCGGAAGAAGAATGGACTATGATGTTTGATGGGGCTGTTAACATGAATGGCCGTGGTGTTGGTGCAGTACTCATTTCACCAAAGGGAGTTCACATGCCTTTCTCGGCAAAACTCACTTTCAACTGCACTAACAACGAAGCTGAATACGAAGCTTGCATTATGGGTCTTGAGGAAGCCATTGACCTCAGGATCAAGACATTGACCGTATTCGGAGATTCAGCTTTGGTAGTCAATCAAACCAACGGGAAATGGTACACCCACCAGGATCATCTGATACCTTACAGGGATTATACAAGAAGGTTATTGACTTTCTTCACAACAGTCAAGCTTGAGTATATCCCTCGGGACGAGAATCAGTTTGCAGATGCTCTTGCTACCATTTCATCCATGATCAAAGTTCAAACGGCCAACTTTGTACCTCAGATTTCAGTGTCTAGACTCGATAGACCAGCATATGTATTTGCAGCGGATGTTGTAAAAGATGATAAGCCTTGGTTCCACGACATTAAGTGCTTCTTGGAGGATCAAACATACCCGCCTGGGGCATCTTCCAATGATAAGAAGACTTTGAGAAGGCTTGCTGGTAGTTTCTTTCTGAACACTGATGGGTCTTTATACAAAAGGAACTTTGATATGGTACTCCTCAGATGTGTTGACAAGACGGAAGCAGATTTGCTGATGCATGAAGTGCACGAAGGATCTTTTGGTACCCATGCTGGAGGACATGCAATGGCTAAAAAATTGCTAAGATCAGGATATTACTGGATCACAATGGATGCAGACTGTTGTGCCTATGCCAGAAAATGTCATAAATGCCAGATTTACGCAGATAAGGTGCATGTGCCTCCCAATCCTTTGAACATCATGTCTTCACCTTGGCCCTTTGCTATGTGGGGCATTGATATGATTGGCAAGATTGAACCAACTGCTTCAAATGGCCACAGATTCATCCTGGTCGCCATCGACTATTTTACCAAGTGGGTTGAAGCAGCCTCATATGCAAACGTTACAAGACAAGTGGTAGCCAGATTTCTGAAGAGAGATATCATCTGTCGGTATGGAGTGCCCGAGCGAATCATTACTGATAATGGTTCCAACTTAAACAACAAAATGATGGCTGAGCTGTGCCGGGACTTCAAAATCCAACATCACAATTCTTCTCCTTACAGGCCAAAGATGAACGGCGCTGTTGAGGCAGCAAATAAGAATATCAAGAAGATTGTGCAGAAGATGGTAGTCACCTACAAAGACTGGCATGAGATGCTACCGTTTGCCTTGCATGGGTACCGCACATCAATCAGAACATCCACTGGGGCAACACCATATCAGCTTGTGTATGGTATGGAAGCAGTCTTACCAGTTGAAGTTGAATTACCCTCCCTACGGGTATTGATGGATGTTAAACTGAACGAAGCAGAATGGGTTCGAGCCCGATACGAACAACTGAGTCTGATCGAAGAGAAAAGATTGGCTGCAATCTGCCATGGGCAGTTATATCAGAAGAGAATGAAGAAGGCCTTCGATCAGAAAATCAGGCGCCGAGAGTACCAAGTGGGAGATCTTGTGCTGAAAAGAATCCTCCCTCCTCATACAGACCACAGGGGCAAATGGACTCCAAATTATGAAGGACCATTCGTTGTAAAGAAAGTTTTCTCTGGTGGAGCACTGATGCTCAGCACCATGGATGGTGAAGATTTCCCGTCCCCTGTGAATTCAGATGCAGTTAAAAAATACTTCGCATAAAATGACCCGCTGGACATAAAAACAGAATGTGAGTCCAGGCAAAAATAGGGCATCCCGGCGAGTCAAAAACAGAATAAAAGACTCGGGCAAAAATAAGGGAAAATAAATGAAAAAATGTACACCCGCTGAGCTGAAAAGCCGCATTGGACAGCTCAGGCAAAAATGGGTATCCCGATGGATTGAAAACCCGAAAGGGCGATCCATGCAAAATAAGGGAATAAGCGAACAACTGCATTCTGAATTCGTCTGTATCGCTTACAACTTAGAAAGCTTCGACGGAATCAAGCTTCAATCAGAATCAACTCTCTCCAGAAAGCAAGACGAGAAGAACGTCATTGTCATACGAGTCATAGCAGAAGAGGAAACTCCTCGAAAGCGTCGTCAGCATCGCCAACACTTTATTTCTCAATTTGTAACAATCTCCTCATTTCAGGAGATATGTTTCTTTGACTGTATCTTGCCAATTCAGGGCGCATGAATTAATAAAATCAGATTTTCAGTCATGTCTCGTTTTTCACATTTACGTTTTGCAAAGAGTTGTCTGATATCTCTAAAAATACAACTGCATAAGTACATATGCCTTTCTCTAAAAATAAAAACACATGCTTACAGGGAATGTGATTGTTCTCAAAAGTACTTAACTCCTATGACGGAATCCAGTAAGGGATACCTCGGGACCTTTTGTACGTTTCCTTATCTTTGCAGGATCGCAGGTATCCAGGACGCAACCTGGGGCATGCAGGTTACGTCTCAGCAAGTTGGCGAATCATTATCAACTCGGTCTATCTTCCACGTGGCACTGGAGAGTGCCCATTTCCCCAGCAAAGTTGCCAAATCAACAAACAGGCTTAACACTCAGGATGTTTTCTCCCCAGCCGAGTTGCCTCTCATTACTATCCCCAGCTGAGTTGTTTCTCATTGCTCTCCCCAGCTGAGTTACCAACAGCATCCCCCATCAGAGTTGCCAGGCATCACAGAAGGCACCTATATCCCCGGCTGATTCAAGAATCCTCTTCAGCAGAATCCCTAGGGAGATCTCAATGATTTCTTTTTTCTCCCCAGCCGAGTTGTCATCCTCAGCCGAGTACAAAGATCAGGGAATCATCTCCCCACAGAATCTTCAGCCTCTATCCAGAAGAGCAACGCATGAAGAAGTCACAACAGAGAGGGAGAAAGCTTCTACAAACCCTAGCTGGGTCCCGTATTGTAAGGATATGTCAATCAGTGACCTATATCCCCGAACAGATACATCATTAGATCTACCAATGATCTCATCCCCAGCTGGGATGTCTGTTTCAAGCAGATCAGCCAGAGATCTTCGCAGCGACGGGATCCGAATCCCGGATCTTTGCTCCTTTGCATAATCATAGCATTCGCATCATATTATCCCCTCAGAGCGTAGCATTCCGTCTAATACGGAGCATTACGGCAAAAATCAAACGCATAGCATAATCATAAGCCATGTTATGAATAAACACTTGTGAATAATAAACCGTTCATCACCATCAATACACAAAAACCCCACCAGAGTCCCAACAAAAGCAGTTGCCTCTCAAATCATCAAACACCAGTATATACTCATTTGGACACCCGTCCGTGTCATCATTCCCCAGTAAAGTCGCCTGAACTCTCTCTACAAACAAGATCACCCGCATTACAGATACCTCCTGACACCCGTCCGTGTCATATCTCAGCAGAAAGCCAAAGACATCCTCTTTGCACCCACACATATACTTATACATACACTTTTCTTGACACCCGTCCGTGTCATATCCCCAGCGCAGTCGCTTACACCTTTACCACCCATATACTTGTTAATATCATACTTTTCTCTTTTGACACCCGTCCGTGTCACTCTCCCCAGCAGTTAAAACACTCATCTTATATACAATACTCACTACTCATTGGTACACTTATACAGATACTCGTCCGCATCTTGTATACATCATCACTATCTCCACAGATTCGACAGTAGTCCTTGTTCTTTGTTAACCAGTTGGTACTCGTCCGTATCATCATCTCAGAACATTGCGTCTAGTGTTTGTTTCTACATGATGCTCGTCCGTATCATAAGTCTTAAGGATGTTCGTCCGCATCTTTAATCCATACACCGTGTCAAACACTTGTGCCTTCTTGAATATAGATGCTCGTCCGTGTCTACTATTCCCCCAGAAGAGTCCTTTCAGATTCAACACTCGTCCGTGTTCTTTGTTAACCAGTTGATACTCGTCCGTATCATCATCTCTGAACATGTGTCAGCTTGTTTCTACATGATACTCGTCCGTATCATAGTCTTAAGGATGCTCGTCCGCATCTTTAATCTATACACAATACCAAACACTTATACTTTCCTTTCTTGGTTGTGAACGCTCGTCCGTGTTCACTATATCCCCAGTAGATCACCAACAAAGCATCTTCTTTTATCTGACACTCGTCCTGTGTCATGATAACCCTGAGAGCAGCCGTACCCTGCTGAGTGGTCGTCCTCCACTTCTTGATGGTCGTCCTCCATCATGCTCATCCGATGGCCGTCCCCATCGTTGATATTTAGCAGCCGTCCCCTGCTAGGTGGTCGTCCTCCACATCTTGATGATCGTCCTTCATCACTTTATCCAATGGCCGTCCCCATTGTTGATTTTCGGTTATCTGGCATTCGTCCTATGTCATGAGAAACCTCGAGAGCAGCCGTCCCCTGCTGAGTGGTCGTCCTCCACTTCTTGATGTTCGTCCTCCATCATGCTCGTCCGATGGCCGTCCCCATCGTTGACCTTTTCTATCCGATGGCCGTCCCCATCGTTGATATTTTCGGCAGCCGTACCCTGCCAGGTGGTCGTCCTCCACCTTTGATGGCCGTCCCCATCATATTTCTTTTATCCCCAACAGAGCAGCCGTCCCCTGCTAGGTGATCGTCCTTCACCTTTGATGGCCGTACCCCATCAACTGTTTATTTCATTTATTCTTTAACCCGATGGCCGTCCCCGTCGTGGTCCCTTTCCTTTTTAGCCCGATGGCCGTCCCCATCGTTGGTTACCTTTATGAACTTGATGGCCGTCCCCGTCATGTTTCATTCGATCCCCAGAAAATTTTACAGCTTTACCTTGATGGCCGTCCCCATCATGATATCTTATTTTTCCAGCTAGTCGGCCGTCCCCGTTTTAGCTCTACTTTTTATCCCCAGCATGTCGGTCGTCCCCGTCATCGCTCTTTCCCCAGCAGTCGTCCTCTGCTCGACGGTCGTCCTCCGTCGCCCACTTTACAATATACTTTATTTTCTTTCACAATCTATATCCCTTTTCTTCTTCATTCTGTGAGTGCAAATTTTGGACTGTCTTTGGTATTCAACCACAAGTTATCTTGTTTGCCTGTTAAGCCGTCGCTTACAACCTGCACAGCTAACTCATGCTTGAATAGGGGCAGCTGTAAACACCCCAAATTTTCCCTCACCCATTCACACCATGGCTTGTGATCATCCTCATATGCATAAGCACAAACATATCATCTCACATCTCATTTTTGATTCACTGCATAGTTTCTAGGCATCTGCACCTAGGGTTTGTGATCTGAGCAATCCCAGAGCTTCTTGAGCCACTCCAAAGGCCACTAATCATCTCAAAGGGGTCCATGTGTGTTCTTATATCATGTTTCATCTCCTCAAAGTCAAAATTGCAGAGGAATCACAAGAACTAGGGTTTGAGGTGATGCAGAGCCAGGTTTGACTGCACAGTTGACTGAAAATTAGGGTTTTGGTTTCAGAGGCCATGACTCCAAATTTTTTGGTCATTCTTGTTTCCATTGGTCTCTATATGGTATAGGGAGTATGCATATCAATTTTCATGAAGAAATTCCATGGGGAAGTCATCTGATCAAGGGTTGACTTTTCAGACAAGTCAGTGCAAAATCAGGGCATCTGAGGCCCCCAATGACCCAACCAATGGGTGATCTTCATCATTTTGAGTGTATATGATCTTTATTTGATCATGGAAGAAGGTGGAAGTTCATAAAAATCAAGAATTTAGGGTTTTTGCAAATGTTGACTTTTTGGGCATAGTTGACTTTTCAAGAATGCATCATTTTAGGTCATTTTTCAAGCCATGATTCTTGATCCAAAAAGGCTTCAAATGGAAAAACTTTGGTCATGAAAGTTGTAGATCTCATCTTTCCCTTTTCAAAAAGTACAAGAACATGATCAAACTCTTCTTGGATCAAAAGTTATGGCAAGGCAAAGTTGGCTAAAATCATTAATTTTCAAGGCATGCACCAAGTGTGAAAATTGCAAAATCATGTGCTAAGTCAAATTGCAACTTCTAATTGGTATCAAACCATTACATAAACATTCTATGAGCCTAAAAAAATCAGAATTGGATCAAGTTTCTACATAGTTTGGTTTATGTAACAAGACTTTCTTCACATGTGAACCATAAAGCCACAAGTTGCAAAACTCATGATCATGTTTCACCAACTTGCTGCATTGGTTGCTGGACCAAGCCTAACCTTTACCTTCACCTTGCTGCGCAGCCCACACCTCTTGTACTTGGCTGAAACATGACCCATGCCTCTCTTACAAGAAGTTGACATTTTGGCAAAAGTAGCCACACCTATCACAGCAGGCCAGGGCACATCAACTGACCAATAGGCTTTGTTTATGTGGATCAAATGCTGGCCATAACACACTTCAAGCAAGGCTGAAGCTCTCTCATTCACAACATTCACAAAATCATCCCACATTGCACAAGCCTTCGAATTTCTCTCCACAGCATACAAACACAAAAACCATCTTCACCAATCATCTCACCTTGCTCCATAGACCACCCAGCAACCAAGAACCAAGCCTGAAACAGCCAGAACATCCCACTGCCATTTCTCACTTCATTTTGCAGTTTCATTCGAAACTCTCATCATAGCTCACAAACACACAAACAAACACTCCAGACCTTCTCCATTCATCCTCAGGATCACAAACCATCATTCACAATGGCCTGAAACCTCCAGAAACACCATTGCCATTTCTGAGCAAGCTTGAGCAGGAGCTTTCGAATCTCATTATCCAGCCAACTTAAACTCTCATTGAGCATTCAAACATCTTCTGGGGATCAAGTGGAGTGGATTGCACAAGGAGAAGTGGCCAGAAAGTCCTCAAACTGAAAGCTCCAAATCTCAGGTAGCTCGAAAATTATTTTTCCAGAAATCATTTTTCTTGTTACAAACTTGTTCTTTATGTTGTCCTGATCATCCTGATGTTCTTAGTTTTTGAAATGGTGATGAAATAAGCATTTAATTTGTCTCCGAAACTGGTTTGCCCTAAAACTTATTCTGTTCGATTCATGGTTTTGAGGAAGAAGAAATTTGTTTGGACTTAGGGTTTGGATTCAGGAGATCATGGGGTTCATTTCTATGTGCTTGGTTTTTATTTTTGATGCGTTTTGAGAGGTT
The DNA here is from genome assembly GCA_963966055.1 of Lathyrus aphaca. Lineage (NCBI taxonomy): Eukaryota > Viridiplantae > Streptophyta > Magnoliopsida > Fabales > Fabaceae > Lathyrus > Lathyrus aphaca. Next base: position 165,767,215 of record OZ014521.1, on the reverse strand, counting down.
TTGGAGATTTTCAGGTGGACTTCCCACCGGAGAAGACGACCGGAGGTCTTCTCCGACCACCTGAAAATGATTAGGGTTTAATCCCTGTGTTTAATGAAGTTTGAACTTGGTCCCTTGGATGTGTTGACTCGCGCGTGTTTGGACGCCCAGGATCATCCCATTTTGCCCTAATCCCAGTTGACTTTTCTTAATCTGGGTTAATTAATTCGTAAATCAAAAATTAGGGAGTTTGAATGTAGGCCGCTGGATTGCGCGCGCAGTCAACCTTTTCTTTCCCAGAATCCATCCTGGCCCTTCATTGTGATTACTTCAGTTTATTTAATTTTTTATTCATTTTCTTTTCAATTGTTTTGCATAATTATTTAAAAATAGCAAAAAATTCGTAAAAATTATGAAACTTTTTCCTAAAAGTTTTATTAATTTTTAAGACCCAAAAACATTTTTATTTTATTTTTTATCATTAAAAAAGAATTTTTAAATATTTAAAAGATTATTTTTAATTGATTAATGGGAATTAATTAATTAAAAATACTTTTAGGTATTTAAAAATTACAAAAAAATTCATGAAATGTTCCAAGACATTTAGAAACATTGTCCAACCTTCAAACCAAATTTCTTTTTTGATCTTGATGCACTTTAAGAATTTTTCATTGAATTAAATCATACTTTGTGCATTATTTTGATCATGGATTCAAAAATTCATTTCTGCCTATTGGAGAAGGTTGAGACATTGATTCTTCTTGCATTGTTTTATGTTTAGCATGTAGTTTCTAGGGTAAAATAGCCATGATTTGATCTTGCATTTTCTATTTGTTTGGCATTTATTTTGTTAAGAACCCTAAAAAACCCTAATAACTTAGAAAATTCATATCTTGAGTTTGGTTGAGAGTTGAGAGCTCCCCTTTGGGCAGTGGTTTATTATAGGTTTAGGGTTTCTTTGGGTACCATTTTCCATTTTTTATCTTAGGGTTTGCTTCTGTTTTGGGTTTTTGTTTGATGTTTGATTCATGAACCCTAATTTGGGCTTTCTTTTGCATCCTTCTTGCATTTCCTTGCATAACTTGACTTGTCATTGCATTTTGTGCATTCTTGTGATTCATTTGACATCTTAAGACATATAGAAGGCATGCTTGATCATTGCATTACATATTTGCCATGTCATTTGCCTTGTATGCTTCATAACATTTCATGTTTGTTCATGCTCCTTAACTTGCATCATTTGCATTCATAATCTTGTATGAACATCTCCATGCCTTGCCTCATGTTTGCAGCATCTCATAGCATCATTATCATCATCTACATGCTTCTGGTCTGGTCTAGCATCATACCATTTCATCTCATTTTGCATTGCATTGCATTTCTTTCTAACATTTCAGGTGGTAAGTAACTTGGGAAGTGAATTTGCCTTCACTTCTCATAACTTTTCTTTTCATCTCCCTTGCATCCATTGCTGCATTTCTATTTGTGTTTGAGATTGAGCTTGCTCATTCTTGTTCTTCCCACTTTCTTTCTTCAAGTGACTTGACTTCTTGAATGAAGCAAATCACTTTGCTTCTCTTGATCTTATTCATCTGCTTCCTGGTGGCTCCTCTGAAGATCTTCTTGTCTAACCTTACAAACCTTAGGATCAACCAAGCATGATAATGAATTAGGGTTTTGATTAGTCTCCCCTCATAGTTTTACCTTTGTGTCTCTCTTTGAGTCTTCTCTTCTCATCTCATAATCAGAGACTAAACCCTAAAGGCTTTAAGACTTTGTGATTAGGGTTATGCCTGCATCCTTCTCTTAGGATGGAGTGTATAACTTTAATCCTAAGTCTTGTACCCTTAAGGTGTTTAAATCTCTTAATCAATTCACTTAATAATCATCAAGACATCACACTTGTAACTTGGGCCTTGCATTAGGGTTCTAATTCTTCCTTAAGTGGTTAAGAAGGACTAACCCTAGTGTTAATGGACAAGTCCCCCTCAAGTTGTCTTACAAATCATAAAAAACACTTCATCATCATATCATTAACTAAAATCCACTTAATAAAGGCTTTGTTTTGTCATGAGTTTAATCCCTAATCATGGATTAAGTTGAGGAGTTTTCCTCAGCTTAAACATTCTCATCTATCATCCTTCTTTTAGGATGGTGTAATGGGTCTGTTTAATCCATGATTATGGCTTAACCTCATTACTCAACACTAAACAAAAATACCAAAAAACATCTAAATAATCACAAGTAGGTTAATGATCTTAATCCTACACCACAGGTAACTAAGTGTGAGAATCTGACTTCACACTTAAGGTACTCTCATTACCCCTAAACAGAGGGAAGATGTGATGAGTTTACTAAATCCATTGGTTTAGGGTTAAGCTCATTAACTTATGACAAAATCCAAAAAGCAATAAAAGACTGAAAACTCAAAAAACAAACAATAATCGTCTCCTTCGGGATTCTTTTCTCATCATCTTCACTCACAAACGGGAACTTGCTTCTTCCGTCTAATGCAAGACAGTTTGCACCTGAGCCAGACAGGTCATACACTTGAGCATAGACAAGCAAGCAGTTCACAAGTCAATTCATCTTTCAGTCTCTTTGGGTCGAACTACGGTGTTCTGACTTCCTCATTGCACGAGAGGATACGTAGGCATAACTTAACAGTTATCGAACAAAAGTCTCTGTATATTCCCCCTCCTTCTAGCTTTATTCTTTAGCCTCATGATCTTGAGCATTTCACTCTGTTCTTACACTGACACTTTCATACTTCATATCACTTGTACACTTTACACTGACACCTGTACATTCTTTTCCAGCTCATTCACACACAAATTGCACTGACACTACCCCTTTAAAACACAAATCTTTTAAGCGTGGATCCCGTCGAGTACGACGGACAATCTGGGTGCTAGTACCTTCCCAGGTTGTAACCAACCCCCTTTCTCAGTCTCTCTGGTTCGCTACCGTCTTATCCATATCTTTCCAGGTCTATGCAGCATTGCCTTTCCTCCGGGATAAAAATGCCTAGCTGGCGACTCTATTCATCTCCAGTGAGTTCACGGCTGTGTGTTCTCGCTGTTCCCTCTCGCCGACCGTTCGCGTCTGTACCCTCATCTGACCTAGCGTCACTTGTCGGGAGCGACAGCTTGGCGACTCTGCTGGGGAGACTTATACTGCAACCAGGGCTTCTGGTTCTTTTTGTGGGTTCCTCCTAGCGCTTGATTGATTTGTGTTTATTGGGGGTGTTATGTGCTATTTGTATACTTGCTTTATTTACTGCTTTCTGTACAGCTTTATTTATTGCTTTCTTTACTGTTTTTTATTTATCATACTGTCATTGTTGCTGGCTGGATCTGGTTTCTTGTTTTGGTGGGTGGGTGTTCCATTGAGAGTTAAGGTCCTATACCTGGGACCTGAGTGACACCTAGGCTAGAGTGAATCATATTCTTTCCCATTCCATTTCGGTCTGGTGCGGGAATATGAAACACGGTTCAGATGTGGGTTTCTTCTTGAGAACTCTGTGTTGCAGATTTCCTGCAATGCTAGGGCTATCTGGAAGCCTGCTAAGTCTGGATGACCTTTTAGTATTGACCTTCAGAAACTGAGGTGAATTAGAGGAGGAATTGTTATGGTTATTGTAAACATTGTACCTCCGGGTTAGAAGTGCTTACACTTCTCATAACTGATCCAAGTCTGAGGATCCTTTTTCTAGATCACCACCTGTGAGGGGGTTGGGCTGTTTACAGGTTTGCAGGTACCTTGACCTCAGAATACCCTGTTACTTTGACTTTGTTAAGAATACTCCATGTTGGATAGTTCTTGTGATTCTAAAACCCTGGACATGTGACTCTTTATTTGAGTCCCCCGCCTTGGTTACTGGATTTTTGGACCTCCATCTGGAATTCTTGGACACACATGGACTTATACCAGGGCATTTTGATCAGATCCAGCTCAGTCACGAACCCTTGCATTTCATTTGCATACATACCCATTGCATCATATTAACATTTGCTTATTTGTGTTTCAGGGTATCCACCTTCATCTGATTTTGGTTTTGACCCCATCTGCTATATTGACCTATCTCCACCAGCACTTGCTTCAGCTTGTCAGCCATATACTTCAGTTACTTGCACTAGCCAGCCAGTGGCCCACTCCTTAGCATCTTCATCAGCACTTATCCTACTCAGTCCTCAGCATCATGGCTCCAAAGAAAAGCAACATCACTTATCATTTCTTCCAACCAGACTTATCAGACATCAGGAGGATCCAAACCCTGATCACTCCAGATCACATACCCTTGTTCAGGGAGAATTATGGAGATATACTGGACATGGTTATGGATCTGGACCCTTCTCAGAGGAGTTTGATCCACACCTGCATTCAGTTTTATGACCCCCCATTGAGATGTTTCACCTTTCAAGACTTTCAGTTGGGCCCTCTTTTGGAAGAATACTCATCATTGATTGGTCTGCCTATCAAGAGAGAAATCCCTCTCAACCCTGAAATGGTCTTTCCCAGCAATGGAGAGGTGGCAAAAGCTTTGCACCTGGAGCCTGTTTTGGTTGAGCAACACATGACCTCTAAAGCTGGGATCCCTGGATTTCATCTGGATTTCCTGATTTCTCAAGCTAGTCTGAAAGCCTCCCTGGGGGAGTGGAAAGCTGTTTGTGCTCTGTTGGCCTTAAGTGTATATGGAATTGTGTTGTTTGCAGAAGAGCCACGATTCATCAGCAAGAATGCAATCCATTTGTTCATCCTGAAGAACCCAGTGCCAACTTTGTTAGGAGATCTCTATTACTCAGTACATCAGAGGAATGAGAAGCATAGGGGAAGATTAGTGAGGATTTGTGCTCCATTATTTCATGCTTGGCTTCTTAAGCATCTACCCAGGACAGATGCATTCCTAAATCCTCATCAGCAAAGCAACTGGGCTAAGAGGCTCACTACTCTCACTTCAGCAGACATCAGATGGTGTGCTCAGAGCACCAAGGGCAGAGATATCATTACAAGCTGTGGGCACTTTCCCAATGTGCCCTTAATAGGAGTTAAGGGAAGCATCAATTACAACCCTCTGCTGTTCAGGAGACAATTAGGCTATGCACTGGTCCATACTCCCAGGGAGCAAGACTTGGTTGAGACCCTCTACTGTGAGAACAAGATTAGTCTGGCAACAGTTAGACAGGCTGCCTGGGCCTGGGATCATGTTCAAACTAAGGGAATCACCATTCTGGGTAGGTGCAATAATGTGGCATCAGTCCAATATTATGAGTGGTCCCATGCTAGGGCCCAATTCTCTGGAATGCCCTTTACCATAGAAGACACGCCTGAGTCATCTTCAGCACCACCCCCTGCCACTATCAGTTTGGAAGAGTTTGAGAGCTTGAAGGAAAGAAATGAGAAGTTAACCCAGGCTTTGCAGAAGACCCTCCGGGAGAGGAGTGAAGGTGTGAGGGAGATTGAAAGATTGGAGAAATTGAGAGTGGAACACTTGACTAAAATTGAGAGGTCTGGAGATTATATCAACAAGTCTAAAGCTGGTGAGCAGATTCTGAAGAATGCTTGTAAAGAAGCCCAGTTCCAGAGAGCAAGGACAGACTTGTATTTGAAAGAAAGTCAGGCCAGGTGGGTCCGGATCACTGAGGCCCGTACTCTAGAAGACAAGAGAGTTCAGGACAAGATGGAGCAGATGGAAAAAGCCCTGGCAGCAGCCCAGGAGGAAATATCAGAGCTGAAAATCAAAGCAGGAGTGAAGAGGTCTAAAGACCAAAGTCAGAACAAGAATTTGACTGCAGCTGTTGCAGCAAGAAACCTTCTCATCAGGAACCTCGCGGAGCGTCCGACTGATCCTGTGACCGAAGCACTTCTTAAGGAAGTTCGTGAGGATGAGTTTGGCCTTGGAGTTTGATCATTTGCTTGTTGTTGTTCCTTTTCCATGTACTTTTGCTTTTTTGTGATGTATTTTGACCCCTTTGAGGGCTTGTGTTGTAAAATGAACAAATTGTATTGTTTCACCTTTGTAATATATTTGTGTTAGTTTCCATCTGAGTTACTTCAAAAGCAACTTCAACAGCAGCATCTTCAAGGGTCTGGAAGGGTCAAAACTGAAGGCCAAACCGGATACCTTGAGAACAAATAAGCATAACTGCATTGCATGCTAACCTTTTATTTGTTTTGTAGGGTTTTGTTTTGTTGTTACTAACCTCTGTTGTGATATTCAGGAATTATTGCTCGCCGCCGGGTATTTCCCCTCAACAGGCCACACAGGTACCCAACTAGAAACAACCTTCCGGGAATCCAGATGGACCAGATGCAGCAAGACCTTACGGAGGTCAGAAACCAGATGGCCAACGAAAGGTTGGAGATGAGAACGCAGATAACACAGTTCATGGAAGTAATGAACAACTTAGCTCAAAGCCAGGAGAGGCTCAGAACTTTGGTAGAAGGGAGGAATCAAGAGGAGCCCCATGTGGGAACTGCTGGCACAAGTAACAACGAGAGGGTCCAACCTCATGTCAATCCCCCAGTTTTTGGACCCCATCTCCATCCAGAGGCCAACATCCCAGTCAATATACAAGGGACTGCCACAGCAGGGAGAGTACTTCAAGAAGATCCTCAGGAGGACCAATTTACAGTAATGGGTGCTGGAGAGGAAACTTATGATAGACGGTTGGAAGAAATAGCTGAGAAGTTGAGGTCCTTAGAATCTCAAAATTCTTTGGGTTTTGACGTTATGGACATGGGTTTGGTAGACGGGGTCAGGATCCCCCATAAGTTCAAGCCTCCTTGTTTCGAAAAGTATAATGGGACTTCATGCCCCCGGACTCATTTGCAATCATTTCTGGGAAGGCTGAAGGCCTATACAATGGATGAGAAACTTTGGATGTTCTACTTCGAAGATAGCTTGACTGGAGCTTCTAGGGAATGGTATTCCCATCTGACAAGAGCAACTATAAGATGCTGGAAGGACCTGGCAGAAGCCTTCATCAGACAGTATCAGTATAATCTAGACATGGCACCCAACAGGACTCTCCTGATGGGAATGTCACAGTCTTCGAGGGAGAGTTTCCGAGAATATGCCCAGAGATGGAGGCAATTGGCTGCTGCCGTTCAACCACCAATGTCTGAAAGAGAAATGGCAGACATGTTTATGAACACTCTCCAGGGAACATATATTGACAGGTTGGCTGCTTTCTCCTCCACTAGCTTCGCAGATGTTGTTATAGCTGGTGAAAGAATTGAAAGCCTGTTAAAAATGGGTAAGATCTCTGATAACGGTGCAAGCTCGTCCAGTAGTACAAGAAAGCCTTTTGCAGGCCCGAGAAGAACTGGCGAGATCAATGCCATTCACACCAACAGGGGTAGGCCCCAGTATGTTCAAAGGTCAATAGCAGCAGTCACCATCCCTGCTCCAGCACACCCTCAGCCAGTCTATCAACCTCCGCAACAAAACTTCCAACAACAACCTCAGTATCATCAGAATCAGTATCCTCCAAGAAGCTTCAACAACAACTCCAACAACAACAATCAACAGAGGCCATTCCAACAGAGGCCATCCCAAGCTAACAGAGTGATCGACCCGATCCCAATGCCGTATGCTGCCTTGCTGCCACAACTTCTGAAACTCAACCTAGTTGAGCTAAGAACGTTGGCACCTCCGGATCCCAACAGTCTACCAAGAAACTATGACCCCAATGCTAGGTGTGCTTTTCACTCAAACGCACCTGGTCACAGTACAGAAAAATGCAGGGCTCTGCATATGAAGGTACAAGACTTGGTAGACTCCAAGGCTCTGAATTTTGCACCTCCGCCCAATGTCAATAAAAACCCTATGCCAAACCATGGTGGTCCCCGAATTAATGCTATCGAAGAAGACCAACCGTCTTATTTGATAACTAGTGTGGATCAGATCAGGACACCATTGGTGGAAATCAAAGCTCAACTCCGTGAAAGCAATATATTTCCGGGGTGTGAACTAGGGTGTCCCTATTGCAATATTTCATGGAATGGGTGTGAGGACCTGAGGAATGGCATTGACAGCCTTATTCAGAGTGGCTTGCTACAGATCACTACATCATTTCCGACAAACCCAACAACTTCATCAGCAACGGTTCCAGAACCTCCTACAAATGCAGCAACTATTGTTCCTGACAATTCACCAGCAACATCAACAAGTACTTCGTCTGTCCTCCCAAATGATCAGTTTTCAACAGTTTCTCCTGCTACAACTTCAGCTTCATTCCATTTCGGATCTCCATCAACAACAACAACAGTCCTTTCAACAGAACCTCCTACAACACCAGCAAACAATCATGAAGATGTCTCCACTGTTACTATATTCTACGATCCTGAAAATAATTCCGCCTACCATTCAGAAGGTGCTGTTCCCGCCAGAGCACCAGTTACAATATTTTATGATCCACAAACAATAACAGTCCCTTCAGCAGCAGCAATCAGTCCAGTCACTGTCACGGTGCCTGGACCAGTACCATATGAAAGCAATAGGGCCATCCCTTGGCACTATGGCTCTGACGTGTACTGTGAAGGGAAAAGAGTCACTCTTGAGACATCAGCACCTGCACCACAAGTAGATAATGTGGGGGGAGGCGGAGGCTTCACTCGAAGCGGACGTCTCTTCGCCTCACAAGTTCAAAGACCTACTGCCGAAGCAGAAGCTGCTGCCAAAGCAAAAGGAAAGAGCCCGGTGCAGGAAGATCCAGCTGCCAAAGAAGCCTTGAAGACACCGTTCGATCAAGAAGTTGATGAGTTTATGAGAATCATCAAAAAGAGTGATTACAAAATTGTGGATCAACTTCACCAGACGCCATCCAAAATCTCTATCCTCTCACTGCTTATGTGCTCCGAAGCCCATCGGAATGCACTACTCAAGGTCTTGCACGCAGCTTACGTGCCTGAAGAGATTACTGTCAACCAGTTGGAAACCGTGGTTGGAAATGTTACTGCTAGCAATGGGCTAGGGTTTACCAATTCTGACTTGACAGCGGATGGCCGCAACCACAACAAAGCCTTGCACATAACCATGGAATGCAAAGGAGCTGTCCTTTCTCATGTGCTGGTGGACACAGGTTCTTCCCTGAATGTCTTACCGAAGAAGGCTCTGGTGAAGTTAGAATATGATGGATTGGCATTGAGACCCAGCAACCTGGTGGTACGAGCCTTTGACGGTTCAAAGAGATCGGTTCTGGGAGAGATTGAGCTGCCTGTGACAATTGGCCCACAGACTTTTAAAACTATCTTTTATGTGATGGACATTCAGCCCGCCTACAGCTGTTTGTTGGGTAGACCCTGGATTCACGCCGCCGGCGCAATAACGTCTACCCTTCACCAAAAGTTAAAATTTGAGTGGGAAGGTCAAGTTGTCACAATCTGTGGGGAAGAGGATATTTTCGTTAGCCATCTGGCTACTTACAAATACATTGAGATGGATGGGGAGATCCATGAAACAATGAGCCAAGGTTTTGAAGCCTTGAATGTCAATGAAGCATCTGCTGTGTCAGGTATCTCCATGTCATCTTACCAGCAAGCCCGGAAGGTTTTTGAAGAAGGAACTGCCCTAGGCTGGGGCAAGGTCTTAGCTGTGGAGGAGAAGAAGGACAAATTTGGGTTGGGTTACAAACCAACTCAACATCAAGCAAAGGCTGCTGCAGAGCCTGGTTTTGTCAGTGGGGGGATGCTCACCCCCGATGCTATCAACTGTCTGGAAGACGAGCTGGAAGAGGAGCGCAACCTGGAAAGCTGGATTCGTCCAAAGATCCCGGGGAGCAGTGTCTCGAACTGGTCTTCCCAGGAAATTATAAGGGTTACTCAAGCAGAGTAATTATTATTTCCTGTATTTTTATAGCATGCATCAAAGTCTTGCATCTTGCCCAAGATGACAAGACTCATTTTGTAATCAGGGCCATCTGTACTTTTGTGCAAACAAGATTAAATTAATGAAATATCAGACATCTTTTTGCAAACGAGTCTTTTTCTTTTCTGTTCACTGTTTTTCCATTTTTCTTTTTGTACAAAAAATAAATGGCGGTGTTTTCAAAATGATAACTTCATTTCACTTTTTTCTAAAGCAAGATTAAAATCAATCACTAAAATGAACCAACTCAACCCTTGCAGAGAGTGCCTTCCAGACAGCACCGACAACAGCACGGCTATGACATCGTATGACTTTGACAATCCAATCAATCAAGCTGATGAAGGGGTTGATGAAGAGTATGAGCTTCCTGAAGAGCTAGCCAGGTTGTTGAGACAAGAGGAAAAGGTTATTACTCCTCACCAGGAGGAGGTTGAAGTGATCAATCTTGGTACGGAGGAAGACGTGAAAGAGGTTAAAATAGGGGCCTGCCTGCAAGACTCAGTGAAGAGACAACTGATAGATCTGCTTCAAGAGTATGTTGATGTGTTTGCTTGGTCGTATCAAGATATGCCAGGGTTGGATACCGATATAGTTGTGCACAAGCTGCCTTTGAGAGAGGAGTGTCCACCAGTCAAACAGAAGCTGCGCCGAACTCGCCCAGACATGGCTATGAAAATCAAGGAAGAGGTACAAAAGCAATGGGACGCCGGGTTCCTTGCTGTGACTAGCTACCCGCCGTGGGTTGCTAACATAGTACTTGTGCCTAAGAAGGATGGCAAAGTAAGAATGTGTGTTGACTACCGGGATCTGAACAGAGCCAGCCCGAAGGATGACTTCCCATTACCTCACATTGATGTATTGGTGGATAATACGGCTCAGTTCTCGGTATTCTCCTTCATGGATGGATTTTCGGGATACAATCAGATCAAGATGTCACCTGAAGACATGGAGAAGACAACATTCATTACACCTTGGGGCACATTCTGTTACAAGGTGATGCCATTCGGACTGAAGAATGCTGGTGCAACATATCAACGGGCTATGGTGACATTATTCCACGATATGATCCATAAGGAAATCGAATGTTATGTGGATGATATGATCGCCAAGTCCCTTACAGAGGAAGATCACCTGGTAAATCTGTTCAAGTTGTTCAAGCGTCTGAGGAAGTACCAATTGAAGCTGAACCCCAACAAATGCACATTCGGGGTGCGATCCGGTAAGCTGCTGGGCTTTATTGTAAGCGAGAAAGGGATTGAAGTTGACCCTGATAAAGTCAAAGCTATTCAAGAGATGCCTGCACCAAGAACTGAGAAAGAAGTTCGAGGGTTCTTAGGTCGATTGAACTACATTTCGAGGTTCATATCTCACCTTACAGCAACCTGTGAACCCTTGTTCAAGCTGTTAAGAAAGGAACAAACGGTCAGGTGGAACGAAGATTGCCAGAAGGCTTTTGACAAGATCAAGGAGTATTTACAAGAACCTCCAATCCTTATGCCGCCAGTTGAAGGAAGACCTCTGATCATGTACTTGACAGTATTAGAAGAGTCAATGGGGTGTGTGCTGGGCCAGCATGACGAGTCTGGTCGAAAAGAGTATGCAATTTACTACCTAAGCAAAAAGTTTACCGACTGTGAACAACGTTATTCACTGCTCGAGAAAACTTGCTGTGCTTTAGCGTGGGCTGCTCGCCGACTGAGACAGTATATGTTGACCCACACTACCTTATTAATCTCAAAGATGGACCCCGTTAAGTACATTTTCGAGAAGCCAGCTCTTACCGGACGGGTTGCAAGATGGCAGATGATTCTCACAGAATACGACATACAGTACACTTCTCAGAAAGCCATCAAGGGCAGTGTACTATCTGAATATCTTGCTGAGCAACCCATCGATGACTACCAGCCTATGAGATTTGACTTCCCTGATGAAGACATCATGTTCATTAAAGCAAAAGATCATGAAGAGCCAATTCACACTGAAGGGCCCGACCCGGAAGAAGAATGGACTATGATGTTTGATGGGGCTGTTAACATGAATGGCCGTGGTGTTGGTGCAGTACTCATTTCACCAAAGGGAGTTCACATGCCTTTCTCGGCAAAACTCACTTTCAACTGCACTAACAACGAAGCTGAATACGAAGCTTGCATTATGGGTCTTGAGGAAGCCATTGACCTCAGGATCAAGACATTGACCGTATTCGGAGATTCAGCTTTGGTAGTCAATCAAACCAACGGGAAATGGTACACCCACCAGGATCATCTGATACCTTACAGGGATTATACAAGAAGGTTATTGACTTTCTTCACAACAGTCAAGCTTGAGTATATCCCTCGGGACGAGAATCAGTTTGCAGATGCTCTTGCTACCATTTCATCCATGATCAAAGTTCAAACGGCCAACTTTGTACCTCAGATTTCAGTGTCTAGACTCGATAGACCAGCATATGTATTTGCAGCGGATGTTGTAAAAGATGATAAGCCTTGGTTCCACGACATTAAGTGCTTCTTGGAGGATCAAACATACCCGCCTGGGGCATCTTCCAATGATAAGAAGACTTTGAGAAGGCTTGCTGGTAGTTTCTTTCTGAACACTGATGGGTCTTTATACAAAAGGAACTTTGATATGGTACTCCTCAGATGTGTTGACAAGACGGAAGCAGATTTGCTGATGCATGAAGTGCACGAAGGATCTTTTGGTACCCATGCTGGAGGACATGCAATGGCTAAAAAATTGCTAAGATCAGGATATTACTGGATCACAATGGATGCAGACTGTTGTGCCTATGCCAGAAAATGTCATAAATGCCAGATTTACGCAGATAAGGTGCATGTGCCTCCCAATCCTTTGAACATCATGTCTTCACCTTGGCCCTTTGCTATGTGGGGCATTGATATGATTGGCAAGATTGAACCAACTGCTTCAAATGGCCACAGATTCATCCTGGTCGCCATCGACTATTTTACCAAGTGGGTTGAAGCAGCCTCATATGCAAACGTTACAAGACAAGTGGTAGCCAGATTTCTGAAGAGAGATATCATCTGTCGGTATGGAGTGCCCGAGCGAATCATTACTGATAATGGTTCCAACTTAAACAACAAAATGATGGCTGAGCTGTGCCGGGACTTCAAAATCCAACATCACAATTCTTCTCCTTACAGGCCAAAGATGAACGGCGCTGTTGAGGCAGCAAATAAGAATATCAAGAAGATTGTGCAGAAGATGGTAGTCACCTACAAAGACTGGCATGAGATGCTACCGTTTGCCTTGCATGGGTACCGCACATCAATCAGAACATCCACTGGGGCAACACCATATCAGCTTGTGTATGGTATGGAAGCAGTCTTACCAGTTGAAGTTGAATTACCCTCCCTACGGGTATTGATGGATGTTAAACTGAACGAAGCAGAATGGGTTCGAGCCCGATACGAACAACTGAGTCTGATCGAAGAGAAAAGATTGGCTGCAATCTGCCATGGGCAGTTATATCAGAAGAGAATGAAGAAGGCCTTCGATCAGAAAATCAGGCGCCGAGAGTACCAAGTGGGAGATCTTGTGCTGAAAAGAATCCTCCCTCCTCATACAGACCACAGGGGCAAATGGACTCCAAATTATGAAGGACCATTCGTTGTAAAGAAAGTTTTCTCTGGTGGAGCACTGATGCTCAGCACCATGGATGGTGAAGATTTCCCGTCCCCTGTGAATTCAGATGCAGTTAAAAAATACTTCGCATAAAATGACCCGCTGGACATAAAAACAGAATGTGAGTCCAGGCAAAAATAGGGCATCCCGGCGAGTCAAAAACAGAATAAAAGACTCGGGCAAAAATAAGGGAAAATAAATGAAAAAATGTACACCCGCTGAGCTGAAAAGCCGCATTGGACAGCTCAGGCAAAAATGGGTATCCCGATGGATTGAAAACCCGAAAGGGCGATCCATGCAAAATAAGGGAATAAGCGAACAACTGCATTCTGAATTCGTCTGTATCGCTTACAACTTAGAAAGCTTCGACGGAATCAAGCTTCAATCAGAATCAACTCTCTCCAGAAAGCAAGACGAGAAGAACGTCATTGTCATACGAGTCATAGCAAAAGAGGAAACTCCTCGAAAGCGTCGTCAGCATCGCCAACACTTTATTTCTCAATTTGTAACAATCTCCTCATTTCAGGAGATATGTTTCTTTGACTGTATCTTGCCAATTCAGGGCGCATGAATTAATAAAATCAGATTTTCAGTCATGTCTCGTTTTTCACATTTACGTTTTGCAAAGAGTTGTCTGATATCTCTAAAAATACAACTGCATAAGTACATATGCCTTTCTCTAAAAATAAAAACACATGCTTACAGGGAATGTGATTGTTCTCAAAAGTACTTAACTCCTATGACGGAATCCAGTAAGGGATACCTCGGGACCTTTTGTACGTTTCCTTATCTTTGCAGGATCGCAGGTATCCAGGACGCAACCTGGGGCATGCAGGTTACGTCTCAGCAAGTTGGCGAATCATTATCAACTCGGTCTATCTTCCACGTGGCACTGGAGAGTGCCCATTTCCCCAGCAAAGTTGCCAAATCAACAAACAGGCTTAACACTCAGGATGTTTTCTCCCCAGCCGAGTTGCCTCTCATTACTATCCCCAGCTGAGTTGTTTCTCATTGCTCTCCCCAGCTGAGTTACCAACAGCATCCCCCATCAGAGTTGCCAGGCATCACAGAAGGCACCTATATCCCCGGCTGATTCAAGAATCCTCTTCAGCAGAATCCCTAGGGAGATCTCAATGATTTCTTTTTTCTCCCCAGCCGAGTTGTCATCCTCAGCCGAGTACAAAGATCAGGGAATCATCTCCCCACAGAATCTTCAGCCTCTATCCAGAAGAGCAACGCATGAAGAAGTCACAACAGAGAGGGAGAAAGCTTCTACAAACCCTAGTTGGGTCCCGTATTGTAAGGATATGTCAATCAGTGACCTATATCCCCGAACAGATACATCATTAGATCTACCAATGATCTCATCCCCAGCTGGGATGTCTGTTTCAAGCAGATCAGCCAGAGATCTTCGCAGCGACGGGATCCGAATCCCGGATCTTTGCTCCTTTGCATAATCATAGCATTCGCATCATATTATCCCCTCAGAGCGTAGCATTCCGTCTAATACGGAGCATTACGGCAAAAATCAAACGCATAGCATAATCATAAGCCATGTTATGAATAAACACTTGTGAATAATAAACCGTTCATCACCATCAATACACAAAAACCCCACCAGAGTCCCAACAAAAGCAGTTGCCTCTCAAATCATCAAACACCAGTATATACTCATTTGGACACCCGTCCGTGTCATCATTCCCCAGTAAAGTCGCCTGAACTCTCTCTACAAACAAGATCACCCGCATTACAGATACCTCCTGACACCCGTCCGTGTCATATCTCAGCAGAAAGCCAAAGACATCCTCTTTGCACCCACACATATACTTATACATACACTTTTCTTGACACCCGTCCGTGTCATATCCCCAGCGCAGTCGCTTACACCTTTACCACCCATATACTTGTTAATATCATACTTTTCTCTTTTGACACCCGTCCGTGTCACTCTCCCCAGCAGTTAAAACACTCATCTTATATACAATACTCACTACTCATTGGTACACTTATACAGATACTCGTCCGCATCTTGTATACATCATCACTATCTCCACAGATTCGACAGTAGTCCTTGTTCTTTGTTAACCAGTTGGTACTCGTCCGTATCATCATCTCAGAACATTGCGTCTAGTGTTTGTTTCTACATGATGCTCGTCCGTATCATAAGTCTTAAGGATGTTCGTCCGCATCTTTAATCCATACACCGTGTCAAACACTTGTGCCTTCTTGAATATAGATGCTCGTCCGTGTCTACTATTCCCCCAGAAGAGTCCTTTCAGATTCAACACTCGTCCGTGTTCTTTGTTAACCAGTTGATACTCGTCCGTATCATCATCTCTGAACATGTGTCAGCTTGTTTCTACATGATACTCGTCCGTATCATAGTCTTAAGGATGCTCGTCCGCATCTTTAATCTATACACAATACCAAACACTTATACTTTCCTTTCTTGGTTGTGAACGCTCGTCCGTGTTCACTATATCCCCAGTAGATCACCAACAAAGCATCTTCTTTTATCTGACACTCGTCCTGTGTCATGATAACCCTGAGAGCAGCCGTACCCTGCTGAGTGGTCGTCCTCCACTTCTTGATGGTCGTCCTCCATCATGCTCATCCGATGGCCGTCCCCATCGTTGATATTTAGCAGCCGTCCCCTGCTAGGTGGTCGTCCTCCACATCTTGATGATCGTCCTTCATCACTTTATCCAATGGCCGTCCCCATTGTTGATTTTCGGTTATCTGGCATTCGTCCTATGTCATGAGAAACCTCGAGAGCAGCCGTCCCCTGCTGAGTGGTCGTCCTCCACTTCTTGATGGTCGTCCTCCATCATGCTCGTCCGATGGCCGTCCCCATCGTTGACCTTTTCTATCCGATGGCCGTCCCCATCGTTGATATTTTCGGCAGCCGTACCCTGCCAGGTGGTCGTCCTCCACCTTTGATGGCCGTCCCCATCATATTTCTTTTATCCCCAACAGAGCAGCCGTCCCCTGCTAGGTGATCGTCCTTCACCTTTGATGGCCGTACCCCATCAACTGTTTATTTCATTTATTCTTTAACCCGATGGCCGTCCCCGTCGTGGTCCCTTTCCTTTTTAGCCCGATGGCCGTCCCCATCGTTGGTTACCTTTATGAACTTGATGGCCGTCCCCGTCATGTTTCATTCGATCCCCAGAAAATTTTACAGCTTTACCTTGATGGCCGTCCCCATCATGATATCTTATTTTTCCAGCTAGTCGGCCGTCCCCGTTTTAGCTCTACTTTTTATCCCCAGCATGTCGGTCGTCCCCGTCATCGCTCTTTCCCCAGCAGTCGTCCTCTGCTCGACGGTCGTCCTCCGTCGCCCACTTTACAATATACTTTATTTTCTTTCACAATCTATATCCCTTTTCTTCTTCATTCTGTGAGTGCAAATTTTGGACTGTCTTTGGTATTCAACCACAAGTTATCTTGTTTGCCTGTTAAGCCGTCGCTTACAACCTGCACAGCTAACTCATGCTTGAATAGGGGCAGCTGTAAACACCCCAAATTTTCCCTCACCCATTCACACCATGGCTTGTGATCATCCTCATATGCATAAGCACAAACATATCATCTCACATCTCATTTTTGATTCACTGCATAGTTTCTAGGCATCTGCACCTAGGGTTTGTGATCTGAGCAATCCCAGAGCTTCTTGAGCCACTCCAAAGGCCACTAATCATCTCAAAGGGGTCCATGTGTGTTCTTATATCATGTTTCATCTCCTCAAAGTCAAAATTGCAGAGGAATCACAAGAACTAGGGTTTGAGGTGATGCAGAGCCAGGTTTGACTGCACAGTTGACTGAAAATTAGGGTTTTGGTTTCAGAGGCCATGACTCCAAATTTTTTGGTCATTCTTGTTTCCATTGGTCTCTATATGGTATAGGGAGTATGCATATCAATTTTCATGAAGAAATTCCATGGGGAAGTCATCTGATCAAGGGTTGACTTTTCAGACAAGTCAGTGCAAAATCAGGGCATCTGAGGCCCCCAATGACCCAACCAATGGGTGATCTTCATCATTTTGAGTGTATATAATCTTTATTTGATCATGGAAGAAGGTGGAAGTTCATAAAAATCAAGAATTTAGGGTTTTTGCAAATGTTGACTTTTTGGGCATAGTTGACTTTTCAAGAATGCATCATTTTAGGTCATTTTTCAAGCCATGATTCTTGATCCAAAAAGGCTTCAAATGGAAAAACTTTGGTCATGAAAGTTGTAGATCTCATCTTTCCCTTTTCAAAAAGTACAAGAACATGATCAAACTCTTCTTGGATCAAAAGTTATGGCAAGGCAAAGTTGGCTAAAATCATTAATTTTCAAGGCATGCACCAAGTGTGAAAATTGCAAAATCATGTGCTAAGTCAAATTGCAACTTCTAATTGGTATCAAACCATTACATAAACATTCTATGAGCCTAAAAAAATCAGAATTGGATCAAGTTTCTACATAGTTTGGTTTATGTAACAAGACTTTCTTCACATGTGAACCATAAAGCCACAAGTTGCAAAACTCATGATCATGTTTCACCAACTTGCTGCATTGGTTGCTGGACCAAGCCTAACCTTTCCCTTCACCTTGCTGCGCAGCCCACACCTCTTGTACTTGGCTGAAACATGACCCATGCCTCTCTTACAAGAAGTTGACATTTTGGCAAAAGTAGCCACACCTATCACAGCAGGCCAGGTCACATCAACTGACCAATAGGCTTTGTTTATGTGGATCAAATGCTGGCCATAACACACTTCAAGCAAGGCTGAAGCTCTCTCATTCACAACATTCACAAAATCATCCCACATTGCACAAGCCTTCGAATTTCTCTCCACAGCATACAAACACAAAAACCATCTTCACCAATCATCTCACCTTGCTCCATAGACCACCCAGCAACCAAGAACCAAGCCTGAAACAGCCAGAACATCCCACTGCCATTTCTCACTTCATTTTGCAGTTTCATTCGAAACTCTCATCATAGCTCACAAACACACAAACAAACACTCCAGACCTTCTCCATTCATCCTCAGGATCACAAACCATCATTCACAATGGCCTGAAACCTCCAGAAACACCATTGCCATTTCTGAGCAAGCTTGAGCAGGAGCTTTCGAATCTCATTATCCAGCCAACTTAAACTCTCATTGAGCATTCAAACATCTTCTGGGGATCAAGTGGAGTGGATTGCACAAGGAGAAGTGGCCAGAAAGTCCTCAAACTGAAAGCTCCAAATCTCAGGTAGCTCGAAAATTATTTTTCCAGAAATCATTTTTCTTGTTACAAACTTGTTCTTTATGTTGTCCTGATCATCCTGATGTTCTTAGTTTTTGAAATGGTGATGAAATAAGCATTTAATTTGTCTCCGAAACTGGTTTGCCCTAAAACTTATTCTGTTCGATTCATGGTTTTGAGGAAGAAGAAATTTGTTTGGACTTAGGGTTTGGATTCAGGAGATCATGGGGTTCATTTCTATGTGCTTGGTTTTTATTTTTGATGCGTTTTGAGAGGTTTTGGAGATTTTCAGGTGGACTTCCCACCGGAGAAGACGACCGGAGGTCTTCTCCGACCACCTGAAAATGATTAGGGTTTAATCCCTGTGTTTAATGAAGTTTGAACTTGGTCCCTTGGATGTGTTGACTCGCGCGTGTTTGGACGCCCAGGATCATCCCATTTTGCCCTAATCCCAGTTGACTTTTCTTAATCTGGGTTAATTAATTCGTAAATCAAAAATTAGGGAGTTTGAATGTAGGCCGCTGGATTGCGCGCGCAGTCAACCTTTTCTTTCCCAGAATCCATCCTGGCCCTTCATTGTGATTACTTCAGTTTATTTAATTTTTTATTCATTTTCTTTTCAATTGTTTTGCATAATTATTTAAAAATAGCAAAAAATTCGTAAAAATTATGAAACTTTTTCCTAAAAGTTTTATTAATTTTTAAGACCCAAAAACATTTTTATTTTATTTTTTATCATTAAAAAAGAATTTTTAAATATTTAAAAGATTATTTTTAATTGATTAATGGGAATTAATTAATTAAAAATACTTTTAGGTATTTAAAAATTACAAAAAAATTCATGAAATGTTCCAAGACATTTAGAAACATTGTCCAACCTTCAAACCAAATTTCTTTTTTGATCTTGATGCACTTTAAGAATTTTTCATTGAATTAAATCATACTTTGTGCATTATTTTGATCATGGATTCAAAAATTCATTTCTGCCTATTGGAGAAGGTTGAGACATTGATTCTTCTTGCATTGTTTTATGTTTAGCATGTAGTTTCTAGGGTAAAATAGCCATGATTTGATCTTGCATTTTCTATTTGTTTGGCATTTATTTTGTTAAGAACCCTAAAAAACCCTAATAACTTAGAAAATTCATATCTTGAGTTTGGTTGAGAGTTGAGAGCTCCCCTTTGGGCAGTGGTTTATTATAGGTTTAGGGTTTCTTTGGGTACCATTTTCCATTTTTTATCTTAGGGTTTGCTTCTGTTTTGGGTTTTTGTTTGATGTTTGATTCATGAACCCTAATTTGGGCTTTCTTTTGCATCCTTCTTGCATTTCCTTGCATAACTTGACTTGTCATTGCATTTTGTGCATTCTTGTGATTCATTTGACATCTTAAGACATATAGAAGGCATGCTTGATCATTGCATTACATATTTGCCATGTCATTTGCCTTGTATGCTTCATAACATTTCATGTTTGTTCATGCTCCTTAACTTGCATCATTTGCATTCATAATCTTGTATGAACATCTCCATGCCTTGCCTCATGTTTGCAGCATCTCATAGCATCATTATCATCATCTACATGCTTCTGGTCTGGTCTAGCATCATACCATTTCATCTCATTTTGCATTGCATTGCATTTCTTTCTAACATTTCAGGTGGTAAGTAACTTGGGAAGTGAATTTGCCTTCACTTCTCATAACTTTTCTTTTCATCTCCCTTGCATCCATTGCTGCATTTCTATTTGTGTTTGAGATTGAGCTTGCTCATTCTTGTTCTTCCCACTTTCTTTCTTCAAGTGACTTGACTTCTTGAATGAAGCAAATCACTTTGCTTCTCTTGATCTTATTCATCTGCTTCCTGGTGGCTCCTCTGAAGATCTTCTTGTCTAACCTTACAAACCTTAGGATCAACCAAGCATGATAATGAATTAGGGTTTTGATTAGTCTCCCCTCATAGTTTTACCTTTGTGTCTCTCTTTGAGTCTTCTCTTCTCATCTCATAATCAGAGACTAAACCCTAAAGGCTTTAAGACTTTGTGATTAGGGTTATGCCTGCATCCTTCTCTTAGGATGGAGTGTATAACTTTAATCCTAAGTCTTGTACCCTTAAGGTGTTTAAATCTCTTAATCAATTCACTTAATAATCATCAAGACATCACACTTGTAACTTGGGCCTTGCATTAGGGTTCTAATTCTTCCTTAAGTGGTTAAGAAGGACTAACCCTAGTGTTAATGGACAAGTCCCCCTCAAGTTGTCTTACAAATCATAAAAAACACTTCATCATCATATCATTAACTAAAATCCACTTAATAAAGGCTTTGTTTTGTCATGAGTTTAATCCCTAATCATGGATTAAGTTGAGGAGTTTTCCTCAGCTTAAACATTCTCATCTATCATCCTTCTTTTAGGATGGTGTAATGGGTCTGTTTAATCCATGATTATGGCTTAACCTCATTACTCAACACTAAACAAAAATACCAAAAAACATCTAAATAATCACAAGTAGGTTAATGATCTTAATCCTACACCACAGGTAACTAAGTGTGAGAATCTGACTTCACACTTAAGGTACTCTCATTACCCCTAAACAGAGGGAAGATGTGATGAGTTTACTAAATCCATTGGTTTAGGGTTAAGCTCATTAACTTATGACAAAATCCAAAAAGCAATAAAAGACTGAAAACTCAAAAAACAAACAATAATCGTCTCCTTCGGGATTCTTTTCTCATCATCTTCACTCACAAACGGGAACTTGCTTCTTCCGTCTAATGCAAGACAGTTTGCACCTGAGCCAGACAGGTCATACACTTGAGCATAGACAAGCAAGCAGTTCACAAGTCAATTCATCTTTCAGTCTCTTTGGGTCGAACTACGGTGTTCTGACTTCCTCATTGCACGAGAGGATACGTAGGCATAACTTAACAGTTATCGAACAAAAGTCTCTGTATATTCCCCCTCCTTCTAGCTTTATTCTTTAGCCTCATGATCTTGAGCATTTCACTCTGTTCTTACACTGACACTTTCATACTTCATATCACTTGTACACTTTACACTGACACCTGTACATTCTTTTCCAGCTCATTCACACACAAATTGCACTGACACTACCCCTTTAAAACACAAATCTTTTAAGCGTGGATCCCGTCGAGTACGACGGACAATCTGGGTGCTAGTACCTTCCCAGGTTGTAACCAACCCCCTTTCTCAGTCTCTCTGGTTCGCTACCGTCTTATCCATATCTTTCCAGGTCTATGCAGCATTGCCTTTCCTCCGGGATAAAAATGCCTAGCTGGCGACTCTATTCATCTCCAGTGAGTTCACGGCTGTGTGTTCTCGCTGTTCCCTCTCGCCGACCGTTCGCGTCTGTACCCTCATCTGACCTAGCGTCACTTGTCGGGAGCGACACTAAGTTGTTCATTACTTCCATGAACTGTGTTATCTGAGTTCTCATCTCCAACCTTTCGTTGGCCATCTGGTTTCTGACCTCCGTAAGGTCTTGCTGCATCTGGTCCATCTGGATTCCCGGAAGGTTGTTTCTAGTTGGGTACCTGTGTGGCCTGTTGAGAGGAAATACCCGGCGGCGAGCAATAATTCCTGAGATTCACAACAGAGGTTAGTACAACAAAACAAAAACCTACAAAACAAACAAAAGGGTTAGTATGCAATGCAGTTATGCTTATTTGTTCTCAAGGTATCCGGTTTGGCCTTCAGTTTTGACCCTTCCAGACCCTTGAAGATGATGCTGTTGAAGTTGCTTTTGAAGTGAACCCAGATAGAAACCAACACAAATATATTACATAAGATGAAATAATACAACTTGTTCATTTTACAACACAAGCCCTTAAAGGGGTCAAAATACATCACAAAAAGGTAAAAGTACATAGAATAGGAACAACAACAAGCAAATGATCAAACTCCAAGGCCAAACTCATCCTCACGAACTTCCTTAAGAAGTGCTTCGGTCACAGGATCAGCCGGACGCTCCGTGAGACCTCTGATGAGAAGGTTTCTTGTTGCAACAGCTGCAGTCAACTTCTTGTTCTGACTTTGGTCCTTAGACCTCTTCACTCCAGCTCTGATTTCTAGCTCTGATATTTCCTTCTGGGCTGCCGCCAGGGCTTTTTCCATCTGTCCCATCTTGTCTTGAACTCTCTTGTCTTCCAGAGTACGGGCCTCAGTGATCCGGACCCACCTGGCCTGACTCTCTTTCAAATACAAGTCTGTTCTTGCTCTCTGGAACTGGGCTTCTTTACAAGCATTCTTCAGAATCTGTTCACCAGCTTTAGACTTGTTGATATAATCTCCAGACTTTTCAATCTTAGTCAAATGCTCCATTCTCAACTTCTCCAATCTTTCAATCTCCCTCACACCTTCACTCCTCTCCCGGAGGGTCTTCTGCAAAGCCTGGGTTAGCTTCTCATTTCTTTCCTTCAAGCTCTCAAACTCCTCCAGACTGATAGTGGCAGGGGGTGGTGCTGAAGATGACTCAGGCATGTCTTCTATGGTAAAGGGCATTCCAGAGAATTGGGCCCTAGCATGGGACCACTCATAATATTGTGCTGATGCCACATTATTGCACTTACCCAGAATGGTGATTCCCTTGGTTTGAACATGATCCCAGGCCCAGGCAGCCTGCCTAACAATTACCAGACTAATCTTGTTCTCACAGTAGAGGGTCTCAACCAAGTCTTGCTCCCTGGGAGTATGGACCAGTGCATAGCCTAATTGCCTCCTGAACAACAGAGGGTTGTAATTGATACTTCCCTTGACCCCTATTAAAGGCACATTGGGAAAGTGCCCACAGCTTGTAATGATACCTCTGCCCTTGGTGCTTTGAGCACACCATCTGATGTCTGCTGAAGTGAGAGTAGTGAGCCTCTTAGCCCAGTTGCTTTGCTGATGAGGGTTTAAAAATGCATCTGTCCTGGGTAGATGCCTGAGAAACCAAGCATGGAATAGTGGAGCACAACACCTTACTAGCCTGCCCCTCTGCTTCTCATTCTTCTGATGTACTGAGTAATAGAGATCTCCTAGCAAAGTTGGCACTGGGTTCTTCAGGATGAACAAATGGATTGCATTCTTGCTAATGAATCGAGGCTCATCTGCAAACAACACAATTCCATATACACTTAAGGCCAACAAAGCACAAACAGCTTTCCACTCCCCCAAGGAGGCCTTCAAACTAGCTTGAGAAATTAAGAAGTCCAGATGAAATCCAGGGATCCCAGCTTTAGAGGTCATGTGTTGCTCAATCACAACAGGTCCCAAGTGCAAAGCTTTTGCTACCTCTCCATTGCTGGGAAAGACCATTTCAGGGTTAAAAGGGATTTCTCTCTTGATAGGCAAACCAATCAATGATGAGTATTCTTCCAAAAGAGGACCCAACTGAAAGTCTTGAAAGGTGAAACATCTCAATGGGGGGTCATAGAACTGAATACAAGTATGGATCAGGCTTCTCTGAGATGGGTCCAGATCCATGACCAAGTCAAGTATATCCCCATAATGCTCCCTGAATAAAGGTGTGTGATCTGGGGTGATCAGGGTCTGGATCCTCCTGATGTCTGATAAGTCTGGTTGGAAGAAATGATAAGTGATGTTGCTTTTCTTTGGAGCCATGATGCTGAGACTGAGTAGAGTGCTGATGAAGATGCTGAGGAGTGGGCCACTGGCTGGCTAGTGCAAGTAACTGAAGTATATGGCTGACAAGTTGAGGCAAGTGCTGGTGGAGACAGGTCAAAACTGCAGATGGGGTCAAAACCAAAACCAGATGAAAATGGATACCCTGAAACACAAATAAGCACATGTTAAAATGATGCAATGGGTATGTATGCAGATGAAATGCAAGGGTTTGTGACTGAGCTGAATCTGATTAACTGCCTTGGTATAGACCCATGTGTGTTCAAGAATTCCAGATGGAGGTCTATAAAAAAAACCAGTAACCAAGGTGGGGGACTCAAATAAAGAGCCACATGTCCAGGGTTTTAGAATCACAAGAACTATCCAACATGGAGTATTCTTAACAAAGTCAAAGTAATAGGGTATTCTGAGGTCAAGGTACCTGCAAACCTGTAAACAGCCCAACCCCCTCACAGGTGATGATCTAGAACAAGGATCCTCAGACTTGGATCAGTTATGAGAAGTGTAAACACTTCTAACCCGGAGGTACAATGTTTACAATAACCATAACAATTCCTCCTCTAATTCACCTTAGTTTCTGAAGGTCAGTACTAAAAGGTCATCCAGACTTAGCAGGCTTCCCAGATAGCCCTAGCATTGCAGGAAATCTGCAACACAGAGTTCTCAAGAAGAAACCCATATCTGAACCGTGTTTCATATTCCCGCACCAGACCGAAATGGAATGGGAAAGAATATGATTCACTCTAGCCTAGGTGTCACTCAGGTCCCAGGTATAGGACCTTAACTCTCAATGAAACACCCACCCACCAAAACAAAAAACCAAATCCAGCCAGCAACAATGACAATATGATATATATAAATGCAATAAAGAAAGCAGTAAAGTAACTGTACATAAAGCAATAAACAAAAATAAATACAAGCACAAACAAGCACATAACACCCCAGTAAACACAAATCAAACAAGCGCTAGGAGGAACCCACAAAAAGAACCAGAAGCCCTGGTTGCAGTATAAGGTTCCCCAGCAGAGTCGCCAAGCTGTCGCTCCCAAAGATTTGCATCCAGGTACAAGCGCGAACGGTCGGCGAAAGGAAAAAATGAGAACACACAGCCGTGAACTCACTGGAGATGAATAGAGTCGCCAGCTAGGCATTTTTATCCCGGGGGAAAGGCAATGCTGCATAGACCTAGAAAAAGATGGATAAGACGGTTGCGAACCAGAGAGACTGAGAAAGGGGGTTGGTTACAACCTGGGAAGGTATTAGCACCCAGATTGTCCGTCGTACTCGACGGGATCCACGCTTGAAAGATTTGTGTTTTAAAGGGGTAGTGTCAGTGCAATTTGTGTGTAAATGAGCTGGAAAAGATGTACAGGTGTTAGTGTAAAGAAATGTGATGTGTATAAATGTACAGTGTCAGTGTGAGATCAGGAATGAAATGCTCATGACCATGAGGCTTAAAGAATGAGCTGGAAAGAGGGGGAATGTACAGAGACTTTTGTTCGATAACTGTTAAGTTATGCCTACGTATCCTCTCGTGCAATGAGGAAGTCAGAACACCGTAGTTCGACCCAAAGAGACTGAAAGATGAATTGACTTGTGAACTGCTTACTTGCCTATGCTCAAGTGTATGACCTGTCTGGCTCAGGTGCAAACTGTCTTACATTAGACGGAAGAAGCAAGTTCTCGCTTGTGAGTGAGTATGATGAGAAAAGAATCCCGAAGGAGACGATTATTGTTTGTTTTTGTATTTTCAGTCTTTTATTGCTTGTGAAAGTTTGTCATAAGAAAATGAGCTTAAACCTAAACCAATGGATTAGTAAACTCATCACATCTTCCCTCTGATTAGGGGTAATGAGATTACCTTAAGTGCGAAGTCAGATTCTCACACTTAATCACCTTTGGTGTAGGATTAAGATCATTAACCTACTTGTGATTATTTAGATGTTTTTTGTAGTTTTTGTTTAGTGTTAAGTAATGAGGTTAAGCCATAATCAAGGATTAAACAGACTCATTACACCATCCTAATAGAAGGATAATAGATGAGAATTTTTAAATTGAGGAAAGCTCCTCAACTTAATCCATGATTAGGGATTAAACTCATGACCAAACAAACCTTTAATTAAGTGGATTTTATTTAATGATAT
The DNA here is from genome assembly GCA_963966055.1 of Lathyrus aphaca. NCBI lineage: Eukaryota > Viridiplantae > Streptophyta > Magnoliopsida > Fabales > Fabaceae > Lathyrus > Lathyrus aphaca. Next base: position 165,740,698 of record OZ014521.1, on the reverse strand, counting down.
GATGAAGAAGTGAGTTTTATGGTTTGTAAGACAACTTGAGGGGGACTTGTCCATTAACACTAGGGTTAGTCCTTCTTAACCAATTAAGGAAGAATTAGAACCCTAATGCAAGGCCCAAGTTACAAGTGTGATGTCTTGATAATTATTAAGTGAATTGATTAAGAGATTTAAACACCTTAAGGGTTTAATACTTAGGATTAAAGTTATACACTCCATCCTAAGAGAAGGATGCAGGCATAAGCTTAATCACAAAGTCTTAAAGCCTTTAGGGTTTAGTCCCTGATTAGGAGGTGAGAAGAGAGGACCCAAAGAGAGACACAAAGGTAAAACTATGGGGGGACTAATCAAAACCCTAATTCATTATCATGCTTGGTTGATCCTAAGGTTTGTGAGGTTAAACAAGAACAGTCTTCAAAGGAACCACCAGGAAGCAGATGAACAGGATCAAGAGAAGCAAAATGACTTGCTTCATTCAAGAAGTCAAGTCACTTGAAGAAAGAAGGTGGGAGGAACAAGAATGAGCAAGCTCAATCTCAAACACAAATAGAAATGCAGCAATGGATGCAAGAGAGATGAAAAGAAAAGTATGAGAAGTGAAGGCAAATTCACTTCCCAAGTTTACTTACCACCTGAAATGTTAGAAAGAAATGCAATGCAATGCTAAATGAAATGAAATGACATGATGCAAAGCAAAACCAGAAGCATGTTGATGATGATTATGATGTTATGAGGTGCTGCAAACATGAGACAAGGCATGGAAATGTTCATACAAGATTATGAATGCAAATGATGCAAGCTAAGGAGCATGAACAAGCATGAAATGTTATGAAGCATACAAGGCAAATGACATGGCAAATATGTAATGCAATGATCAAACATGCTTTCTATATGTCTTAAGATGTCAAATGAATCACAAGAATGCACAAAATGCAATGACAAGTCAAGTTATGCAAGGAAATGCAAGAAGGATGCAAAAGAAAGCCCAAATTAGGGTTCATGGATTAAACATCAAACAAAAACTCAAAACAGAAGCAAACCCTAAGATAAAAAATGGAAAATGCTACCCAAAGAAACCCTAAACCTATAATGAACCACTGCCCAAAGGAGAACTCTCAACTCTCAACCAAACTCAAGATATGAATTTTGCAAGTTATTAGGGTTTTTTAGGGTTCTTAACAAAAGAAATGTCAAACAATTGAAAAATGAAAGATCAAATCATGGCTATTTTACCCTAGAAACTACATGCTAAACATAAAACAATGCAAGAAGAATCAATGTCTCAACCTTCTCCAATAGGCAGAAATGAATTTTTGAATCCATGATCAAAATAATGCACAAAATATGATTTAATTCAATGAAAAATTCTTAAAGTGCATCAAGATCAAAAAAGAAATTTGGTTTGAAGGTTGGACAATGTTTCTAAATGTCTTAGAACATTTCATGAATTTTTTGGTAATTTTTAAATACCTAAAAGTATTTTTAATTAATTAATTCCCATTAATCAATTAAAAATAATCTTTTAAATATTTAAAAATACTTTTTTAATGATGAAAAATAAAATAAAAATATTTTTGTGTCATAAAAATTATTAAAACTCAGAGGAAAAAGTTTCATAATTTTTATGTATTTTTTGCTATTTTAAAATAATTGCACAAGTTTAATGAAATAAAATGAATTAAAAATCAAATAAAAAAGAAAGTAATCAGAATGGAGGGATGAGATGCGCCCAGGGTTTGAATCTGTTGACCAGCGCGCAAATGAAGGGCCCAGATGGCTCCTGAGTTAATTAACTTAATTAAAAATTAAATAAACTAATGAGAGAGATTAGGGCTAAGCAGACTGATCCTGGCCTTTCATTCGCGCGGGGAGTCAAACATGTCAACGCAATCAATGGTCCAAATTCAAACTAACATTAATTATGCAATTAGGGTTTAATCACTCTCAGGTGGCCGGAGAAGACTTCCGGTCGTCTTCTCCGGCCAGCTCTCTCCCTGAAAAATCCCCAAATCCCTCAAATCGTACCAAAAATGAAAACTAAGCCCACCAAAATGATCCCCATGACCCCCTGAGCTAAAACCCTAAGTCCAAACAAATTTCTTCTTCCTCAAAACCATGAATCGAACAGAACAAGTTTTAGGGCAAACCAGTTTCAGAGTTCAATTAAATGCTTATTTCACCACCATTTCAAAAACTAAGAACATCAGGATGATCAGTGAGTCACATAGAACAAGTTTGTAACAAGAAAAATGATTTCTGGAAAAATAATTTTCGAGCTACCTGAGATTTGGAGCTTTCAACTTGAAGACTTTCTGGCCACTTCTTTCAGTGCAAACCACTCCACTTGATCCCCAGAAGATGTTTGAATGCTCAATGAGAGTTTAAGTTGGCTGGATAGTGAGATTCGACAGCTTCTGCTCAAGCTTGATCAGAAATGGCAATGGTGAAATAGAGAGCTTCAGGTCATGGTGAATGGTTGTTTGTGATCCTGAGGATGAATGGAGAAGGTCTGTGGTGTTTGTTTGTGTGTTTGCAAGTTGTGGTGAGAGTTTCGAATGAAACTGCAAAATGAAGTGAGAAATGGCAGTGAGATGTTCTGGTTGTTTCAGGCTTGGGTTCTTGGTGCTGGGTGGTCTATGGAGCAAGGTGAGTTGAATGGTGAAGATGGTTGAAGTGTTTGCAAGCTGTGGAATCAGATTCGAAGCAACTTGCAATCGGGAGTGTTTTTGTGAATGTGTTGAATGAGGATGTTTCAGGCTGGCTTAGTACATGAAATGGCTTGCAAATTGTCCACATAACTCTCTCTCATTGGTCAGTTGATTGGACATGTGCTTTATTGATTGGTAAGTTGCCTTTTGCAAAAAGTCAAAAATTGTGTAAGAGAGGTATGGTGAAGTGCTAGCTTGGTACAAAGCCTAGGGGCTGCGCAGCATGGTGTGTGTATGAAGCTAGCTTGGTTCAGCAGCCAATGCCTCAAGTTGGTGAGATGTGATCATGAGTTTTGCAACATGTGATCTTTAGTTCAAATCTGATTTTTTTAAGGCTTAGAGAATGTTTATGTGCTGGTTTGATACCAATTAGAAGTTGCAATTTGACTTAGCACATGATTTTGCAATTTTCACACTTAGGGCATGCCTTGAAAATAAGTGATTTTTGCCAACTTTGCATTGCCATAACTTTTGATCCAAGAGGAGTTTGATCATGTTCTTGTACTTTTTGAAAAAGGAAAGATGATATCTACAACTTTCATGACCAAAGTTTTTCCATTTGAAGCATTTTTGGATCAATAATCAAAGCTTGAAAAATGACATAAAATGAAGCATTCTTGAAAAGTCAACTATGCCCAAAAAGTCAACATTTGCAAAAACCCTAAATTCTTGATTTCTATGAACTTCAACCTTCTTCCATGATCAAATAAAGATCATATACACTCAAAATGATGAAGATCACCCATTGGTTGGGTCATTGGGGGCCTCAGATGCCCTGATTTTACACTGACTTGTCTGAAAAGTCAACCCTTGATCAGATGACTTCCCCATGGAATTTCTTCATGAAAATTGATATGCATACTACCTATACCATATAGAGACCAATGGAAACAAGAATGACCAAAAATTTTGGGGTTATGGCCTCTGAGGCCAAAACCCTAATTTTAGGTCAACTGTGCAGTTCATCCTGGCTCTGCATCCACTCAAACCCTAGTTCTTGTGATTCCTCTGCATTTTTGACTTTGAGGAGAGGGAATATGACATAAGAACACACATGGACCACTTTGAAATGATTGGTGGCCTTTGGAATGGCTCAAGAAGCTTTGGGATTGCTCAGATCACAAACCCTAGGTGCAGATGCCTTAGAAGCTATGCAGTGAATCAAAAAATGAGATGTGAGATGATATGATTGTACTTATGCATGTGAGATGATCACAAGCCATGGTGTGAATGAGTGAGGGCAAATTTGGGGTGTTTACATTCACTTTACTCCAAGCTCGTATAAACCTTTGACGGTAGCCTTGAAGATCGTTGTCATAATCAAACACAATACCTTGAATAAGCATGTCATGAGGACCATTACTTCGAGCATAACCAAACCGACGTAAAGCTAAATAAGGGTTGTAAGTAATGCCCCCTCTTATGCCAAGGAATGACACATTAGGGAACTCCCCACAATGGTCAATGATAGTGACATTTTCCATAGATCGGGAACACTAGTGAATATTTGAATGAGAGAGTGACATCATCCTTTTAGACCATCTCAAACCCTGCTCATTCTTCATCACAGATCGAGGAAGGTGAGAAATAAACCACCTAGATAGTAGAGGTATGCAACACATCAAAGTTTCTCGCACCTTCGTAGTACAAGTGTGAAGAGAGTGTAAGATATCTCCAAGTAATGTAGGCACTGGATTGTGAGTCAAAAATATGTTGATGGCGTGTACATCTATGAACTGGTCCGGATTAGGGAATAATACCAAACCTTAAATCAGCAAAGCTAAGATCTCCTCAAAATCATCGTAACTCATAGCATCCAGGAACACCTGAGCTTTCTCTATTAATACTTTGGCAAGGATACCCTTAACTCCACTTCTTGTTTCTAGGATAATGCCTGATTTCTTCAAATGTAGGGCTGCAACAATGACTTCAGGTTTAGGATCATTCTCTAAGCATGTGAAGGGTTTCTGATCAAGGATAGGTACCCCAAGTATCTAGGATAATTCTTCCATTGTAGGCACCAGCTGATAATCAGGGAACGTTAAACAATGATGTTTAGGATCAAAGAATTGGAATAGGACACTCATCATATCTTCATCAAAACCTGAGGTAACCAAGTCAAGTAGATAACCATGCTTCTTGATGAACTGGGAGCTTTCAGGAAGTTTTGAGACCAAATCCTTAAGCTTGAGAGGTATCCCTACAAAGTTGATCCGGATAGTGTTCCTACGAGTGGAAGCCATAACCTACAACAAAGAACAAAGATAAATCCTTTGGTCCTTAAAATGGTTAGTGAAAATGATATGCTTATGATGTCATGATGTTATGATGTTATGTTTAATCACAAACATGTGGCATGCACAAGCAAGTCACACAATAGTCCTAGGTTTAGAGGCTTGCATGAGGTTTAAAGGAAAGTACCCTCCCACTGAAGTTTAGTTGGTTCATCCTGTCCTACAAAAGTAATAAGGTTCTAAGGGATCTCAATATCACTGGTCCTTCTCAAGGGTTGTTGTTCAGTAGGAAACTTACTTGCCAACCAAAACCCCCCAAGATTAGAATCTCAATGAGCGTAGCATCGAGTATCAACCAACTTTAGACTTCTCCAAAGTCGGCTATCTCACTACTTTCTAAAGGCCAAGATGGGTCAATTAAGGTTCTAAAGGGTAGTTAGTGTTAATGACAATGTATGGCAGCCCCATATTATCCTCAACTTAGTTAAGGAACATAAGCACCAACCAAGAAGTCACACTAACTATGGCCACCAGATCAACCATATCAGTATACGCCATACAATTTCCTTGGTCTATTGCCATTTACCTAGGGTACACTAAATCCGAGTTAGGATCTTTCAAACATAAGCCCAACAAATAAATATAAAGCAAGCAAGTCAAACAGTAAGTGATCCTAATTCCTAAGGTAACCCCTCTTTAAGTAATTCCCCAGCAGAGTCGCCAGTTTTGTAACACGGTGGGAGAACTAACTTTTTATTTATGTCGAGGATAGCAAGAGTCGCCATCGACTTTTATTTTATCCAAAAGGAAAGGGTATAAAAGAACAGAAAAAACCTTTTAAAAAAATTATAAGTTCGGGGCGTAGGTTATATAAAGGGAAGGTGTTAGCACCCTTTATATCCATGGTTATCCATGGGCTCTTAGTTACTTAGCTCACTTATTTGTTTGAAAAAAAAGTGTAGTGTGTGTTTAGAAATTTGTCTAAGTACTTTGTAATGATCCTCGTATGGATGTATATAAAGCCTTATTTTTGAAGATATTTGAAAAGAGTGAGGTGTGAAAAGTATTTTTGAAATGTGAGCAAGTAACTAAGTTGTACCTACCTTAGACTAGTCTTTCATGTTCTTTTATTTTCTTTCAAGGGTAAGCATGTCCCTACTATTAAGGAGTAGGTAGTCATTACCTTGGATTTATTTGTGGGACGGACGTAGGGTCATCATATGGTCAATGAAGGCAACTTAAGGGGTGTCTTTTAGCAATTTGGAGGGACTATCATCTTTACCGAAGGGACAAGATCATTATATCGTAGGCAACCTCAGAGGAACTTATGATCTTTTTGAATCTGAAGGGACTATGACGATTTTAATCTGTAGGGACTTTGCTTAAGACACCCCTACTTTAGAGGGACTTGACCATATTAAAAGCAACCAAGAGGGGAAACCCTAGGAGGTGCAGATGACGATCGTAGAATGATCGACTTACGTGTGTGAATAGAGTGTGTTAATTACAATTATTATAATCTTTGAGTTAGTGATCTAACGGTTGATTTTATCTTACCATACAATCCTATTATTCATACATCTAACAGTTATAGGATGCAAAAAGTAAAGTGCGGAAAATAAATCCTAAGACTATTACAGGGCTTTGGGGCAATTACATAATAAGGCGCGGAAAGTAAAAATCCTACGCTATTACATCTCATGAGCAGTTACATCATTTAGAGGAAAAAATGTAAGAAAATAAATATACATTATTACATAATTTTCACACCCTATACAATTTTCTAAGAAATTAAATAACAAAAAAGAAGATTAAAATCGAAGAGGAATATGGATGGAGCAGGAAGAAATATCAAAAATTCGCGTAAAAACGATTAATGGGATTTTTTAGAAAAGATAAATCTTAATGATTGATTTTTTAAAGAAAATTTAATTTTAAGAAAATAAATTCAATTTGATGATTAAGATTAAAAAAAAATTGATATTTTATGGTTTTATAAAGAAAATATTAAGTTTTCCTATTTCTTTATTGGTTAAAACATTCATCGAATTAATTAATTGGTTTAAAATAAATAAAAGAAATAAAAAACATGGAAAAAAATAAGAAAAGAACTAAAAAATATATGTTACAAAAAAAACACGTTAGAACATTCTATCTATCTATCTATCTATCTATCTATCTATATATCTATATATCTATATATCTATATATATATATATATATATATATATATATATATATATATATATATATATATATATATATATATATATATATTAAACATGTATAAGAAACATATGTTAAAAAAAACCTGTGTATGTTAACAAAAAAAAACGTTAGTATATTATATATAAAAACAAGTATGCTAATAACATATAGAACAATAGTAGAATAATAGTAATTGGAAAAAAAAATTATGATATATATTAACATGATATAATAATAGTAATTGAAAAAACGTAAGTTAACATATACAGATTTGAAAAAACCTTATGATGAGAAACAACTAGCCGCACCGCCACAATATACTTTTTCTTTTCAATTCTTTTCCTAGTTTGTTTTTTTCGTCCTCTTCCTATTCCCTGAGGCAAGAATTTTTTGTATTGTGGGTGAGAGAGTCATGCGTTTATATAGGAGAAGGAAATAGGTTTAAAAAGTTGGGTCTTGTTGATGGATTTGAGGTTGCTTGAGGATGAAGTTAGGAAGTTTCCATTTTGGTCAAAATTTGGTATTAAGACATACTCTTTTGGTTTTGAATGAAATTGTATCCTTATAATGATCATAAACATCAAATATTTGATCCTAAAATAGTCCTAAGATCAAATATTTGATTTTTCAATATTTATCTTAATTAAAATTGAATTTAAATGAATTAAATCCAATATAATATAAAATAAATATATAAAAATCAGATATTATGATCTTATAATTGAGTTTGGGTTAGAAAAATATGGGCCCATTTGGAAGAAACTTGAGTTTAGACCCTTTTTGCTTCATAAACCTCTTGAAAATTTCCCAACTTTGACAATGCATAACTTCTTCAATTTTGACCCCATGAAGGTGTTCTTGGACTTTCTAGAAAGCTTAGAGTGTTCTCTAATCAACCCTTTTGGTCCCATGTCCATATAATTTACCATTTTCAAATTATGAGCTTTGGAAAAAAGTTGACTTTTTGTTGATTTTCATAAAGACCTATAATGTCTTGGCCATATCTTTCAAATGAAGCATTTTTGGACTTGGCTTGTGAGACACAAAGTTTTAGAGAATTGAATTTCCTTCAAAATGAGCTTTGGATGGGAAATTTATTATGAAGTATGTGAAAGTAATGATTAGTCAAAGTTCAGTTGACTTTTCCTAAACAAAACCCTAATTTAGTAACTCCTGATTCTTGATGATTTTGAGGTTTCTTTGATGAATCTTGATCAACCCTTGATCAAATGATGAGTTTTACCTCATAATATTGATGTTGACCTAAAATCTTGAAGTTTGACTTTTTGTTGACCACATTTGACTTTTTGACCAAGTTAACTGAATTTTGGGTATCTGAGCATCTGACTGGCCAAACTTGTGAGAAAAGCTTTGAAACTTGACATGAGGATTATTTAGGGCATGTGGGATGTTATGAAGCTCACTTGAAGCCTTGGAAGTCCATTTAGCTTGGATAAATTCAAAACCCTAGTTTTAGATCCATTGTTCAGGAGGAGGCTTTGTCTGATGAAACCTTCAATCCTTTTGACCAATTGTGAACCTTGTGAACCTTGTGACTATTGATAGAACTCTTGAGACACATTGCTTTGATTGTGGGAGGGAAAATTTTGGGGTACAACAGCATGCCACATGAAATTATCTTGTGGGGAAAGTAGTAGGATGTTATAAATGTGGATGACTTCTCGCCATATCTAATCCTAACTAGTGTTTAGAGGCGTGAAGCTCACAATGGGTTTTTCACTTTGCTTGAACATCGTTATGTCTTTGATGAGGGACATGTATTGACTTCATCATGATTTTTATGAACCTTCGACATGAAAGGTTCATTATTTCTCCTCTCGAGCCTTCTTTCAACATTGATTTCCTCGCCCTCAATGTAACATTTTGTCTATGTCAATACTTCTTCCAAGGACATCGTTGTCATATGGGCAAGGCATTCATTAAAATGTTGCATCTTAGTCCCATTCTGAAATGATCCTATGAACATGTATTAGATTGGTTGGATTACCTTGATTGTATCCTCGTTGAAGTGAGTGAGGTACTCCCTCAAGGATTTAGAAGAGCCTTGGATTACCTTTGAATAAACAGGTGGCGACCATTTTTCTATGGCTGTTTATTGCAAATTAGTGGACTAGTTTCTTTACTAAGCTCTAATAATTGGTGATAGAGAGTTGAGGTAGGTCTATATACCATCTCAAGGTTAGGTCTCTAAAGTTCCATAAAAGAGCTTGTATTTCAAGGAGTCAAGGGTTATAATGATGACCATTTTAATGTTTAATGTTCACACGGGTTGTTGCACCCATCAAACTTAGCTAATGATGGTGGCTTAAAATCGTATGGAATCGACATCTCCTATATCTTGTATGAGGTAGGTTGGGGTTATAGCATCTTGACCTCGTCTATAGGGTATACCTCATACTAACAGTATGATATGGAGGAAGTTATCCTCAAAAGATTAGTTATGGGGACATAGATGTTCCATAACAACACTCATATATACTCATTTATTTTCTTCACCTTTAGACTTTTCCCTAGTTTGAGTTGTTTCCTTTTTGTTCAACATGATGGTCAAAGAGGTTGAGCATGAAGATAATAATCTGAGGGTGTGTGATGGTTTCCCATGTTAGTTTTACCAAGCTCCATAGTGGGGGACAACTAGGCGTGTTCATGAATGCAGGTTATCAACTCGCGAACCCATTGACCCAAATTGAATCAACCCATAAATTATCCAAACCTGTTTAATTACAAATATGCCCAGTCCAACCCGCAACAACCAATATAGTTTTGGTTTGGGTATCGGGTTTGAGTTTCTCAACCCGAAAACCCGTTTATGTAACAATAATGATTTCTTATTTTTTATTACTATTTTAAATGTAAATTTAAAATTAATATCACATACTAACTACAATTTTGTCAGTTTTTAATTCGAAACAAATACTATTATTAGACTAATGCGTTTACAAGATTGTAAAACTAAATGATGTTTCTTATTTTTTGTATCATTTTCAACTTTCATATTTTATAGAAATAATGTGTCTTATAGAATTTTCTACTATATCAAGTGTTATGTCATGTGGATGAATTTTATTAGACGTTATACAATATGTTTCATCCAATTTGAGTGTTAGAAATGAATTTAATTATATTGAATTGTGTTACAAAATATTTTTATTTGAAAAAGAGTTATTAAAAAAATATTTTTTTTTTATTTGAAACACAACCCACAAACCCAACCCAACCCATAAACGAATGAGTCCTTTGGGTTGGTTTTGACCATGAAATTGCGGGTTGGACAACGAACCCAACCTATTTTAATTTAAACAGGTTGGGTAACGAGTTAAGCCAAACCTGATTCTACCAACCTCGTGTACACCCCTAGGGCCAATTGTACTTGCTAAATGTACAATATGTGACAACCCCTAATGATTAAGGATCGTCAAAGGCTTTAAAGTATGTTATAGGGTTGAGATCTAGCCCACACAAGAAGGTGAAAATCTATATGTATATAGTTTTTGTGTGAATCTATAAATGTCCCTTTTCCACTATATAGTTGAGGTATTTATAAATATTTTGGGCATGGGTCATAAGCCTCTTAGAAATATCAACCAAGGTCGAGATAATGTGGGAATGGATAATCATTCCCAAATTATTTAGAAGATAATGGTTAACATCCTTATGACTCATTCTACATCGTAGTGTGTAACACCCCATTTTTAATAATTTATTTGGCGAGTATTTTGGTGCTTCGTTGGCCTTGTTTAAGGTGTATGTCTTTATGTTTTGTTATAGTGTCCTAATGGGACAAGTATAGTTATGGTGCGATTAGTAGTATTGTGGAGTGCGGTAATGAGAATAGATTCATTAAGACATTATTATTATGTAAATAATATTAGTAATATTAGAATTATAATAATTATTATTTGGTTTAATTAAAATAAGGATGACTTGGTAAATTGTTATGGTGAGGGTTTTAAGGAAAAATTAGGTTAATCAAAAAATTAAGAAAAACATTAGTCGTATAATCTTTGTGGAAGAACCAAGAGGCTAGGAGGAGGAAGAACAACCTAGAGCATTCTCCATAGACAAAATTCACAGGAATTCTTCAGGATTCTAGGTAAGGGGGAGAATGGGTTCATAATAGGTGATAATATCATGTTGGGTGGTGAGGATTCCTTACCCTCGTAGGTTTATATGATTTATGATGTTGTGATGTGAATCTATGATGTAGATATTTGTTGTTGTGAATTCATTTTGATATATATGAATTTGTATCTGGAAATATTGTTGTTGTTGCTTGTTATGTTGTGATGATATGCAGATCTGTTTTATTGTAGAATGAGAACGACAAATTTAGATCTAGAATCGTATATGATTGAATCTAGGTATGATAGATGGAAGAAAGACATGAGAAGTGATATAAAACTGATGTAGAATTATCCTTAGAACTGGTATGAAGTGTGGAAACGAAAATCGTGAGAATCAGATGCAAAATGAAGGAGAAATATGAGATTTTGTGAAGGTCTCTACCCATACGCGTATGGAGGTGCAAGATTTCTAGGAAATACGCGTATTTATGGTGCATTACGCGTATTGAATACCTTCCCAGGTCGTAACTGACTCCCGAACCTAGATCTTTGGTTCTCAAGGCCTCTTCCTTTCCTTCTCCCTCATGTTTGTGCAGCATTACCTTTCTCATTCCTTCGGGATAAAAATGTCTGGCTGGCGACTCTAACTTTTCCGCGCCACTTTCGTGTTTGTACTAGGATGAAAATCCCGGGAGCGACACTTATGATGAGAAACAGCTAGCCGCACCGCCACAATGTACTTTTTCTTTTCAATTCTTTTTCCGGTTTGTTTTTTTCGTCCTCTTCCTGTTCCCTAAGGCAAGAATTTTTTATATTGTGGGTAAGAGAGTCATGAGTTTATATAGGAGAAGGAAATAGGTTAAAAACGTTGGGCATTGTTGATGGATTTGAGGTTGCTTGAGGATGAAGTTAGGAAGTTTCCGTTTTGGTCAAAATTTGGTATTAAGACATACTCTTTTGGTTTTGAACGAAATTGGATCCTTATAATGATCATAAACATCAAATATTTGATCCTAAAATAGTCCTAAGATCAAATATTTGATTTTTCAATATTCATCTTAATTAAAATTGAATTTAAATGAATTAAATCCAATATAATATAAAATAAATATAAAAAATCAGATATTATGATATATGGGTCGTGCATGATCTTATAATTTAGTTTGGGTTAGAAAAATATGGGCCCATTTGGAAGAAACTTGAGTTTAGGCCCTTTTTGCTTCATAAACCTCTTGAAAATTTCCAAACTTTGACAATGCATAACTTCTTCAATTTTGACCCCATGCAGGTGTTCTTGGACTTTTTAGAAAATTTAGAGTGTACTCTAATCAACCCTTTTGGTCTCATGTCCATATCATTTACCATTTTCAAATTATGAGCTTTGGAAAAAAGTTGACTTTTTGTTGACTTTCAAAAAGACCTATAATGTCTTGGCTCATATCTTTCAAATGAAGCATTTTTGGACTTTGCTTGTGAGACACAAAGTTGTAGAGAAATGAATTTTTTTTCAAAATAAGCTTTGGATGAGAAATTTCTGATGAAGTATGTGAAAGTTACGATTGGTCAAAGTTCAGTTGACTTTTCCTACACAAAACCCTAATTTAGTAACTCCTGATTCTTGATGTTTCTGAGATGAATCATGATCAACCATTGATCAAATGATTAATTTTACCTCATAATCTTGATATTGACCAAAAATCTTGATGTTTGACTTTTTGTTGACCACAATTGACTTTTTGACTAAGTTAACTGATTTTTGGGTATCTGAGCATCTAATTGGCCAAACTTGTGAGGAAAGCTTTGAAACTTGACATGAGGATTATTTAGGGCATGTGGGATGTTATGAAGCTCACTTTAAGCCTTGGAAGTCCATTTAGCTTGGAGAAATTCAAAACCCTAGTTTTAGATCCATTGTTAAGGAGGAGGCTTTGTCTAATGAAACCTTCAATCCTTTTGACCAATTGTGAACCTTGTGACTATTGAAAGAACTCTTGAGAGACATTGCTTTGATTGTGGGAGGGAAAATTTTGGGGTACAACAGTTGCCTCTGTTCAATTTTCTGAAACTTGAGGAGTTAGATTGGCATGTACGCCATTCGTGACTTGAAGGTTGAAGGGGATTGAACACTAAAGCCCAAAAATTTGCACTCGCCGGTACGCATAATAATGTTGTTGGTTGATTGTATTACTTAAATGGGTTTAAAGATGCCATTTGGAGAAATATTCTTCAGATATATCTCTTGGAGGATAAAGCAGTCCAAAATGTAAATTAATATAATCCTGGGGGATGTAGCATCCCAAAAGGTTATTTGGTATGGTCCTAGAGGATAGAGCAGTCCAAGATGTTGTTATATGTGATCCTGGAGGATAGAGCTGTCCAAGATGTTATCCTGGGGGTTTATAGCAGCCCGAGATATTGTTTGAGATAGCCCTTGGGGGGATATAGCAGCCCAAGATGGATATAGATGTAATCTCAGGAGATGTAGCAACCTAAGATATTGGTTTTCGTGGCCCTAGGGGATATAGCAGCCCAAGACGTTGATGGATGTAATCTTGAGGGATGTAGCAGCCCAAGATATTGGTATATGTATTCATGGAGGATAGAGCAATCCAAGATTTTGTTTATGTACTCCTGGATGATAGAGCGTCCAAGATATTGTTATATGTACTCCTGGAGGATAGAGCAGTTCAAGATATTGTTTGAAGTAACCCTTGGGGGGGATATAACATCCCAAGAATAAGTTGTTGATGACATTCGTCTGCTAGGGAATTAACCTGAAAAACAAGGTTAGTTTTATGCAATGTCATGATGTATATAGTTGGCAAGATGATATCCTTATGAGAATGTTGTATGCGTATGATATGATATGATGTAAATGATGTATGTATGAATTATGTAGTTGAAACACATGAGTAGCTTCATATAATAGCTGCTAGCTGGGGAAAATAAATCCCGATCCGTTGTGGAGGAATATAAAGACTTTGTTCCCGTCTTGTCTTGGAATATCGTACTTAGGATCTTCCGTTTTCGTTCTTTGTACTTCTTATTGAAGGATTAAGTTTCTGAATACCCTGACTGAGGATAAAATAGATAGACATTCCTCCTGGAGACTTATCCGACCAAGTATCAATTCTTCGGAGGATATCTACTTGAAGATTTCGTAGAGTTGGAAGTACAAGAGGCTACTTGGAACGTTTCGTTAGAATATATCCGTAAAGATTACTCTATGGGGATGAACCGGCGAAGATTCGTTAGATTCCTACCTCCGATCGTCCTTAGTAAATAGTATTATTGTATTTTATGCATTTATGGTAAACATCAATCATATTCAAAAGCATATATACATTCATACATGATCAATATACGTCTTCGCTTAAGTAAAAGGGAAAAGTAAACCTGAATTCAGAGATAAAGTTGTATCAAGTTTGAAAATATATACTCCTTCAAAGTAACCAATGGATTTAGAACTTTTGATATTCTCGACTTCCCAGAGTAATTTTCTAGGAATTATCATGACTGAATCCGAAGACGTGATACTGACACCATCTTATATTATTGGCACATACAATTAATTTCCATATTGGCTTCTGTTGAAAATCCGATATCAAGGCAATATAATGAGAGGAATGTGTTTTCGGACTGCGGTGGATCATGTACGTCCCAGTCAATGGTTAAGGAGCTTGCAACTGAATTTGATATAATTAGGTTTGAAAAGAGAGCATTGCCCCTAGCTGAGGATGACTTGTCCCAAAATGGCAGTATTTGAAAAAGCTACCTCAAGAGAAACAAACAAAATGCCCCACAATAATATGCCCCTGGCATCGTGAACTCGGTAATGTTACCATTGGTAATTCAGGTAGATGAGGAGACCTGCCCCTGGCTACTTAAGTATAGTTGAATCTTGACCTGATTTCCCCAAATGAATTAGACAGTAACATGGCATGCCCTATTGAGTGGAAGATAATGACCATGCCCTCTTGTATACATTGGCTTTGATCAAGGAAGCAACTTTGTCTGTCAGAAGGACTTTAGTTTATTGAATATTCATCATGTAAGCTTCTCTGCTATCAAACACTTAGTTATATGCAAACAATGATATTCAAAATGCAATGCTTATGTCTGTTTGAAAGTTTTGAAAAAGATTTATTTTAGCAAAATAATGTTTATAAAACTGTGATATTAACTCAAGATTTATAATAAGCCCTAAAGGAGTCAGGATACCTTTTTGTAGCAGTACGCTTTCGAACTAACCCTGCTTCAGTTAGTACTTTTAAGGGGTTATAACGTGGTATGGTTCGCGGTTTAAGAAACAAAGGATAAAAACTCAAATTTTATTTGTACCAAACCCATTCTTTGTGATGTTCTTCAGTCCTATGTTCAGTTAACTTATGCATTGAGGCTCCCAAAAGAGTTTGGAATTGTAACACTGATAGAAGTTTATTTGAAAAATTAGTCTTTTTTTTTGTTGAGGATTTGTAGTGACCTCTTTTTTCTTTTGACTTTGTTATCCCTTCCTTTTGCCTGAACTGTTCGTTTCAAGATTACAGTCAGCGGGATTTCTCAATTTTTACTAAGTCTCCTTCATAGGTTTTGACTTAGTTAGCTTTTCTTTGGCTAGATATTGACTGTCAGAATTAATGATTACAGGGAACCATCATTAGTTGTGTACAAAAGGACAACTGACATAATTGAGTTAACCGAGGAACTACCCTGCCCCAGGTTATGATTAAGGGTTTTAATTTGAATGAGAAGGAAAACTTCTACTTCATATGCTCAAAAGGGTTGACTAGGGATTAACTTCCTTATATCTCCACTGTTTAGGAATTGAAACAATGCATGTACATCGTCAGCATAGTCTGTTCAAAAGCATACTACATAAGATTATGGTATCGTATTCGTCATCCTCCCTCTAAAGGCTTACAACTTTAACAAGAGTTGAATATCACAAAATAGAAATAAATAGCATAGTTTAAATATAGTGAAACAAATGGATTAATTCAAGACAAACATACGCAATGCATTAACGTGAAAACAAAGTTTAACATAATAGTAAATGCTTGGACAAATAAAAGAATTTACAACTGAATAAATCAAATGATGTCCCATCCAGTTGGCTGAATGTCTTCGATTGAAATCTGTGAACTTTCAGGAGCGGTATATTTTACCATGAAATCAAATATGCCACTTGGTTGTCCTAAGATATCCCAAACTTCAACAGGGATAGGTGGGCTTTCAACTCTTCTTGCCCCTTGGACAATTTGTCTTGCAGCTTCGATGTTTGATGGATGATAGGAGAATTCAATATGATCTTCTGGTGTAACCTCGAGGATTCCTTCGTCAATCAGGTCTTGAATTTTATTCTTCAATGCCCAACAGTTATCAGTGTCATGTCCATGACAGTTGGAGTGATACGCACACCTTGCATTGGGATTATAGCGAGGGGAGGAAGTATTGGGCTTTTGAGGATAATTTTTCAAGGAAATTAGCTTCATCTCCAACAAGCATTGCAAAGTTTGCGACATTGGCGTGTCTGATTTGATGAACTTCCTTCTACATTCCTTGTGATGAGGTGGATTAACCTTATAAGATTTTCTTTCTTCAATTGAAGAACTATCAGTAGTAGCCAGTCTCTTTCTTTCTCTTATCCTTATCTTCCTTTCAACCAAGTCAGCTTGTTTCATCGGAGGTTGACTGATGATTAGATTCCCGACTCCATTACCTTGAAGTTTATTGACAAATATTCTCAACTCTTCTTGCCCCTGGGCTAAACTCTAGATTAGAGCCACCTGACCATTCATCTGGATTCTCATTTCTGCCATCATAGCTTGCAGTTGTTCCAACTGATCATCCTCGTTGTCTTCAAGATTCTTCTTTTTCATGTCCTTAAAGAGGAGGGATTTCAACTCTTCTTGCCCCTTTGACAAATTCAGGATCACCTCTCGAAATTGAGCAATCTGGGTCTGGAGATCTTTGACAGGTTGTTCGAGAGCCATTTCTATTGAAATAAACAGCGAGAAGATGAGAAAACTGCTGTGAAAACCTGTCATGCAATGATATGGTATGTAGATGCATATGCAATGTTTTCAAGGACCGTAGGATTTAAATTTGTTAAAACAAACAAAAACAAAACTCTTATTAGTAGGCTTGAAATAATATTTCCCCATGGGCTTATAAATTAAGACAAACAAAATTTATAAAAAAAATAAAACATTTGAGAATTAAGTCTCCCATAGACGCTTCCTCTTGGTGTTGAGATATGTGTTGAGATTCCGCTCCTCGTGAAATTGCTTTGTCAGTTCCAACACTCTTTCTTGGCTAGTCCTGAATTGAGCTTCAAAGGTATCTTTTTGCTCCTTTAGTTGGATCCAGGACTTTTGCAGCTCTTCCAAATCAGTGGGTATATTTGGATGAAGGATGGTTAAGAAACATCTCCTTCAGCAATAGGCTCCATAGTAATCGGTAGATCAGCAAGATATGACATCATAAGAGTCTGAGCATGAGACTGCACCCATCTGAGGTAAGGTTCCATAGGAATGGAGTACTTTGGTTCAAGAGTCTTACTATCAACCTTGTTCACTTTACTCCAAGCTCGTATAAACCTTTGACGGTAGCCTTGAAGATCGTTGTCATAATCAAACACAATACCTTGAATAAGCATGTCATGAGGACCATTACTTCGAGCATAACCAAACCGACGTAAAGCTAAAGAAGGGTTGTAAGTAATGCCCTCTCTTATGCCAAGGAATGACACATTAGGGAACTCCCCACAATGGTCAATGATAGTGACATTTTCCATAGATCGGGAACACTAGTGAATATTTGAATGAGAGAGTGACATCATCCTTTTAGACCATCTCAAACCCTGCTCATTCTTCATCACAGATCGAGGAAGGTGAGAAATAAACCACCTAGATAGTAGAGGTATGCAACACATCAAAGTTTCTCGCACCTTCGTAGTACAAGTGTGAAGAGAGTGTAAGATATCTCCAAGTAATGTAGGCACTGAATTGTGAGTCAAAAATATGTTGATGGCGTGTACATCTATGAACTGGTCCGGATTAGGGAATAATACCAAACCTTAAATCAGCAAAGCTAAGATCTCCTCAAAATCATCGTAACTCATAGCATCCAGGAACACCTGAGCTTTCTCTATTAATACTTTGGCAAGGATACCCTTAACTCCACTTCTTGTTTCTAGGATAATGCCTGATTTCTTCAAATGTAGGGCTGCAACAATGACTTCAGGTTTAGGATCATTCTCTAAGCATGTGAAGGGTTTCTGATCAAGGATAGGTACCCCAAGTATCTAGGATAATTCTTCCATTGTAGGCACCAGCTGATAATCAGGGAACGTTAAACAATGATGTTTAGGATCAAAGAATTGGAATAGGACACTCATCATATCTTCATCAAAACCTGAGGTAACCAAGTCAAGTAGATAACCATGCTTCTTGATGAACTGGGAGCTTTCAGGAAGTTTTGAGACCAAATCCTTAAGCTTGAGAGGTATCCCTACAAAGTTGATCCGGATAGTGTTCCTACGAGTGGAAGCCATAACCTACAACAAAGAACAAAGATAAATCCTTTGGTCCTTAAAATGGTTAGTGAAAATGATATGCTTATGATGTCATGATGTTATGATGTTATGTTTAATCACAAACATGTGGCATGCACAAGCAAGTCACACAATAGTCCTAGGTTTAGAGGCTTGCATGAGGTTTAAAGGAAAGTACCCTCCCACTGAAGTTTAGTTGGTTCATCCTGTCCTACAAAAGTAATAAGGTTCTAAGGGATCTCAATATCACTGGTCCTTCTCAAGGGTTGTTGTTCAGTAGGAAACTTACTTGCCAACCAAAACCCCCCAAGATTAGAATCTCAATGAGCGTAGCATCGAGTATCAACCAACTTTAGACTTCTCCAAAGTCGGCTATCTCACTACTTTCTAAAGGCCAAGATGGGTCAATTAAGGTTCTAAAGGGTAGTTAGTGTTAATGACAATGTATGGCAGCCCCATATTATCCTCAACTTAGTTAAGGAACATAAGCACCAACCAAGAAGTCACACTAACTATGGCCACCAGATCAACCATATCAGTATACGCCATACAATTTCCTTGGTCTATTGCCATTTACCTAGGGTACACTAAATCCGAGTTAGGATATTTCAAACATAAGCCCAACAAATAAATATAAAGCAAGCAAGTCAAACAGTAAGTGATCCTAATTCCTAAGGTAACCCCTCTTTAAGTAATTCCCCAGCAGAGTCGCCAGTTTTGTAACACGGTGGGAGAACTAACTTTTTATTTATGTCGAGGATAGCAAGAGTCGCCATCGACTTTTATTTTATCCAAAAGGAAAGGGTATAAAAGAACAGAAAAAACCTTTTAAAAAAATTATAAGTTCGGGGCGTAGGTTATATAAAGGGAAGGTGTTAGCACCCTTTATATCCATGGTTATCCATGGGCTCTTAGTTACTTAGCTCACTTATTTGTTTGAAAAAAAAGTGTAGTGTGTGTTTAGAAATTTGTCTAAGTACTTTGTAATGATCCTCGTATGGATGTATATAAAGCCTTATTTTTGAAGATATTTGAAAAGAGTGAGGTGTGAAAAGTATTTTTGAAATGTGAGCAAGTAACTAAGTTGTACCTACCTTAGACTAGTCTTTCATGTTCTTTTATTTTCTTTCAAGGGTAAGCATGTCCCTACTATTAAGGAGTAGGTAGTCATTACCTTGGATTTATTTGTGGGACGGACGTAGGGTCATCATATGGTCAATGAAGGCAACTTAAGGGGTGTCTTTTAGCAATTTGGAGGGACTATCATCTTTACCGAAGGGACAAGATCATTATATCGTAGGCAACCTCAGAGGAACTTATGATCTTTTTGAATCTGAAGGGACTATGACGATTTTAATCTGTAGGGACTTTGCTTAAGACACCCCTACTTTAGAGGGACTTGACCATATTAAAAGCAACCAAGAGGGGAAACCCTAGGAGGTGCAGATGACGATCGTAGAATGATCGACTTACGTGTGTGAATAGAGTGTGTTAATTACAATTATTATAATCTTTGAGTTAGTGATCTAACGGTTGATTTTATCTTACCATACAATCCTATTATTCATACATCTAACAGTTATAGGATGCAAAAAGTAAAGTGCGGAAAATAAATCCTAAGACTATTACAGGGCTTTGGGGCAATTACATAATAAGGCGCGGAAAGTAAAAATCCTACGCTATTACATCTCATGAGCAGTTACATCATTTAGAGGAAAAAATGTAAGAAAATAAATATACATTATTACATAATTTTCACACCCTATACAATTTTCTAAGAAATTAAATAACAAAAAAGAAGATTAAAATCGAAGAGGAATATGGATGGAGCAGGAAGAAATATCAAAAATTCGCGTAAAAACGATTAATGGGATTTTTTAGAAAAGATAAATCTTAATGATTGATTTTTTAAAGAAAATTTAATTTTAAGAAAATAAATTCAATTTGATGATTAAGATTAAAAAAAAATTGATATTTTATGGTTTTATAAAGAAAATATTAAGTTTTCCTATTTCTTTATTGGTTAAAACATTCATCGAATTAATTAATTGGTTTAAAATAAATAAAAGAAATAAAAAACATGGAAAAAAATAAGAAAAGAACTAAAAAATATATGTTACAAAAAAAACACGTTAGAACATTCTATCTATCTATCTATCTATCTATCTATCTATATATCTATCTATCTATCTATATATATATATATATATATATATATATATATATATATATATATATATATATATATATATATATATATATATATATATATATATATATATATATATATATATATATATATATATATATATATATATATTAAACATGTATAAGAAACATATGTTAAAAAAAACCTGTGTATGTTAACAAAAAAAAACGTTAGTATATTATATATAAAAACAAGTATGCTAATAACATATAGAACAATAGTAGAATAATAGTAATTGGAAAAAAAAATTATGATATATATTAACATGATATAATAATAGTAATTGAAAAAACGTAAGTTAACATATACAGATTTGAAAAAACCTTATGATGAGAAACAACTAGCCGCACCGCCACAATATACTTTTTCTTTTCAATTCTTTTCCTAGTTTGTTTTTTTCGTCCTCTTCCTATTCCCTGAGGCAAGAATTTTTTGTATTGTGGGTGAGAGAGTCATGCGTTTATATAGGAGAAGGAAATAGGTTTAAAAAGTTGGGTCTTGTTGATGGATTTGAGGTTGCTTGAGGATGAAGTTAGGAAGTTTCCATTTTGGTCAAAATTTGGTATTAAGACATACTCTTTTGGTTTTGAATGAAATTGTATCCTTATAATGATCATAAACATCAAATATTTGATCCTAAAATAGTCCTAAGATCAAATATTTGATTTTTCAATATTTATCTTAATTAAAATTGAATTTAAATGAATTAAATCCAATATAATATAAAATAAATATATAAAAATCAGATATTATGATCTTATAATTGAGTTTGGGTTAGAAAAATATGGGCCCATTTGGAAGAAACTTGAGTTTAGACCCTTTTTGCTTCATAAACCTCTTGAAAATTTCCCAACTTTGACAATGCATAACTTCTTCAATTTTGACCCCATGAAGGTGTTCTTGGACTTTCTAGAAAGCTTAGAGTGTTCTCTAATCAACCCTTTTGGTCCCATGTCCATATAATTTACCATTTTCAAACTATGAGCTTTGGAAAAAAGTTGACTTTTTGTTGATTTTCATAAAGACCTATAATGTCTTGGCCATATCTTTCAAATGAAGCATTTTTGGACTTGGCTTGTGAGACACAAAGTTTTAGAGAATTGAATTTCCTTCAAAATGAGCTTTGGATGGGAAATTTATTATGAAGTATGTGAAAGTAATGATTAGTCAAAGTTCAGTTGACTTTTCCTAAACAAAACCCTAATTTAGTAACTCCTGATTCTTGATGATTTTGAGGTTTCTTTGATGAATCTTGATCAACCCTTGATCAAATGATGAGTTTTACCTCATAATATTGATGTTGACCTAAAATCTTGAAGTTTGACTTTTTGTTGACCACATTTGACTTTTTGACCAAGTTAACTGAATTTTGGGTATCTGAGCATCTGACTGGCCAAACTTGTGAGAAAAGCTTTGAAACTTGACATGAGGATTATTTAGGGCATGTGGGATGTTATGAAGCTCACTTGAAGCCTTGGAAGTCCATTTAGCTTGGATAAATTCAAAACCCTAGTTTTAGATCCATTGTTCAGGAGGAGGCTTTGTCTGATGAAACCTTCAATCCTTTTGACCAATTGTGAACCTTGTGAACCTTGTGACTATTGATAGAACTCTTGAGACACATTGCTTTGATTGTGGGAGGGAAAATTTTGGGGTACAACAGCATGCCACATGAAATTATCTTGTGGGGAAAGTAGTAGGATGTTATAAATGTGGATGACTTCTCGCCATATCTAATCCTAACTAGTGTTTAGAGGCGTGAAGCTCACAATGGGTTTTTCACTTTGCTTGAACATCGTTATGTCTTTGATGAGGGACATGTATTGACTTCATCATGATTGTTATGAACCTTCGACATGAAAGGTTCATTATTTCTCCTCTCGAGCCTTCTTTCAACATTGATTTCCTCGCCCTCAATGTAACATTTTGTCTATGTCAATACTTCTTCCAAGGACATCGTTGTCATATGGGCAAGGCATTCATTAAAATGTTGCATCTTAGTCCCATTCTGAAATGATCCTATGAACATGTATTAGATTGGTTGGATTACCTTGATTGTATCCTCGTTGAAGTGAGTGAGGTACTCCCTCAAGGATTTAGAAGAGCCTTGGATTACCTTTGAATAAACAGGTGGCGACCATTTTTCTATGGCTGTTTATTGCAAATTAGTGGACTAGTTTCTTTACTAAGCTCTAATAATTGGTGATAGAGAGTTGAGGTAGGTCTATATACCATCTCAAGGTTAGGTCTCTAAAGTTCCATAAAAGAGCTTGTATTTCAAGGAGTCAAGGGTTATAATGATGACCATTTTAATGTTTAATGTTCACACGGGTTGTTGCACCCATCAAACTTAGCTAATGATGGTGGCTTAAAGTCGTATGGAATCGACATCTCCTATATCTTGTATGAGGTAGGTTGGGGTTATAGCATCTTGACCTCGTCTATAGGGTATACCTCATACTAACAGTATGATATGGAGGAAGTTATCCTCAAAAGATTAGTTATGGGGACATAGATGTTCCATAACAACACTCATATATACTCATTTATTTTCTTCACCTTTAGACTTTTCCCTAGTTTGAGTTGTTTCCTTTTTGTTCAACATGATGGTCAAAGAGGTTGAGCATGAAGATAATAATCTGAGGGTGTGTGATGGTTTCCCATGTTAGTTTTACCAAGCTCCATAGTGGGGGACAACTAGGCGTGTTCATGAATGCAGGTTATCAACTCGCGAACCCATTGACCCAAATTGAATCAACCCATAAATTATCCAAACCTGTTTAATTACAAATATGCCCAGTCCAACCCGCAACAACCAATATAGTTTTGGTTTGGGTATCGGGTTTGAGTTTCTCAACCCGAAAACCCGTTTATGTAACAATAATGATTTCTTATTTTTTATTACTATTTTAAATGTAAATTTAAAATTAATATCACATACTAACTACAATTTTGTCAGTTTTTAATTCGAAACAAATACTATTATTAGACTAATGCGTTTACAAGATTGTAAAACTAAATGATGTTTCTTATTTTTTGTATCATTTTCAACTTTCATATTTTATAGAAATAATGTGTCTTATAGAATTTTCTACTATATCAAGTGTTATGTCATGTGGATGAATTTTATTAGACGTTATACAATATGTTTCATCCAATTTGAGTGTTAGAAATGAATTTAATTATATTGAATTGTGTTACAAAATATTTTTATTTGAAAAAGAGTTATTAAAAAAATATTTTTTTTTTATTTGAAACACAACCCACAAACCCAACCCAACCCATAAACGAATGAGTCCTTTGGGTTGGTTTTGACCATGAAATTGCGGGTTGGACAACGAACCCAACCTATTTTAATTTAAACAGGTTGGGTAACGAGTTAAGCCAAACCTGATTCTACCAACCTCGTGTACACCCCTAGGGCCAATTGTACTTGCTAAATGTACAATATGTGACAACCCCTAATGATTAAGGATCGTCAAAGGCTTTAAAGTATGTTATAGGGTTGAGATCTAGCCCACACAAGAAGGTGAAAATCTATATGTATATAGTTTTTGTGTGAATCTATAAATGTCCCTTTTCCACTATATAGTTGAGGTATTTATAAATATTTTGGGCATGGGTCATAAGCCTCTTAGAAATATCAACCAAGGTCGAGATAATGTGGGAATGGATAATCATTCCCAAATTATTTAGAAGATAATGGTTAACATCCTTATGACTCATTCTACATCGTAGTGTGTAACACCCCATTTTTAATAATTTATTTGGCGAGTATTTTGGTGCTTCGTTGGCCTTGTTTAAGGTGTATGTCTTTATGTTTTGTTATAGTGTCCTAATGGGACAAGTATAGTTATGGTGCGATTAGTAGTATTGTGGAGTGCGGTAATGAGAATAGATTCATTAAGACATTATTATTATGTAAATAATATTAGTAATATTAGAATTATAATAATTATTATTTGGTTTAATTAAAATAAGGATGACTTGGTAAATTGTTATGGTGAGGGTTTTAAGGAAAAATTAGGTTAATCAAAAAATTAAGAAAAACATTAGTCGTATAATCTTTGTGGAAGAACCAAGAGGCTAGGAGGAGGAAGAACAACCTAGAGCATTCTCCATAGACAAAATTCACAGGAATTCTTCAGGATTCTAGGTAAGGGGGAGAATGGGTTCATAATAGGTGATAATATCATGTTGGGTGGTGAGGATTCCTTACCCTCGTAGGTTTATATGATTTATGATGTTGTGATGTGAATCTATGATGTAGATATTTGTTGTTGTGAATTCATTTTGATATATATGAATTTGTATCTGGAAATATTGTTGTTGTTGCTTGTTATGTTGTGATGATATGCAAATCTGTTTTATTGTAGAATGAGAACGACAAATTTAGATCTAGAATCGTATATGATTGAATCTAGGTATGATAGATGGAAGAAAGACATGAGAAGTGATATAAAACTGATGTAGAATTATCCTTAGAACTGGTATGAAGTGTGGAAACGAAAATCGTGAGAATCAGATGCAAAATGAAGGAGAAATATGAGATTTTGTGAAGGTCTCTGCCCATACGCGTATGGAGGTGCAAGATTTCTAGGAAATACGCGTATTTATGGTGCATTACGCGTATTGAATGGCGAGGGAAGCAGGCCTTACGTGTATCAATGGAGCATACGCGTATGGGGGTGGAGTTTTATGTGGGCATTACACGTGCTATTAGGCATTACGCGTACCATGTGCGGAGAATGAAGCCAATACGCGTATGGGAGGCGTGTTGTGGGCATGGAAGCAAGGCATACGCGTATGGCCTAGCCCAATACGTGTATGACCAGTGATGTACGGCAAAATGTGTCGTTTTGCGATTTTTGTCTCGATTTCGCATCAGTTGTCGATTCCTTTGATCTGAAACTTTATGATGAACCTTAAGACATATACAATCGAGTGGGAACATGAATATTGAATAAATGATGGAAATTAGGAAAAATTAACTAGACGATTAATCAGTTAAGTCGCGTGAGATGCTTCGTTGATTGTGGTCCTTGCGATTATAGGTGAACTAGATTAATGATTGAGGCTTAGTGGATAATTGGGTGAATAACTAATCAAGATAGTGAAGTATTTCTTTAGTGAAATGTAGAATGAGTGATTGAATAAGTATGATGAACTATGGTGTGGCACGATGAGTGTATATTCCCTAGGCGTTTGGGGAACTCGTGCATAGGTATGGTTATTGGTTGCTATGATTGACTTTTGTTGTTTATGTGTTGTATGAAGTCTTGGTGTGACCCGTAGGATCAAATTAATGTATAATCTTTATTATACACATGTTGTAGGCATAAATTGCCATGTGGTATATTTTATGTGATCTGATGGATCGTGAAGAGGTATAACGATGGTTGTACACGTGTTGTGTGCATATTCATAGTCATGCATTCACATATTATTGTTGATTATTGGTGGGATCATTCATTGCCAAATGGGTGTATGCGAATTATCCGTATTGTTGGAGATAATCATTGTTGGATGAGTGTATGTGATTATCAGGTTCGATTGAATGAACCATGGTGAGTCGGTACCGCATGCATTGTGTCTGTGTTGGGTCATATTGCATATTGTTGATGTTGAATCATGATGTATTGTTGATAATTGTTGTTGCGAATATATGTTGTTGTGTTGTCGTTGTGAGATACTACCTACTAACATGTATTATGCACTGTTAATTATTGAATGTTGTTCTCACACCCTTCGTTGTTTGTTGCATATGTGCTTCCTTGGAAGTACAAATGATTCAGGTACTTGAGTACGCTTGGAGTACAAATCGCTTGGTCGAGTCCTAGGAGTCGCTAAGATACGTAACACGGGAATCGGGGATTTTTGTTGTTTATTTATTCTTATTATTAGTTACGTATCATAATTTGTTGAAACTTATAAATCAAGAGATATATGATGAATATTGTTGAAATTAGCGATTTGCCATAGGATGTATAAAAATGATATTTTTCCGCTATTAGTAATAAAAGAAGTTTTTGTTGGATATTATTGTTGATGTGGCATTCCACTTTGTTTAAAACTCTAAAATTTGTATTATTTTAACTTATTTTCAAAATTGGGAAAGTGGGGTGTTACATAGTGGAACATGGACATGTCACTTCCCCATTCTCCCATGCTAGGTAAGTTATTCTGGAAATAGGCAACAATTTTAATAAAGGGGCAACAAAACTAGTAAACAAACGGTTGATCTCATAAATAGGCGATCAATGGGGCTTTATTGTGAGTCTATGTGTCACTCGCTTCCCCCGCCGCCACTCATGAGCCCCTTACAAATATACCATTACACATTTCTTCCCATGTTTCTCGTTTAATGCAATAATTAGGGATTTATAAGAGAGTAGAAACCTAGTAGAGCCTTCGACTTGCAATGAGCATATATGTAACGCCCTAAATTAGTAATTTAATTATTGAGTAATTGTTATGAATATATGGCATTTTTTATGAATATGTTGTTGTGTTGCATGCTGATTAAGTGGGAATATATTTTAATAATAATGATATTTAGGATAATGTATAATATATGATTTAAATATTGTTATGAATTACATTAAAGAAAATTAGAAATGGAGGGTATATTGGTCATTTAGTGAAGGATAAGTGAGGGTAATATGGGGAAAGTCCATTTAGGGGTATTTTATGAGAATAATGAATGAGTTTTCATTATTTGTGAAAATTTGGGAGAAAGAACCAGAGAAGTCACAGAAGAGGAGAGCTAGGGCTTGAAGTATTATGGAATTCCAATGAGATTATCGAAAGAATCCAACAACCTAAGGTATGGGGAGTAATTATGTTCAGTATTCATAATGTATAGATAAGTATTATGAGAATTGGGGTTTGAGGGAAAATCTTAGGGTTTATGAGAATTATGAGATGAAATTGATAGATGATGACGTTAGCTGTTATAATTTTTGAATATGTGATTATATGTGTAGTTGGTGTATTATTTTGATGAATTTTGTCGACATTGAGGCGATTTGGAAGTGGAATTTGGGACTGGTATAGCAGAAATCCCATTTTTGGCATTTTCGCACTTGAACCCAGAATTGCGTCGACCTGTAGGTCGACCTGGCGGAGTCAGAAGGAACCCAGGTCCCAAACGCGTCGACCTATTGGATGTCTGGGTCGACCTGGTGATGTCTTGCATAAATTTTTCTAAAACGTCAGATTTTGTTTTCTTCATAACTTTTGAACTGTTCGTCTGATTTGACCCCTGTTCAAAGTGTCAGAAAGCTAACGAAATAAGCTTTAACTTGATGAAATAAAATGAATGATATGAGACACTTTCCAGTACTGAATTTTCCAAAAACGTTAACTTGATTTTGTATTTAAAAATGTGGATTGTTATATGTTGATGTTTTATTTTTGTGATGATTTCTACGGTGCTGCCATGGTGCGTATGTTGTTGTAGCAGGTGTATTTTGTTGATGTGATGGTCATATGATGATATGAGTATATGAAGCATGTTTAGTGTATGAATAATGATGAATAATTGATGAATGCGAATGCAATAGTTGACGAGGTTTAATGATGCTTTTGTTGAGGATTTAGAGGATACCGATTAGTTGTTATTGAGTTAGGAATAACGATTAGGTGTTGGTGTGGTGGTGTTATGAGCATGTATTGGTAGGATATATGCTTAATATTTAGTATGTTTGAGGTAAAAATATAAAAATATGAGTTAACGTGTATATATGTGTTGCTAATGTTGTTATATGTTGTTGTTGATGTTGTTACATATTGTTGTTGATGTTGTTATATGTTGTAGTTGATGTTGTTGCATGAGGTCGATGTTGTTGACATTACATATTGTCATTGATGGTACCTGGCATATGCATAGTTGTGGGATGGTGTACCAAGGTGGGGTAACAATGTCCATCCGAATTCCTTGAGGGAATCTTTGTTGGTGCGGTCATGAAATAGGGATCATACGTGACCATGAAACAGGGGTCGCGGGTGTGATCATAAAATAGGGATCATACTGGACCATGAAATAGGGGTCGTGGGTGTGATCATGAAATAGGGATCATACTGGACCATTAAATAGGGGTCGAGAGTTTCGACGGAAACTTGATCATGAAACATGGATCATTAAGTAGTACCACATGCATTAAGTCTATGGTTGAATTTCATTTGCATGCTTTGATTGTTGGTGTGCATGTTGTTGAATTATGAGTTATTGTATGTGAGTTGTGACTCTTGTATGTTTTATATGATGTTGTGATGGATTACATGTTGTGTATGGGTGAGACTTATGATGTTTGTTGTCTTATAATTCTTTCTTTATATTATGTGTATTAAATGTGAAGTTACTCACCCTGCCTGTTTGAATGTTGCCTCTACGTGGGTAACATGAAGATGCTCGAGGATAGCTTCACGGTGCGTGAAGGTTAGCTTGGAGCTGTTTAACTTATACCTGTAGAGTTATATGGTGTCTTGCTCTGGTAGATGTAATATTGGGTGGGAAACGCTTAAGTGAATAATATGTTGTTTTGTTAAAATGATTTTATTAGTTACTATGTGTCGAGTTTTAGATGATGATGATTGTTGACAATGACTAAAATGTCTTGATGTTTTAATGAAATGAAATAAGTCATTTTGAGGTTATGATTCCACTGCGAAGTTTGAATTTTAATTGTTGATATATTCAAGAAATTGTTATTAAAATGTTTTGAAAGCCCGTGTTACGGAGCAAGGTTGTTATTAAGATGTTTTATGAAGAAAATGTGACACATTTTTATGACGTACTCTGACTTATTTTAAGTATATTTATCGTGTGTATTATGTTGGGTTA
This sequence comes from Lathyrus aphaca, assembly GCA_963966055.1. NCBI lineage: Eukaryota > Viridiplantae > Streptophyta > Magnoliopsida > Fabales > Fabaceae > Lathyrus > Lathyrus aphaca. The sequence goes on along the minus strand of OZ014521.1, from coordinate 165,710,857 downwards.
GAAGGGTGTTACAATATACACGTGTGGAATCATTGCTATAGAAACACCAAGCATTCTGATGCGATTGACTACAATTTAATGGAACTAAACATGTTCAATAGTTGCGTGAGTTCCACTAAATTTGTTTGCAATGATAGTAGTGATAACAACAATGACTCCTTTTTCCCTTATGTTTTATTAGGAAACAATAAGCGACTATGATCTTGATCACAATGACGTTAAGGACTTGAAGATCTACCACATCAGTGATGAGAGGATAACCTCCTTCGGGAACAAGTTAACATCTCTTCATCCAGTGATGAGGAAAAAGTTATCTTGAAGGCATATTATATGGTAGAGACGGTAAATACGAACTTTTTAGATGATTGTCCCAGTTCCCTTTTCCCCGTTTGAGACAAAGGTTATAAAGGTGATCAACATTGCCCCATCCCAAATCTCACCCAATGGTTGGAGCTTGATACAGGCATTCATAATTATATGTCGGCTCCTGGATGTTCATCTTACCATAGAGACACTCTTCTCCTTTTATGGTACTAAAGTGGATATTAAAATAATTTTGGTAACCTTAGGTGCCTTTCTAGGAAAAACCCTGATTAAGTCGTATTTCAATCATTACAAAAATTATAAAGACAAGTTCGTGAGATTTAGGGGGAGAGATAATGCCTTTATGGTCATAGTTAAGGAAGATGAGGCTCACCGCTTTCCTCTAGCATGGATGGATAATCTAACACATGATTCTTGACGAGGGCAACTTCTTTGGTCAACTTGTGAACAACTTAAACAATGTCTAGGGGGATTGCTAAAAGGGTTGTAAAATTTTCTTCTGACAAAATGATATGCATTGTCCTTGACATCTATTTCCATGGAACATTCTCTAAGTTTCAATTATAAACACAAACATTGATTATGCTTAAGGTTTTATCACAAATTTTTCTAGGCGCCGAGCTTGAAGTCTCGTGATCCAAGGAGTTTCCATCTTTAACCAGAATTTTGGTGGTTAGACTTTGGTATGACATTGCTCTTTTGACATTTGAACATAACAACCCATTGCATCAACACAGTTAACATAAAAGTTTTAATAGAACAACCACACAAGTACTTCGTCTTCCTTTAGAAGCACAATACATTTATCTTTTCTTGGAAGCAACACACGAGTCATTAGGTGATACACAATACGAGAACCTGCCTTCATGAACTTTGTCTTGAGAGGAAGTTCCTTTTTCCTTATCAGGTTGATAAAAAAAGCTTCCAATTAAAACAAGATGATTAAAGTTGGTGGTATTATCATAAAGTATGGTTTCCCATAAGTATCTTACTTAAAACTCCAAACTCTTATGTGGTGAAACTGATATTGGTTTTTCCAACTTTTGATGAGATTTATACTCCTTTAGACATGAGGTGGGAATGGAAATTTGAACCATCATTGGATATATCAGACAAAGTTTTTAACGAAAAAATCTACGAGCAATCCAAAACAAATGTTATGAGGAGAAATGTATTTAACGAAATTCTCGTCCAAGTTCAAAGCCATAAGCCCCCGACGCTTGAACAAAGCTTTATTTTCTTTGACTTTTAATGATGGAGATTTTGATGGAAAGCTTTTTGAAGAATTATAAAGACTCTTTATGGGAGTCATAGCGATGATGATGACGATGATGATGATAACAATATAAACTTTCACAAAAACATAAAAAGAGAAGATAAAGTTTTATGAAAGAAAAGTTATGATTGTGTACCTTTAAATAACATTTTTAAAGTTATTTTTGACGTTGAAGGAAAATCATCTAAAATCATATTGATTATGCCCATAAGAGATTGATTTTTACACCTTTCCAAAATAAACTCTATAAAAGATTAAGCCTTTGACTAATCGATCATGTCTTAATGATTTTTTTTCAATGTTTCAATTATTAGGATTTGATTTGATTGAGATTTGAAGTGAATGAGTCATATACTTGATTGATTTCCTCTTTAATTGCAAAAGACTTGAGAGAGAAAAAAAGGAAGTAATCGATTATGCCCTTAGGATTAATTGATTAGGAGGAACACCACCCTAATTTTAGTTGCGCATAATTTATTAACTCATTTGTGTTAATTGATTAATAACTCATTTTTCACTCTTGTTTTGGACTGGACCAACGTAGTATATGTCGGGCGCATGCCCAATCTGTTGGGCACGGGCCTAAAGCCCAATACATAGGGATGTGGGGAGAACAGCTCCCCCACGTGTTCGACTTAGTCAACTATCTCCATTATTTTCTCCTAATATTATGGGGCAGTTGGACCAAGGGCAAGACCACGTGCTAGGTCTTATCTGCTCATAAGCATTCCTTAGAAGTTCCTTCTTGGGCCTAGCTAATCCAGCCCATGAGAAGAATCTTAGCTCAGTATTGGGGGCACACTATAAATACCCTCTTTCACTTAACTACTTACTATATTTTCTCACTTCATAAGTTATTTTTCACTTTGGCATCGGAGTACCTTGCAGCTATACCCCCCATTTCTCCACCGTAGTAGCTGCCCATCACTGGAATGTTCCTCCTGATCAGGTAAGATCAGTGGTGTCAACTATGGGAACATAAAAAGTTCTCCCCATCTTTTGAAACAAATGACCAAAACTTCACCCCCGTCTCTTTCAACCAACCAGCATGATCAGCGAACACGGTGACAACCGCATCGAATGCCTCGTCGACTACACCACCGGTGGTAACAACGACCACCACATCATCCACGAGTCCAACTCAAGGGACAGAAAACCTACCGCTCTATCCCGTGAACCAGCTACCAACGACGTTCCTCAACCTTACGTCGCAGCCACCTTCGAGCCTATTTTGATACAAGTCGAAGGAGATTCCACAATCATAGCCATGGCCAACACGCTCAACCCAAAAAACCTCATGTTGTTTCAACAGCAAGAGAGAACCACTGTGTTGGAGACAGAGCGTCGTACCACGTCTCCTCCATGGAGACCCCGATGATTGCGCAACCTTTCACCCCACGGGAGTGGGCACGAACGTGGGCCTTAACTCAAGAGGCGACAACTGACCCCGACGATCACGTCGACAACATCAATGTCATGATCGACTATCGCAACGATGTCAGAGGAAACGTTAAGTGCAGGTTATTCTTCACGATGCTCAGGAATGGGGCCATGGCATAATACAAAAGCTTGGCTCCCGAATTCATCACTTCCTAGAGAAGCCTGAGATCAGCGTTCACGAGGCACTTCACGGTCTCTCGATGTCACCCTAAGACAGAGGCTACACTTGAAGCCATCATTCAGGGAAAGAATGAAACACCATGCTCATACATCGAGCGATTTAACCAGGAGGCCGTCGAGGTAGATACGACCGACTATATGAAAAAGTACCTCCTCGAAAAAGGACTCCTCCCCGGCAGCGAACTCAACAGGACAATCAGGATCGAGCCTCACCGCTCTCTAGATGAGCTCCTGCACAAAGCTCAAGCATACATCAGGTACAAAGAAATAGGTCGCCCACAATGTCAGGAGCAGAAGCAACCAAGACGAGGCCAAAAACCTCAAGCATGACGACTACACAACTTCTCGACACACAGGGGAGAGGCAAAAGGACACCAAGCCTCACGAGATTCACGAAGGAAGAGGGTCGGTTGGGCACTTTTCTGAATACACACTACATACTGCTCCCCGCGAGCGTATCTTCACTGAATGTATCAATTCAGAATTCAAGCAGGGCAGGGTGAGGTTCCCCAAACCAACGACACCCAAGCCCCACACCGACAAATCCAAATACCTCCACTTTTAGAGAATCCACGGACACGTGACCGAAGAATGCGTCCACCTAAAAGATGCAATCATGATACTAATAAAAGAAGGCCACCTTAAGCAGTACACCAAGACGAACGAGCCTTCCCTTCATGGAGACCAAGGTCAAAGAGAAGTCGCGAGGAAACTCCATGCGACGGCTCTCCACTCCTCGTGGCCTTTTGCCTATATCAACTTGAAGATTTCCACATCCTCGACACGCATGCGGGAGGATATGTCGAGCTCCTCGTCTTGTTCTAAGAGAACGAGACAACCAAAGAGGGAAAAATCTAGTTCCTGGTGATTGAATGCCCTTCCTTATACAACTGCATTCTTGGCCGACTAACTCTCGTCGAGCTGACCACCGTGTCCTCGACAGTCCATTTGAAGATGAAATACTAAACCAAAATGGGTCGCGTAGTCACAATTCAGATGGACATATAGGCAGCCCGAAGATGCTTCGACGTAATAGTCAGAGGACAGGTCGTGATCAACGCTTCCTAAAGGAATAAGAAGCCCTTGGTCGAAAAGCGAAAGCCATCGCTGCAAATCAATTCCATTGACCTCTAGAGTCGACTTGGTGAAGACGACACTGAAGACCATGCCCCCACTAACATGCAGACACCAGTCCATCCAGTACACGCAATTCCCGACGGAGATTTCGAGCTCATCCCCCTTCACGATGACCCCGAAATGAGCGTGAAAATTGGCACCGGTCTTTCGTCAACGAAAAAAGAACAACTAGCAACCTTCCTTAGAGAGAACACAAACCTATTCGCATGGAGCGCCACCGAGATGCCCAGAATCGACCCTGAAGTCGCCTGCCATCAGCTAACCATAGATCCGACATCTAACATGAAATAGTTTACCATCCAATGGAAGATTTCTCCTACCAGAATAATCTCTCTTCAATCTAGAAATACAATTACCGTTCACACTAGCATTTTTCAACAGAAATAGAAACCACCTTATCCATAATGCCCCAATCATCCATCACCTTAATAAATTCCCTACACAAGATTTCACCAGAATGTGGTCGTGACACATTCTTAAAAGATAAAACTCTTTTATTAAACTGCCATTTAGAATCAACGAAATGGCCAATCATAGTCATATAACCAATTTTCTGTTCTCCAGACCACCACAGGTCAGTTGTAAGACTGATCCTGTTAATCATTGACATAGACCTTTTCATCTTAACTCTCTCAGCATCATAAAAAGTCTCACAATCCAACTTAACCTGTTTCCTATTGATCTTTTTGTACCATGGATAAATTGTGCTAAGAAATTCATTAAAAATAACACCTTCCATAACAGAAAAAGGAAATTCATGACCTAGAATCATATGAGCTGCAACTTATCTAACCCTAGCATGGTTATATGTCCAAGTTGCCAAACTAGGAATACTGTCAGATCCAACAGATAACCTAGACTGTGCAACTTCTTTGTCAGTATTACCTCTCAACCTAAGTTTCCTTTGCATACAATTTTCTAATTTTTTTTTTACCATTAGAAGTACTCTTCCACTTTACATCATAAGTATATAGCTTACCACACCATTTGCATTTCCATTTCTTTGCACCATCTGTCATCTCAATAAGAACCATCTCAGTATGAACAACAAACTTCTTGGGACAAGGAGCTTTACCATAAGCATTAACCTGACTCTGTGAACTCTGAGCTGGGTTAACCGGAGGTGTTGGCTCATCTGCAGTAGTTGTATTTCGAGTTGTATTATTTTGGGTAGTGGATGTATTTTGAGTGGTTAATTTTGTTGGAATTGGAAAGGGATCTCCCATGTCAATCATCTCACCAATCTCTATATTTCCTTCATCCATTGTCTCATCTTCCCATCGAGCAACATGTTGATGTTGATATCAATCAGATCAACCATTGTTGGAGTCAAAGAAGAATCTTGATAAGACATGACAAAAAAAAATATTAATCAAACAATATTTGAAAATGAAACTAAGACAAAACCAAGTCACTTATTATTACAAGTTTCAACCTCAACACCACCACCTTTTATTCAAAACCCTTGATCAAAATTATTCATCAACTCGACAACAAAAATTTACAAACCGAACCCTTTAATCATAACTCTAGCTCAAAATTGTGTTTTAAATTAACACTTTTTGGGTCAAAAACTTAAGAACTCCAACCATTCCGCAATCATAAGTTCGTAACAAACATGTAAACTAGGTCAACATTTATACGACTAATAGAACACTTTAATACATCAAACATGTAAACTATGTACAAAAAATCATAAAAGAAAAAAAATTCAATGGAGTTCAGAGATATTATACAGTCGTTTCAAGATTAAAGCTTTCCACGGTTAAGCAGTTCACACTTTGCCATTGAAACTCAAAACTGATGAACGAATGATGATATTCAGACTTGAGATGAAGCCCTAGGAGATGGAGAGTCGAGACGAATGGAATAGAAGAATGAAAGAGACTGAGAGCGAGAGTGAGAGAGACTGAGAGCGAGAGCGTGTCTGAGAAAGGAGTGAAAAAAATGAGGAAAAACTAAAAATTTGGAATTTATATGCCACTTGTACCAGTTACTTATTGGATAGTTGGATACAGTTATTTCTGGTGGATACAGATACAAAACGTATCCATTATCAGACCAAAGGCCATTTCGGCCGGTCCACTCAATGGCTCTATCGGATCGATTCTCTGAACGATTCTCGATTCTATTGGCCTATAACCTTAGTCGTAATGCGTTAGTGGCTTTAAGAGATATAAAGTCATTTTCTTTAGACAATCATAAAGCATTTAAATCATTATAACAATATAACTCTAAATGATCAACCTTATTACAAAAATCATACTTAAATGTACTGCCCAGCTCAAAACTTTGTTCAAATGTAAGGTTTCTCATAATGATGTGAAATTGTGGCTGAAAAACAATCTAGATGTATGACTTATGTTATGGTAAACATTTTTTAATTGTGCGAAAGCTACTTTTATGAAGAAATTAATAACTTTTTATACATGCATTAAGTCCGGTTTTATTAGAAATTTTTTTTTACACATGTTATAAAGATTATTTTCGCAATTATTTACTTCCAAGAAAATACAGGTGGATGTTCCTGAAAAATACAAATGGAATTTTGATGCATGATAAACCGTATAAAGAAATAGGGCTAAGGCCTTATTCATTCAAAAAATAAAAAATAACATAAAAAAGTGTATACTAATTAAATTCTTCTAATAAATAGATAAAACTTGTATAAATAATATTTTGTAAGAAATAATAAACATTTAACCACCGACAGATTCACAACAATTCAACCGAACCCCAAGCAAGGTGTAAGAGGAGAAAAAAAAATTGGTAAAATCGAGATCAAAATTGAAAAAAAAAAAAAAAACCCAAATCTGAGAAAACATTTGCCCTAACCCAGTTTACAACAATCGGGTCATGATTCAACCGCCGGTTCCCGGATCCTCCGTCCTTCGCCGTGGACTTACCTGAGACACAACCACCCTCCGTCAACCCTCATTCTTCTCGTTCCTAAGAAACGAGGGTGAAATCGGATAATGAACTGCAGCGTCGGATCCATCGTATGGGTTCGCCGGAGAAACGGGTCGTGGTGGCCGGGTCAAATACTTGGCACCGATGATCTGTCTACTTCTCATCTCACTTCTCCTCGTTCAGGAACTCCGGTGAAGCTTCTCGGCAGAGAAGATGCTAGCGTGTAACTCTCTTTCTCCTTTCAGTTGTTAACTTAACTACTCCACTTTTCATGTTTTTCTTGCATTATACTCGTTGATTAATTGCGTCTTTGCAACTATGTTAGCCACCATAATCCGTGTAGAATTCTATAATCTGAGGTTATGATCATTATTAGTTTCATTGTTGTTATGTTGATGGCTTTATGCATATGAGATGTAAAAATCAATAATGTGTGTGTTTTAGCATTCTTTGTTAGCATTTTATGTTTTATTAAATTGTTAATTTATCTGTTATTTGGTGGGTTATTGTTCTTTGCAGAGATTGGTACAATTTGGAGAAATCCAAACGTGTCAAGGCATTCCGATGCGGGGAGTTTGATGATTGTATTGAAAAAGTTGAATCCTCCCATGAGATGCCTTTGAAAAAAAGAGAAAAGTATGCCCGCCGTGAAGATGCCATTCTTCATGCTCTTGAACTTGAGAGGCAGTTGGTGAAAAAGCAGGCAAAAGTAGCCATTGCGTCTGATCGAACCAATTGTAAACCATCTAGTTCTGTTAAAAGGGGTATGCCAGCATTGCCCGGGGAAATCAATGGGAATGGTACTGAAAAACATTTAAATTTGAAATCATATGTGTCTTGTGAAAATGAAGTTGCTAGAGATCGTTTTCCTTTGGAGGTTGCCAGGGATATGGAAGTAGATCTCTGCGACGTGACTCCTCGGACGAGAGGCTTGCAGGGTTTTGGATCTAAAATTCCCCCCTTGAAAGGGAATCTCTCATCTCCGGTGGATCAACATGTTTCTCCGGATCTTTCAGTCGATGAGGGTGCTCAGGCTCTTGCAAGTGATAGTATTTGCACGAGGAGTGCACTCCAAACAAATGGTAAAATTCTTTGATTCTATTTCAATTGGTGTAAGTCAGTAATATGTTTTAGGGTTTAATCTGAACATGATTCTGTTTCCAGGAGCTAGGCATATGTCACACCGAGAAAAGAGGAGCAAGTATTTTTATTGTCCAGCCGAGTCTAGTGATTCTCTCGATTACAAAGAGAGACCAGACCTTGCTGCGATGCCATCTCCAAAACATGGAGGGGAGTTTCCTTATCGCAGTTCTTTGGTTGGAGAGACTGAGTCAACTTTTATGGATGTTAAATTTGGCTCTTCAGAAACAGACTCTACTGTTTCTGATTCAGATTCTTCTGAGACAGAACCAGACATGGATGCAAAGATGACTATGTTTACAGGTTAGATTTCTGTCATACATTTGCCATCCTTGTCTCAAGAGAATTTGCTACTACATAACATGATTAAGGAAAAAATAACACACCACTTGTTGATTCCAGTACTTCATTCTGTCAGTGTCTTTCATTTTGTTAATCTACTTCTCTTAAACTTTTTTATGTACCTTGGCTTGTTCTTAGAGAAACCATTAAGAAAGATTCAACGATCTAGAGGTTAATGAGTTGGATAAAAATATGATATATATAATAAAATATTATGGCGTCATTTGATATTTTGATCCATGTAAGCATTCAATACCTGTGAAAAGGGAAACAGAACTAATTGTTGCTATCGTGCATGTTTTAGTTACAATCAGCTTTCATGAATTATAATTAGGGGTCACTTTTAATTTTTCTGTGGGCATCTTAGGGATTTATGTTCTAAAGTCGCTACTTCATTCTTGATAAAGGGTTACAATTTTTTTGTTGGACTATATGTTTTATCTTTCTTTTACATCATCCTTTATGGTTCTTGAATGTTACTGTAACTGCAGAAACTGGCCGGGATTTTGAAGAACATGAAAGCACTAGCAGTGAGGAGCTTGATGAATTAGCAGTCACCAGCGACATGCCTCACCTCTATCCTCGTGAACTGACATCTTGCCATGAAGCCATGTCTAAATGGCAACTAAAAGGGAAAAGGAATAATCGGAATCTTGTAAAGAGGTCTTATGGTCCCCCTGACAGAAAAACTATTATATGTGAAGCAGAAGTGGATTTTGAAGATGGAAGACCTAATTTAAGTCGCAAAAGAATGGGTTCAAGTTTGCATTGTTACAAAAATAATTTTAGCGATGCACTTTATGACGATGATCAAATGTTAGGATCGGATGATGAATACTCTCCCACTCCGAGAGCTGTATCAAAAGTTCAAAATAGAACTCATGATGGTGCTAATTGGAATGACTTGGCCTGGGATGAACATCTTGCTGCAAAAGAATATTGGGATATTAAGGGTTCTACTCCAACGCATAATGATGGTTATCATATAGGTGGGAGAAAGAGGTCGGTGCTGATTAACGTAGACGTGAAGGTTCAAGCAGGTTATCGGAAGGAGCCTGTACCCATTATATCTCTCATGAGTAAATTAGACGGGAAGGCAATAATAGGGCACCCGATCCAGGTTGAGGTCCTTAAGGATGGTTCTTCTGATGCCCTTTTGTCTTCAATTGATGACTTAAGTAATGATGGGATTGTTCTTGAGGAAAGCAGTGTGCTTCGACAAGGATGGAGGACTGCAAGGAGAACAGCAAATTTCCGTGTTCCTCGCTCACACATATTGCCATCAAATGGTACTGAAGTTGCTGTTGAGTTTCCCTCCTTAGATCAAGAACAAAGCTTCGATTATAAAAAATTAAACACCGGATGTTCCAGTCATAAGGCAAGCCATCAAAAGAAGAGCGGCAACAAAAAGTTCTATAAAAAGGCACCAAAGAAGTCGAGCTTGTCATCTAACCAGAAAATTAGAACTCTGTCCTCATTATCTATTGAACATAGACTTAGAAATCCATTGCATGATATAAGTAGTTATCAAACAGATAGATTAATTAAACCAGAAATCTCTAGGCCGACCACAGTCGCTTGCATACCAGTCCAGTTAGTATTTAGTAGATTACTTGAGAAGATTAATAGGCCTCCATTGAAAGCAGCTTTGCTGAATACTGGTGTGGAGAGAAATTCATAGGTTACATGTACATTGTTATATGGAAAAGAATAATCTTAGAGTGATAGCACAATTTATTGAGGATGTCTTGTTTCCAGTATACGGAAATCCTTTTCAATTTATTGTTTGCATTTTAAGGATTGATATGCTGTATAGTTCTCTATTCATCCTCTTGTATCTATTGAAGATAAATAAAAAGATAACATGCAATTGTTTTGCTGCCATGGGTAAAATGTGACTTCCAAGTTATAAAGTCATAAGTGGTCAAATACAGTTATAGAATTAATGTTGGGTACAAGGTACAAGGTTCTCTGGGTGCTAGTGACAGCTGTTTTGTTTAAACCAATGTGGTAAGTTCTTGTTAGGAAGGCTTTACCATATACCCCTACATCCATATCTTTATCCCTACAATTTTTTCAAAATGTCCATTATAACCTTATTATATTTTATTATATTATTATTTTATTATTTATTTTTTTTACCATTTGTGTCAGACCGTCAGATTCTAGAAAAAATTGGACCCAAAAAACACGTTCCGGAAGACTTTTAATATGAGTTCTGATACGTTAATTAACATACCGGAAGACTTTGTGTAAGTCTTCCGGTATTATAATGTTTGCTCACCGGAAGACTTAATAAAAGTGTTCCGGAACGGAACACTTTTATTAAGTCTTCCGGTATCCCTGAATATGTGTACCGGAAGACTTTATGTAAGTGTTCCGGTATTGTAAGAGATACAATACCGAAGACTTACATAAAGTCTTCCGGTTTGTAATTTTTTTTTTTATTATTATTTTTTTTTAATATTTTTTTAAAAAAATATTTTTATTTTGTAGGTGCAGTACCTTTATACGAAAAAGAACCGATATGTGTGAATACATCAGATGTATTTACAACGTCAGAGAGATTTGGTACACAAGATGAGGTGATAAGATGGGTTAAAGACACCGGATTACGAAATAAAGTGACGGTCATCATCACTCGTTCAGATACACAAACAGGCAAGAGAGGAAGAAATAACAAAATAATATTTGGTTGCGATAAAGGTGGGAAATACAAGGATATTCGTAGTGGAATAGAAAGTGCGACCAAAAAATGCGGATGTCCATTTAAGATCAGGTCAACTCCGACAAAAGATGGACCTGGATGGAAGATTGATGTAAAATGTGGCGTTCATAATCATGATTTACCTGATAGATTAGAAGGTCACTCATTTGTTGGTAGGTTGACAGCGGATCAGAAGCAACATGTTGCTGATTTAACAAAGAGAAAGGTTGCACCTAGAAATATATTGTATTCCTTGTATGAGCGAGATCCAGATTGTGTCACTCGGATCACGCAAATATACAAGCAGAAGAGTATGATGGAAAAAGAGATAAGAGGTCCTAGAAGTGAGATACAACATTTGTTTAAGCTTATCGAGACTGTAGGTTATGTTTATTGGAGTAGAAAAAGAGACGACTCTGAAGTTATTAAAGATATATTTTGGGCACATCCAGATTCAGTTAAGTTGTTGAATATGTTTCCTATTGTGTTAGTTATAGATAGCACTTATAAGACAAACAAATACAGACAACCTTTGTTTGAAATTGTTGGCATGACATCAACCGAGTTGACTTTTGCTGTCGCATTTGCGTATATTGAGTCTGAGCAGACTGAGACTTTTTGTTGGGTGTTAGATAAGCTTAAACAATTGTTTGTGAAGAAAGATTTATTTCCACAAGTGATGATGACAGATAGAGATCTTGCTTTGATGAAAGCCATTGAGACTGTGTTTCCACGGACAAATAATTTGCTATGTCAGTTTCACATAAATAAAAATGTTGGTGCAAAAAGGAAACTATTAGTGGCTCCTGATATGCAGGAGTCAATTGGCAAATTATGGACGGATGTTGTATGGGCTAGTGATGAGGTTGAGTATGCTCAACATTTAAAAGAACTTGAGCAAGAGTGTGTTGATTGTCCTAAATTTTTTGAGTACGTGAACGACACATGGTTGACACCACATAGACAAAGGTTTGTTTGCGCATGGATTAATAGAGTCCTACATATGGGTAACACGACGACTAATCGGTATGTTTTAATTTAGATCCCAAAATATATTTTTAGTGAATTTTGTATTTTTCTTACTTAGTTTAAATATGTATTATTATAGGGTTGAGTCTGCTCATTGGAAGTTAAAGCAGATGTTGGGAAACAGTATAAGTGACATGGTCAAATGTTGGGAGGCCATGAATGACAACTTAAAGATACAAATTAGCAACATTCGAGCTTCTTTTCAAAAGAGTGTGTATGAAGTTGCACATGTCTATTCAAGTCCATTTTACACATATTTACGTACTTCAGTGTCACGAGCTGCATTGAGGCGCGTTGCTGAAGAGTTAACTAGAATTGATTATATTGGAACTAACAAGGACAGATGTCGATGTACTCTTAGAACAACCTATGGATTACCTTGCGCGTGTGAGTTGGCAGGGTATAGAATTAGTGGTATTCCGATACCAATTGAGGTTGTGCATGTACATTGGAGGAAACTAAGTATGAAAATTAAGTTGGAAGAAGACTTAGATGAGGAATCAGATGTGGGTATGAAATCTGCAATGGATGAGTTATGGAAAAGGTATAGGTCACAAGATGTTGTTGGAAGAAGGACATTACATAGTAGGGTTTATGAACTTGCATTTTCCACAACGACTTCTTTGTTAGCACCACCTGAAAAAATAAAAACAAAAGGTGGAGTCAAGAAAAAAGACAAAAAACCTGAAGGGTATGATGTTTACAGGGATCCTTCATATCATGAATATGTTGATCAAGCATCACAATCTTCACAACGAAAATCTCAACCATCACAAAATTCAAAAAAGAAATCTCAACCATCACAACCTGTGAAAAAGAAGTTAAAATTATCACAAACTTCACAATCATCTAAGCGGTTCATCCTTCAATTTCCTTATCATATTAGGTCATTTATTGATGATGTAGTCAACGTATTGTCAGATGGTAATTGTGGATTTAGAGTGATTGCTTCATTGTGGGGTTATGCTGAAGATGGTTGGCCAATGGTTCGTCGGACTTAGAGTTGGAAATTATACATAATGAAAGATCAGCTTTATATGCCAATTTATTTGCTGATCGGTTAGCTGAAGTGAGAGATTCTTTGAAGATAGATGGAAGTGGTTCTCAACCAATAAATAAATGGTTGGCTCTACCAGATATGGGTTACGTGATTGCGAATCGGTATAACGTGGTACTTGTCTGTTTAGGAGTCGAATGTTTGACTTTCTTCCCTATGACAACTACATTCTCACCGAATGTCTCATTTTATTGCATTGGATTTGTAAACTCAAATCATTGGATTCAGGTAAACATTGTTATAATTTGATATTATTAGTAAATGCTTTGAGTAATGTTAAATAATGTATTGTTTAATTTTGAATATAGGTTAACATGAAAGAAGGATTTCCATTGCCACCAGTGACAACAGATTGGAAGAACTTTCGTTATCCAACAGCAACATCGTGGATGGTAGGATTTGCTGCATGTCTACAACATTGGCAACAACTTACGCCTATATTACAAACACATATTATGAATTATAAACTATGTTATTCATTTTTATTCATGAATTATATTATATGTTTGCTACACTTTATGAATTATAGTCGATGAAATTAAATTTTAATTTCAATTTTTTTGTCGAAAAACTATAAATAACATATAACATAAATATGATCGTACATATAAGTTCAAATGTCAATATATTAAGAAATCAAGTCTAAAAAATATCAATAAAATATGACATAAACATAACTATACATCACTGTGAACGAGCAATACGTAAAGCTGCAAACAGATCAGCAAAATGTGGATCATCCTCTTCAGCTGCATTCTGCTGAAGGTAGCGATGAATCAATGTAGACACACAACCCCTGCAGGATCAGATGGTCCCGCATCGTACTCAGGAATAGATGCAACTGGCGGCTCATCATGGGTAGGCGGTACCAATCGAGGATGCGAAACACAATAATACCACTCAAGGTATCCATCCTCTACCTCAAATGGGGTAATCGCCAGTGCAGCCGAACGAATCACCTGGCCAACACTATGGATGTAACTAATCCACTCAACATCAATATCACCAGCCATCCTAGGATCAATAGGTGCAGGTGGAATGTACTGACGGTATCCAAACTGTCGACGACACCTGTCAGGCATGTATGGAACAATAGTATCTCCCCACCTCAAACAACCCCTATATAGAGAAATCTCATCAAAAAGACGATGAACTCTATGATCCTCGAATGGCCGCCATATGACATCGGTCGGTGTCAGCTCATCCATAATAGGTCACAACTCATCCACCTTTAACGCACCTTGTTTGTATGTCCACCTCATCGCTCGCAGGAGACCACAGTTCTGAGCAGGTATCCAATTCTCTCCTTTTTTCCCAAGTGTAGGAAAATACTCATGAATCCAACACTGTAAAAAAAAACAATAACATAATAATTAAATATAACATAATGAACATAATAAAATTAACATTAGACTTAAAAGAAAATCAATAAACTGAATTTAAATATATACCTTTAACATAATAAAGTTAACATTAGACTTAAAAAAATATCAATAAACTGAATTTAAATATATACCTGTAAGAGAGTCGGATAACCACCAAGCTGTTTGCAACTAAACATGGACGCATCTCCAAGAAACCTATACAATGTCACCAATGCAGCTGTTGCCCAACTATAGTTGGACAACCCATCCAAGTCCCTAAATAATGCCAGGTATCGTGCCTCCACAAGTGTAAACGACTTATCCGCAAAGATCGTGCAACCCACTAACATCATCAAATAACATCTGGTCGCATATGCCCATGATGAAGCTGCTCGATGCTCTACGAATCGATCATATAACCACTCTATCTTGAAGTACGAACCTCTGCACTCACGAACATGGAATAGTGCCACTCTCGATGACACTCCAAGGTAGTCAACGGCCCACTCAATAGCTAGCTCTTCACTGATGGGTTAAGGGTTCTAGAATACCCCCTGATAGGCAAGTGAAGCAGACATTCCACATCATCTATAGTAATCGTCATTTCACCGAACGGCAGGTGAAATGAAGATGTCTCTAGATGCCACCTCTCCACAAATGCAGAAACCAAGTTTGCATCGATCTTCTTCAAACTTGATCTCTGTAGGGAAGCTAAACCGGACCTAGATATGATAGCATCAATCTCCGGTGGAAGCTGCTGTGGAACCATTTGGGTCAACTTCAACCCATGTCCTGCCACCTTCAATTCCTTCTTTGCCCCTCTCTCCTGAAATCAAATAAAATTAAACAAATTATACAATAGCTACTAATAATTTCTGTTTTTATTCAAAACTAAATAATTATAATTTCAATTTTTTTATACTAGTAGTAAGAAAATTATAATTTCCTTACCTCACCAAACCATATACGTATGGCCACATGATGCTCGTACGAAACCAAAATACTGGTATCGTACGGACCTCCAGGATATCCCACAGGATATGCTGCAGCTGCAGATGTACCAACATCATCTGCGCGTGTCCTACTCGACGTATCGCCTCGCCCCATCGATCGAACTGGTATCCTCCCATCTCTGCCTCGTGAACGCACCACTGGAAAAAAAACAATTATTTAATTAAAAAAAAAAAAATTCGGAAGACTTTCTTCAAGTCTTCCGGTAAACAATATTTAGAAACACCATTCCGGAAGACTTTATGAAACTCTTCCGGAACACTTTGTAAAAACGCATCATTCCGGAAGACTTCATCAAAGTCTTCCGGAAGTCATTTTAAAAACACCCCATCATACCGAAAGACTTTCATAAAGTCTTCCGGTACCGGAAGACTTTCAAAAACTCTTCCGGTACACAAACTATCAAACCGGAAGACTTACTTATAGTCTTCCGGTAAACACTTCTGAAAATTCAAATTTTTTTTCTCTCTGTAACTTTGGATGAATGGTAAAAATGGAAAGAAAATCTGATTTTTTAACTATTTATACAAGGGCATTTTGGTAAAAAAAATTAGATGTGGGGGTATGGGATTAAGTGTAGGGGTGTAGGGTAAAGTCTTCTCTTGTTAGAATTTCATCTTGTTTAGCGAACCACATTAGTCAGTAACCTTATGTTTTAAGGAAAATAAGTCTTAGTGACTTAGAGCATAATTATCGGCAACTTTTGACCGTACCTACACTCAAATCCCTTAAATTAATTTATTGTTTTGTTTTGGTCTCTTAGTTAAAAAACGTTACATTTTAGTCCTTTAACACGATTCCGTTAGTTATATAGGTCTATTCCGTTAAATTTTGAGAAAAAACGTTAAACAATGCCTACATGGCAGTTATTTTCGTCCCTTAAATTAATTTATTGTTTTGTTTTGGTCTCTCAGTTAAAAAACGTTACATTATAGTCCTTTAACACGATTTCGTTAGTTATATTAGTCTATTCCGTTAAATTTTGAGAAAAAAACGTTAAACGATGCCTAGATGGCATAATATTCTCTTGATTTTTTATTTTGTTTATTATCAATTTATTATTAAACATATTATTATTATTATTATTATTATTATATTATTGTTATTATTATTATTATTAAACATTTCCTTAGTTTCTTAAATCCCTTTAAAACCCTAGTAGCCACAACAATAAATCTGATTCAGAAGTACAACATAACCTAAGAAAAACTTCCATAAACAACATATCAACAACAACAAATCGGTAGAAATGCTAATGAAGGAGAGAGATTTGTTGCTTTCCCATCATCGGAAAACTCACCCTTATTGTGTCACCGTTTTCGGCCAAATCCAACACCTATCCCTCATTCTTGTTCTTTCGACAAAACAACATTTCTTTCGTGTCAGATTTGGGCTCTTTAAGGTATGATTTCAATGCCAAACCATTGGTTGTAATGGATCATCTTGTAATTTGAATGTGTAATCAAAATAATTGAACAACTACCCTACCCCGGGTTAAACATAAGGGTTTAGATCCGGAAGAAACTCCTACTTCTAGGCTCGAAGTGGTGAACTAGGGATTAACTCCTTATTTCTCCAGTGTTCGGGAATTGAAACAATGCATGTACATCATCGACAAGATTTTATCTGAAAGCAAACCACAATGGCTATGGGTATTTTTTCATCATCCCCCGTCAATCATTTGCATAATCAAAAGTTTTGAACAAAAGGTATATATGTAATTTTTTGAAATAGAAAGTGTAAAGACATAAATAAATAGATGAACTGAATTCAAAAGATTGCAAATGCTCATTTCATTAATCAAAGAAGTACAAACATAATTGAAAGGCAAACAGTTGTTACGAATACAAGGAAAATACAAACATAAAGGAAACAAAGGCCTAATGACTAATCAGTAAACAAGGATGAGTTGTCTTGTCTTGAAACACTGGCTTTAGGGAGAACTGGCTAAAGTTGATTGAAGCTTCAAGTTGCATGCCCTGGCAAAGGATTATCCTTGACATTTGGATTGGTATCACGGAAGGAGAGGATCTTGTCTCTGATCAACTCTTTCACTCTTGTCTTCAAAGCAAAACAATGTTCCAAATCATGGCCTACTCCACCCTGATGAAATTTACAATGAAGATCTGTCGTGTAGCCTGGTGGGAGAGGATCTGGAGGAGGAGGAATAGGTCTAGTGGTAATCAAACCTCTATGAACCAAACCAGGATATAACTCAGTGTACATCATGGGAATATGGTCAAAGTGAACCCTATCACGATTCTGAGTTTGTCTCGCAGTTGGACGTTAGGGAGATCTAGTTGGTTAAGCAGCAATCACAGGAGCAACAACGTCAACATAAGCTTGATTATCATGTTGAGCCCTCTATTGAGGTCTTCTACCCACAGCGAAAATAAAATTGGTCTGATCTTCCCTCTTCCTTTGGAAATTCCCAAAAGGTTTCTTAGCAGCATTGGAAGACTCAACAACTTTGGACACTTTTCCATTCTTAATTACTTCTTCAAGCCTTTGTTCAATGGTAACCAGATCAATGAAACCGAAAGAGACACTTCCGATCATCTTTTCCCAATAGAAGGGAGCCAAAGTATCCATGAACATACCAGTCATTTCTTTCTCAGCTAGAGGAGGTTCAACCTGAGATGCCAACTCTCTCCAATGTTGAGCATATTCCTTGAAGGATACACTCTCCTTCTGAGACATATTCTGCAATTGACGGCGATCAGGTGCCATGTCCAAGTTGTACTTGTATTGTTTCACGAAAAAATTACCCAAATCCACCCAACTATGGATACGGTCTTTCTCAAGTCCCATGTACCACTTCATAGAGGCACCGCTCAAACTGTCTTGAAAACAATGAATAAGTACTTTGTCGTTCTTGGCATAAGCATCCATCTTGCGGCAATACATCGTTAAATGGAGTTTTGGACAAGTGTGCCCCTTGTACTTCTCAAATTCTGGAATCTTGAACTTGGCAGGCACGATGAGATCGGATACCAAACACATATCACTTGCATTAACATTGAAGAAGTCATTACCCTCTACAGCCCTTAATCTCTTGTCAATAGCTCGATACTGCTCACGACCAACTTCAGGTGCAACATAATCTTCAAGATCATCACCCTGAGCACTAGCAGCATTGTGTTCATAGGGAATTTGGCCAGTATGAATCACAGGTCTGGATTTAGTGAAAATAGGAACTTGAAAAGCGGGTTTGGACGCCTGACTGACCACATAAGTAGTAACGTGAGATGGATAGTAGTTGTGTGGAAAACCAAACTCCGGCCAAGTTGAAGGAGGTAGCTGGATAGGTTGAGGCTCTGCAACAACATTTTCAACCTCTTGGATCACTGTCCTCTGAGGTGGCTCTCCTCTAGCAATCAAAACTTGAAGCATCTCAGTCAGCTTCGTCACACTCGTCTTCAAATCATCAATTTCCATTCGGACCTCATCATTGTGAACCTCCTGTTCTGACATCTTGCGTCTACGGTAAGCTCGGGTTCTGTATCGGCTACGAAGCTTCAATTTGACGGTTGACAGATAACTGGAAGACAGAGACAACTTAAATGAATTGACGAACAACTCAGGTGTATGAAATAATGCAAATGATGCAAATGGTATGCAATGTCATACAATGCAGGTATGCTTAGGGTTACAAACACAAATAAACTCGGAAGTTGGAAATAACTCGAAACTTCCTATTTGGTAGGATGTAAGAGATTGGTTCTATATTCTTTACCTATAAAACCCACTCACAAGATAGTTTCTACGGTTAAAGGTATAGGAAACTCAAGGTCACAGATGTTCATCGTACTAATGCCCCGTCGCAGGCTAGCTACATTTTGAAGATAATAACGATAAGGTCTACCTTGAGTGTAGTTCTCGTGTTAGGCCCTCAAGAGGTGAGCCCTTGGACACTAACACTACACAACAACTGTAACACGGTGGGAGAATTGACTTTAGTTAAATGTTGCGGATAGCAAGAGTCGCCACCGATTTTTATTTTATCCAAAAGGAAAGGGCATAAAAGAACAGGAAAGACCTTAAAAGATTTTTGGGTTCGGGGGTAGGTTATGTAAAGGGAAGGTGTTAGCACCCTTTACATCCATGGTTATCCATGGGCTCTTAGTTACTTAGCTCACTTTAAAATGTTTTGGGAAGTGTAGTGTGTGATTAAAAATTTTCTTAAGTACTTTATAATGATCCATGTACGGATATATATAAAGACTTTGTTTTGAAAATTTGTTTGAAAATGTAAAGTGTTTTGAAATTTTTTGGAAAGTGAGCAAGTACATAAGAGGAACCTACCCTAAGTTAAGTCTTTTCTGTTCTTAAATATCCTTTAAATGGTAAGACTATCCCTATTATTAAGGAATAGGTAGTCATTACCTTGGATGTATTAAGGGACATGCGTAGGGTCATCGTATGGTCATAGAAAGCAACTTGAGGGATGTCTTTAGCAATTCGTAGGGACTATCATCATTTATTCGAAGGGACAAGATCATTATTCCGTAGGCAACTTCGAAGGGACTTGATCTTTTAAACTGTAGGGACTATGATGATTTATATTTGAAGGGACTTTGCTTAAGACATCCCTATATTCGAGGGACTTGACCATTTTATTTTAAGGCAACCAAGAGGAATATCCTAGGAAGTACAGATGGCGATCATAGATCGACTTACGTGTGTGAGTGTTATTTTTCAGATATTTGTCTTGTATATAATTTTCTAAGTTCAATTACATATAGTTAGTTTTGCACTCCCTAAATTACTAACCACACAGTTAAATATTTACAAAGAAAATAAAGACGGAAAAATAAATCTACAAATTATTACAAGGCTTTGGCAGATACATAATAGTCGGATAAGAATAAATTATAAAGCAAGAATAATAGATATAATAAAATAATAAATAAGCAATAATAATAATAATAATGAAGCAAAAATAATAAAGTAATAATAACAATAAAGCAATAAAGCAATAATAATAATAATAAAGTAGTTATAATAATAATAAAGTTACAATAAATTAAAGAAATAACAATTAAAATATTTAATTAAAAAGAAAAAGTTTAGGTTAGACAAGTTAGATTTTTTTGAAGTTATTAGAATTGATGAAAAAAAAGGGAATTAAGTTTAGAGAAAAACAATTAAAGATTATTGAGAAAACTTTTAATTATTTACACTATATGATTATTACTATTATAATAAAATACTATTAATATACAAAATATTATTGACAAAAAGTTATTGAGAAATTTTTAGAGAGAAAAAATTAATTTAATATGTACAAAATAATAAAAGAGTTAGTATTTACAAAATAAAGATTTATTGTTATAAATAAGTAATAAAATAAGTTTATAAAAATAATTAGCATTTATTTACAAAAAAAATATAAAGATTATAGAAAAATATTAAATAATTAATTTAGTAGGTTTTCACGCCCTACATTACTAAACCACGCAGTTAATATATGATCAATGGCAGAAAATAAATGGCAGAAAAATAAAATGACAGTAAATAAATGGCAGAAAATAAAATCCTAACTATTACAACGCTTTGGGACAATTACATAATAAACATGGCGAAAAATAAAACTGAAAATATTACAAGTTAAAACTCAAAATATTACAAGGGCGAAGCAATTACAGTGTATGAATAACATAAACATGAGCGAAAATAAGAAATAATAACATGTTTGTTAAGGTTTGTGGAAAGGTTTATGGTTTAAAGGAAATAACACGGTTAAAGTTTATGAGAAAGTTTTAAGGTTTACATGAAAAATTAAGGTTTATGAAAAGTTTGAGGTTTATATATAAAAAAAACTAATTAGTTAATTTTCTAAAAAACATATATAAACAAATATTGATAATAAAAATTTTAAGTTTAATTTTAGGTAAACAAAGAAGTTTAAAAAAAATTAGATATAACTATTAATTTAAAACAAAAGAAATAATAACTAATATTATAAATTGATTTATGAAATAAGTAATTATAGTAGGAAAAAAATTAAGAGGTTAGTTAATTAGGAAATTAGAGAATTAAAGGGACTAGAGAAAATTAGGAAAAAGAATGAAAAACCCATGTTTCTTTGTCAAAATGCCCTCAAAATTATCAGCCTTGCCTTCTTGACACTAGAAGGCGCGCACATGTGAATGTACCTGAAAAATAGTTATTATATAATAAACTTGTTTCTTTGTCAAAATGCCCTCAAAATTATCAGCTTTGTCTTCTTGACACTAAGACACGCGCGCACATGCGCGCACATGTAAATGTACCTGGAAAATAGTTATTATATAATAAAACAAAACGTATAAAAAAAATAGTTGAGGCAAAATCGTCAAGGTTTAGGAAAAAATCAGGGTAGTTAGTTATGAAAAAAAACGTGCAGATCTAAATATATGTGTATGAATAACATAAAAATGATATGAATTAAAAAAGGAACAAAGATGTTGCTAACGCAAAATTGCGATAATCACAACTATATCAGATCAACACAAGTGTCACGCATCATACACCCAGATGTGAAAATAGCGTATCGACACGATCCGATCCGAATAATCTAAAAAATATATATATAGAATAAATATAAAAACTCGTATTAAGAACGTAATAATAAAAAAAGTGTCACAAAATAAATTTATATATCTATACATGAATAACTTAACCATATAAATAACAAAGTGAGATGTACGCACTTATATAAACCATAACATGGTTTATCACCAAAAAAACATATACAATAAAACAAATCAAGAGTTTATTATATGTATATAGCAACAAAAAAAAACGGTGATATATACATAAATTTGAAATGCAGTAATACACGTTAACACATACATATGTTTGAAACAAGTGACACACATTAGTACACATGTTTGAGACATGTGTGTTAGGAAGAGGAAGAACATGATGATAGAACCAATGATAAACAAACGGACCATATACAGTACAAAGAATAAAAAGGAGGTTTTTTTCTTTAGCAACAGAAACATAAGTTATATATATATAGGAACCAATTAGGGTTAGCATAATGGGCCTAAATATTTATTTTGGAATCCAATAAAATTGTAATATAAATAATTAAATAAAGTTTAATAAAAATAGTTAAAATTAAAATAAAAACTAACAAATTTATTTATTTATTCTAGACCCAATAAAATGTAATTTAAAACTAAATAAAGTTTAATAATTAAAATAGTTAAAATAAAAATAATAACTAATAATACTATTTATTTATTCTAGACCCAATAAAATGTAATTTAAAACTAAATAAAGTTTAATAATTAATATAGTTAAAATAAAAATAATAACTAATAATCCTATTTATTTATTCTAGACCCAACTAAATAAAATTTAATAATTAAAATAGTTAAAATAAAAATAATAACTAATTATCCTATTTATTTATTCTAGACCCTGTATAAAAATAAATAGACTCAAAAAATAAAAGTTGGGCGCCAAAATACTCGAAAAAATAAAATGAACACATCAAAATAATCAGCGCGAAATAAATGACTCGGAAAAATACAGTTTTTGGTCGGATTTTGAAATAAAAATTATGACTGTTTAAACTGCTCAGACTGATCAACATATGACCAAAACTAGTCGTAAAAATATTTTTAGCATGTCAAATTAAACCACGTGAACCGCAGATTAATGTTACCGACATTTGCAAACTTAAACTTGACATTTTTTCGTTGACTAATTTTAGGCACAGTTAAAAAGTTAATTTGATCAGTCTGTTTGTAAATTCCGAGAAATTATTCTGGCTAATATTAAGACAGAAAAAAAATGTTATGCTATGAAGATGATGCAAATGAATGTGAAATAAAAAATTGGTTAGAGTTAAAAATAGAGGGCAAATTTTGGGGTGCAACAGCTGCCCCTGTTCAATTTTCTGAAACCCGAGGGGTTAGATTGGTATCTGTACCATTCGTGACCTGGAAGGTTGAAGGGGATTAACACAAAAGCCCAAAAATTTGCACTCACCAGTGCATAGACTAATACTGATGATTAACTGTATATGCTTGAGTGGGCTTGAAGATGCCACTTGGAGAAAAGTTCTTCAAATATACTTCTTGGAGAATAAGGTAGTCCAAAGTATGAAGATATAGCTTTTGGGAAGATAAACAACGGCCTAAGGTAATGATATGACACTTGGGAAGATAAACAACGGCCCAAGGTAATGGTATAACTTTTGGGAAGATAAACAACGGCCCAAAGTCATGATAAGGTACTTGGGAAGATAAACAACGGCCCAAGGGAATGGTATAACTTTTGGGAAGATAAACAACGACCCAAAGTCATGATAAGGTACTTGGGAAGATAAACAACGGCCCAAAGTAATGATAGCTTTCAGGAGGATAAACAACGTCCCGAGGTATAAGTATAACTTTTGGGAAGATAATCAACGGCCCAAAGTAATGATAGCTTTCAGGAGGATAAACAACGTCCCGAGGTATAAGTATAACTTTTGGGAAGATAATCAACGGCCCAAAGTCATGATAGGGTACTTGGGAGGATAAACAACGACCCAAGGTAATGGTATAACTTTTGGGAAGATAAACAACGACCCAAAGTCATGATAAGGTACTTGGGAAGATAAACAACGGCTCAAGGTAATGGTATAACTTTTGGGAAGATAAACAACGACCCAAAGTCATGATAAGGTACTTGGGAAGATAAACAACGGCCCAAAGTAATGATAGCTTTTAGGAGGATAAACAACGTCCCGAGGTATAAGTATAACTTTTGGGAAGATAATCAACGGCCCAAAGTAATGATATGACACTTGGGAAGATAAACAACGGCCCAAGATAATGGTATAACTTTTGGGAAGATAATCAACGGCCCAAAGTCATGATATGGCTTTTGAGAAGATAAACGACGTCTCAAGATAGCCTTCGGGAAGATAAACGACGTCCCATGATAATGAGGTAACCTTTGGGAAGATAAACAACGGCCCAAGGTCATGATAGCTTTCAGGAGGATAAACAACGTCCCGAGGTAATGAGATAACCTTTGGGAAGATAAACAACGGCCCAAGGTCACAAGTTGTTGATGAAGTTTGTCTGCTGGAGAATTAATCTGAAAAACAAGATTATAACATTCTGCACGATAATATTAGTTTATGCATTATGTATGCATGTATAGTATGGTGCACTTAAGTAATGTATTATGTATTTATGGATATGTATGATATGATGTAAATGATGTATGTATGAATGTATGTATCATGCAGCTTGAAGTGCCGGGATATCTTCGTATAACAACTGCTGGCCAGGGAAAATAAATCTCGTTTTGTTGCTGAAGAATATGAGGAACTTGTTCCCATCTCGTTTGATAATATAGTATTCAAAACTTCTCGTCTTCGTTTGATAGTAAGGTATCCATAACCTCCCGTCTTCGTTTGATAGTAAGGTATCCATAACCTCCCGTCTTCGTTCGTCGTACTCCTATTGGAGGAATAAATTCCCGATTATCCTTCTGAGGATAAAAGAGATAAATATAAATTCCAGGGGAGATGTGACTCGAAGTATTTATGAAGATGGATTTGCCCTACTGGGGGATTTGTAGCTGTCTGGTGGGGATGAACCGGCGAAGCTTCGTTGAATTCCTTCCCTCGTTTGTCCTTAGTAAATACTATTACTGCATTTTTATGCATTTCTGGTAAACATCAATCATATTAAGCATTTATGCATTTCTGGTAAACATCAATCATATCCAAAAGCATACATACATTCAAACACAACCAATGGATGTTTCGCTTATGTAAATAGGGTAAAAGTAAATCTGGATTCAGAGGGAAAAGTAAATCTGAACTTGAAAACAGAATCGTTTCAACTTCGAGAGTGTATAACCAATTGGATTTAGAGCTCCTGGAATTCTTAACTATCCTGAATACCTTCCCAGAAATCCTCATAGCTGGATCTGAAGACATGATACTGACACCATCTGATACTACTGGCGTAGACAATTAATTTCTGCCATGGCTTCTGTTGAGAATCTAATATCAAGGTAATACAATGAGAGGAATGGCGTCTTCAAACTGTGATGGACCATATAGTTCCGGATACTAGATTTGAAAAGAAAGCATTGCCCCTTGGCTGAGGATGAATTGTCCCATAATGGAAGTATCTGAATGTAGTTACCTCAAGAGAAGTAAGCAGAATGCCCCACAATAATGTTACCCTTGGTAATTCAAATATATAAGGAGAGCTGCCCCTGGCTATTAAGCACTTGTTGAATCTGGACCTGATTGCCCCGAATGAATTGAACAGTAACTTGGTATGCCCGCTTGATTGGGAAACAGTGACTATGCCCCTGGCATTATGAACTCTGTAATGTTACCCTTGGTAACTTAGATAAACGAGGAGATCTTCCCCTGGCTACTTAACATAGTTGAATCCTGTCCTGATTGCCCCAAATGAGTTAGGAAGTATCATGGCCTGTCCCCTTGATTGGGAGATAATGACTATGCCCCTTTGTATACATGGAATTTGACCTAGGAAGCAACTTTGTTTATCGGAAGGACTTTGGTTTATTGAACATTCATCCTATAAGTTTCTCTGTTTATCAAACACTCAGGTATATGCAAACAAATATATTCAAAAATGCAATGCTTATGTCTGTCTTGAAGTTTTGAAAAAGAGTTATTTTAGAAAAACAGTTTTTGTGAAAACTGTGATATTAACTCAAGTTTTATAATAAGCCCTAAAGGAGTCAGGATACCTTTTTGTAGCAGTGCGCTTTCGAACTAACCATGCTTTAATTAGTACTTTTAAAGGGTTGTAATGTGGCCTGGTTCACGGTTTAAGAAACAAAGGATAAAGGCTCAAATTTTATTTGTACCCAACCCAATCTCCATGATGTTCTTCAGTCCTATGCTCAGTTAACTTATGCATTGAGGCTCAAAGGAGTTTGGAATTGTAACACTGACATTTGTGATGGTTCAGAAACCAAAAATTTATTTGAACATTCAGTCATCTTTCTTTGTTGAGGATTCATAGTGACCTTTTTTTTCTTTTGACTTTGTTATATCTTCTTTTTGCCTGAACTGTTTGTTTCAAAATTACAGTCAGCGGAATTTCTCAATTTTTTTACTAAGTCTCCTTCATAGGTTTTGACTTAGTGGGTTTTTCTTTTGCTGGATATTGACTGTCAGGTTTAATGATTATAGAGAACCATCATTAGTTGTGTACAACACAAATAATTGGCATATTTGAGTTAACCGAGTAACTACCCTGCCTCGGGTTATGAATAAGGGTTTTAATTTGTGCGAGAATAAAAACTCCTACTTCATAGGCTCAAAAGGGTTGACTAGGGATTAACTTCCTTATATCTCCACTGTTTAGGAATTGAAACAATGCCTGTACATCGTCAGCATAGTCTGTTCAAAAGCATACTGCATGGTATTATTTTCGTCATCCTCCCTCTACAGGTTTATAGCTTTATCAGGAGTTAAATATCACACAAAAGAAATATGAAGCATAGTTCAAAATATAGTGAAACAAATGGATTAATTCAAGACAAACATATGCAATGCATTAATGAAAACAAAAGTTTGACATAATAGTAAGTGTTTAAACAAACAAAAGAAATTACAAATGAAAATTCAAATGTTCTCAAAGTCTCTTCCTCTAAACTTGTCACTCCAGTTATCTGGAGACTTTGATGCTTGATGGACGATAGAAGAACTCAACCTGGCCTTCTGGCGTAACCTCGAGTATTCCTTCGTCAATTAGGTCTTGAATCTTATTCTTCAATACCCAACAGTTATTTGTGTCATGTCCGGGACTGTCGGAGTGGTACATACACCCTGATTTGGGATTATAGCGAGGAGAAGAGGTATTAGGATTTTTAGGAGAATTTTCCAAGGAAATCAGCTTCATCTCCAACAGGCATTGCAAAACTTGTGACATTGGTGTGCTGAACCGGATGAATTGTCTTCTACATTCCTTGTATCGAAGTGGATTAACCTTACAAGGTCTTCTTTCTTCAATTGAAGGATGATCAGGAGTAGCCTGTCTCTTTCCTTCTTTTATCCTTACTTTCCTTTCAGCTAAGTCGGCTTGTTTCAACGGAGGTTGACTGATGATTAGATTCCCAACCCCATTATGTCGAAGCTTATTGACAAAGCTTCTCATCTCTTCTTGCCCCTGGGCCAAACTCTGGATAAGATCCATTTGGCCATTCATCTGAATCCTAATCTCTACCATCTCAGCTTGTAGTTGTTTCAACTGATCATCCTTGTTATCCTCAGGATTCTTCTTCTTCATGTCCTTAGAGAGGAATGCTTTCAACTCTTTTTGCCCCTTGGACAAATTCAGAATCATTTCCTAAAACTGAGCATTCTGAGCTTGAAGATCTTTGACAGATTGTTCGAGAGCCATTTCTGCTGAAATAAACAGCGAGAAGATAAGATACCTGTTCATAAGAAACCTGTGATGCAATGATATGGTATGTAAATGCATATGCAATGTTTTCAAGGACCGCAGGATTTAAAT
Source organism: Lathyrus aphaca (assembly GCA_963966055.1). Taxonomy (NCBI): domain Eukaryota; kingdom Viridiplantae; phylum Streptophyta; class Magnoliopsida; order Fabales; family Fabaceae; genus Lathyrus; species Lathyrus aphaca. The sequence goes on along the minus strand of OZ014521.1, from coordinate 165,682,434 downwards.
TTGTTTAGACAATCAGAAAGTAAACTTTTATTAGTAATCAATAAACTTGTTTGCCATTTGGCTTACAATCAAAAATGAAATGAATATAGATATGGGGTTTTAAGTCTCCCATGGACGTTTCCTCTTTGTGTTGAGGTATGAGTTAAGATTCCGCTACTCGTGAAGTTGTTTTGTTAGCTCCAGGATTCTTTCTTGACTTGCTTTGTAATGGGTCTCAAAAGTATCTCTTTGCTCCTTCAACTGGATCCAGGACCTCTATAGCTCTTCCATGTCAGTGGGCATGTCTGGGTGAAGGATGGTATAAGAAGTATCTCCTTCAGCAACAGGTTCCATAGTAACTGGCAGGATGGCAGGATATGGCATCATAAGAGTCTGAGCACGAGATCGCACCCATCTGAGATAAGGTTCCATAGGAATAGTGTACTTTGGTTCCAGAGTCTTGCTGTCGACCTTGTTCACTTTTCCCCATGCTCGTATGAACCTTTGACGATAACCTTGAAGATCGTTGTCGTAGTCAAACACAATACCCTGAATCAGCATGTCATGAGGACTATCACTCCGAGCGTAACCAAACTGTCGTAAAGCTAAAGAAGGGTTGTAAGTAATGCCTCCTCTTATGCCTAGAAGTGGCACATTAGGAAACTCCCCACAACGGTCAATGATAGTAACATTATCCATAGATCTGGAGCACCAATGGATATCTGAATGAGAGAGTGACATAATTCTCTTGGACCACCTGAACCCTTGTTCATTCTTCATCACTGATCGAGGAAGGTGAGAAATAAACCACCTAGATAGTAAATGTATGCAACACATCAGAGTTCCTCGTGCCTTTGTAGTACGAGTATGAAGAGAGTGTAAGATGTCTCCAAGCAATGTAGGCACTGAATTACGAGTCAGAAATATGTTGATGGTGTGAACGTCTATGAACTGATCTGGATTGGGGAACAACACTAAGCCATAAATCAACAAGGCTAAGATCTCCTCAAAAGCATCATAGCTCATAGCCTTCAAGAACACTTGAGCCTTCTCTATCAACACTTTAGCAAGAATACCCTTAACTCTGCTTCTTATTTTTAGAACAATGTCTGACTTCTTCAGATGTAGAGCTGCAGCAATGACTTTAGGTTTAGGCTCTTTTTCCAAGACCGTGAAGGGTTTCTGATCAAGGATAGGTATACCCAGTAGTTTAGAGAACTCTTCCATTGTAGGAACCAGTTGATAGTCGGGGAATGTGAAGCAATGATGTTTAGGATCAAAGAACTGAAACAGAACACTCATCATGTCTTCATTGATCCCTGAAGTGACTAAATCCAGTAGGTGACCTTGTCTCTTGATGAACTGGGAGTTTTCAGAAACTTGAGAGACCAATTCCTTAAGCTTAGGAGGTATTCCTACAAAGTTGATCCGGATAGTATTCCTACGAGCAGAAGCCATGACCTGCAACAAAGAACAAAGATAAATCCTTTGGTCCTTGAAATGGTTAGTGAAAATGCTATGCTTATGATGCATGATGATGCTATGATGTTATGCTCAATCACAAACATGTGACACACACAAACAAGTCACACAATAGCCCTAGGTTTGAAGGCTTGCATGAGGTTTAAAGGTAAGTACCCTCCCCTGAAGTTTAGTTGGTTCATCCTGTCCTACAAAAGTAACCAGGTTCTAAGGGATCTCAATATCATTGATCCTTCACAAGGGTGGTTGTTCAGTAGGCAACTTACTTGCCAACCAAAACCCTCCAAGCTTAAGATCTCAATGAGTGTAGTATCGAGTATCAACCAACTTCAGCCGGTTATCTCACTACTTTTCTAAAGGCCAAGATGGGATAACTAGGGTTCTAAAAGTTAGTTAGTGTATTGACAACATATGGCAGCCTCATATTATCCTCAACTTGACTTAAGGAACATAAGCACCAACCAAGAAGTCACACTAACTATGGCCACCAGATCAACCATATCGATATACGCCGTATAGTTTCCTTGGTCTATTGCCATTTACCTAAGGTACACTAGATCCGGGTTAGGATCTTTCACACATAAGAGCACCCAACAAGATAAGTATAAAGCAAACAAGGCAAACAATTTTAAAGTGATCTAATTCCTAAGGGTACCCCTCTTTTATTAAGTCCCCAACAGAGTCGCCAGTTCTGTAACACGGTGGGAGAATTGACTTTAGTTAAATGTTGCGGATAGCAAGAGTCGCCACCGACTTTTATTTTATCCAAAAGGAAAGGGCATAAAAGAACAGGAAAGACCTTAAAAGATTTTTGGGTTCGGGGGTAGGTTATGTAAAGGGAAGGTGTTAGCACCCTTTACATCCATGGTTATCCATGGGCTCTTAGTTACTTAGCTCACTTTAAAATGTTTTGGGAAGTGTAGTGTGTGATTAAAAATTTTCTTAAGTACTTTATAATGATCCATGTACGGATATATATAAAGACTTTGTTTTGAAAATTTGTTTGAAAATGTAAAGTGTTTTGAAATTTTTTGGAAAGTGAGCAAGTACATAAGAGGAACCTACCCTAAGTTAAGTCTTTTCTGTTCTTAAATATCCTTTAAATGGTAAGACTATCCCTATTATTAAGGAATAGGTAGTCATTACCTTGGATGTATTAAGGGACAGGCGTATGGTCATCGTATGGTCATAGAAAGCAACTTGAGGGATGTCTTTAGCAATTCATAGGGACTATCATCATTTATTCGAAGGGACAAGATCATTATTCCGTAGGCAACTTCGAAGGGACTTGATCTTTTAAACTGTAGGGACTATGATGATTTATATTTGAAGGGACTTTGCTTAAGACATCCCTATATTCGAGGGACTTGACCATTTTATTTTAAGGCAACCAAGAGGAATATCCTAGGAAGTACAGATGGCGATCATAGATCGACTTACGTGTGTGAGTGTTATTTTTCAGATATTTGTCTTGTATATAATTTTCTAAGTTCAATTACATATAGTTAGTTTTGCACTCCCTAAATTACTAACCACACAGTTAAATATTTACAAAGAAAATAAAGGCGGAAAAATAAATCTACAAATTATTACAAGGCTTTGGCAAATACATAATAGTCGGATAAGAATAAATTATAAAGCAAGAATAATAGATATAATAAAATAATAAATAAGCAATAATAATAATAATAATGAAGCAAAAATAATAAAGTAATAATAACAATAAAGCAATAAAGCAATAATAATAATAATAAAGTAGTTATAATAATAATAAAGTTAAAATAAATTAAAGAAATAACAATTAAAATATTTAATTAAAAAGAAAATGTTTAGGTTAGACAAGTTAGATTTTTTTGAAGTTATTAGAATTGATGGAAAAAAAAGGGAATTAAGTTTAGAGAAAAACAATTAAAGATTATTGAGAAAACTTTTAATTATTTACACTATATGATTATTACTATTATAATAAAATACTATTAATATATAAAATATTATTGACAAAAAGTTATTGAGAAATTTTTAGAGAGAAAAAATTAATTTAATATGTACAAAATAATAAAAGAGTTAGTATTTACAAAATAAAGATTTATTGTTATAAATAAGTAATAAAATAAGTTTATAAAAATAATTAGCATTTATTTACAAAAAAAATATAAAGATTATAGAAAAATATTAAATAATTAATTTAGTAGGTTTTCACGCCCTACATTACTAAACCACGCAGTTAATATAGGATCAATGGCAGAAAAATAAAATGGCAGAAAATAAATGGCAGAAAATAAATGGCAGAAAATAAAATCCTAACTATTACAACGCTTTGGGACAATTACATAATAAACATGGCGAAAAATAAAACTGAAAATATTACAAGTTAAAACTCAAAATATTACAAGGGCGAAGCAATTACAGTGTATGAATAACATAAACATGAGCGAAAATAAGAAATAATAACATGTTTGTTAAGGTTTGTGGAAAGGTTTATGGTTTAAAGGAAATAACACGGTTAAAGTTTATGAGAAAGTTTTAAGGTTTACATGAAAAATTAAGGTTTATGAAAAGTTTGAGGTTTATATATAAAAAAAACTAATTAGTTAATTTTCTAAAAAACATATATAAACAAATATTGATAATAAAAATTTTAAGTTTAATTTTAGGTAAACAAAGAAGTTTAAAAAAAACTAGATATAACTATTAATTTAAAACAAAAGAAATAATAACTAATATTATAAATTGATTTATGAAATAAGTAATTATAGTAAGAAAAAAATTAAGAGGTTAGTTAATTAGGAAATTAGAGAATTAAAGGGACTAGAGAAAATTAGGAAAAAGAATGAAAAACTCATGTTTCTTTGTCAAAATGCCCTCAAAATTATCAGCCTTGCCTTCTTGACACTAGAAGGCGCGCACATGTGAATGTACCTGAAAAATAGTTATTATATAATAAACTTGTTTCTTTGTCAAAATGCCCTCAAAATTACCAGTTTTGTCTTCTTGACACTAAGACATGCGCGCACATGCGCGCACATGTGAATGTACCTGGAAAATAGTTATTATATAATAAAACAAAACGTATAAAAAAAAATAGTTGAGGCAAAATCGTCAAGGTTTAGGAAAAAATCAGGGTAGTTAGTTATGAAAAAAAACGTGCAGATCTAAATATATGTGTATGAATAACATAAAAATGATATGAATTAAAAAAGGAACAAAGATGTTGCTAACGCAAAATTGCGATCATCACAACTATATCAGATCAACACAAGTGTCACGCATCATACACCCAGATGTGAAAATAGCGTATCGACACGATCCGATCCGAATAATCTAAAAAATATATATATAGAATAAATATAAAAACTCGTATTAAGAACGTAATAATAAAAAAAGTGTCACAAAATAAATTTATATATCTATACATGAATAACTTAACCATATAAATAACAAAGTGAGATGTACGCACTTATATAAACCATAACATGGTTTATCACCAAAAAAACATATACAATAAAACAAATCAAGAGTTTATTATATGTATATAGCAACAAAAAAAACGGTGATATATACATAAATTTGAAATGCAGTAATACACGTTAACACATACATATGTTTGAAACAAGTGACACACATTAATACACATGTCTGTTAGGAAGAGGAAGAACATGATGATAGAACCAATGATAAACAAACAGACCATATACAGTACAAAGAATAAAAAGGAGGTTTTTTTCTTTAGCAACAGAAACATAAGTTATATATATATATATATATATATATATATATATATATATATATATATATATATATATATATATATATATATATATATATATATATATATATATATATATATATATTTATATATATATATATAAGAACCAATTAGGGTTAGCATAATGGGCCTAAATATTTATTTTGGAACTCAATAAAATTTTAATATAAATAATTAAATAAAGTTTAATAAAAATAGTTAAAATTAAAATAAAAATTAACAAATTTATTTATTTATTCTAGACCCAATAAAATGTAATTTAAAACTAAATAAAGTTTAATAATTAAAATAGTTAAAATAAAAATAATAACTAATAATCCTATTTATTTATTCTAGACCCAATAAAATGTAATTTAAAACTAAATAAAGTTTAATAATTAATATAGTTAAAATAAAAATAATAACTAATAATCCTATTTATTTATTATAGACCCAACTAAATAAAATTTAATAATTAAAATAGTTAAAATAAAAATAATAACTAATTATCCTATTTATTTATTCTAGACCCTGTATAAAAATAAATAGACTCAAAAAATAAAAGTTGGGCGCCAAAATACTCGAAAAAATAAAATGAACACATCAAAATAATCAGCGCGAAATAAATGACTCGGAAAAATACAGTTTTTGGTCGGATTTTGAAATAAAAATTATGACTGTTTAAACTGCTCAGACTGATCAACATATGACCAAAACTAGTCGTAAAAATATTTTTAGCATGTCAAATTAAACCACGTGAACCGCAGATTAATGTTACCGACATTTGTAAACTTAAACTTGACATTTTTTCGTTGACTAATTTTAGGCATAGTTAAAAAGTTAATTTGATCAGTCTGTTTGTAAATTTCGAGAAATTATTCCGGCTAATATTAAGACAGAAAAAAAATGTTATGCTATGAAGATGATGCAAATGAATGTGAAATAAAAAATTGGTTAGAGTTAAAAATAGAGGGCAAATTTTGGGGTGCAACAACAACCAATATAGAAAATGGTTCTAGGGGGTCCCAGAGTCACAGGAATTTCATGAATCAGGTCACGCGACATGCTAGTTGCGTTGCGACAAGATCTACGAAAAGTCTAACTATCTGGGGGAGCTTTCATGATAGGCCCTCAAGAAGAGAGTTCTTGGAGACTAACACTAATAAATACCAATTCTAACCTAGGTTTTTCCTCTTCTTTTTCCAAAGCTCGACTTTTACTTATGATGTATTCCAAGATCCTGATCACACTAAATTTCACCGTATTTCTGACTCCGATTTCGCATGCATTCTTAGCTTTTATTGTTATTTTGTTATGTTATTACTTTGTTTTCTTTTGTTTTCAGGTTTTTATTGTAATCAGGGCTTGAATCGAGAAAAGGAGCGAAAAAGGAGTGGAAACGGACGAAAACCTAGAAATTCAGTGTTTTGCTCTTACGGCACCCACCGTGGCGGGCGCCATGGGGTTAGCCATGACGTGGCCACGTCTCAAGACCACTCCACAACTGCCAAGACCCACGATCCCCACTCTTTCATTCTCCATTAGTACTATGGCGGGCGCCATAGGCCTGTGGCGGGCGCCACAAGGCAAAATTCAGTTCCCTCCACTTTTTAGTGGAGGGGCGTCCTGGTCATTTCCCGCATTTAGTTTTCCTATAAATAGGACTTTAGTTTTTCGTTTTTCTTCATCCAAACTTAGATTTCTCTAGGCATATATCAGTTTCAAAGCAGTTACCATTCCACATCGGGGTGTTTCTGCAATCGAGTGATTGAGTCTGTAATCTGTCTGTGTGATCGAGTTTTGGAGAACTCTGGAGGAAGTTAATCCTGCCGCCATTTTAATTCCAGTTCGTATTTTACTTTTCAGCATTGCTTTACTTTTATTTATTTCTCGCACTGCTTTACTTTATTTATTATCCGCACTCGCACTTTACTTTTATTTATTTCCCGCACTCGCTTTACTTTCGTTTATTACCCGCACTTGCACTAAATTCCTTTATTTCCCGCACTCGCACTAAATTACTTTATTTCTCGCACTCGCACTAAATTCATTTACTTTCCGCACTCGCACTAAATTACTTTTATGAAAAATTATAAAAAGAATCTTTACTTTACCATGTCTAACTAATTCCATAAAGGTTAGAATGTAAGGATCGTAATTAAACCAGTAATCCGTATAATTGTTCGTGGAAACACTTAAGGGCTATTTTATCTTTCAATTCAATCTAATTGTTTTTAACTATTTCAAAAACAGCCAAAAGCGCTTTGTCTAGTTCATTAGGAGTTTTTAGATTAAAAAGAAAAGAGATTTTAAAACGATTTTCGGACGCATTATGAGATTTAGAGTCTGGTTCATAAGAACCTCTTTTTGCTAAGTAGTCCAGGTTAAAATACTTTTTAACTTAGTTAAGATACTACATTTCTTAAAAATAGGTTTACTACTCTAACGCAGTACGCACCTTTTTATCCGTGACAATAGGAGGGGTTGATTAGAGAGTACAACTCGGTTCTGAATACGCGAAAGCGACAGTTCCTGTTAAATTAGTTCTTTTCAAAGGAGAAAACATTGCCCCATAAGTAGTTCCATTAACAAGTACTGGATTATCATTGATTACGTGAATTACATTCGAGCTTGTCTTTGTTTATTGTTTAAAATTATTATTTTATTTACCATTGCACCCTTCTTAAAACCCCTATATTTAGTTGCCTTAGATACACACCATAACAACAGGTACGATAGATTGACACTTGGTCTCTGTGGATTCGACAATCTTTTATATTACTCTGACGTGTTCGTACACTTGCGAAAAACACGCATCAAGTTTTTGGCGCCGTTGTCGGGGACCAATTTCGTCAAATTTCATTACCCTGTAGTTATACCGTTTAGACTAAGGTTGTTACCCACCGGTCAATGCGAAAGACTCGCAGTGCCGGAAGTTTAGTAGACCCTCTAGCTGAACCTGAACGTTACGCTCGCGCACGTTTGTTTTTCCATAGGAATAGGAAAGCTATGGCCGAAGATCAAAACCGAAGACCTCTTAAGGACTTCATCCAACCATCGAACGAGGAACCTAGTTCCAGTATAGTAAACCCCGTTATCCCAACCAATAATTTTGAACTTAAACCATCCCTGCTGCAATTAGTGCAACAGAGACAATTCGCAGGTCTCGCTACTGATAACCCGAACCAACATTTAAAAAACTTTCTTCAGTTAGCAGACACCTTTAAAACCAATGGAGTTTCTCCTGAGGCGATACGCTTAAGATTATTTCCCTTTTCCCTCAGAGATAAAGCTCTATCATGGTTAGATTCCCTTCCACCCAATTCAATAACAACTTGGGATGACCTTAGAAAAGTTTTCCTTGCTAGATATTTTCCCCCGAGTAAGACTGCTCTTCTTCGAAACCTAATAACTAGATTTACCCAACATCAAGGAGAGTCGTTGTTCGAAGCCTGGGAGAGATATAAAGAACTATTAAGAGCATGCCCACATCATGGCTTAGAGAATTGGCTAATCATCCAAACCTTCTATAATGGACTTCATTATAACACTAAGATGACCATCGACGCTGCCGCTGGTGGCGCACTGATGAACAAACCTTACCCTGAAGCTAGTGCCCTTATCGAGGATATGGCCCAAAACCATCAATCATGGGTGGTAGAACGAGCGACAGTGGAAAAGAAGGAAGCCCAAGGAGGAATTCATGAGCTAAGCTCTATAGACATGATGCAGGCTAAAATGGACGCGTTGGCCCTTAAAGTCGAACATATGTATACAACTCCGAATACTGTTGCCGCAGTTTCGCCGAATTGTGAGATATGTGGAACGCAAGGACACCAATCCGCCGAATGCAATCTGTTGAATGAAACCAACACTGAGCAAGTGAACTATACCCAAGGGAACCCATTTTCAAACACATATAACCCTGGATGGAGGAATCACCCAAACTTCTCCTACAAAAATAATAACCCTATTCAAAATACCACACCTCCGAGACAACAAGGTTACCAAGCCCCAAGAACAAATCAACCTATGCAACATGTACCACCAAGTCCGAGCTTCGATGAAGTTGTAAAATTTTTTATCACTGCTCAAACACAACAAAAAAAAGAGTTCATGAACCAAAACGTCCATGTTAACGAACTAATTACCCAGTTAGGAACCAAGGTTGATCAAATTATTACTCATAATAAGATGCTTGAAACCCAGATCTCTCAGGTAGCGTTAAACCAAGCCCCATAGACTACACCTGGAGGACAGTTCCCTGGAAAACCTCAACAAAACCCGAAAGGGCAAGCAAATGCCATTACTCTACGAAGTGGAACCGCTTATAAGGAACCTTCTAACCCTAGATTAAGTGAGCCCGAAACTTCTGAGAGGAATGAGGAGAAGGAACCAGAGAAGCCTGAAACCCCGGAAAGTCAAGAAAAAGGAGAAGAACCTAAAAATAAAACCTATGTACCACCACCGTCATACAAACCCCCAATACCTTACCCTCAAAGATTAAAGAAAACCCAAATCGATAATCAATATCAAAAATTCGTTAAGGTTATAGAAAAACTTCACGTAGAAATCCCCTTTACAGAAGCCATCACCCAAATACCTTCTTACGCTAAGTTTCTCAAAGACATACTTACAAATAAACGTAGACTTGAAGATCCGAAACCCGTGGAATGTAATTCTATTTCCGAAAATAGGTTAGCAAAGAAAGATAAAGATCCCGGAAATTTTTCCATTCCTTGTATTTTGGGGAATCATGTCATCGAAAAAGCTTTTCTAGACTTAGGCTCTAGTGTGAGCTTAATGCCTTTAGCAGTTTGTGAGAGATTAAACTTAGGAGAATTACAACCTACTAAGATGTCACTTCAATTAGCCGATAGATCCGTTAAATACCCTATAGGCATACTTGAAGACGTCCCTGTTAGGATAGGTCAGCTGTTTATACCTACTGACTTTGTTGTCATGGACATTAAAGAAGATGACGACATACCAATCCTCCTAGGTAGACCGTTCTTATCGACTACTGGATCCGTAATAGATGTTAAAAAAGGGAAACTAACTTTTGAGGTAGGTGACGAGAAGATAGAATTTATACTTTCAAAATTTCTTATGGCACCTGTGATAGGAGATGCTTGTTATGCCTTAGATATCATCGAAGAATGCATTAGGGAATTAGAACAAGAAGAAGAAACTGAATCTATAAAATTGCCATCAACCCTTATTTTGGAAGATGACAATTATAAAAGACCCTACACTGATGATAACCTTCAGGAATGTTTATCTCTTACCCCAGATCCTATGCCTTGCTCTATGAAACCGACCGTAAAACTTAAGGAACTGCCTAAGAACCTGAGATATGAATTTCTTGATGAAGATATGAATCGTCCAGTTATAGTCAGTGCTACCTTAAACCAAGAAGAAATCGATCAATTATTAGATGTTTTAAGTAGGTACCCCTCAACCTTGGGATATAAGATCTCTGATCTAAAAGGAATAAGCCCATCCGTATGCATGCATCGGATTTTGCTTGAAGAAGATTCAAAACCTTCCAGAGAACACCAACGAAGAATAAATCCTATAATGAGTACTGTAGTTAAGACTGAAGTTCTTAAGTTACTAGAGGCAGGTATAATATATCAGATCTCGGACAGTAAATGGGTGAGTCCTGTGCATGTAGTACCTAAAAAGGGGGGCATCACAGTCGTGAAAAACAAGAAGGGCGAACCTGTAGCAAAAAGAACCGATGGAGGTTGGCGTATGTGCATAAATTATAGAAAATTAAATAAAGCAACTAGGAAGGACCATTTCCCATTACCATTCATAGACCAAATGTTGGAGCGCCTAGCCAGACACTCTTACTTTTGTTACCTGGATGGATATTCAGGATTCTTCCAAATACCTATTCACCCCGAAGATCAAGAAAAAACTACCTTTACATGCCCAGTTGGAACTTTTGCCTATAGAAGAATGCCTTTTGGACTTTGTAATGCTCCTGCCACTTTCCAACGCTGCATGATGTCTATCTTTGCCGTTTATTTGGATGGAATCATGGAAGTATTTATGGACGATTTCTCAGTTTGTGGATCAGATTTCAAAAATTGTCTTGTCAACCTTGAGAAAATCCTGGAGAGATGTGTGGAGGTAAACCTTGTGCTAAATTGGGAGAAATGTCATTTCATGGTCACCGAAGGGATTGTTTTAGGACATATAGTTTCCGAAAAAGGTATAGAGGTAGATAAAGCAAAAATAGAAGTCATAGAGAATCTAAAACCGCCGAAGACTATCAGGGAGATAAGAAGTTTTCTTGGACATGCCAGATTTTACCGACGTTTTATCAAGGATTTCTCCAAAATAACAAAGCCCTTAACTGGTCTTTTGATGAAAGATGCTGAATTCGTCTTCGATGAAAAATGTACTGAAGCATTTAATCTCCTGAAGCAAGCTCTGATTTCAGCACCTATAATGAAACCCCCTGATTGGTCAGAACCGTTTGAGATAATGTGTGACACCAGTGATTATGCTGTTGGAGCCGTTCTAGGTCAGAGAAAAGATAAGAAGTTACACGTAATTTATTATGCCAGTAGAACCCTAGACGCTGCACATCTCAACTACGCAACAACCGAAAAAGAGCTCCTAGCTGTAGTTTTCGCAATAGACAAATTTAGATCTTATCTAGTAGGAGCCAAGATTATAGTTTACACCGACCATGCTGCCATTCGTTACTTACTAAGCAAAAAGGATGCCAAGCCTAGGTTACTTCGATGGATTCTATTATTACAAGAGTTTGATTTGGATATCCGTGACAAGAAAGGCACTGATAATGTGGTAGCTGATCACCTATCTAGGCTAGAATACCTGAAACCTGATTCAGTACCCATAAATGACGATTTTGCCTATGATAGACTGATAGCCCAACTAGAAACTATTGAAGATGATAACCCAGACCCTCATGTGCATTTTCATAAATCCTTAGCTATAAGAAATGTACCTTGGTATGCAGACTTTGTTAATTATCTAGCCGCTGACATCATACCCCCTGATCTAAACTACCACCGGAAGAAGAAGTTCTACAGTGATGTGAGAAACTTCTATTGGGATGAGCCGTTTCTTTTCAAGAGAGGTAAAGATGGCATTTTCCGCCGTTGTGTTCCAGAAGAAGAGGTAAATAATATAATTGAGCATTGTCACTCGGCACCCTATGGTGGACATGCAAGCACATCTAAGACCTACGCCAAGATTCTTCAAGCTGGCCTATTCTGGCCTACTATGTGGCGTGATGTCCATGCTTTCATTGTCAAGTGTGATAGATGCCAATGCACAGGAAATATTTCAAGACATAATGAAATGCCGTTAAGAAATATCCAAGAAGTAGAACTCTTCGACGTATGGGGTATAGACTTTATGGGACCGTTCCCACCATCTTTTGGAAATCAGTACATCTTAGTAGCCGTCGACTACGTGTCTAAATGGATTGAAGCTATAGCCGCACCCATAAACGACACCAGAGTAGTCATCAAATTATTCAAAAATTATATATTTCCCAGGTTTGGAACACCCCGTTTAGTCATAAGTGATGGAGGATCACACTTCATATCGAGAATATTTGATAAACTTTTAAGCAAGTATGGAGTTAAGCATAGAGTAGCGACACCATACCACCCACAAACCAATGGACAAGTGGAAGTATCTAATAGGGAGATCAAACAAATTCTTGAGAAGACTGTCTCTATATCTAGAAAAGATTGGTCGCAGAAACTTCAAGAAGCATTATGGGCCTATAGAACCGCTTTCAAAACTCCTATAGGAACAACCCCTTATCAACTGGTCTATGGAAAATCATGTCACTTACCTTTTGAGTTAGAGCATAAGGCCTATTGGGCCATAAAAACTTTGAATTTGGATTACTTGACAGCTGGTGAGAAACGTATCCTTGACATCCACAAATTAGAAGAGCTCAGACAATCCGCCTACGAAAATGCCATCATATACAAAGAAAGAACAAAAGCTTGGCATGACAAAAGAATCATAAGAAGAGACTTCAAAATAGGCGATCCTGTTCTCTTGTTCGATTCTAGGTTACGACTTTTTCCAGGGAAACTTCATTCGAGATGGACTGGCCCTTTCGAAGTATCTAAGATCCTAAGATCCGGTGCTATTAAAATCAAGAACCAAACATGTAAACCGTTCATCGTCAATGGACAGAGGTTGAAGCCCTACGAAGGAGGTGACATTCCAACAACATACACCTGCCATACTCTGAGTGATCCACCATATCTTTCCAATGATGTTTAAATATCGGTCGTCGAGCTAATGACGTTAAACAAGTGCTGCATAGGAGGCAACCCATGGTTTTCTTATTTATGTACTTTTTATTTATTTATTTTTACTTTATTTTAAATTTGTTTATTTTATTATTATGTCAGGACTAACGATTGAATGTTTTATGTGCTTTCAGGACTTGTTTGCTAACCTTGTACAGAATGCAGAACCCTGATGACATGCACGTGGCCTTTAGAGACGACGCACAGAGAGAGCGTTACTTTGTCCACATGAGACGCCCTATGGCTCCTACCAGGTACCCTGACCATGACTGCATGAATGCCTTGGGGATAGAGCCAAGCGTCAGATTCTTATGCCATCAACTCCAGTGGGACCAGTTTGACGACAGGAACAACACCTATAGGAACTTGACTCTTGAGTTCCTCAGCTCGTTTCATCATGACCCTTGGGCTGGACCCGATGGACTCGCTGTTTTCAGGTTGTTCGGGATTGACTACTCCTTCTCTCACAAAGAGTTTGGTGATTTACTAGGTTTCCAGACTACTCTTGATGCTATTCTAGAGACACCGATGGGGTATTTTATGAGCAGAGAAGTGGAAAAGTTTTGGTCTAAAATATCAGGTGGAGGAAGCCAAGATCCTTCCACTCAGTTTTCTCAGGTAATCCACAACCCTGCGTTAAGGTACTTCCAGATGATTCTAGCGCATTCTTTCCTAGGTTTGCCAGATACAGAGACCCTGCTAAGTGAAGAGGAGATTTTCCTACTGTTTTGTGCGACTCAGTCTCACTCAGTTGCTTGTGGCAACTTTCTGTTGAAGGGCCTTGCTAGTGTTGCCAGATCATCCGTAGGCATCATACATGTCGGTGTGATTGTTACACAGATAGCTACTGCATTGGGTTTGTCTCGCAAATTATTGCACCTCAGGACCTTCTGCTGCTACACCACCCTGGATATTGATTTTTGTCTTGATAGAGGACTGATGAGGAGGGCTTCTTTTGAGCCCAACATGTTTAGATTACTGATCGACGGCGAAGCGATACACTACTTTACATTACCAGATCCGCTGATGACCAGTGTCCATGATCCTGCTAATTGGAGTTATGCTCTAGAGGGTTATGGAGAGACTGTCGAAGAGCCGAAATCGCCTCCCGCCGCTGAGTACACTCTTACACCTCTTACTCCCCGAATCACTGTTATGTCTAACAATATGTCTCTGCAGCCGCCTGACCTACAAACACAGATTTATGAGCTCCGTAAGGAGACTGCCCTGCTCAAGCAGGAAGTAGCGGACTTGGAATTACAGATTCAGGTCTCTGATCTCACTCATGCCTCAGAGGCCGATGCTCTATATCAGAAGATTGAAGAGCTTCGGAGGGAGATAGCTGAGATTCGTGGATCAAGCCAGGAGGAGAAGCCTACCACATGATTCATTCTACACTGACGATGTTACCCTAGTATTTAATTTCCTTTTATATGATTTATTTTATTTCTCGCATCTCCAGACATATCTCATATTATTGCATCTATTATATTTTCTCTTGTACTTTGAATTCATCTTATATATACATATTATGCACTAATGTCAATTTTTTTCTTTTTCTTTTTGATTTTTAATTATTTTATTTTTGTCGTGCAAAGAAAAAAAAAATATAAGACAAAAATATTTTCATTTTTGTCTTCATAAAAAAATATGCAAGCCTCATGCCTTGAAAAGAAGAAGAAAACGCTATCCAGACCCCCCCCCCCCCCGAAGACCAAAAGTGCAAGGAAGGCCCAAAAGGAGGATTTAAAAAATCCAAGGCCCAGGAAATAGCCTTGTGGCGGGCGCCACAAGCCCATGGCGGGCGCCCCTATTTCGGGGCTGAACTTCATTTTCCACCATTTTCACACCTTTCTTCTCCAAAAACCCATTTTTGCTACTTTCAAAAACCTCCTTGAACCCCATTAAAGCTCCCCCATTTCCAAAATACCCTCCATCCATAAAACATATCCAACATCCATTTTCATTTTCATCCACCACAAACCATAAAAACCAAAACTTTATCATTTCCCTAATAAACCATTTTTCTACCATTTTTACTACCTAAGGAGCAATCAACAATGGAGTTCAATGGATTTCTTCTTCGTGATGGAAGGCCGGGTGATAGGAAACGGAAAATTATTCAGAGGCTTCAGAGTCGAGAAATTCTCTCGACTAGGTACGTCGTCGATAACTGTCTGTATGCTTTGGGTATTTATCATAGTGTTTTTAATTTATTAGAATTTCTAGGTTTGCATAATATTTTCATTAATCAGGAACCTACCTATGAGAAACTGACAATTGAGTTTTTGAGTTCTTTGATATACACTGTCAGTCCTAACACTGCTAGCACTGTCGGTACTGTTATTTTTAGACTGTTTGGAATTGAGTATGAATTCAGTACCAACGATCTAGTAGGCTTGTTAGGAATCCCTCATAGGGAAGGTGCGATTTGTGAGGCACCTTTGGATGCGGAATGGTCGGCCGAGGTATTTACCTTCTGGCAAAGGCTTTCAAGTACTTCAATTAATTCTTTTGAAGGGATACTTGCGTCGACCATTCACAACCCGGCCATAAGAGTTTTCAGACATCTTTTGGCGTGTACTATTTTTGGTCGGGAGAGTCCAAACAAGGTAAATGCTAGAGAACTCCTATTTTTGCAAGGATGCCTCACTAGAACCCACATCAATCCGGTCCCGTTTATGCTTGCCCACATGACTTTATTTACTAATAAAACAGGACCGATTGTTTTTGGAGGGCTTGTTACGTCTATTGCTCGGGCTCTTGGCCTGAACAATGAGATAGCTACACTTGAACCACTACCTCCTCGCACAATTAATTTAAAATTTCTGAAAGACATGAAATTGTGCCGAACGAGGAGAGAAGGTGGTTATGAGTTGATGGTTCATGGGGTAGCTATCCCATCTGTTGCTTTACCATGCAGTAGACGTACTGATGTACGTATTGAAAGGAACTGGACCTATGATCTTAATGCTCCACGTGTTTTGGGTCCACTTCCTCCTAATATTCCCGATGGGGAGGCACATGACACTGATGAAGAGTATGATCGGAGAGAGCAGTCTCCTATCCCTCACATGTCCCCCCATCGTCCTTCACAGTCACACACCGCACCATCTTCCTCTAACCCTGTTGCAGGTGCTGCTCCTGGATTCTATGTCACCGAGGAGATGTGGCGTGATATGACAGCTAGAGAGGAAAGGCGAGACGACCTTCTCTCTACTATTTCACAACAGCTGACGGACAACATGAGCTTCATGCAACAATCGCGATTGGTTTCGGATCGTGCTTATAGCAACGTTTGCTGTACCTTGAACGATATCTCATTAGAGCAGAACCGTCAGAGAGAGTTCAACAGCCGGCACTACCAGCTTGTAGAGGCCACTCAAGGTTCCATCTTAGGTAACCTTCGAGAGGTCCGGAGTGCTCAGGCTGCTTTATCAGCACGACTCGACCGGAGAGACCAGCATCGTAGTAGATCCCGTCGTTCTAGACCATCACAGCAGGACGGCGAGGGCACTAGTGCTCCTCCTCAGTAGTCTTTTTCAGGTTACCCCCCTTATCTTATTTCGAAACATTGGGGACAATGTTCGATTTAAGTGTGGGAGGGGATTTTATTGCTTTCTGTCATTTCCCTTTTTAGTTAATTATTTCCTTTCAGTTATTTCCCTTTTCAGTAATTTATTTTTCTTAGATAATGCATGAGTCTGACGAGTCACCAGTATAGTGTATTTTTAGTACATCTTCATTTTTTCCCATTTCCTTAGCCTTACCAGAAAAATTTTAAAAAGAAAATAATGTTGTTTCACATGTTTTTTGGGCTTTAAGACAGGTTTAGATTAGGATATGGTGACTTAGGTCAACTTTTTGAAACATCAGAACCATTTTAGCACCATAGATCTCTTGAATATAGGAATCACTCCTAAACCCCACCACCATGGCCTTTATTATCATTTAAAAATTGTCCTAAGTAGTTTATCTTAGCAGTCAGCTCCGGCCTAAGCATGCTCTACGTAGGGGGCCGATGAACATAAGTGAATGATCCAGTGCTAATAAAAAGAAAAAAAAGGCAAACTCTGGTATAGGTGACCCTCAGAAAGTCATTTAAACCGAAAAAAGAGAAGAAAATTTTTTTTTTGCCACAAAAAGAAAAAAATTGCAGTCACCTATTGTTAGTTGATTCAGAGGTATCTGACACTGAACTTGGTAGGGCAGATTACGATCCGATCCCCCGCAACTTACAATTAGGTCAAATAAAACAGGTTTACACGTGCTTATGTGCCAGAAACCTTATGTTATGGATCAGAATCACTTACCGGTCACTCTACTATGAAGCATGTACGGATAACGGGCTTAATGTGATTGCGCCTGAATGAAAAGGACACAAAAAGATGAGAAGATAGGCCTAGGTATTGTGGGATGACATGGAGTGGTTAATATAGGATTGAAGTTTGTGTTTGTGTTACCTTGGTACCCTTGGTTCACTTAGTTAGTACCTGTCACTGCATCCTGACTTGAACTTAGAAGCCCTTTAGCCCAAAGACACATGTTGACACCATATTTTCTTGAGCTTTAATGTTTGCTTGAGGACAAGCAAAGGTTTAAGTGTGGGAGAATTTGATCACACTAAATTTCACCGTATTTCTGACTCCGATTTCGCATGCATTCTTAGCTTTTATTGTTATTTTGTTATGTTATTACTTTGTTTTCTTTTGTTTTCAGGTTTTTATTGTAATCGGGGCTTGAATCGAGAAAAGGAGCGAAAAAGGAGTGGAAACGGACGAAAACCTAGAAATTCAGCGTTTTGCACTTACGGCACCCACCGTGGCGGGCGCCATGGGGTTAGCCATGACGTGGCCACGTCTCAAGACCACTCCACAACTGCCAAGACCCACGATCCCCACTCTTTCATTCTCCATTAGTACTATGGCGGGTGCCATAGGCCTGTGGCGGGCACCACAAGGCAAAATTCAGTTCCCTCCACTTTTTAGTGGAGGGGCGTCCTGGTCATTTCCCGCATTTAGTTTTCCTATAAATAGGACTTTAGTTTTTCGTTTTTCTTCATCCAAACTTAGATTTCTCTAGGCATATATCAGTTTCAAAGCAGTTACCACTCCACATCGGGGTGTTTCTGCAATCGAGTGATCGAGTCTGTAATTTGTCTGTGTGATCGAGTTTTGGAGCACTCTGGAGGAAGTTAATCCTGCCGCCATTTTAATTCCAGTTCGTATTTTACTTTTCAGCATTGCTTTAATTTTATTTATTTCTCGCACTGCTTTACTTTATTTATTATCCGCACTCGCACTTTACTTTTATTTATTTCCCGCACTCGCTTTACTTTCGTTTATTACCCGCACTTGCACTAAATTCCTTTATTTCCCGCACTCGCACTAAATTACTTTATTTCTCGCACTCGCACTAAATTCATTTACTTTCCGCACTCGCACTAAATTACTTTTATGAAAAATTATAAAAATAATCTTTACTTTACCATGTCTAACTAATTCCATAAAGGTTAGAATGTAAGGATCGTAATTAAACCAGTAATCCGTATAATTGTTCGTGGAAACACTTAAGGGCTATTTTATCTTTCAATTCAATCTAATTGTTTTTAACTATTTCAAAAACAGCCAAAAGCGCTTTATCTAGTTCATTAGGAGTTTTTAGATTAAAAAGAAAAGAGATTTTAAAACGATTTTCGGACGCGTTATGAGATTTAGAGTCTGGTTCATAAGAACCTCTTTTTGCTAAGAAGTCCAGGTTAAAATACTTTTCAACTTAGTTAAGATACTACATTTCTTAAAAATAGGTTTACTACTCTAACGCAGTACGCACCTTTTTATCCGTGACAATAGGAGGGGTTGATTAGAGAGTACAACTCGGTTCTGAATACGTGAAAGCGACAGTTCCTGTTAAATTAGTTCTTTTCAAAGGAGAAAACATTGCCCATAAGTAGTTCCATTAACAAGTACTGGATTATCATTGATTACATGAATTACATTCGAGCCTGTCTTTGTTTATTGTTTAAAATTATTATTTTATTTACCATTGCACCCTTCTTAAAACCCCTATATTTAGTTGCCTTAGATACACACCATAACAACAGGTACGATAGATTGACACTTGGTCTCTGTGGATTCGACAATCTTTTATATTACTCTGACGTGTTCGTACACTTGCGAAAAACACGCATCAGATCCCACAAGCAAGTATAATAGTGAGCAATAAGGGAAAGCGATAAGAGAAATAAATAAACAAAGATAACAAACATAGAGAAGCCAAATAAGACAAAAACCAAATGCACAACTAGCTAAGTTAGGATCGACTCTCTCTAGCATGGAGCTACTTCCCCAACAGAGTCGCCAAGCTGTCGTACCTCGAAAAATACGATCCTCGCGATGGGACTCCGAAAGAAACAACAATAGAGTCGCCACCTAATTCTATTTATTCTAATTAAAGAAAAGGGAGATATAGATACAACCTAAATAAAGGATAAGAAATGATCAACGAAACCAAATTCTAAGTTCGGGAGTCGGTTACGCAAGGGGAAGGTATTAGCACCCGTCACGTCCGTTGTACTCAACGGGAACCTCTTAGTCTAACTATGCGATTAAGTGTTGATTTATGTCTTTGTCTTCTAAACGGTTTGTTAATATGTTTGTTCTAAGGGAAATGAAAGTTTATTATTATTATTATTATTATTATTATGACGGAGACAAGATTAAATTTTTTATTATTGTGCTCGCGAAGGATTAAAATCCATGTGCCTACGTATTCCCTTGTGAAATGGGAAAGTCATAGCTTTGTAGTTCATGCCACTACGGTTTGTGTGTTTTTTAATGAACAATTGTTTGAAACGCTTTTTAACTGCTAAGCGTTGGATTTTACTCGCGGTGGAGACAAAAGCGCTAGCTTGTTTGCGAGATAGAAATATTTAAACAATGTTCGTTTAGAGAAAAGTGTTTGACCTTGTCTCTCCCACCAAATGAGGCCAGGTCAAATGGGGTACAGACGCGAACGGTCGGTGAAAGAGGAGAAATGAATAGAGTCGCCAGCTAGGCATTTTTATCCCGAAGGAAAGGTAATGCTGCATTAACCTAAGAAGATATGGATAAGACGGTTGCGAACCAGAGAGACTGAGAAAGGGGGTTGGTTACAACCTGGGAAGGTATTAGCACCCAGATTGTCCGTCGTACTCGACGGGATCCACGCTTAAAAGATTTGTGTTTTAAAGGGGTAGTGTCAGTGCTATCTGTGTATCAAAGCTGGAAAGAATGCAAGTGTCAGTGAAAAATAAATGTGAAGTGTATAAGAGAAGTGTCAGTGTAAGAACAGGAGTGTGAAGCTCAAGATTATGAGGTTTAAAGAATGATGCTGGAAGGAGGGGGAATATACAGAGACTTTTGTTCGATAACTGTTAAGTTATGCCTACGTATCCTCTCGTGCAATGAGGAAGTCAGAACACCGTAGTTCGACTCAAAAAGGTTGAAAGATGAATTGACTTGTGAGCTGCTTACTTGTCTATGCTCAAGTGTATGACCTGTCTGGCTCAGGTGCAAACTGTCTTGCATTAGACGGAAGAAGCGAGTTCTCGCTTGTGAGTGAAGATGATGAGAAAAGAATCCCGAAGGAGACGATTATTGTTTGTTTTTGTGTTTTCAATCTTTTATTGCTTTTGTGTTTGTCATAAGTTAATGAGCTTAAGCCCAAACCAAGGGTTAGTAAACTCATCACATCCTCCCTCTGATTAGGGGTAATGAGAATACCTTAAGTATGAAGTAAGCACCTCACACTTAATCACCATGATGTAGGATTAAGATCATTAACCTACTTGCATTTATTTAGATGTTTTTGTTGTTTTTGTTTAGTGTTAAGTAATGAATTTAAGCCATAATCAAAGATTTAATGGACTCATTACACCATCCTAATAGAAGGATAATAGATGAGAACATTTAAGCTGAGGAAGGCTCCTCAACTTAATCCATGATTAGGGATTAACCTCATGACAAAACAAAGCCTTTATTAGATGGATTTTAGTTAGTGGTAAGATGAAGAAGTGATTTTTTATGGTTTGTAAGACAACTTGAGGGGGACTTGTCCATTAACACTAGGGTTAGTCCTTCTTAACCAGTTAAGGAAGAATTAGAACCCTAATGTAAGGCCCACGTTACAAGCTTGATGTCTCAGTGATTATTAGATGGATTGATTAAAGGATTTAAACACATTAAGGGTTTAACACTTAGGATTAAAGTTATACACTCCATCCTAATAGAAGGATACAGGCATAACCCTAATCACAAAGTCTTAAAACCTTTAAGGTTTAATCCTTGATTATGAGGTGAGAAGAGAAGACTCAAAGATGACACAAAGGTAAAGCTAAATGGGGGACTAATCAAACCCTAATTGTGATCATGCTTGGTTGTTCCTAGGGTTTATGAAGCTTGCAAAAGATCTTCAAGAGAATAGCCACCAAGGAAGAAGCAGATGAAAGGAGGAGAAGCAGAAAGAAGCAAGACAACTTGCTTCACTTAAGAAGACAAGTTGCTTGGAGAAAGAAAGTGGGGAGGGAGAATGAATGAGCAAGCTCACTCCAATACACAAGATAAAATGCAGCAATGATTCAAGAGAGAGATGAAAAGATATTGTGAGAAGTGAAGGCAAATCCACTTCTCAAAACAACTTACCACCTGAAAAGTTAGCAAAAGAAATGAAATGCAATGCAAATGAGATGAAATGTCATGATGCAAACCAAAGTCAGAAGCATAAACATGATGTTAATGATGCTAAGAGATGATGCAAACACATGGTAAGAGATGAAAGTGATCAAACAAGCATAAGAATGCAAATGAAGCATGCCTTGAACCATAAAGATTCATGAATGTTTATGAAATGAAATGGACATATAACATGGAAAAGGAATGATGCAATGATCAATCATGGTTCTAACATGTCCTAAGATGTCTTATGAATCATGTGGATGCACAAAATGTCATGGTAAGCTTTTGAATGCAAGCAAATGAGAGAGGGATGCAAGGGAAGGCATAAATTAGGGTTTACATACAACATGCAATGCAAAAATTCAAAACCAGAAGCAAATGATGTGACAAAAAATTGAAAATGGGATCAAAGGAACCCTAAACCTACACAAGTTCACTGCCCAAAGGAGGGGACCTAATTCTTAACCTAGTGCAAGTTATGAATTTCTCAAGTCAATTAGGGTTTTAAGGTGCCTCACAAAGAAAAATGCAAAACAAATTGAAAATGCAAGAGAAGTTTAAACCAATTTTATCCTATAAACTAAATGCTATAGAGGATGCAATGCAAGAAGAACCATTATCAAACTCTCAAGGGTTAGGCAGAATGGAATTTTCAAAGTTTGAACCAAAATATTGCCCTTAAATGAATTTAATTCCAATGAAAATTGTTAAGATGCATCAAGAACCAAAAAGAAATTTTTTTTGAGAGTTTGATAATGCTTCTAAATGTTTTAAAATGCAATGTGAATTTTTTTGTGATTTTTAAATACCTAAATGTATTTTTAATTAATTAATTTTCATTAACTAATTAAAAATAAACATTTAAATGATTTAAAAATAATTTTTAATGCAAAAAATAAAAATAAAAATATTTTTGGGTTCTAAAAATTAATGAAATCTTTGACAAAAATTTTCAGAATTTTTAAATGTGTTTTGCTATTTTAAATAATTCGTGCAAATAAAATGAAAAAGAAATGAAATAAAATAAAAATAAAAGAAAGTAAGCTGAAGGAGAGGCCAGGATTTGATCTGGGATTGAAGGTGTTGACTTGGCGCCACATCCAATGGCCCAAGTTCAAACCTGGCTAATATTTATTTAATAATTAATTAAACCTAGGTTAAGTTAAATAATTACTGATTAGGGCTAATCATGAAATCTCAGTCATCCAACACACGCGGGAACAATTAATCGCACGACCTATATTCAAACTCCCTTAATTACACTTGTTAAACCTAATTAGTGCTAATCAAACTCAGACGGCCGGAACAGTGTTTCGGTCGTCTTCTCCGGCGAACCAAAAACCCTAGCTTCCTCTACAGGCCACCCCAACCTAAATTAACTGCCCAGAAACGTTCTCCTATCCAAACTAAACCTAAATCCATCATCAAACATCATTTATCAAGCATGAGCAAAGAGAATCGAAGCCAAACACTTTCACGTGCAAAATTTCAGAGAGACATAAAATGCTTATTTTCACACCATTTTCAAATCTAAAAACACCAGAGTGATCCCCATGATGTGTATTTTCATTTTGTAACAAGAAAAGAAAGCTCTGAAAAGTTGGAAGTTTGAAGCTACCTGAGATGAAGAACTGTGAAGATGAGATTTCCAGACCCTTCTCTTATGCAAAGTGTCTCCCCTGAGCCTCCTGAGATCAATGGGATGCTCCAAACCTCTTGTTGGTGACTGATTCGTGAGTTTGTGTTCTGATATGGCAAGTTTCACAGTTGGGATATGTGAGGTTTCAAGTTGTTCCAATGGTGGATTTTGGTTCCATGGAAGGTGTATGATTCACTGGTGAAGAAAGAATTGAGGTTTTATGGCTGTGTGAAGAGATTCGAAGAAGGGGAGTTTTTGACAGATTTTGTGAGGGCTGGCTTGTGTGTGTTTTCTGGCCTGTGTATTGCTTACTTTATGTTCCATAACATATCCCTAGACTATTGGAAGAGGTCTGAGGAAGTGACATGTACTGTGGGAATGGTATGGGGTGATTGGCCAAAAAGTCAAGGATTGTGTACTATGGGTATGGGCTGTGGCAGAGGAAATCTTAGGGCTTGTCCTGCCTCATCTTGAGTCAAGGAAGACCCTTGGATGATTCATGAAGGATTGCAGCACTTGGATCACAAGATATCATGAGTTTTGCATTTTGGCAACTTGTCACATTTTGTGGTTTTTTGGTCATGAACATGTGATGTCTCTTGCTGAATTTTGGTGTGAGATGTACCATGAGGTTATGGCAATGTATTGAGACCAGCTAGAGATCACACAAACTCTTGGGAACCATTTTGCAAGAACTCCTCTTTTTGCATTTTTATGGAAAATGGCTTATGGTTACTTGAAATTTAAGACATGGAAATGGGAAATTTCTTGGGCCAAACTGAATTTTAGGTCATGCATTGTGTTTGTATGATGATTAGAGGTCACATTGAAGTCACATAAAGGCTTGTCATGAGAATTTGCAAGTTTTCCATTTTGTGCAAAAGTGAAATTTCAATGATTTTATCCAACTTTGCAAGGCCATAACTCTTGATCCAAAATGAATTAGAATGAGTTCTTGTACTTTTTGAAAATGGGAGGATCCATTCTACAACTTTCATGACCAAAGTTTTCTCATTAGAGGCATTTTTGAATCAAAAAGAGGAGGTTGAAAAACTTTCCCAAAATGGCAAGTTTCCATTACAAGTCACTTTCCCAAAATGACAACTTTGCAAATGACTTGAAATTATTCAATTTTGTGAGCTTCTAACACCTTCTATGATCAAATAAAGATCATACACATTCAAAATGATGGAGAACACCCTTTGGTTGGGTCACTGGGGGCCTCAGATGCCCTGATTTTGCACTGACTTGCTCAAGAAGTCATCCCTTGATCAGATGCCTTCCCCATGGAATTTCTTCATGAAAAATGATATGCATTATCCTTATACCATATAGAGACCAATAGAAACAAAAATGACCAAAAAATTTGGATTTATGGCCTTTGAAACAAAAACCTTAATCTTAGGTCATATGTGCAGTTAAGCCTAGCTCTGCTTCCATGCCATTCTCAGTTCTTGTGATTCTTTGACTTCTTTGACCTTGTGAGGATATAATATGATGATTGAACACACATGGACCCCTTTGCAATTATTAATGACCTTTGGAGTGGCTCAAATGGCCCAGGGATGGCACAGATCACAAACCCTAGATGCAGATGGCTTTGAATCAATGCAGTGAAGCAAATATGCAATATGAGATGATATGATTGAACTTATGCAAATGAAAAGAATCACAAGCCATGGTGTGAAAGAGTGAGGGAAAATTTGGGGTGTTTACAGCTGCCCCTATTCGAGCATGAGTTAGCTGTGTAGAATGTAAGCAACGACTTAACAGGCAAACAAGATAACTTGTGGTTGAATACCAAAGACAGTCCAAAATTTGCACTCACAGAATGAAGAAGAAAAGGGATATAGATTGTAAAAGGAAGTAAAGTATGTTTATGAAGTGCGGGTGACGGAGGACGACCGTCGAGCAGAGGACGACTGCTGGGGATAATTGCAATAACGGGGACGGCCGACATGCTGGGGAAAATGCGGGAAATAAAGCAATGACGGGGACGGACGACAAGCTGGGGATATAAGAGGTTATGATGGGGACGGACATCAAGTAAAGAAATAGAACTTTCTGGGGATTACCGGTGAATGGTGGGGACGACCACCAAGTTCAAGGCATAAATGAAAAAGATGATGAGGTACGGTCATCAAAAGTGAAGGACGGTCACCTGGAAGGGGACGGCTGCTCTGCTGGGGATATAAGATGAGGAAAGGTCATCTAAGGTGAAGGACGATCACCTGGCAAGGTATGGTTGCCGAAAGCATCACGACATAGGACGAATGTCGGATAAAAGGTCGACGATAGGGACGGCCATCGGACAAGCATGATGAAGGACGATCATCAAGAGGTGAAGGACGATCACTCAGCAGGGGACGGCTGCTGAAAGGTTTATCATGACATTGGACGAATGTCAGATTACAAGATCACCGATGGGGCGGCCATCGGATAAAATGATGAAGGACGATCATCAAGAGGTGAAGGACGATCACCTAGCAGGGGACGGCTGCTGAAAGTGTCACGACATAGGACGAATGTCGGATAACAAGATCAACGATGGGGACGACCATCAGATAAAATGATGAAGGACGATCATCAAGAGGTGAAGGACGATCACTTAGCAGGGGACGGCTGCTGAAAGGTATCATGACATAGGACGAATGTCAGATAGAAAGAAATAGATCAATAAGATTTGTTGGGGATTCCTCTGGGGAAAGGGTAGACACAGACGAGTGTCTAAACTCAAGGAGACATAAGTGTTTGACATAGTGTATAGATTAAAGATGCGGACGAGCATCCTTAAGACTTTGATACAGACGAGTATCAGTAGAAACAAACGCTTGACGCATGTTCAGAGATGATGATACGGAAGAGTATCAACTGGTTAACAAGGAACACGGACGAGTGTTGATTCTGAGCGAACTCGGGTGGCATATATAAGATACGGACGAGTATCTGTATGAGTAGAAAAAAAGTGATGAGTGAGACACAGATGAGTATTTAACTTGCTAGGGAAAACATTACACGGACGAGTGCCAGAAAAAGTGTATTATAAACAAGTATTTGATTTTCAAAGTGTGTTTAGGCAACTATGCTGGGGGTGACACGGACGGGTGTCAGGGAATTGTATAAATATGTATCTGTATAGTGAGTGCAAAGGGGACGCTTTGGCTTTCTGCTGGAAATATGGCACAGACGAGTGTCAAAAAGCATCTGTTCGCTGTATTTGTGAGTGTAAGAATTTGGGAAATATTATGTTCTGTATATTTATTGATGGATGGTCATTTTACAAGTGTTTAGTTCGACACATGGCTTATGATTATGCAATATGTTTGATTTTTTTGCCGTAATGCTCCGTATTAGACGGAATGCTACGCTCTGTGGGGGAAATATGATGTGAATGCTATGATTATGCAAAGGTACCGATCCGGGATTCAGATCCCGCTGCTGTGGAGATCTCTGGCTGATCCGCTTGAAGTGGATTTCCCAGCTGGGGATAAAATCATTGGTAGATCTGGCATATATGACTCTTCTCGGGACAATAGATCACTGATAGATCTTCCTTAGTAATGAGGGATCCAACTGGGGTTTGTAGAAGCTTTCGTCACTCTGTTGTGAGATCTTCAGGCGTTGCTCTTCTAGATAGAGGTTGAAACTCTGTGGGGAGATGGTTCCCTGTCTAGTACTTGGCTGGGGGAAGAGGAAAGATCACTGAAAGATCTTCCTAGAGATTTCTGCGGGGATCCTGCTGAGGGTGATACTTGACAACTCAGTTGGGGATATGAACACCTTCAGGTGCTGCTCTTTGAAGGAAATGTTGGAGAAGTGATGCCTGACAACTCTGATGGGGAGAAAGCATCTCTGGTGTTGTTTAGAAGGTGAGCTGAGGAGACAATGATTTGGCAGCCTACTGGGGAGAAGCTTTCATGCCCCATGTTGCGCTTTGGATACCTGCAATCCTGTAAAGACAAAGAAACGCACAAGTATCCCGAGGTATCCCTCACTGGATTCCATCATAGGAATTTAGGCACTCCCAGGAGTAAGTATATTTCCTGTAAGCACGTATTTTTAGAAGGGAAGCATCTGTATTTATGCAATCAATATCTTAAAGACATCAGACATTTTTGCAAACGAAAATAAAATGTACGAGACGAGACATGACTGAAAATCTGATTTTATTAATTCATGTGCCTTGAATTGGCAAGATACAGTCAGAGAAACAGATCCCTTGAAATGAGGAGATCGTTACAAATTGAAAGACAAAAAGGTGCTGGCAATGTTGACGACGCTTCGAGGAGCTTCCCTTTTACTATGACTCGTATGACATTGACGTTCTTCTCATCTTGCTTTCTGTAGAAGGCTGATTCTGACCGATGCTTGAACCTTTCGAAGCTTGCCATGTTGTAAGTGATACAGATGAATTCAGAATGCAGTTGTTCGCTTATTCCCTTATTTTGTGTGGATCGCCCTTTCGGGTTTTCAATCCACCGGGATACCCATTTTTGCCTGAGTTGTCCAAGGAGGCTTTTCAACTCAGCGGGTGTACATTTTTTCATTTTATTTTCCCTTATTTTTGCCCGAGTCTTTTATTTTGTTTTTGACTCGCCGGGATGCCCTATTTTTGCCTGGACTTACATTCTGTTTTCATGTCCAGCGGGTCATTTTATGCGAAGTATTTTTTAACTGCATCTGAATTCACAGGGGACAGGAAGTCTTCACCATCCATAGTACTGAGCATCAGTGCTCCTCCAGAGAAAACTTTCTTCACTACGAATGGCCCTTCATAGTTCGAAGTCCACTTGCCCCTGTGGTCTGTATGAGGAGGGAGGAGTCTTTTCAGCACCAGATCTCCTACTTGGTATTCTCGGAGCCTGACTTTCTGATCGAAGGCTTTCTTCATTCTTTTCTGATACAGCTGCCCATGACAGATTGTAGCTAATCTCTTTTCTTCGATCAGACTCAGTTGTTCGTATCGGGATCGGACCCATTCTGCTTCATTCAGTTTAACATCCATCAATACCCGCAGGGAGGGTAATTCAACTTCAACAGGTAGGACTGCCTCCATACCATAAACAAGCTGATACGGTGTTGCCCCAGTGGATGTTCTAATTGACGTACGGTACCCATGTAAGGCAAATGGTAGCATTTCATGCCAGTCTTTATAAGTAACCACCATCTTCTGCACAATCTTCTTGATATTCTTATTAGCTGCCTCGACAGTGCCATTCATCTTTGGCCTGTAAGGAGAAGAATTGTGGTGTTGGATCTTGAAGTCCCGGCACAGTTCTGCCATCATTTTGTTGTTTAAATTGGAACCATTATCAGTAATGATTCGCTCGGGCACTCCATACCGACAGATGATATCTCTCTTCAGAAATCGGGCTACCACTTGCCTTGTAACATTTGCATAAGAAGCCGCTTCAACCCACTTGGTAAAATAGTCAATAGCAACCAGGATGAATCTATGGCCGTTTGAAGTAGTTGGTTCAATCTTTCCAATCATATAAATGCCCCACATGGAAAAGGTCCAGGGTGAAGACATTACATTCAGAGGATTGGGAGGCACATGCACTTTATCCGCATAAATCTGGCATTTATGACATTTTCTGGCATAAGCACAACAGTCTACATCCATTGTGATCCAGTAATAGCCTGATCTTAACAACTTTTTAGCCATTGCATGCCCTCCTGCATGGGTACCAAAGGATCCTTCATGCACCTCGTGCATCAACAAGTCTTCCTCTGTCCTATCAACGCATCTGAGGAGTACCATGTCAAAGTTTCTCTTGTACAAGGAACCATCAGTATTTAAGAAGAAACTACCAGCTAGCATTCTTAAAGTCTTCTTATCATTGGATGATGCCCCAGGGGGTATGTTTGATCCTCCAAGAAGCATTTGATATCATGGAACCAAGGCTTATCATCTTTAACAACCTCTGCTGAGAACACGTATGCTGGTCTGTCAAGTCTGGATACTGATATCCGAGGCACAAAGTTGGCAGCTTGAACTTTGATCATGGATGAAATGGTAGCCAGAGCATCTGCAAACTGATTTTCATCTTGAGGGATATACTCAAGCTTGATTGTTGTGAAGAAAGTCAATAACCTTCTTGTATAATCCCGGTAAGGTATCAGATGATCTTGGTGGGTGTACCATTTGTCGTTGGTTTGATTAATTACCAGAGCTGAATCTCCGAATACAGTTAGAGTCTTAATCCTGAGGTCAATGGCTTCCTCAAGACCCATGATACAAGCTTCGTATTCAGCTTCGTTGTTAGTGCAGTTAAAGGTGAGTTTTGCCGAAAAAGGCATGTGAACTCCTTTAGGTGTAATGAGTACTGCACCAACACCGCGACCATTCATATTAACAACCCCATCAAACATCATAGTCCATTCTTCTTCCGGGTCAGGCCCTTCAGTGTGAACAGGCTCTTCATGATCTTTTGCTTTTATGAACATGATGTCTTCATCAGGGAAGTCAAATCTCATAGGCTGGTAATCATCAATGGGTTGCTCAGCAAGATAATCAGACAATACACTTCCTTTGATGGCCTTCTGAGATGTGTACTGAATGTCATACTCGGTGAGGATCATTTGCCACCTTGCAACCCGCCCAGTAAGAGCTGGCTTCTCAAATATGTACATAACTGGGTCCATTTTTGAGATCAACAAGGTGGTGTGGGTCAACATATACTGCCTCAGTCGGCGAGCAGCCCACGCTAAAGCATAACAAGTTTTCTCGAGCAGTGAATAACGTTGTTCACAGTCGGTAAACTTTTTGCTTAGGTAGTATATTGCATACTCTTTTCGACCAGACTCGTCATGCTGGCCCAACACACACCCCATTGACTCCTCTAAAACTGTCAAGTACATGATTAAAGGTCTTCCTTCAACTTGAGGCATAAGTATTGGAGGCTCTTGTAAGTATTCCTTGATTTTGTCAAAAGCCCTCTGGCAATCTTCATTGCACCTGACCGTTTGTTCTTTTCTTAACAGCTTAAACAAAGGTTCACAGGTTGCTGTAAGGTGAGATATGAACCGTGAAATGTAGTTCAATCTACCTAGAAACCCCCGAACTTCCTTTTCTGACTTCGGTGCAGGCATTTCTTGAATGGCTTTGACTTTATCAGGGTCAACCTCAATCCCTTTTTCACTTACAATAAATCCCAGCAACTTACCAGATCGCACCCCGAATGTGCACTTGTTGGGGTTTAACTTCAATTGGTACTTCCTCAGACGCTTGAATAACTTCAACAAGTTTACCAGGTGGTCTTCTTCTGTGAGGGACTTGGCAATCATGTCATCCACATAACACTCAATTTCTTTATGGATCATGTCATGGAATAATGTTACCATAGCCCGTTGATAAGTTGCACCAGCATTCTTCAGTCCGAATGGCATTACTTTATAACAGAATGTGCCCCAAGGTGTGATGAAAGTTGTCTTCTCCATGTCCTCAGGTGACATCTTGATCTGATTGTATCCTGAAAATCCGTCCATGAAGGAGAACCCCGAGAACTGAGCCGTATTATCAACCAATACATCAATGTGAGGTAAAGGGAAGTCGTCTTTCGGGCTGGCTTTGTTCAGATCCCGGTAATCCACACACATCCTCACCTTGCCGTCTTTCTTAGGCACAGGTACAATATTAGCGACCCACGGCGGGTAGCTAGTTACATCAAGGAAACCGGCGTCCCACTGCTTTTGCACCTCTTCCTTTATCTTCATTGCCATATCTGGGCGAGTACGGCGCAACTTCTGTTTTACTGGTGGCCAGTCTTCTTTCAAAGGCAGTTTGTGCATGACAATGTCGGTGTCCGACCCTGGCATATCCTGATAAGACCAAGCAAAGACATCCACATATTCCCGGAGCATGTCAATTAGTTGCTCTTTTACTGAATCTTGCAGGCAGGCCCCGATCTTGACTTCTTTCACTTCTTCTTCTGTACCAAGATTAACCGTTTCAATCTCCTCCTGATGAGGAGTGATAACCTTCTCCTCTTGCCTTAACAACCTGGCTAGCTCTTCAGGTAGCTCATAATCTTCTTCAACCCCTTCATCGGCTTGATTGATTGGATTGTCAAAGTCATACGAAGTCATAGCTGTGTTGTTGTCGGTGCAATCTGAAAGGCACTCTCTGCAAGGGTTTAGATTGTTTATTTTAGTGATCAATTTTAATCCTGTTTAAAAAAAATGAAAGATGAAGTTATTTATTTTGAAAACATTGCCATTTTATTTTTGTACAAAAAGAAAAATGAAAAGACAGTGAGCGAAAAAGAGACTTGTTTGCAAAAGATGTCCGATATTCATTGATTAATCCATTTGCACAAAATTACAAGATGACCCGATTACAAAATGAGTCTTGTCATCTTGGGCAAGATGCAAGACTTGATGCATGCTTAAAAATACAGGAAATAATAATTACTCTGCAGGAGTAACCCTTATAATTTCATGGGAAGACCAGTTAAGGACTTGGCTCCCCGGGATCCTTGGACGTATCCAGCTCTCCAGGTTACGGTCGCTTTCCTCCTCGTCTTCCAAGTTGTTTACAGCATCCGGGGTGAGCATCCCCCCGCTGACAAAGTTGGGCTCTTTTGCAGCCTCTGATTGATCTTGTTGAGTTGGTTTGTAACCCAACCCAAATCTATCTTCTTTCTTTTCCACGGGCAGCAGCTTGCCCCAGCCTTGGGCAGTACCCTCTTCAACAACCTTCCTGGCTTGCTGATACGACGTTATGGAGGTTCCCAGTACAGTAGATGCTTCATTAATGTTTAGGGCCTCAAATCCCTGGCTCATAGTTTCATGGATCTCTCCATCCATTTCAATGTACTTATACGTAGCCAGATGGCTAACAAAGATGTCTTCTTCCCCACAGATGGTGATGACCTGGCCTTCCCACTCGAATTTCAGCTTCTGGTGAAGGGTAGATGTAACAGCGCCAGAGGCATGGATCCAGGGTCTACCCAACAAATAGCTGTAGGCCGGCTGAATGTCCATCACATAGAAGGTAATTTTGAAGGTCTGCGGGCCAATCATCACAGGCAGATCAATCTCCCCAAGCACTGATCTTTTAGAGCCATCAAATGCTCTCACCACCAAATTACTCGGACGCAGTGCCAAACCATCATACTCTAGATTCACTAAGGCTTTCTTTGGTAGAACATTGAGTGACGACCCAGTGTCCACCAGTACATAAGATAAAACAGCACCTTTGCATTCCAGGGTGATGTGTAAAGCCTTGTTGTGGTTATGTCCCTCAGTTGTTAAGTCAGCATTGGTAAAACCCAGTCCATGGCTGGTGTTGACATTTGCTACCACAGTTTCTAGCTGATTAACGGTAATCTCCTCTGGCACGTATGCTGCGTGCAGGACTTTCAGTAATGCATTCCTGTGAGCTTCAGAACACATCAACAGTGATAATATGGAGATTTTTGAGGGAGTTTGGTGAAGCTGATCCACTACCTTGTAATCACTTCTCTTTATGATTCTCATAAACTCGTCTACATCTTGTTCAAAAGATGTCTTTTGAGTTTCTTTGATAGCTGGCTCTTCAAGCACCACACTCTTTCCTTTCGCTTTGGCAGCAGCTTCTGCTTCAGCATTAGGCCTTTGAGTTTGTGAGGCAAAAAGGTGTCCGCTTCTGGTGAAGCCTCTGCCTCCCCCAACATTATCAATTTGTGGAGAAGAGGTTGAAGAATCCAAAGTGATTTTCTCCCCGTTGCAGTAGAGATCAGAGTCATAATTCCAAGGTATGGCATTACTACTTTCATAAGGAACGGGTCCAGGCACCGTAATGGTGACTGGATTGACTGCTGCAGAGAAGGGTACTGAAATGGTGTGCGGATCATAGTAAATGGTAACTGGTGACCTGGCAGGAGGTGCCGCTGTTTGTTGCTGAAAGTTGTTATTTGGAGGAACATTTGACGGATCATAGTAGATGGTAACTGCGGAGACGTCTTCATTAAGTCTTGCTGGTGTTGTAGAAGATTCTGCTGAATAAATGGATGCTGATGTTGTAGAAGAAAGGGTTGTTGACATTTGATCTGTTGAAGTGATGGATGGAGCCATTGCTGATGATATTGATGAATCGGTAGGAATGATTGTTGCTGCTGTTGTAGAAGAATCAGGAATTGTTGTCAAAGGAATTGCTGGATTTGTAGGCGTCGTTGTTGAGATCTGAAGTATACCATCTTTGATAAGACCATCTATGTCGCTTCTTAAATTATCACACCCGTTGACTACAATGTTGCAATACCCACAACTGAGCTCACACCCGGGAAACACCTGGCACTCTAGAAGCTGAGCTTTAATTTCGACCAGAGGTGTCCGAATTTGTGCAACACTGGTGATTAAAGTAGATAATCTGTCTTCCTCAATGGAATTAATCCTCGGCCCACCATGATGAGGCATAGGATTCTTGTTGACATTTGGAGGGGGTGCAAAGTTGAGGGCTTTAGAATCCACCAGATCTTGGACTTTCATTTGCAAGGCCCTGCATTTTTCCGTATTATGGCCAGGTGCATTGGAGTGGAAAGCACATCTGGCGTTGACATCATAATTCCTTGGGAGATTGGAGGGATCTGGTGGTGCCAATGTCCTTAACTCAACCAAGTTGAGTTTCAGGAGTTGTGGCAATAAGGCAGCATAAGGCATAGGGATAGGGTCAATCACCCTGTTTGCCTGTGATGGTCTTTGCTGAAAGGGTCGTTGTTGTTGATTGTTGTTGCTATTGTTGTAGGTTCTCTGTGGCGGATACTGGACTTGCTGTTGATATTGTGGTTGTTGTTGTTGATATGCTGATTGTTGAGGAATCGGAGCTGGAATTGTGACAGTTGCTACTGATCTGTGGACATACTGAGGTCTGCCCCTGCTGGCATGAATGGCATTTGTCTCACTGGTTCTTCGAGGTCCCACAAAAGGCTTTCTGGGATTGCTGGACGAACTTGCACCATTATCAGAAATTTTGCCCATTTTTAAAAGGCTTTCAATCCTTTCCCCAACTATAACTACGTCAGCAAAACTTGTGGAAGAAAAGGCAGCCAACTTATCAATATATGTTCCTTGCAAGGTATTCATGAACATGTCGGCCATTTCTCTTTCCGACATGGGTGGCTGGACAGCAGCATCAAGCTGTCTCCACCTCTGGGCATATTCCCTGAAGCTTTCTCTGGAGGACTGAGACATTCCCATTAGGAGGGTCCTGTTGGGAGCCATGTCCAGATTGTATTGGTACTGTCTGATGAAAGCTTCAGCTAGGTCCTTCCAGCATCTGATAGTAGCTCTGGTCAAGTGTGAATACCACTCTCTTGAAGCTCCAGTCAAGCTATCTTCAAAGTAGAACATCCACAACTTCTCATCCATGGTATATGCTTTAAGTCTTCCCAGGAAGGACTGCAGGTGAGTTCGTGGACAGGAAGTTCCATTGTATTTCTCAAAGCACGGGGGTTTGAACTTGTGGGGAATTCTTACCCCATCCACTAACCCCATATCCATTACATCGAAGCCTAAGGAATTTTGAGACTCCAAAGATCTCAACTTCTCGGCAATTTCATCAAACCTCCTATCATAGACTTCATCCCCAGCTCCCATTACAGTAAACTGCTCTTCTTGAGGATCTTCTTGCAAGACCCTGCCTGCAGCAGTGTTGCCCTGCACATTCCTTGGGATGTTGACTTCCGGATCTAGATGAGGTCCAAATACTGGTGGGTTAACATGAGGCTGACCTCCCTCATTATTACTTGTTCCTCCAGTGCCAGGATGAGGTTCTTCGGGAGTTTGTCTTTCTACTAATGCCCTTAACCTTTCTTGGCTTTGTGCCAAGCCAGTCATCACAGTCATGAATTGAGCCATCTAGTTCCTCATCTCCACTCTTTCATTAGCCATCTGAGTTCTGACCTCAGTCAGGTCCTGCTGTACTTGATCCATTTGGATACCAGGAAGGTTGTTGCGAGTAGGGTACCAGTGCGTACGGTTGACAGGGAACACCCGGTGACGAGCAATATTTCCTGAGGCACAGCAGAGTTAGAAACAAACAAAATAATGACAAAACCTACAAAACAAAACAAAAGTTAGTATGCAATGCAACATGCTTATTTGTTTTCCAAGGTATCCGACTTGGTTCTTGGTTTTGACCCGTCCAGACCTCGAGGAAGATGCTTTTGACTTTGTTGAGAAAAGAAACCCCAAAATGGAAACAAACTAAAATATATTACAAATACTGAACAATACATAGTTTGTTTTTACAACACATGCCCTTGGAGGGTCAAAATACAAAAGAGAAAAGTACATAAAATGGAAATGAACAACAAGCAAAGAAGTCAAACATTCAATCCAAACTCATCCTCCTTAACCTCCTTCAGAAGTGCCTCAGTCACTGGACCAGCTAGGTGCTCTGTGATGGTCCTGATGAGGAGGTTCCTGGTGGCGATGGCAGTGGTCAGCTTCTTGTGCCTGTCCTGATCCTTTGATCTCTTCAATCCATCCCTAAGCTTCAACTCTGAAATCTCTTTTTGGGCTGCCAGCAAAGCTTCCTGTTGCTTCTTTTCATTGGCCTCTAACTGCTCAATCCTGGATTGAGTCCTCTGATCTTCTTGTGTCCGGGCTTCAGTGATCCTGACCCACCTAGCCTGACTTTCTTGCAGATAGAGATCAGTCCTAGCCTTCTGAAGCTTGGCCTCTTTACAGGCATTCTTCAATATTTGTTCCCCAGCTCTTGCTTTTTTGATGTAGTCCTCTATTTTCTCAATCTTGGTCAGATGCTCCACCCTAAGCTTCTCCAACTTCTCAATGTCCAGACGACCATCACTCCTTTCCCAAAGGGTCTTCTTCAGAGCTTGAGACAGATTCTCATTCCTTTCCTTCAGCTTCTCAAATTCTTCCAGGCTGACAGTTGCTGCTGGCTGTGCTGTGGATGGTCCAGGTGTATCCTCAATGGTGAAAGGCATCCCAGTAATCTAAGCTCTAGCATGGGACCAGTCATAGTACTGAGCTGATGCAACATTATTGCACCTTCCAAGAATAGCCATCCCTTTTGTCTGGATGTTGTCCCAAGCCCAGGATGCTTGTCTGACAGCAGCTAGATTAGGCTTTATCTCACAATATAGGGTCTCAGCTAAATCTTGCATTCTAGGAGGGTGAACCAAAGCATAGCCCAGTTGTCTCTTAAATAGCAAAGGATTATAGTTGATGCAACCCTTTACTCCTATTAGAGGCACACTTGGGTACTGCCCACAGCTAGTGATGATGTCCTTGCCTTTGGTGCTCTGGGTGCACCATCTGATGTCATCTGAAGTCAAAGCAATAAGTCTCTTAGCCCAATTCTTCTGTTGGTGAGGATTCAGGAAGGCATCTGT
This sequence comes from Lathyrus aphaca, assembly GCA_963966055.1. NCBI lineage: Eukaryota > Viridiplantae > Streptophyta > Magnoliopsida > Fabales > Fabaceae > Lathyrus > Lathyrus aphaca. The sequence goes on along the minus strand of OZ014521.1, from coordinate 165,645,211 downwards.
CTTAGGTAGGTGTTTGAGTAGCCAGGTGTGAAATAAAGGAGTACAACATCTCACCAATTTCCTCCTTTGTTTCTCATTCCTCTGATGAATGGAGTAGTAGAAATCTCCCAGCAATGTGGGTACTGGGTTCCTCAGAAGGAAAGGATGAATGGAATTTTTGCTGATAAATTTGGGCTCATCTGCAAACAGTATGACCCCATATATGCTGAGAGATAGCAATGCACAAACTGCCCTCCATTCTCCCAAAGAGGCCTTCAGGATGGCCTGGGAAATCAAGAAGTCTAAGTGTAAACCAGGGATCCCAGCTTTTGTTGTCATATTCTGCTCAATCAAAGTAGGCTCCAGGTACAGTGCTTTTGCCACTTTTCCATTGCTGGGAGAAGCCATCTCTGGGTTGAAGGGGATCCCACCCCTGACAGGTACTCCAATCAATGATGAAAATTCCTCCAACAGAGCTCCTAGCTGGAAGTCTGAAAATGTGAAACATCTCAAAGGAGGGTCAAAAAACTGTAAGCATGTGTGGATCATGCTTCTCTGAGAAGGGTCCAGGTCCATAATCATATCCAGGATACCTCCATAATGCTCTCTGAATAATGGGATGTGGTCAGGGGTGATAAGTGACTGGACCTGCCTGATGCCAGTCAACACAGGCTCAAAGAAATGGTATGATATGTTGCTCTTCCTGGGAGCCATGACTGCTGATGAAGGGCTGAAGACAAGTGCTGATGAAGATCAAGACTGGTACTGGAGATGGGCCACTGATAGGCTAGTGCTGGTGATGATGAGGATAGTTGAAGCAGACAACTGATGAAGACAACTGAAGCAGAGGTCTATGCAAAAGAAGGGGGCAAAACCAAGCCAGACATAATGTGGATACCCTGAAAGACAGATAAACAAATGTTAAATGATGCAATGATGATGTATGCAAATGATATGCAAGGGTTTGTGATCAAGCCGGATCTGATTATCTGTCTTGATATAAAGTTCATGTATGTTCAAGAAGTCCAGGTGGAGGTTTAGAAATCCAGTAACCAAGGTGGGGGACTCAAATAAAGAGTCACATGTCCAGGGTTAATCACAAGAACTGTCCAAAATGAGGTATTCTTAATCAAACAATAATAGGGTATGATGTGGCCAATGGTATCTGCAAACCTGTAAACAGCCCAACCCCCTCACAGGTGATGTTCTAGAACAAGGATCCTCAGACTTGGATCAGTTATGAGAAGTGTAAACACTTCTAACCCGGAGGTACAATGTTTACAATAACCATAAAAGATCCTCCTCTAATTCACATCAGTTTCTGAAGGTCATAATAAAGGTCATCCAGACTTAGCAGGCTTCCTAGATAGCCCTAGCACTACAGGAAATCTGTAGCACAGAGTTCTCAAGAAGAAACCCACATCTGAACCGTGTTTCATATTCCCGCACCAGACCGAAATGGAATGGGAAAGAACATGAACCACTCTAGCCTAGGTGTCACTCAGGTCCCCGGTATAGGACCTTATACTCTCAATGAAACCCCCACCCACCAAGACAGAAGAACAGATCCAGCAATAATAATGATAGTATGATGTATAAAAAAACTGTAAAGAAAGCAATAAATAAGGCTGTACATAAAGAAATAAATAAAGCAACTATATAAACACAATTAGCACATAACACCCCAGTAAACACAAATCAAACAAGCGCTAGGAGGAACCCACAAAAAGAACCAGAAGCCCTGGTTACAGTATAAGGGTCCCCAGCAGAGTCGCCAAGCTGTCGCTCCCACCAAATGAGGCAAGGTCAAATGGGGTACAGACGCGAACGGTCGGCGAAAGAGGAGAAATGAATAGAGTCGCCAGCTAGGCATTTTATCCCGAAGGAAAGGTAATGCTACATAAACCTAAGAAGATATGGATAAGATGGTTGCGAACCAGAGAGACTGAGAAAGGGGGTTGGTTACAACCTGAGAAGGTATTAGCACCCAGATTGTCCGTCGTACTCGACGGGATCCACGCTTAAAAGATTTGTGTTTTAAAGGGGTAGTGTCAGTGCTATCTGTGTATCAAAGCTGGAAAGAATGCAAGTGTCAGTGAAAAATAAATGTGAAGTGTATAAGAGAAGTGTCAGTATAAGAACAGGAGTGTGAAGCTCAAGATTATGAGGCTTAAAGAATGATGCTGGAAGGAGGGGGAATATACAGAGACTTTTGTTCGATAACTGTTAAGTTATGCCTACGTATCCTCTCGTGCAATGAGGAAGTCAGAACACCGTAGTTCGACTCAAAGAGGCTGAAAGATGAATTGACTTGTGAGCTGCTTACTTGTCTATGCTCAAGTGTATGACCTGTCTGGCTCAGGTGCAAACTGTCTTGCATTAGACGGAAGAAGCGAGTTCTCGCTTGTGAGTGAAGATGATGAGAAAAGAATCCCGGAGGAGACGATTATTGTTTGTTTTTATGTTTTCAATCTTTTATTGCTTTTGTGTTTGTCATAAGTTAATGAGCTTAAGCCCAAACCAAGGGTTAGTAAACTCATCACATCCTCCCTCTGATTAGGGGTAATGAGAATACCTTAAGTATGAAGTAAGCACCTCACACTTAATCACCATGATGTAGGATTAAGATCATTAACCTACTTGCATTTATTTAGATGTTTTTTTTGTTTTTGTTTAGTGTTAAGTAATGAATTTAAGCCATAATCAAAGATTTAATGGACTCATTACACCATCCTAATAGAAGGATAATAGATGATAACATTTAAGCTGAGGAAGGCTCCTCAACTTAATCCATGATTAGGGATTAACCTCATGACAAAACAAAGCCTTTATTAGATGGATTTTAGTTAGTGGTAAGATGAAGAAGTGATTTTTTATGGTTTGTAAGACAACTTGAGGGGGACTTGTCCATTAACACTAGGGTTAGTCCTTCTTAACCAGTTAAGGAAGAATTAGAACCCTAATGTAAGGCCCAAGTTACAAGCTTGATGTCTCAGTGATTATTAGATGGATTGATTAAAGGATTTAAACACATTAAGGGTTTAACACTTAGGATTAAAGTTATACACTCCATCCTAATAGAAGGATAGAGGCATAACCCTAATCACAAAGTCTTAAAACCTTTAAGGTTTAATCCTTGATTATGAGGTGAGAAGAGAAGACTCAAAGATGACACAGAGGTAAAGCTAAATTGGGGACTAATAAAACCCTAATTGTGATCATGCTTGGTTGTTCCTAGGGTTTATGAAGCTTGCAAAAGATCTTCAAGAGAATAGCCACCAAGGAAGAAGCAAATGAAAGGAGGAGAAGCAGAAAGAAGCAAGACAACTTGCTTCACTTAAGAAGACAAGTTGCTTGGAGAAAGAAATTGGGAGGGAGCATGAATGAGCAAGCTCACTCCAATAAACAATATAAAATGCAGCAATGATGCAAGAGAGAGATGAAAAGAGATTGTGAGAAGTGAAGGCAAATCCACTTCTCAAAACAACTTACCACCTGAAAAGTTAGCAAAAGAAATGAAATGCAATGCAAATGAGATGAAATGTCATGATGAAAACCAAATTAAGAAGCATAAACATGATGTTAATGATGCTAAGAGATGATGCAAACACATGGCAAGAGATGAAAGTGATCAAACAAGCATAAGAATGCAAATGAAGCATGCCTTGAACCATAAAGATTCATGAATGTTTATGAAATGAAATGGACATATAACATGGAAAAGGAATGATGCAATGATCAATCATGGTTCTAACATGTCCTAAGATGTCTTATGAATCATGTGGATGCACAAAATTTCATGGTAAGCTTTTGAATGCAAGCAAATGAGAGAGGGATGCAAGGGAAGACATAAATTAGGGTTTACATACAACATGCAATGCAAAAATTCAAAACTAGAAGCAAATGATGTGACAAAAAATTGAAAATGGGATCAAAGGAACCCTAAACCTACACAAGTTCACTGCCCAAAGAAGGGGACCTAATTCTTAACCTAGTGCAAGTTATGAATTTCTCAAGTCAATTAGGGTTTTAAGGTGCCTCACAAAGAAAAATGCAAAACAAATTGAAAATGCAAGATAAGTTCAAACCAATTTTATCCTATAAACTAAATGCTATAGAGGATGCAATGCAAGAAGAACCATTATCAAACTCTCAAGGGTTAGGCAGAATGGATTTTTCAAAGTTTGAACCAAAATATTGCCCTTAAATGAATTTAATTCCAATGAAAATTGTTAAGATGCATCAAGAACCAAAAAGAAATTTGTTTTGAGAGTTTGATAATGTTTCTAAATGTTTTAAAATGCAATGTGAATTTTTTTGTGATTTTTAAATACCTAAATGTATTTTTAATTAATTAATTTTCATTAACTAATTAAAAATAAACATTTAAATGATTTAAAAATAATTTTTAATGCAAAAAATAAAAATAAAAATATTTTTGGGTTCTAAAAATTAATGAAATCTTTGACAAAAATTTTCAGAATTTTTAAATGTGTTTTGCTATTTTAAATAATTCGTGCAAATAAAATGAAAAAGAAATGAAATAAAATAAAAATAAAAGAAAGTAAGCTGATGGAGAGGCCAGGATTTGATCTGGGTTTGAAGGTGTTGACTTGGCGCCACATCCAATGGCCCAAGTTCAAACCTGGCTAATATTTATTTAATAATTAATTAAACCTAGGTTAAGTTAAATAATTATTGATTAGGGCTAATCATGAAATCTCAGCCATCCAACACACGCGGGAACAACTAATCGCACGGCCTATATTCAAACTCCCTTAATTACACCTGTTAAACCTAATTAGGGCTAATCAAACTCAGACGGCCGGAACAGTGTTCCGGTCGTCTTCTCCGGCGAACCAAAAACCCTAGCTTCCTCTACAGGCCACCCCAACCTAAATTAACTGCCCAGAAACGTTCTCCTATCCAAACTAAACCTAAATCCATCATCAAACATCATTTATCAAGCATGAGCAAAGAGAATCGAAGCCAAACACTTTCACAGGCAAAATTTCAGAGAGACATAAAATGCTTATTTTCACACCATTTTCAAATCTAAAAACACCAGAGTGATCCCCATGATGTGTATTTTCATTTTGTAACAAGAAAAGCAAGCTCTGAAAAGTTGGAAGTTTGAAGCTACCTGAGATGAAGAACTGTGAAGATGAGCTTTCCAGACCCTTCTCTTATGCAAAGTGTCTCCCCTGAGCCTCCTGAGATCAATGGGATGCTCCAAACCTCTTGTTGGTGACTGATTCGTGAGTTTGTGTTCTGATATGGCAGGTTTCACAGTTGGGATATGTGAGGTTTCAAGTTGTTCCAATGGTGGATTTTGGTTCCATGGAAGGTGTATGATTCACTGGTGAAGAAAGAATTGAGATTTTATGGCTGTGTGAAGAGATTCGAAGAAGGGGAGTTTTTGACATATTTTGTGAGGGCTTGCTTGTGTGTGTTTTCTGGCCTGTGTATTGCTTGCTTTATGTTCCATAACATATCCCTGGACTATTGGAAGAGGTCTGAGGAAGTGACATGTACTGTGGGAATGGTATGGGGTGATTGGCCAAAAAGTCAAGGATTGTGTACTATGGGTATGGGCTGTGGCAGAGGAAATCTTAGGGCTTGTCCTGCCTCATCTTGAGTCAAGGAAGACCCTTGGATGATTCATGAAGGATTGCAGCACTTGGATCACAAGATATCATGAGTTTTGCATTTTGGCAACTTGTCACATTTTGTGGTTTTTTGGTCATGAACATGTGATGTCTCTTGCTGAATTTTGGTGTGAGATGTCCCATGAGGTTATGGCAATGTCTTGAGACCAGCTAGAGATCACACAAACTCTTGGGAACCATTTTGCAAGAACTCCTCTTTTTGCATTTTTATGGAAAATGGCTTATGGTTACTTGAAATTTAAGACATGAAAATGGGAAATTTCTTGGGCCAAACTGAATTTTAGGTCATGCATTATGTTTGTATGATGATTAGAGGTCACATTGAAGTCACATAAAGGCTTGTCATGAGAATTTGCAAGTTTTCCATTTTGTGCAAAAGTGAAATTTCAATGATTTTATCCAACTTTGCAAGGCCATAACTCTTGATCCAAAATGAATTAGAATGAGTTCTTGTACTTTTTGAAAATGGGAGGATCCATTCTACAACTTTCATGACCAAAGTTTTCTCATTATAGGCATTTTTGAATCAAAAAGAGGAGGTTGAAAAACTTTCCCAAAATGGCAAGTTTCCATTACAAGTCACTTTCCCAAAATGACAACTTTGCAAATGACTTGAAATTCTTCAATTTTGTGAACTTCTAACACCTTCTATGATCAAATAAAGATCATACACGTTCAAAATGATGGAGAACACCCTTTGGTTGGGTCACTGGGGGCCTCAGATGCCCTGATTTTGCACTGACTTGCTCAAGAAGTCATCCCTTGATCAGATGCCTTCCCCATGGAATTTCTTCATGAAAAATGATATGCATGATCCTTATACCATATAGAGACCAATAGAAACAAAAATGACCAAAAAATTTGGAGTTATGGCCTTTGAAACAAAAACCCTAATCTTAGGTCATCTGTGCAGTTAAGCCTGGCTCTGCTTCCATGCCATTCTCAGTTCTTGTGATTCTTTGACTTCTTTGACCTTGTGAGGATATAATATGATGCTTGAACACACATGGACCCCTTTGCAATGATTAATGACCTTTGGAGTGGCTCAAATGGATCAGGGATGGCACAAATCACAAACCCTAGATGCAGATGGCTTTGAATCAATGCAGTGAAGCAAATATGCAATATGAGATGATATGATTGAACTTATGCAAATGAAAATAATAACAAGCCATGGTGTGAAAGAGTGAGGGCAAATTTGGGGTGTTTACAGACCTTTGTTAAGGTGTCTTAAACGAAAGAAGGAATGAACCACAACGTGTGGGGCTAGCCCAGGAGTGATTTCATTCAAGAACTCGTGGAGTGCTAGACTCCAGAATTCAGTTCCTTCTCTATTTAATTATATAAAGGTTTGTATTGGTAGATAAGTTTTAAATGGTTTTCGAAAGAAAGAGACAAGTCGCCATCTTTAAGGGAGATATCTCATCTATTCTACCACAAACAATTAAGAGAGAAAATATAAAATGGAAGAAGCTTCAAACTTGGGTATATGATCAACAAGTGATTGCCACATTCTTTATTGAGAAAAATTGTTTGATAAAATTGATTTGTTTGTGGAGATAGGAGAAATATCTTTCCTATGGAGATGAATCATGTCTCATCTTTTCGAAGATTATTGAATTGGTTTAAGTGTGTTAAGTATTTTGGGAGACGAAATAGCGAATGAATTACAACCCGAGGGCTAGCCTAAAGAGTAATTCAATTCAAGAACCCGTGGAATGCTAGATTCTAGAGCTCATTTCTTTCGCATTTGATTTGTGAATTAAGTATTTGAAGATTCGAGTGTTTTTAGAAACGAAAGAGAGAATGAGACACAACTTGAGGACTAGCCTCAAGAGTGGTTCACTCAAGAACCCGAGGAATGCTAGATTCCTGAGTTTAGTTCTTACGTTAATTAATTATGTGAATTAAGTGTTAGATGGAGATGCACGGAGCAATCAGCTTACTGGTAAAATGCAAATGGAGGTTGGTTGTTTGATTAATTATGTGGTTTAGAATCCTAGTCCCCAGGGGTGCTCCTAGTAATACGAAACCCTAACCGTATGGAAAGTGCAATTGCGTGAATGAAACCGCTCGGTATTGGACTGGAAGTTTGCGAGTGAAATAAAAGCAATAAATACGGAGAAATAAATGAATTGCATACAATTTAATCGGGAGAGGGGTACATGATAATTTATGCGGGATTGCGATGAAATAAAGAGTATCGTTGTAATTTGCCCAAGAGAAAGCGTGTGTGCAGTGTATGAATTATTTGGAACTGTTAGAACTTGATATTGTATAAAATGCGAAAATAAAAATAAATAAAATAGATAGACTAAATAAAATAAAAGAAATTAAACAAAATGGCCTCATATTAGTCACAATTTGTCGATTTATCGGAATCGACTTAATCGCAGATTTTTATTATATCATCGGCCCCTAAAAAATATCACAATTTAACTAGAACAATATGAACTCCAAGACTCAAAACAGAAAATTAAATATTTAAACCAAATCTAAACAAATAGAAATAAATTAAGAAAACAAAATAAATAAAAACGCATCTAGTGTATATATGCTGAAACCATTAAAATTATGGGCCTAGCCCAGCCCCATCATATGAAGGCTAATTAACAAAACAAATAATAGCATATCAGAAACAAAAAAAGAAAAGGATTTACAAAGAATATCAAAGAGAAAAAAACGACGAACAAGATACGACCTTCTCTCTTCTTCTCCGAAATGCAACCGCTCTCTCACTCACTCTCGCGGTTACCTCTCGCGGATCTCTTGACCTCTCTCCGTCGCAGATTTCTCTCACGGCGGCCGTTTGCGCGGCGGTTTCGGCTTAAAAGGGGTGGCGGTCGCAGCGGTTTGGACGATAGTGGTGAGGCTGTTCGCAGGTTTTTGAGGTTGCGATTTCAGGGTTATTAAGGATCAGTTTTTTATGGTTGATGAAGGGGGGTGGTTTGATGTTCTGTAAGGGTAGATCGACGTAAAACGATGGTTTTGGTGGTCGGTTTCTCGGTCGGCGTTTGCGTTCACGGCGGAGGTGGTTTGCGGATGGGTGGCTTTGGCGATTGTGGTTTGATTGCATGAAGGGTTGTTCTGAGCGGTGGTGGAGTGTTTCAGTGGTTGTCGATGGTAGAGGAGACGACGGATCGAGAAAAGGAGAGGTGGTGGTGGTGTGAAGGGCTGATGAAGAAGAGGTTTTTTCTTTTCTTCTCGTAAAAAGAAAAAAAAGTGATGAGTTTTGTGTTTGAAATTTTTTTCTGTGTTTTCTTTTTCGTCCCCTGCAACTTTTGGACCTTCCCCCCTTTGATGTGAGTCTCCTCCTCTTTTATGGTTTCAAATTGGGTTGTCTTATCTTGTAGTGGGAAGTCCTTGTCTGTGATATTGTAGAGTCATTTTCACCTTTGCAGACTCTTCATTATTACTAATCATTATTTTGGAGTGATATTGGTGTTGTCTTGCATTTGTTGGAATGATGTCAAGGGCTCGTTGTGTAATTACAAAATATTGGTTATTTTGGTGATAAGGTTTTGGTCAATTGTAGGTTTTGTTTGTTTATGGCAGACTGCAGAATACAGTTTTGGGATGGTTTTATGTGGCAAGTTGTGTGACATCTCCTTCAAGGCAGGGTCGTTTGTCAATTTGGGTGAAAGTGTTGGGAGCAGTGGATGGCACATGCTATGTGTAGTGAAAGAGATTTGTGGTAGGACCTGGCTCAAGGCTTTGGTGATCTATGATGTTATAATAGTGTTTTTGGACGGTTATGCACAATTGTGGGGTAAAATTGGCGTGTGTGAGAGAGTAGTATCATTTGGATTGGTATTTGGCACAAATATGGTTGTTGAATTGCAAATTAAATGAACTATTATAAACTAATTAATAGAAATCAAACTAATATGAACTAACTAATAAAAAATTAAACTATAATAAAAATCAAATTAATTGAAATAAATTGAAATAAAGAACTAAATTAAATTAATTAAAACTTAAACCAAATATACTAAATTAAGTTAAAATATTAAACTAAAAAACTAAATTAAAATTAGAATTAAACTTTAAAAAAAAATATATTAAACTGACTTATAAATTGAAGCTAACTCTAACAATCTAAAAGACGATTATTTACCTAAAAATCAAAATAAAAAAATAAAAAGATTAAATTATAAAAGAGATAAAAATTCTAAAATCAAGAATAAAAATTCAAAATGACTTGGAAAGATAAAATCGATTGAATGATGCATGATTAATGATTAATGGTATGCTTGTGCTAAAATGACTGACAATCGTCATTGCGATGGAAATGCGTCGAACAAATGAAATGATTTAGAAAAGTTCGGTCAAAATTTAGAGTGTGACAATGTTCAAAAGAAAAGTCTAAGAACTAGATCCGAAATCTCAAAAGTCCACAGCGGAAGAAAGCCATCAAACAAGAAAGGATAATCAAACTGCCTTATCCTTACCCTTTGCAGAACCTGAAGTATCTGAAATAATAACAACAAGATGGGGTGAGATAAAACATCTCAGTGAGTTCCCTATCTTAGAGTTCTCTCGGCTCTAAGGGTTCGATTCTAATATTTTCTCAAACTCTGGTTACTTTTCTACAAGTAGTCAAAACGGAATGGAAAACGTCCATACAATAAATTGCATCGCTTCACGTGGGACTCAGTGTAATACCCACCACAAGCCTAATCATGCTTCCCGTGAGACTCAGTGTAATACCTACCACAAGCCTAAACCATGCTTCTCGTGGGACTCAGTGTAATACCCACTACAAGCCTAAACCATGCTTCCCGTGGGACTCAGTGTAATACCCACCACAAGCCTAAACCATGCTTCCCGTGGGACTCAGTGTAATACCCACCACAATCCTAACCATGCTTCCCGTGGGACTCAGTGTAATACCCACCATAAGCCTAAACTGGAGCAAGACTTCCCGTGGGACTCAATGTAATACCCACCACAAGTTAATACTCGCCCCACCAACGGTACCTCAAGCCTTTATGGATGCTTCCCGTGGGACTCAGTGTAATACCTACCACAAGACTTACTCAAGACTATGCGGAGGACATCGTGTATTATGCATCAACGATTCATATCCTCTTGGGTTAGTCTAACATCTCACAAGTTATACTACTTCGTTTCCAATATCTCACACTTTTCCTAACTTAACATAATTACAGTTAATTAGAAAAGTCGAGTAAAAGTCAGGTAAAAATAATGTTTCTAGGCATCATAAGAAATTACATATTTTTAGCTTCAAATCGATATAAAGAACACTTAAATCGGATAAACGAGAAAAAAGTTATGAATTTTTAAAGTTGGAAAAATTTAACATTTTCCTCACACTTACAGTATTAACCGGTTAACGTCTGGGATTAACCGGTTAACCACACCAGAAAATAGAACCCAGTGGCATATATCAGTTGCGTTAACAGGTTAACACCCTAGTTTAACCGGTTAACCAGAAGTCAGTGGCAGAATTTCTCATAACAGAATTTCTCCAACTCAAATCAAAACATCATCAATCATCAAAACAAATCACCACAATGTTCATACACCTAAAGTCAGCATGCTCAAGCATTTTTATCGATTTCTAACCGTTTAAACTTCCGATTCTAAGATATTTTCATCAAAACCCTAAAACTCAACTTCTAAAACTCAACCAAAATTCTAAAACAAAAGCTTCTAACTATGAACCCACCTCTAGCAAGAATGATGAAGAATATTGAGTGATGAATGGATGATGGAAACTTCAATGATCAAAAGCTTCTTCTTCAAGCTTTTCTTCTTCCTCCTTCTTCTCTTCTTTCTCTTCCTTTTCCTCTTTCTCTTACTATGTTTCTAATATTATGAAACATAAGAAAAATAAAACTTAGGTTATTAGGGAAAACCCTATTTTCCCTCACAACGGGTCCAAATACAGAGTATCCAAAAATGTCTCTTGATCCACAATTTTATAAAACCTCTGAGTCAGCTAATATTAGTTAATATAAATAAGTCTCGCTGACTGCTCTAATTATTTTTGTTAAAATCTCTAGGAGCAACCCGGAACATTATTGATATCAATTAATATTCTTCAGAGCATTAAATAAATTACGGGGTATTATATGTCTCACTATCATTCAACTCAATTTCATTAAAACCCCTCATTAACTGATTCTTCTTACATTGCAACAAGCACTTATTCACTCTCGTCTACAATTTCATTTTACTCTACTACTATCTCATCAAGGGGACCATCATAGTAATCAGCTTGTGACAATGTGTACTGAATATAGATGTCAACACTAAAATGAACCCTATAGAGATCAACAATCTCTGAGGCACCTTTTTCATCAACCAACAATTCAAAATAACTCCATCTATCAGCATCTATTTTCAAATCAGCAATTGCATCCCCTTCGTACACACTGAAATCGTCATCAACAAATCCACCACTAGGATGGATTTTTAGGTTCAAATTATCATCCATTTCAACCTAAGTCATATGTCATAAGTAGAAACGAATAAAAAATGGATTTCAATGAGTTTCAAATATAATATAAAAACCCTAAAACTATAAAAACTAAAAAATTTATAGTTAAATCACTTCAAACATACCTCGCTGTCTTCGATATCAACTTGAACAAACAAGATTGCCTCAACTCACTACTGATTCACCTTGAAGATGCAACAATAGTTACGCTAGGTTTTTTTTTACACTTCTGAAAAGTTAAGGCTACTTCGTTGCATTCCCTTTCTTTTTTAAGATTACGTTATATTCCACATGGCATAAAAAAAATCAACTACACGTGTGCGCCAAATGTACACCACCATTGACTTTGACTAACAGTGCTGACGTAATTTTAAAAATTAAAGGATCTCTTTGGAACTTTTTAAAAATTAATGAACCAAAATGGACCCCGAGATAAGCTTAAAGGATAAAAAATGGTATTTTATCTAAATAATTTTACAATATTAACCTTTATTAATACCATATAAAATAAATTAAAATAATAGAAATGAAATATGATATAAATATTAATATTAATAATTTATTAGTAAGGTAAAATGATTTATAATTTAGTATTTTTTATAAAGTGATATGTAATTAAAAAAATAAAGGAAGTGTCAAGTGTAGGCGTGACAATGGGGCAAGTTGAGGATGAATTTTACCTTCCCCAAACTCAAACCCGAATCTCCAAATAATTTTCATTCTCCGTCCCAAACCCAAACAGGGAGGAAGAATTAAAACCCAAACTCATCTCAAACGGGTTTGAGTTAGATTCAAATATCTCCGCCCTGTCACCATCTATTTAGTAAAATCAAATTTATTTTAAAAAAATATTTATTTTTTCCAAAATCAAATTACATTCCAAATAATGAAATAAAACAATCTCAAAAAATTTCATATATACATTTCAAATATTTTAAATAATTAATACAAATCAAAATATCAAAACATTTGCCACATATTTAATATGAGATTAATTGTTATGCATTGACGGTGTAAAAAATTTTACACCGTCAATTCATCACCATCACTCTTTTGTATTACTTTATAAGTTTTTAATATAAAAGTCAAACTTGTTCTAACATCCAACAATTATGATTCATTGACATTGTAAAACTTCTTTATATTGTCAGTGTATTTCAATTAAATCCATTAAATATTCCAAATTAACAAATAATAATATACATAATGAAATAAACGAGACGAGTTCGGGATAGGTACTAGTGTTCCCATTACCCGAGCCGTCACAATTTTTTTAATCGAAAAAACCCAAACCCGAAGATAAACTCAAACCCAATCAAAATAGATTTTCTTCATCAACTTTAGATGGGTTCGGGTGAGTACCCATAACCACAGATATGAGTTTTATTGAACTGGTAATTTACACTAACCATACATATAATTTATTCTCTTTTATTATAAATCATTTTACCATACTAACTAGCGGATACCTGTGCTATCGCACGGGTCCTGTCTGTATTCACACGCTACGTTGCGAAACATCCTTGTCAATTCTACCACCTTTTTCAGGGTCTAAATTTTATCCAGAGTAACCAATTTAATAGGTTAATAAATCCAACAACAATAATATGGATAAATTACAAATACAAAATTAAGACTTCTTACATATGATATTCAAAGTGATATCATTCAATACACAATATGCGATTCTGATAGAATTTTTCATTTCTACAATAGCATATGAGTAAATATATCAAACTTAATTCAATGTATGAAAAATAAAATTCAAATGATCAGTCTACAACTGATATCTTATAGATTTAATATATTAACATTAAAATGGTCAGTCTACAACTGATATCTAATAGATACGTTCACGTTTACCCGTGTATCATGTCTGTATCATGCATGTAATTTCAGTAATTACCAAAACTCAGTTGAATTCAGATGAGTCTAAAACTACAACCATGAATAAAATCATGTTTCCAATTCAAATAACATTATCTTTTAAATATTAGTCAATTTTTTCAAACCTAAAATCTATAACAGTTTCCCGTCAAATATCAGTTTTATGTTTTTTTTTTTGCGTAGGAGAATTTCATAATAGAAATTTAACTCTACGAAATTCTGTAAATTTAAATTTTTTTAAATTATTTGATATTTCATTGGATAATTTTAAACAAAAATATAATAAAATACTAAAAAAAATTATAAACCTAAAATTTATAACAGTTTCCCGTCAAATATCAGTTTTAAATTTTTCTTATTATATTATATTTATAATTTTTACAAACCTACAACTGGTATCTTATAGATTTAATATATGAACATTAAAGTGATCATTCTTATTATATTATATTTATAATTTTTACAAACCTACAACTGGTATCTTATAGATTTAATATATGAACATTAAAGTGATCAGTCTACAGTTGATATGTAATAGATACGTTCACGTCTACTCGTGGATCATGTCTGGATTATGCTTGCAATTCCAATAATTAACAAAACTCAATTGAATTCAGATGAATAAATCTAAAACTACAAACATGAATAAAATCATGTTTCCAATTTAAATAACATTATCTTTTAGATATGAGTCAATTTGTTCATACCTAAAATTTATAACAGTTTTCGTCTTATTATATCATATTTACAATTTTTACACACCTACAATATATGACAGATCCCCACCAAATTTCAGTTCTAAATGAATATCTATACTCTATGGTATCTTAAAATTTCAATTCTAAAGGAATATTTTATCCATCTTTTTTGTAGGAGAATTTCATAATAGAAGTTTAGTTCTACAAAATTTTAAATTTCATATTAGAACATTTAAAGTCATTTCATTTTTAAATCATTCATTTTTGGTGAATTCTTATCTACCCACCTCAAAAAATTAGGTAGAGTTACCCACTGTGTAATTTGCATTTGAATTGCTTTGAAAATCTAAAAAGTTTGAACTTTAAATAAATAAATAAATGCAATAAAATGATATGGCATTATTTGATTGGAGGAATGTACATTACCCAACTTTTTATGGTGGATAGAAAAATTGTCCCCTTCATTTTTTCTTACCTTAGTATGTTTTTTTCTTCACTACAGTATTTGAATTTTTCAATTATTTATTTTTGATTTAGTAGAAAACAATTGTATAAATTATTACCATTTATCATTATTTTTTATGATTATTATTTATCATTATTTTTAATAAAAATTGGGAGGAAGAGAAAAAAAAAACACTAGTGAATTTAATTTTCTATCGCTATCTTTATAAAAAAAATTACATATGAAAAAATAAATTGATATTTTATTTTATTTTATTTTTCTATTACTAATATAAATATCTATAACATATAAAGTCATACAATTTTTAAAATTATTTATTCATTATCAATTTAACAAATAAAATTATAAAATAAATTAAATGTTAAATAAAAAATAATATTTAACATTTATTAGTGTAGATATCAGTAGATAAATAAAAAAAACAGATCTAAGAATATCATAGATAAATCAAAAATTAGATTACCATTTAATAAAATTTTATTTTTTATTAATTATAATGATAGAAATAAAATTTTATTTTTCATTAAAATAAAGTGTTATGATAATCATATGTGAATTTATTAATAATTTAAAAAATTTATATATAAAATAATAAATTGATTTAAATAATGATTAGATATATACACAAAAAAACATATTTTAAAAAAAGTATCATAATAATCATAAACGCATTTATTAATTAATTTAAAAATTACTATAAATTAAATACAAACAACCACAATTAATTATTATTTACATTGAGCCTTAATGAGTTGTAAAACACTATTATTTATTTTATTTTGCACCAGAATCTATTTGATTTTGTGTTAATAAAATAATATACAATATTGCTTGTATAAATAAAATATATTAATAAATCTACTCCAATATTTTATTATATTTATTAACAATACAAACAAAGAGAAAACGAATAGATGACACAAACAGACTCATAATCTTGTTTATTATATGTATTTCATTTGAATTTTTCAAGTATTATTTTTTAATTTATTATTTTTTCTTGACCAATCTATTATAAAATGATTTTTTTAATTTTAAATAATAATATTAAAATGATATTATTTAATATTAAAAGTATTTATCTATTATAAAATGATTTTTTTCAAGTATTATCTTTAATATTAAAAGTATTTTAAATAATAATATTAAAAAGATATTATTTAATATTGAAAAAAATATATTTATCTTTGATATTTTTTTATATCTTTTTTTATTTATCACATCATTAATATTTATTTAGTTTTATTGATATTATTAAAATTGGAACAAAATAAAATCTAATTCATCCCATTTGATCATTCACGTGAAAACGAAAAAAATTCTAACATTTCATTATTTTCCTCACTAATTTATTATTATATTATATAATAAATATAAAATTTTATTTATCATATTATTAATATTTATTACTATTATTTATTATTATTTTTAATTGATTGATAAAAAATATATGAATCAATTATATTACATTAATATTAATTGTTATTATTAAAATTGGAATAAAATAATATATCAAGTGCATTTAATTTTCTGTGCAATTAATTCTTTATAGAAAAAGATACGAATGAGAAAATAAATTGATAAAATGGTTTTCAATTTTAAATTATATAATTAAAATAGCATTTTTAAATATTAAAAGTTATTTTAATTTATTATTTAAAATAATACAAATTATTATAATTTATTATAAATCTAAAATTACAGAAAAAATAAAATACAATCAATAATACCATCTTCTTAGTTAAGCAAAATTTATTCATATTTGATGAATAAAATGTACATAGAATTCTTTTATTCCTTTTGTTCTTCGGTACCTTTTATTCAGACCTCTGTTAGAGTTAGATGTATCTTTTAGACTTCTCGAACAATGATGTGTCAATTCAAATTGCAACCACAAAATAAATATCTCCAACCATCCAAGTAAACAAATCAAGATTACTGAATCTCTAATATCAATCTCTATCAAAGATAATGAGCCTGCAGACAAAATCCAGCAAAACAATCTAAACTAAATTATCTAAACCATGCAGACAAAATCAAGATCATTAAGTCTCTAATATCAAACGCAAAATCAATTATTTTTCTAAAATATCAAAGAACATGAGCATACCCACCAAAACCATAAAAATAAAATTTGAGCGTCCATTGATCCTCCAAATTGAATAAACCTAAAAAAATAGAATAAAAAATGAGAGGAAAATAGAGTATGGAAGAAGAAAATGTGGAAAGACAATTCCTAAACCCGCAAACTCAAAGTCCATATCCTCCATTCAAACTTCTTCAAACACAAACCTGCAAACAAAAGAAGAATAACACAATGTGAATTTCAAAAGTTTAGTAATTTCAAACATCGTTTACATTAGACAATAAAATCATGATATATAATTTTAATTTATTCAAACTTCTTCAAAAATAAACCTGCAAACAAAAAAAAATAAAAAAGAAAGAATAACACAATATGAATTTCAAAAGTGTAGTAATTTCAGACATCATTTACATTAGACAATAAAATCATGATATATCATTTTAATTTTGTTTGAGTATTA
This sequence comes from Lathyrus aphaca, assembly GCA_963966055.1. Classification (NCBI taxonomy): domain Eukaryota; kingdom Viridiplantae; phylum Streptophyta; class Magnoliopsida; order Fabales; family Fabaceae; genus Lathyrus; species Lathyrus aphaca. The sequence goes on along the minus strand of OZ014521.1, from coordinate 165,627,500 downwards.
TAATATAATGAAATTTGAAACTTAAATCCTTTCCCGAATCTGAAGAAGGTGGTTGCGTCGTTCTTCTTCGTGTGAGGGAAATCCACGGTGGGTAGTGGATTGTTTCACTGTACCTCTTCTTCAGGGGAAGTTGGAAAGCTAACACGAATAAAGAAGCAGAAAGAGGAAATAATTTTATAAATTATAATAATATGAAACATTGAAGAATGAGGAGACTTTTTTTTATAAGAGAAATCTTAATTCATTTCATTTATAATAAGAGTTTGGATACATGTTGGAATATCAGTAAAATTGTGAAAACTAACATAAAATGGAGCCACCTGTGCCAGAGCATGAGCAACTTCATTGGCTTGTCTTCTAGTGAACTTAACATGCGAGTTTGTGAATAAATAGACTAACAGATGGTTACATTCCTTAATGATAAAGCCAAAATCTGTATAATTTAGATGATGACTATTTACACTGTCGACGACAATTTTTGCATCCATCTCGAAATCCATATTGTCGTAACCGAGTTCAAGCTCCCATTTTATAGCGGCTAATAACCCTAGGGCCTCCCCTGTCGCAATTTCCGTGATGGGTGAGAACCATTCTATATGGGCCATAATAAAGGAGCCAGTGTCACTTCTTATGCAAGCTCCAATACCAACCTTATCATTAGAGAAAGAAGCATCAATGTTGCACTTAAATTGACCCGTCATTGGCTTCCTCCACTTGGTGTCTGGTGGACTTAGAGGAAGGTGTACGCTGTTAGCCTTCAGTTGTTGGGCATTTCGCCATCCTTGAATAAGGTGTGTAGCACGACTGTAAATGGTATCCAAAGACTCCACCTCTTGGTTCCAAACATGGTTATTTATGCTTTTCCATAAACTCCACAAGATGGTAGCGAAAATCACTTGCTGGTCCTGATTAGATACATGTAAAACAACAAAAACAATAGCAGCCAACGATTCCTGAATGTTCTGCAAATGTTGTATCATTGCCCATAATCCGCCTTTCTCCCAACAGTCCTTGCTTTTCGGACACTGCAGGAATAGATGTTCATTACTCTCCTCCTCGTCTCCACACATGCCACAAAAGCTAGGACAATCTACACATTTAGCCTTAAGACGAACTCTAGTAGGAATACAATTCCTGCAAAGTCTCCAAATAAAGTTCTTCACTTTAGGCGATATTTTGATTTTCCAGATTAAGTCCCAATTAGCATCTATTTTGAGATTGGATGTATCAATAATCTCATCAATGCAGAAACGATAAGCACTGCGAACTGAGTAAATGTCATTCCTTTCAAAATTCCAAATGATTTTATCAACCTGAACCGACTCGAAAAATGCAGTATGAAGAATTTTATTTGCTGCTTCTTCACCTACTAACGGAAAAATCAGATCAGAGTTCCATTGCTTACTATAATAGCTAAGTAAATCTGAAACTTTCAAATTGGATATTTCGGGAACATGTGGCCAAGGGTTAGTCAGGGAGGTACGGTCGTGCAGCCAGTCTTGATTCCAAACTGAAATGCTCTCTCCGGAGCCTATACTCCATTTGTAGCCACCTCGTACCACAAATGTAGCACTCCAAATACTTTTCCACACATAGCTTGGATTGTGACCCAAGGCGAAATCAAGAAAGTTACTATTAGGAAAGTAACGAGCTTTGTAGAGTCTAGATACAAGATTATTGGGCTTCGGCATGAGATTCCACGCTTGTTTTCCAACCATTGCAAAATTGAAAACGTTAAGGTTTTTGAACCCCATGCCTCCATATTTTCTTGCCATAGACAAGCGGTCCCAAGATAGCCAGTTCATACCTTTTGTATTTTCTCTATTGTGCCCCCACTAGAAAGATTTCATAATTTTTTCAATTTCATCACAAAGTGTTGAAGGCAACAGGAAAATACTCATGATATAAGAAGGAATAACTTGGAGAACTGATTTGATGAGGATTTCTCTACCCGCTTGAGAAAGGCATTTGTTACTCCAAGAATTGATTCTTTTCCAAATTCTATCTTTGATGTACTTGAAAGTTGCTTTTTTACTTCTGCCAATCATTGACGGAACCCCCAGATATTTACCTGTTCCCAAGACTTGTTGGACCCCTAAGATATCAGCCAACGAATTCTTGAGTGTCGAAGGTACATTCCTGATGCAGAAGAATTCTGATTTTTGTGGGTTTATAGCTTGACCGGAAGCTTCTTCATAAGTCGACAAAATACTTTTCATCTCGGTAGCTTCTCTTGAGGTAGCTTTAAAGAAGAGAAAACAATTATCTGAAAAAAGAATGGGATATGATGGGAGCATTCTTACGAATCTTTATCCCGTGTATGTCCCTTCTAGCTTCAGCCTGTTTGATGAGGGCTGACAGACCTTTCGAGCAAAGAATGAACAAATAAGGTGATAGGGGATCCCCCAGCCTTAATCCCCTACCCGGAGTGATTGGACCGACCGAATTACTATTAAGATTAACAAAGTAATCAACAGTTTCTACGCAAAGCATAATCCATCAAATCCACTTTTGATTGAACCCCATAGTAAATAGAACATCCTTCAAGTAGTCCCAATCGATCTTATCGTATGCTTTACTAATGTCGAGTTTAAGAGTTATCTCGCCAACCTTACCCTTTGTTTCGGACTTCATATAGTGAACCACCTCTATGGCTGCCATCGCATTATCTAGTATAGATCTCTCAGGGACGAACGTCGATTGATTGTCGGAGACACACTTGAATAAGACCTTTTTCAGGCGATTGACCAAGACTTTTGAAATCACCTTATAAAGCACACTGCAAAGAGCAATAGTTCTCCAATCTTTTAAAGAGGTTTGAACTTCACCTTTAGGAATAAGTGTGATGTTTGTCTTGTTTAGGTTGGGAGGAAAACAACCACTGTCTAACCACGAACATCTCGCAAGGAAAACCTCTTTCCCACATAAATCCCAAAAAGTGCTGATAAAAATTTGGGTTATATCCATCGGGGCCTGGGCTTTTGTCCCCTTGCATAGAGAATAAAGCTTCTTTAAATTCCTCAAAAGCAAACAGAGCTGTCAACATGTTGTTATCAAATTCTGAGATGGATTTGGGAATAGCTTGCAGTATTCTCTCTCTAGCACTAGGCTTCTTCTGGAAAAGATTAGAAAAATAGTCGAAAGTAATGTTGCACATCTCCTCCGTCGTAGAACAGACTCCCCATTATTATTGGTAAGGGATTTTATTGTATTTATCTTCTTCCTGATAGTCGCTGTAACGTGAAAGAATCGGGTGTTGAGGTCGTCGTCTTTGAACCAATGAGCTTTAGCTCTTTGCTTCCAGTAAAGGTCGTCTTTGATTAGGAGAGAATCCAGCTGCTTCTTTAGCGCGTGAAAGTAATTAACATTTCCTTCTGTGACTTGGTTTCAAATTCTTTCAATATTACAAAGAACTTTATCTATGTCTTTTCTTATTTTATGGCCGTTTTGTTTGCTCCATTGCAGCATTCGTTCCCCGCAAACCTCCAATTTACCACTTATTGAATCGCTTTCAGTATTACGCCATTGCGCTTTAAAGAAATTTTCAAACTCGGGTTCAGTTAACCAAGTATTCTCAAATCTAAATCCAATTTGATTTCGTTGGTGAACCGTAGCGTTGTCACATTGTAGTAAAATTGGATAATGATCGGAAGTAGTAGTCGTTAGGCATCTCGCCCGAGCTGCAGGAAATATAAAGCGTATTTGATGTGTTCTAATACAAATGTATTGGTAAGTGGAAAAGGAAGAGAAGGAAGTAAGACATTCAATATTAGAATGAAACTTTCAAGGAAGTTAATATTGAATAATGGATAGTTAGTGTGTTGTTATTTTAATAGTTAAATATTAGATTAGATAAATGTTATTATAGTAAAAAAAAAAATGTTATTATAGTAAAAAAGAAATAAAAGAGAGTTCTAGAATATTTAATTACTATCTTTTTATTTTAACTGCATATACGTATTTTTATACCCATCGATGGTAAGCATTGCATCGAATTCATTCACCACCGGCTTTAAATGAATTTCAGTGTTGAATTAACCAAACAGAGTCTAATTAAAGAAAAAAACAATAATAATAATAAATTTCAAATTCGAATCGATCCTCCAACGGTCATATTTGCCAACGTGTCAACGCTCCATACAAACCCAATCGCAGTATAAAACCCAACTGACACTCGTTCCCTCTTCATCAAATTACCCTATTCTTCGCTTATTTGTCTGAATCGCCGCATCATTTCAAAAAAACCCAAAACACCTTGTTTTGTTCTCATCTCTCATTCATGGAGTTCCACGGTCTTCCAAGAAAGGAGCTTCAAGCTCTTTGCAAGAGGAACAAGATTCCTGCTAATATGACCAACGTTGCCATGGCTGACGCTCTCGCAGCTCTTCCTCAGGTAATTAATTCTTTATCTGTTCAATCTCTTTTATATCTCTTTGATGCATTTCTAGGGTTTAATTTCGTTTCTTTGATTTTAGGTTTGTATAAGTCATCGTTTAGATATCAGTGAACTGTTATGTTTTTTTTTTTTTAATATAAGTTTTAATAATCTTTAGGGTTTCGAGTTATTGGACTTGATTGGATAAATTGTTGATATGAAATTGATTAATCAATGTCCTATTTTTTAAATTATTAATCTAAGTAAATATTTGAACTGTTTTATAGGTTGAGGGATTGGGTGAAATTGTGAATCCTATGAAAGGTGGTGATACAGCTACCCCGGCTGTTCAACCTAGAGCAGCTGGTAGAACTACAACTCAAAGGAAGCCGGTGAAAGAATCAGAAAGCTCTAAGATCTCTACACGGCCTACCCGTGGGGCGAGATCTGGAGTAGTTGAAGGAGAGGCTGAGCAAGAGAACAAAGATGCAAATGTCTCTGATACTCCTGCTGTTGTGCCGTGTAGCAGGAGAAAGGCTCCTGCAGTTTCTACTCGCAGAAAAAAGGAAGTGATTATTTTAGATGACGACGAAGAAGAAGATAAGAATGAGGTTGATGAAAAGCCGAAGGATGTGGTGGCTAAAACTCCTGCTGTGGTGCCCAAAAGTAGGACAAGAGCAGCGGGCCGATCGGTTCGCGACAAGAAAGAGGTCTCTGATGGAACTTCATTGCAGAACGCGTATAGCACGAGGAGGTCTGTGAGAGTGTTGGGAAAGAGCTTGTCAAAGGCTAGCTTGGTGGAGACTGAGGACATGGAGCAGACCAAGAGCGAGGATGTTTCTGAAGATGGTATGCTGGATCTTGTTATTTCTTTAACTATTGTGAATTGCTTTTCTATTTGCTTTGTTTTTATTTTAGCATGTTTTTAATCAATTTCTGTTTATCAATCAACAGGGACTAGTTTGCAGACAGAATCAAATGCGGTTTCTCAGAACAACAATGAAGTGGAAGCTTCCTCTGTAAACAAAGCTGAATGTGATACCCAGTCACATGATTCTGGTTCAGAAGCAAAATCAGCTGATGCAGAGGATGTGTTACAGGCTGAACCAGAAGTAGATGGCTCAGAGAATGTCAATCATGTGGAGGATGCAAATGAGGACCCGAGTTTGAATCTGCAAAACAGTTTTGAGAATTGTGTTGATTCAAATGAAGCAGGTTTGATTTTCATCTGCTACTGGTTTATTATTATTGCTATTATTTTTGTGCAGCCAATCATTGTTTGCTTTAGTTAGCTCATGTGAACATGTTGTTGATCACTTTTCAGAATCTGAGCAGCCTGAACCAGAGGAATCTGGAGATACAGATGAAATTGAAAATAAGGAAAGCTTTGGAGTTGAAGATCAAGTTGTGGAGTTTGCTGCCCCTGAAGAGACTCCTCTCGAAGTTACTAACCAAGCTATCGGTGATACTGCTGAAATTGAAAATAAGGAAAGCTTTGGAGCTGAACAAGATCAAGCTATGGAGTTTATTTCCCCAAAAAAGACTCCTCTGGAAGTTGCTGACCCTATTGGTGATACTACTGAAATTGAAGATAAGGAAAGCTTTGGAGCTGAACAAGATCAAGCTATGGAGTTTACTTCCCCAGAAAAGACTCCTCTGGAAGTTGCTGGCCCTATTGGTGATACTACTGAAATTGAAAATAACGAAAGCTTTGGAGCTGAACAAGATCAAGCTATGGAGTTTACTTCCCCAGAAAAGACTCCTCTGGAAGTTGCTGACCCTATTGGTGATAATACTGAAATTGAAAATAAGGAAAGCTTTGGAGCTGAACAAGATCAAGCTATGGAGTTTACTTCCCCAGAAAAGACTCCTCTGGAAGTTGCTGACCCTATTGGTGATACTACTGAAATTGAAAATAAGGAAAGCTTTGGAGCTGAACAAGATCAAGCTATGGAGTTTGCTTCCCCAGAAAAGACTCCTTTGGAAGTTGCTGACCAAGCTATTGCCTCTTCAACCGATGTGGTGTCTGATGAGGCGGATGTTGCTGACCAAGAAGATGTTGCTGACTTGTCTGTTGAAGCATCTGAAGAAGTACTCAAGGGGACTGCCGAACAAGCTATTGTTGGCTTGTCCGTTGATGAGGCACCTGATGTGGCATCTAAGGAGATTTCTCACCAAGCTATTGCCCCTTCAACCAATGTGGTGTCTGATGATGCTTCTAAGGATGTTGCTGACCAAGAAGATGTCGCTGGCCTGTCTGCTGAGGTATCTGAAGAGGCTTTTAAGGAGACGGAGGAACTAGCCATTGTTGGCTTGTCCGTTGAGTCATCTGAAGGAGATTCTAAAGAGATTTCCCCTGCGGATGTTGTGGTACCTGATGATGCCTGTGTCGATAATCTCGATGAAGGTGTTGCTGACATGGTATTTGAAGAGGTAGAGAATTTGGAGGGTGCAGTTTCTGCTATTCTTGCTGAAAAAGATGAAACTTCTGGTAGAGCTGAAAATGAGAGCGAAAAAGAAAGCGAAATTGAAAAGGTAATTCTTAAACTTTCAATGATGGATGTTACTATAAAGAAAGAGGCTGACCGGAATAATGCATTCCAGAAGCTGGAAGTAGAAGCACAAGCGGAACAACTTGCCACAGCAGAAAACCCTGAGCTTGACGGCACTTTTTCTGCTAGAATAGCAGAAAAAGCTGAAAACGAGAGCGGAAAAGAAAGCAACGATGTTGAAAAGGTAACTCTTAAACTTTCAATGATGGATGTTTCTGTAAAGAAAGAGGCTGACCAGATTAATGCATCCCAGAAGCTGGAAGCACAAGCTGAAGAGGCGGTGGTTCAAATCAATGATCAGAAAACTAGTGATATTGCAGTTGAGTCCGTGGCTTTTGGGCAGATAAAGGAAGAGCCCATTTGCTCACCTCAGTTAGAAACTAAGGAAAAGTTGAAAACCATTGTTCAGGATATGAGTATGCGGAGTCTCAAAAAGTTGCTGAAATCAGGAACCAAGGAAATTTCAAAAGAAATTCAAACAGTTACTAGTGTTGAGAGTAGTGACATGAACAAGCAGCTACTGAATTTTGGAACCAAAGAAATTTCTAATGAAATTCAAGCAATTACTAGTGTTGAGAGTGAGATGAACAATCCTAATACGAAGAAGGAAAACTTGAAAACCATAGATGTCCAAAATATGAGTATGAGAGGTCTAAAAAAATTGCTGAAGGAGAAGCTAGATGGAAAAGTAGCCATGACTGATAATGATGATGTCCAAATGCAGGGAGTGGAGAAGAGAACAGCACTGCAAGCACTGCCACAAAATCAAAATCAGTTGGCTGGGCAAAAGGCCTTGTAAGGTGTGATAATATTAGGTGAGACCACTTAGAATGTGGAGCTCTTTGGTTATACTTTACGAGGTGGAGAATCCAAACCTTTGGTTTGGTTATGTTTCTCTCATTTTATGAGGTGGAGCTTGATGGTATTAGTATTTGTGCACTCTTTTATGTGCCAAATTACCTTTTAGTTTTATGTTGCTTATTACCTATTATATTCTTAACAGTTTTTGGATGAACTTTAGACATATTTATCAATCTCTAAACTTGAAATGTTCAAGGAGTTTATCATTCGAACATTATTTGATATTGAAAGCATACATTATCTTGACATGTTTATCAATCTCTAATAAACTTGAAATGTTCAAGGAGTTTATCATTTGAACATTATTTGATATCTTGACAATTTTTTCCGTAAGTGGGATAATCTATCACTATCTTATGGTTTCGAACAGTCTTTACCATAAAATCTACTGCATTTTTCGTCTAAAAACTATTGATCAAGTTCTCGTGGTTGAGTAAAATGGGTGGATAGTTTGCAAGGTTGGCTAAGGTGAGAAACTAAAAGCAACACCTAATACCGTTAAAGGGAAAATTCTCATAACAATGAAAATTTCTAAAGTTTGAACTATAATAACAAAATGATCATTGCGGTTGAAAAAATTTATATTTCTTTTTAAATTTTCAATTTGAAAAAAATTATACTTAAATTTTCTCACAATTTTTCTATAGGAAATTTCATAAATTTTAATTTTTAAATTTGGTCTCAACCTTCATTTGTCAACTCAAATTCATCATCTTACGCGCTAATACCGTTAAAGGGAAAATTCTCATAACAATGAAAATTTCTAAAGTTTGAACTATAATAACAAAATGATCATTGCGGTTGAAAAAAATTATATTTCTTTTTAAATTTTCAATTTGAAAAAAATTATACTTAAATTTTCTCACAATTTTTCTATAGGAAATTTCATAAATTTTAATTTTTAAAATTTGGTCTCAACCTTCATTTGTCAACTCAAATTCATCATCTTACGCGCTAATACCGTTAAAGGGAAAATTCTCATAACAATGAAAATTTCTAAAGTTTGAACTATAATAACAAAATGATCATTGCGGTTGAAAAAAATTATATTTCTTTTTAAATTTTCAATTTGAAAAAAATTATACTTAAATTTTCTCACAATTTTTCTATAGGAAATTTCATAAATTTTAATTTTTAAAATTTGGTCTCAACCTTCATTTGTCAACTCAAATTCATTATCTTACGCCAAAATTATTATTGTTTAGGTCAAATGAATTTAATTATTATAAGTTTCAACGGATTATGTTCCATTTTAACGACGACAAACAATACAAATATTTATATTATAGAGTTTTGAGTTTATTGGACATATTTTTCGTCATAAACTCAAAACACCAATTTTATTCCATAATTTCAAGTTAAGTTGGTATTAAAAATATTACAATTGAAGAAGAAGAAACACATTTCCTTGAAAAAATCCCAAGAATTGGTTTTGAAAATATTCACAATCATATTAACTCTCGTGTAGTTATGATCATCTTAACTCCCGTATATATTATAACGTTATTCAAACTATTCGTTAATCAATTATTCGTTAATCAATTAATCGTTATCCAGTTGTTATTCAAAGTAGTCACTATTCAAATAAGACGGTCACACAATGCTCAATTTCGAAGAAGGTTCAAAATGCATAGGCACATGTTTCTTCGAATTGTAGTCATCCTTAGAAATCATGATGAATATTTTTAAATGAGGGTTGACGCAATTAGTAAAATGGATATTTCACCATTGCATAAATGCACCTCTATTATTTGTATGTTGGCATATGGACCCCGTTGGTATTATAGACAAATATGTTCAAATTGGTGAAATCATTGTAGTTAGGTGTTTAGTGAGATTTGTAAGGAGCGTGGATGAGGTATTTGGGCCGAGTATTTGAGAAGGCCTACAACAAAGATGTTGAACAACTTTTACAAATGGGAGAGTCACGTGACCTTTCATGTATGCTAGGTACCATTGATTATATGCATTGAGAATGAAAAAATTGTCTCGTTGCTTGGAAAGGACAACTGTGTCGAGGTTATCATGGTAAACCCAAAATCATGCTTGAATCAGTGAAATCCACAAGACTTATAGATTTGACATGCATTTTTTGGTATTGTAGGTTTAAATAATGACATTAACGTGTCAAACGAATCCAAGATGTTTAACGATAATGTCGTTGTTTGAACTTAAAATATGCATGTCAAGTTTATAAGTCTTGTGATGTCGGTGCTTCAAGCATAACTATGGGTTTACAATGATCACATTGACATAATTTTCCTTTCCATACAACAATATAATTTTTCTATTCCTAGTGCATAAAATCAATGGAACCGAACATGCTTGGAATTCCACACGACTCCCTTGTTTGTAAAAACATGTTCAACATCATTGTTGTTAGGCCTTTTTTCAGATATTCGTCCTCAAATGTCACATTTACACCCCTTACGTATCTCTATAAACATTCAACTACAATACTTCCACCAATTTGAGCATATTCGTCTACAACGCTAACATGAGTTCCACATGCCAACATATGAAAAATAGAAGTGCATTTTTGCTATGGTAAAAGGTATATTTTACCAGTTGCATTGATCCTCATTTAAAATTCTTTATCATGATTTCCAAGGGTGGATATAACTCAAAGAAACATGTGGATATGCATTTGAACCTACTTTAGAATTGAGTTTCTCCTTCTTCACGATTTTGATCTATCAATGTTCTTCTCTTTGACCTAGAGGAACTTCCAGATAGATGTTCCTTTTCGAACATTAATGTTAGTCGTTCTTCAATTATGTTGTCCATAAATTCATCTTCAATAGTCCCGAAAGAGTTTGTTGAGATCATTTGAATTTTTTGAATCCATGGTGAAATAAGAATGATACTAGAATGAAATAAGAATGATAGTAGAAAAGAAGTTTTTTTTACATTCAAGGTAAAAGAAAATTAAATATCAGAATACCTAGAATTTTGACCAAATGTGGATGAGATGCAATGTTAATGAACGCATGAATGATTGAGTTATGTGGGGAATGATGCCACATGAAACAGACCAACAAGAGTGAATTTCATTGTGGGAAAGGTTTGAGAACAATGAGGGATAAATAAAAGCTGAGAAATACAAGATATTATGGAAATCCGTCAAGGTGACAAAGAGTATCCAATAATACTTGGAAAGAGAGGCAACAAATTCGAAGGAAAATCCGGAAAATCAATCGAATTGACAAAGTCATATCTGGAAGAGAAATCAGATATACACAAAGGGAGTTCTGGAAAATCAATCAGAACAAAAGACATATCCGAAAGAACATCGGAAGTAAAATCATATATGGAAGAGCAATCAGATAGACACAAAGGGAGTTTTGGAAAATCAATCAGAATATAACATATCCGGAAAAACATCGGAAGTAAAATCATATCTGGAAGAGCAATCAGATAGACACAAAGGGAGTTCTGGAAAATCAATCAGAACAAAAGACATATCCGGAAGAACATCGGAAGCAAAGTCATATCTGGAAGAGCAATCAGATAGACACGAAAGAAAGTTTTGGAAAATCAATCAAAACAAAAGACATATCCGGAAAAACATCGGAAATAAAGTCATATCTGGAAGATCAATCAGATAGATACAAGAGAAAGTTCTGGAAAATCAATCAGAACAAAAGACATATCCGGAAGAACATCAGAAGTAAAGTCATATCTGGAAGAGCAATCAGATAGACACGAAAGAAAGTTATGGAAAATCAATCAAAACAAAAGACATATCTGGAAGAACATCGGAAGCAAAGTCATATCTGGAAGAGCAATCGGATAGACACGAAAGAAAGTTCTGGAAAATCAATCAGAACAAAAGACATATCCGGAAGAACATCGAAAGCAAAGTCATATTTGGAAGAGCAATCAGATAGACACAAAGGGAGTTCTGGAAAATCAATCAAAACATAGGATATATAAGGCATAATGAAACGAAATTAGGGAGGTATTCCAAGTGATAAATCAACAGGTCCAAGTGTAACTGATGATACTAAGAATAACAACAACAAGAGAAATAAAATTTGATCATAGCTTTGGAAGAAATGACAGACATACCCAAGAGTTGCATTGGACAGACAAACATATATGTTTTGATGAGTGCCAAGTGAGTTGGACTTTTGAAGTAAGGTAAATGTTGACGACAACATGACCTATGAAAACGCAAATGAGGATACAACACCTGTTATGCATATTATATGAACTTGTTATGATGTATGATCAAATCCATGTAATGCAAATGTTGTCAATACGACTTTGACTCTTTTGTGGAGTGGACAAGACTGGAAAACTGATTCTTCAACATTGTGAGATCATTATTATCCTTCTTGGTGATTAGAGATACTGCTGCTGAACATACCTCTGCCACAGTAATAAATTGTACCAAGTTGATGATACTTGGAGAAAGGATGGAGAGAATCTTAAGGATTCTTTCCATGAATTTCCCTAGATAAACTGACTATTGTAGATGAGTTGATCGTTGCTTCAGCTTAACTAACTGCCTTACTGTATACTGGGAAAGCTTGCCCCAAATAAGTCTTAAGAGATCTTCTGAATAAACCAAATCTGAAATGGACTTGCACTGAGCAACAACCTCGCCCTGATTCTCAACATAGTATAGAAGGAACTTGCCCCTGATAGGATCACCAGCCAAATTCTTAACTGTTTGAAAATTCCTTGCTAGAAAAGATAGTTTGCGAACAAAAACATTTATACAGCCATGGTAATTTGAAAGCAAATGCAACTTTTGAAATCAAAATCATTGTTGGAAGAAAAGCAAATGAAATCACTAGTCAAAACACGACGGTTTATGACATTCAAAGTGAAAGGTAAAGTGAAGATATGTATAAAATAAAATGACTTGAAAAGGTCTTTTTGGAGTCAGTTTACACAAACTTACTATAGTGTGCTTTCAGAATAAACTTTGCCTCAATTAGGTCTTTTAAGGGTTGTATCGTGGTCTAGTTTACGGTTTATGAAACAAAATATAAAGGCTCAAAATTATGTTTGTACCCACCCTTCTTCGTGATAAATCTCCAGTCTTACGCTCAGTTGAATCTATACACATTCGTCTTGACATTGTAAGGGTAAAGATGATAGTTCAAGATTTATTGGTAATGACAGTCATTTTATTTGGCTTTGATGGATATTGGTAGTGACCCATTGGTTCTAGGCATGGTAGTCACTAAATCTTGTTTTTCTTGAAATTGAGGATTTGATGGTCTCTTTTGCTTGATTTTTTATTTTGAACTAATCCCTAACTTTTGCCTAAGTCTTTCTTTGGGTGTTCGACTTAGCGGGAATTTTTCTTCTTTTTTTTGTATTTCTTTTTTTTTTTTGTATTTTTCTGAAAGATTGAAAGTTATGACTGCCAAATCATTGGCTGTAATGAATCATCTTGTAACTTGAATGTATAATCAAAATAACTGAACAACTACCCTGCCCCAGGTTAAGCATAAGGGTTTATATTTGAAAGAAACTCATACTTCTAGGCTCAAATTGGTGAATTAGGGATTAACTCCTTATCTCTCCAGTGTTCAGGAATTGAAACCATGTATGTACATCATTGGCAAGGTTTTATCCAAAAGCAAACCACAACAACTATGGGTATTTATTTTCATCATCCTCCCTCAAACGTATGCATAGTCAAAAGTTTTGAATAAAAGGTATATTTGTAATTTTTTTAAATAAAAAGTGTAAAGACATAACTAAACAGCCAAATTGAATTCAAAAGATTGCAAATGCTCATTTAATTAATCAAAAAAGTACAAACATAATTGAAATCAAATTGTTCAGACAAATACAAGGAAAATTCAAACATAAAGGAAACAATGGCCTAGTGACTAATTAGTAAACAAGGATGAGTTCTTCTGTCTTGAAACACTGGCTTTTAGGGAGAACTGGCTGAAGTCATCTGAAACTTCAAGTTGCATGCCCTGGCAAAGGATTGTCTTTGTCATTAGGATTAGTATCGCGAAGGAAGAGGATTTTGTCTTTGATCAAATCTCTAACCCTAGACTTCGGTGCATAGCAACTTTCCAAATCATGGCCTGCCATACCTTCATGAAATGCGCAATGGAGGTCATATCTGAATCCATGTGGAAGAGGATTTGGAAAAGGAGGGTGAGACTTAGTAGTGAACAAACCCTTTGCAAGCAATCCAAGATACAATTCTGTGTATGACATAGGAATAGGATCAAAGTGAGTCATATCACGATTCTGAGTTTGTCCAACAGTCGACGTTGAGGAGCTCTAGCAGGTTGAGTAACAACCACAAGAGCAACAACAGTAACATAAGCTTGATTATCACGTTGAACCCTGTATTGAGGTCTTCTATCCACAACCAAGACAACATTGGTATGATCTTCCCTATTCCTTTGGAAATTTCCAAAAGGTTTCTTAGCAGCATTGGAAGACTCAACAACAACTTTGGATACTTTACCATTCTTGATTCCTTCTTCAAGCCTCTGTCCAATGGTTACCAAATCAGAGAATTTGGAAGAAACACTTCCGATCATCTTTTCCCAATAGAAGGGAGCCAAGGTATCCATAAACATTCCAATTAATTCTTTCTCAGCTAGAGAAGGTTCAACCTGAGATGCCAACTCTCTCCAATGTTGAGCATACTCATTGAAGGATTCTCTCTCCTTCTGAGACATATTTTGCAATTGACGGCGGTCAGGTGCCATGTCCAAATTATACTTGTATTGCTTTACGAAAGCATCACCCAGATCTGTCCAACTTTGGATATGTCTCATTTCCAATCCCATGTACCACTGTAGTGAGGCCCCGCTCAAACTGTCTTGGAAATAGTGGATAAGCATTTTGTTATTCTTGGCGTAGGCAGCCATCTTTCGGCAGTACATCATTAAGTGGCTTATTGGACAACCGTGTCCTTTGTACTTCTCGAATTTTGGAGTTTTGAACTCGACAGGCACGATGAAATTGGATACCAAACACATATCACTTGCATCAACATTGAAGAAGTCATTACCCTCTACAACCCTTAATCGCTTGTCAATAGCTCGATACTGCTCACAACCAACTTCAGGTTCAACATAATCTTCAAGATCATCACCCTGAGCACTAGTAGCATTGTACTCATAGGGAATTTGACCAGTATGAATCACAGGTCTGTATTCAGTGAAAATAGGAACTTGAAAAGCGGGTCTGGACGCCTGAACGACCATAGAAGTATTAACATGAGGTGGATAGTAGTTGTGTGGCAGACCAAATTCCGGCCAAGTTGAAGTTGGTAATTGGACATGCTGAGGTTCAACAACAACATTTTCAACCTCCTGGATCATAGTCCTCTGAAGCGGTTCTCCTTTAGAAATCAAAACTTGAAGCATCTCAGTCAGCTTCGTTATACCCGTCTTCAACTCCTCAATTTCCATTCTAACCTCAGCATTATGAACCTCTTGTTCTGACATCCTGCGTTTGCGGTAAGCTCGGGTTCTGTATCGGCTACAAAGCTTCAGTTTGACGGTTGACAGATGACTGAAAGATAGAGACAACTTGAATGAACAACATGGATGTATGAATTAATGCAAATGATGCAAATGGTATACAATGCCATTCAATGTATGTAAGGCTTAGATCAAAATAACATAAGTATCTCAAAACACCTTAATAGGTAGGCCCTAAGAAGGAAGTTCTATAATCTTTACCCATAAAACCCACTCATGTGATAGTCACTACGGCGGTGGTATTAGGATACTCAAGGTCACAAACGTTTATCGTACTAAACGTCCTGTCGCAGGCTAGCTGCATTATGACGATAATAACGATAAGATCTACCTTAAGTGGAGTTCTCATGCTAGGCTCACAAAGGGGCGAGCCCTCAGATACCAGCACTACGCAACTACCAATATTGAAATGGGTTCTTAACAGTGGATCCCAAAGTCACAACCCTTTCATGAATCAAGTTGTCGTACCTCAAAAAATACAATCCTCGCGAATGCGGTCGCGGCTGGGCTGACTTGAGAGTCGCCACCTAATTTTATTTATTCCCAAAGAGGGAAAGGGAAAATATAGATAAAACCCGGGAAGAAAGGATAAAGACAAGGTCATCGTAACCATTGCCTGGGTTCGGAAGTCGGTTATGTAGGGGGAAGGTATTAGCACCCCCTACATCCATCGTACTCGATGGGAACCTTCTAAGTTGTCACACGCGAAAGGATGTCTATGCCTAATGAATTACTTGCTAAAAGGGGAAAAGGATTCAAATTTTATTATCTTTCTTTAACGAAAGTATTTAGGAGTCGAATTGCACTAAAGACTATGGGTAGTTTATTTCGAACCAACAAGTCAAATGTCTTGTGACAGAATAATCGGAGCGAATAACGAGAGCTCGTAATCCTCCTTTCTACCACTTAAGGCTCGTGGCGTACAATTTTTCTCATATTATTAAAGTATTTTATTACCTAAGACCACTTGACGTTGGATCAAGGGTTTGGATTTAAAAGAGACATCTTGGTAGGTCGATTGCGAGGCATAAAGCGATCGCGAAGGGTAAGTGCAAAAATGGGGGTTAAGGATTAATTGGTTACGCGAGGTCTAGTCCTAGTCCTAAGCTAAACGTGGAGCCGTTGAAGCTCGAGATTAAACCGAAAGCATCAAAATATAGCTCTTTAACTATCTTAGAATCAATTCAAAGTTAGAATCATTCTATGAGAAGTCGAGCGTTACTTTATAAATCGAGTAATTATTTAAATAGAAGAAATGCGATAAAAGAATAGAATTTGCCTCATATCGATCTAAATGACACCAATTTGTCGAAATCGAACGTTTAGATCGTTTGTTATATCATCGACCATAAAAATAAAATAAAGTCGAAATAATAATAAAAAATAAGAATTTGGCCTCATATTTAATTTAAATAACGTCGATTTATTAGAAATCGAATATTCAAATATTTATTCATCGGCCAAATAAATAATAAATCAAGATAATATGAAACATTAAGAAAAATAAACGTGTGGCCTCAAATTAGGGGATAACGTCGATTTATTAGAAATCGAATATCACCATTTATCATTGGCCGATTAAATCGATAAATAAAAACGGATCTAAAATTAATTAGAAACCATAAAATAATAAAAATGTGGTCTCATATCAATTTGGACAACGTCGGTAAATCGAATGTCACAAATCGGATAATAATATCATAGACCAAATAATAACTATAAATAAATCAACAAATTGATAAAATAATAAATGGATAAAAGTCGGCCTCAAATTGATTTAGACAACGTCGCGAAATGGAATGTCGATAAATCATATTTTTTTATCATAGGCCCCAAAATAATAAATAAAAATAACGGATAAAAATAATGAATCGGTCTCAATTTAATGGATAACGTCGATTAATAATCGAATATCACATTTTATCATTAACCGAATAAATCGAATAACCGATTGAATAATAAAATTGAAAATGGCCTCATAACAACTTTGATAACGCCGATTTAGAATCGAATATCGAAAAGTTTATGATTATTTCATTGGCCCAAATAATAAAATAAATAAGAATTGAAAGAAATGATCAAAATTAATTAATCTATTTTAACTAAGAACATCAAATACTAATTAAAAGATTAATTAATAATAAGTATGCTTAAGCCATTGAAAGAAAAGAAAAGAAAATAGAAATAGCCATGGGCCAGGACTGTACGTAAAAACAAGGGTGATATTCAAACGAAAATCAGGTTTCTAAAGCCCACCATCAAAAGCCACAATATAATTAAAAAAAAGTTTAAAATAATTATTAATTTAAAAGAATAAAAAGAGAAACAAAAGGCTTCAGGAAAAGGTCAAACAACGATTCTTTTTACCCCAAAAGCAGAACAAGTCGCCTTCTGCTCACGAAACGCAATAGATCTCTCACTCCTCTCGCTCGGAAAAATCCTCACGATCCCGCTCGTCTATGCTGTTCTCCCGCGATGCATCTGTCTCTCTCAGTTTTCACGGTGGGCTCGCGCCTCTCCGTTCAAGTCTCTCGTCGGTCGCGGTTTGTGTGCTTTCGGTACGCTCAGATTTCTCTCTGATTCGCGTTTTGCTGCGGTTTGTGGAAGGAGATTAATTATGAGGTGGTTGGAGTGATTTTGTGGTTTGGAGAAGATGAGTCTCGGTAAATGGCTGCTCTGAGGATTGTTTGTTGAGTGACGTTAGGTTTTTTTTTCCTTTTTTTCATCACCCAATGATTGGGTCTATTTATAGTGGAATGTGTATGAGAGTTGGTACGTGTGAGGATAAAGGAATCTTCTTGAGTAAATCGTGCGAATGTGAGCTGGATTTTCAGAGTGAACTGTGAGAAGGTGAGATGGATTGTGGTCATGCGAGTTTGCTTCACTGAGGTAAATTTACGTTTTACCGTTGTGAAACTCTTTTTTCACTGCCGTGAATTTCTTGTTTTTTAATGCTGAGTTTTTTCATCGTGTTAATGCTTTGAACTTTCCTCCTACTGTCTGAAAACAATTTGGTGTAAGGTCCTGTAACTTACATATTACTCCATAATCTTTTACATGATACAAGGTCTTTAGGATAAGTATATTAATCTTTGTATTTCTTTGATTTGTGCCATGCTTGATCAAATGTGTTATTTCTTTTTCTTTTCATGTGCATTCTTTCTGACGCTTGTTTATCTCTGCTTCCACAAGGTGTGCTAGAAGTTTCTCGGTCTCAATCTGAGATAACTGTGCTGAGTCATCTGAGTTAGGGTAAAGGAACAGCTGTCCCCTGATAAAATGGTGGTAGAAATTCAAATAAAGCAGAAACCCATGGTGATAGCTGAACACATGCCTTATCAGCAACAACACCGTGCCGGAGTGAGTCGTGAATTTCCTTTAAGAGTTTATAGACTACAAGAATGCTCTCAATCATACCTTCTGGAATGAGGATTGCTATGTAATATTTGTCTTGCTCTGCTCTAGCCTGAACTGCGTCGAAAATCTTTCGTGGAATTTCGAAAAGGATAAGCTCTTTATTGTTTGTGTTTGAAACATCCCAACTGGCATTGAGTTTACTTATGTATTCAGGATTCCCTTATGCTAACCTTACTCATTGAACCTCTGCAGCTTGTTGAGTTCCTCCGCGGAAATGCTTCATAGCCCTGGTACAAATGATCTTCATCTGATATAATCATGGCATGAAGATGTTCGGTGAAGCATGAGACTTTGACGATGGAGGAATCTTGGAACTCAAAATTTGCACTCGCGAAATGTTTAGAACCTCGCGTCGGTGTCATGAATGAGTTAAGAGATAGCCTTATGATTGGTGCCTCTGTACTGAATCTTTAATTGATCATAAATCCTCCACAACTTGTTTCGTAACTAGCCTTTACAAGACAAATCTGAAAATGATCAAGGCCCTTTGTGGCCTTCAGTTTCAAGAAACCGGTAGAATCTGTATGAATGATGTCACAAGCTGGAAAATTCTTTTGATATTTTCCTCTGAATGCTCAGTGTTTCTGCTTATATTGATCACCTATCGCATTTTCTTTCTTTTTTCATGTACCCGGCTGATGGTGAGGTCCATATGGGGTAAGATTGGCATCGTGACGACGAAACTATGAAGCTTACAATAACATGATGCTGGTGATGGTTATGATACTCTTCTGGATTGGGCATCAGATCAGTTCTGAAGAAAAA
The DNA here is from genome assembly GCA_963966055.1 of Lathyrus aphaca. Classification (NCBI taxonomy): domain Eukaryota; kingdom Viridiplantae; phylum Streptophyta; class Magnoliopsida; order Fabales; family Fabaceae; genus Lathyrus; species Lathyrus aphaca. Next base: position 165,608,049 of record OZ014521.1, on the reverse strand, counting down.
CCTCCTGCAAGTGATGTTGACTTTAATTCCGTGGATAACCCTCAAAGTTCTCGCTGCAAAAGTCGAATTCTTTTAACGAGGTTAAATTCAAATTTGATTTTCATTGTTGAAGTTTAAACTCCATCACTGAAAAAAATTGTTGGATGACTCTTATTCTTTCCTTTTTGCTGTTTGAAGTAAAGAACTTGTTTCTGATGTACCACTTGGTGATCATGAGTGGCTGTGAGATAACTCAATGTAGCATACTGAATTCATAATCATTGTTGTAACCATTTGTAACTGATTCAATTGTTGCAGCATGCTGGAGCTGTTGTTGAAATTGCATCTGAAGCTTATGCCGCAAAAGCTGTTGGTTGTATAAATACTGTTGTGGATTCTGTGACTGCTGACCTTTAGAACTATGTGGGCTGAGTTTGACAGGGAAAAACAAGGTTGCTGTAAATGCAGTATTACAAGATGAGACGGAGTCTCCGGGCCACACTATCAAGTCTACAAATATGAAGTGCCTAACTCCGCCGTCTGCATTGGAAGGAGAGCGTGGTTTCCTAGCTGCAAACCTTTATGCTAAGAATGCTCTTTTTTGGTGAAGATGCATTGGTGAATGAAGGGATTGAAGAATATATTTGTGAGAATAATAACTAATTCTTATTGTTGTGTACTTAAAAAATCATGTTGCTGCCTATAGTTCTCTTGCTAACATCTATTTCATCTTTCCTCTTTTTTTTGCACACATGGTTTTTAAATCATTGATACAGCTGAACCTATTTTGATATGATGAGCTAATGTAATGTGCATCAATTTCTGTTGTGTGTTGGAAGGATAGGCTACTCAAAGATTTTGACAGGTTTCTTCTTTTTTTGTGTTTGCTGTAGGTGCTATTATGATGAAGTTCCTTGTAGAAGAAAACAAGTTCTGAGAATTCACTCTTTATTGGTGGTATTTGGAGAAAGTTTAGATATTGTGGCACAAAAAGGAGTTTCAATCAGCCATGAGCTTAGTGAAACATGAGAATCAGCTCAATGAAGGAAATTGCCCATGGAAGTTGTCTTGAATCCTTGAAGTCTAGAAATTGAGTTCTTTTGAATATTAGCTCTTATGGCCTTGTGCAACTTTGATTTTGCAACATTTTTCAATATTATTTCTCATTTTGATCTTGTTGTGATACTTGAATAAATTTGAACTTTAGGCTTTGTTATCACATGTGAGTTTAAACTAATAATAACTTAAATATTCAAATGGAGACTTCAATCTAAATTTCAACCCTAGTCAATGACACTCCTGCTTTTAAATCAACCTTCAGTTTTGCAAAGACAAGGTCACTAAGAACAAATAATCCAATGCATGGCAATGACCCTTTCAAGATGTAACTCGTGAAATCCATAGCCATTAGGGGTTAAAAACAATTGGAAAAACTTATAATCTGAAACAAATTCAACCACGGTTTGAAAATAATTTCACTCATAGCTTCATAAAACAAATCCCAACACGACTTGACAAGTCTCACCCATATCTTGCACTTGAAAGCTCTTAATTATGGCCTAAAACTTGGACAATTTTAATCATGGATTTTTGAAACAAGGTTTGGCTTAAAATCAATGCCTTAAAGTAATTATATTCATGGCTTAAATAGAATTCCCATCATGGCATCACATAGGAGTATTGATTATAACAACTTCAAATGAATCCAAAACGACTAGCCTTTTGTCATAAAAAGGTTCAACTTTTAAATCCAACTCAAAAACCAAAATATGATCTAATTAATGTTTTCCAAACACTTGAACCCTCAAATTTTGAATCAACATGACAAAACCCTGTATTATGGACCAGATGAGCAAAGGAAGTATCTTTAAATCAGAAGGCCGTGACTTGAGCATTGTCCAAAACTCTAGTTCGCCTGTGTAAGAAAATGAACCTTGGAAACATCTGTTTAGACAACAAGAAAAGCAAGAGCAACATATTTTTTTTATTTTGAATACTGGTTAGTAATTAAAACATGAAATGAAGATCAATATATAAGTAGGACAAATTTGGGGTATGACACAAGTCACGCGACATGCTAGTTGCGTTATGACAAGATCTACGAATAAGTCTACTCTTTGGGGGAGCTTTCATGCTAGGCCCTCAAGAAACGAGTTCTTGGAAACTAACATTAATAACTACCAATTCTAACCTAGGTGTTCCCTCTTCTTTTTCCAAAGCTCGGTTATAAAACTTTACTTCTGAGGTAAACCCAAGACCCAACAAATAAAAATGAACTTATATAATAAGAGAGAGAATAAAAGAACAAATAAACAAACAATCATAACAAAAAATAGCAAATATAAAGAAGACAGGGAAAACAAATAAAAATTCAAATGCAAAGTTAACTAAGTTAGGCTCGACTCTCTTATGCATAAGGCATGCATTTGTTTATCCCCAGCAGAGTCGCCAAGCTGTCGTACCTCAAAAAATACGATCCTCGCAATGGACGCGGAAAAAACAACAGAGTCGCCACCTAATTCTATTTATTCTAACTAAAGAAAAGGGATATATAGATACAACCTAAATAAGGATAAGAAATGGTCAACAAAACCAAATTCTAAGTTCGGGAGTCGGTTACGCAAGAGGAAGGTATTAACACCTCTCACGTCCGATGTACTCAACGGAAACCTCTTAGTTTAATTTATGCTTGAATGTTAACTTATGTCCTTGTCTTATTCTAATGGTAAAAAGTTTGCTAAGATTGTTTGTAAAAGGAAGTGAGTGTTTTTTAATATTATTATTTTTTATGGAGAAATGAGAAGTTTTTTATTAATGTGCTCGCCAATGGTTGAAATCCCTGTGCCTACGTATTCCCTTGTGCAATGGGAAAGTCAGAGCTTCGTAGTTCGTGCAACTACGGTTTGTTGGTGTTTTTTAATGAACGATTGTTTAAACCGCTCTATAACTACTAATCGTTGGCTTGTCTGCTCACGATAGGAGGCTGAAGCGCTAGCTTGTCTGCGAGATAAAAAGAGTTTAAACAATGTTCGTTTAGAGAATATGTTTGATCTTGTTTAGTATTTTAAGAATGAAAGGGCGAATGAATCACGTCCCATGGGGCGGGTCTCAGGAATGATCCATTCAAGAATCCGTGGAATGCTAGACTCCATAATTCAGTTCTTTCATTATCTGATATGTAAATTGAGTGTCTTAAAAGACGAAAGGGCGAATGAACCACGTCCATGGGGCGGGCCTCAGGAATGATTCATTCAAGAACCCATGGAATGCTAGACTCCAGAATTCAATTCTTCCGTTTAATAAATTAGGAAAATGTTTTTATAGATTGGGTGTTTTAAGAACGAAAGGGCGAATGAACCACGTCCCGTGGGGCGAGCCTCAGGAATGATCCATTCAAGAACTCGTGGAATGCTAGACTCCAGAATTCAGTTCTTTCGTATATTTATTACAAGTTTGAATGCTTGTTAAGTTAAGAAAGTTAGATGGTGATGCGCGAAGCACTCGACTTACGGGTGAAATGCAAATGGAGGTTGGTTGTTTGATTGATTAGATGGATTCGATTTCTAGTCCCTATGGGTGCTCCTAGCAATACAAAACCGTAACCGAATGGAATGTGCAAGTGTGCGAGTTTAGGTATGATCTTGTTAGTCTACAATGAGAGAAAGATAGATCTTATTTATAGTGTGAATGAGGTAAGAGTGTTGATGTGGCAATCCATGTGACTTTATGAAAATGATTTTTGCTCATTGATAAGTCCAAGTTGGCAATCCATGTGAGTGTGAGAATGATTCTTGGTCATTGATAACTCCAAGTTGGCAATCCATGTGAAGTGTTTGTACTACATTGTAGTGGATCCCACTTGCCATTTTTCCTTTTTTGAGCATGACGAAAAACAAAAGAAAAGTAGTAATAATAATAATAAATAATAATAATAAAAAAGAAAAAAAATTGAAAATGATTATTAAAAAAATAAATTATATTGAATTAAATAAATTGAAGTTAAACTAAATAAATTGAAATTGAAATTGAAATTAAACTAAATTTAATATAAAATTTAATTAAAATATAAATTAAAACCAAAATTAAACTAAGATTAATTCTAAATAAACTAAAATAATTATCTAAAAATAGAAATCATAAAAATCAAGAAATGATATGGAATGATAAAAATCAGTTAAAAATGCATGATTAATGATCAATGAAATGTTTATGGAAAAATGACGGATTTATGGTTAATTTTCAATACTGTGATAAAAAAGTGTCAGATGAATGAAAAATGATAAAACATCTGGTCAAAATTTAGGGTATGACAGGATCCTTTAGCACTTCCCACCCATATTTGGATGGTCGTGTGTGCCAACCTACATTGAGGATATGCCACATGCTTTTGTATTTGTCTCGCTCAAAGGGAATCAGATGATTGAGCCATATATAGTGTATCTTGACTGCATGGTAGCAAATGATATACACTTCCATATGTACGTCAATCACCGTAAGACACATCCCTTATAGGACGTGGCCTTCTACTCTGGATGGTTAGCGTGTGGTTCATGCTGATGTATCCTCATCTGCTTAAGCGCATCATGTAACAATTCGTCTACATGCATTTTATTCTCATAGACACTTCTAAGTCTGCTTCTCCCACTATGACACGTAGATATATGGTTACCATGTTTGATGATTATTTTAATCACCTAGTAGCATATGAGGTATATAATACCTAGTTCCTAGTGACTATAGTGTTGTACACGACTACATCTAGTGGTTTTTCTGCGTGTCACATCCTTATATGATATCAAATGCTCCGTGAGATCCACCAAGGTCAGTTCATCAAGAGATACTAGATGAGGAACAAGTTAGGGCATATGATGTTGTTGATGTGTTTCCTAGATGTCATCGTATCATATAGATTGAACATACAAGTATAGACATATGACTATTTTTTGGATGACTCTGAGGTGACAGACGTTCTAGATGCCATGACGGGGAGACACAAGAGACATTGTAATATATGAGGTAGCGTAGGAACTAAGGGGCTCGAGTTTGTGATATGCAGTAGTATAAATTATTTGTATTAGGAGCACTATTTTCGGTTCTATTTTATTTTGACCTCATTTTGTACAAATTTATTAATATATATATATATATATATATATATATATATATATATATATATATATATATATATATATATATTATTTTTATATTATTCCAAAAATGTGTGGTTTAATTTATTCAAAATTGAAAATTATATTATAAATTAGAGCATCATTTTCATATTATCGTAATTTATTATCAAATTCATCAGAGCACTCTAAATCAAAGGCAAAAGTTACTGTCTGATGTGGTTTCAAAGATTCATATCCGAATTATGTCTAGTGTGAATACGTAGATGCATCTTCAGAACAATTCATGGAAAAAGAGTTTCACTAAGAAATGCATGAGAAGTACATTGAATTGTTCCAGAGATGCATATCTAGAATAATATTTGGAAAAGAATATAGGGAGAGACTTAGTTGGGGTGTATTTGAGTAGGGGTAGCAAACAGGTTCCGTTTAGGCCCAAATCGCAAAAGTCCGCACAATAAAAAAGGTAGGACGAGGTAAGGTTTGCTGAAGGTGCATGCCTAAAAACTTTACCCCGGTCTGAAAAAATAGTGCAGAAAAGGGGTAGACCCGTGAACATTGCACATTTTTAGCCTAAAAGTTTCAAATTATCATGTAAATATCCGTGCCCGCAAAAAAATGGGACAGACGAGCAAATCATGCATATTAAAGGGTACATGGCTAAAACCTTGTCCCATCCTACAAGAAAGTGCGGATAAAATAGACATGCCCAATAAATCCGAGTCGTTTTACCACTTCTGAGTGGAACGCATAATATGTTCAGAGATGTATTTCTAAAATTAAAGTCTCATAGCATAATTTTCAACCATTCAGGTGGGATTAGCAATTCCCTAATATTAATATACAAGCCCAGAGGTCAGTCCATTGTTCCAATACAAACCGGCAAGAACAAAGCCCAACTTATAAATAGAGAGAAACACTCAGACACACCACGACGCAGTTCCTCCGCTGACGGTGACGGAGGCTGCCAAGTTCAAACCGGAACACCATTCTCAAATCTCAACTAACACACCACACCAACACTTCACTTTCAAATCTTCAAAACGACATCGTATATAGGTATGTATTTTCCTTCACTCCATCTAATCTAATATTATATACTATAATCTTCTACAATGCATACGCTGTTCGATTTTCCCAACCAATAATCGCTAATCCACCATTTATGTAATTAATTTAGTTCGATTTTACTTAATGCGGTTGTAGGGCTTCTCATGGAGACGCAACCACACGATAATTTGCAGCACGCAACCGTTTCTTCCAGTGACGCCGATAATCTACCCAACGACGCGGTGGCTGATGTGGTGGCTGATGTTTCAAATCACAGGTGATTCGTGATTTCACTCGCTCGTTTTTCTGTTTGAGAAACTGTTGGAATTGATTTTGTTCTTGTGGTTGGCTTTTTTAGAGTCACTGAAGAAAAAAGCGATGTTTCAAGAGATGAAGTTATTCGGATTCTTCAAGCTATTGCATCCTCCGGGAGGTTCTGGTGAGAGTTACTTCTGTGTTTGGTAGATACCGCAAGGGATCTTAGTTTGTTTCTGGTTGTAATTTATTAGGTAAAGCACCACAAACACCATACACAGCACTGATAATAATTTTAAGAAATGGAAGTGATTGAATGTAGCCATTTGTCAGATAGCTGAAATTGTAGTGCTTTTTGTTCTTTAAACGGATAATGGTATTTCCTTGCGTGAGTTTGAAATGTAGATGTGTCTTTTGGTGCCATTGACTATACTACATTATGTTTTTGCGCTAATAATGTTGAAATCTGTGACTATGATAATTAGTTCTTTTATGATACAATTAATGTTTATTCCTTTTAGGTCCAATTGCAGTAATACACCCCTTTTTTAATTGATTCAGTTAAGTTTACTTTGCTAAAGGATTTCTATCTGCAAATGGAAATGAATGAGTTGCCAAAACTTTGAAATTACTCAATTATTTATTTGTTTTGTTGATTTAGTGAGCCTAAAATGCATATGTAAAATACAGAGTATTTAATTACACTGAATCACAACAGTATAGTGCTGATGCGGCCTCACTACCTTGTGTTGCCAGAGGATGTTGGGTTTCGTAATGTGGGCTGACTAGATAGAGAAGCATCCAATAGTTAGAGGTGGAGGGAGATTAAGAAATATTGGTTATTCAGGGATATGAATTATTTATCTTTGGATGTAATATGTGCCTGGTTTTTATGAGATTGATTGTTCTATGAAGCTGATCCCACCTTATGAGGTCTTAGTGGATGTTGTTGTTGTGTTATCTGTCCCCTCACTGTTCCGTCCTTGAGGTTTTGATTCAATTACCCAGTCATTATGTTTTTGTCTCTGTGCATGTTAACGGTTAAGTTTATTTTTGTGTTATCGTTGTAATTACTAAGGGCTTATTGTTCAAGATTGATCAGTAACCTTAGCCTCTATGTTCCTTAGACTGTTGTTGATTGTGTTTGTTAGGTGTGATGTTTAGGTGTAAGCAAATGATGACTAAGATCTAAATTTTGAGTTTACACATACTTGTATTTAAAGTATTTGCATATACTTTCTAATATTTATTCAGAAGCCACTATCATTGTATTCACTACAGTAGCTAAGTTGAAAGATTCCTGTACGACACGTGTCGGAAAAGTCAAATAAGTGTCGGAAAAGTCAGACAAATGTCTCCTAAAAATTATTTTTTTCCTTTGCTTCGACACTTTTTTAGTCGGTGTCTGACACTCGTATAACACTTATACCACATATGTTAGACAACTCATACAAGTGTTTCAAAGAAAACTTGGTTTTTTTCTTTGCTTCAACACATCTTTATACATTTTTTTTGGACAAAACTCACACACATTTAAAAGGGTTAAACATGTATTGAAGCAGTGTTATCAATAAATAATTAAAGACGTTAATTATGATTAGATTTTTGTAGCTTTTTTAACAATATATAGATAAATGAAGCTCAAATATTATCTTATATGCAGCGCTGTCGGTGTCTTATGTTTTTTATATTAACCATGTTGGAGTGTCTGTGTCGTGTCCCGTGTTCGTATTGGAGTCCATGCTTCATAGGTTATTGTTGTTGTAATTGCTGAGGGCTTATTGTTCAAGATTGATTATTAACCTTAGCCTCTATGTTCCTTAGACTGAAGTTGATTGTGTTTGTTAGCTGTGATGTTTGGGTGTTAGCTAATGATGACTAAGATCTAAATTTTAAGTTTACACATTCTCCTCCGGTCTCAAATATAAGCAACTTTACAAAAAAAAATTTATGGTCTTAAATATAAGCAAAAGTCACCTATATTTATTATATTCAATGTCATTATTCCAAATATATCTCTACTTTTTTTCACATTTCTATGTTTTTAACGATTTTCAAAACAAAAAGTGGGGTTAAAATTAGAAAGAGAATAAGATTTAAATGCATTCAAATATTTTTCTTAAAGGACGAGTTTTTTTTTTGTAAATTTGCTTATATATGAGACCGGAGGGAGTACTTGTATATAAAGTATTTGCATATACTCTCTAATAATTATTCAGAAGCCACTATCATTGTATTTACTACAGTAGCTAAGTTGAAAGATACCTGACTTGGAGATGGAATGCACTTTAAAATCTGGTATGGTGAATTTTTGTATAACAGGCATGACTGGGATAATCTCAAGAGTATGCTATCATTTCAGCTGAAGCAGGTATGGGGAGGTATGCTAGCATGCATTCTTCTTGAGATTATGTTAATTCTTAGCGGTATGCTAGCATGTAGCTTTTCATATTTTTTGTTCATATATAGTTTATTGGAATTTTATTATTCATACATCATCATACTTCTAATACGTGACATTTTTCATCTTTTATTTATCGTACAGGTATTGTCCGAGTACCCTGAGGCAAAAATGACAAGTGAGCAGCAATATGCTTCCCTAAGAGAATCCTACTCTGATTTGGACAACAAATTGAATGATGGTATGGTATACCACCTAGTTCCACTATTTTTGTTAGTATCGTTTAATTTCATATACATCAATTGAGAGAACTTAATATTTGTTTTTAAAATATTGAAAATTATATTAATATTCCATCAGTGTTGTCAATGGTGGGAGAGCCAAAATCCCGCCATATCAGCCGCTTTGCGGCCACGTTATAGCGGAATATGGCGGAAAAACCTGCAATATCGGCCAATATTTACCATTGCAGCGAATCGAAAAACCGCGATGTATATCCGCCATAGCGGCCATGGTGCAGCTATTTGATAACACTGTATACTATTAGTCTTTAGTATGTGAACAATGATGTAAACTATTAAATTACTTTCTCAAAAACTAATAAAAGTATTTTGGGAATATTAATTTTAAAGCTGTGGGATCCAAACATTAGCCATAGCTACCAGTGTGTCATATTTCTATATGTGTAATTATAATACCTGGGCAGATAATTTGATGCAAATATACTACAAACTATTAATGGTAGAATAAGTGGCTTTTCTGTCATCTCTACATAGAATAGTATATTATTTTGTAACAAAATTTTCTTTGAGAAAGGTATATGTTAACATATTTGAATTCTTTCAATAGTTTTTAACTTTTGAGTTGGCCAACATGTATGTCTGGAACGAAGATTAACTGACACTTAATGAAACCAAAGCTCTTAGAAGAGTATCATTGAGACAAAGTTTCTAGTGAATGGCATCCGTTGCGTTGATCAAGAGTATCCCACACATTCTGGTTTCCAATTTTAGTTTAAAACTAGTTGAAGCCATAATGAAGTAGTGTCGGTCATTTAGCTGCTAAACATTTTTTTGTATGCCAATTTTGTTAGACACGGCCCAGATCCTCTTCTTTCTTAATCTGACCTGCAATAAATCTCTTGAATAACGATCTCCTTTTAGGTTGCATATGCCTTGTTACCTTGATGCTTATATTCTTTTAGTAGTTTGAAGCTGTTACTATTAGTTGCTGTACTAATTATTTTTTGGGCACAATCTTTAATAATTAACTCTGAATTTTTTTTTGGTTTCCAGCACTTACATGTTTTATTGATGGCCCACCATTTACATTGCAAAGGGTTTGTGAGGTAAGTTTTCATCCGTTGTGCAATATTATATCTTGGCTCCAAGATTCGTCAAGTTTAACTTTTGATAATACAGTATATTGGTGTCTGATAGCTTGTATTGAACAGATTCTATTGGACGCAAAAAACATTTATCCAAATCTTTCCAAGCTTGCTTTAGCTCTTGAAAAGGTATGCATCATAATGTGACATGTACACGTATTTTCAAAATTGTTTTATTTAACAAAATTAAACGTTCTATGTTTGTAAATGGTTAATCATTCATTTTCTTGGTTGGTACTTGAATTATAGATAACTTGTTTAAACATTTTGCTTGACTTCTCTGTAGAATTTGTTAGTTACATCTACATTGACAATCTGCACTGATCCATATCCACAAGAACCAGGACAAGAGACTGATGCCATAGAGAGGCCAAGTGAAAAACAGCAGGAGCAGCAATCTGATGGCGCCCAAAATGGTACTGAGCCTTTGGTAACAGACAATGACGAAGTAATGGTTGAGGCTGATACGAGTGATGATGTGACCATTGAAATGGAAACTTTTGAAGACGCTAAATCATCAGAAAATGATCCCGAGCCAAATGCTAATAATGCACAAGCTTTGTGATTACTATCCATATTTAAATGCATAAACTGTTGAGCATAGACTTGGACATTTTCTTGCAATGAACTCCAAATGCTGAGAGCAATGTGTATGAGGAGTGAGTCCTTACTGTTATTAAGCTCTGCTCTTGTGATAGTTAGAGCCAAGAATTTCATAGCACTTAAAATCAGAACAAAGTTTCAGTTTAGTATCTCTTGTATTTTATGCTTGTATTCGTAGCATGAGCTTGAATATCTCACTGTAATCTGTTTTTAATTTGTACTCATAAACTAGTTCTTGAACTTTGCAATTCTTATCAGCATATGCCAAAAGAAAGAAATATTAAGCTAGTATTAATAAATTGGAGTCTTATTACAAAATATTGAATCTATTATGTTCATATACATGAATGGTAATTATGATTATAAGGAAAGCAGTAAAGAAGATAATGGTATTATTTTCATCATCTCTTGATGTGTTATTTGGAATACACACGTGGTAGCTGATAAAGATAGCTTCTCAAGAAGAAGAAAAAAAAACAGTATTTATATTGTTTGAATGTATACTTTGACAAAAACACAATTTTTTCTTCTTCAAATAGTGTATTTCGAGAGGATAAAGTTGATTTTGGTAATAAGGCCTAACTTATACAGGGCCAAGTTTGACTTTTCTTTTAAATAGAAAAGGTTTAGAGTTGTAAGAGATTGTTCTCTGGATCTCATGACGTGCTCTCCACCACAGAGAAAAGTCACAACCGTCTCTATGATTTGGAGATATATCTTCGAACACATTTTATTACACACTCTTTAGCGGAAATGGATGATTCATTCTTATTTTGTCAAAATTTAATTTGTCCGTATAACATAAGGGTGAGTCCGAATATGCATCCTTGAAAACACCATTGATTAAAAAATCAAGAAGTTTTACGGAGATGTATCTCTGGACGCGTTTTATTTATAACTCGTGTCAGATCCTTCCCTCACTACTTCATTTTTTGAAAAGTCACTCAAAAAATTCCATTTGAGCTCTTTTGTTGCAAACCAATTTCAAACTTTGTTTGAGTAAGTTTCGCCAAGTTTCATTCACTCCATTCTAATTTATTTGCTGCAAAATTATTTACTCCATTCAAGCTTCTCATCCACAACTCTATTTTGAGTTTTTCATTACATGTTTTTGTGTGTTTTAAATGGTGTTTTTAGGTAACATAGGTTATTTAAGTTGCATTAGATAGTAACACACTTGAAATAGATATCTGATATAGACACGCATTGCCATTTGGTTGGATGTTAGGAAATAATGGGGTTTCTGTCACGGCTGAAAATTACGAGTTCATATGGAGATGCATCTTCGGATTATGTTTGAACTGTTTTCGGAGATGTATCCACAAATCACAGAAGAAAGATATTGGATTTGAAACAACCCAACCTGTTTGGTTTAAGATTGTTATCCGTTATTTTTCCCTTGTTGGTTTATGTGCTACTACGTACACTACCATAAACCATGACATGCAGACGACATTTGCAGAGAGATGGCATTCAAAGATGTCATCTTTAGACCATCTTATTAGCGAGATGACCTTCATCCTAGATGACGTCTCATGCCTCTTACATCTTTCCATAGGGGGAAAATTATCTGACCACAAAATGATTAGTTGGGTGGAAGTCAACGAAATGATGGTTATATATTAATGGGATAATCCAACTAATGTCACAAATGGGGTAGTTGACAACATAGATGCTCATGCTAGATTTAAATTCTTGGAAGAACTTTATAAATACCACTTGCAGATGGTTGTTTATGCTGACAATGATGATATGCAAGTTGAGTACCACCTATAATGTGCATTGAGGTGTTACCTTTTGTTCCTGGTTGACACATCCATGTTTGTGGGCAAAAGTGCAACCTACGTCGATGTGGTCTACCTTAAATACTTCACCGACTTGACGACGGTGTGGTTTATCTGTCTGATTTACTTGTACTCAAAGATGGACGAGAGTTGTCTTTAGAAGACAAAACAAATGACAGGAAGTTGTACGTTGTTTATAGTAATTTATTGTTACAAATATTTTCATAACTTTTTTGTTACACTTGTTACTAATATTTTATTTGAACCATTTTTAGGTATGAATCATCTCCCATTTTCCTCGCATCTCTGAGTGGGAATCTGTGTCAGACTACACCGAGGATTGACCATGTGCTCCCACATTTTCCCCGCTCAGAGTAAATCATGTGATTGAGCCATTATGAGTGTATCTTGACCGTCATGCAGTAGATGGCGTTGTCTTTAGCTTATAAGGCGGTCACTACCAGATGCGTCAATTGAACCTCATTTCACTATACTCTGGATGAATGACATGTGGGTTAAGTATGATGTATTCATATCTTATCGAGTGAGTGATACATCAGTTTGTGTATTTGTAGATTATTCCGAGATACCCCTCAGAGTCCGCTCCTCCCTCTGTCCGCTGCAAAGATCTTTATGGGATACTTGAGGATTTCGAGAGTCATTTGGTGCCAGAGAACTATCGCAAGGTGTCCGTTCCGATACACCAGAGTTATGCAGACGACTACATGACATGGTTTTATAGGGAGTCATACCCTATCTTGACAACAAACGCTCTCGTAGAAGACATTATTGTCGAGGCACGTAATGACTCGTAGTACAGGCGGAGAAGCCGAAGAGTTAGACATATTCAGTAGTTTATATTTGGTTGTATTGTTTTTTGTAATTTCAGAACAAGTTATGTATGGTCGATACATTTTGATTTTACTTTAATTAACATGTGACTTTTTTATTATATGTGTAGTATGTTTGAATCAATTAATGTATATGTTTTTTAATTTATGACCTAAAATATAATTTGATATTATAAAATTTAAATGTTTGGATAACGTTATTGTCTTGAAATCATTCAAGGGGATTTTCGGAGAAGTATCTCCGGATATATCCCAAATAATATACGAAGATGAACATATATCTTTGGATCATATTTTATTTAAAATGGGGTGACTATAAGAAATTACAAAGGTTGGTGTGGTCGTAAGTACGTTTGGAGATGTATCTTCGGACATCAATAAAACATTTTTAGGTTTTCATATATGTTATCCCATACGATGGAAAGATATTTTCCTAAATATTTTTATAAGACTATTTAGTTAAAATGATTATGCTACGAGACATAGAAAAAAGTCTTTTATAGTTTAATAAACCAATTTATTTAAATAAACATTATTGATTTTATTATTATTATATTATATTAGAGTTCAAATTAATATATGAAAATAAAGTTTAGTTATCTTCAAGAATTTATAATAATAAATCAAAAAATCTTATAAACAATATAATAAGTTATTATAAATTCTCTCAAATAAATAGTATTATAAAACTTATGCTAATAGATAAACTCTAATAAACCGGTGAAAAGAAATATTTAGTCTCGATTGTGGGTTCGAACTTACGTCTCTGTATAACTATCAATTAAATTCGCTTAACAGAACAATTTATTAATTTATTTAATATTGGTTAAATTATTTATTTACAAAATATTGAAGTAAATTTTTAAGTTGATTAGTAGCTTTCTAATACGTCAAGATGAGAGTTAAAAATATGATACACTATATATGAGATTTAGACTTTAAGTTTTTTAATAATAAAGATCCAGACTTTGTAAAGTCTACCTAGTTAGTGTACATCAATCCAGTAAAATTATTTTGCTGCTTTTGTATTGATTATTGAAGGAGAAATCAAGTGGATTATTTTATTTTTATTATACTCAAATTTTATTAGAAGAAACTAATAGAGTAATTAATACTTCTAATTAATTAAAAAAAATAACCATATGATCCTTATGACATGTTTATTTGAACATTAAATTTCTACTGTATAATATATGAGATTTTTCTAATTATATTTTAAATTAATTTCCATCAAAATCAAATAGTACTTTTTGTCTGTAATTACCAAGCAAATATTTAGAAATACTCATAGGCATGAACATTGTGCAGCATATAATACCAACTTATCCTTAAAGGGAGTTATATATATATATATATATATATATATATATATATATATATATATATATATATATATATATATATATATATATATATATATATATATATATATATATAACACATTACTTTTCAAACATAAACAAAAAGAACATCATCGTAGATTCCTCGAGGGAAAACAATTGTCGAAAAAAACCAAATGAAAAAGTGTCGGTAAATCAAGAAATGTTTGAAAAGTGCGATCTATGAGCAGTGGAGATGCTTGGCTCCACGTGCTTTTGTTGGAATTCAATTACATTCGATCAATCCTTTTCAAATCACCCTCAAATCTTTTCTCTTCCTTCACCCCTCCCTCAATGGCCTCAAGGTTAGCACTTTTCGTCTGAATTCATTTCTGTGTCACCCAAAAAATCTGATTTTTTTCATGATATCAATGTCAATTTTGCATTTTCGTGTGAATTTATTATTCTGTTTATGACATAGCAGGACAAGGTTTTGCATCAGGAGTTGTGAATCTTGGTGAAATAGAGGTTTTCATGGTCACAAGGTTTGATTTCATTTGGAGCAGTGCTATACTAGACTCAAAAAAAGCTGTTATATTCTATAGGCCTGTGGGAATACCTGACAGTTTCCATATCCTTGGTCACTATTGTCAAACCAGTGACAAGCCTTTACGGGGTTTTGTACTTGTCGCGAAGGAAACGCGAACTTGCATGAGCGAAATTAATGACGAAAAGTTACCTCCTCTGAGGAATCCTCTTGATTTTAAGTTAGTTTGGAGTTCGAATGAGCCTGACAGTCTTGAAATTTCAAGTGGATGTGGTTACTTCTGGCTACCCGAACCTCCTGAAGGTTACAAGGCTGTTGGCTACTTTGTTACGAACAAACCCAATAAGCCTGAGTTGAATGAAATGTGTTGTGTTCGCGCTGATCTAACTGATAAATGTGAACCTTATCGGGTGGTATTTGCTGTTAGTTCTAGAAATCCTGAGTTTTCATTTCAGGTATGGAGTTCGAGACCTTGTGACCGTGGCATGCTAGGGAAAGGTGTTTCTGTTGGGACTTTTATCTGCACTAGCGGTTTGAGTAATGGAGAAGAGGGTCCTGTTGCATGCTTGAAGAACCTGAATCCTGCGCTACCATCAATGCCTAATTTGCAACAAGTTCATGAACTTACTAAGCATTATGGTCCTACTCTTTTTTTTCATCCTGAAGAAATTTATTTGCCTTCTTCTGTTGATTGGTTTTTCAACAATGGAGCCCTTTTATACCAAAAGGGTGTGTCTGCGGGAGAGGGAATAGATGCAGCCGGCTCAAATTTACCGTGTGGAGGATCAAATGATGGCCAATTTTGGATAGACTTGCCGAGTGATGATCGGAGGGATTTTGTCAAACGCGGGGACTTAAAAAGTGCAAAGCTATATATTCATGTGAAACCAGCTCTTGGTGGGACTTTTACAGACATTGCAATGTGGATATTTTGCCCCTTCAATGGGCCAGCCACTTTGAAAATTGGACTTAAGAATATACCTTTGAGCAAGATTGGCGAGCATGTTGGCGATTGGGAGCATTTCACGCTTCGTATATGCAACTTCGCCGGAGAGCTCTATAGTATATACTTCTCGCAGCACAGTGGCGGCGAATGGGTGGACGCACGTGACTTGGATTATATTGATGGCAATAAAGCTATTGTTTACTCGTCAAAAAGCGGACATGCAAGTTACCCTCGTCCTGGAACATATATCCAAGGGTCTTCAAAATTAGGGCTTGGCATTAGGAACGATGCTGTTCGTAGTAATTTTTACGTGGATTCAAGTATCCATTATGAGATTTTTGCGGCTGAATATCTCGGAAATGCTGTCGCTGAACCTAATTGGTTGCAGTTTATGAGAGAGTGGGGTCCCAAAATTGTTTATGATTCAAAAACGGAGTTGGATAAGATTATCAACGCGCTTCCTCACATGCTTCAGTCTTCAATGAGAAACTTGTTTAACAAGCTTCCAGTGGAACTGTATGGCGAGGAAGGTCCTACTGGGCCAAAAGAGAAAAATAATTGGATACAAGATGAGAGATGGTAGATCTGATGATTTGTGCACTAATGATGGAATAGTTGCAAATCTCTCACCACAGTTGGATTGAAATGAATGAGAATTCTTGCACTCATTGCTTCTGTTTGGTATTCGACATGTTTTGCAGATCCAAACTTATTTAGCATGGAAATGTATGAAGGACTCGCACAGTTTCTTCTTCATATTCTGCAAAAGCCAAAAGCAACTCAAGGCATTGAGCATCTCACAGTTCTCTTATTTCCTCAACAAATTGGGCATTTAGAATTTTGATGCACCGACTTGAGGTAGAATTATCAGAAATATTGTTAAATATGTGTTATAGAAGCTGTAATCTCCATTTTTATTGATTTCTAGATGAGGAAATCTCGACATATCATATATCTTTGACCGATTGATAGGCATTAGCTGTTGTAGGAATGTTTATAGGATTAACATAAGAAATATATTCTTGAGTAATTATAGGAAGTTGGAGTCTAATATTTGATGTTTATTCTTGTATATATGTTCTCATAATATCAATGGAAAAGTTTGACAGATACCATTCTTTAGCTATTTCGTCTTATGTTCATAATCTCTCTATACTCAAATTATGTTCCTTTTAAAATATAATTAGATTAATGATTTCTTCTATTCATTTTCTACATTTTTTTAAAATTTTCAGCTCGTTTCCTATTATACACTTATCGAACTTGCAATTTTGATCTCTTCTAGAAGGCTTATATATCATAACCATTTTATTTGGAACTTGTAACCTGTTGGATGTTAAACATCCAGCATTGAGTTTGGTTATGATTTTACACAGAACTTCACATACTACATAAATTCATCACAACATTCATATTTTGCGAGTTTCTCTCTTCTGTGATACACATGGTTGCTATTGGAATTGTCAAGGTTTCCAAGAGTATATTTACAAGGTACGTCATCTCTACCCTCTTTATTGAGAAATTGAATGATTCCAAGTACGATAGTTGGACCGGTGACATCAAATTATGGATTCTTGGTCAAGGTTACAAAGTCCAGTAACCGAAATGGGAACAAATTGATGGTTAGTTGTTCATTTTTATCAAGTCCACACTTCACTCTGATATTAAACTGATCTTTTGTCAACATATATTGGTAGCATCTATCTTTGCACTTTTTGTTATGTTAATGAGCTCCTACATCTTCGGCAAACACTACAACTGAACAAAAGGAGGAACATGAACAACACGACACCTTCTTCATGTCCATTGCTCTATGTGACTTGCCTTAGAAGTACTTCACTACTCCTGAGCAAAATTTGAATTCTGCATGTGTTTCAGATATCTCTAGTACATCTGTTATTCACCACTAAGTACCTGCAAAACTCTTTTGCTGCACCTGTATCACTTTGAAATAATCTAAATGCTTTCGGAAAAGGTCATCTAACTCCAAACCCCGTCCCAAGCGTGAGCATTGTAACCGACTCGCGCATATTATTGACCGATCATTGAAATTGCATTGTAGGCCTGAACATCAGGTGAATGCACTCAAGTTGATCATTTAGACATTATTCAAACCACATCTTCCCTTCAGGGTTTTCTGACAAGCTTCAAGGATTTTCTCAGGTAATGTCAGAGTAATTAGAACTCTGGTTCTAATGCTTTGGTTGCACACATTATTAATTCTCATGTTTTCCTCTCTCATTCATCATATCATGGCCCTTGAGTGCATCTGATTATGTTACCTACATAGGCCGCCATAACGTATTACTTTTATTTAGTAGGCTTTACCGTATGATGTATTTGGAGTGTTTAAGAGATCTAGATATGGTTGGTGATTATTCTCGGTATATGGAGTTGAATGCTACAACAGAGTTCGGGAAGAGGCAACTAGCAGAATGTATGAAACTGCTTTGAGCAACATATGCATGTAATTATTTCATTAGATGTTAAAAGTATTTTATTTAATGTTGTTTCCTGATTAGTATACATTGATGCAGACATGACCTATAAACATTTTTCCAGTATTGGCGGTGGGAGTATGAGCTAGAGTACAAGGAGATGGAACCTCGACCTAACTTATTCATTCCCACTAAATGACACCCTCTTACAAAATTGTATTGAGAGCGTATGGATCGGCTACTATCACAAGATGCGTGGTTTGGCTCTTATGACACTCGCTGTGTCACATGTCTGTTAAATGACATATGCTTTTGTTCTAGTTTGATCATATGCAGATTGTGAATGGTCTGTATTATCCCGAGTGACTCTTGCATCAGTTTGCATACGTGCTTGCAGAGGATATAATAGTAGACGAGTATGGTCCATGCATGTGCGCGTATCCGAAACTTTTCATCAGAATTACTGTCTAATAAGGTCATAATATGGCTAATGTTTGTTTGTGTAATTTGAAGGTTCAAATATCAATAAAAACATGCATTTTGTTGTAAATTAGATTAAATAATATAAAGTTTAACTCATAGAATCTAGACACATGTTGAGGATGAATTTTATGTTTTGATCATATAATTCGAACTCCTTTTGAGAGTGTTTTTGAATGTTTTGGATTTTATAATCTGAAACGTGTCAACCTTGTGATTTTTATTATATGGTCTAGATTATACCGACACATTCTATGAATTAAAATACACGGGAACTTACATAAAATAATATATTTGATTCATTTGAAATTCACATTAGAAAAACATTAAACCTAGTTAGAATGAGCTCTAACCTAGTTGCAAATTATTTATAATTCCTCATTTGTTTAAGATAAGTGTCAATGTTATACTAAATGCTTTAAAATATCAACTAAACCAAATGAATTGTCATCAACCACCTTAACACAAGAAAGATGGTTGATTGTCCATCAATGGAAGATGATTAATGTGTTTTATTTTCTCCGGGTTCTTTAGATTTTGGATTTTAGAATCATTTTGACAAAACGACAGCCAAATTGATGCTGATTTCTAAAAAACGTGAAAGGGTCCAAATATATAAAGTATTCCAATAGACAAAAATTATGAAGTAATAATCACAAACACACAACACATTGCCGCAGCATAACAGAAAATTGTGGAAAAATCCCAGAATCATAAATTTTATGAATCAAGGCACCAGATATAACATTCAAATAAGATGAGGGAAATCAAGGGAGAATAAGCAACTGGTTCGGCCGGTATCCATCTTTCTATCCAATATTCATGCACTTAACGCGGGGTATCAATACAGTAACAGAATTTAGGTAATCATTGGACATGTACAAACTTCTATAATCATAGCAAGTCACATATCTTTATGTACCCTGAAAGGCGAAGTAACTATATTCTTCATCCCTCCAGATGAAATTGATTACCAGTCACAGTTACGCATTCACCAATCGCAAAATCACAATGCCAAAATACCTACAAGAGAATGAAAAATATACATTAAAATGTAATGACATGATAAATAGATTGGAAACTCGTGATTGAAAGATGAAGATATTCCAAACCTGGAAAACTAGAAAGATGAAGTTCCTAGTCCTAATGAAGAATATCCAGCAGCTCTCATCTCCTTTAGTGTTGAGGACAACCAGTCCAAACCCTCATAAAGGCCGTCGCCCCTAAGTGCACAAGTGCTTTGTATGTGCCATTTTCTATTCTTGAGATCAAAGAGACCTAATCCATCACATACTTCCCTTGCCGTCATCGCTCCTCTCTGAAAAAGAAAAGGATAACATTTTATTATAACTAGGCTTAAAAATAAGGCAAAACATTGCCCCAAGGTAGATTGTTCAAGAGGAGTTATCAGCTAGCACTACAAGGATATCAATAATCGTACAAAATAGCAGGTGTTCTTTGACAGTTAGAAGTTCCATTTATGAAACTTGACACGTTGATCATGCTCACACGGAATGTAAGTTCAACAAAAGGAGAAGTGTTTCTAACCCAGAGGTGAAAGTTGGAGACCACATCATCCCACAAATCACACGGTTTAAATATCTTGGGTCCGTAATACAAAACGAAGGAGAAATAGAAGGTAATATAAAATGTAATAAATAAAAGAGAAATATAAACCATCGAATTCAAGTTGGGTGATGGAGGAGGGGACACTAAAATACCGCTCAAGTTGAAGAAACTTTTTTATCGGAGAGCAATAAGATATGTAATGTTGTACGGGACAAAATGTTGGGCAATTAAGACCAAGCATCAATTGCACCCAAAAACTTGAGAAACAAAACTTCCCTCTATGGTATACTATTTAAGTCGCACCCAAATGATTGAAGACCAAATCTTCTTAAGTCGCACCCAAATGATTGAGGACCAAACCTTCTCTCTGTCATGTACCAAATTATGCAAACCATGGATCGAGGGAGAATTTCTACATTAATATTTAAAGCCAATAACTACCATAGGAATATTGGACTTCCTTGGGTCCCATTGTCCGATCAAAATTGATGAACTCCAAGAAATCATTTCAAAAGCAAACTCAGTCTCCATTTCTTCCATATCTCTCATCACAACATTCCAAAAATCAAAGCCATCTGGTTTAGGAAAATATTGGACAAAGACCCCACATTCCCAAAAGCATGCACAAATTTCATATACATCTCAACCAAACCGGTTTCCAACATATCGTTTCCATCCACTAAAGATTCCAATGCAAACTCATGTATCTCTTTTCCATTTTGCAACACCAGTGGACACACTAATAAAGGCTAACAAGAATTTCTAAATGCAGCCACACTAATAACCTCATTTTCTTAATGTAGTCAAAATCTTCCACATGGATCCTTGGTTGTCTAAATCTATTGATCATGGAGTTCTAAATTGGTGAGGCTTCACTTTCCTTTCACTGATACACACCAAAAACTCCCTCATTCTATGGCTTTAAATTGAAATTGACAATCACATAGTTGAAAGTGATCATGTTCCATCCTTCCCTTTTATTGAAAAGTTCCAAAGCGTGACCCCATTTGCAGCACTTGGAATATATGTTAATAAGTGCAATAAACTTCATATCAAATGCACAAACTTTAAATTTAGCATTAATCCCCTGAACGTGCATCACAAATCAAATTCTCAAAGGGAAGCACAATCAGACGTGATATCTACTTATAGGTATTCCCTGCCAACTAAAACTGTTGCCAAAAATTCATCCGTATCAACACCAGTTTTCACAACACCCACATGCAGTTCTTTCCCATCTTTTCCTAGTCCATCAATAATAGTTTTAACGAATGGTATAAGCTTGCTAATCCTCTTTATGACATAGTCTAAAAAGATTTGGCTTCAGAAGAACCAATCCCATTAGCTAAATCAAAGGTTGAGAAGTTATTTCCATCACTTATAGCTGCAAAAGTAATGGAATGCACTACTCCTTTTTCAGTTGACCTTTCTTTTGCGAGCTTCTTCTATCCATCTCAGTCTAGCAATTAAGAGAACTTGGTAAAACCCCCACATACAAATCAAATACTTTAATTTCCCATTATGACAACACTAGCAAGCCTCTTGGTATATAACCAATGGATAACTCCCATTCTTATGACATATTTCCCATACTTGAGAGTGCACTAGCAACCTAGTGGTTTTTAAGTTTAACCCCTGGATAAACCATGCACACATATTCTTAATGAGTTTGCTTTGGCCTAGGAATATGCATTGTCCTTGAATTCCATAAATGTATGCTAGCTCCCTAAATTAAACAACAAATCATCTAGCAGGTTAGCATTGTTTTGGGTTTTACCTGTGGGATTTAGAATTAAACCCACGTCATAGTTTAAACATATTTCTATCTCTTTATTGTGCTGGGTCGGGCCCATTAAGTCTGAACGTTGACCTGACTTTCACTTTGTCCTCCCTTCCATCTTCATCGAGAAACTTTCACGTGGCAACATAAACACCCCTGCTCTCTTTTCTACCATTGTCTGGGCGGTTTGAACCCACACTAACCACATTAATCTCAGTCCATGTTGATCCCGATTGATTATGGTAGCACCAGAAGCTGTGACGGTGCTTGAATCAGCAGCGACTGTGTCCCTGAGGCTAGCCCCCCACAACCACAACAATATTGATCAAGCAGGTGGCTCCGGCAGATCTGGAGGTCGTCTGGTCCAAAGCCCATCCTCGTACAAGGGATCGTCCAGTTTCTATGGCTTTGGACCGGGTGGTGCCTTAGTCAGCGAACCTAATTCTGACGGCTCAGGCGGAGGTAGTGGATCGATCCCAACTGTTTGCTCTCTTTTTCTCACCGACTTCGGATTTGTTATCCTCACTTCAGTTTCTCCATCTCTCACACATGTTGCAATTTGCATATTCTCTACTACTACATCAATAATCTTTTCGGCCTCAAGTTCAAATTCTCTGTGGTGCGCTTCTTCTCTACGTTGACGTAACAAGACATTGTTATCTGTTTCTTCTTTGTCAATAGAAGCCACTCTTATCACTTATAACCTAGACTTCTTTCTTGTTTCCATCTATGTCTGAGATTCTGACGGTGTTTCTGGACTTTTTCCCGCATGGTTTTCTTCATCTGAGCCCCACATCTTCTCATCAAAGCTACGGAAAATGATGTCCAGTTGGCATCAAAGTTGTCTTGACACCAAGACTGAAACCACAACAAAGCAACACCCTCCATTCTCATGAATGCCCGCAACACTTTATTTGATGAATGGGTTTTCTGCTCCTGAAAAACAGTTCTGCTTTGATGATCCATCCAAAAGGGTCTTCACCCACAAATTACGGCTGTCTTTCATTCACAAACCAATTGTATGATTCTGATTCTTCCTTCTCGAACAGAACACTGGCTCTCAGTCAATAATCCGACATGTCGCCCCAATTGTTAGTAACCCAATTAAAGAGATAAGAGAAATGTATTATTAATGATTAAAAAAACTATTACAGAGAATAAATCCCCAATAACTCCAGAGCAAAGCTCCTCAAAGGAAGAAGAAATTCTTCATTTGCCCAACCCTAAGGTTCTAGTACAAAATGATACTGACCCCCCTTCATCTTTCCCTCCCACACGCCCCATATACTCCCTCTCACGTGTAACTCATTCCACTATGTCTAACTAGCTTGCCAGCTCAGCATTCTCTATCTATTTGGATCTTTCTCTTATTGGGTCCCATTAATGGCAGAGAGCCAAAATCCCACCACTTTGTCAGCTTTGTAGCGCAGAGCCATAAACCCGCAATATTGACAGATATTTACCAATGCGGCAAGCCCAAAAACCGCCACTATATCCGCCATGGCCAATATTCATTAACTTTGGGAGACAAGAATATTTGAAAATATTAACTTGGGTATTCACTAACCTACCTCAACAACAATCAACAAGCAAATCGTATCTCACTAAGTGGGGTCAGCTACATGAATCAACTTTTGCCATAATGTTTTATCTAGAACCATGCTTCAATCCAAATAATTAATCTCGAGATCTTTCTTAATAACTCCTCTTATAGTCTTTCTAGGTCTTCCTCTTCCTCAAGTTGTTTGACTTTTCTCCATCTGATTTACTCTCCTTACCACAGAATCTACATTTCTTCTCTCTACATGCCCAAACCACCTAAGTCTATTTTTCACCATCTTCTCTACTATAGGTACTATCTTAACACTCTTTCTAATATTTTCATTTCTAATCATATCTTGTCTAGTCTTACCACACATTCAACGCAAGATGTAAAGAAATTACACGCAGGTTGGAATGTCCTAAAGTTTTTTTTCTAGCAACTTTTAGACAACAGAAAGAAAGCAAAAAAATAAATAAATATAGATGCTGCAGCAAGATCAAAATTGAGTCAGAATGATCACATGGAGGACCAGCTATAGGAATTACACAGACGGTGTAGGTAAAGATTTTTCAAGCTAATTCAGTTTCATATTTCTCTTATGGTCCAAGCTACCTATCAGCTATTAGCAGGGAAAAAGAATTGTGCTATTTAGTACTCCCTACTCCACTAATTCCTTATTTATTTTATCTCAATTCACTTAACTACTCCACTAATTATTATTATTAGTAAGGATATTTTAGTAAATGAGAGTTGTTTAATCATTGAAATCAACCAAACTAATATTTTTTTCAGAACAGTGCACAACTAAAATGAGACACTTATAATAAGACAGAGGGAGTACCGGCCAAATTACACAATTGGGAAAAGAGAAAGGCAGAATTCTTTTTATGCCAACGAGCATTATATGGGAAAGAAATCCTAAACCTTTCAACAAATTCCAAACATTGCAACTATTTGAATGCCTGATATAAAACCTGCCTTATTTGCAATGTTGGCATTGGTAAATGCATTAATTATATCATATTCTCCTAACTCTGATATAGAATTAAAAAATGTCAACCAGTTCACATATTTATGCTTTGAATTCATCTTTACAGGTCATTAAGAAAAAATAAGTAGAACACGTGTTAAGAAGATACACATACCAGGTCCTGTTTGTTGGCTAACACCAAGATGACACTGTTGAGCATAAATGGGTCATTTATGATATTCTGCAAGTAATCCATAGATAAGTTCAAAGTCTGTTGGGAATAAAATGGTGTGTGTTTGTGTGTGTATGTGTGCGCGCGCGCGCGCAATAAGTTTTTTACTTCATTACCTGAAATTCTTGCTTTGCTTTCCCAATTCTCTCGCGGTCCAAACTATCAACAACATAGATCTACATAAAAATGCACATATGTATCAACGTTGATACATTAGACCCGTATCCTGTCTTTTCAGTCCTCTAGAAAATATGAATACTTGTAGCAAAAGGAAAATTTAACAAACCAACTAACACACAAATCTATGCTTACCAGACCATCTGTGTTGTTAAAATAATGCCTCCAGAGTGCCCTCAATTTCTCTTGGCCTCCAACATCCCAAACGGTGAAAACAACATTCTTATACTGAACCTTCTCTACATTGAAACCTACAATGCATACAGACTTTTAAGCCTCAAACAACGCATGGGTTATTTCCAACAATAGAAGCCAACATGTTATTTCATCACAGTCGAAAACCAATTCCGTCAAAAAGAAATTTGGTATATTAACATGTTAACACCACACAGCCAAGGGGAACATAAAACAACTCAACTCACAAACATATTCAAAGCAGAAAAAGAAACAACAACCAAGTAGATAGATAACCAGCAATAATAAGCTAATAAATCTTCCACTAAAACTTCCAAAAACAACTTCATTAGCATTAATTAACAAGTAGGTGCAAAATGAGAAAACCAAAATACACATCTTTAAGAAATTTTAACATAGGAAACAATGAATTTGATTATGAGTTGAATTAATAAAACCAACCAATTGTAGGAACAGTGGATAAAACTTCTCCAATGTGAAGCTTGTAGAGTATAGTTGTTTTTCCAGCAGCATCAAGACCAAGCATGACAACCTGAACAGAATCAAATTGAAATATTAAATAAAACAAACCTAAAACTATATTAACAATTTGGGAAAAATTAAACTCTGATTAATCAAGCACAAAATCAGCATCATTACCGAAAAAAAAAATACATATATTGATCTTAGATTATTAATTTATAAAAAAAATTCAAAAAAAGTGAGATTGAGAAGGAAAAGAGAGGTTACCCGCATCTCGGTATTGCCGAAGAAGGAATCGAAAAGCTTGCGAAAAGCTTGACCCATTCTATCAAAATCAAAGAAAAACCTTTGCTTGATTGATTATACGATTCTTGGAAACACGAAAAAGAGGTTTTTGAATTACGAAATGCAAAGGGAAGGGAAGGGAAATTGAATTGAATTGAATTGAATTGCGTTTCCTTCAACCTTCCCTGTTGCGTTTGATTTGGAAAATTGAATTATCAGCACCTTGTTATTAATATTATGATATACTAGCTTAAACAGAATGGGAATCTTTCACCTTTTCGATTTTTAAAACATTTTACTTAAAGAAAATAATACTAAATTACTATATTTTGTAAAATTGATTATTCAATCATTTGTTTGTTATGAAAAAATGGTTAAAGGACATGCACAATTATTTTATACTAACAGCTAATCATAGTTTGTTTTTACAAAATTAGGAATTTTTTAATTAACTTTTTAAAAAGTTATTTTTGAGAATTAAATTATCAATTTTATGGGTGGCGGTGAAAGAAAGGGTCTGGATGGTGAAAGTGGATGACGAGTATCCTTGTTGAAATTGATGTACATTTTTAGAATATTATGGTAAAAATAAATGACAATGTTTAGAGAAAATTATAATTGTCTAGAGTCATTAAATGTTTCTAGATTGTTCTAATTAATAACTCTTAGATTAACTTATAGTCTAGAAAGTTCTATATCAATGTAGTGTAGAAAATACAACAAAAATCTAGATAGTTCTATTATAGAAAAATCCTCAAATACGTATAAATAGACAAATATATGTTTAATTGTATTCAAGCCTTTAAGGTCCAATGTCAATAACATTGGAGGCTTCATCATACTATCACTCTCCTCCTTCGATAAGTTGATTATTTATGTGTTACCTCTTGTCCCGTGTTACTAAATGCTTTAAACTAGCTCTTACACTACTTGCTATTATCTTTCAACTAACTATCAAAGCTTTTTACACTATCCAACTACATTCTAGACTATCACTACAACCTCAAACACCAACAGTGACATCAGAGGTAAGTTCGGTCATTCATTGGGCATATCAAACTTTTTCTTCTTGTCACGAACTATTTTATTAAAACTAGAAAATGAGATCTCTGACTCAAACACAAAAGGAATACATGTAGTCACACGGCTCGACTCTGTTTGAGTTCAAACCTAAAACTAGAAAATGAGATCTTTGACTCAAACACAAAGGAGTACAGATAGCCACACGACTCGACTCTGTTTGAGTTCAAACTCAAAACTAAATATGAGAAAGAGGAGTTCAGGAAACCTAATAGTCTGACCCTCTTAATTTCAAGTCCAACTAATGACATAAACCTATGGCAAATAAGGCTCAAGTTTTGATAGAGCAAAAGTCCAGGCGATAAAAAAATTGAGACATGTGGCCTCTGAGGCTCAACTTGAGTACAAACCTAGGAAGACAAATACAACCACTAGAGCATGAATGAGTCCCTGTCAAAATTCTTCTACAAGAATAACAAGGAGACTCATCAGCAATGAAGAAGCAAGAGTGATCCTTGTCAGAAATATTCAATAAGATCAATAAGGAGATTCACATGCAACTAGACAACAAAAGTGATCATTGTTAGAAGTCTTTAACAAGACAAACAAGAAAGATCACAAGCGCAACTAAAGAGATAATTGTGACAAGTAGTGTGACAAAATTGAATCACAGTGGAGATAATATTTTTCAAAATAAGATATTACATATAAGTATCAATGCGTGAGGGGATAGTTTTACAATTTCACATTTGAACAACTATAGACTACACTCGGAGTTACTGAAATATGCATCAAGGATGAGTGTTGAAATTGATGCACATTTCTAGAACATTATAGTAAAAATAAATGACAATATTTAGAGAAAACTAGAATAGTCTAGAGTCTCTAAATGTTTCTAATTAATAACTCTTAGATTAACTTATAGTCTAGAAAGTTCTATATCAATGTAGTGCAGAAAATACAACAAAAGTCTAGATAGTTCTATTCTAGAAACATTATCAAGCACATATAAATAGACAAGCATATATATAATTGTATTCAAGCCTTTAAGGTCCAATGCCAATAATATTGGAGGCTTCATCATACTATCACTCTCCTCCTACAATAAGTTGATGACTTATATGTTGCCTCTTGTTCCATGTTACTAAATGCTCCAATAATATCTCACACATTACTTCCTACTATCTTTCAAATAACTACCAGAGCTTTTTACACTATGAAACTACATTCTAAACTATCAACCAATCAATTACCAAGACTCCTGGAAAAAAAACTATTTTATAAATAAATAAATAAAAAGTTCTGCTAAGGTTTATGTATAATGAATCAACCATCATTGGAGAATCCTCTAATGAACCATTCAAAACACTCAAAATATGAAAATTCGATAGATCGAACTAGGAAAAGAACTAAGGAAGGAGATAAGGGTTTTATAGTTGTATCAATCAGACCTATCAGATATGAAGATTTAGGTTATGAGCACAAAAACATCCATGAAGGAAAATTGAACCAACAAGGTCCTTCAGGTAGTGGTTCTAAATACTGTAAGGAAAACGTTGTTGGGAAGGTGGGGGAAGATCTAAGAGATGGAGAGATTGTGATAAGTGATGAACATATGGAGATGATGATAGAGGTTTGGGAGTCACGGTATAAGGGATGCGGGTGGGATGATACGACTGCCCAATTTTTGTCTTATCTAAGGCTAAGGAAAAACGTATCTAATGCCCTTGTAGGATAGTAGTTATTGTGAAGCTTCTTGGAAGGAAGATAGGTTATGAGGAATTGGAAATTATGTTGAAACAAATGTGGGTCCAAAACGACATTATTAACACCATCAGTCCGGGAAACGAGTATTATCTTTGTTGCATTTTCACACGAAGATGATAAAAATGCAACTTTTTTTTATGGACATTGGTTCATATATGACCACTACTTGACGATGAAAGATTAGAGTCCATATTTTCATCCGGAACGTGATACAATAAAAAAGTTGCAGTTTGGATTCAAGTTGCTGGTTTGCCAATAGAATACTATAACGTGAGGATATTGTCATCTATTGGTAACAGAATAAGAAGAACAATGAAATTGGATAAGAATACATTGCAAGTGGAAAGAGGAAAATATGCAAGAATATGTGTAGAGGATGATCTGACAGATCCAATTTTGGCAATGTTTTACATTAAAGGCATAATGTACAAAAAAGAGTATGAATGACTTCACCTTCTATGTCTAGTATATGGAAGGTTCGGTTACTACTTACTATAGAGAAGGGTGTCTAGATAAAAAATTGGAAGATGATGAGACGTGACGAAAGAGACGGTAGAAGGGAATAACATGGAGAATATGCAGAGAGGTGAACAATCTAGTAAGGATATGGGAAATGTAGGTCCATGGAGAGTGGTTCAAAAATAGAAAAAGGGAAGAAAATTAATGAATTATCGGAAAGTACAGTTGTCAGTGACACTCGACGAAAATGAATGCATTGTTGGATCCATATTTGTTGTATAGAGAGAGGAGATACCTGAATTAATTGGAGATATAAATGGTAATCATCAGACATTAATAGGGGTAGTAGTGGAAAATATGGTAACATAAGAGAACCAGTATAATGAAGAGACAAAAGATACTATAATTAAGGAATCTGATTTTACTGGAGTTAAAAAGAAGCAACCAATAAAAAATGTGAGTACCAAGAATGTGCTTGTAACAACTCATATAATATATATCTATAATAATATCATACAAGTGTTAATTAATAGTATTGTCACAACATAAATGCCTAGCAACATCTTTATATACATGTCCATAAAATAAAGATACAACACATGGTACATATCATACAGTGGTTCTTAAATAAAAATCCAAGATCTAAGTACAATATCTACAATTGTACAAAATCCACAGTGAAAGATTTCAATAAGAGTTTCCTTTGAAACATCAATGCATAACTCTTCTTGTATATTAAACCCGCAAACAATACCTGAAAAGCAACAACAATATTGAGGTGAGATAATAATCTCAGTGAGTTCCCTATCTTATGGGTCCACTCGGATCTACAAGGTTCTAATCAAAACCTAACTCAAGTCACAAAGGGGGAAAGACTTGAGTACACAAAACATGTAATGTAAGGAATCATGTCTCTTGAGTGCATTAACTCAAACAATCACTAATCGGAAACAAAATCAAGGTATTTCCCCCCAGCCAATCCTACATCTAGGATTATCGAAACGGGTCACAGATTATTGTATAATACTTTGACATACGTATGAACTTCAGATTCCAAGTGATCACGTCCACTTCAATAATCGTTGCTTCCTATGAGACTCCAAACCCCTTTCAAGCCTTTTACCCATATGGAACTCACTCCACTTTGGAATCCACCGCCTTTGGGATTCAACCTAGGTCATTCAAGTATGAGTGTGTACTTTTACATACACATGGACTTCAAATTCTAAGTGATAACATCCATTTCAAGAATTTTCATTTCCTATGAGACTCTAAATCCATTTTAAGTCTTTTACCCGTATGGAATTTTCACCCACCATGAGATCCACCATTTTTGTGACTCAAGCACGAGTCATTCAAGTACCGGTGCGTACATCCCAATTCTTACTCTATATAAGCATCACAAATTAGGACAACACAATCAAGGGGTTGTTTATGACTACATAATTAAGTAGAAACACAATGTGATTGTATTCAACAATCATAAAGTGACCACATTCATTGATTCTAATAACAACAACACATGTTCCATATAAAGCATCTCACTTTCAAATATGGTAACCATTCATTCATGACACATACACCTAGGTATCATATCGCATATATGTCGCCTTCAAATGTTATCTTAGTCATATTTTTAACTTAATTTATCCTTCTAGTCCATTTACCTAGTTATAAACATAAGTTTCCTCACTCATCTTCTTATGGTTTTAAATAAGTTATTTCTCATTCAATGCAAAGATATGATAACATCGAAACATATTATATATTTGGATTGACTCACACATGCTTTATTGTCTTTTTGTTTTTAATTCTAGTAGTATGTTGGTATTTTGTCTGTATTTCAGGTACCTAACCAAGTGAGAGTTCTAGATGAAGAAATGAGGCAAATCAGATGAAAAACAAAGAAAAAGACATACATAATTTTCACTCACGACGTCCAGCATGGCATTTGTTATGGAGGAAGCTATAAGGTGGTGAGGTGTCCCATGACCCAACGGTTACAAAGACCAAGTTTGTGCATTTTGTGAAGGTGGCGTTCGCCACAATGGGGATGGTTTTCGCCATCCCTTGTAAAAATGCACCAGTCAAAGAAGTTGAAGAATGGGCATTCCACTACTTCCTTTTTCCTCTCACACAAATCCAGCAGCAATGACTTCATCTCCAAGACTTGGTAGCACTATAAATAGGTGTTGAAACTCACTATTGAAGACATTCAAGCTTAGTACAACTTAGGCCATATATTTACATTTTGAAATCTCTAATTCTTCACATCAGAGAGTTATTGTGTTATTATTGTTATTGAGTTTAGAGCACTTTACTTTGTAGTATTTAATCTTGCCATCATTTACATTCCGTTCAAGTTTTCCGTTGATTATGTATGTGCTAGATTCAAGTCTCTGATTGGAGTAGGTTCTTATTATATTAAGTATTATTTAATTTCATTTGTTTTCCTATTTACTTTGCATGCCTGTTATTTTACATGATTTACTTTAATTTCTAAGCTTAATTTATACCATTGCATGTTCTTAATTTTAATTGAATCGCTTAATATGTTTAATTCCTATTTCAATCAAAATCCATAATGTTTACCATAAATATGTCCAACTAATATGTTAGTACTGGAATATGAGGACCGTTGATTCGACGACACTCCATCTGTTATATTTTTAGGATTACTATTAGGGCTATTTTGGTTTTATTACAATTTTTTAGAAATTAATTTGATCAGTTACTACGAGAGTAGAACCGTGAATATGTCAGGTAAAATCGAAAGACATCTGACACGATAAAATTGATTAGTTTTTGGTTAATAATTACCGAGAGAGAACTTTATTAATTAATTAGGAGAGATTAATATTTCTAGAAAATGATTTTAAAACTATTTTTGGACACGTTTATAAGGTTAAAATTTGGTTGGTCGAGCGAAAGCTGGGAACCCTTTTAAGTTAAACTTTTCAATCAAAATCACTTTTCAATTGAGTAAAAGAACTAGTTTCTAAAAACGGTTTTGTTACTTTAACACAAACACAATCGGGAACACGAGAGCGAACATCATAAATTAAAGAGTAAAATTTGGTTCCGAATACGCGATAGCAACAGTTCCTTTTTAATTAATTATTTTTCAATGAAAAACATATTTCCCCGTAAGTAGTTCTACTTAGAGATAATAGGAGTATTGTTTATTCATGAGAGTCGCATTCCAGTATTACATCCCTAAATTTATTAAAAGTCTATTATTTTATTTTGGTGTTCATATTACAAACCTTTTAATGATCGCCTTAGATAAACAACGCCGTAATAGAAAACGATAGATTGACCATTAAGTATATATGGGTTCACAACCTTTTATATTACTCTGACACGCTTCATATACCTGCAGAAAATACCCATCAACGTATAACAACATACATATAGCTTCAATTAAATGCATTCACATCATAATGTTATACATAAAACATATAACATACTAAGATTCATAAACATTCATAACAAATTTGTTGTAAATGTGCCTTAAAGCCTTTGTTGATGAAAAAAAGAAAACATATTTTGGAGATTGCATTTACCGCGAAAATAGAAAGTTTTAGAAAATCTGCGAAAAAAAGGAAAAAAAATCGAGTTGTGAATAGTGCCATATGTATGGATGAATAGTATTGTCTGTACGGATGAATAGTATTGTCCGTACGATGAATAATATTTTCAGTTTTCGGGCTCTTTTTTTTGTTCGGTCCATGGATCCAGATTTTGGGATTTGTTTATTGGGTATTTGTTATTATAAATATGTATCTCTTGGTGTGTGACAATCTTAGGGTTTACACCAACAAGGGAGAGAAAAGGTTTAAAGGTATTAGGTTTCAGCATAAAGAAAACCTTGGATTACACCTTGGGTTTGAGTGATTCATATATTGAGAATTTGAGAGGTTGGGAAACACTTAGGTAGAAAATAGGGTTGTTCTTGGGCACCTTCAGGGTTGTTCTTGGGAACCTGAAGGCGATGATTATTTTCTTGTAAGTCATATGTAATCTCTTGTAACAACTTTCTGAGTATAGTGAATTGGAGAGTTGTTATCCCCCCATAGTAGATCGTTTGATCGAACTGGGTAAACAAGCCTTCGTTTTGTTTCTTGCCTTATTATGTTATATTATCTGTGTATAAATTATTATTATTATAGATAATTTATTTTGGTTGCTACTATTCTTTGCCCCACAAATTGATATTGAATTTTGTTGTAATTCACAACAAGTGGTACGATGAGCATGGATCAAAGTGAGCATCATGGTTAGTAGATGGGAGATCGAGAAATTTTCCGGTAACAACGAATTCGGGTTATGGAAAATTAAGATACAAGCAATTTTAATTCAAGAGAAGTGTATCGATACTTTGAAGAGTGAATCATTAATGCCTGCAGGGCCTACATATGTACAGAAGATCGAGATGATGGATAAGGCCAAAAGTGCCATTATCTTGTGTCTAAGGGATAAAGTTTTAAGAGAAGTCGCCAGGGAGAAAATTGTGGTTGCTATTTGGGAAAAACTTGAATCATTGTATATGACAAAGTGTTTGGCTCACAGGTTGTATATGAAATAACAACTCTATTCATTCTGAATGGTGGAGAACAAACCCACATTTGAGAAACTTAAGAATTTCACAAGATTATTGATGATCTTGAGAATATTGAAGTGAAGATTGATAATAAGGACAAGGCTTTGCTCCTGTTGAGTTCATTACCCAAATCCTTTGAGCATTTTAAGTATTCCCTTCTTTATGGAAAGGAAGGTACTATTAATTTGAATGAAGTCCAGACAACGGTGAAATCCAAAGAATTTTCAAATTCGAAAGATTTGTAGATTAAATATAGTGGCGAAGGCTTAAATGTGTCAAGAGGAGGAGGTGAACGTAAAGGGATCCCCAAATCAAAGAGGTTTGACAAGTCAAAGGTAAAATGTTTTAATTTCCAGAAAATCAGTCACTTTAAAAGTGATTGTCCTGAAAGAAAGGTCAATGAAGATTATGTTCAAGCTGCAGTTGCCTTGGGTGAGGAAATTTATGAGTATGCCAAAGAACTAATAGTATCGAGTTTGAAAACTGAATATAGTTGGGTCATTGACTCAGGTTTCTCTTATCACATGTGTCCAAGAATAAAATACTTTGAAACTTTGAAGAATGTGCAAGGTGGAGTAGTTCACCTTAGTAATATTAAGACATGCAAGGTTCATGGTATTGGTACAGTCAGATTTAAAATGTTTAATGATCATGAAATTCTTATTCAAAATGTGAGGTATGTTCAAGAACTCAAGCAAAATTTGTTATCTATAAGTATGTTTGATGATCTAGGTTATTGTACTAGAGTTGAAAGTGGAGTGTTGAAGATTTCACATGATGAATTGATTATTGCTAAAGGGTCTAAAATATGTGGTCTAGATATTTTAGAAGTTTAAAATGTTGTTATTCATTCATACGTAACTAGTGGAGGCTTTCTTGACAAGGAAAAACTAAGGGATTTGAGTTTAAGGCATTATGAATGCCTTGAGAAAGTTTCAGAGGAGTATAATGAATTTTGCATAAATCAAGGGATAAAAATGCATGTTACCGCTGAGTTGTTATTGAGTTTTTGGAGAAAAGCTAAGGTTAAAACAACTTACTTAGTTGGTAGATAATTTCTTCAGAAGAAGAATAGTAAAAACCAAGGGAGAAAACTGGTAGAAACTATAACGGATAAAACTCTGTTTGAGGTAGAGTTTCCTACTATGGATGCTAGAAGTAGTGAGGGAACGATTACAGAGATCTTTGATTATCATTTGACTCATGATAAGGTAAGGAGGGTTATTGTAGCATCTCAAAGGTACGGTTATGCTAGTATTGGATATTATGTTTTTAATGTGGCTGAAAGATTGCAAAATAAAAGAAGAAAAATCTTCAGGGAGACATTTGAAAACAGGTGGAGTCAAGGGTTGTTGAAAATTCATACTTGTAGGCTTGTTAAATTACCTAGGAAAAAAAGGTAATTGGAAACTAATGGATGCAATAACGAGATCAAGATTCAATGGTTGCTTGAATTTGATCAAGGTTATTAGTTAGAGTATCAACTTGGTAAAGAGCAGCAATTTTGTTGATTGTTAAATCGGTATCAACACAGTTTAAAGTCAAGGCGGAGATTGTTGCAAATGTACCTTAAAACCTTTATTGATGAAGAGAAATAAAACATATTTTAGAAATTGCATTTACCGCGAAAATTGAAAGTATGAATAGTACTGTCTGTATAGATGAATAGTATTGTCCATACGGAGAATAATGTTTTTCAGTTTTCGGGCTTTTTTTCCGGTTCGATCCATGGATCCATATTTTGGCCTTTGTTTATTGAGTATTTTATATTATAAATATGTATCTCTTATATGTTTGATGTATGACAATCTTAGGGTTTACAATAATAAGGGAGAGTAAGGGTTTAAGGGTATTAGGTTTCAGCACAAAGAAAACCTTGGATTACACCTTGGGTTTGAGTGATTAATATATTGAGAGTTGGAGAGGTTGAGAAACACTTGGGTAGAAAATAAGGTTGTTCTTGGGCGCCTTCAGGGTTGTTATTGGGAACTTGAAGGCAAATGCTACTTTCTTGTAACTCGTATGTAGTCTCTTGTAACAACTTTTTGAGTATAGTGAATTAAGGAGTTGCTCTCTCCGCCATAGTAGATCGTTTGATTGAACTGGGTAAACAAACCTTCTTTTTGTTTCTTGCCTTATTTTGTTATATTACATGTGTAAAAAATATTATTGATGTAGACCATTTATTTTGGTTGCTACTATTCTTTGCCCCACAAATTGATATTGAATTTTATTGTAATTCACAACAAGATTCACAACACAATTCATAACATGTACATTATGTACAAACAAGTCAAACATAATCAACCATAGGTAGTTTACTTAAGGTATATAATTATTACGGTCGTCTACCAAGCATCATTGGTTAACTCATGGTCTCTCATCACCAGGTAATAGTCCATTAGATTTTCTTTCCAATGTTTCAACTATCATATAAATCGGATTATCGATTCTTAAATTATGGTGGAGACAAGAAATAGGGTATTAACATTCACTTCAATTACTCATTAACCCATCAATCAATGGCATTACACCGTGTGTCTATCTCACTATCAATTAGATCATTAGAATATCTTTCCAACGCTTCCGATTGTGCCTCATTTCGGGTTACGGTTCTCGAGTTATGGGGAAAACAAGAATAAAGCATTTTTAAGGATTTAGGTATATAGGTCGACCTCTAGCTATGTGTCAACCTATAAAGGTCTTAGGTCGGCCTATACGTGTCGACGTAAGGGAAAAAGCCATAAGCTTCAATATTGATGTGTGGAGGTCAGCCTAAGAAGTTATGTGAGCTTCTATAGGCCGACCTAAACCTATATGTGTCGACCTATATTAGTATTTTCTGTATAAAACTCCAATTTTTGAAGCATTAATCATATCCAAACCATTCTTAAACCTACATATGTTTCATTTCCAGCAACTATGCTACTCAATTTCCATGTACCCAAGGCATGGTTAATCAACAACAAGAATACATACTCACAATAATTGTATTCAACATTGAATCAGAATAATCATGAAGAACATGATAGAATATTTGTTCATAACAATCATCATAGTCAAAGGAAAAATGATCACCATGTTATCGTGGTTTTCTTCTAACTATCCTATGATTCCAAAAACCCTAATTTCTATAATCTTAAGGTTCTAACTAGAACTTACATGATTCAAGAAGGTGATGATGATATTAAAGAAATGCAGACTAAATTGGTGATGATGAGTATGATGATCATCTATGAGCTTTTTCCCTTCTTCTTCCTTCCTTCTTCTTATCTTCTTTCCCTTTTATCTTTCACTTTCTATTTCTCTTTCT
The DNA here is from genome assembly GCA_963966055.1 of Lathyrus aphaca. Classification (NCBI taxonomy): domain Eukaryota; kingdom Viridiplantae; phylum Streptophyta; class Magnoliopsida; order Fabales; family Fabaceae; genus Lathyrus; species Lathyrus aphaca. The sequence goes on along the minus strand of OZ014521.1, from coordinate 165,570,508 downwards.
CTCATGTTTTCTTCTTTTTCCTTTATGTTTCTTCTCCCTTTTTTCCTTTTTAATGATAGAATGATATGGAACAAGGTTTTTAAGGTATGTGCGGTAGAATATGTGGTGGAGAATTTTCCTTGAGTTTGAATCTTATGGACATAGATTACTGATGAATTGCATAGATAGAAATAGAGTCGGTAGTAGTAAAAATATTTCAAGTGATACTAACTATACTCACTTATGCATCAGAGTGCCTTGCAGGTATACCCCTCACCTTCTCTCAATCAACCGTCACGTTTGTTGCTCAGCACCTGGAAGGCCCTTCTGATCAGGTAAGATCAAGTCTTCTCAACTTCCTTTGGATCAATTTGGGAAACAAATAGTCGTAAATCTATATACCTTGCTAATTGAGTGTCGAGTTGTGACTCCCTCAGAAATATTCTAATAATTGTTTTGGTTTTTTCTTGATTTTTCTTTACTTTAATATTGACCCTTGTCTTAATATTGATCTTCTAGAAAAATGCTTTTCATAATACCTGTAAAGACAAATAATTTTACCTCTACTACGCAAGGGATTAGTTCAATAAAGTACATATGTATGGATTCTTCTATATTCATGGTCTTTAAAAAAATAAAGAAAATGACAACATTTATTTCAGAGATTTTAAAGACCATGCATATTGAAGAATTAGATGTTACTCGATTACCATTTGACAAGTGTCAGATTTATGTTAAATATGTCAATACTTATTAGCTTATTTCATAAACAATCAAAATAAAAAAGCTTGAATTATTTATAAAAGTAAAAGCACATATGTTTGGAATTTTCTGGTGCATGTTAATTGAAAGCAAGTAAATATAATTGGAAAACCATAATACAACACAAAGAAGAGAAAGTTAGAGCAAAACCCTGAAGAACAAGGTTCATTAGGCCCATCATAAGTGTGTTAGGCAAATTATGGTATGGGTGTATGGCATAATCAACTGCAACTACTTCATGGTGAAACAATGGTTAGCTTGCTAGTCGGTGGGGTGGTGTGCTAGGCAAGGAAGGACATATAAGGTCATGTGCAGACATGAAAGGGTTTCTTTCTAAATAAGAAAGGCAAGTTGTCCATAGCAAGGCACAAACAGGTATGTGCGTTAGGCGAGAAGGCAATGTACCTAGCAAGAGGTCCATAATTTTGCATATAAATGAAAGTTTCCATTTCGCGGGATTATTGACAGTTACGTTAACCATGAGCAAGTTTAGCTAAAATATCTTTGTGGGGGTTAGATGTATTAATTAAATTCATGTACTAAATAGGTCGAGAAGGTTTATGTAATTCTACTCATTATTTAATATTGACGACTCTTAAAAATTAATGTTAGTTTCAACTTTGCTACCTAAAACATGTTTTCTTGGTGTGACCTGACATCAAAACGGGCTTGTCATTACTAGATCCAAGATAATCAACTATTGGATATTAGTGCCTAGAGATAGGGTTAGGTTCAATATTCACACATACTGTAATATGGATCGGTATGGAGTCTTGTGGCCTTATAACTGATGGAACTTAATGTTCTATGTTGGTTAATAGTTAATATATCGGTATATTGGGTAATGCCTTGATATCACAGTATTAAGACCGAAAGGAGTTACGAATGAAAGAAAGTGGTGGTAATATTAATAGCCGAGTAGAGGAACATATTATTGACCCATGGATGTGCATGATAAATGTGTAATGATGAAATCTACCCTAGTAAGTTTTCTTACTATTAACACTGAAATCTCCATTTTACTTCATGTCTTTTATTTGTATGTTTTTTACTTTCACACATCACAAAAAATATAAACCCCTCCTAGACTTAAGATCTTAACGATTGTGGTGTTTGAAACTACCAGTCTATATGGATACAATAATTATAAAACTTACCTTTTCTACTAATGCAACAAAATGACATTGTTTTGGGGGACTGGTTCTAGTTTTAAAGATATATCATAACTTTTACTATTTTAAGTGTTGTTTATATTTGTGTATATATATTAATAGTTTATCCACACTAACTCTTTAACATTTAGAACCAGATTTGTTTTTACTAGTTTATGAAAGGTAAGGTTCATGCAGAACAATTGTTATTCGATCCTAAAATGGAAAGAACTGCACGTAGAAACCTTAATAAAAATAGGAAAAAGAAACAAAGAGTCGAGAGGCTAGATATAGAAGAGTCTTTTGTCTCAAAATAAATTACCATGGCTGAAGTTTACAATGACACCAACAACAATGGAAACAACAATTGTGGCACACCATACCACAATAGTCCTTGACATCTAGGTCATCTCGCTAGAATGCAAAGGAACGTCCGACAAAGTGAAATAAAAACGGGATTATTGAAAATTTTGTATGCTAACCCTTTTGTAGGTTTAAATCATGAAAACCCGTACAGACACCTCACAAAATTCTATGAAATTTATGGTACACTAGGAGATCTAAAAGATGAGGAAAAGAAAGTATTCATACATTTTCCCATACTTTCTGATTGGCAAAGCAAATGAGTGGAATATAGATCAATCCCAATCAACGATGACAAATTGGAATTTGTTGGAGGAAAAATTCCTAATAGATTCTTTTCTCATAACAAATTCATGGAAGCCAAGACAACCATTATGGTTTTTCCTAAGGTGTAACGTAAACTCTTTGTGATACATGGGAAAGGTACAAGTCCATGTTGAGACGATGTTAAAATCACAACTTTAACGATCTCACGCATATACGCATCTTCAGGAATGCACTTCAACGACAATCATTGAGAGAATTATGTAAATGATCATCAAGTACAACACAACATAAACCCCTCCAAAGGAAGAATGATATCATAGAATTGAACATTAGTGATGTCATCTTGATCAAAATAATTTGTTAACTCAGACAGTAGATGTACTAACAAAATAACTATCAAAGTTGCCACAACAACAGAAAGAAGTGCATGAAGTACCTCATCCAAGGCATATTGCTTTTTTAAACTGCAACAGAGACCATCCAACCGGATTTTTCCCATACAAATGAGGAAGTAAATTATGTAGGCAATCAATGGACATGGCAACATCATAATAAAAACTTCCCACTAAACAATAATTTTAATCAAGGATGGAAATTCAAGGTTGGTATATCTAATTGACACCATTTTCAACATTACTCAAGAGCACATCCACAGCAAGGCAAAATAACAAAGTTAGAGGACACACTTAATCTATGTATGCATGTGTCTATAACTAGTAACAAAAATATTGAGGCCTCCATTAAAAACCGTGAAACACGGGTGGGGCAGTTAGCCAAACAGTTCTCAGATCTCCCTAGTAACACATTCAGTGAAAACACAAAGAAAAATCCAAAGGAAAACTACAATGTTATTCTTGAGTATGATAAAATTGTTGTCAATGCCAAATAAAAAGGAGAAAAAGGACTATAGGAAGAAGGATTTCAGGATGAAACTTGCATAGTTAATCATTAAGGCCTACCCATACAGGAAGTTGACCCTGGAGTAGTTGTATTACATATATCCATAGGTAATATGAAGATTGGGAATGAATTTATTGACTTAGGTGCAAGTGTGAATATTATACCAATATCAATGGTATAAAGTATTAGGTATATGTAGATAGAGGAAAATGAAAAAGAATTGCAAATAGAAGACAAAACATGCAGGACATTAATGGGAACAGTCAAAGATGTGCTGATACAAATTGAAAAATTCTTATTTTCGATGGACTTTGTGATACTGGATGTCAAAACACGCCCAAACATACCTCTCATATTGGGAAAACCGTTCATGAATAAATGTGAGGATGGTCGTGGACATTGAAAAAAGTGAAGTAAATGTCAGAATCAAAGATGGTGACGTATGTTATAAGGTAATTGGTGTTAAATAACACTGGTCAATATCAACCTACTGACATTAAAAAAACGCTTGTTGGGGGGAAAATTAACCACATTTCATATTTTTTAAATTAGTCTTTATTTTCGTAAATTTTATGAAAAGCAAAATGTCTAGCCAACAAAATACGGGCTCGCTAAGCGCTGAATGGTGAGGCTATTTATCGCCTATTTATCGCCTATCATGCCCATGAAGAAAAAAACTAATACACTGCAATACAAGACTCAAAAAACTTGACATTTCAAAGAGAAGTCACTCTACAAAATAGCTAGACTTAGAACCTCTTAACAATTTGTATATTTTAGAAGCTCTTAAATCTTAGAGTATTTTTAAGTTGTATTATGTATACGCCTTTGATTGTATATCAAGTATAGTTGTTACCCAAATCTCTTAACAGTTTGTTATAAAGTCAAAAGTCTCTTGCTTTAGTGCATTAGCATTTGAAGTCTCTTGCATGTGTGCTTGAGCATTGGAAGTATCTTGATTTTTTGATTGAACATAAAAGTCTCTTACTTGAGGGTTTGAGCATTGGAAATATCTTACTTGGTGCTTGAGCATTTGTAATCAGTTTTGATAAAGTGAAAATCCCTTGGAAGTACAAAGGGGTTGGACTACTCTCAAGTTGTGAGAGGAACAAAGATAAATGTTGTATGTCTTTTCTTTTACTTTCTTGATTTATGATTTTATCATTTTGTTGCTATCAATTTTACAACTCTGAGTCATATTCTATTTCAGAATCTGATAAGGAATTTAGAAGCTAACCTAATATCTCTGAGTCAGATTTTGAACCAAGTGTTCAGAAGATTGAGATCCATCATAAGTAGAATAAGAAAAGGCTTAAAGGAGAAAAAATACATAATTCAACCCCTTTCTTGTGTTTTATCACCTTTGGTTAGCATTAGAGCAAGGCATGTGCTAAACACTTAATAGTGGTATATAAAAGATCCCGAGAAAAACTTTTTATTTATCATGAGTGATCTAAATCTGAAACATATCATTTTGGTGATGGTATTCCTAGTACACAACCTACTCCTCTTGGTGTTGTTAATCATGATTATAATACATATGAAAAGAAAAACTATGTTACTAGACCTCCAACATTCAGTGGAAATTCTACTAAATTTGAATGGTGGAAAAGCAAGATGTACACATATATCACGTGTCTTAAGGATGAGTTGTGGGACATTATTGACGATGGAATTGATATTCATGTAAATGGAGTGAGAATGGTAGCTTATAGAAAAACTCTCACACCTGCTATGAAGAAGATTTACAGAAAACACCATAGAGTGAGAGGCATTCTTGTAGATGTTTTTCTCACTCTAAGTACATAAAAATCATTGACAAATCTACTGCCAAAACTATTTTTGAATCTTTATGTGCTGCTTATGAAGTAAACAAACAAGTTAAAGAAGCAAAAGATTATCAAAAAGGTGATTGTCGTACCTCGAAAAATATGATCCTCGCGAAGGACACGGAAAAATAGACAAATAGAGTCGCCACCTAAGTTTAATCTATTCCTAATAAAGGAAAAGGGAAATATAGATAAAACCTATAAAGGAAAGAACTTGGTCATCGAAACCAAATTCTAGGTTCGGGAGTCGGTTACGTAAGAGGAAGATATTAACACCTCTTACGTCTGTTGTACTCAACAGGAACCTCTTAGTCTAATCTGCGGTTGAATGCTAACTTATATTAACGTCTTCTTAATGGTAAACGAGTATGGAGAATGGATGGTTTTGTTCCTAGGGTGCTCGGCGGGGATTGAGATTCGTGTGCCTACGTATTCTCTTATGCAACGGGAAAGTCAGAGCCTCGTAGTTCGTGGTACTAAGGTTGGATTAGTCTCGATCGCAACAGAGGTGAGAGAAAAGTGGAAGTTAGTTTTTTAGTGGGCTCGCCAAGGAATGGGATCCTCGTGCCTACGTATCCTCGTTGAGGAATCAGAGCGTCGTAGTTCGACTAGCTACGAGTAGGTTGGTGTTTTTTAATGAACGATTATTTAAAATGCTCTCTAACTGCTAAGCATTGGCTTGTCTTCTCGCAATAGGAGACTGAAGCGCTAGCTTGTTTGCGAGATATAAGGGATTTAAATAATGCTTGAGTGTTTAAATCGCTCTCTAACGGCTAAGCATTGGCTTGTCTGCTTGCGACAGGAGGCTGAAGCGCTAGCTTGTTTGCACGATAGGAGGGATTTAAACAATGTTTGTTTAGAGAAAATATGTTTGATTTGATTAGTATTTTAGGAACGAAAAGGTGAATGAACCACGTCCTGTGGGGCGAGCCTCAGGAGCGTCCATTCAAGAATTCGAGGAATGCTAGACTCCAGAACTCAGTTCTTTCGTTATTTGATATATGGATTTAGGTGTTTTAATTACGAAAGGTCGAATGAACCACGTCCCGTGGGACGAGCCTCAGGAGCGTTCATTCAAGAATTCGAGGAATGCTAGACTCCAGAATTCAATTCTTTCGTTATTTGATTTGAAAAATCTTTGATAAAATCGTGTTTGTTTTTGTGGTTTTCAAATAGATATGGACTTTATATATGGATCAAGTATGCTCGGATTTGACAACTTGTTATGAAAACAAGTGTGTTGCATTGATTCGTTAAGTTGAAAAAAATTGAGAAAAAGTGTGAAGTGCAAAGTAGTGCAGATGGCGATCAAAGAATGATCGACTTACGTGTGTGTACAAAGTGAAGTGCGTATGGATATTTACTTGGCGTTGGACCAAAGATTTTGTTTATCTTTGAAATTATTAGTCTTAGTGTGCGTTCGTTTTTTACTTAGTAATTTATCGTCAAAAATGCAAAAGTAATCACACAAGCAAGCATATCATCGTATCACAAGCAATAAGGATCGAGCATACACAAAACTCATACCACAAATAAAATTGAACAAAGGAGGATGCCTAATTAATTAAATTAAGTAAAAATATTTAATTAGATTAATTAATCAAATTAATTAATCGAATCAAATAAAAAACTATTTAATATAACTAATCGACGAAAATGTTTTTTTCGGATTTCTAAATTGAAATGATAAAATAGAAATGAAACTAAATAAGAGAAAAATGCCTTTTTTGAATTTTGAGATTTTTGAACATAAAATAAGATTTAAGTAATTAATTTAAAGAAAGTTATTTAAATAAATTAATCAGTAAACTAATTAATTTAATTAAACAAAATTATATAAAGGAACTAATTAATAAATATATAGTTTACATTTTTTTATAGATTTATAAAGAAGATATTAACCAAAATCAAAATAAAATAAAAGATGAGCTTGGTTTGTGAGGTAAACAAGAGGTGTGAAAATCAGTAATGAATCAGGCCCAAGGAGAACAAAGCCCACACGGAATAGGGGCTTACGGTGGAACATCAGTCAACAAGGTTGACTCTAGGGAAAATCTGAGCCGTCGGATCTAAACAAATTTCACCAAAGACCTCCATCCAAAGGTAGTAAGCGCATGTGCATCTTAAATAGACAGTGAAAATTAAAAATAGAAAAAGAGAATTAGACCTAGAAAGTAGCAAGGATGCCTCATCGGTCACAGTTTCGTGTACAACTAATACATTCTCTCATTAATCACATCTTTAAGATAGCATGGGACAGTGTGAGATATTTTGGGCGGCGCAACGGATAAATCGTAGGAGGCTAATTAATGCTTATGATGACAAACTGATATCAAATAAACACATTAAATAAATGGGAAAATCCAACGTATCTCATTATCTCTCTAAAACCATCGCTCTCCCTCAAAATGAAAGAGGAAAAAAAACCGAACCAAAAGCACCACAGTGGATTTATATAAACTCGATTCTTGTTCTTCTTCAAGAGGAGAAGCAAACTTAACCTTATTCGTTCATCCCACCATCAAATCAAAAACCCAAATTCACCATTTTCAAATTTACAAACCCTATATCTATCACATATTGACAAAATCGAATCAAGCAAAGATATCGTTTCAAACTCAGCTAAGCACAGATGATAAGATTCGCAACTTAGGGGTAAGCATTTATACCTGAGTCAGACAAAGTCCGATTTCGAGCTTCAATGGGAAAGGTATTTTATCGCTCTAGCTTCCTCTTTCGATCTCCATGTCACTGAGCCTTGCTCTACTTCTTCTAGCTTCTGTTACTTCTTCTTCTTTATGATTTTCTTATGCTTGCTTCTTATTGTTCATATTCGGTTGAGTGTGGTGAGCGGCTAGGTTTTCTATGTTGGTATTTGCCGTTAGGTTTTCTCCATGTGAATTTTGTTTGTCCTCTTTTTTGAAAATGATTGAATATTTATATATGAGAGATGAAGGAATGATACGTGTGAACTCCTTCGATGAGTTGTGATCTTTAGGGAATAAAATCCATTATGAGTGTTGCCTCAATTTGTGAGTGATGCGCGTATAGAAACAAATTTGTCGTTGTAAAACTTTTGTCTGTAGCATGACTAGGACTGGTTCTAGAAACTTGGTGGTCCCCTACGAATTTTATTTGCAATTATTACCGTTGTAAAACACGAAATTCACTGCTATGAAAGTCTTTCTTTTGGTATGCTGTGAATTGTTGTTGTGGTAAAACTTGAGTTTTTGACATAGAACCTTATTTTTCAACTGATGTAGTCTCTCTATTTTAGATAAGTTCCAACCATTGATCATTTTCGGTTGCTTGCTCCTTTGGTCTAAAAAATATCATTTGCAGTAGCTTGTTTAAACATGTGATGACTTGAGTATGAGACTTGTGCACCCTGATGCATTGAATACTGATTGTTGATTTACTATGTACTTTTATGTTTTGACTTTTGTTCTGCATTTGGGAATGGATGTTTCATGATTTTAAACCTTGTGAATTGAACTTTTCTTCTATGCTTGTGAAAATGATGACATATTTTACTTAATCTTACTGCAGGGTACAAAGCCAATGGCGAACATGATGTTGGCTTAATTCTCCTCTTTTGCAAGGCCCTTAGATACTAAGGGGATGGGTCAGGAAGAACTTCACCTGGTGGAATTAAACAAGAACTTCGATTCTTTTGATTTTTTAGTCTTAGGCTTAGTGTTGTATCTTTTGATCACAAAATTGTGGGATAGGCCATGAGGGCTTGTATGGTATTTGGCAAGTCAGAGGCTATGCAGCTTGGTGATAGTTGTTCATGATATAATTGAAATGGCTGCTAACTCTATTTTGGTTGTGTTTCAGATGTGGTTCAAGGATTTGTTGCGTCTTGGTATCCGCTAATGTGTGGTGCTCATGTGCGATTTTCTTATGACCATGTCACGTGGGACTCACTCTTTTGAACTTATTTACAGTTGGTAGCATATTTTGGAGTTTTCGTTTTTTGCATTTGCCTGACACGTTGAGGCTGGTGTGGTATGAAGAAGTGAATATGTTTTGTGACTTATAGTTTGTTGCAGTATTAATTGTGTCATGTAATGAGGACGAGAAATGAAGATGCTTGTAATTGATAAGAGTGTTGGTATGAAGAATTTGAATTGAAGATTCATTGATGAGCAGAACTTGGAAACTTAAACACATGAAGCTCGTACCTGATGAAGCACTTGAAGAAACTTGGTTCCATCGATTTTTTTTTATGTTGTCCTGTTTTAAACCTGATACTTGGAATTGCTAATGAATTTTTTCTTCTTTAAATTCATTTTGCAAGGATAACATACTCTCCTGAATTTCGACCTTTGGTATTGTCAATGGTGATGGCTTCGTTCTTCTTGCTGCAGGGAACTAGTTGTGGTTGTTGGTTGCATTTGCGCGATGAGCCATTGATGTGAGGAATACAAGCCAACTTGCTCATTGTAAACACCCCAAATTTGCCCTCACTTTTTCTCACACCATGGCTTGTGATATTTTCATATTGCATTGCATAATCATATCATCTCACATTGCATATTTTGTTTCATTGCATAAGTTGCATAGCTAGGGTTTGTGATCAGATGAATCCAAGAAGTGATCTGAGCCATCTCAAAGGCCTTGAAGCTTGTCAAGAGGGTCCATGTGTGTTCCATGATCATCTTATGCTCCCCAAAGTTCATTAAAGTCAAAAGATCACAAAGCATGGCAAAGGCATAGAGGCAGACTGAAGATTTCCTGCACAGATGACCTAAAATTAGGGTTTTGGGTTTGAGGCCCTTAACCTCAATTTTTTGGTCATTCTTTCTTCCATTGGTCTTAATATGTTATAAGGTGCATATGTACCAAATTTGATGAAGAAATTCATTGTGGAAGTCATATGATCAACTGATAACTTGTTGTGCAAGAAAAGCCAGAATCAGGGCATCTGAGGCCACCACCAATGGTACAAAAGGGTCATTTTCATCATTTTAAGGTTCTATGATATTTATTTGATATTATAAGTGTTTATAAGTTCACAAGATTGAAGAATTTCAAGCCATTTGCAAACTTTCCATTTTTGGACATGACTTGTAATGAAAACTTTCCATTTTGGGAAAGATATTCAACCTCCTCTTTCTTGATCAAAAATGCTTCAAATGAAAAATCCTTAAACAAGAAAGTTGTAGATTGGATCTTCCCATTTTCAAAAAGTACAAGAACTCCTATTGATTCATCCTAGAACTCAAGATATGATGTTTCAAAGTTGGGAAAAATCTTATAATTTTCAAGTTCATGCCAATGAGGGAATTTTGCAAAACCAAGTTTTAAGCACTCTTGTAACCTTTAATTGACCTCTAAGCATCATAACAACATAACACAACTTGCCTTGATCAGAATTATGCCAAGAATCACAATATTTCATGCCTTGCACTTTAAGAAATTTCAAAGAGGGAAAAATGCAAAAGCTATGCAATCTCATGAATCAAGCACCACAGATCATCACAATCAATCCAAGGATTCTCCATGAACTCAGCTAAGGAAAATCCACCCTTTGGATCTCTTCTGTCCCAGCCCATACTTGTGGTACCATAACATTGACTTTTTTGTAAAACAAGCCATACCAATCACACTATGCCACCACCAACTTTCTGATCAATCTTATTGGCTTATATAAACCTCAAGCAACACAAAACAGACAACACACAAGACTGAAAGCTCTCATACATTCAGATTGCCAAAAACTTGCAAAACCTTCAAGCTTTCGAATCTCTCCATACAACCATCAAAACTCAAATATTTTTGCACCATTCATATCACCATCACCTAAAGATCATTTCCCACCCTTCATTTCAGCCAAACACCCACTCAAATCAAAACACGGTTTTCCACCTCTCAAACTGAACTTCAAAAAGAAGCCACATAAACTTTAACAAAGCCTCAAAGAAGCTCAAGGGTGATCAGAGGAGGGTGTGTGCATCAAGAAGAAGGCCCAAACAGCTCCATTGACAAAGCTCCAGCTCAGGTACCTTCTTGAAACATTTTTCCAGAACTTTCATTTTAAGTTATAAATTGATTCTATGTGATGTGCTGATCATTTTGAGCTTTGAATCATTGAAAATGGTGGAGTGTGTAGGATGTATTTAACTTCTGAAATTTTTGCACGTTTTCCGTTTTGCTTCGATTCTTGTTGTTGATGCAAAATAAATGAGTTTTGGGGCTGGATTCATGTTTAGGGTTGTTAGGTGATTGATTATGAAGCTTTAGAGGGCTTGGGGTGGTGATTTGAGGAAGATAGTGTGAAAGGGTGACCAGAGAAGATGACCGAAGCTTCCTTCGGTCACCTGAGAGTGATTAGGGTTTTAATTAGGGTTAGCGTGTCAGTTTGAATTTAGGCCATTGGATGCGTGTTTAGATTAAGCCTTGGACGGATCAGATTGCTTCATTTAGCCCTAATTGCATTTAATTAATATAAATCAAATTAATTAGCCAGATTCAATCCTGACCATCCAAACGCGCGCGCAGTCACCCCCAGTTTGAATCTGGACCATCAGATTGGATTACTTTGCATTTTCTTTTATTTTATTTGCATTTCTTTTGTTCTATTTATTTAAAATATCAAAACATTTTCTAAAATCATGAAACTTTGAAGTTTCACTTCAAATATATTTTTAAACTCAAAAACATTTATATTTTTAATTTTTGCATTAAAAAAGTATTTTTAAATCATTTAAATGTTTTATTTAATTAATTAATTGATTTTAATTAATTAAAAATACATTTAGGTTTCTAAAAATCACCAAAAAATTCATGAAGCATTCTCATACATTTACAAACATTTACAAACTCATCACACAAATTTCTTTTTGGATTTGATCATGTTTTCACAATTATCTTTGAATTAGGGTTCATAAAATTCCTATTTTCTAGCCCTAACTTGAAAAAATCATTTATGATCAACCATGATGAGTTTGAACTTGATTCTTTTTGTATTGTTTCATATATTGCATCTAATCTAGGTTATTTAACTCATAATTTTGCATTGCATTTTCAAATTGATTTGCATTTTCCCTTTAGAATCACCAAAAAACCCTAGTTAACTTAGGGAATTCATAACTTCCTTTAGGTTTAGCTTCTTACCTACATCTTTGGTGAGTGATCTTGTGTATGTTTAGGGTTTGTTTGAGTTCATTTTCAATTTTTTATCATGATGTATGCTTTTGTTTTGGTCATATGCATCTCATACATTCATAAAAACCTAATTTTTCATGTTCATTTGCATTCATCTTTGCATATCATCATCATGTGAACTTGCCATGATATTCCATGCCTTTGTATGACATCTTAGATATCTTAAGACATGCTTGAACATTGCTTGATCATTTCTTCATTCATTTGGTATGCTTTGCATTCATTACATTCCATGTTTATCCATGTATTTTCAAGCTTCTAACATGCCATCTTTGCATTCCATCCTTTGTATGACCATTCATATGCATCATGTATGACTTTGCATCATCTCATAACATATTAGCATCATGTTTACACTTCTGGTTTTGGTCTTTGCATCTTTATTCATCTCACTTCCTTTTGCTTTGCATCTTATGCATTCACACTAACATTTCAGGGGCTTATGGTAAGTTGTTTGGGATGTGGATTTGCCTTCACATCCCACCTCTTATCATCTCTTCATATGCATTATTTACTTGTATTTGAAGTGAAATTGCTTCACTTATGTTCTCTTGTTCTTACTTTCTTTCTTTTAGGTTACTTATCTTCTTCAGGAAGTAAGTAACCTATTCTCTTTCTCCTTCTCTTTTCATCTGCTTCTTCTTCCATGGTGGCTTCCTGAAGATCTTCTCTTATGCCTCACAAACCATAGGAACAACCAAGCATGATAATTTTAGGGTTGTATATAGTCCCCCCTAGAATTTTACCTTTGAGTCTCCTTGAGTCCCTCTTCTCATCTCATAATCATAGGCTAAACACTTAAAGCTGTAGGACTGTGAATTAGGGTTATGCTTGCATCCTTATCTTAGGATGGAGTGTATAACTTTAATCCTTAGTGTTAAACCTTTAATTTGTTTACAAATCTTAATCAAAACACTTAATAATGGTTAAGACTTAAGCTTGTAACTTGGGCCTTATATTAGGGTTCCATCTCTTCCTTATGGTTAAGAGGGACTAACCCTAGTGTTTAATGGACAAGTCCCCCTCAAGTTGTCATACAAACTTAAAACCCACTTCTTAATCTCACCTTTAATTAAAATACACTTTAATAAAGGCTTGTTATATAATGAGTTTAATCCATAACCATGGATTAAGTTGAGGAGTCTTCCTCAGCTTAAGTGTTCTCATCTATCATCTTTCTCTTGGGATGGTGTAATGAGTTCACTAATCCCTGATTAGAGATTAAACTCATTACTTAACACTAAACAAAAACCCAAAAAACATCTTAATAATCACAAGTAGGTTAATGATCTTAATCCTATATCATCATGGTAATTAAGTTGAGATGTTTATCTCACACTTAAGTAGGCTCATTATCCCTAATCGGGGAGGATATGATGAGTTTACAAACCTTGATTTAGGCTTAAGCTCATTATCATATGCAAAACACCAAAAACAATAAAAAACTGAAAACACCAAAACAAACAATAATCGTCTCCTCCGGGATTCTTTTCTCATCACACTCACTTTATAAACGAGAACTTGCTTCTTCCATCTAATGCAAGACAGTTAGCACTCGAGCCAGACGAGTCACACACTTGAGCATAGACAAGTAAGCAATTTACAGTCAAAATCATTTCAGTTTCTTTAAGTCGAACTATGATGTTCTGACTTCCTTATTGCACGAGAGGATACGTAGGCATAACTTAACAGTTATCGAACAAAAGTCTCTTTGTCATCCCCCTCTTTCAGCTTTCTTTTCTAAGCCTCATTCTTGAGCATTCTCACTCTCTTTTGCACTGACACACATTCTTTTCTCCCTAGCCTTTTATACACAGTCAGCACATACACTACCCCTTTTAAACACAATCAAGTAAGCGTGGATCCCGTCGAGTACGACAGACCATCTGGGTGCTAATACCTTCCCAGGTCGTGACCAACCCCATTTCTCAGTTTCTTTGGTTCGCAACCGTCTTATCCATACCCTTCCAGGTTTATGCAGCATTACCTTTCCTTCGGGATAAAAATTCCTAGCTTGCGATTCTATTCAACCTCAACCTCCAACATCACCGACAGCTCGCGTTTGCACCGGGATGAAAATCTTTGGGAGCGACACTCCTGAAGCTGGTGTAAATGGATATTACTTGTTTGGCTCATCAAGTCGTGTGAAGTATGAGGTAGAGAATTGTACGGTGAAGGGCTTAGATCTTGATGATAATAGTTGAATGAAGTATTTCATAACTTGGCTTGGAAGAAACTCATGGGCTTGTTAACCATAGGTTCAAGTTCATAATTTCATGTTTTGCAACTTGCATAAACAATCTTGTAATGATTTTTTTTTTGTTTTGAACGCACTAGGATCTTAGTATTTGTGATCATGTAAATTGTATGAGCGATATTATATTAGCTCTGAAATTGGAATTGTATTAGGATGTTCTGAGCTTCTCATCTCATCATGGAAGATTCTCTTCATGTATTGAAATTTCACCAATCTTTGCATTTGAAATTGCATTTTTTTTAAAACCCAATTACTTTTCCAGTTCTTGAACTTGAATCCTAGCAGTTAGTTTTATTTAGCAACTTGATATTCCTTGTACATTTGGAGTGAATTTTGAATACAAATGAGATCTTGTGGCCTTTGGAATAATCTATGCGCCCTTTTGCCTTTCTTCAAATCATGACCTTGTACGTTGGTCAAGAATATAGCCAACACATCTTGATCATGTCTAAAAATCACTCTTGTGGTACCTTGATAAGTTAACATCTTGCACCCATTTATGAAACTTGTTAATCATTATAATCCAAACAACCGACTTAATTAAGTAGCATGGCCTTGAAAGAGATCTTGAATCACTCTTTGCACTTTTCTCACCATAATATTCATTAAAACCACGTAACAAAATCCTTTGACACACATATTGAAATCATTTTGAAAACATAGCCAAATAACAACTCTTAAGAAGATCTTTGAATAGTCTAATACCAATGTTGAACAAACTTACAAATGCCTTATACTTTTAAAGATGCCTTAAAGCATGACCCAAACAACTCTTGAAGATATTCTAAACCACTTAGAAACCCTTGTACCACTCAACATTAATAAGATTCTAAATGATCATGTCCTTATCTTAATAACCTATTAGTTCATCATGCATACTCACCATGATTTTATGACATAATCCCTATAAGATCATTGGTCATAAGTCAAATAATCTTTCAAAGATAAAATTGAAAAAGTTAGGGTATGACAGATGCCGCTATATAATTGCCTTGGACCCAAAAGATTGAATTGATGCATGGCGTTCAATTTTAGGGTAATAGTCAATTAGATATAAGAAGACCCTAAAATTTGACCGACGAAAAAGAAAATGCAGTGCAATAATAAGAGATATAAGGATGGGATGGAAAATTGTACAAAATGTCCGAGAATCTTTGAATTAACAAAGTAATATCTCATTTTACGGAATGGATTTTTTCAAACCATGCGAATCAGTACCTTATCAATTAAGGCTCTCCGGTGACTATTAATGTGGTTTAACAAAGAAATGAGACTCTCCATATCACACGAAACAATACCTTACAAACTAAGATTTTTCAAGGATATTTGAAGCATTATCTTAGCTAGGGGAAGATTCTATAGACCAATGAAGCAGTATCTTATTGATACATTCCAACACGGGGAACAATAACTCGACCACAATTAAGATTCTCCAAGGGTACTATAGCAACATTTCCAACTGAAGTGTAAGATTTTCTAGGTCCAACGAAGCAGTCCCGTATAAAGGTTCTTCGGTGATACTAGAACAATATCCTTACCACAACATGAGATTCTTCGGCTATTTCGAAGCAGTACCTTTTCGATTAAGATTCTTCGGAGAATGCCAAAGCAGTATCTCGAACAAATGATACAAGATTTTCTAGGTCAAGCGAAGCAGTCCCCTTCAAGGGTTCTCCGGTGATGCTAGAACAATATACTTACCACAACATGAGATTCTTCAGGTCTTGCGAAGCAGTTCCTTATCAATTAAGGCTCTTCGAAGAATGCCAAAGAAGTATCTCGAACAAATGATACAAGATTTTATAGGTCAAGAGAAGTAGTCCCCTTCAAGGGTTCTCCGGTGATACTAGAACAGTATTCTTACCACAACATGAGATTCTTCGGATCTTGCGAAAAAATACCTTTTCGATTAAGGTTCTTTAGAGAATGCCAAAGTAGTATCTCTAACAAATGATCTCTATTTGGGGAGCAACAAAGTGAAGATGTTGGGGGTCATCATTATCAACCATAAGGTTGAAGAATGACTCGCTGGGGGAAATAAATTCCGCGAGCACATGCGAGGTATTAACTCTTTTCAGAGAAATACTACCGACTTTGAAAGAGAATCGTCCAGGATGCATGTCTTGGATCCTGTTATGTTATGTTTGATATGATGTCGTGCATTGCATGATGCACAATGATTCCTATGAGAATGTAATTGTTAATGATTTTAATGCAAATGATTTATTATATGTTGTTGATTAATATGATTGTGTTTGATGACATTCTTACTTTTAAGCAAGAATGTTATGCATGTCATGCATGTGACAATGCAAATGATTGAATATGTTGGAGATAGGTTTTTTGGTAGTCGCCAAGAATATTGGACTTTGGAGGGATGAAAGCCAACGTGGTGGACCCTTAGTTGTTTCATAGTTGCCAACAAGGTGGACTTTGGAGAGTTATGCCAAATATGGTTGGACTTTTGGCTTTCTGGTAGTTGCCACCATAGTGGTCTTTTGGGAATCACGAGAGTGCAATAAAATTGGACTTTTGCTTTTTAGTAGTTGCCAATGAAATTGGATTTTAGGTTTTATGAAGGATGCCAACACGGTGGACTTCAAGCCTTTTGGTGGTTGCCAATGAATATTGGAATTTGGGGGGGGGGGTGGAGGATATTCGACTTCTCGACACTTGGTATCCGACGATACTCTGATCGGAGGATGGATGCGACCATTTTTGTGCCCCAATCTTGATACACTGCCGAAGTTGTATGTTACTGAGAGAACCTCAACTTCTTTGACTGATGCTTCAAGTTGACTTTGAAATGAGAATAGCGACATAATCAATTCATGTTGATTGTGTTTTGGCTCATCCCTAAGGCATCCTTTTAAGACATGATGATGTACTAGCATGATCTTTCGATGTTCGTTGTGAACTCAACAAGTACCAATGTCTAGCACAACCTGTTTGATCATCATAAAGAGGAAATTACCCCTTGTAACTGTCTTTCTCCAGTATGTAAGGACTTTGAAGGAATCTTCTTTAAATGGAAACCTTGAGAATGATTGTACCATGACATGATACGATACAAATTGCCCCATTATCTGGATCTCCTGGGGACTTGCCCCTGTCTGAACTTTTGGGAAAACTTGTCCCAAATTGACTTATTGCTTGAGTGATTTGCCCTCCAGATAGGTTGAACATTGAGATGGTCTTCCTCCTTGAATCACTGATACTTGGAGATTTATTTTCCCACCAACCAGCTTTCATGTTAACACAATTATTGTAAGTCATGTCCCTGATTCATAGGGTTATGAGTGATCTTGATTCGAGTCAACACCAATGAGTGTTCAAGTTCCTCTTTGAATTTTCATATTTTGGTTGTGTTTCAGATGTGGTTCAAGGATTTGTTGCGTCTTGGTATCCGCTGATGTGTGATGCTAATGTGCGATTTGCTTGTGACCATTTCATGTGGGACTCACTCTTTTGAACTTATTTACAGTTGGTAGCATATTTTGGAGTTTTTCGTTTTTTGCATTTGTATGACACGTTGAGGCTGGTGTGGTATGAAGAAGTGAATATGTTTTGTGACTTATAGTTTGTTGCAGTATTAATTGTGTCATGGAATGAGGACGTGAAATGAAAATGCTTGTAATTGGTAAGAGTGTTGGTATGAAAAATTTGAATTGAAGATTCATTGATGAGCAGAACTTGGAAACTTAAACACATGAAGCTCGTACCTGATGAAACACTCGAAGAAACTTGGTTCCATCGGGGAAAAAATTATGATGTCCTGTTTTAAACCTGATACTTGGAATTGCTAATGAAGTTTTTCTTCTTTAAATTCATTCTGCAAGTATAGCATACTCTCCTGAATTTCGACCTTTGGTAATGTCAATGGTGATGGTTTGGTTCTTCTTTCTGCAGGGAACTAGTTGTGGTTGTTGGTTGCATTTGCGCGGTGAGCCATTGATGTGAGGAATACAAGCCAACCTACTCATGAAGATGGTGTAAATGGACATAACTTGTTTGGCTCATCAAGTCGTGTGAAGTATGAGGTAGCGAACTGTACGATGAAGGGCTTAGATCTTGATGACAATAGTTGAATGAAGTCTTTCATAACTTGGCTTGGAAGCAACTCATGGGCTTGTTAACCATAGGTTCAAGTTCAGAATTTCATGTTTTGCAACTTGCATAAACAATCTTGTAATGAATTTTTTTTGTTTTGAACTCACTAGGATCTTAGTATTTGTGATCATGTAACTTGTATGAGTGATATTGTATTAGCTCTGAAATTGGAATTGTATTTGGATGTTCTGAGCTTCTCATCTCATCATGGAAGATTCTCTTCATGTATTGAAATTCCACCAATCTTTGCATTTGAAATTGCATTTTTTTTTAAAAACCCAATTACTTTTCCAGTTCTTGAACTTGAATCCTAGCACTTAGTTTTATTTAGCAACTTGATATTCCTTGTACATTTGGAGTGAATTTTGACTACAAATGAGATCTTGTGGCCTTTGGAATAGTTTATGCGTCCTTTTTCCTTTCTTCAGATCATGACCTTGTACGTTGGTCAAGAATATGGCCAACACATCTTGATCATGTCTAAAAATCACTCTTGTGGTACCTTGATAAGTTAACATCTTGCACCCATTTATGAAACTTGTTAATCATTATAATCCAAACAACCGACTTAATTAAGTAGCATGGCCTTGAAAGAGATCTTGAATCACTCTTTGCACTTTTCTCACCATAATATTCATTAAAACCACGTAACAAACTCCTTTGACACACATCTTGAAATCATTTTGAAAACATAGCCAAATAACAACTCATGAGAAGATCTTTGAATAGTCTAATACCAATGTTGAACAAACTTACAAATGCCTTATACTTTTAAAGATGCCTTAAAGCATGACCTAAACAACTCTTGAAGATATTCTAAACCACTTAGAAACCCTTGTACCACTCAACATTAATAAGATTCTAAATGATCATGTCCTTATCTTAATGCGCCTGCAAAAACCTATTAGTTCATCATGCATACTCACCAAATTTTATGACATAATCCCTATAAGATCATGGTCATAAGTCAAATAATCTTTCAAAGATAAAATTGAAAAAGGTAGGACAGATTTGGGGTATGACAGTAACATCTAAACAAACTTTTTTAGTCATATTTCTAAACCATAATACTTCTAAAACAAACTTTTAGTCATATGAAGAACATCTAAACAAGTTCAAGTTCTTCCTGTCAAATACAAACCAAAAGAGACATATATTCAGGAAGCTAAAGACCTGAACAATATCTGTCTTGAAATTGTTAAGTAATCTCTAAAGCCATGGGTTAAAACTCAGTGGAGATGAAGAACCGATCAAGAAATCAAAGTCTCTGACTTTGAAATCTGTTGGGATGTCGATTAAATCTTCACAAACTCAGGGGCATAAAGAAGCCATCCATGCTAAAGCATCTTATGAAGATTCATATGAAGATGAAACAAATTTCATCATAGAGATTTAAGTATCTTGCTAGCAAACACAAAAGGTTCTCTGGCAAAAGATCTGACTTTAAAGGAATAAGCTCCAAAGTTAACAAAGATGATCAGAAGGTTGGAAGAATCAGGTGTGACATGGTGTGTTACACCTGAGTCAAGATACCAAATTTGGTTGTAGAAAGGAGGTGAGTCAGCACTTGTAACATAAGTTTGAGATTTATGAGTAGGGTATTTAGTGTGTAAGAAGGGGTTTACATGTCGCAACATGTTGGTAGGCAAAGGATTTGGTGTTGTGTAGTCAAGTTGTGTCCACACCTTGGGCTAAGAGGCATCATAACCACCATAGGCGTTTGAGGAATGACGATAGTAGCAATAGCTTGCATCATGTCTAAATTTGTAGCAAATTTGGCATTAAACATAACTCTGGTTGCCATTATGACCACAACGACCTTTGAACCGACCACCACGAAAACCACGGCCTTGAAATTGATTGCCATAACCAAATAATTGGTAGTTGAAGCTAGGAAGTTCACTAGATTAAAAAAAATTAGGATTACAGATTGCAGTGAACTTTGAGTGAGATTGACAGGAAAAAAAGAGTAAATTACCTACTTCTTGAACTTCTCAACGTGTGTTTCTTGAGTTATAAGCAATGAATTAATTCGTTAAGAGAGACAAACTCAGATATGGTATTGACAACAATAACAATGGGGTCAAACTCCATTGGTTGAGCCTCAAGAACAAGCTCAATCTGATTGTGATGATGAACTAGATCTCCAATTAACATCAGTGTGTCAACAACAATGTGAACATGTGCGATAAACTCAGAGATTAAATGTGAACCTTTTAGCAGAGATCATAACTCAGACCAAAGTTGTCTAGAACATGTCACCATTTGCGTGCGATAAAACAAATAAAGTTCCTCCCAAATCTACCATGAACGACGCAACAAAACGAAACGAGAGTGAAGTCTCAGAAATCGTGAATATCAACCACCTGCACAAGAGTGAATCTTATTCCTCCCACGTACACGGATTCTCAAGGCCAGAATCACGATCACCAACTGTGAGAAAACGTTCAGGAATTTATGGCATAACCACACATTTTTCCATTTTTGTGCCCTGCAAAACTCATTCCACCTTTTGCTCTCATTGACGATAGTTAGTGTCATCTAATTTAACATATATATTTTGATTTATTGTTGCATCAAAGAGAACTTCGTCACAATTATATATTTTGATTTATTGTTGCATCAAAGAGAACTTCGACACAATTTGGAATGGCTTGCAAATTTTATGATTGTGTTATTGTGATCATGAAAATGAACTGAAGCTAGTAGAAGAGATGAATATGTGTATAAACTCACTCTATTGTGTTATATATATATATATATATATATATATATATATATATATATATATATATATATATATATATATATATATATATATATATATATATATATATATATATATATATATATATATATATATATATATATACCGTTATTATTAATTGAATTATGTTAGTTGAGTTACATGAGACAGAATTGGGCCAAAGATAATCTCAAACCTTTATCTTATTCCTAATACTAAATGCAAGAGAAATTATTTTAGAAGAATGTGTCGGCACAAAATTTTGCAAAAAAGAGTTAAGAGATCCCTAAAAAGATTGGTAAAGTTTTAGGTATCCAGGTACCGATACTTATAATACAATAAAATGACATAATATTGAATCATAATTTTTTATTAGTTAAAAGTACCAGTACCCAACTAAATTCAACGATACCAAAATATTCACCTTAAGATGGCATGGAAGAAAGAAAATCCAAGAGTGATAACAAAGACATCTCCCACAAGGTGAAGAAATTCAGATTTCTAAACACACACTCATAGAGAACATATTTTACAAGAATGAATCAATATAAAACTCTGGAATAAAAAAAGGCGAAAGTTTCCTAAGGTTTTATTTATTAGCAGTTTTAAGGAGAAGGGAGAGCAAGATTTGAAAGAAAGAAAAAAAAGATAGGATTGAATAAATAGAATAGAAGGATTTAGATGGGATAGATTTGAAGAAATTTTTTATATTCAAAAACCAAAATGTCCCTAATTTAGAAAATTAAAAAATTGTATTAGAGAGATGTTTTAAAAGACTTAGACAAATTGTTCAAAGCATTCAAAAATTAAAAATATATTCATGATAAATATTCTTTTATCATTCTATACAAAATATCAGATTTCACTTCTTTTTAAATGCTTTTCAAAAATATAAACACAAATAAAGTCTAAAAGAATGTAAAATCACATGTGATAGGTAAGTCAAAATGGTATCAGCACCATTAAAGGCATGGACATAACGGTCGGTCACACATTCAAAAATGTAAGGTTCAACTCAAACAAGTCTATGAAATAGTACAAGGCTAACATTCTTTTGAAAATCATAATAAAATAATCATATTGAAACTTATCAAACTGATTTTATCAAAATTGCTGTATCCGCCATTCATCATGATGGATGATAATGATTACACCGATTTTAAGAAAAGCATGGTCAGATCATATAAGCATTAAAAAAAGCATGGTCAGATCATATAAACTTAAGAAAGTTATCAATAATAGCTGATCTGATTAGAAAGCAAGACATTATAGATGTAAAATATCTTCTCTCTATTGGTACGAATGGGCGCATAACACTAAATATTAAGTGCACTCGATACATCAATATCCCTAAGTATTAATTGAAGGGAAAAATACAAAATATAAAACCACAAGGGTTTTCTGCACAAACCACCAGAAGTTAGGAGGTCGCCCCCTAAATAGTCATCATCACTTCAAACAAGACCTCCATCTTCGTTCAATACAAAGATGCCTTCATGAATTCCTTACAAATGACCCAACATTATCATCCTCGATTAGTATATCAATAATCTACACTCACCCCATGGACAAGGCAATATTGCCGGCTAGGTAAAATTCTGAAAAACCTGCCAAACCACTCCCCCCAACATAAAATATTGGGAACAGAGTAAAAACTAAACTTGGAGAAAAAAGTTGTACCTATTCTCAGTCACTGTTAATTGATTAAATCACGGAGCCTGTGAAATACACTAAAATGCCCATGGTATTAATATTAACTTCCACGCTATTTAATCTACCTATGAGTCCACTATTTCGTCTTGCAACTCAATTGACCTATGAGTCCACCATTTCGTCTTGCAACTCACTTGGCGCAATCAGCCCTGGAATAGAAAGCATTCTTTGCCGTTCCCTCTCTCTCTGTGCTGCAGCCTCCTCGGCGTAGAGATCTTTGTTATCCTGAGGTACAGAGGATGACAAACATCAGATATGTGAGATAGTAGGGGCAGAAAAGAAATATAATCAACAATTTACAAGGGTGAACATGAAAAAGCTTAGAAACATCAAAAACTGTAGCAATGAGCTCTAGTAAAACGATCATAGAAACAATCATGTGAATAAACTTAAATTACAAGATTTAATGGTTCAACTTATAGGAGTCCAAAAAAAAACTTCTCAAATTGTTGCTTCAGCCCAAAAAAACACCTGAATTCAGCACAAGTTTAAAATTAATATACTAAATAAAGCATTACCTGAGCTGAAAATTCTTTTGATTGTATAAGAAAATCTCGTATATGAGTTTTAAATGTAGAGAGATCAGTTGTGGACTTGAAGAGCCCATTAACAAATTGGGTAACCTGTAAATTTGTCAAAATTAGTCATTCGTCCTAGCAAAAGGGAAATAAATATTGTTTATCTCTTCAATTACCTCAGCTGTTGTCATATTAGGGAAAGAAGCACTTAGAAGCTTTATTGTGTACTCGCGTACAAAAGCTGCATTATTTGAGTATGAATATGAAGTTGTAGTAACATCCCAGAGGGGCTCAGTTAGCAGACCAGTTTCCACCTGAAAGGTCAAACTCATTATGTGTGCTCTAAGCTAACATTGAGATACAAAAATTGAACAAAAAAAGCATGACTATGACACTGTACCAGACAAAACAAATGCTGAAGCACCAAGACATGTAATTTGAACCCAGGCTTATGAAAAGTATCAGTTAAGACAGCAAATATCTCATTCTCAGTTGTCAGGAAATATGTCCGGTAGAACTGATTACAGAACTCTGAGCCCTGTTGTAAAATAACGCATTCAGTCAAAATCTATAAAATGGTGATATACACAGAAGTGGCAATAATTGTCATGAAAGGAAGATAAAATTTATCATTGATAAAAAAAACCAAGTGCAACAAAGATAAGAAGTTCTCAAAAACAGGAAAACCTGTACACAGAGTATGGAGAAAAACCCTATGCCGGTTAGAGAGCAAAGTATTTGCACAGAAAAACCACACCTGAAACTTCTTCAGCATCTCCAGCAACAGGTTCAGACCAGTTTCAGCAATATTCCTTTCTGTATGCCGAAATGCCCACATGATTGAATCCATAACAAGCTTCAATTGCTGACACATGAGCCCAAAAATATCAGACAGACTACAGAGATTGCAAATTTTGCCAAGCAGTAGCAGTTAATACCTCATACTCTAAAAAAAACGACATGCCACTGATTTGTTGTGGAAAAAGGGGAAGAAAAAAACCTGACTTGACAAGCAGATTAGTGCAGGAAAACAGTGAGTAGCTATGGCACGGAGTAGTGAAAAGAACTTAAGCCGGTGCTCTGGGTAATCCTCGAAATTTTTTGTAATCATCTGTGCATCAGAATAAAAAGAAAAATATAGTTCAGTTGATAGTATACCGGTCATATTATATACCCAATAACTATTTTTTCATCAAGTTATTAAAACTTACAACTTTAAAATCAAAGATCTCAGAATAAAAAGATGTGAAATCAAAATTAACGTAAATCATAAATTTCAGAATAATTATTGTAAATTTTGAATCTCCAAATAATCACTATAAATTATACTGTAAATTAACAATTCTAGTAACAATAAAACTAGATGTTTTATCAAAATATATTTAAGTTGCATTTTGATTTGTAAACCACAAATCCATGATCTAAATACAAGACCATGCCATGGCTATTTTATTTAAAAGCTAAAAATATTCAAATCAAAGGAATTAGTATATTCCAAGGTGGAATATCAAACACAAGGGCCACCAACCACATAATAATAATAATAATAATAATAATAACAACAATAACAATAACAATAACAATAACAATAACAATAACAATAACAACAACAAAAAACTAGAACATTTACAAAGCTGAATATTCTGCACAATTACCTCTAGTGTGCACTGAAAGACAGCTTCAAATATACGAGGTACATCTTCAATCATGGTAGCCTTATATCTAGAAGCAAGAGGGGTAGAGAAAAATGAGTGAAACGTGCATATTATATAAACCTCGGGAAGTAGCAGAACATAAGCATGCATAATGCCAGATGTCAAAGCACGGTACGCAATCAACAAAATAAATAAACAGAAAAAAGAGAAAGAAGCATACTTGTTTACTATTGTGGCAAAAAGGGACAAAACCTCTGATTCCCTTGCATCAGGAACATTCCTAGCATAATCTCCCAGAACAGGATCCATCATTGGTGGCACAAATTGCTTTCCAATCTGGGGTTGATCTTCAGCCTTATCCAAGAATGTCTCAATTAATTTAAGTGTCTCTCTCTTAACCGAACTGCATTGCAAAGTATATATATAAAGGGACCGAACAGTCATCATATTTATAAAAACCAATATAATCACAATTAATCTAACCGTAGAAGCTTCACATAGGATGTTTTAGAAGCATAAGGTCCCCCTTCTGAAATACTTTTTGAAATAAGCTCACTGTACATTCTGTTGAAATCCAAAAAACTGATTTAGCATATATCGATCAAAAAAATTAATCAAATCAAACGAGTTATTGCTCTGTATCAACTATTATTAGAATAACTGATACAAAAACTAGCAGTTAACAGAACACACCTGTACACATTCAACATGTCCAAAAAGATCAATGTGATTTGGGGAAGGAAAAATGTCCCTAAAGAAGACGCAACACTTGTATTCGTCTGCAATTAGGAGGAATTAAAACATATCATTAACAACATAAAGTAGCAGAACAACAAAAATAAAAGTGAAAGACTCGACATTTATTACAATCATAACTGTTGAGTCCCACACAATGAAATATGGCTTGAGCATATATGTTTATAAGTAGGACCAACCATCGCCTTGCAAACCTGTTTTGTAAGGTTGAGCTAGGCCCAGCCAAAATTCTAATATGGGATCAGAGCTTAGTTGGACCACATGTTATCCGGTTTCCACTATCGGACCACACATCATTTATATCCACGCATCAAGCCCTTTAGTGTTGGGCTTGAGGCGATGTGTTTAGAGTCTCACATCGGATGGAATATGATCAAAACATGTTTTCAAGTGGGGGCAATCTTCGCCATACAAGCCGGTTTTATACAGTTGAATTAGACCCTATCGAAATTCTAAGAATAATTATACATCAAGACATAGAAAGCCCAATAAAAATACAGAAGTTGTGAATGAATAAAGGCAACTTTCCCTTGAATAAAAATTTGCAACAATTAACAGTGGGTACCAAAGTCACATGCTAATTGTTTAAATTCCAAAATAAAACTAAGAAAATGCATCCCTACTCCTTTTCCATGCTTGTAACCAACTATGTAATCCAACAACATAAACAGTGTTCTAACAAGGACTGACATGCTGGAAAGAAAAGAAAAAAAACAAGTTGGGCAATAAAGTATTAAATGAATTTTCAGTATCCAATTGGCATCCTAGCATGCACGGCGAGTTATGAAGAATATCCAGCAGAATGACACAAAATTACAACAATAAAAAAGACAACTATACCTGCAGTATATTAAGTACAGTCCTTATCACATCCTGATCCTTCAAAAATTCAACATTTTGATGCGCCTGACCAATAATTTCCATCCATTTCTGCAGGAATAAAAATCAATATCACAGGCATTAATTATAAGACAGTATTTCCAGGAAGAAAATTTACAAAATTTAAAATAAAAAAAAACAAAAAAAAAAAACATGAAAGTGATTTGGCAAATGAGCAGGCAAAAGACCTGATTAGGGAGGCCCATCAACCGCTGAATATATTCATCTCTCTTTTGTGAATCAGACTCTGCTTGAACCATATGAGCAACCTACAATTTTCAAAAATGTAACGTACATTGCAGACACAAGAATAAATATAGAATATACCAAAAAATATATAATTAAATATGAAAATTTTAAGTAATGAGTTTAAGGCATCTAAAAGGAATACAGATTCATAGAAGGAGTGTATCTGATGGGGTTCAAGATCTGCAATAGTGATCGGAAGGCCTGATAGAAGTTCTGAAACAAATGGCTCATTTTCGCCAACCTGAAATAGCAATTACTTTGACAGTTATGGATTACATCACATACTAACATAAATGAAGGAATTGTGGGACACGCATTAGTCATTTTTATTTAAATTTAAAAAAGATGAGAAAAGGAAGGAAATTATTGTCCTTATTACCTGGGTGATCACAAATTTCCGCTTGCACTTCTGAACTATTTTCAAAAAAGTGTCACAGGCCATATCCTAAAACAATGTTAACAAGATCAATATATATTATCAACAGAATATTACATTATTTAAAGTGTAATGCAGATTGTTTTTTAATATTTGACAGAGACATGCAGATATTATATGGTAAATATCAATTAGAATGATACTCCAGCAAGCCATAAGTTAGACAGTGTTCACCGGCATATAATATACAATTGAAGTTAAGAGTTGAGTCCTTCATCGGATGATAGATGACTTGGAAATATGCTCATAAGTCAGGGCAATCCTCACTTTACACGGTTCTATAAGGTTGAGTTAGGCCCAACAACAATTCTGAGATGATATCAGAGCCGATCTAAGATCTGTTGGGCTACCTGATATCATGTTTTTGCTATCAGTCGTCCACCATTTATATCCATCCACAAACCAAACCCATTAGTTTTGGGCTTGAGGGGGTCTGTTGAAGAGCCTCGTGTTGGATAAGATATGGTCTTGAAATATGTTTTATAAGTTGGGGCAATTTTCACCGGTTTTGTAAGATTTAGTGCCCCAACCACAATTCTAAGAATTGATAGAGAAAGAAAAAAAAATGATGACTGCAGAAAATACTAAAACAAAATAATAAAATGCTCAATTTTCAGCAGATTTAATAGTTAGCTTATTTAGAGTGTTAAATAGGCTATAATGCTGCCATGAAGAATGTAGTGTATCTTGTCAAAATTGCTATATATAGTACTATATATGAAAAATCAGTCTGAACTCAGAAAGCTTTAATCAATAAGACAAGGTTCAGGTTAATCAGATATTTAAATTATTGCAGATAAGAAAATCAAGCTAGCTTTGGAGAAAATAAATCATAACCTGGGTTTGTTTTAACAATTACAAGTTGAAACTGAAAATAAGCTTCAAAAGGATAAAAAATAACCTGAACTCCAGGATGTGTCTCATGCATAAATTCGAACAACTTGTTAACAACAGTTTTAAGAAACTTCCAATGAGCTCTTAAAAATCGTGGATACTGGCCAACAACGTACCTACCAACCGAAGCAACTGAATATTATATCAAAAAAACAGCAATATCAAACAATGAAAATTGCAAATGTAAACACTTCTTACATGATATTACTAGCAATAACTGCTTTGTTATCTTTTCCCTTCGTGATTTCGCATAGATTTAATAAATCACGAATTACCATAACCAAAAATCGGTTTTCCTGTCACAAATTCAAGAAAGAAGTCTAACCATAAATAGGGAAATAAAATACCAAAACTGATAAAACAATGCCATAAAAGAATTACGGATACATTTAACAAGTTTAATGACTCGGTAGAGAAAGTGATACAACAAAAACATTGGCATTTCATGGAAGAGTGGTTGAGGATTCAAAAATAAAAGGTCAAATTGCTTGAGCTGCTGCTAATTAAGACATTCTATATGCCTTCAAAGGTATACCCCTATGCCATCGAGATATCATTGAAATTTGCTTGACGCTGCTGCTAATTAAGACATTCTATATGACTTCCAAGGTATACCCTTATGCCATTGAGATATCATTGAAACCGGGCATGGATGTCCACAAAATTTATATTAAAAAAATCTTATAACCAACGGGATACCACAATAATGGAAATGCCTCAACAGATTAAAAAAGTTGACATAAATTTAATATTGAAACGACCCATGCATATACGGATATAAAGTCAATCACTAAATACCATAACGTTCACAGTACCTGTTCTTCAATCATGGAACCAGATATAGATCCAATTGCCCAGCAGAGTGTGTTCAAATTGTTCCATGTCCAATCCTCACCACTGAGCTGTTTACTTAATTTCCTTAGCATCTGCACATTAAATTGCATGAAACGAGGCAATTTAATAAAGATGCAACAAATTTGTGACACGTAAATTCGTCCAAAAAAAAAAGATTATGATAGATGGCCATTGCATCCCTATCACCCTTAACCAAAACTGCATACTAATATAATGTTGCATTTTTAGGTTATTCAATTCAACTTTAGGCCATTAAAGTCATATTTCATGAAAGTTGCTATCGTAGTATCATAAATTGATAAATAACAAATTATTTCATATTTTAAACAAATATAAATGTCCCAAAAATAAAAAATAAAACTGATCAAAAAACAAACCACCATATAATGTGATTGCCTTTGGAGCAAAATAAAAGGATGGTTTTGGGTTCGTATACCTGTTTTTCTGTATCTTCATGGTCAAGATGTGACAAGTAAATAAGAGTCTCCCTCATAATCTGTATAGTTAAACAATGGCATGTAAGTCTCAAATTTATCACATTTGAGTTGATTGAGACCAATCAATAAAAATAAAATATATAAGGGATGAAACTATTAGACACTTTTTCCACAAAGATATGAATGAATATCAGACACTAAAATCAAGCGATATCAGCTTATAACCTTATATTGAACAAGAACATCATTGTCCTTCATGGTCTCACGGACAATATTCCCATTTTCATCTTCAACTATGAGAACCTCTTCAGGTTTAGCCATTCGGCAGATCATTAGCATCCTCAACTTTGACATGGAACCAGAGTAAAGCTGTCGGCGTTGAAGAAGCGGAGAACCATGCCCATCAACCATACCAGGAAGCATTCCTGTTACCTGCTTGCCCCATTGAGAAAAATACATCAGTAAGACTTATACACATACCTTTCTCAGAAGTGAAAAAAGAAATACTAGAAACACACAAGACATGTATATAAAATTGTTATAAGGATTTTTTACTTTTAAGACCTACTGTATGCATGTCATAAATTCGAAAAATGAGTGGTAGTAAACACCACAAGCATGTTTTAAAATTCTTTAAATAAAACCAAAAAAACATAGATTAAGTCAAGTAAAAGTGAGCAAAATAAGCAAAATTGTTAATAGTAACTAGGATGATTATGATCACATCTAATCATATTATTGATTTTACTAATTTAATTAGTCACTTTCCAACCAGGTATTAGTTCTTTATCCAATAAAAACAGACATTCTAAACAAACAGTGAGACTCTTACGAACATTAAGAACAAAAGGACAGGCATTAAAAAATGAAACATTATATTAAAGATGCTAGGTAAAAGAGAATTGTCAATTCTTGATTTTAACAATCTACAAGTCATAGTGTAAGTTTCACAGTACCTGAAGTCCCATTAAGTTTGCAGAAGCTGCAGGATTATCCAAACTTCGGTGTGGCTCAAACAGCTCCGACACCAAGGAATTCCAGTAGTCCAAACACACCTATTATTTTCAACAAATCAGATACAGTGTCAATTTGGGTATTTGGAACAGGAGACTGGGACACACATGCAGTATGCACATACCTTAAAAACCTCGGTATCGTCAACATATGAAATGCTGATAAGATATTCAATGCCCAACAGCAAAGCTGATATATTCTCTTGAGTGGATTCCAGGATACGGATATGAACCTGCATAAATAGAAGACTGTCAGAATTTTTACCAGAGAGACACCCAGCAAGCAAACCAATAATGCAAAATCTATTCTTGAATGAGCCCAAATATGATATAGTCGAAAACTCAGCTTAAAGAAACCAGCCTCAGCAAAATAACATTCTTACACACAGTTTAATTATGTTGTTTGATGATTATGCATCACAAAATAAAATTAAAGACATGAAATTTTAAAAATCTAACCTTATAAAATGAAGTGAAGAACAGTGCCAGGTTCTGTATAAAATCCTAAACAGCGGGAAAAAAAAAAACATGGTCAGACAAATACTTCAAAATTAATTAAAGCAAATTAAGCAATCTTGTTTCAGTAAAAACCCACTTGTTCTTCAGTAGAGCCATGTGCATATGCCTCAGGTATATTTGTTGTAGGCGGAAGTATGCTCTATATTTTACATTATCACAGTCAGCCAAAATGCTCGAGCATAATCAAATGAATAAGCATAAGAATGATGTACATGCTACAAAAAGGAGATCAATCAAACACACCTGCAATTGACCTATGAATATACCATACATCTTGACATACTGCACATCATAATAATCCCCAAATTGAAGGGATGCCACCTGGAAACATAAAAAGTGAATATTGCTATAATAAAAATTCAAGTAAAAACATCAGAACTGGAAGGATGGATAATACCTCAGATAAACATTGCAACGTTAGATTCCGATATGCTGGAACCGGGAAAAACTTTAGGAGTGTCTCAAGCTGAGAGACAAAAGTTAAATATTTCACTTAGTGAGTTCCTCAACAACAAATTCATTTTAAGCAGAAAAATGAACCTACCAATGGTGATTCAAATATATAACCCAAGGGAATCCATGATAAGAAGGCATGCAACGTGGACAGTGTAGCACGTATGAGCTCAGCCCTTTGAGATGCTGATAGCACGTATAAGCATAACTCGTGTATGAGTTGAAATTCACTGCAAACAATCAATTATAATTCTTAGCAAAAGATAGATACTTCGGAGAAAGTAAAGGAAGATAAATAAAAATGGCTGAACAAATAAATAGTCATCCAACGCATGCATGTTAAAGAATGTTAGATATAAAACCATTACCAAGCTTCCACTTAATTAATAGCTTATGCTTTCAGGATAATTATAACAAGGGAAGACATCAAGTATGTATATCAAGCCAATTTATATAATAAACTCCAGCACATCATTATGTTATACAACAACAACCGAGTCTTATCTCACTAAATGAGATCAGCTACGTGGATAAAACTACACCATGTTCTATCAAAAACCATATTTCTATCCAACTCGTTAATCTCGAGATCTTTCCTAATGTATAGTTTTTCTAGGTATTCCTCTATCTCTAGTTGTTTGACTACCCACAAACAGGAAACTTAATGGTAAACTTAAACAGCGGAATTCTGAGCAAAAATATTTCCAGATCGTAAACAAATCAGTAAGTAATCAAGTCAATACGTAAATTCCAGTTGAAATCCTACAATCAGCATCCCCTCTAGCACCTATTGAGGATAAGCCTGAATGCATCTATGCTACGAAGACCCCACCTGGTGGGAGCCTCGTGCAAGGACCGTCATCTTTTAGTGATAATTCCTGGATTAGAAAACAATTCTCCTTTATGTAACTTGCCTAAAAGTATTCATGTTCTAAAGAGCCTAAAAGTGTTGGATGTCAATCGCCCCAGTCTAGTCTAACTCTTACAGGCCACAAAAGCAATTAACAAATCACAATTAAGGCAATACAAATCCAAACTACAATATATTTTCAAACTTACTAGTTAAAATCAATTGATCTAACTAGCCACTTATATATGCATTTATTACCACTTGCTAGTCTTTCAATCTATAGAGCACATTCCAAGAATCAAGTGTACACAAAAAGTTATAAAACATCACACGTGAGGATTTTAAGAATGCAGCCTAATGAATCCATTAATGTACAACAAGTAATTAAAACTCAATCTTTCAGACACCCAACTTAGAAGAAAGATGAGTGAAATGGAAAGCAGAAAAAAAATACATAGACATTGAGACTATCAACAGCTACCTGTTTAATGACTGTTTGAGCTCTTTAATCTTCTGCTGTGTCATTTCTCCTCTCGAAAAATCAAAAACCTCTTCACTCAAAAGCTGAACAACCAATTTTTAGGTTAGTCATTGACATTGACATAAACAGCATAATTTAACGAAAAGTGGGATAGACTTACTTTCAATATAGCCATGCAATTCTCACAGATTGTTTCACTAGCTTTAGCTGCTGAGACAAGATCAGGGATAAAGCTTCGCCATCTTGCTGGCCACTCATGCTTCAAAATCTGCGTGTGAGACACAACCGCCATTACATAAAGCCTTTAAGTACAAATCGTCTTAAGATGAATGAATGAATGTGTGTATAAAAGGAAAGCATAAAAATTAACCATAGAAACGTGGGTTTCAGAACTTAAAAAACACAGGAATTATTAGTCAACGTTAAGAAACTGCGTGCTTACCTGAACTAATATAATGTTGAGTTTGTTGACATACAACCTTTCCGTCCGAAATGAGGCCTCGTTGCTGGAAAGCTATGCGAGAAAAACCAACAATAAGATCAATGATGCAGAAAAACCAAGTACTAAAAAAGAAAAACTACGTATGCCTGACTAGCTCAGCACAATTAACTGCTTTCGCCAAATACAGCTGATACCTGTACAATGATATCAGAGATGAAATTCTTCATCCCGTCTCGCTGCTCAGCAGGTAATGCATTCCATCTATATTTAATCACACCTTCAAGAACCTGAATATAATGTACAATCATAGAGAGAACATAAACTAAGAAAGGCAGCTGACATAATATTCTCATAAAAGATGAAAAACTTGCTTGACATTTAATAAGATTGTTTCCAAAGGCAAAGCTCCAACAGTAAGTAGATTGCAGAGGACAGAGCTAAGTAGTCCATTTAAAACAAACAAGAAAACATAAACACAGTAGTCAAACGAATATTGAGTCAACAGGTCGATTAAACAAAGTAATGTGGCATGAACATTTTTGTCATAAGCCAGCCTCTGGGCAAATGGCTACAAAAGTTTCAGAAAACATAAGCTATAAATTCAAGACCTCTGACAAAGCAAATTCAGCTACAGGTACTTCCATTCAAATCTCAAATAATTACAAACTTAAGTACCTCACTTTTAGTGCTTTAAAGTTTAGAGTAAGTATGTTTTCAAATGAAGTGCAATACTAATCAACCAACCCAGCGCACAAATCTTGATCATATAACAAATCAATAAGAGCTTTTGCATTATAAAACCAAAAACTAAGAGTCATTTCGGACAAAGATAAAAATTGTCATTTGCATTGACTACACATAGATATATAGACTATGATTGGAGCCATAATATTCTGCAGGAAATCATAAATCAAAATTCATATTTCATTTTGAAAATTTACGATCCGCCCCTCCCCACATAAACCCCAGAGGAGTTCATTAAACAAACCAACCTGCAATGCAAAGAACTTGGTATTGAGATTTTGAGTATTCTGCAAGATATGCATTACTTGAAGCCACATATCAGGATTCTCTTGCAAATCCCGCAAAATTGAATCAGCAGCACTTCTCTGCACGATCAAAACGAAGACACACAAAAATGTTAAACTTAAGAACATACAAAATCGATAACCAAAACAGCCATAAACAGCATCACACTATCTAAAACGAAAAAAAGCTCAATGTTCATAACACTATTAATCAATCACAGAAATACCACATCGATTATCAACCACAGTGGAATTCGTGTCTTGCTCAATTCAATCGATTATGATAAACCATACAACGAGACTAACGAAACTTAATCAGTTTGAAAACAAGACGAACAGTGAACGACAGATGAGACCTAAAGTGCGCATTATTCATTGGAGTGCTCGTGACATTGTTGAAAAGAGGAAAAAAATTGAAGGTGGAGATGGTGACTGACCTCTATCTTAGATCCGGTGCCATAGAAGGCGGCGACGGTAGCATCGAGTAAGGGCACATCAATAGGTTGGCTCAAATCTCTGAGCTTCTCAGCTGCCATGGCTAAGAAGAAGAAGAACAGTGATAGTGATTAAACCCTAGAGTAACAAAAACCCTAGACGCGGAGATTCTAGAGAGAGAGAGAGGGTTCAGGGAGAGAGAACAGTTTGGACTTTTTTTTATCTTTTTAATATGAGGAAAAAAAACTTCTAGTAGTATTTATTGAGTTGAAATAATAATTATAATTGAGGAAATTAAAATTAAAATAAAGATAAAGGGTGAAAAGACAGCTTGAATATGAAGCTAGAAGAGGAGTTTGAAAGAAGAGTAGGGGGGGAACGGAATGAAGGGGTGATTTTGATTTGATTTGACGCTAAGCTATATACGGTTTCTGTGAGTAAGTGAGTGAAGGGACTTAAGGAGATGGATTCAGCAACGGAATTTTTTAACTTATGGAGAGACATTTTGGGGTCCTGTAGATCTTTATTGGAGGAGAAAACGGGTAGAAAGTAGTGGAATTGGGGTGCTCACTTTGGGGGAATGGATTTCTTTTTGGCTGGTTTATTTTTGGAGAAAAACAAAACACTTGAAAATGGTTAAGAACCCAAATTTAAATTGAATAAACCATAAACATCTAAGAAATCTTTTATACATATATTTCCACGTTAAGGCGCGTAAATATTTCATTATCCCGCGTTAAAAAAATTAATTAATTATTGTATTAAGGCGCGTAAATAT
This sequence comes from Lathyrus aphaca, assembly GCA_963966055.1. Classification (NCBI taxonomy): domain Eukaryota; kingdom Viridiplantae; phylum Streptophyta; class Magnoliopsida; order Fabales; family Fabaceae; genus Lathyrus; species Lathyrus aphaca. The sequence continues at coordinate 165,534,580 of OZ014521.1, read as the reverse complement.
TTCATTATCCCGCGTTAAAAAAGTTAATTAATTATTGTATTAAAGCGCGTAAATATTTTATTATTTCGCCAAATTACTCCCGCGTAAAAAAGGATTATTAGTTAGTATGTTTTGAAACGTGATGTTAAGAAAGAATAATTAGTTATTTTGTTAAGGCGCGTAAATATTTCATTATTTCATCAAATAACTCTCGCGTGGGAAAGAAATATTGGTCAGTGTGTTAAGGAGCGTAAATATTTCATTATTTCATATTAAGAAAGAATAATTGATTACCGCGTTAAGGCGCGTAAATATTTCATTATCCCGCCAAATAACTCCTGTACAAGAAAGGAATATTAGTTTGTGTGTTAATGAGCGTAAATATTTCACTATTGCATGTTAAGAAAGAATAATTAGCTATCGCGTTAAGACATCTAAATATTTTATTCTCGCGCCTAAAAAAATTTGTTTAATTTCGTCCACATTCATTTTTCTTCACTTGCAACACAAAAAAAAAACTGTTGTATTTTTCAACTTGCTTATATTATATTGTTTCTAAAGTAAAGTCGATGATCTCCTTCCATTATATGCAATATGTTATGTTAATGTCGATTAATATTATTAATTTTGAATGTTTGTCGTTTTGTATTTTCCTCTCTCACTACATATCTCACAATTCATGGCTTCTACATATTGGAATTGTTCAAATGTACTTTGTTTTATTTTTTGTTATGTTGTTTCAAACGTGTTTCATTAGACTTTTTTCTCTGTTATGTAGATTTGAGTATAGTTTTTTTTTTATACTTTGTTGTTGTAACTTATAACCCTAGCCTTTCCCTGTGTAATTCATCCCACATGTGATTTTTTTTTCATCACTCACTTCATTTTTGCTTTTTGTTTCGTGTCGGTCAAAGAACTGGAACTCAATGATATGCGTCGACCAAATATCTAAGACCCACCACTTTGTGTCTGCCAAATATCCAATAACACGAGACTCATTATCCAACTCGTCCTATCACACCCAATGTATAAATATATTCGTAAAGGGTTTTCAGGTACACAATCTCTAATATCCATTTCACTACCATTATCTTGAATCTTAAATTAACTTGGGTGTTTGAGTGCTAACCATGTAGGTAACCTCTAGGTTCAGGGTATCAAAGATAGAAAACATTGGTTTCGACATTGCACCAAGACCGATACATATGGTTCAAGAAGCATCATGATTGTAACTTTCGATCCACAATGTCACGTCGACGTAGTGCATCGGAATCTTTGCTCCATAGTAGTTTTTGTAATCCTCACCATTTGTGGAAATCGACTTCAGATTCTTGTGATTTCAATTATTCCACATTCGATCCTCAAATTTGAACTTCAAAAATATCTCAAGCAAAGAAATCGGAGTCTCGAGAATCTAAAATAGCATACATGAACCGTTAAGATCCACCAAGGCTTGATCCACCTTCGGGCTCAGGTCCAGATTCATAAACCTCGATCCCCCCCCCAAGCCGAAACTCGCGGGCTCAGGTCCAGATTCAGATTTGCAAATTTGAAGTCGATCGAGTCCCATTTTACCTTTAGTCAAGCAGAGTTATGGGTCAGCCTCTACTAAGTACACTTTCGAGTGGGTGTCGTTAAATCCAAGCCAGTGTCTATCTCTAGTCCGGTCAAAAGCAAAACAAATTGCACCCTAGGCCTAACTTCTATGGGAATAGAACATAACTTCAAACTTCGGACCACCGGCATGCAAGCGACAACTCGGTATCACCCAAAAAGGAATATCGTGTGACGCGACCTTAGAAATAACTTATAAAGAAGAGGGAGCGACGATAAAATTATGTATGCCGCTATTGGTCGGATCTTCTCCATCAATCAAGTTGACCCTTTAAAGAACCTCAGTCGGGAAAGGCTTCAATGACCAGGTTCGGCCCATGAAATTTCTAGTTGGGGTGTCGATGAAGATTTGTAAAGGATTGAGTCTTGGACCTCCAAAAACACAAACATCCTGGATGTATCGAAAAAGCTTTTAGCCCAAGAAAATTGGTCCACATCAATCCGACTACCAAATTAAAAAATGCATAACAGAGGCCACACATCATCCCAAGTCAAGGGTTTGGTCCTCCAGATTTGCTGATTATCAAGGCGTTTGTTTGCATCAACTCAGAAACCAGAGTCGGATGTGCGCAACAATGGCCAAACATCTTTATAGTCAAAGGCTCAGTCCTCAAGGTCAATCGGTCACCAACTCACCCAATCAACACATCTAAGGTTATGTGTTACGTATACACTTGCGGTCGGCCGCAAGATTTCATTAATGTATTTGTAAATTAATTTTATAATAGCAAAATGTTATATATATATATATATATATATATATATATATATATATATTGTCATTATACTCTTGTTGTTCCGATTTCTACCTCTTCCCTTCTTTAGGATACTGAAAATGTGAATGCATGTAGCAACGAATTGGGGAACAACCAATGCAGTTGATGTCTGTCTTTAAGATCCTTGGGTGTTGTAGGAAATAATCTGCTTCTTTGTCTACAATAATCAAAACCTCATCACTTTGCCCACATGAAGATTTAGGGGTGTTGTCAAATATACTTAGTACATCAGCTACAACAATTAATTCCCCACAGTCCCTCTTCCATATTCAAAATTCAAAGGTATTGTCGAATATGCTTGGTATGCCCGACTATAAGAATCAATTCCCATAGAGCCCCGTGCATCTTTAGAATTCATTGGTGATGTTGGATAAGCTTAGTATTCCCGACTACAACATTAAATTCCCGACAACGCCTCATGCATCTTCAAAATTCAAGGGTGTTTTCGAATACGCTTAGCATGCCCGACTACAATACATAATTCCCCATAGTGTCTTATGTGTCTTTAGAATCCAAGGGAGTTGTCATAGATGTTTTGAACGTTGGGCTATAACAACCAGTTCCCTCAAAGGATGTTATCGGAGACGTTTTGTATGTCTGAATACAGCATTTAAATACCTCATATAAACAAATACATGTTTTCACGTGTAGTCCCCTCACCCTTCGAATCTAACCAATCTAATAGGTGAGTGTGGTGAAGCCTATAGATGTCCACCTCGATCTGAGCTTTCTCCTTGGGGTAGGATAGGGGTTATTTATCTTTAGTCGGATATGATCCTCTGTGACATGAAGCACAATTTAAAGCATGATCGCATCTAGTCGGCTTTATGCCCCTTGTCTATAAATATAAATCGAAACATGACCATAATTAACTAGACTCGTGTCTTATCCATATAAATGTGATTAAGGCATAGTTGTGTCTAACTGGTTTGGCATGAAATACTTACAAGTACAATTACAAGCATGAACGCTCTTCTTCATTGTTCAATCATCGTCTTTATCAAATCATCATCATCAATGGAGTGAGATCAAGATTCAATAAGCATTTGATCAGTTTTGCACAAGAAGAGCATATAGTGTAGATTATATTTATTTCGGTTTAAGCAAGAATCAAGGTGTACATAGCCTTTATTTGGCTCAGATCAAGTTCCTCAAGCTAAGGAACCTCACCTTTGGCTTTCTTTGAACTCTGAAAATCTTCAAATTGCACATTTTAACTCCAACTTTTAATGCACGGTTTCATCATTTTTAACTTGTTTTGTGTTAATTGAAGCTCATTAGGAGCAATGTAAACTCTGGCTAGTTGATAGGCACCATAGGTGCTTAGTTGCAGAATTTAGGGCAAATTGTTTCTCTTCGATTATCCTTGTGTGCGCATTATGTGTGGTTTTTTAGACTAGATTTGGAACCTATGTGACCTAAGTTTTCTAATGGTACCAATTTTATTTATTTATGGAGTTTTTATTCTTGAGATGACCGGAGGTTCACCGGAGAAGATGACCAGAATCTTCTTCGGCGACTTGAAAACTCGTGAATGTATGAACCCTATTCTTTCCTCAGTTTATATCATGGCCCTTGGATCATTCACATCCAAGGTGTATTAATACACCAGCACATTAATGAAGCATACATAGCTCACGTGCATCTGAATTCTATGAAGGTTGACCTTGACTTGTTTGGCGTGCGTGCGTTATTCATAACCAGCATGTACATTGCATCTCATCCATATGATTAGGCTACTTTTAGTGTCTTTGCGCTTTGATTGCATCCTAAGGTCCTGATAGAGTCAAGATGTTGACTAGAGTCCATCACAAGCCTTATGATCACATGAATTCTTGGATTGGGCTTCAGAGTGCTTTCCACACCCACAGAATTAGGCCCATGGCACTTTTGAACTGAATAATTGCTAGTGTGACACCCTTGTTCCATTTTCTCATTGTTTTTTCATTTTATTTCACATAGTTTTTAAATATTAATTTTCTAAAATAGTTTTAGGCGTCTAAAAATCCCATAAAAAATCATGAACAATATTCACACATTAAAATAATTTTTGTGATTTTTTATTTCTGATTTTTTTTTATTTTTCATCACATTTCTATAATTCTCTTTTATTTTCTTCAAAAAATGGTTTTTACTTTGATACCTAAACTTCAAAATTTTCTTTTGCAATGCTCATCAAACATTTTTAATGCTTCTTTTTGCATTCATTCAAATACATCCAAAACTTCATAAAAAAAATATTTTGGCATATTTTTAAATTATTGTTAATTGCATTTTGATCCCCAATTCTTACCTATTTGTTATTTGATCCCTATGCAACTTAAAGCAATTAATTGAACTAGTTCTCTTAGGAATTTTTGCATGAACTTTTAGCTTATGTTTAGTCTCTGACTTAGGTCACTTTAGGGTCAATTTCACAATTTTTTAACATTATTTGGTGTGTGCTTGGTTACTTGTAAATGAAGTTACCTTTTCATGGACAGTTTTCATCACCTTTTAACCCTAATTGCTTGAAGGCATTTATGCCATTATTTGGGGTCACTTGTAGAGGTTTGCTAGGCTTGCTTAGATGCTTATAGGTATTGTATTATTAATTATAGTTCCATTAGACTTAGGATGGCCTTTTGGCTTGTGTGGTGCATCTTATGAATATGTTTGACTTAATTATTCCACATCCTTCATCTCGTACTTCTTACACTAACTTGTATGCCTCCAACACTTTCATACCAATCATCTCATTTGCATTAGACATCATATATGCCTCTGACTTCATGTATAATCATTCATACTTGCATGATATGTTGCATCATTGGCCATTCATCTCAAGTATGACATACTTTTGCACTATGATAACTTTTGCATCTTTTTGTGAATTGTTTGAACTTGTGTGACATGTGAACCAAACTTGATTATGTGTGCATCTTTAACATGTAATTATCATCATATGTTACTGACTTCCATTATCTAAGGTCACTTTTAGTTCATTTGTCTTACACTTTAACCTGTGTTCACCCTTACATGATGTGTGCTCACTTCTTCATACTTCTTATCCATCTCAATCTCTCAATCACTCAAATGTTTGTTAACATTACTTGTATGTTCATTCATAAGAATTATAGAACATCCATTAATAGTGTATTCTACTGACTTTGGTAGTTCGTGAAGCATTAATATATGTTCATCTTGCATATTCATCCATTCTTCCCACACTTACTTATCTTAGAACTTCCCTAGGGTTTAAGGCTTAGCTTGAGTTTAGTTAGCTTGTGTTTGGTTTATTAGACTTAGGGAGTTATCTTAGAGATTAGGTTCTGACTTGGGAAGTCCTTCAATCTTTAGGTACTGATAACGAGAAAATGTATCGATTATATTGCTAAGTTTCATTACCGTTTTATCGCATAATCATCGTTTTAACACCCGATTCCTCGAGTTTTTCTTACCATTTTGCAGGTACATCATATATGGAGCTAAATCATGAATTAAGAGCAAAAGGAACAAAAACAACCATAAAAAGATGAAGAAATGAAGAAGCCTGCAAGACTGCATAATTTGTTGCACTCACGGTCGTCACCAAGGTGTCACGACCGTGACACCCCAAAAGAAGCAATCACGGCCGTGATGACCTTGTCACGACCGTGACACTTAAAATGCAAGGGACACGAGCGTGAAGACCTTGTCACGACCGTGACAAGGTAAAAAGTAGGTTATTGACTGAGACCACGTCAAAACGTTACGTGAAGAAGTTTTTGCCTATTTTTTAGCCACGTTCCTATATTTCCTCCACTGCTTCAGCAAGGCCCAATGCAACAAGTCCAAATTTCAAAGCCCATTAATTGTTCTACAAATAGCTTAAGTTTTATGAAGAAACTACAGAGCATTTTTTCTATCAATTTCCTGCGGAAGCTCTGCCGATTTATTTTACGACCCTGTTTTTATTTCAGCATTATTTTCAGTTTTTCATTCTTATTGTATCCAAACCCAATCTATAACAATTTCCAACATCAGGAAATTGTTATAAAAATTACTTGTTTCTAAACCTTCAGATTTTTGCTTTATTTTCAATTTCCGCCAATTACTCCGAGCTTTCCGGTCTGTGGAAGAAGGAGTCTGCCATAGTATTGTTAACCAGGTTTTTATTATATTGCAATTTTAATATTTATGTTGTTTATTTATTTTTCTGCCATGAATATTTTGTTTATTGTTTTTCTGTCTCTGTCTGGTTCAACAAAAATGAGTAGCTAATTACCTTAGGGCGGTATGTAGTTAAAACAAACTTAATCGGTAAAATTAACCATAGGCTAAAAATAATTAATAACTTAACATTCTGGCTGATACTTTTTAATTAAAATCGACCTTTTCGTTACGAGAGTAAGGAAAGAGTATTAGGTTAGGTCAAGACCACGAGAGTGTGAGATTTTAACCAGATAGCTAAAGTTAGGCATTTAAATTAAACACAGCGAGAGCGCTTTAAAATAAATTAGAATTACTAAGTTTCCAAAAATTATCTCTAAACACTTATGGGCTAGCGAGAGCAGGCATAGGGCTTTAGGGGTAAGATCTGAGATAAGACCACGAGAGTGTGAGTTGAGGGTATTTAAACTGGTAACCTCTATAGAATAGTTTAAGTGAACACCTATATAAGCCTAGGTTAGATTGACCCGCCTAAGTTAGTATAATTACATACCGACCGCCTTAGTATTATTTTATTAAAACTTAAATTTAATTCCCGCCTTTAATATTTTAAAAGCAACAAAAAATCGTGACAATCATTCGCCTTAGCTAAACTAGAAGTTCATCTAGCACTAGGTAACCATAAAGTCCCTGTGGATCGATAATCTTAAATATTACTTCGATAGGCTGTGCACTTGCAGTTAAGATACCGCTAGACACATAATTAGACACGTCTTTAGCCCATCAAGTTTTTGGCGCCGTTGCTGGGGACCTTAATTTAGTTACTAGTGCACTTTAGGTAACATTGTCTAGACTAAGGTATCAACTATTTAATTTATTTAATTTAATTTCCGAGTGTATGCCAAGTACTCGCTCTAAAAGCGAAGACTTGCAACCTCTAATCCCTGAATCGGAATGCTTCTTACACGTAAGAAGACGGATATTCGATTACGAAAAAAGTTATAATATTCCAGATCTTCATTTAGATCCGCCTAAACCAGTCGTAACATCAAAGGACGCAGAGATGGCTGAAGAACAAAATCACCCACTCAAGTATTACGCTAGTCCTTCGCAAACTGAACCGCATTCAAGCATTGCCGCACCGGCTATCAACCGAAACGATTTCGAACTAAAACCTTCGTTGATATCAGCCGTGCAACAAAATCAATTCGCCGGAAATCCTACCGAGGATCCGAACCTTCATCTTTCAATTTTTGTGCAATACGCAGATACCGTAAAAGCCAATGGAGTTACCCAAGAAGCTATTAGACTACGTTTGTTTCCTTTTTCACTTCGAGACAGAGCAAGAGCCTGGCTTCAATCTCTGCCTTCGAACTCAGTAACCACGTGGGAGGAACTAAAGAGAGTTTTCTTGACCAGATATTTCCCGCCTAGCAAGACAGTTATGCTGAGAGCTCAGATCAACGGATTTAAGCAAAGGGAAAGCGAATCACTATTCGAAGCTTGGGAACGCTATAAAGATTTGCTGAGACTTTGTCCACATCACGGATTAGTAGAATGGATGGTCATCCATACCTTCTATAATGGACTCTTGTACAATACAAGAATGACGATTGACGCTGCCGCAGGCGGTGCATTGATGGACAAAAATATAATGATGCTTATGCACTTATCGAAAGTATGGCTCAAAACCATTACTGTTGCACCCCAAAATTTGCCCTCACAATACAAGACTTTGTGTGCTAAGAAGGTTCACAAGGTTCACAAGATTCACAATACTTACAAGACCTTTCATGAGGTTCATGGAGTCTACAAGTCACTTTATGAGGTTCACAAGGTTCACAAGACCTCCCATGAGGTTCACAAGGTTCACAAGACCTCCCATGAGGTTCACAAGGTTCACAAGACATCTTATGATGGTTCACAAGGTTCACAAAGTTCACAATTGGTCAGAAGAGTTGACAATTCCCTCAGACAATGCACCTCCTAAGCAGTACATCCAAAACTAGGGTTTTGACTTTAATCAGGCTAAATGAACTTCCAAGACTTCAAGTGAGCTTCATAACATCTTATATGTGTGTAAGAACCCCCATGACAAGTTTCAAGACTTTTCTCAAAAGTTTGCTCAGTCAGATGATCAGATAAGTCAAAATCAGTCAAAGCAGTTAAAAAGTCAAACTGAGGTCAACTGTGGTCAAACCAAAGTCAAACTTCATGATTTTTTGCCAACATCAAGTATATGAAGTAAAATTCATCATTTTATCAAGGGTTGATCATGATTCATCAAGGATATTTCAGATCATCAAGAATCAGGAGTTTCTAAATTAGGGTTTCCTCAACAAAAGTCAACTGAACTTTGACCAGCCATAACTTTCACATGCTTCATCACCAAGTCTCCATCCAAAGCTCATTTTGAAGGAAATTGAATTCTCTACAACTTTGTGTCTCACAAGCCAAGCCCAAAAATGCTTCATTTGGAAGGTATGAGCTAAGACATTATAGGTCCTTTTGAAAGTCAACAAAAAGTCAACAACTTCAAAAGGGCATAACTTGAGAATGGTGAATGATATGAACATGAAACCAGTGGGGTTGGTTAGAGGACTCTTCAAGCTTTCCAAAATGTCTAAGAACACCCTGATAGCATTAAAATTGAAGGATGTGTGCCCTTGCAAAGTTGGGAAATTTTTGGTTGGTTTATGAAGAAAATGGAGGTCTAAAACCAATTTCTTCTAAATGGGCTTGCTATATGATGACCCAATCCATACTATGACCTCATGCACGACCCAAGTCAACAAAAATCAGATTTTTTATCATTTTATTTTTATTTATTTTGATTTAATTCATTAAAAATCATTTTAAATTAAAATAAAATATAAAAGTCTAAGATTTAAAAAAGATTAAGCTTCTAGAAATTCATAAATATGATTGGAATTAAAGTGGTAAGAAGATCATGATGATTGGCCTAAAATAGCAAGTGTTTATGCAAAAATATTTGATTTTCAAAGCCTATCTTTTTGAATCTTTTTGGATCAAACTTCTCACACAAGTATCAAGTTTTTCTGACCTAATTGATCACTCTATAAGTACATGAGATAACCCTAATCACTATGGACGAATTTCCAGCTCAAAAGTGTAAGTTTGCAAAGTTCAAAAACCTCTCCAAACTCAAATTCGGATTTTGACATACAAGGCATTTGAAGGTAATTTGAGAACATAGCAATGATCCTTGGACATCATTGAGTCGAAACCAATACCTATTTGCATCCAAAACCACTCATATAGCATATCCCGAAGCATTCTTGATCATGAATTATTTTGTTTAGATTTCACTAATTCAATGCATTTTGATGAATTTTGTTTGGCTAATCATGTTTGTGATGTTATATAGAATGTTTATGGGCAAAGAAGTTGAAGAAACCGTGAATAACCCGTGAGATGCCATAGTTAGGGTTTCACCTTTGAATTTGGGGTTTCATGATTCACTGAATTTAAATGAATTTAAAGGACATGGTGTGATTGTATAGACTGTGAGGATTATGTTTCATTAATCAATTTGTAAAAATTGTACTGTTTTGCTGGTATTTGAAATTCGCAGGTTCCATATGCTATGAAATTCGCAGGTATATTCGCAAGTGAAAACGCAGGAAATTTCACAGGAGCCAAGGAAGAAGAAGACCTCTGCGCGCGTTTTCCAGAATTCAAACATTGAGTATAATATTTTATGAATTAGTTGCTGTTTTGTATCACAAGCTGGTGCTTATCCCAGTGGTGAAGCATGCGCGCGTATTGCTTATGGGCAGGAGTTCGAATCCTGGCTGTGACAAGTTTTTCATGTTTTTTTCTTTTATCCATTAAACATAATATATTATGAATTGTAGTGGTTTCATATACAGGTGCGCTCTCCCAGCTGGAATGGTAACGTGTTTGTGTGATTGCTTGCAAGGTCCTGGGTTCGATTCCCCCAGGCCTTTTGCTTTTTCTTTCTTTTTCTGATTTTCAGGTTTAAGGCATAAAACAAATTCATCTCCTTTCCTTGTCACCCGCGCGCTGGTAGCCTGGTGGTGGATGTTGTTGGTTTGAGTGCATGCAAGCAAGCTGTGCTGGGTTCAAATCCCAGCCAGGTAAGTTTTTTTCTTTTTGTTTTCTATTTGTTTTGATTGTTATTAATGTTAATTAATTAAGATTATAACCTTAATTTAATCCTAATAATATTTTCTAAAAACAAATTGTTTTTATTAATATGTACATATATCATTTATTTATGTAATTGAATTAATATTTAGTATTTAAAATTTTTGTATATAAAACCCTAATTCTTTTTAAACCCTAATTAACCATAATAATTTTTAAAACCCTAATTTCTTTTTCTTTTATTTTTGTTTAATATTATTATTTGTATATACTATATTTATAATGTAATTTTTAATCCAATTTTTATTAAAATGCATAAATTGTTTATAATTTAAAATTTTGTACATAAAAATTAAAATGCTTAATTTATTTTTTATAATATGAAAATATTCTCTAATTGTTTAGAAGTTAATTTTTGCATGTAAATAATTTTATTATATGTTTAAAAATATGTAAAAATTGCTAATTTAATCTTTGTAATTTATTTTTCATAATATGTTCATAATTGATTTAATTTTATAATTTATATATAACTTCAAATTTTATAATAATTAATTATAATTGTTCATATTCTCTTATTAACCATTAAAAATTTTGTTTATTATAATATTTTTGCTTATTATTATTATTAATCATGTTTATTACTAACCCCATTTATTTTAAATTGTTATTATTATTATTTCTACTAACCCTATTATAATTACTTATTTATTTTGTTTATTTATTTATTTTGCTTATTTATTTATTTTGCTTATTTATTTAAATTGCTTTATTATTATTATTGTAATTGCTCCTGGATGTAATATTTTATAATGTTCAAATTATTTATTTTATGCCATGGTTAGTAAAAATAGGGAGTGTAACATGTATGTTTATTTAAAATTAATTTAGGTCATTTAAATTTAAAGATAAATATTAAATTGTACACTCACACACGTAAGTCGATCTTTGATCGCCATCTCACATTCTAGGGTTACCTCACATTATTGCCTAATCAAGAGGTCAAGTGGGGTGTACAAAGCAAAAGTCCCTCAAAATAAAGTCATCTAGTCCCTTAACCATAAAAGATCAAGTCCCTTTTCGAATGTTGCCTTCGTAATGATCTTGTCCCTTTCGAATAATGATGACAGTCCCTCCAAAATTGCTTATACACCCCACAGTTGCCTACATTAACAGATGACCCTTACTTGTCCCTCACATCCAAGGTAATGACTACCTATTCCTTAATAATAGGGATAGTCTTACCACTTAAGGGATTCAAGAACAGGAAAGACTTAAACTTAGGGTAGGTTCCTCATAGTTACTTGCTCACTCTTCAAAACTTTTCGAACACTTCACAATTTCAAACAAAAATTTTCAAAACAAAGGTTTATACGCATCCGTACATGGGTCATTATAAACACTTAAGAAAATTTCTATTCACACACTTCACATTTTCAAAAAAACTTTTAAGGTGAGCTAAGTAACTAAGAGCCCATGGATAACCATGGATGTAAAGGGTGCTAACACCTTCCCTTTACATAACCTACCCCCCGAACCCAAAAATCTTTTAAGGTCTTTCCTGTTCTTTTATGCCCTTTCTTTTAATGCTACATTTTATGTGATGGATATTCGTCCTTCGTACTCTTGTCTGCTTGGTCGTCCCTGGATCCATGGGGCAGGTGCTGTAACCTCTACATTACATCAGAAGCTGAGATATCCGGTAGAAGGAAAGGTTGTTACTGTCTATGGAGAGGAAGAATATTTTGTCAGCCATGTGAACACCTTCAAGTATCTGGAAGTGGAAGGTGAATACGTTGAAACTCCGTGTCAGACATTTGAAGTGGTTCCTTGGATTGTTAATGATTATGTAGCTCCTCCTGTGGTCAAGAAAGTTCCTGTGGTCACCAGAATACCTCCAACAATGGCCTCCCTTAAAGATGCTAGAGCTGTGGTGGATGAAGAGTCCCAGAAGGCTGTTCGTCGTGGTCGTGCTGTTCGTATCACCAATCAAGGGGTTATGAAGAACCAGATCAATGCTGTGGGTGACTATGATGAAGACTACAACTTGGATGCTTGGATCTTTCCTACTGTGGGTGCTGGACTCAATAATTGGAAAGTTGAAGATGTTATCCCTATCTCCTTTAGTCAGGAGTAAATACTATTACTGTGTTGTTGCTTTTAAGTTTGTAATTTCTTGAACAAGTGAACTCTTAAGCCATGTGCCTTGCCCGGGGCACAATGGTGTGCTTGTTACGGGATGTCATTTCATTTGCATACTTCATTCAATAAAAATCAGTGGACGTTTCGTTTTCGTAAATATTGTGTTCCTTGTCTTTCTTTTCTTTTATTTTTGTTTTATCAGCTATGTGTTCTTACACACACCTACATCACTAAAATGCAGATCCTCATCCACTCTGGATCCTGTTGATAACAGTTCTACTATTGCCAATTATAATTTCGAGAATCCGATCTATCAAACTGAAGACGGAAATGAGGACGATTGTGAAGTACCTGTAGAGCTTGCTAGGTTGTTACAGCAAGAAGAGAAAGCTATACAGCCACATGAAGAGCCAGTCGAAGTTGTGAATCTGGGAACTGAAGAAAACAGGAAAGAGGTCAAGATAGGGGCTGAATTAGAGGATAGTGTCAAAAGCAGGTTGATTTAGATGTTACGTGACTATGTGGAGATCTTTGCTTGGTCCTATGAAGATATGTCAGGGTTAGATACAAACATTGTGGTTCACCGTTTACCAGTAAAAGAAGATTGTCGTCCAAAGAAACAGAAGGTTCGTCGTATGCGTCCTGAAATGTCAAAGAAGATCAAAGCAGAGGTAATGAAACAGTTTGATGCAAGGTTCTTAGCTGTGACTTCTTATCCTCAGTGGGTTGCAAATGTGGTACCAGTTCCTAAGAAAGATGGTAAGGTACGTATGTGTGTAGACTACAGGGATTTGAACAAGGCCAGCCCTAAAGATGACTTCCCACTTCCTCATATTGATGTTCTGGTAGACAACACTGCTCAGCATAAGGTATTCTCTTTTATGGATGGTTTCTCTGGTTACAATCAAATCAAGATGGCTCCCGAAGATATGGAGAAGACAACATTTGTTACACAGTGGGGCACTTTTTGTTATAAGGTGATGCCATTTGGTTTGAAGAATGCAGGGGCAACATATCAGCGTGCTATGGTGGCTTTGTTTCATGATATGATTCATCATGAGATTGAGGTATATGTGGATGATATGATAGCCAGGTCCCAGAATGAAGAGCAACATCTTGATCATTTGCATAAATTGTTTGAGAGGTTGAAGAAATACAAGTTGAGATTGAACCCAAACAAGTGTACTTTTGGAGTTAGATCTGGTAAACTCCTGGGTTTCATAGTCAGTGGAAAAGGTATTGAAGTGGATCCTGCAAAAGTGAAAGCTATACGAGAGATGCCAGCTCCCCGTACTGAGAAGGAGGTTAGAGGTTTCTTGGGACGATTGAATTACATTGCAAGATTTATTTCCCAATTAACTGCCATCTGTGAGCCAATCTTCAAGTTGTTGAAGAAAGATCAGGTGATGGAATGGAATGATGAGTGCCAGACAGCATTCGATGAAATCAAGAGATATCTGCTAGAACCACCAATTTTGATGCCACTAGTTGATGGAAGACCCTTGATTATGTACTTAACAGTGTTAGACAATTCAATGGGGTGTGTATTGGGGCAACATGACGAGTCTGGTCGAAAAGAGCAGGCAATATACTACCTTAGCAAAAAGTTTACCGACTGTGAAACAAGATACTCACTGCTCGAGAAAACTTGTTGCGCTTTGGCATGGGCTGCTCGCCGACTAAGACAGTATATGTTGACTCATACCACCTTATTCATTTCAAAGATGGATCCAATCAAGTACATATTCGAGAAACCTGCTCTCTCCGGAAGAATTGCAAGATGGCAAATGATTTTGACAGAATATGATATACAGTATACTACTCAGAAGGCCATCAAAGGAAGTGTTGTTGCTGATCATTTGGCTCATCAAGCAGTGGATGATTACCAGTCAATGAGTTTTGAGTTCCCTAATGAAGACATTATGATTATCACCAAAGAACCTGGACAATATGACGGACCTGAACAAGGATCCCGATCGACTATGGTTTTTGATGGTGCCTCTAATTCACTTGGTAATGGTGTTGGTGTTGTGATTAGTTCCCCTGAAGGTTGTCATACCCCGATTACTGCCAGACTTTGTTTCCATTGTACCAATAACATGGCTGAGTATGAGGCATGTATCCTGGGTATTAAAGCTGCTATTGATATGAAGATTCAGTTCCTTGACGTGTATGGAGATTCAGCCCTGGTAGTTAGTCAGATCAAAGGAGATTGGGATACCAAGCATGATAATCTCATTCCTTACAGAGAGCATGTGCTGTCTTTAATCCCACATTTTAAAGAAATTACCTTTGGACATATTCCACGGAGAGAGAATCAGTTGGCAGATGCATTAGCCACCATGGCATCCATGTTTGAGATCAACTGGGATGATGAAGCTCCCAAGATTACCATTGATAGATTTGAGAAGCCCGCATACTGCAATGAGATTGGTACTGAAGAAGCAGAAGAAAATCCTTGGTTCTATGAAGTGAAAAGATATCTTGAAGCTCAGGAGTTCCCTGAAGGGGCATCTGTCAAAGATAGGAAGTTTCTGAGGAGGTTTTCTGCTAAGTTCTTTTTGAGTAATGACATTCTGTATAAGCGCAATCATGATTCAACTTTGCTTCGTTGTGTGGATAAGAAGGAAGCAACTGAAATTATGGAAGATATGCATGATGGGATCTTTGGCACCCATTCTAGTGGTCACACTATGGCAAAGAAGATATTGAGAGCAGGTTACTATTGGTCTACCATGGAAGCTGATTGCTATCAACACTCCAGAACATGTCACAAATGTCAAATTTATGCTGATAAAGTACACATACCTCCATCACCTTTGAATGTGTTGACTGCTCATTGGCCTTTTGCCATGTGGGGCATTGATATGATTGGTGAGATCAAACCTACTTCTTCTAATGGGCATCATTTCATCCTGGTTGCTATTGATTACTTCACGAAGTGGGTAGAGGCAGCTTCATTTGCATCTGTTACTAAGAATGTTGTGGCTCGATTCATTAAGAATAATCTCATCTGTAGATATGACATCCCTGAAAGGATTATCACTGACAATGGCTCTAATCTGAATAACACTATGATTACTGATCTCTGCACGCAGTTCAAGATTAAGCATCACAACTCTTCTCCGTATCGTCCAAAAATGAATGGGGCAGTTGAAGCTGCTAATAAGAACATTAAGAAGATTGTACAGAAGATGACTGTTACCTACAAGGATTGGCATGAGATGTTACCATTTGCTCTTCATGGTTATCGTACCACAATACGTACTTCAACAGGGGCAACCCCATTCTTCTTAGTCTATGGTATGGAAGCAGTTCTGTCCATTGAAGTTCAGATTCCATCCTTAAGAATTATGAAGGATGCAGGCTTGGATGAAGATGAATGGATTCAGACTCGACTTGACCAGATAAATTTAATTGATGAGAAGAGGTTAGTAGCAGTTTGTCATGGCCAGATGTACCAGAAACGGATGATCAAAGCTTTTAATAAGAAGGTTAAGCCAAAGATATATCAGGCTGGTGACTTGGTAATCAAGCGTATCATATTACCACAGGGTGATCCTAGGGGAAAGTGGACTCCAACATATGAATGACCATTTGTAGTCAAGACAGTGTTTTCAGGAGGTGCCATGATACTTACTACTATGGATGGTGAAGACTTCCCACAGCCTGTAAACGTAGACATAGTTAAAAAATACTACGCATAAAAAGAGACCCGCTAGGTTGACAGGCCTAGGCAAAAATAAGGGCATCCCGGCAAACCAAAAGGGTTTGGGCAAAAATTAGGGATATATATAAAAAGATGTACACCCGGCAAGTCGAAAACCTGAAAAGGCGGCTTGGGCAAAAAAGGGTATCCCGGTGGATTGAAAACCTGAAAGGGCAATCCAGGCAAAAGTTAGGGATTAAAGCGTATGACTATGTCTCGTTTGGATCACCTATGAAACTGCAACCGGTTGTGCTACTTACTCAAGTTTGAACAGATAAAGCTCAATCCAATCGTTTTCGTCTCAACAGCAGAAGATGAGATACTTGAAGATAATGGTAATAGTAGAATTGAAACTCAATAGGATTATTTCCCACATAGCTGATTCTCCTTGTTTTGTAAAATTTTATGACAAAATCCTCTTACTAGGGTTTATGTTTCCTTGTACAAACTTACCTATGTATAGGTCACTCTTTGATATAAATAAAATTCCATTTTTGAATCCTGATTTACTTTTACCCTATTTACATAAGCGAAACGTCCATTGGTTGTGTTTGAATGTATGTATGCTTTTGAATATGATTGATGTTTACCAGAAATGCATGTATGCTTAATATGATTGATGTTTACCAGAAATGCATAAAAATGCAGCAATAGTATTTACTAAGGGCGAACGAGGGAAGGATTTCAACGAAGCTTCGCCGGTTCATAGCTACAAACCCTCAGTAGGACAAATCCATCTTCATAAAGTCACATCTCCCCTGGAATTTTTTATCCATCTCTTTTATCCTCATACGGATATTCGGGAATTTACTTTCCAATAGGAGTACGACGAACGAAGACGGGAGGTTATGTATACTCTACTATCCCCAGCAGACGGGAGGTTATATATACCCTACTACCGAACGAAGACGGGAGGTTATGTATACCTTGCTATCCCCAGCAGACAGAAGGTTATGTATAATATATTATCAAACAAGACGGGACTGGGTTCCTCACATTCTTCAACAATGAACCGGGATTTATTTTCCCTGGCCAACAGTTGTTATACGAAGATATCCAGACGCCTCAGGCAGTATCACATCATTTACATCATACCATAACATACATATCCATGGATGCATAATACATTACTTAAGTGCATCATATTATACATGCATCCATAATGCATAAGCTAATACTACCATATAGAATGCTACCTTGTTTTCAGGTTTATTCTCCAGCAAACAGACTTGTGACTATCAGGACTGCTTTATCCTCCTGAAAGTTATCAATCCCTCAGGACTGCTTTATCCTCCTGAAAGCTTCTTATACCTCAGGACGTTGTTATCCTCCTGAAAGCATATTATCTCCTCAGGACGTTGTTTATCTTCCTGAAAGCTATCATCACTTCCTCAGGACGTTGTTATCCTCCTGAAAGCATATTATTACTTTGGGCCGTTGTTATCTTCCCCAAAGGTCACCCCTACCTCAGGACGTTGTTATCTTCCTGAAAGCATACCATTACCTCAGGATCGCTTTATCCTCCTGAAAGCATATTACTATCTCGGGACGTTGTTTATCTTCCTGAAAGCATATTATTACCTCAGGACTGCTTTATCCTCCTGAAAGCATATTATTACCTCAGGATCGCTTTATCCTCCTGAAAGCATATTACTACCTCGGGACGTTGTTTATCTTCCTGAAAGCTATCATTATACCTTTATATTTTGGACTAATTTATCCTCCAAGAAATGTACCTGAAGAACTTTTCTCCGAGTGGCATCTTTAAGCCCACTCAAGCATATTCAACTAGTCATCAATATCACTCTATGCACCGGTGAGTGCAAATTTTTGGGCTTTTGTGTTCAATCCCCTTCAACCTTCCAGGTCACGACTGGCAAATATAACAATCTAACCCCTCAGGTTTCAGAAAATTGAATAGGGGCAGCTGTTGCACCCCAAAATTTGCCCTCACAATACAAGACTTTGTGTGCTAAGAAGGTTCACAAGGTTCACAAGATTCACAATACTTACAAGACCTTTCATGAGGTTCATGGAGTCTACAAGTCACTTTATGAGGTTCACAAGGTTCACAAGACCTCCCATGAGGTTCACAAGGTTCACAAGACATCTTATGATGGTTCACAAGGTTCACAAAGTTCACAATTGGTCAGAAGAGTTGACAATTCCCTCAGACAATGCACCTCAAAAGCAGTACATCCAAAACTAGGGTTTTGACTTTAATCAGGCTAAATGAACTTCCAAGACTTCAAGTGAGCTTCATAACATCTTATATGTGTGTAAGAACCCCCATGACAAGTTTCAAGACTTTTCTCAAAAGTTTGCTCAGTCAGATGATCAGATAAGTCAAAATCAGTCAAAGTAGTTAAAAAGTCAAACTGAGGTCAAACCAAAGTCAAACTTCATGATTTTTTGCCAACATCAAGTATATGAAGTAAAATTCATCATTTGCTCAAGGGTTGATCATGATTCATCAAGGATATTTCAGATCATCAAGAATCAGGAGTTTCTAAATTAGGGTTTCCTCAGCAAAAGTCAACTGAACTTTGACCAGCCATAACTTTCACATGCTTCATCACCAAGTCTCCATCCAAAGCTCATTTTGAAGGAAATTGAATTCTCTAAAACTTTGTGTCTCACAAGACAAGCCCAAAAATGCTTCATTTGGAAGGTATGAGCTAAGACATTATAGGTCCTTTTGAAAGTCAACAAAAAGTCAACAACTTCAAAAGGGTATAACTTGAGAATGGTGAATGATATGAACATGAAACCAGTGGGGTTGGTTAGAGGACTCTTCAAGCTTTCCAAAATGTCCAAGAACACCCTCATAGCATTAAAATTGAAGGATGTGTACCCTTGCAAAGTTGGGAAATTTTTGGTTGGTTTATGAAGAAAATGGAGGTCTAAAACCAATTTCTTCTAAATGGGCTTGCTATATGATGACCCAATCCATACTATGACCTCATGCACGACCCAAGTCAACAAAAATCAGATTTTTTATCATTTTATTTTTATTTATTTTGATTTGATTCATTAAAAATCATTTTAAATTAAAATAAAATATAAAAGTCTAAGATTTAAAAAATATTAAGCTTCTAGAAATTCATAAATATGATTGGAATTAAAGTGGTAAGAAGATCATGATGATTGGCCTAAAATAGCAAGTGTTTATGCAAAAATATTTGATTTTCAAAGCCTATCTTTTTGAATCTTTTTGGATCAAACTTCTCACACAAGTATCAAGTTTTTCTGACCTAATTGATCACTCTATAAGTACATGAGATAACCCTAATCACTATGGACGAATTTCCAGCTCAAAAGTGTAAGTTTGCAAAGTTCAAAAACCTCTCCAAACTCAAATTCGGATTTTGACATACAAGGCATTTGAAGGTAATTTGAGAACATAGCAATGATCCTTGGACATCATTGAGTCGAAACCAATACCTATTTGCATCCAAAACCACTCATATAGCATATCCCGAAGCATTCTTGATCATGAATTATTTTGTTTCGATTTCACTAATTCAATGCATTTTGATGAATTTTGTTTGGCTAATCATGTTTGTGATGTTATATAGAATGTTTCTGGGCAAAGAAGTTGAAGAAACCGTGAATAACCCGTGAGATGCCATAGTTAGGGTTTCACCTTTGAATTTGGGGTTTCATGATTCACTGAATTTAAATGAATTTAAAGGACATGGTGTGATTGTATAGACTGTGAGGATTATGTTTCATTAATCAATTTGTAAAAATTGTACTGTTTTGCTGGTATTTGAAATTCGCAGGTTCCATATGCTATGAAATTCGCAGGTATATTCGCAAGTGAAAACGCAGGAAATTTCACAGGAGCCAAGGAAGAAGAAGACCTCTGCGCGCGTTTTCCAGAATTCAAACATTGAGTATAATATTTTATGAATTAGTTGCTGTTTTGTATCACAAGCTGGTGCTTGTCCCAGTGGTGAAGCATGCGCGCGTATTGCTTATGGGCAGGAGTTCGAATCCTGGCTGTGACAAGTTTTTCATGTTTTTTTCTTTTATCCATTAAACATAATATATTATGAATTGTAGTGGTTTCATATACAGGTGCGCTCTCCCAGCTGGAATGGTAACGTGTTTGTGTGATTGCTTGCAAGGTCCTGGGTTCGATTCCCCCAGGCCTTTTGCTTTTTCTTTCTTTTTCTGATTTTCAGGTTTAAGGCATAAAACAAATTCCTCTCCTTTCCTTGTCACCCGCGCGCTGGTAGCCTGGTGGTGGATGTTGCTGGTTTGAGTGCATGCAAGCAAGTTGTGCTGGGTTCAAATCCCAGCCAGGTAAGTTTTTTTCTTTTTGTTTTCTATTTGTTTTGATTGTTATTAATGTTAATTAATTAAGATTATAACCTTAATTTAATCCTAATAATATTTTCTAAAAACAAATTGTTTTTATTAATATGTACATATATCATTTATTTATGTAATTGAATTAATATTTAGTATTTAAAATTTTTGTATATAAAACCCTAATTCTTTTAAAACCCTAATTAACCATAATAATTTTTAAAACCCTAATTTCTTTTTCTTTTATTTTTGTTTAATATTATTATTTGTATATACTATATTTATAATGTAATTTTTAATCCAATTTTTATTAAAATGCATAAATTGTTTATAATTTAAAATTTTGTACATAAAAATTAAAATGCTTAATTTATTTTTTATAATATGAAAATATTCTCTAATTGTTTAGAAGTTAATTTTTGCATGTAAATAATTTTATTATATGTTTAAAAATATGTAAAAATTGCTAATTTAATCTTTGTAATTTATTTTTCATAATATGTTCATAATTGATTTAATTTTATAATTTATATATAACTTCAAATTTTATAATAATTAATTATAATTGTTCATATTCTCTTATTAACCATTAAAAATTTTGTTTATTATAATATTTTTGCTTATTATTATTATTATTAATCATGTTTATTACTAACCTCATTTATTTTAAATTGTTATTATTATTATTTCTACTAACCCTATTATAATTACTTATTTATTTTGCTTACTTATTTATTTTGTTTATTTATTTATTTTGCTTATTTATTTATTTTGCTTATTTATTTAAATTGCTTTATTATTATTATTGTAATTGCTCCTGGATGTAATATTTTATAATGTTCAAATTATTTATTTTATGCCATGGTTAGTAAAAATAGGGAGTGTAACATGTATGTTTATTTAAAATTAATTTAGGTCATTTAAATTTAAAGATAAATATTAAATTGTACACTCACACACGTAAGTCGATCTTTGATCGCCATCTCACATTCTAGGGTTACCTCACATTATTGCCTAATCAAGAGGTCAAGTGGGGTGTACAAAGCAAAAGTCCCTCAAAATAAAGTCATCTAGTCCCTTAACCATAAAAGATCAAGTCCCTTTTCGAATGTTGCCTTCGTAATGATCTTGTCCCTTTCGAATAATGATGACAGTCCCTCCAAAATTGCTTATACACCCCACAGTTGCCTACATTAACAGATGACCCTTACTTGTCCCTCACATCCAAGGTAATGACTACCTATTCCTTAATAATAGG
This sequence comes from Lathyrus aphaca, assembly GCA_963966055.1. Classification (NCBI taxonomy): domain Eukaryota; kingdom Viridiplantae; phylum Streptophyta; class Magnoliopsida; order Fabales; family Fabaceae; genus Lathyrus; species Lathyrus aphaca. Next base: position 165,512,523 of record OZ014521.1, on the reverse strand, counting down.
GATAGTCTTACCACTTAAGGGATTCAAGAACAGGAAAGACTTAAACTTAGGGTAGGTTCCTCATAGTTACTTGCTCACTCTCAAAACTTTTCGAACACTTCACAATTTCAAACAAAAATTTTCAAAACAAAGGTTTATACGCATCCGTACATGGGTCATTATAAACACTTAAGAAAATTTCTATTCACACACTTCACATTTTCAAAAAAACTTTTAAGGTGAGCTAAGTAACTAAGAGCCCATGGATAACCATGGATGTAAAGGGTGCTAACACCTTCCCTTTACATAACCTACCCCCCGAACCCAAAAATCTTTTAAGGTCTTTCCTGTTCTTTTATGCCCTTTCCTTTGGATAAAATAAAAGTCGGTGGCGACTCTTGCTATCCGCAACATAACTAAAGTCAGTTCTCCCACCGTGTTACAATTACCAATGGGGAAACGAGAGAGTCGCAACTGAGAAACCAACAAAAGGAGGTATGTACGAAGTGAGTAGTATGGACCAAGTCAATGCAAAGTTTGACCAACTAAGCCAAAAGATCGACAACTTGGCCATAACACCAACAGCCACCGTGGCTGCAGTAACACCTAACTGTGAGTTATGTGGAGTCCCAGGACACGAAGTTTTTTATTGTCAACTATTGACAGGAACTCCCACTGATCAAGTGAATTATGCTCAAGGAAACCCATACTCAAACACATACAACCCAGGTTGGAAGAATCATCCGAACTTCTCCTATAAGAATAACAATGCTTTATACGCACCAGGTCAAGCACCAGCTACACCACCAGGATATCAAAAGAGTGCTCCTAATTTCCCTAGAAAATCGAACCTTGAGTTGATGATGGAGAACTTTATAGCTAACCAATCTCAGACGAATAAGGACTTCTTAAACCAAAACATACATACTAGTGAGCAGATTAAACAATTAGTGAGCAAAGTAGATGCATTAGCTACACATAACAAAATGCTTGAAACTCAGATTTCACAAGTAGCTCAACAACAAGCACTTACTGCTGCACCAGCTGGAGTATTCCCTGGACAACCTCAACCTAATCTGAAAGGACATGCCAATGCCGTAATATTAAGAAGTGGCAAGGAACTTTACGGACCTACCGATCCAAGATTTGACAATCCAGCCATGTACCAAAAACCGGATAAGCCGACTGAAGTGGTGAATGATCCAGAAGAAAAGGAAGATGATAATCAAGAGGTAGTGGAGAAAGAACAGCCTTATGTGCCTCCACCACCCTATAAACCACCAATTCCGTACCCTCAGAGATTAATCAATTCCAAGACGACGGGTCAATTTAAGAAATTTGTTGAACTTCTGAAACAGTTGAATATTACTATTCCGTTTACAGAAGCAATCACTCAAATACCCTCGTACGCTAAGTTTTTAAAAGAAATCTTATCCAATAAGAAAAAGATAGAGGATAACGGAACAGTTACACTTACTGCTGAGTGTAGCGCCATAATTCAGAATAATATGCCTCCTAAGCTAAAAGATCCAGGAAGTTTCTCTATACCCTGTGTAATAGGAAAATTCGTCATTGACAAAGCTCTATGCGATTTAGGAGCCAGTATCAGTGTTATGCCCTTAACGATTTGCAAAAGGCTAGACATGGGAGACCTTAGACCAACTAAAATGTCTGTTCAACTAGCCGATCGCTCAGTTAAATATCCTGTAGGCATACTAGAAAATGTCCCAGTACGTATAGGACAATTCTACATCCCTACTGATTTTATAATCATGGACATCTCTGAAGACTCCACTACGCCTATCATACTAGGAAGACCATTCTTAGCTACCGTCGGAGCTATAATAGACGTAAAAAGAGGAAAGCTAACCTTCGAAGTAGGTGAAGAAAAAGTTGAATTTATTTTAACACAATTCTTACAATCACCAGCTATAGAGGATACATGCTATCTATTAGACGTAATTGACGAATGTGTAAGAGAAATGGAACTGAAAGAAACTACCTATTCTGAAATTATGAAAATTCAAATCCCTCCGATTTTCGAAGATGATAATTGGCGTGCACCGTATCAAGACGATAGTCTAAGCGAAAGTTTAGCACTTACACCGGATCCCATGCCAAGTAAAGATAAACCTACATTAGGATTAAAAACTTTACCTCATAACCTAAGATACGAATTCTTAGACGTTGAATGTAAAAGACCAGTTATAATAAATTACAGTTTAGGAACTATAGAAACAAAGAAACTTTTAGATGTCTTGAAGAAATATCCAACTGCATTAGGATATAACATATCTGATCTCAAAGGAATATGCCCTTCAGTCTGTATGCATCGTATTCTGCTAGAAGAAGATTGCAGAACCTCCAGAGAATCTCAAAGAAGAATTAACCCAATCCTTAGCACTGTAGTAAAAGAAGAAGTTAAGAAACTACTAGATGCCGGAATAATATATCCAATCTCTGATAGTGAATGGGTTAGTCCAATACATGTAGTGCCAAAGAAAGGAGGTATCACTGTTGTGAAAAACGCTCAAGGCGAATCTATATCGCAAAGAGTAGTGACGGGACATAGAGTGTGCATAGATTACCGTAAACTAAACAAAGCCACTCGAAAAGATCATTTCCCACTACCTTTTATAGATCAAATGTTAGAACGATTAGCCAAGCATTCATACTTCTGTTATCTTGACGGTTACTCAGGATTTTTCCAAATCCCTATCCATCCAGATGATCAAGAGAAGACTACATTCACATGCCCATATGGAATGTTCGCTTATAGACGAATGCCCTTTGGATTATGCAACGCTCCTGCAACCTTTCAAAGATGTATGATGTCAATCTTCGCAGATTTTATAGACAACATCATGGAAGTGTTCATGGACGACTTCTCTGTATGCGGGCAAAGTTTTGAAGGATGCCTATCTAACTTAGAAATGGTGTTAGAAAGATGTGTAAAAGTAAACCTCGTGCTTAACTTGGAGAAATGTCATTTTATGGTCAGAGAAGGAATCGTATTAGGTCACGTAATATCCGACAAGGGAATTGAAGTTGATAAAGCTAAGATAGAAGTCATAAAAGATCTTCAACCCCCTAAAACCGTTCGAGAAATACGAAGCTTTTTAGGACACGCCGGTTTCTACCGACGATTCATCAAAGATTTCTCGAAAATCACTAAACCTCTTACTGGTTTATTAATGAAAGACGCTGAGTTCATATTCAATGAAGATTGTCTTAAAGCATTCGAAACTCTAAAAACAGCCCTCATCACCGCACCAATCATGCAACCCCCTGACTGGAGATTACCTTTCGAAATCATGTGCGATGCGAGTGACTATGCTGTAGGCGCAGTTCTAGGCCAAAGGAAGGAAAATAAACTTCATGCAATTTACTATGCCAGTAGAACCTTAGATTCTGCTCAGATGAACTACGCCACTACTGAAAAAGAATTGTTAGCAGTTGTCTTTGCGCTTGACAAATTCCGTTCTTACCTAGTAGGAGCGAAAATAATCGTTTACACAGACCATGCTGCTATCCGATATCTATTGACTAAGAAAGATGCTAAACCAAGACTCTTGAGATGGATTTTACTCTTACAAGAGTTTGATCTCGAAATAAAAGATAAGAAAGGTACTGAAAACGTCGTAGCAGACCATTTATCTAGAATAGAAGGTATTAAACCCGAACAAGTGCCGATTAACGATGATTTTCCGTATGAACAGCTGATAGCACAAATAGGAAGCGATCTAGTTCAGTTAGACATAAATGAACCAGAACCCGTGGAAACAATCCAGGCAGGAGCTCTTCCACCCGATCTAACCTATCAGCAGAAAAAGAAATTCTTTCACAATCTAAAACATTACTATTGGGATGAACCATTATTGTTCAAAAGAGGACCCGATGGAATCTTTCGTCGATGTATTCCCGAAGAAGAAATAGAAGATGTCATTGCTCAATGCCATTCATCTCCTTATGGTGGACATGCAAGCACTTCCAAGACTTGTGCAAAAATCTTACAAGTCGGCTTATTCTGGCCTAATCTATGGAAGGATGTCCACATCGCTGTTATAAATTGCGATCGGTGTCAACGCACCGGCAATATTTCAAGAAGAGATGAAATGCCTCAAAAAGGAATATTAGAAGTAGAAATCTTTGACGTCTGGGGAATAGATTTCATGGGACCATTCCCATCATCTTTCGGTAATAATTACATACTCGTAGCTGTTGATTATGTTTCAAAATGGATTGAAGCTATAGCTTCTCCTACAAACGATACACGAGTAGTAATAAAGCTTTTCAAAAATATAATCTTTCCCAGATTTGGTGTGCCTAGACTCGTCATAAGTGACGGTGGCTCGCACTTCATTTCAAAAATCTTTGACAAATTACTATCTAAGTATGGAGTAAGACACCGTGTGGCAACACCATATCACCCACAAACAAGTGGACAAGTCGAAGTCTCAAACAGAGAAATTAAACAAATCTTATAAAAGACTGTCGCCATATCTCGGAAAGATTGGTCATCTAAACTTAATGAAGCTTTATGGGCTTATAGGACCGCTTACAAAACACCCATAGGTACTACACCTTTCAAATTAGTTTATGGAAAATCTTGTCACCTCCCGGTAGAACTAGAACACAAAGCTTATTGGGTGATTAGAACTCTCAATATAAACTATAATGCTGCAGGAGAAAAGCGAATCCTAGACATTAACAAATTAGAAGAATTAAGGCTAGATGCTTATGAGAATGCTAAGATATATAAAGAAAGAACTAAGCGATGGCATGATAAACGCCTATCTAGGAAAGAATTTAGTGTGGGAGACGTTGTACTCCTCTTTAATTCAAGACTTAGGCTCTTTCCTGGAAAATTAAAATCTAGATGGTCAGGACCCTTTGAAATAACTAAAGTATTCCCGAGTGGAGCAATAGAAATTAAGGGTAGGAATAGTGAACCATTCATAATAAACGGACAACGTTTAAAACATTATCATAAAGTTGAAAATAGAGATTATGCAAATAATCTAAGGCTTTTAGAGTTGTCCACTAATTCCCCTGATTAATCTACACCCGAGCATTACGTCAGGCTTTTGACGATAAAAACAGCGCTTAGTGGGAGGCAACCCATTTACTCATTTAATTATTTAAATCATTCTCTTTATCATTCTATTATTTTTGTTATTTATCGTTTTACAATTTATTTAATTGTTTTGTCATTTTATAGTTTTATTTTATATTACTATTATTGCCTTTAAATTATGCATTTCATTTCCTTATTTTAATCTTAAATCACTTTTTACAGATTTTCTAAAAGTCTTTTCCACTTTCCTTCTCCCCCTGATTTGTTTCCTCCATATTTGCACTAACCATGGCTAACCAACCAATAAACCATATGGAAACCAAATTTAGAGGTAGAAACCAAAGAATGAAGTTTGAAGAGTTATCACAGAGGCAAATGGATTTGACCCTGTATCCGGATGATCTGACTATGGAAACCCTAGGTATACATGATATCATCCTGTACTTGTTTAACCGACTTGGATGGGAGAATGCATTGATCCAACATAAGTTTGTGACTTACCGCGAGCTCACCCTTGAGTTCCTTAGCTCCTTAGTTTACCTACCTGAGCGCGGTTTTGGATTTAGGAAAGGATTTATCAGTTTCCGCCTGTTTGGAATAGAATATGACTTTAACCATAAAGAACTAGCTGACTTATTAGGATTCCCTAGTGGACCCTTTGCTTTTACTACCACACAGGTAGAATTGATGGACATTGAGCTGGATTTCTTTTGGGGAACTTTAACCGGAAACTACCACCCTGAACCAAATAGCATGAACAATGATGAGATCCATAACCCTGCTCTCCGTTACTTCCATAAAATCCTTGCCCACACCTTCTTTGGAAAAGAAGAAAATATTACCGGAGTCTCTAAAGATGAGATATTCATTATGTCATGTTTCACTAATGGACAGCCTGTTAATGGTGTACCTTTCATGATGCAAACCTTCACCTGTATCCAAGAAGAACCTGAATTACCTATATTAGTATGAGGTCTTGTAACCATGATTGCTGATGCCTTAGGACTTAGGTACCAATTACACAGATGCAACCGTTTAGGTACCATCCGTCCTATGAATCTTAACTTCTGCTTTAATCGCCATATCATAAGGAATTTAGGACATCCACCTTTCGAGTACCTAATCCGGAATGAGGTAGTAACCCTGTTCACACTGCCAAACCATGCTAGAGTAAGTGTTCACAATAAGGATAACTGGCTTTATGAGTTAACCCCACCTGATTATCCATCCACTCCTGAAACACCTCAGTCTTACAAGATAAAAGATGATATAATGACCGATGTCGAAACTGACCCTGAGACACCTCCTGGTTACCATGACATTGACTACACTGACGAAGTTATTGAAACCCCTGAAGTGAATCAAGGAGATTATGCTAACAACTTACAGAATATCATGAACACTCTTGAAGCTTACCAAACTTATATAAATTCATTTAAGGATGACATTAAGAGCATGCGATTGGACATTATAGGTTTGACTGACATAACCTGTGAACAATTCTATCACTTGAACTCCGCAATCGAAGATTTGAAGAAACGCTTTTGAAAATGCTATAAGTGATTTAGTTTATTTTTCTCATTGTTTTCGTTTCTAGTTAGATTTATTTTTCGCAAACAATTTCGTACCGTATTTTCATTTATGTAATTTCATTTTCAATTACTATATGCAATGCACTTCTAGTTCCCAAAACTTTTCCATTTTAATCAATTTATATATTTTCATTCTATGTACTGTTATGCTTGAATTTATTCATGTTTTAAAAAAAGAAATCTCTCATGCCATGCAAGTCAGCAAAGTACTATGTTGAAATAAATTATTATATGGTGTTTAAATGTATTATTGAGTGAGAAGTGAAAAAAATAAATTATTATAAAGTATATGAAGCGTAAGAGATAGTGTTTTCTGGAAATTATTCAACGAAACAAGCTCTCACGGTCGTCACGTCCCCCTAACGATCGTGACGTGCTCATTTAGCGTGTCACGACCGTCACCTCCTTGTCACGACCGTGACAACCCTAAATATAGGATTCGTGAGAAACATAACTGTTTCTTTTTGAAACCTCTTCTTCTTCTTCCTCAATAACTTCCAAAAACCACCCATTTTCTCCATAACTTCCGTAACCTCCCATTACCAAATTAAAACTCATTAACCTCCCCATTACCACCACACCTATCACATTCTCACCTTCCAATATTTATCCGAACCATTATTTCTCTCATTTTATCACTTTTTCACAAATATCCAAAAATCTTCATCTCTCACTCTAGCTCTTGCATGCAAATGGATGCCATTCAATTTAGAGAAGGTGATGCTGGAAAAACCCAGAGAGAAAGATTTATCCGATTCCAGAACCGTGGTGTGCAACCTACGCGTTATATCGACACTGAATGTTTGAGAGAGCTCGGAATGCTCAACAGTGTCAAGAACCTGCTTAAGATGGTTAATCTGTGGGTTCTATGCAGTCAGCCTCAGCCCACATTCGAGTTGCTGACACTGGAGTTCCTAAGCTCGTTCTGTTACATCAACGGTTCCGGTTCTCAGAGTCAGCTTACCGGCGTTGCTAAATTCAGATTGTTTGGCTGGGAGTTTGAACTTTCACAAACAAGGATAGCCGAGTTGCTAGGCTTCGCTCACGGGAATGAAGCTCACCTCCGGGTGCCAGATAATTTTAGTGAAACCGCTTTCACTTTATGGCACGACATAACCAATACCCGTGCCTCAGCCTTTCAAAGCCTCAATGCTACACACATCCACAACCCGACAATCCGATATTTCCACCGAGTCATTTGCAACACCATATTTGCTCGAGAAAGTAACCATAAGCTCAACTCCAAAGAGCTTCTGTTCTTGCACTGCGCTCTAAATGACGAGCCGATCAACGCTGCCCCGTTCATGCTTTCTCACATCCAGGCCATTGCGCAAAGAGGCTCCACCCCATTTTTCATAGGCGGCATTGTCTCCGCCCTCGCCTTTCAGTTAGGGCTCAATGACTTGCTCGATAACTTGCCTGGCATAGCCGCAGAATTCCTAACCAAGAGCTATTGCAGGTCCGCTCACCTGATCGCGCAACGAGAGGATGGTAGGTATAGCCCTGTTGTCCATGGCACTATTTATCATCATATCATTCTGCCGTCCCGTGACCGCATCGACCCATCCAGCCGAGCCAACTGGCTCTTTATTTTACCAGATGCTGCCGACCACGCCCCTATTCATGATGATCAGGCAGATCCTCCAGCGGATGAGATGCAGGACGCTATAGATGCAGCTGAGCCTGTCCAGGACATTCCAGAGTCATCTACCCGACAACCTCCTGCACAGGAATTCACTCTTGAGGATGTCCTCCGTGCGATTCATCATCAGAACCAGATGAACGCCGCACTGGAGCGAAGGCAGAAGGAGCAGTATGATGCTTTACTCCGCACTATTGCAACTAATCAGGAAGCTACTAATTAGAAGCTCGGAGAAATTTTCAGCGAGCTAGAAGCCTTACGCATTGACATCACTGCTGCCACCGGTACCGGTTCTGATCCTGAAGCGACTCCTTCCAGACGCTCCCGCACCAGAAGCCGAGCCCGCGGTCCTCAGCAGCCTTAGTTTTAGTTTTGCTTATGTTTGTTTTTCATTTTCATAGTTTGTTCTGTACTTTTACCGCTATTATATCACAACATTGAGGACAATGTCTGATATAGTGTGGGAGAGGTACCTTTCATTTCCGCATTTTTCCTTTTCGCATTTTCCCATTCTGTTGTATTTCTTTTCGCAAGTTAATGAAACGAGCAATTTTTGTGCTATTTTCTTTAGTTTCGAACTTTCCCCGTTTATTTAGCCATACCAGAAAAAAATCTTTAATTATTCGCATTACCCGACTTACCTACGGAATCGTAATTAGGAAGCTGAGAACGATTAAACAAGACCAATACAATCTTGACACCTTTGACTTCCCACTTAAGCGATTCCATTCCGATTATCATTACAAGTACACTTTTAGTTTCAGTTCAAAAGTAACCCCTAGTAGTTTATACTAGCAGTCAGCACCGTCTGAACACAAACCACGTGGGGAGCCGATGAATATAAACGTTTGATGCCTAATCAATAATGATCCTTCATATCTCGATGCAAATGAAAAGAAATTGCACCAAAGTACACGGTCGCATATAAGAAACGAGAAATAAAAGAAGGAGTCCATTGCAGGTTGGTTCAGAGGTACTGGTTCTGAACTCGGTAGGGCGTTCTACGGCTCGATCCCCCACAACCTCCAAATCGGATAATATATGTAGGGTTACCGCACTCGTGTACCAGACCCCGTGCTTAAAAAGGATCAAAGTCGCTAACCGGCTACTCCACTACGTGCGTGCTAAGGCAAAGGGCTTAATGTGATTGCGCTAGAATGAAACCGGGCGAAATAAGATCGAAAAACTCTAGGTGAAATCGTAAAGAAATTACCGATTGTTTCGTTTAACGGGAAGTCGACGACATAGCTTGTTGCTTGTGTCATTAGTGTATCGTTAGTGTTCTATCAAAGTACCGGTTTATCCGACAAAACGATCCCTCGTACGGTTTGTTACGTGTATGCGTCAATAAAAACTTGTCCGACGATTTTCAACCGACTATTTGCTTGAGGACAAGCAAAGGTTTAAGTTTGGGGAAGTTTGATAACGAGAAAATGTATCGATTATATTGCTAAGTTTCATTACCGTTTTATCGCATAATCATCGTTTTAACACCCGATTCCTCGAGTTTTTCTTACCATTTTGCAGGTACATCATATATGGAGCTAAATCATGAATTAAGAGCAAAAGGAACAAAAACAACCATAAAAAGATGAAGAAATGAAGAAGCCTGCAAGACTGCATAATTTGTTGCACTCACGGTCGTCACCAAGGTGTCACGACCGTGACACCCCAAAAGAAGCAATCACGGCCGTGATGACCTTGTCACGACCGTGACACTTAAAATGCAAGGGACACGAGCGTGAAGACCTTGTCACGACCGTGACAAGGTAAAAAGTAGGTTATTGACTGAGACCACGTCAAAACGTTACGTGAAGAAGTTTTTGCCTATTTTTTAGCCACGTTCCTATATTTCCTCCACTGCTTCAGCAAGGCCCAATGCAACAAGTCCAAATTTCAAAGCCCATTAATTGTTCTACAAATAGCTTAAGTTTTATGAAGAAACTACAGAGCATTTTTTCTATCAATTTCCTGCGGAAGCTCTGCCGATTTATTTTACGACCCTGTTTTTATTTCAGCATTATTTTCAGTTTTTCATTCTTATTGTATCCAAACCCAATCTATAACAATTTCCAACATCAGGAAATTGTTATAAAAATTACTTGTTTCTAAACCTTCAGATTTTTGCTTTATTTTCAATTTCCGCCAATTACTCTGAGCTTTCCGGTCTGTGGAAGAAGGAGTCTGCCATAGTATTGTTAACCAGGTTTTTATTATATTGCAATTTTAATATTTATGTTGTTTATTTATTTTTCTGCCATGAATATTTTGTTTATTGTTTTTCTGTCTCTGTCTGGTTCAACAAAAATGAGTAGCTAATTACCTTAGGGCGGTATGTAGTTAAAACAAACTTAATCGGTAAAATTAACCATAGGCTAAAAATAATTAATAACTTAACATTATGGCTGATACTTTTTAATTAAAATCGACCTTTTCGTTACGAGAGTAAGGAAAGAGTATTAGGTTAGGTCAAGACCACGAGAGTGTGAGATTTTAACCAGATAGCTAAAGTTAGGCATTTAAATTAAACACAGCGAGAGCGCTTTAAAATAAATTAGAATTACTAAGTTTCCAAAAATTATCTCTAAACACTTATGGGCTAGCGAGAGCAGGCATAGGGCTTTAGGGGTAAGATCTGAGATAAGACCACGAGAGTGTGAGTTGAGGGTATTTAAACTGGTAACCTCTACAGAATAGTTTAAGTGAACACCTATATAAGCCTAGGTTAGATTGACCCGCCTAAGTTAGTATAATTACATACCGACCGCCTTAGTATTATTTTATTAAAACTTAAATTTAATTCCCGCCTTTAATATTTTAAAAGCAACAAAAAATCGTGACAACCCTTCGCCTTAGCTAAACTAGAAGTTCATCTAGCACTAGGTAACCATAGAGTCCCTGTGGATCGATAATCTTAAATATTACTTCGATAGGCTGTGCACTTGCAGTTAAGATACCGCTAGACACATAATTAGACACATCTTTAGCCCATCAGGTACCTTCACCTTTAGACTTAGATCTTATTTTGAGCCCTAGCTTCATTATAGGATGTGTGTGGTGCTTAATTGCCTTTATCCTCTATCTTTGTTTCAATATGCAAATTATTCTATTACTAATCTTTTGTGTAGGGGCTATGGTAAGTAAGTGGATATGTGGATGTTTATTTATACTCATAATTCTATTTCCATCTCTTTTAAAAGCTTTCTCTTATGTGATTATGAAAACCATAATTATACTTCTTTGACATTTCATTCCTTCCATCCCTTTGAGTTCTAATCTCATCTTCAACATTTGAAGTGAGTTAGAATTTGTTCTTCCATTCTCTTTTTCTAGGTTTAGAGTTCTTCAAACCTCACTAAACTTAGGATCTTCATCGCACAATAACATATGGTGAGTCTTATTTTTCCTTAGTGTTTTCATTTTCTTAACTTGAGTCTTCTTTTCTCTCATCTTAAAACAACTCAAAAAGACTTAATAAAGGGTAAAATGACTTCTGGTGTCATAGACTTATTCCATGGGGCATTTGCATCTATCCCATCTTGGGGTAATGTGAACTTGTCTAGCATGATGTACAAGTCTAAACTTAAAGTCATCTTCACAAAGAAAAGCTTAAAAAAGTACTTCTTCATTTCAAAATACAAAAACACTTAATAAGTACAATGAGCTTGTGTACTTAAGCACTAATATTTGGAACCAAGTCTTGGGGTCTTCTCCTTGCTTGAGTGCACTTCTTCCTTATTTCATCTTGGAGTGATGTAAGAAGTACATACTCCATGGAAAAGGACTTGAATGCACTTTCTGGTGCCAAATTCAAATAAAAAGCTTCTAAAAGCTCCAAACCAACAATAAGCGTTTACCCTGCGGGAATTCTCTTCTCACCTTCCTCCCTCACTCATAACGAAAGAACTCGCTTCGACTTGTCTCTTTGCAAGACGGTAACGCACTCGTACCAGATGAGCCTGCAACACCTGAGCATAGACACAAGCATTTCAATCATAAAAAACACAAACAAACAAATTTCTTCTCTAGTTAAGGGAACTACGTTGACTCTGATTCTCATTTCTGATGAGATAGATAGGCAGTGGGGTAGGGCTCATTCAGGCATATTCTTTATTTTCCCTATATTTTTCCCAACCATTCTTTCATTCCAGTTCAGCAGCAATTTATTCTCACCCTTTGAAACAGTTTAAGCAAGCGTGGATCCCGTCGGGTACGAAGGACGTGAAGGGGTGCTAATATTTTCCCTTCACGTAACCGACTCCCAAACCCAATCTCTTTAGTTTGCAAGACCTCGTTCTTTCCTTTCCTTCGATTTGTGCAACATTACTGTTGTACCCCAAAAATTCGCCCTCTGATTCTTAATTCTAACCGACTTTTTTTTTTGTTTCGCATTCATTTGCACCATCTTCAAAGCATAGCATATGTTTCTTCTTAATATTAGCCGGAATAATTTCTCGGAATTTATTGACAGACTGGTCAAATTAATTTTCAACTATGCCTAAAATCAGTAAATGGAAATTTAAAATTTGCAAATGTTAGTAATAATAATTTACGATTTACGTGGTTTAATCTGAAATGCTAAAAATATTTTTACGACTCTTTTTGGTCGTATGTTAATCAGTCTGAGCAGTTTAAACAGTCATAATTTTTATTTCAAAATCCGATTTATTTCGCGCTAATTAATTTGATATGTTCATTTTATTTCTTCGAGTATTTTGGCGCCTAACTTTTATTTTTTTGAGTCCGTTTATTTTTACATTGGGTCTAGAATAAATAAATAGGATTATTAGTTTTTGTTTTAATTTTAATTATTTTTTATTAAACTTTATTAAATTAATATTTTATTGGGTTTCAAAATAAGCATTAAGGCCCATTATCATTAACCCTAATTAGTCCCCTATATATACATAACTTTGTTGCTGCTGCTAGGGTACCGAAAAATATAACACAAAAAAAATCAAAAAGTATAAGCGGCGCCTTGGGGCACAAATGGTTAGAGTTCAGTGAGTTGTTGGCCTTGATGGTGTATGGGATAAGTTTGTTTCCTGGAGAGAAAGGTTGGGTCATTATGGAGGCCATCACTATTTTCATCAAAGGAAATCCAATGCCCACATTGCTGGGAGATTTCTATTATGGTGTACATTATAGAAACGAGAAAAGAAAGGGGTATGTGAATTGTTGTGCTCCTTTATTTGTTGAGTGGTTTGCTAAGAGACTGCTAAAGTCAGGACCCTTCAAGGATCTTAAGCAGGAGTGGAAATGGGATAGAAGATTGATGGGGCTAACTTCTGATGACATAGCTTGGGGATGCAGCAAAGATTTAGCGGGAAAAGAGATCATTACCAAGTGTGGTGAATTTCCTAATGTACCTCTATTTGGAAGGAAAAGAGTGATAAGTTACAATCTGGTGTTGTCCATAAATCAGTTTGGTTACCCCCTGAAGAATCCTCCACACGTTGAAGAGTTAGCTGAGTCTTTGTATTTTCCAGCAGAAGGAAATGAGAAGTTGGTTATTCAGGCATCCCAGGCTTGGGAAGTGAAGGCAAGGGAAGGTAAGAAGGAGTTTGGAAAGGTGGATCCGAAGACGTACCCTTCTTTTGCTGCTTGGTTACAAGATAGAGTGGACACTTTCCTTCTTCCATTTTCAGCTGAAGCTCCGTTGTACCCAAAGGAAGTACTTGTTCAGGCCACTGTTTCTGTTGACAAATACAAGAAGCTGGAAACATTGATACAGGAGCTAGGAGTTGAGAACACGGAGATGACAGGTTTGTACCATCGTGCAGTCATTTCTAAGGAAGAAATAGAAGAGAAGCTCCAGAAGATACAAAGAGCCCAAGAAGCTAAAGATAAGTAGTTTGCTGGAAGGGAAGCCTACTTCCAAAGAAGAGGTTTGATGGACTCAAGGAGATAAGCAGAGCATAAGAAGACTCAGAAGACTCTCAGAGAGGCCAGATAATCCATTACTTGGTTGCAGGAAATTAGGGACAAGGATCAGAAGATGTATGAGGAAAAACAGAAGGCATACAAGCTACAGATCTAATACCAGAAAGATGAGATGGAGAAAGTTCACTAAATACGGAGGGAGAAGATCCAACAGTTGGTATAGAGTCAGCAAGCTTTGGAAGAAGCACTCAAGGAGATTGCAGATCTCAAGTTGATGGATGGAGTGAAGAAAGTTAGGGCAGAGTTGGGACTTACAGGAGAAGAGGCAGAATCTTCTTGCAACTTGGAGTTTTAGTTGTTGTTTCAGATTACCTACAGGCTTGTTGTAGGAATCTCATTTATTTTTCTTGCACTTTATTTGTAAGACTTGTAACCCTTCGGGGAATTGTTGTTACTTTTGCCTTATTGGGGCTTTTGCTTATTATAGTAGCTTCTTTTGCTCAGTTTTCTGGTTTTTCTCTGAGTGTACTAAAGTATTTTTGTCTAAAGCCATCAGGATCTGAATACCTCTCAAAGAAATCTCATGATGGAAGGTCAATTTCCCAAAAGCCATATGGGTCATTTCTTGCTAAATACCGGAACTGGGGCATCAAATGCCTGACCATGGGAACACGAATAGTTGCATTGCATGCATATAACCTTATGTTTATTTTGCAGGTACAATTATCGGGTTTCTAACGTCTCTTCTCATTTCAGGAACTGTAGCTTCAAAGAAAGTTCTCAAGAAGATTCACAGATATCCCACAAAGGAGAACAGAGAACGAGTGATGGATCATATGCAAGCAGACTTGGCAGACTTACGTACGAGAATGGATCAGTTCATGACCCTTATGGCTGGTATGGGTCAGACTCAAGAGCGCTTGTGAGAGTTGGTGGAAGGGAATCAAGCTAGGAACAATGGTTAAGGAGATGGAGGCAATCGTAATAGGGCAGGCGCCCGTCATACTGAAATTCATGTGGTACATCCTGGTGTTACTATTATCAATAATGGAACGAACAATCTTCAGATGGATGGATAAGATGAACAGTTTACATTGTTAGATGAGGCTGAAAGACAGAGGGCTGATATGAATCGTCGCTTTGAAGAGATGGCTGAACAGATCTGCTCTATCCAATCCCAGAACTCCTTGGGGTTTGATATTACTGATTCGGGGCTGGTTCCCAGAGTGAGGATCCCTTATAAGTTTAAGGCTCCAACGTTTGATAAGTACGATGGCACTGCATGCCCAAAAACTCATCTTCAATCTTTCGTCGAAAGAATCGATGCCCATACGGATGACGAAAAGTTATGGATGTACTACTCTCAAGATGGCCTCGTTGAGGCGTCGTTGGAATGGTATATGAAGTTAAGCAGGGTTACTGTTAGAAGCTGGAAAGACTTGGCGGAGCCATTTGTTAAGCAGTATCAATATAACTTGGACATGGCTCCCAATCGCATGCAGTTGCAAAGCATGTCATAGAATGCAAAAGAAAGTTTTAAAGAGTATGCTCAGAGATGGCGCCAGCTTGCTGCCAGGGTGCAACCTCCAATATTGGAAAACGAGATGGCAGACATGTTCATGGGTACTTTGCAAGGAGTATTCATTGAACATTTGGCTTCATGCTCGGCGACCAAATTCAATGATATTGTTATAGCAGGAGATAGGGTTGGGACCCTATTGAAGATAGGCAAGATTCAGGACAATGGGGCTGGAAGTTCTTCTGAAGTGAGGAAGCCTTTTGTTGGCCCTCAAAGGAGAAGAGAAGGAGAAACCAATGCTGTCTATGGAAGAGGAAGGGGCCATGGATACAGAAACTCATATGACAAAGTTACAGTTGTCACTATACCAACAAGTCCTGCTCATTAACCACAACAACAACGCAACAATTATCAACAGAGGTCATACCAGCAATGTCAGCCTCGCCCTATTGATCGTGTTTTCAAAGAAATTCCCATGACATATACAACACTTCTATAGAGGTTGATAGACTTGAACATGATACAATTGAGGATGTTGGCTCCACCACCACCGGGTGATCTTCCACCAGGATATGATGTCAATGTTAGATGTGCTTTCCACTCAGGAGCTCCGGGACACTCAACGAAAAATGCAGGGCGTTGCATAACAAAGTTTAAGACTTAATAGATTCAAAGGCTATCAACTTTGCGCCACCACCAAATGTTACTTATAATCTTATCCCTAATCATGGTGGGGCTAGTATTAACGTTGTTGAAGGTGGAGAGCATTTAAATTTGATTCTGGATGTAAATGAGGTGCAGACTCCCCTCTTGTTTATGAAGGAAGGGTTGTTAAGAGGATATGCATTTCCTGGATGTGATTTTGATTATGAAGAATGTGAGGTTTATGTTAATGGCTGTGATAAATTGAGAGCTGGGCTGCAAAGTTTGATGAATGATGGGTCATTACAATTTGACAAAGTTAACAAACAAAGCGATTGTGTCTCTATTGTGACTATCTTCTATGACCCTGCTGATATGTCAATCCAGGTCCGGAGGGAACCTGTTACCATCTATGTTCCACAGGAAGTCAGTCCTGTCACAATCACTATGCCTGGTCCCGTACCATATGATGATGATAAAGTTGTTCCATGGCATTACGGGTCAGATGTTTATGTACAAGGACAGAAAGTGGAGGATAAGCCAGTAACGATAAATCTTGTTGTTGCCAGTGTTGGAGGCTTGGGTGGCTTCACTCGATGTGGGGGATTGTTTGCTCTACAAATTCTCTGGAGCAACGACGAAGCTGAAGCAGCTGCCAGAGCTAAAGGCAAACAAGTAGCTACCGAGGAGATTGTAACCCCGACTGCTGATCAGAATGTCTTTGAGAAAGAAGTAGAAGAATTTATGAGGATAATAAAGAAAAGCAATTATAAGATAGTGGAGCAATTGAACCAAACGCAATCCAAGATTTCCATATTATCATTGTTAATGTGCTCGCAAGCACATAGGGAAGCTCTATTGAAAGTACCGCAATCAGCATACGTGCCTCAGGAAATTACTGTTAATCAATTGGAAGCAGTAGTGGCCAACGTAAACACTAGTCATGGGCTAGGGTTTACTGATAGAGACCTTACAACTGAAGGAAGGAACCATAAACCTCTAGGGTATCCCTCTTTGTTTCCTTAATAAAAATGGTCAAGTCCCTTGAACGTAGAGGTGTCTTAGCAAAGTTTCCTAAATAAATATCATCATAAAGATCACAGTCCATGGATGACCCTTCGAGTTGCCTAAGAATAAGTGATCCAGTTCCCCGATGACCTTACGAAAAAGATCATAGTCTCTCGTTGTCCCTTCAAAGTTGCCTTCGAATAAATGATCCTGTCCCTATGGAAATGATGATAGTCCCTTCGAATTGCTAAGATACCTTTACAAGGTTGCCTTCTATGACTATGCGATGATCCTACGCTTGTCCCTTGCATCCAAAGATAAGATTACTTACTAACTAATAGTAAGGACAATCTTATCTCTAAGGAAAGGAAAATAACATGAACGACCTTGAGTAGGTAGGAAGCCCTTAACTGCTTGCTCACCATTTCGAATAAAAAATACTCTTTACACCTCACATTTTCAAAATTTTCCAAGAAAACCCCTTTGTATACATTCATACGAGAATCATTACAAAGGTGGACCTTTTCTAAATACACCACCACTATTTTTCAAACAAAAGTAAAGTGAGCTAACCATTTAAGATCCCATGGATAACCATGGATACAAATGGTGCTAACACCTTTCCTTTGTATAACCTACCCCCCGAACTCAAAATCTAAATCAAGGTTTTTCCTTTTATTTTCCACCTTTCCTACTTGGATAAAAGAAAAGTCGGTGGCGACTCTTACTATCCGCAACATAGTTTTTGTGAAAACAAAAACGACTAAGTCAGTTTTCCCACCGTGTTACAGAACTGGAGAATTAACTATTTAAAAGAGGGGTTACCTTAGAGTTAGATCACCTTACTTGTTTGAATTATATGCTTTATTTTTAAGGGTACTTGTTTTGGGGCTACTGTGAGAAAGTGTCATAATCAACATCTAACTTCGGGTTTATAGGGTTGGATTGCTACATTTCTCTCGTATATGAATTTTGTAAAGTAAGGTTAATTTCACTATCTCAATTCAAATTTGAATTGAGGGCGGTGTACCCATAGTGAGGCCAATTGGGAAACTACCTAAACAAATCCTTGTGTACTCGCTCAATCTCTTATATATTGTGTTTGCAATTTGTCGTGTTCATCATTTGTGTTATTAATTCGTTTGGTATTTTCTTTTGAAAAACATTTATTGAATTAATCACAATCATTTTGATTGTGATTGGATTTTAAGATCAACAAAACTATACAAAATTCCAAACATAATCGATTGCACTCATGGTGTTTGATAATTTGTCTCAATTGATTTTTGTATGATTTTTCATTGGATAGAACATTGCTTATTAAGTTGCTTTCAAGAGATTGTGATTAACAATTATTGATTATATAATTTATTGTTGAAGCGGTAAAGTGGCAAGCAAAAGTTAAGTTTGGAAGAATTTTGGGATTTGTCGTATCCACAGGGATCAGAGCAAGGGAAAAAATGTCATTCAACAATCTCTATGTTTCTAAGCTTGGATTTGAATGGTTTTAAAAGAGTGAAAAACATAAGTAAAACATATGATCAAGTAAATAAAGCACAGGAAATAATTCTTCAGAAATTGTATTTCATTTTACCCAACAAGTACTAAAAAATCTATCAATCATTTGTACACATCCTAAATCACTTACCAATACCCTTATGTATCACCCGCAAAAGAGGTTATGTATAACGTAAAGTTAAGAGAACAACTGTATTGTCTCTGTAACACCCCATATAATAAATATCTAGAATAATATCATATAAGTGTTTATTTGGTACTGACAACATCATAAGTGCCTAATAGTACAATTCACATTCTTGACCAAATCTAGAAACAATACAACTCTGGTACAAGACATGGAAATTATACTAAAATAAAAATACTAAGATAAATACAATATCCATTATTGTACAAGATAAAATACACAGCGGAAAAACTAAGACTATGCTTCTCTTGAAACATCCTGAGCATAGCTCCACTTGTAAATCAAACCTGCAAAAGAAACCTAAAAAGTAACAACAATAGTGAGGTGAGATATCAACATCTCATGGAGTTCCCTATCTTATAGATTCTCTTGGCTCTACAAGGTTCTATCAAACCTAACTCAAGTCGGGGGAAAAGGAAAATACGACCTCGAGTTCACATATCTCACACTATGAGACATTATCACGAGTTTAGCAACTCACAAACTCTCATTAATTTGGGACCACATCCATGAGTTCTATAAATCCTACTATCATTAGTTAGGATATTACCTTTTTACTTCCCATAGGACTCGGTATAATACCCATCTCAAGCCTAAGGTCACTTATTTCTATAGAATTAGACATACTACTCGTTTATCGTTCGGATTGCTTCACGTGGGACTCAGTGTAATACTCACCTCAAGACTTATCATTTACTTCCCGTGAGACTCAGTGTTATACCCACCTCGAGACTTATCATTTGCTTCCCGTGGGACTCAGTGTTATACCCACCTCAATACTTATCAATGCTTCCCGTGGGACTCAATGTTATACCCACCTCAAGACTTATCATGCTTACCGTGGGACTCAGTGTTATATCCACCTCAAGAATTATCAATGCTTCCCGTGGGACTCGGTGTTATACCCACCTCAAGACTTATCAATGCTTCCCGTAGGACTCAGTGTTATACCCACCTCAAGGCCTTACCATTCAAGATTCCCACGAGACTCAATGTTATACCCATCTCAAGCCCTTCCCATAATATCTCTTCAACAATTTTGTATCAACCTAGGGTTATTCTAACCATCTCACAAGTTATACATTTTCATTTCCAAGAGCTCATAATTCTCTAACTAACATAATTACGGTTAACCAGAATAGTCGGGTAAAAGTCAGCTCAAAATAATATTTCTCAGTCTCATAAGATAGAACATATTATTAACTTAAAATCAATATAAAGAACAGTTAAATCAGATAAAGGATGAAGAAGTTATGAATTTTTAAAAGTATCAAAATAATATTTTTTCCCTCAACTTACAGCATTAACCGGTTAACGTATTGGTTAACCGGTTAACCATATCATATTTTCAATTCCAGTAGCGCAATTGAGTTCTGTTAACCTGTTAGCCAAACAATATCCAAATGACACAAAACATCAAAACAAATATCAACAGAGTTTTCTACACCTATAGCTAACATACTCATGCATTTAATCGATATTTCAACTGTTTAAACTCTTGATTCTACGATTTCTAGCATTTTTGCCCTAACATCAAGAACATTATAACTTCTAAAATAAAAGTATCTATCTAGAACTCACCTCTAACCATGAAGAGGAGTTGGATGAAGATAAAGATTGATGAAGAAATGGTGATTATTCTTGATCTTGATGCTTCTAGGGGTTTTCTTCTTCTTTTCTTTCCTTTCATGGTTTCTCTCCTTCTCTTTCTCTTCCCACAAACTTGTTTCTAATTTGAGTTAATGAGAAAAGGAAAAGAAATGATATCTTATACTATTAGTTAGTAAAACTAACTAATATGTCCAATTTGAGAGTATCCAAAAATGTCTATGAGTCAAATATTTAATAAAACCTCTGAGTCAGATAGTACTAATTAATTAATTTAAGTTTGTCAGTTGCTCCAATTATTTTACTTGAAAACCCTCAGAGCACATCGGAACCCTATTAATCTTAATTAATATTATCTAGAGCATTTATTAAAATACAGGGTATTACATCCTCCCCTCCTTAAATTGAAATTTGTCCTCGAATTTCCTTT
This sequence comes from Lathyrus aphaca, assembly GCA_963966055.1. Taxonomy (NCBI): domain Eukaryota; kingdom Viridiplantae; phylum Streptophyta; class Magnoliopsida; order Fabales; family Fabaceae; genus Lathyrus; species Lathyrus aphaca. Next base: position 165,491,438 of record OZ014521.1, on the reverse strand, counting down.
ACTCATCAACAATGACAGTCTGTAACACCATTCTAGATCCATACTTTTCCTTACTGCTATTACATACTCTGACATATTCAAATTTCAATTTGACTTCACAACTCAAAGTCCTCGTTCCATAAGAAATCAAACTTCACGTCCTTACTCATACGCTTGTTCCAACATTAGGTTAACTTCTAACTTACTATTCTCGTAATTCACCTGTTGTTTCATATTGAATCACTTAGTCTCATCTCCCCATCGGAGATACATACCATTCCAATTCTTTCTATTGATTCAAACACAAAAGAATAACACTCCAACTTGATTTCGGGACAACAAACACTCGACAAAACTACACAAGGTATCTTAGTGAAATCTTATCTACACACAATTTCCAGCAAAAGCTCTTATTAAAATCCTTCAATTACTAAAACCATTTCAAATTTGTCAAACGAATTCTTTACCAATGCCACTTGATTTGATGTTATATGTCATACTATTTACATCCAATATTTCATCCTCTCAGTTTCTTACTTAAGGACAACACACTTAGCACAAAATTTCCTTACTCTGAATCCTCCAATCAATTCTCTTCTGATTCTCAATAATCCGACTGAAATCTTCCATCTGTCTCCTTCCACTATGCTTTCAAGGTCCAACAATGAAGATATCAAGAATTCTTAAGCAATACTAGGTAGTTGGTAGTATGCGAAGAACACACGTATCCATTAGAGTTCTCACCAACCAACAGAATAAGAACTTGCAGACATTAAGGGATAGAATAATCCAATTGTCAATCACACAATAATATCATCGGTCCAAAATCTCCAATGAAAAAGATACAGGGGTTATACCATTGCAATCAAAACTGATACAATTCTGATTCCATTCTAAACTCGAAACAATTTATCCAATTCAGCTTAACAAATCTTCCATGGTTACTATACTTTATGTCAATTCTCTTTACAATATTATATTCACTCGAGGTTTCTGTTAACACAAGGTCTCCATTAATAACAACGTAGCAATGTCACAGAACTTACGATAATTTGTGAGTCACCAATACCAAACTTAAATCACTCTTAGTATACTTGCGGATTTCCATAACACTTGCCTATTACATACAACATTCCATACACTCGCCTTTGAAGACCATACAAAACCCCTCGTTCAAATTCGTTTGTTTCAAGGGTCTCGTTCCTCAAACGATCCAATTTACATGCTTGACTTTGGAACATTCATCTCTCACTCTTACTTGGAAGGTAACTTAGAAAAATCCTTATCTCTAAGTGTGGCTCAACTGCACACATTTGGTGTTACTCTTACGGAGTCCATAACCGATGTTAAGAATTAATGATGCTAGAACTGACCAATTGTTCATCTCTTATCCACACAGTAATTCAGATACCAAAATGTTTTCTAGAAGATCGACACTTCACGAGTCTCTTATAACTTCGAAATTTAGGTCCTCAGTAGTCGCAACGACGATGCACCGAAAATTTAAATCATTTACTGTCTACCAATCATGCTTAAAATAAAGTTTAACACTCTATCCTCTAACACTTTGAATGGAAGTCAAAACAAACTTACAGTTCATAAAGTACGATTCTCTAAAGTCCTCCACAAAAGTCATGTGTCAATCAATTACCTATCTGAGGCTAATCGGTCGAACACAACTGAATTTGTTCCTCTTGTTGACAAATAATCCAACTCAAATTTATCAATCTAGTCCATACTAACTTGCAAGATGATTCTCACTCGCGGTTTCTAAACATGTATAACATTCACCCACCGTTCACAACTCAAGGTAACACAAAATGGGGCACAACATGCAAATTACATACTTCTACAAGTGACGAAATAGAACTACCATTTTGTCACGGTCACATCACGAACACCCAGCGAAATAGTTCGATTCCACCTGTACAACAACGTTAGTAGGAAAACAACATTGACGACATCAAAAGGGTTTTAGCCACAAGCTAACACTTGGTTCGTCCGTAAGCAAAATCCAACACACAATCCTTATTGGGTAAAACAAAACGATGAACATCTCATGTATAGTATACAACTTGTCCTCTCTCTTTAATTCCTTGGTGATGATTAAAACAACAACATTCTTAATCCTGCTAGAGATATATTCCAAATACTTTGATCATTCCTAAATACAGGAGTTTTCCCATACACTTGAAAACTTAGGTAATGCACTCCTTTAAAAAACCTGTTGTCTCTACATGCGTATTAACCAGGGCTCCCTTACCCTCTACTAATCATTGCATAGAATGTCCCCACAAATTTTTATCGATACCAAGAACGCTTCGATCGGGAACTCGAGTCAAAATGTATGAATCTTAAAAGAAACAAATTTTCAAAACTTAACAGTGGTAACCGGTTACTACCAGGAGGGTAACTAATTACTTAGTGCAAATCTGGACTTCCAGAAGCTAAAAGAGATTTAGAAACACAATTTGGTAACCGGTTACTACCCAGAGGGTAACCGATTAATTCAAATGCATAAGCAAAATTTTGGTTTTCATTGCTACCTAAATCTCCCAAACTCATTTCAATCGCAACCAAAAGTTATAACAATAATCAACGTGTGATTCCACACACATAGTAATCATACTACCAGAGTCGTAATGGGTGAACCATCATTGATTACACTTCCTTAACTCCAGTTTTAACAACAACTTAACAACTCTAATGTACATTCATCCAAGAAATACATTCCGTTAACACTTTCTCATAATGCACGCTTAATACCGTCTCTATACCGTGTTCACTGCACGCTTTGCGGTAATCCTCTCATACCCAAACATAATACGTCTTACTAGAGTTCTCCCAAGTCCAAGGTGACTACTCTAACACTTAACACAAATTCAACAGGTCCATATCAAATACAACTCATGCTACTAAATAAAGCTTGTTCTTTCTCCGACACTATACCTTATACAATTCCTTAGGTAATTCAACACTTTTTGAATTATCCCTTACTAAATATAACAACCTGATGTATTACTCTAATCTTGTCTCCTCGGTCATAACGGGATATACAACTCCAATCTTCTACTCCTCGTCCAGGGTATACTGGTCTCACTTGAAACGTGTAATCACATCCTTGTGTTTCTCTTCATGTTTCACCATGACTTTAGCTTCTCAAAAGAAAATGAACATTCTTAACTTGTAACTTATGTCCATCTGTAAGGTATTATTCGAATACATTCCTCGAAGTACTCTCATTCATCTAAGATGCCACTGTGATCTTAGAACTAAAACACTAACAATTAACTCACTTCTGGACCTTAAGTCACAAGTTCCACAAAGCATCTTCTCCTTTCATGGTATGAGATTTCTTAAAACTCTTGTCCACACTAGTGACCAATACCGATCTACCAATGACTTTACATATCCTTTAATACACTGACCATTCATCCTCTAGATATTTGTACCTTTCAGACTTTATCCATTCCAAAGGATCTCTCGAACAACACACTACTCTGCAACTCCATGTTACAGGAAGTAAAACTCTTAAGAAAACTCCAACTAAGCTGACCAAAGCTCCCACTGTTAACTATTTTCTTGAGCCTACTTCCATAACACAAGTTACGACAACACTTCAGAGTCCTCATGGTCGCACAACCATGATTCTACCTATCACATACGTAGCATTAGGTTGATCAGGCCCAATACTACATAATATGATATTAAGAACCATGCTGGCAAGACACACTTAAGAGGCATGAAAGATTTACTTATGATGTTTCAAGGCTAGGTCGAGGATACGACCTGCTCTGATACCGACTGTAACACCCCATATAATAAATATCTAAAATAATATCATACAAGTGTTTATTTGGTAATGACACCATCATAAGTGCCTAATAGTACAATTCACATTCTTGACCAAATCTAAAAACAATACAAATATGGTACAAGACATGGAAATTATACTAAAATAAAAATAATAAGATCAATACCATATCCATTATTGTACAAGATAAAATACACAACGGAAAAACTAAGACTCTGCTTCTCTTGAAACATCTCGAGCATAGCTCCATTTGTAAATCAAACCTGCAAAAGAAACCTGAAAAATAACAACATTAGTGGGGTGAGATATCAACATCTCAGTGAGTTCCCTATCTTATGGATTCTCTCGGCTCTACAAGGTTCTATCAAACCTGACTTAAGTCGGGGGGAAAAGAAAATATGACCTTGATTTCACACATCTCACACTATGAGACATTATCACGAGTTTAACAACTCACAAACTCACACTCATTTGGGACCACGTCCATGAGTTCTATAAATCCTACTATCACTAGTTAGGATATTACCTTTTTACTTCCCATGGGACTCAATATAATACCCATCTCAAGCCTAAGGTTACTTCTTTCTATAGAATTAGACATACTACTTGTTTATCATTCAGATCGCTTCACGTGGGACTCAATGTAATACCCACCTCAAGACTTATCATTTTCTTCCCGTGGGACTCAGTGTTATACCTACCTCAAGACTTATCATTTGTTTCCCGTGGGACTCAATGTTATACCCACCTCAAGACTTATCAATGCTTCCCGTGGGACTCAATGTTATACCCACCTCAAGACTTATCATGCTTCCCGTGGGACTCAGTGTTATACCCACCTTAAGACTTATCAATGCTTCCCGTCAGACTTAGTGTTATACCCACCTCAAGACTTATCAATGCTTCCCGTGGGACTCAGTTTTATACCCACCTCAAGACTTTACCATTCAAGCTTCCCATGTGACTCAATGTTATACCCATCTCAAGCCCTTCCCATAATATCTCTTCAACAATTTCGTATCAACCTAGGGTTTTTCTAACCACCTCACAAGTTATACATTTTCATTTCCAAAAGCACATAATTCCCTAACTAACATAATTACGGTTAACTAGTTAACCATATGGTTAACCGATTAACCGACAATCATTAGCAGAAAATCTGCATTTTAAGGTACATAACTTCTTCAAACAATATCCAAATGACACCAAACATCAAAACAAATATCAACAGAGGTCTCTTCACCTATAGCCAGGATACTCATGCATTTAATCGATATTTCAACCGTTCAAACTCTCGATTCTACGATTTCTAGCATTTTTGCCCTAACATCAAGAACACTATAACTTCTAAAATAAAAGTTTATATCTAGAACACACCTTTAACCATGAAGTGGAGGTTGATGAAGATGAAGATTGATGAAGAAAAGGAAAAGGAAAAGAAATGATATCTTATACTATTAGTTAGTAAAACTAACTAATATGTCCAATTTGAGAGTATCCAAAAATGTATTTGAGTCAAATATTTAATAAAATCTCTGATTCAGATAGTATTAATTAATTAATTTAAGTTCGTCGGTTGCTCCAATTATTTTACTTGAAAACCCTCATAGCACACCGGAACCGTATTAATCTTTATTAATATTATCCAGAGCATTTATTAAAATACGGGGTATTACAGTGTCATCGATGATGTCTCACACAACTCAACAACATTGAGCATTAAAAATCGATACCCAAGTGAATATTATACCTAAATCTAAGTATAAAGTTTAGAATCCAACAAATGTTAATCTTAGATCGAATTCAAACTGTATATGTCTATAGCAATCCATACCCATTAAGATAAATATTGAAATCAAAGATAACATCGATAAATATTTCTAAAAGAGATTTTATAGAACAATTAATAAATATACATACAATCAAGCTTCATATCATCAAGATGCAACTTCTATTGTTGTTTTTGGGCTTAGTTCCACAAAGAATGTTGGTAATGGAGCTGGGACAAAAAATCCCCAAAGATATAACCTAAAAATATGAATGAATGGTATTTATACAAACTGTAAAATTGCAGTCCCGCTAAGCACACTCAGATCATGTTAAGCGCGATCTCAATTACAGTACCATCAAACCGCCTTATATCACCCTAAGCATGGTCCTGCTAGATATAAGTGCGGTCAGAAACCCAAAAATGGTTGCTTCTTCCAAGATATCTCCCAATGCATTTCAATCCACGCTTAGTGAAAATTACAATATTTATTTCCAAAATTTTGCATCTTGAAACATCCTTTTTGGCTCAAATGGATCCTTACTTCGACCATGAATTATTACCTATAAAAATAGATGAAAAACTATCAAACTCAATGATATATGCACAATAATTCAATATATACAACGATATGTAAACTATACAAAATGTACACAAAAATTGAGGATTATTAATGGAAAATAAACTAATGAAATTGTCGAGTGCTGATTATTCACACTCAAAATAACAAAAATTTATCACTCAACAAACTCTCCCCAACTTAAAATTGTTTGTCCTTAAACAAGAATAAATCAACTCAAAGAAATAAAAGCAATTATCAGGAAATCATGCTCAACAAGTCTTTCCAAATGGAAAACAAATGCATGGTACACAAATCGAAAGTACACGCAACGAAATGATTACAACTAAACTACAATGACAAATGATTATGAAACAAATTTTAAGTACAAAACACATGTCAAACATCTAAAAGTAATACATGTTCAAGAATGAATCACGCCTAACACTCAACTTCATCAAGGGATGAAAAACTAATATGAGGGACAAACTCATACACAACAATCTTGCTAACATAAATTCAAATTATGCATTCATCTAAAAAATCACATTGAAAGTATAAAAGTCAAAATCACAACGGCTTTAAGGGTTGTAATATGGCCTAGGTAACAAGCAATTGTATTTATCAAGGTAAAAGAAACAAAAACTTGTCTAATCAAATGAGAGTGATCATTTCTCACAATCTCAAGCATTCACAAATTCCAATCACCTTTTTCTATTTTCCAAATTTTTACACTAATCCACACAACTTATTAGCACAACGTTATTCTGTTTTTTTCAAGTCTTTTTCCTTTTTTTTTCTTTTCTTTTCTTTTTCTTTTTCACTCTTTTCTTTCTTTTTTAAACTTTTCCTTTTTTCTCAACCTCTTAGCAACCAACTTTTTCTTCTCCCCCATTATACTACAACGACTCATTTAATGTGAATGCCCCCAACATATCAAGCAAGGAAAAAAAAATCCAACCACAGATGATGGTTATGGTTCAAGAAAAATATTAGAATCCATAAAAAAATGAGCTCAACACTAACATGGATTCTAACAAAAGCTCAAAGGGTGTTAGCAAATTTTCACTCACTCACAAGGTAGTTTGACTATTTGGACAAGTGGTTATGCTCAAAATCAAACAAAATGCCTTGATCATTTTCATTATTTTATACAAATCAACATGAATGCCAAATTAAACATAATTCAAATGAGTTAAACAAGAAAGTTGGCCTCAATGCAATTTAGTCAACAATGGAAAGGTTCCTCACTTTGGACAATGAACTAAAGTGATTCACAAATGAACAAGATTTGCAAGAGAATGAGTGACATGTTATTTATACAAAGACTAAAGTTCATGTTCATGCAATGTTGTAGGAATAAATAAACACATACCTTGACAATGCATCTTTCTTTAAACGTTTTACATTACCATGACATTTCCTCATTGAAAATTCAAACTTGAACAATCACATCATGTCTCCTCAAGCTAATTGACGTACCTCGAAAAAATACGATCCTTGCGATGGGACACAGAAACAAACAACAGAGTCGTGACCTAATTCTATTTATTCTAACTAAAGAAAAGGGAGATATAGATACAACCTAAATAAGGATAAGAAATGGTCAACTAAACGAAAATCTAAGTTCGGGAGTCGGTTATGCAAGGGGAAGGTATTAACACCCCTCACGTCCGTTGTACTCAATGGGAACCTCTTAGTCTAACTATGCGATTGAATGTTGATTTATGTCTTTGTCTTCTAAATGGTTTGCTAAGATGTTTGTTAAAGGAAAAGAATTTTTAATTATTATTGTTATTAAGGAGAACAAATTAATTTTTATTGTGATTTATGACGGAGAAATGATTAAATTTTTTATTATTGTGCTCGCGAAGGATTAAAATCCCCGTGCCTACATATTCCCTTGTGCAATGGGAAAGTCAGAGCTTTGTAATTCGTGCAACTACGGTTTGTGTTTTTTAATGAATGATTGTTTAAAACGCTTTTTAACTGCAAAGCATTGGCTTTTACTCGCGGTGGAGGTTGAAGCGCTAGATTGTTTGCGAGATAGAAATATTTAAACAATGTTCGTTTAGAGAAAGATATTTGATCTTACTTAAGGTGTTTTAAACGAAAGAGCGAGTGAACCACAACGCGTGGGGTTAGACCAAGGGTGATTTCATTCAAGAACCCAAGGAATGCTAGATTCCTTAGTTCAGTTCTTTGTTAATTAATTATGAAAATGATTTGAATTTGTTAGGTATGTTTTAAGTTTTGAGAGGGTGAAAGGTCGAATGAATCACAACCCAAGGGCTAGCCTCAAGAGTAATTCATTCAAGGGCCCAAGGAATGCTAGATTCCTGAATCCAGTTCTTCCACTACTTGATATGTTAATTAAGAGTTGATTGCTTGAGTATTTTAGAAATGAAAGAGAGAATGAGACACAACTCGGGGGCTAGCCTCAAGAGTGACTCATTCAAAAACCCAAGGAATGCTAGATTCCTAAGTTTAGTTCTTTCATTAGTTAACTGTGACATGTATTTTAATAAAAGAATTAGATAAGATTAATACATTTTAGGTGACTTGGGGTTTATAATTTTAGAAACGAAGGATTAAATGAAACACAACTCGAAGGATAGCCTCAAGAGTGGTTCATTCAAAAACCCGAGGAATGCTAGATTCCTGAGTTTAGTTCCTTCGTTAATTAATTAAGACGCATAAAGTCGTGCAGACGGTGATCACATAGGTGACCGACTTACGTGTGTGCAAAATGTAGGCGTATGAAATTACTTGGCGTTGGACCAACGTATTTAAATAATATTGAAATGATTATTTTTAGTATACATTTATTTATATTACTAGATGTTTTTTTTACTTAACAAAATACGATCAAAAATATGAAAATACAAACAAGCACGTATACATCATACATCATCATCACGACCAAACAATGAGCAAGGGATATAAACATATACTAATCGCATAAAATCGACCAAAGGACAACAAAATCAACTAACTAAATTAAATTAAGAAAACTTAATAAAACTAAATAATAATATTTTTTATTTATTTTTAGTTTGGAATTAAACCTACTACTATTTTAGAAAATGCTGAGATATTTTTATTGTTTTCTATCTCTTTTTTTATATAAAATTTAATCTAAATTCCATAAAAAAAACAAAAACAAAAAATAAGAGAAAAAAAACAAATCAAAGACAAAGCCAACAATTGAAATTCTAACAGGCCCAAAAGGGCACCAGCCATAAGCAATCAAGTTGGGTCAGAGGGTGCGGGTCGGGTCAAAACTGACTTGGTTCGGTCAAAACAAAATGAAGGGGTTGAAAACCCTAAACGAATAACACAACGGTCAGAATAAAAAAACACACGATCTGAAAGCTAAACTTAACGAAGACCAAACTATCTTCCCCAAATCTGAAAACCCTACCCCCCAAACCTATTACATTCGCATCGATTCACATGTTCAAAAGGCAAAAAAATCAAAATCGAGAGAAGAAAAACAAACAACAACAAAAATAGTTCAAAGATAAAAGTAAACAACAACAAAACTACCGATTTGAGATCTCCGGAGATTTGTGGTGAGTTCTTTTTTTTTATCTAAGAAATCTCTGTTTCCTTCACCTTCTACTTGATTTTCTTCTTCTTGCGGCTTGGGTTCTCACGCGACGGCGATTTTGAACCTCGCAGGTTGTTAGGTTGGTGACGGTGGCGGTGCGGTTCGCTCGGTGGTGGTTGTTATTCAAAACGGCTTTGTGTAGTTTTTGCGGTTTCGCGGTGGTTTAAGGTCAGTTCGATGGTTTTTTGTGGTTGATATTTTCTGTTGTTTGGTTTTTCGATTGCCTCTGATAAAAATGTTTCCGGATGCGGCTCTGTATTGTTAGCTAGGGTCCCCTCTTTTCTTACAACTGATAACATTCTTATATAGTGATAGTATTAGGGTTTGACTTGAATTTGAAATGGTGATAACTTGTTGATTAAGTTTAGTTTGTCAGGATTTTTGTTTGGTACTGATGAGAAGTCCCTTTCTGTTTGCAGGTTTTGTAGAACTTTGTTTATGATGGAAGAGCTTTTCACACTTTGGAGTAAGCTGGATTGTTGCAGGCTTTGGGTTGCAGACTTACAGGTTCCAATTTGGTGCTTTTGCTGCGAAACCCAATTGAGAGGGAAGGATGTGGTATGAATTTGTTCTGTAGGTATGCAAGATTTTCCATTTTTGTGAATCCATCTGATGTACCTTCTGCTCTTTTTCTTGTCTGATTGTGATTTGGGAATGGTGTATTTGCTGATACCAATGTTTGCACTCAAGTAGTTTTAAACTGAATTTAGTCTATGCTAAATATTTGTTTGCTGGTGCGGAAATTTTTGTGGTCCTACTTGAAACTTTGTTTATCCTGCTGCTGACTTTTCCTCTTTTGAATTTAACTTATGCCTTGGTAAATTTTGTTTGTTCGGCTACCACTGAGTTGTTGTATCTTGACATTGAAACTTTGATGAATTGATTATGTGAAATAACATGGATACATTATATCTTGAATTGCACATGAATTCCTGAATATGTATTGATGAAATGTCACTAAGAGTATAACCTTGAATACATGTACTAAAAAATTCTGAATAAATTCTAATCACTTGTCAACTATACTTTGTGTGCATGTATATGAGGCATATGCGGTATTGCTTTGGTAGCAGGATGTTTGGGCATTCAATGACATGAAAAGCCCGAAGGACACACTTTTGGAATGACATTGATAATGGAAAAAGGAATCTTCAGTTAAGATAAGGCCATGACTTAGGCACGACATGAGGGTGGACCCAATGAAAAGGCCTCTTTGACAAAATTCGATCTTGTTTGAAATATGTAGCCTGACTCTTTGAGTTTGTGACATAGATTATAACTATTTGATTTGAATATCTTCAATTAACCTTGGAATATGGTCTTGAGCCTTGAATGGAATTTGGATTTTTGGATTAAATAGGGATTGGAAATGAGAGTTGGATAAGAATTGAAAGAAAAGTAACAATGGGATTTAGAATTTTAACATGAGGATTAAGGAATTTGCAATAAACTTGGAATTTGGATATGAGACTTTAAAATGGACTTTTAGGAATTTGAACTAAATTTAGACATGAGTATTAAAATCGCAATTAAGAATTTGAAATAAACTTGGAATTTAGACATGAGACTTTAAAATGGACTTTTAGGAATTTGAACTAAAATTGGAATATTAAATGAGAATTAAAATTGCAATTGACACTTGGAAATGGAAATGACTTAAAAATGGGATTTGGGATTGAACATTTGGGAATAAGATCGAAACTTGGGAATGAGCTTTGGATTTGAAATTGGAAAAGAATTGAAACTAAACTTGAAGTTGAAGTTGGGAAAATGAACAACAATATGGATTAAGAACTGAAAAATGGAATTGAAACCTTTGGGCCTAGAAATTGAAGCAAGGTCATGAACTCTAGGAAATTTGACATTCTGAACTCGACAAAAACAAACATACAATCTTTACCCCCAAATCCCATATTAGTGAAAACCAAAAATCCACTTCAAATGTTTTGGTCAAAAACCAATATTCAGGGTCCATATTTTCCTTCCAATCCAATTAACGAACAAGACTTGCTTCACCCGAAGATAATATGAACCAAATATCAATAGTTCTCGCTGAAGTACCTCACTAAATAAAACCACAAGTGACCTGAGGTCTTAAACACATCCATGATTCAACCTTGAAATTCCATAATCCATAACGCATGAGACTAATCCACCACTTTAAGCTTCCAAGCATAAAACCCTAGTTTCTCGAGCCAAAAGACCAGATCTCCAAAACTAGTTAAAAAAACAGATCTTTCTTGTCATTCCCGCAAGAAAACAGAATGCCTGGCATGCATTTTGGTATGCTGATGATGAGATGAATGCGAAATGCGAAAAGTTAGGGGTAAAATTTGGGGTGTGACATTTGCCCATATTTAAGTAATTTTACCAGATGGCATGAGTGATGATAGACACTCATGAGATCAAGGTTAAAAGTATTTAAATATAGAAATAACCAAAAAAAATTCCCCTAAATGCAATGTTATGCTGGGCTACAAAATATCTAACTCTTAAAATGTTATGCAATGAAAGATGAATATGATGCGATATGTCAACAGAAAAAGGGGTAAAGACTCACTGAGGATGACATGTGTTGGGGATATAGAGACGAAAACGGGAAACATTCAAAGTGATAGGTCAACATGTTCAAGTGTAACCGCTGGCACTAAGAATAACAAAAGACAGGTAACAAAAAGAAATCTAAAGCGTTAAGTTAATGGACAGATTGACACTCCAGGACGGCTAGAAAATAAACTTAAAGTAAAACGCGGTGACGCGATGTGACCAACTGACATTAGGAATAGAAAAACCCGGGAATAATCGAAGTGGCAAATCAACGGCTCTATGTGACCAGTTGACATTGAGAAATAAAACAAACAACAAATTCAAAGTGAATGCGCAACAGCTCTATGCGACCAACTGACACTATGAATGAGAACAAACTATTTGAAGTGATGAGTTAGCAAGTTCAAGGGCGACTGTTGGAGATTTCAATATAGTAACTTAATGTAACACCCCCTTTTCTATACCCCAAATAATCAATTAATCATTTAGGCACATATTAAAAATTCCATCAGAGTATAATTAAAACATAGTATAAAAGAGAAATGTCACATTATACATGAAATTAAAACATCCAACACCTGCTCATCTAACGATATGCAACAATGGGGTAACTTGCACAGAAGAATTTAATCCTTACACCCATATCTCAACATTAAAATAACAGTGGAAACTAAATATTAAACAACATCAAACATATATATATATATATATATATATATATATATATATATATATATATATATATATATATATATATTAAACCAAGTTTGATTCACCAAAATTCATGTTTACATAAACATTCATCACCAAGATACATATACAAATGCATCACAAAAAGGCATCAAGCCGACCCTAGCTACTCGGTGCTACATATCAGAGCCGACCGACTAAAAGAATGAAGACACGCTTCACAAAAGACCTGCAACAAACCTATTCTGCAATGCCTCATAGAGCATCATAAAACAACAGAAGGGTGAGAAATATTATCATAATAACAATGCATATAATTATTCACTAATTCCCAATTATAGATGATAAATGCAAATCATAGAGACCGACTCATGACTCTATGTAAATGCAATGCGGTACCGACTCAATCATCTTAAGTTAACTCAGGAACTATTGGAACCATCGCTCGTTACCTAAAGTAACTCCCCGTCGGGCATACGATGTTAACCTATTGCTCACACCCCACATGGGCACACGATTTATGGATTGCTCACACTCCACACAGGCACATAATCTGATTGTTCACAACCCACACAGGCACACAATCATGTTGTAATCATCGCTCACACCCCACATGGGCACACAATGTTACAACGGATTCACATAGAATCCCACGACACAAGAATGCATACATTATGCTTCACATGTAAAATGACACACAACATTCTTGAAAAGGCATACATATTCAGAATATAATTATGCATTCATCTCATACAATCACAAACAAACTATACACATTCGCATCAATTACGCCAAACGACAACGAACTCTCACACTATCAACATGCATTCATATTCACTCTACGAAATGCATTTATTTGCTAAACGGCCACTATATCACAATCAATCCCACAATTCCTTAACTAACATAATTACATTTTATCGAAAAAGTTGGGTAAAAGTCGACTAGAAATTACATCTTTTAGCATCATTAGTTTTTACATGTTTTTAGCTTCGAATCAATATAAAGAACACCAAAAAAGGATAACCTAAACTCAAGTTACGAATTAAAAACACCAAACCAAAAATTCCCAGGCTCTCTGAGCGACAGGTTCACTCGCTGAGCGAAAAAAGTTCTGGAAAACTCGTTGAGCAAGGAAACGCTCGCTGAGCAAACACTGCGATTTCAGCACCAGCTCAGTCACGCAACAGTAAACATAAAAGGCTCCAAAACCCCACCAAACCTCCACAAACATGATCATTAACATGTATTAGCTATCATACTTAGATTATATCAAGTTCCAACCGATTAATCTACCATTTTCTTAGTTTCTCATAAAAACCATAAAACCTAACATTCTCTAAACTTCTCCAAAACAAAAACCCAATCTATCTAACACATACACAATCATACACAATGATAAGATAACAATATTTCACACCCTTACCCGATTGTTTCGATTCCTAGGAGCAATCTTGAAGAATTTCCAAGTTTTCCTCTTTTTCTCCTATTTTCTCTTCTCCTCCTTTTCTTTCTCTTCTATTTCTTTCTATTTCCCTTTTTCCTTTCTCTTTACTACTTATATCTTTCTATTTATTCTATTTTCTACCAAATATCATTTTCTCACAAAATTATAATTCTACGTAATTTTTAACTTAACATTAATTAGCAAATGTCTAAAATACTATTCAATCTAATTTTACCTGAAAATTCTCAAAATGGTAAAATAATATAACACATCAACATATCACATAAACACACCAATTTCATAATTAAAACAATTATCACTCATTTTAAATAAAAGACTCAACAAAAATGGAATAATCGAATCGGGGCGTTACAACTCTCCCCCACTTTAGAAATTTTCGTCCTCGAAAATATTATTTGATTCAAACAACTCCGGATACGACTCTCGCATCCCACTTTGTAATTCCGAAGTCATATTGCCTTTCGCAGCGCCTCCCCCTGCTACTTTCACAAGCGCAATATCCTTGTCTCTTAGCTTCTTGACTTCACGGTCCAAAATCCTAATCGGTAAAGCTTCCATCGTATGGTTATATCTTACTTCAACTTCGTCCATAGGAATAACATGTGACGGATCCGGAACATACTTCCGAAGTTGCGAAATATGGAACACATCATGCAAATTCGAAAGATTCGGAGGCAACACCACACGGTAAGCCACAACGCCAACTTGTGCAGTAATCTGATACGGTCCAATAAAACGAGAAGTCAACATCTCCGACTTCAAAGCAAGACCCACACTCGTAACTGGTGTAACTCTCAAAAACACACGATTGCCTTCCTGAAACTCAAGATTTTTCCTTCTCTTGTCATGATAACTCTTCTGTCTACTTTGAGAAGCTCTCATCTCTTCCCGAATAAACTTCACCTTCTTTGTCGTTTGTTGTACCATCTTCGGTCCAACTACCGTTCTCTAACCGGTTTCATGCCAACACAAAGGTGTTCGACATCTCCGACCATACAAAGCCTCAAATGGTGCCATACCTATACTTGAATGAAAACTGTTATTGTAGGTGAACTCAATCAACGCTAAATAACTATCCTAAGCACCACCTTGCTCTACCACACAAGCATGCAACAAATCCTCCAACGAATGAATTGTCCTCTTGGTTTGACCGTCGGTTTGCGGATGGTAAGCCGAACTCAATCTTAGCTTAGAACCCAAAGCCTTTTCTAATTCTCCCAAACCACGATGTAAACCTAGGATCCCTATCCGATACAATACTCTTAGGAACTCCATGCAACTTCACAACCATAGAAACAAAAATCTCGGCTAACTTCTCCAAAGGATAACTATTATCAATTGGAACAAAGTGAGCAGATTTAGTAAGCCTATCAACAATCACCCAAATAACATTATGACCTCTTTGCATATTCGGCAATCCCGTAACAAAATCTATCGATATACTATCCCATTTCCATTCCGGAATATCCAACGGTTTCATCAAACCACTAGGCTTCTGATGTTCTACCTTAGACTTCTGACAAGTCAAACACGCATACACAAAATGAGCTACATCTCTCTTCAATCCGGACCACCAAAAGATATTCCTCAAAACTTGATACATCTTATTCGCTCCCGGATGAATACTTAAGTTACTTCGGTGTCCCTCTTCCAATATCATCTTTTTTAACTCCACATCATCGGGAATACAAATACAACCACAGAATCTCAAAACTCCAAAATTATTAACCTTGAAATCCTCATTCTCATTCATCATCAAATCAACAAACTTCAAAACCAACTTTTTCTTTTCACATACGGTTGCAAGAAAATCATTAGTAACATGTAGCATACCAAGTCTCACACTTCTCGGCGTTATTTCACAAACCAAACTCAAGTCTCTAAAATCCTCCAAAAGTTCCCATTCTCTCATCATCAATGCGGACATGTGTAACAACTTGCGACTTAAGGCATCGGCCACCACATTTGCCTTACCTGGATGGTAATTCAAACCAAAATCATAATCCTTCAAAAGCTCTAACCATCTTCTTTGTCTCATTTTCAATTCCTTTTGATCAAATAAATACTTCAAACTTTTGTGATCACTAAAAACTTCAAATATTACACCATAAATATAGTGCCTCCAAATTTTCAAAACAAACACCACGGCCGCTAACTCCAAATCATGTGTAGGATAATTCTTCTCATGCACTCTCAATTTTCTTAAAGCATAAGCCACAACTTTTCCATCTTGCATCAAAACACCACCTAAGCTAAACAATGAAGCATCACAAAACACCACAAATGGTTCCGTCGGATTTGGCAAAATTAAGATCTGAGTCGTTGTCAACCTTCTCTTAAGTTCAATGAAACTCTCTTCACAATTAATATCCCAAATGAAAGCTTTTCCTTTACTAATCAATTGCGTTAACAGAAGTGTCAACTTTGAAAATCCCTCAATAAACCTCCGATAATAGCCCGCCAAGCCTAAAAAGCTTCGAATCTCCGTAACCGACCTAGGAACTTCCCATTGCATTACCGTATCAATCTTGGATGGATCAACACTAATACCACCATCGGAAATGACACGTCCAAGAAAACTTACTTTCGACAACCAAAATTCACATTTCGACAACTTATCATACAATTGTTTCTCTTTCAAAATCTGTAATACAATCCTTAAATGTTCTTCATGCTCTTCTTGAGACTTAGAATAAATCAAAATATCGTCGATAAACACAACCACAAAACGATCCAAATGTTCATGAAAAATACGATTCATGTATTCCATAAACACACCCGACGCATTAGAAACTTCGAATGGCATCACAGAATACTCGTAATGACCATACCGTGTCCTAAAATCCGTCTTTTGAATATCCTCTTCTTTCACACGAATCTGGTGATATCCTGATCTCAAATCAATCTTGATAAAAACACACGCACCAACCAATTAGTCCATCAAATCATCGATCCTTGGAAGCGGATACCTGTTCTTAATTGTCACCTTGTGTAACACGGTGGGAGAACTGACTTTAGTTAAATGTTGCGGATAGCAAGAGTCGCCACCGACTTTTATTTTATCCAAAATGAAAGGACATAAAAGAACAGGAAATACCTTAAAAAGATTTTGAGTTCGGGGGGTAGGTTATACAAAGGGAAGGTGTTAGCACCCTTTATATCTATGGTTATCCATGGGCTCTTAGTTACTTAGCTCACTTTAAACTGTTTTGAGAAAGGTGTAGTGTGTGATTAAGAATTTTCTAAGTGTTTTATAATGATCCTCGTATGGATGTATATAAAGACTTTGTTTTGAAAATTTGTTTGAAATGTGAAGTGTAAAATGTATTTTGAAAAGGTGAGCAAGTACTTAAGAGGAACCTACCCTATATTAAGTCTTTACTGTTCTTATATCTTCTTTCAATCGTAAGACTATCCCTATTATTAAGTAATAGGTAGTCATTACCTTGGATGTGATAAGGGACATGTGAAGGGACATCTGAATTTAGGCAACTGCAAGGTGTCTTTAGCAATTCGTAGGGACTTATCATCTTTTATTCGAAGGGACAAGATCATTTATCGTAGGCAACCTCAAAGGGACTTGATCTTATAATTTGAAGGGACTTGATGATATTTATGAAGGGACTTTGCTTAAGACACCTTACTTGACCTTAGAAATAGGCAACATGAGAGGTAACCCTAGAAAGTGTAGGATGGCGATCAAAGATCGACTTACGTGTGTGGGTGTTTATATTCAAATATTTATCTTATTTAAATTAGTTATTCTAAATTAATTTTAATCACAACCATGTTATGCACACCCTATAGTTACTAACCATGGCAATAAAAATATTTATAAAAATAAAATAGAGACAAAAAATAAATCTACGACTATTATATGGCTTTCGCAATTACATAATAATAGAAATAATTAATGATAAATATAATAAATAAGCAATAATTTAAAGGTTAGTAATAATGATAATGATAATAAAAGGGTTAGTAAAAATATAAAGAAGATAAAAATTAAGAGAAAATATTATTTTTAAGTTAAATAAACAATTTTAGAATTTTTTTAGAAGAAAATAGAATAATTATAATAATAATAAACAAAATAATAATTATTTACATAAAAAAATGATTAATTATTTAATTAAAGTTTAAAACAAAAATTAACTAAATTAAATGTTAAAGTTAATAAAAAAATAGGGTTAATAAAATATTTAGGGTTAGAAATTAGGGTTTTGAAAAAAATTAGGGTTTTGAGTATAACAAGAATGCATTATCAATTTATTTATAAAAATACCTAATTATTATATATAAACATATTATAAAAATTAAATACTAATAATTTACATTTTTAAGAAAATAAATATGAATTTTAAGAAAATATAAAGTTTCATTAAAAATATGATTAGTTATTATTTTAGAAACTATTTTAATTTTATTAATTTAAATAAAGAAAAGAACAAAAAAATAGCAAAAATAATGGAAATTGGAAAAAACCTCAAAAAGATAGGTCCTGGGATTTGAACTCAGGTCCTTTACCTGAACAGACATGCTCCAAAACCAGTTGAGCTACTGCGCGCGTTTGATATCTAAAGGCAAGGCAATTCTTATATTGTAAACCTGTAGAACAAATGGAATTAAAGCAAAAAAAAATAGCTGGAGGCCTGATTCGAACCCTTGCCCTTTGCTTCACACATGCGTCTCTTCACCAACTGAGCCAAACAGCGTTTCAAATATATAAATGCAAACAAAAATAAATAAAATAAGTTAATATTCAAATATGCAGTTTCGCGCCACACTTCTTCTTCAACCTCCAGCCGTCTGTTTAGGCTATAGTGACAGTTTTCCGTCGCTATAGCTTATAGTGACAGATTATGTTCGTCACTAAAACCCTGCGCAAATCAAACTTCCAATATACAACGAATCAAACAATTTCAATGGTCCATATTAGCTAATATGAGGTCCCTAAACACAAATATCACATTAATTTTAACAGAAATTAGTTCAATCATGCGTTCCCAAAAGAAATTCTCAAGAACCCTAGTTTTCGGTTTTGATGCATATGGCTATGATTTCTTCAATTGATCACCCAGAAACAATCCTTGCAATGTCACAAACACAAATCAATACTAAAAAACAATTTATCATTGGTTAATATATGAAAACGCAAAATTGAAAAACCATGAAAAAGTGAGAATTCGGATTATGCATTTAGAGGTGTTTTTGATGATGTAAAGCATTGAGACAACATCAGTGAGGTTCAAGAAACATGTTGCAACCTTTAAAATACCTTGATATGTCCTGCAAAGTAGAATCCGATTTGGAGTTTTTCTTGAATTTTTGAAATTTGGTTCTTGCTCTTGGAGCCTAATTTTCGTGTCCTTGTGTTTGCTTCATGTTATACATATATAGTATGACCTAACTAGGTCAAAAAATCAGATCCTTCCTTGGACTTTTGGATCATTTGAGATTGAAAAAGATAAGCTTCCAAAATATTGAAAAAATTTGATATATCCTTGCTATTTTTGGTTGATCTGATTTTCCATGATCTCAATCACTTTTAATTGACCTTTATGACTTTCTAGAACCAAAATCTTATCAAATATTGAAACTTTTATATTTTATTTTGATTTAAAATGATTTTTAATGTATAAAATCATAATTGTAGATGTTTAGAATTGGCAGAATTTTTGACCAACAAGAAGTGTTGAATTTAGTTCAGGATGTCACATCAGATGTTGGGACATTATCAAACAGAGTATAAGTAAATGAACTTAATTCAGGATGTCACACCAGATGTTGGGACATTGTATCAGTTAATGAAATAGGTTCAGTTTACAGGATGTCACATCATATGTTGTGACATTGTATCAGTAAATGAAGTAAGTTCAGTTTTTAAGGATGTCACACCAGATGTTGTGACATCTCAAACCTGCTACCAGAATTAATTAATGACTAACAGAACTGAGTAAATTAAGGAAAGTTATCTGGAATTAATTATGGAAGAATGAAACAGAATAAGGCGCATCTGTAGGGAGTTTTGTTATGTGTCTTCAGCATAATCAGAAGAACTGAATCACCTAGAATCTAGGAAGTAACAAACCCTAATTCAAGGTGGTGGCAGCATGCGTTTCAGGATTGGATAAACCTACAGAAAGCCCAAAATCCAAACACCTATTTAAGAAACAGAAACTCTCAGAATACAGTACGAATTTAAGAAGACCAAATAGGGTGTTTTGTGTTTTAATAGCAGGTTGTTTAATTGTACCACTTCATGAGCTTTTAAGCAAAAGTGTATCTGTGTCTTGATTGAAACTGTGAAGTAAGATCAAGCTGTTTTGTTTGAAGTATGACTTCAATTTTATTAAACTTGTAAACAAGATCACTGTGTGATTGAGGGGGAGTGAGTTGGTACTCATAACTAAGTTGTGTCTTAGGTAGAAATTGCATTGGGTAGATATTAAGTGAAAGATTAAACTGGGTGGTTTAAGTCTAGAATTAATATTACTTATAGTGTATTTCCTCCTGGCTTGGTAGCCTCCAGATGTAAGTGTGGTTATACACTGAACTGGGTTAACAAATTCCTGTGTTGTTTAATTTTCCTGCACTTTAAGTTTTAGTTAAGTCTTCAAGTGTTTAAACATCTCATTCGACATCTCATACCTGATCACAGAATTTCAATTGGCATCAGAGCAGGCACCCTGCCTGTTTATACTGGGTGAGATCTAGGGACTGCAAATTCTGGAAACATGGACAGAGATGTAGGATCAGTAAATAGACCACCTATATTGGATGGATCTAATTATGACTACTGGAAGCCGAGAATGGTTGCATTCTTAAGATCACTTGACAATAGGGCCTGGAAAGCAGTCAACAATGGATGGGAGCACCCTGTCCAAGACACCAAAGATGGAGCAAAAGTGTTGAAACCTGAAGAAGAATGGAGTAAGGAGGAAGAAGATTCAGCATTTGGCAACTCCAAGGCCTTAAATGCTTTATTCAATGGCATTGATAGGAACATCTTTAGACTTGTGCATCACTGTGAGCTGGCCAAAGATGTTTGGGACACTCTCAAAACAACTCATGAAGGAACATCAAAGGTGAAGATGTCAAGACTTCAACTTCTCACCACCAAGTTTGAAAACTTGAGAATGAAGGAAGATGAGACAATTCATGAATTCTACATGAACATCTTATAAATAGCCAATACTTCTGGAGCTTTGGGAGAAAAGATGACTGATGAAAAGCTTGTAAGAAAGATTCTCAGATCTTTACCAAAAAGATTTGACATGAAGGTCACAGCAATAGAAGAAGCTCAAGACATATGCACAATGAAAGTTGAAGAGCTCATTGGTTCCCTTCAAACATTTGAGATGGGAATGAATGACACAATTGTAAAGAAGAACAAAAGCATAGCCTTGGTGTCAAATACTGATAAAGAAGAAGAAAATGATGAATCAGAAACTGAAGAAAACTTATCAGAAAACATTGTTATGCTTGGAAGACAATTCAAAAAGATTCTCAGAAAGATGGAAGACAAGTCCAGACCAAGTGGAAGATACACAAACTCTTCTGAGAACAAAAGACCTTATGATGCTAATAGAAGGTCAAATTATGATGAAAAGACCAGTCAAGAAAAAGGGATTAAATGCCATGGACGTGAAGGATATGGACACATCAGAAATGAATGTCCTACCTATTTAAAAAGGCAAAAGAAAGGTCTCTTTGTAACCTGGTCTGATGAAGACTCAGGAGGTGATTCAGAAGAAGAATCAGCTAAGCATATCACTGCTCTAGCTGGATTATGTGAATCTGAAAGTGAATCCAGTGATGGGGAGCTTACTTTTGAAGAGCTTGAGCAATCATACAGAGAACTGGTTAAAAGGAGCACTGAAATATGCATGGAAAATATAAAGCAAAAGAAGCAGATTGAAGCACTAAAGGATGAAAAAACAAGTGATCTAGAGATCATTGACACCTTGAAAAGTGAAGTAAGTCTTCTCAACTCCAAGTTGAAGCATATGTCCAAATATGTTAGAATGCTGAACAGTAGCTCAAACACACTGGATGTTATTCTCAACAACAATAAGCATTCAAGGGATAAAAGTGGACTAGGATTTAACAAAGTTCATAAGGTTGAAGCTAGCACCAGCAAAACTACTTCAAATCCCATACAGTCAAACAAGATGTCCCAACAGATGCTTCAACATCATGAAAAGAACACAAAGTCAAACATAATGTTCCAACAGATGTCTCAACATCATGAAAAGAACATAATGAAGAAGAAGTATCAAAGATGGAGATGTCATCATTGTGGAAGATTTGGACATATCAAACCTCATTGCTACAAGTTGCATGGATATCCAAATCAGATGTATCAGCAACCTCCTAAGCAAAAGATAGAGGTTACCAAGAAAGTGCTGCATAGACATCAACATCAAAGAGATCAGCAACCCCCTAAGCAGAAGACAGAGGTCATCAAGAAGGTATGGGTACCAAAAGCTAGTCTTCATGCTGATCAAAGCTACATGCCCAAGAACAAGATCAACAAACAACCTTGGAGCTCTACTGATGGACAATGCACAGGGCAGAGGTATCAAAAGAAATCTCACCACAAATGGTCAAAGAAAGGTGTTGCATATATAGCTCATACATCACTAAGAGTATCAGCTAAAGTAGACTGGTACTTTGACAGTGGATGTTCAAGACACGTGACTGGATTGAAGAATCTGCTATTAGACTTAAAGTCATATTCATCCAGATATGTAACCTTTGGAGATGGAGCTAAAGGAGAAATCAAGGGAGTTGGAACCTTGGACTGTCCATATGTACCAAGACTAGATGATGTGCTGCTGGTAAAAGGTTTAACTGCTAACCTGATCAGCATAAGTCAATTATGTGATCAAGGGTACAGTGTAAACTTTACCAAAACTGAATGCATAGTGTCTAATAAAGAACAAAAGGTTGTCATGAGAGGAGCCATATCTAAAGACAACTGCTACATGTGGGAACCTCAAGACTTCAGTTTTACTTCAACTTGTTCTTTAGCCAAAGAAGAAGAAGTGAAACTATGGCACCAAAGACTAGGTCATCTTCATTTCAGAGGTATAAAGAAAATCATATCTATAGAAGCTGTGAGAGGTATTCCTAAACTAAAGATTGATGATGGCAAAATATGTGGTGAATGTCAAATAGGCAAGCAAACCAAGATGTCCCATCCAAAGCTCCAACATCTGACAACTTCCAAAGTTTTGGAATTATTGCATATGGATCTTATGGGACCTATGCAGGTTGAGAGCCTTGGTGGTAAGAGGTATGCCTATGTGGTGGTTGATGACTTTTCAAGGTATACATGGATAAATTTTATCAAAGAAAAGTCTGATGTATTTGATGTATTCAAAGACTTATGCCAAAGAATACAAAGAGAAAAAGCCAGCTGTGTAATCAGAATAAGAAGTGACCATGGAAAGGAGTTTGAAAATAAAAAATTATTAGATTTCTGTTCTTCAGAAGGAATAAATCATGAATACTCTTCACCAATCACTCCTCAACAGAATGGGATTGTTGAGAGGAAGAATAGAACTATCCAAGAATCAGCAAGAGCTATGATCCATGCTAAAAAGTTACCTTTGTACTTATGGGCTGAAGCTATGAACACAGCTTGTTACATCCATAACAGAGTCACTCTAAGGAAAGGAACTTTGTCCACAATCTATGAAGTCTGGAAGGGCAGAAAACCCACAGTTAAGTACTTCCATGTGTTTGGAAGTAATTGTTATATTCTGGCTGATAGGGAGCAAAGAAGAAAAATGGATCCTAAAAGTGATGAAGGGATTTTTCTTGGATACTCTATAAACAACAGAGCATATAGAGTATTTAACTCTAGAACCAAGGTTATCATGGAGTCCATAAATGTGATAATTGATGATGCTCCTACAGATGTTACAGAAGATGTTGGAACATCTGCTGACAGCTAAACTGAAGCTGAAGAAAAGAGTGATCATTCTGACTTCACTCAAACTGATGCAAGGACAGAACAATCCAGCAAACCTCCCTCCATCAGAATCCAGAAGGATCATCCTAAAGATTTGATAATTGGGGATCCCAACAGAGGTGTAAGCACTAGATCAAGAGAAGTGATTTCAGGTTCCTGTTTTGTTTCAAAAATAGAACCTAAAAACATCAAGGAAGCTCTTACTGATGAATACTGGATTTGTGCTATGCAAGAGGAATTAGGTCAATTCACAAGGAATGAAGTGTGGAATCTTGTTCCTAGACCTGATGACATAAATGTGATTGGCACTAAATGGGTGTATAAGAACAAGTCTAATGAGCAAGGAGTTGTTACAAAGAACAAAGCTAGACTTGTAGCTCAAGGATACACACAAATTGAAGGAGTAGACTTTGATGAAACCTTTGCACCAGTAGCAAGGCTTGAATCAATCAGACTACTTTTGGGAATTGCTTGTATCTTGAAGTTCAAGCTATTTCAAATGGATGTGAAAAGTGCCTTTCTAGATGGATATCTTAATGAAGAGGTATATGTAGAACAACCTAAAGGATTTGTTGATCCAAGCTGTCCAAATCATGTATACAAACTAAATAAGGCTCTTTATGGTCTGAAGCAAGCTCCAAGAGCATGGTATGAAAGGCTGACTACTTTTCTTATCAAGCAAGGGTACATGAAAGGTGGAATAGACAAAACCTTGTTTGTTAAAGATGAAGAAGGAAATGTCATGATTGCTCAAATATATGTAGATGACATTGTTTTTGGTGGGATGTCAGACAGAATGGTTAAACATTTTGTCAATCAAATGGAATCTGAATTTGAAATGAGCCTAGTAGGAGAATTAACCTACTTTCTTGGACTGCAAATAAAGCAAATGGAGGACTCCATGTTCATTTCCCAAAGCAAGTATGCTAAGAACATAGTCAAGAAATTTGGGATGGACAATGCTACTCATAAGAGAACTCCTGCCCCCACACATTTAAAGCTGACTAAAGATGACAAGGGTGTGAATGTAGACCAAAGCCTATACAGAAGTATGATTGGAAGCTTATTATATTTGACTGCTAGCAGACCAGACATAACATTTGCAGTAGGTGTATGTGCAAGATATCAAGCTGATCCAAAAGTTAGTCATCTAAACCAAGTCAAGAGAATTCTGAAATATGTTAATGGTACTTGTGACTATGGCATAATGTACTTTCATGGATGCAAACCAATTCTCACTGGCTTCTGTGATGCTGATTGGGCTGGAAGTGCTGATGACAGAAAAAGCACTTCAGGAGGATGCTTCTTTCTAGGAAACAATTTGATTTCTTGGTTCAGTAAGAAACAAAATTGTGTATCCTTATCTACTGCTGAGGCTGAATATATTGCAGCTGGAAGCAGTTGTTCACAGTTGGTTTGGATGAAGCAAATGCTCACTGAGTACAATGTCCCACAAGATGTCATGACATTGTAGTGTGACAACTTAAGTGCTATTAACATATCAAAGAATCCTATCCAACATAGCAGGACCAAGCATATTGATATCAGGCATCATTTCATCAGAGATCTTGTGGAAGAGAAAGTGATTTCATTGGAACATGTAGCTACAAATCTGCAATTGGCTGATATATTTACTAAAGCCTTGGATGCTACCCAATTTGAAAACCTAAGGGGTAAATTGGGAATCTGCTTATATGAAATTTAGCAGTTATGGAGATGTGCCAACATGTCATATGACATCGTGTGGCATGATCACCAGATGGCAACACCAGTCTGGTCAAGCACCTTGTGTATTCTACTCCTAGAAAATCTCCAAGTAACGGCTTTTATAAGAATATCAGCTCACTTTCAGCTATTCATCTTCTCATCATTCTCTCACAACAACTTGCTTGCTGTAGCTAACTTTCAGAGATCATCAAACTCAACCAATCTCAATCTCTTTCTTCACCACATTCTAAAATGGCACAACACCAAAACCCTAACATCTCTGAAGAAATCCTCAACAAGGAAGATGTGGTGCATGCAACCCCCATCTCTGTGGTACCCATGGATTCAACTCCAATGGACGAAATCAGAGGAAGTGTTCCTCTTGCTCAAAAGCCAAGAACCCCTACTGTGAGAAGGGCAAAGGAACCTGTATTCAGCAAGGCCAAAGGCATGCCTTCATCATCAAACACCACTCCAAAAGCTTCAGAATATGTTGATGATTCTATAAAGGAATTGGTGAACAGGATCTTGTCTGAGCAAAGAGTTGTGAGTGGCATCTCTATCCCTCTGAACACCATGCCAGCTCCACAGGAAGAACAACAAAATCAGGCTGAAGAGGACACTCCTGCCAAACAGGATGTCCCAATAGATGTTGAAACATCTGAGGAGCAACAAAAGACCTCCACTGATGATGCTGAAGAAACATCTGAGGACTAGCACAAGGCCTCCACTGAAGATCAAACCTCTGTTGATCCACCTGCTGAAGAGGAGACTGCTCAACCTCCTCCTGTGGTAAACTTAGAGCATGATTCTGATACAGAAATCATTGCTTTTGTAAACCCTAGCATAGCCAAAAGGCTTAGAACTAGGAACGAAAAGAAGAATGCAGGACATGCAACTCCTGAGAAGAAGCAAGCTACACCAAAGAAGGAAAAAGCTAAAGTTGGTTTTGGTCCTACAAAACAATGGAGCAAGGTGCAAACACAGAAGAGGAAAGCTGTCACCCCTCCAGATTCAGATGTTGAAGAGGATGTCTCAACATCCCCACCAAAGAAGAAACCATCACCCTCAAGGTCATCAACTGCTGTTTCAGAAGCTCCTCTGGACAACATCTTTTTCCATCATGTTTCAAGTGTGAACAGATGGAAGTTTGTTTATCAAAGAAGGGTAGCACTTGAAAGAGAGCCGAGCAGTAATACACTTGAGTGCACAGAGGTAATTGATCTCATCTCTTCTGCTGGCCTATTCAAGACTGTATCAAATTTCTCTCCTTGCTATGAGCTGCTAATCAAGGAATTCATTGTCAACCTCCAAGAAGATTGTGCTGATGGTAAGTCTGCTGACTTCAGAAAGGTATATGTAAGAGGGAGATGTGTGGAATTCTCTCCTAGGGTTATCAACCACTACCTTGGAAGAGAATATGATGGTCCAAATGAGCTAGGGAAGACTGATAACCAGGTTTGCAAGGTTATCACTGCTAATCAGGTCAAGACTTGGCCAGTCAAAGGGAAGCTCTCTGTTAGCCTGCTGACAAGGAAGTATGTCATGCTGCATAGGATTGGTACTACAAACTGGGTCCCTACCAACCATACCTCCTCAATAGCAACTGGATTGGGCAGGTTTATATATGCTGTGGGCACTCAAACAAAGCTTGATTTTGGAGCTTATATATTTGATCAGACATTGAAGCATGCTGGATCATCTGCAACTAAGCTGCCAATTGCCTTCCCTTCCTTGATGTGTGGAATTATGCTTAGTCAATATCCAGGTATCCTCACTGAGAAGGACTCCATTTGCAAAAGAGAAAGTCCTCTGGCCTTCCACTACAAGCTGTTCTTGAGTCATCATGCAACTGATGTTGAAGCTCCCTCTGGGACATCTGCTGGTCCTTCAAAGGCAAAGTCTCCAATCTCCAAAGCTGCTTTGATTGCTGAGCTGAAGATCATATGCAAAGAACTAGATGCAAGGAAGCAGAAGCTTGAGGAGATTATCCAAAGGCTGGAGATTGAAGAGAGTGCTCAGAAAGATGCTGCTTCTGATGAGGAGACTGAGGAAGAGGAAGACACTGAATATGAGGAGTCTGAGTGAAAATTGTATGTGAGGAATATGTAATGACTGCTTCTGCATTGTAATTTTGAATTAGTAACTTTGGCCCCAAATTATGTCTAACAAGGGGGAGAACTGAACAACAACAACAATGTATGATGCAAATTACTGATTAATGAAAAACTTCTGTTTGCTTCTGAACTAAAGCTGTGATTTTAATGAAAATTTCTGTTGCAACAAGACTGAATACATGTATGTTTGAGGGGGAGTAAACTCACACATGACTCAACAGAAAAGAAACTCTGCTGCACTCTGATAACCAGAAAAGAATGTTAGCCAAAAATTAGCCAAAGGGGGAGTTTATAGATGTTTAGTATTGGCAGAATTTTTGACCGACAAGAAGTGTTGAATTTAGTTCAGGATGTCACATCAGATGTTGGGACATTATCAAACAGAGTATAAGTAAATGAACTTAATTCAGGATGTCACACCAGATGTTGGGACATTGTATCAGTTAATGAAATAAGTTCAGTTTACAGGATGTCACATCAGATGTTGTGACATTGTATCAGTAAATGAAGTAAGTTCAGTTTTTAAGGATGTCACACCAGATGTTGTGACATCTCAAACCTGCTACCAGAATTAATTAATGACTAACAGAACTGAGTAAATTAAGGAAAGTTATCTGGAATTAATTATGGAAGAATGAAACAGAATAAGGCGCATCTGTAGGGAGTTTTGTTATGTGTCTTCAGCATAATCAGAAGAACTGAATCACCTAGAATCTAGGAAGTAACAAACCCTAATTCAAGGTGGTGGCAGCATGCGTTTCAAGATTGGATAAACCTACAGAAAGCCCAAAATCCAAACACATATTTAAGCAACAGAAACTCTCAGAATACAGTACGAATTTAAGAAGACCAAATAGGGTGTTTTGTGTTTTATTAGCAGATTGTTTAATTGTACCACTTCATGAGCTTTTAAGCAAAAGTGTATTTGTGTCTTGATTGAAACTGTGAAGTAAGATCAAGCTGTTTTGTTTGAAGTATGACTTCAATTTTATTAAACTTGTAAACAAGATCACTGTGTGATTGAGGGGGAGTGAGTTGGTACTCATATCTAAGTTGTGTCTTAGGTAGAAATTTCATTGGGTAGATATTAAGTGAAAGATTAAACTGAGTGGTTTAAGTCTATAATTAATATTACTTATAGTGGATTTCCTCCTGGCTTGGTAGCCTCCAGATGTAAGTGTGGTTATACACTGAATTGGGTTAACAAATTCCTGTGTTGTTTAATTTTCCTGCACTTTAAGTTTTAGTTAAGTCTTCAAGTGTTTAAACATCTCATTCGACATCTCATACCTGATCACAGAATTTCAATAATAACTAAAATAAAATGAATAAAAATTTGAATAAATGATTTTTAATTCGTGCATGATGTCATGGTAGTGTTTGGGTCATAAAAATGCAAGCCCATTTGGAGAAATTTGGTTCTAAGGTCCCATTTTCTTCATAAACCTCTAAAATATTTCCCAACTTTGCAAAGGCATAAATCCCTCAATTTTAAGTATATGAAGGTGTTATTGGACATTTTGGAAAGCTTAGAGAGTCCTATAACCAACATATTTGGTTTCATGTCAATATCCTTTACCATTCTCAAGTTATGCCCTTTGGAAGATGTTGACTTTTTGTTGACTTTTGAAATGACCTATAATGTCTTAGCTCATACCTTCCAAATGAAGCATTTTTAGGATTGGCTTGTGATACACAAAGTTGTAGAGAATTCAATTTCCTTAAAAATGAGATTTGGATGGAAAATTTTTGATGAAGCATGTGAAAGTTATGGCTGGTCAAAGTTCAGTTGACTTTTCCTATGAAAACCCTAATTTAGAAACTCGTAATTCTTGATGATCTGAAATCTCCTTGATGAATCATGATCAAACCTTGATCAAATGATGAATTTTACTTCATATACTTGATGTTGGCAAAAAATCATGAAGTTTGACTTTGGTTTGACCACAGTTGACCTCAGTTTGACCTTTTAACCACTTTGACTGATTTTTGCATATCTGATCATCTGACTGAGCAAACCTTTTGGGAAAGCCTTGAAATTTGACATAGGGATTCTTGAAGACATATAGGATGCTATGAAGCTCACTTGAAGCCTTGGAAGTCCATTTAGCCTTATGAAAGTCAAAACCCTAGTTTAAGATGCATTGCTTAGGAGGATGCATTGTCTGAGGGAATTGTCAAACTTTCTGACTAATTGTGAACCTTGTAAACCTTGTGAACCTCTTGAGATACCTTGTGAATCTTGTGAGCCTTGTGAACCTCTTTGGACACCTTAGTACACAATGTCTTGTCTAGGTGAGGGAAAATTTTGGGGTGCAACACCTTGTTCAACTGTCAATAATCAATGCATAACCGCATACTTCCATCCTTCTTCTTTACCAACAATACCGGAGCACCCCAAGGAGAAACACTCGGCCTAAAAAATCTCTTGTCCAATAATTCATTCAATTGCTTATTCAACTTTACCAACTCTGATGCTGACATATGATACGGTGCCATCGAAATCGGTCTAGTACCCGGAACTAGATCAATAGAAAACTCAACTTCTCTTTCCGGAGTTACATCCTTAATATCCTTCGGAAACACTTCTGGAAAATTACACACCACTGTAAACCCATTGAATTCAACTTTACTCTCTACTGATAATGATGCAAACAAACCAAACAATTGAGCTTCGTCCACTAAAAGTTTCTTCAACTCTTTCGTGGATAGGAAACTCTCATCTTCAACTCCATCCAAGGAGGGAAACCTCGCTAACTTATGATAGCAATCTATATGAACTTGATTAAATTGCAACCAGTTCATACCCAAGATTACATCCAAACTCTCCAACGGCAAACAAACTAAATCCATAACAAAATCCTTACCATACACGGTCAAAGGACAACTTACACACACCAAAGAAGTAGTTACCTACCATGAAGAAGGAGTCTCAATAATCATCTCACCACCCCAAGAAGTCACAAACAAATTCAAATGCTTAGTGCACTCAAGATAAATGAACGAATGAGTCACTCATGTATCAATAATAGTAACTAAAGGCGTACTATTAATAAAACATGTACCTTTAATCAAACGGTTTGCACTAGTAGTGTCCTTCCCTGCTAATGCAAACACCTTTCCGCCCGCTTTAGCTTGCTTCGGCTTAGTACACTTAGTACTAATGTGACCCACTTATCCACAATTGAAACACTTCACAACATTCCTTCTACACTTGGTAGTAGAATGTCCAAGGCCTTTACGGTTTGAACATTTCATAATGTTCTTCCCACACTCAAAAGACTTATGACCCAAATCACCACACTTGTAACACTTAACGGGACCAGAACTCCTTCCACCAGATCTCTTATCAAAGTTTCCCCTATGCTTGCCCTTATCAACGGGTGTCACATAAGGTTCACTTCTAGCTTGTTGCTTTCCTTTCCTCTCATTCAAACTCTTGTATGTGTAGAATGAGCTTTGTTATCCTCCTCGAAAATTCTACAACATTCCGTCAAATCCGAAAACCTTCTTATTCTTTGATATCCCATAACTTGCTTAATCTCATAATGAAAACCATTCTCATACTTAATACACTTCGAGAACTCAGCAGTAGTAGCAACATAATGAGAATGAAATTGAACCAACTCCATAAACCTAGCAGTATAGTCCACCATAGACATACTACCCTGTTTCAGTTCAAGGAACTCCATCTCCTTCTTCCCTTTCACACTCTCAGGGTAATACTTCCCCAAGAACTCAGTACGAAATAACTCCCAAGTTATCTCTTCATCCTCTTCCTCAAGAGCTTGACTTCTACCGACCCACCAATCATCGGCTTCTTCCTTCAGCATGTGAGAACCAAGCCTCACCTTACGCTCTTCAGCACAGTCTATGACTCTGACGATTCTTTCAATCTCTTTCAACCAATTATGAGCGCCATCGGGATCAAATCTTCCTTTGAAGACCGGTGGTTGATTCTTCCTGAACTCATCATTAGCATTCACATTCGGCGCACCCTGCACCGCCCTATTCTGATTATTCCCAAAGACAACAACAAGATTAAACAAAAGTTCAATCATCACATCATCAAGACAGACACCACTGACTCGACACTGGCTCTGGTACCACTTAATGTAACACCCCCTTTCTATACCCCAAATAATCAATTAATCATTTAGGCAAATATTAAAAATTTCATCCGAGTATAATTAAAACATAGTATAAAAGAGGCATGTCACATTATACATGAAATTAAAACATCCAACACCTGCTCATCTAACGATATGTAACAATGGGGTAACTTGCACAGAGGAATTTAATCCTTACACCCATATCTCAACATTAAAATAACAGCGGAAACTAAACATTAAACACCATCAAACATACACACACACACACACACACACACACATATATATATATATATATATATATATATATATATATATATATATATATATATATATATATATATATATATATATATATATATATATATAACCAAGTTTGATTCACCAATAATTCATGTTTACATAAACATTCATCACCAAGATACATATACAAATGTATCACAAAAAGGCATCAAGCCGACCCTAGCTACCCGGTGCTACATATCAGAGCCGACTGACCAAAAGAATGAAGACACGCTTCACAAAAGACCTCCAGCAAACCTACTCTGCAATGCCTCATAGAGCATCATAAAACAGCAGAAGGGTGAGAAATATTATCACAATAACAATGCATATAATTATATATCTTAACATAAAAATATACATATACATATTCTCACCACAATCCATTTCTCATCACACATATACAACACAATGTATATAAACAAACCAAGCATACTCATCATGCACAATTTCACATTTCACATCATTCTACATAAACATATATTATTCATGTTTATTCACTAATTCCCAATTATAAATGATAAATGCAAATCATAGAGACCGACTCACGACTCAATGCAAATTTAATACGGTACCGACTCAATCATCTCAAGTTCACTCAGGAACTATTGGAACCATCGCTCGTTACCTAAAGTAACTCCCCGTCAGGCATACGATATTCACCTATTGCTCACACCCCACATGGGCACACAATGTTTATGGATTGCTCACACCCCACACGGGCACACAATCATGTTGTAATCATCGCTCACACCCCACATGGGCACACGATGTTACAACGGATTCACATAGAATCCCACGACACAAGAATGCATACATTATGCTTTACATGCAAAATGACACACGACATTCTTGAAAATGCATACATATTCACAATATAATTATGCATTCATCTCATACAATCACAAACAAACTATACACATTCACATCAATTACGCCAAACGGCAACGAACTATCTCACTATCAACATGCATTCATATTCACTCTACGAAATGCATTTATTTGCCAAACGACCACTATACCACAATCAATCCCACAATTCCTTAACTAACATAATTACGTTTTATAGGAAAAGTCGGGTAAAAGTCGACTAGAAATTACATATTTTAGCATCATTAGTTTTTACATGTTTTTAGCTTCGAATCGATATAAAGAACGCCAAAAACGGATAACCTAAACTCAAGTTACGAATTAAAAACACCAAACCAAAAAGTCCCAGGCTCGCTGAGCAAAAAAAGTTCTGGAAAACTCGCTGAGCGAACACTGCGATTTCAGCACCAGCTCAGTCACGCAACAATCAACCTAAAGGGCTCCAAAATCCCACCAAACCTCCACAAACATGATCATTAACATGTATTAGCTATCATACTTCGATTATATCAAGTTCCAACCGATTAATCTACCATTTTCTTAGATTCTCATCAAAACCCTAAAGCCTAACATTCTCTAAACTTCTCTAAAACAAAAACTCAATCAATCTAACACATACACAATCACACACAATGATAAGATAACAATATTTCACACCCTTACCCGATTGTTTCGATTCCTTGGAGCAATCTTGAAGAATTTCCAAGTTTTCCTCTTTTTCTCCTCTTTTCTCTTCTCCTCCTTTTCTTTTTCTTCTATTTCTTTCTATTTCCCTTTTTCCTTTCTCTTTGCTACTTATATCTTTCTATCTATTCTATTTTCTATTTTCTACCAAATATCATTTTCTCACAAAATTATAATTCTACGTAATTTTTAACTTAACATTAATTATAAAATGTCTAAAATATCCTCCAATCTAATTTTACCCGAAAATTCTCAAAACAGTAAAATAATATAACACATCAACATATCACATAAACACACTAATTTCATAATTAAAACAATTATCACTCAATTTAAATAAAAGACTCAACAAAAATGGAATAATCGAATCGGGGCGTTACACTCGGCGGTTGAGAAAGGTGGTTGAGATGACATCGACTCGGCGGTCGAGAAAACTAGTCAACTCGGCGGTTAAAAACATCGACTCGACAGTCGGGAAAACAATTCAACTCAGCGGTTGAGGAAATAACTAAAAGACATTGACTCGGAGGTCGGGAAAACAATTCAACACTGCGGTTGAGGAAATAACTAAATGACATTGACTCGGCGGTCGGGAAAACAATTCAACTCGGCGGCTGAGGAAATTACTAAAAGACAACGACTCGGCGGTCGGGAAAACAATTCAACTTAGCGGTTGAGGAAATAACTAAAAGACGTCGACTCGGCAGTCGGGAAAACAATTCAACACGGCGGTTGAGGAAATAAATAAAAGACATTGACTCGGCGGTCGGGAAAACAATTTAACACGGCGGTTGAGGAAATAACTAAAAGACATCGACTCGGCAGTCGGGAAAACAATTCAATACGGCGATTGAGGAAATAAATAAAAGACATTGACTCGGCGGTCGGGAGAACAATTCAACACGGCGGTTGAGGAAAAAGACATCGACTCGGCGGTCGAGAAAACAATTCAACACGGCAGTTGAGAAAAAGAAAAATTCAATGTATCCAAAGTGATAAATCAACAGGTTCAAGTGTAACTATTGCCACTGAGGATAAAAAAGACAAACCAAAAAATATGGCAGCGGCTCTAAGCGACCAAATGATACTGGGAGTAGAATGCAACATACTCAAATATAAATCAACAGCTCTAAAAGACCGTCTGGCAATAAGAAAAAATTGTTGGAATTTAAACAAGATAAACGTCCAACCTCTGGAAATTCCCTACATGAAGAGTTCAAAGAAGACCTTCAGGAACCATTAGGAAAACACAAATGCATGTTGGATTAAACGGCCTTAAACCATAAACAAAGGCTTTACAACCTGCATAACAGATTTGTGCCAATGAGAATTGGACTTTGAAGAGATATCGGTGGCAATAAGGTAAATACCAATAACAAAATGGACTTCTGCAGGGGATACTAGTGTTACTGGGAAGAAGACTTTGGGTAACCACGCTTCGGGCTACCAACAATAGTGAATTTTAAAAAGAAAGCTGACAGTAATCTGGACCTGGAGTCAGACAGATGACTGTAACACGGTGGGAGAACTGACTTTAGTTAAATGTTGCGGATAGCAAGAGTCGCCACCGACTTTTATTTTATCCAAAGGAAAGGCATAAAAGAACAGGAAAGACCTTAAAAGATTTTTGGGTTCGGGGGGTAGGTTATGTAAAGGGAAGGTGTTAGCACCCTTTACATCCATGGTTATCCATGGGCTCTTAGTTACTTAGCTCACTTTAAAATGTTTTGAGAAGTGTAGTGTGTGATTAAAAAATTTCTTAAGTTCTTTATAATGATCCTTGTATGGATATATATAAAGACTTTGTTTCGAAAATTGTTTGAAAATGTGAAGTGTTTATGAAATGTTTTTGAGTGAGTGAGCAAGTACTTAAGAGGAACCTACCCTATGATTAATCTTTTCTGTTCTTAAATGTTCTTTCAATGGTAAGACTATCCCTATTATTAAGGAATAGGTAGTCATTACCTTGGATGTTATAAGGGACATATGAAGGGTCATCTGTGTTTAGGCAACTGTAAGGTGTCTTAGCAATACGAAGGGACTTATCATCTTTTATTCGAAAGGGACAAGATCATTTACGAAGGCAACATCGAAGGGACTTGATCTTATAATATTGAAAGGGACTAGATGATTTGTTCATGAGAAGGGACTTTGCTTTTAGACACCTTACTTGACCTTTTTATTTATGCAACATGAGGATAAACTTAGGAAGTGAGATGGCGATCAAGGATCGACTTACGTGTGTGCGTGTATAGGTTCATATATTTATCTTTATGATTAGTGATCTAAATTAATTTTAAAAGCAAACATATTATCACTCCCTATTTTACTAACCATAGCAACATATTTATAAATAAATAAACAAATAAAATACTACGACTATTACATGGTTTGTACAGTTACATTATAATAAGAACAATTTAAATAATAATAATAATAAATAATAAAAAGATTAGTAATAGAAATAATTATAAGAGAAAAAAGGTTAGCACAACAATATACAATATAGAAATCAATTAAATATTTTTAGATTTAAATAAATAATTTTTAAAGAATTTTGAGATGAGAATAAAATAATAATAATAATTATATACTAATTTATTTACAAAAATAAACATGATTTAGAAATATTTATTAAGTATAATTAAACAAAAATAATTAAAATGAGAAATTAAAGTTTTAAAAGAAATTAGGTTTGTTAGAAATTTATGAGAATAAAATTAGGGTTTGAATATTTTAATAATTAACTAATTAAGTTTTTTTTAATTTAAAAATACAATAATAATATAAACAAATTTTAAATTAAATATAAATTAAATTAAAGTTTAGAAAATAAATTAGGGATTTGTTTTAGAAAATATGAGGTTATATATATTTAAATATTATTACTTGAATATAATTAGAATTAATTATAAAAACAAAATAATAAAACAAAGTAATGAGAAAATGAAATAAAAAAACTTACCTGGGCAGGGATTGAACCCACGCCCTAAGCCTTGCCTCCCCTGGACGCATACTGCTACCACCAAGCCAAACGCGCGCGTGTGATAATGTTTGGGGCATCAATTCGTTTATTATTAACCTGCAAAAACACCAAAAAATAAAACAAATCAAAATGGCCTGGGGGGATTCGAACCCAGGACCATTCGTTCACAGACCAATACACCAACCAACTGAGCTAACTGCGCGCGTTTGAAATTAAACCAACAATCAAACTATATATTTTAAAACACATATTTGAATTTGATTTCAGCGCCAAAACTTCATCTTCTTCATCTAATTTCCTGCGAATTCTCCTTCAAAGTTTCCTGCGAATTTTCTTGCGTGTTCTTAAACCATAAAACCTATGTTTTTGAATCATCAAGCAAACCACAATATTAATGCAAATTAACAACCCAGATCAATCACATGAAGTTTATACGTTATGGCCATGTTCTTAGAATTCATTTATCTTAAGTAAATCGTAAATTCCCAACTTGAGAACTCTAACCCTAACAATGGTGGTTTTCGGTTTAGGGCACGATTCCTCAATGTTCTTGCCCAGAAATCATCTAAACATCACAACAAACAAGATTAACAACACAAAAACAATTTATAATAGCTAAATGAATGAAATCGAAAATTGAAAAAAGAGATGAAGAACATGAATTCGGTTTTCATGATTTAGTGCATGGATGGATAATTTTATGATCCAGAAACACTCTGTGACCTTCAAGGAACGATTTGCAACCTTTATTTTGTCTTAAGAGTCCCTCTAAATCCAAAACCGAATGTGACTTTTTTCTTGATATTTTGAAGTTTGAATGATATGTGTGGAGGCTGGAAATTCGTCCCCTTGTGCTTGCAGTGTCTTCAAGTATATATAAGGATTGAATTAGGTAAAAAAGAATGGGCTTTGTATCATGAAAATTGATTACTTGATTATGAAGAAATCTCTCATCCAAAAATATCAAAAAATCCAATATATCCTTACTATCTTGGTATAGCACGAATTTGGACATGAATAATTGGTCTTGAATGGTGTTTATGACCTTCTAGAATCACAATCTCTTCCAAATATATGATTTTCATATTTTATTTTAATTTAATTTGTATTTTAATGAATAAAATTCAAATAAATATCAAATAAAATATAAAAAATCAGAAAATGTATGGGCTAGGTCGTGCTTAATGATATTGTAAAGTTTGGATGGCAATTTGGTGGGCTCATTTAGCAAAAATTGGTTTTAAGGCCTTATTTGCTTCATAAACTTTCCAAAAATTTCCCAACTTTGCAAGGGCACAAATCCTTCAATTTTAATGCTATGAAGGTGTTATTGGACATTTTGGAAAGCTTAAAGAGTCCTATAACCAACCTCTTTGATCTCATGTCCATATCTTTTACCATTCTCAAGTTATGCTCTTTGGAAGTTGTTGACTTTTTGTTGACTTTTAAAAGGACCTATAATGTCTTAGCTCATCCCTTCCAAATGAAGCATTTTTGGGATTGGCTTGTGAGACACAAAGTTGTAGAGAATTCAATTTCCTTCAAAATGAGCTTTGGATGGAAAATTTTTGATGAAACATGTGAAAGTTATGGCTGGTCAAAGTTCAGTTGACTTTTCCTGTGAAAACCCTAATTTAGAAACTCCTGATTCTTGATGATCTGAAATCTCCTTGATGAATCATGATCAACCCTTGATCAAATGATGAATTTTACTTCATATACTTGATATTGGCAAAAAATCATGAAGTTTGACTTTGGTTTGACCACAGTTGACCTCAGTTTGACTTTTTAGCTACTTTGACTGATTTTAACCTATCTGATCATCTGACTGAGCAAATCTTTTGGGAAAGTCTTGAAACCTGACATAGGGATTCTTGAACACATATAGGGTGCTATGAAGCTCACTTGAAGTCTTGGAAGTCCATTTAGCCTGATGAAAGTTAAAACCCTAGTTTAAGATGCCTTGCTAGGAGGATGCATTGTCTGAGGGAATTGTCAAATTTTCTGACTAATTGTGAACTTTGTGAACCTTGTGAACCTCATGAGATGTCTTGTGAACCTTGTGAACCTTGTGAGCTTCTTAATACACAATGCCTTGTCTTGTGGAGGGTAAATTTTGGGGTGCAACAGTTGCCCCTGTTCAATTTTCTAAAACCTGAGGGGTTAGATTGGTATATGTGCCAGTCGTGACATGGATGGTTGAAGGGGATTGAACACAAAAGCCCAAAAATTTGCACTCACCGGTGCGTAAAATAACACTGATGATTAGTTGTATATGCTTGAGTGGGCTTAAAGATGCCACTTGGAAGAATTGGAGATGGGCTTAGAGATGCCATCTAAAGAACTGGAGATGGGCTTAGAGATGCCATCTAAAGTATCAGGATGTGATGATGTCTTTATGTTGATGCTGGATATCAGTACTAGGTCTTCGTATAGGCCGTCTCTTAATATTTTATGCAACATAGTTTGAATTGTTGAATGGACCAGTAGAAATAAATCTTCGTGACGATTATCTCTTCTGGAAATATCTTGGATTAGGGAATGAATCTTTGTACAGACCGTTTGCCTATTCTCCAAGGTCAAAAGAACGTCAGGATTAGTTATTCTGAAAAATATCTTGAACCAGGGAATGGATCTTTGTACAGATCGTTTGCCTGCTATTCAAGGGCAAAAAGAACGTCAGGATTAGTTCTTCTGAAAAATATCTTGAACCAGGGAATGGATCTTTGCACAAACCGTTTGCCTGCTATTCAAGGTCAAAAGAACGTCAGGATTAGTTCTTCTGAAAAATATCTTGCACCAGGGAATGGATCTTTGCATAGATCATTTGCCTGCTATTCAAGGGCAAAAAGAACGTCAGGATTAGTTCTTTTGAAAAATATCTTGAACCAGGGAATGGATCTTTGCACAGACCGTTTGCCTGCTATTCAAGGGCCAAAAGAACGTCAGGATTAGTTCTTCTGAAAAATATCTTGAACCAGGGAATGGATCTTTGTATAGACCGTTTGCCTGCAATTCAAGGGCCAAAAGAACGTCAGGATTAGTTCTTCTGAAAAATATCTTGAACCAGGGAATGGATCTTTGTACAAATCGTTTGCCTGCTATTCAAGGGCAAAAAGAACGTCAGGATTAGTTCTTTTGAAAAATATCTTGAACCAGGGAATGGATCTTTGCACAGACCGTTTGCCTGCTATTCAAGGGCCAAAAGAGCGTCAGGATTAGTTCTTCTGAAAAATATCTTGAACCAGGGAATGGATCTTTGTATAGACCGTTTGCCTGCTATTCAAGGGCCAAAAGAACGTCAGGATTAGTTCTTCTGAAAAATATCTTGAACCAGGGAATGGATCTTTGTACAGATCGTTTGCCTGCTATT
This sequence comes from Lathyrus aphaca, assembly GCA_963966055.1. Lineage (NCBI taxonomy): Eukaryota > Viridiplantae > Streptophyta > Magnoliopsida > Fabales > Fabaceae > Lathyrus > Lathyrus aphaca. The sequence continues at coordinate 165,450,887 of OZ014521.1, read as the reverse complement.
CAAGGGCCAAAAGAACGTCAGGATTAGTTCTTCTGAAAAATATCTTGAACCAGGGAATGGATCTTTGTACAGACCGTTTGCCTGCTATTCAAGGGCAAAAAGAACGTCAGGATTAGTTCTTTTGAAAAATATCTTGAACCAGGGAATGGATCTTTGCACAGACTGTTTGCCTGCTATTCAAGGGCCAAAAGAACGTCAGGATTAGTTCTTCTGAAAAATATCTTGAACTAGGGAATGGATCTTTGTATAGACCGTTTGCCTGCTATTCAAGGGCCAAAAGAACGTCAGGATTAGTTCTTCTGAAAAATATCTTGAACCAGGGAATGAATCTTTGTACAAATCGTTTTCCTGCTATTCAAGGGCCAAAAGAACGTCAGGATTAGTTCTTCTGAAAAATATCTTGAACCAGGGAATAGATCTTTGTACAGACCGTTTGCCTGCTATTCAAGGGCCAAAAGAACGTCAGGATTAGTTCTTCTGAAAAATATCTTGAACTAGGGAATGGATCTTTGTATAGACCGTTTGCCTGCTATTCAAGGTCAAAAGAACATCAGGATTAGTTCTTCTGAAAAATATCTTGAACCAGGGAATGGATCTTTGTACAGACCGTTTGCCTGCTATTCAAGGTCAAAAGAACGTCAGGATTAGTTCTTCTGAATAATATCTTGAACTAGGGAATGGATCTTTGTATAGACCGTTTGCCTGCTATTTAAGACCAGATAGATGAAATCTTCTGGAAATATCCTGGATTAGGGAATGGATATTCTTACAGGCCGTTTGCCTACTCTCCGAGGACATCTTGAGTAATGTATGGATCATTTCTGTCCTGTTGTGAATTGTTGATGCTGTTTTATCTGCATATAACCATCCTGCAAGGAAAATGTTAGTTTATGCAATATGTATGCATGCATAGTATGATGCACCTAAGTAAATGTATTATGCATTTATGGATATGTTATCGTACGATGTAAATGATGTATGTATGAATCATGCAGCCTGAAGCGTCTGGATAGCTTTGTATAACAACTGCTGGCTAGGGAAAATAAATCCCGATTCGTTGCTGAAGAATATGAGGAACTCGTTCCCGTCTTATTTGATAGTATAGTATTTATAACCTCCCGTTTTCGTTCGTCGTACTTCTATTGAAGGAATAAGTTTTTGAGTATCCCAACTGAGGATAAAAGAGATGGACATAAAATCAACGAGGTGTAACTTGAAGTATCTATAAAGATAGATTTTCTCTACTGGAGATTTGTAGTTGTCTTGTGGGGATGAACCGGCGAAGCTTCATTGCATTCCTTCCCTCGTTCGTCCTTGGTAAATACTATTACTGTATTTTATGCATTTCTGGTAAACATCAATCATATTCAAAATCATTTTACGCATTTCTGGTAAACATCAATCATATTCAAAAGCATACATACATTCAAACACAACCAATGGACATTTTTCGCTTTAGTAAAAGAGGAAAAGTGATCCTGAATAAAGAGGGAAAAGTAAAGCTGAACTCGAAAATAGAATCGTTTCAACTTTGAGAGTGTATAACCAATTGGTTTTAGAGCTCCTGAGATTCTTAAATTTCCTGAATACCTTCCCAGAAATCCTCATAGATGGATCCGAAGACATGATACTGACACCATCTGATATTACTGGCGTTGACAATTAATTTCCACAATGGCTTCTGCCGAGAATCCAATATCAAGGTAATACAATGAGAGGAACGTGTCTTCAAATTGTGATGGACCATATATGCTCCGGGTATTAGATTTGAAAAGAAGGCATTGCTCCATGGTTGAGGATGAATTGTCCCATAATGGAAGTATCTGAATGTAGTTACCTCAAGAGAAATAAGCAGAATGCCCCACAATAATGTTACCCTTGGTAATTCAAATATATGAGGAGAGCTGCCCCTGGCTATTAAGCACTTGTTGAATCTGGACCTGATTGCCCCGAATGAATTGAACAGTAACTTGGTATGCCCCCTTGATTAGGAAACAGTGACTATGCCCCTGGCATTATGAACTTTGTAATGTTACCCTTGGTAACTTAGATAAACGAGGAGATCTTCCCCTGGTTACTTAACATAGTTGAATCCTGTCCTGATTGCCCCAAATGAGTTAGGCAGTATCATGGCATGTCCCCTTGATTGGGAGATAATGACTATGCCCCTTTGTATACATGGACTTTGATCCAGGAAGCAACTTTGTTTATCGGAAGAACTTTGGTTTATTGAGCATTCATCCTGTAAGTTTCTCTGTTTATCAAACACTCGGGTATATGCAAACAAATATTTTCAAAAATTCAATGCTTATGTTTGTCTTGAAGTTTTGAAAAAAAGTTATTTTAGAAAAACAATTTTTATGAAAAATGTGATATTAACTCAAGTTTTATAATAAGCCCTAAAGGAGTCAGGATACCTTCTTGTAGCAGTACGCTTTCGAACTAACCATGCTTCAGTTAGGACTTTTAAAGGGTTGTAACGTGGCCTGGTTCACGGTTTAAGAAACAAAGGATAAAGGCTCAAATTTTATTTGTACCCAACCCAATCTCCATGATGTTCTTCAGTCCTATGCTCAGTTAACTTATGCATTGAGGCTCAAAGGAGTTTGGAATTGTAACACTGACATTTGTGATGGTTCAGAAACCAAAATTTATTTGAACATTCAGTCATCTTTCTTTGTTGAGGATTCATAGTGACCTCTTTTTTCTTTTTCTTTTTTTTTTGCTTTATTATCCCTTCCTTTTGCCTGAACTGTTTGTTTTAAGATTACAGTTAGCGGGATATCTCAATTTTTATTAAGTCTCCTTCATAGGTTTTGACTTAGCAAGCTTTTTCTTTTGCTAGATATTGATTGTCAAGTTTAATGATTACAGAGAACCATCATTAGTTGTGTACAACACAAATAATTGGCATATTTGAGTTAACCGAGTAACTACCTTGCCCCAGGTTATGAATAAGGGTTTTAAGTTGCGTGAGAAAGAAAACTCCTACTTCATAGGCTCAAAAGGGTTGACTAGGGATTAACTTCCTTATATCTCCACTGTTTAGGAATTGAAACAATGTCTGTACATCGTCAACATAGTCTATTCAAAAGCATACTGCCTAAGATTATGGTATGGTTTTCGTCATCCTCCCTCTACAGGCTTATAGCTTTATCAGGAGTTAAATATCACAAAATAGAAATATGAAACATGGTTCAAAACATAGTGAAACGAATGGATTAATTCAAGACAAATATATGCAATGCATTGATGAAAACAAAAGTTTAACATAATAGTAAGTGTTTAAACAAAACAAAAGAAATTACAAATGAAAATTCAAATGTTGTCCCATCCAGTTGGCTGAATGTCTTCAATTGCAATCTGTGAACTTTCAGGAGCAGTATACTTCACCATGAAATCAAATTTGCCACTTGGATGTCCCAAGGTGCCCCATATCTCAACAGGAATATGTAGGCTTTCTTTCTCGCTTCCTTGGGCAACTTGTCTTGCAGCTTCGGTGTTTGATGGAAGATAGCAGAATTCAATTTGGCCTTCTGGCGCAACCTCTAGGATTCCTTCATCAATCAGGTCTTGAATCTTTTTCTTCAATGTCCAACAACTATAAGTATCATGTCCAGGACTGTCGGAGTGATACTCACACCTTGCTGTAAACACCCCAAATTTGCCATCACCCATTCACACCATGGCTTGTGATCTCCTCATATGCATAAACTCAATCATAGCATCTCATATCACATTTTTTATTCATTGCATTGGTTCAAAGTCATCTGCATCTAGGGTTTGTGATCTGAGATATCCAAGAGCTTCTTGAGCCACTCCAAAGGTCATCAATCACTTCAAAGGGGTCCATGTATGTTCAAGCATCATATTATATCCCCTCAAAGTCAAGAATGTCAAAAATCACAAGAACTGAGAATGGCATGGAAGCAGAGCCAGGTTTAACTGCACATATGGCCTAGAATTAGGGTTTTGGTTTCAGAGGCCATAACTCCAATTTTTTTGGTCATTCTTGTTTATATTGATCTCTATATGGTATAGGGAGCATGCATATCAATTTTCATGAAGAAATTCAATGGGGAAGTCATCTGATCAAGAGTTGACTTTCTAAGCAAGTCAGTGCAAAATCAGGGCATCTGAGGCCCCCAATGACCCAACCAAAGGGTGTTCTTCATCATTTTGAATGTGTATGATCTTTATTTGATCATAGAAGATGTTGGAAGTTCACAAGATTGAAGAATTTCAAGTCATTTGCAAAGTTGACTTTTTTGGGAAAGTTGACTTATATTGAAAATTGCCATTTTGGGAAACTTTTTCAATCCTTGCTTTTTGATTCAAAAATGCTTCAAATGGAAAAACTTTGGTCATGAAAGTTATAGAATGGATCATTCCCTTTTCAAAAAGTACAAGAACTTGACCTAATTCATTTTGGATCAAAAGTTATGGCTTGTCAAAGTTGGCTAAAATCACAAAATTTGAAGTTTTCTACCAAAGAGGCAAAGTTGCAAAATCACTTGCCAAAGCAAATTGTGCTACCAAATGGACTTCTAATCATCATACAAACATAAGCCAATTCCTAAAGATCAGAATTCACCAAGAGTTTGATCATTTTTGTGACTTCTGGAACAAGAAATTTCAAAAGAGCCAAGAATGGAGCAAGTTGCAAAACCTCACTCAAGGATGAATCCACTTGCTTGCTGACTTCATAATCAATCCTAGGGATCTCCACACTTCTTGCTACGCAGGACACCCCATTTGTCCTTGGCTAGCTAGGAGCCCATACCTCTCTTACACAAATTTGACATTTTGGCAACTTGAGCCATACCAATCACAGCAGTACACATCAACTCATCTGACCTATCACACTTTTTTATACAAACCAAAAGCAAGCCATTTCACTCAAGACACAAGCCTAAAAGCACAAAGAACACAGCACTCTCATTTTCCACCCCATTTGCAAAACTCTTCGAAACACTCTCAAGCTGCAAACACACAAACAAACTTCACAAACAAACTCAACATGCTTCACTGATCAAAAACCACTCATCACCATAGCCTGAAAGTCACTGAAACAAAAACACGATCACCACCCTCCCTTGAACAGAACTTCTGCCATCTCTCAAACCAGCCATCAACAAGAGTTGTGAAGCATTCCATTGAGCTCAGGGGGACCAAAGGAGTGAGTTTGCATAGGAGAAAGGGTCAGAAAGCTCCTGTTCGAAGGACTTCAGTTCAGGTATCCATCAAGAACAAATTTTCCAGAACTTCATTTACTTGTTATAAATTGATTCTAGATGTTATCCTGATCATCATGATGTGTTTAAAAGTGAAAATGGTGGAGTATTGAGTATGTATGGACTGTCTGAAATTTTCTGCCCTAAAAATGTCTTGCTTCGATTTGCATGATTAATGAATGAAAAATGGTTTTTGTTTGGGGGTTTTGATTTAGTTTTGAATGGGGTTTGATTCCGGGCAATTAGATTTCATTTTCATGGCGTTTTGAGAAAGTTAGCAACTTTCAGGTGAGGGTCTGGCCGGAGAAGACGACCGAAAGTCTTCTCCGGCCACCTGAAATTAATTAGGGTTAATCTGTGTAATTATGAGAGTTTGAATGTGGAGCGTTGATTTGGTTGACTTAGTCAACTTCCCGCGCGCGTGTGTGGTCCAGATTTGCCACTTAGCCCTAATCTCACTTAATTAAATTAATTAATCAATATTAGCCAGTTTGAATGTCAACCCTTGGATCTGGCGCGCAGTCCTTCCCTCCTTCCTGAGTTTGAATGCTGTCCCTTGGATGCGCATACTTTTCATTTAATTCAATTTTATTTGCATTTAAATTCATTTGTTTTCTACATTTTATTTAAAATAGTAAAAATCATTGAAAAATTTTGAAAATTTTTATTCAAGGTTTTATTAATTTTCAGAAACCAAAAACATTTTTATTTTTATTTTTTGCATTAAAAGTTATTTTTAAATCATTTAAAAGTTTATTTTTAATTGATTAATGAGAATTAATTTATTAAAAATACTTTTAGGTATTTAAAAATCACAAAAAATTCATGAAACATTTAAAATCATTTAGAAACATTGTCCAACTCTCAAACCAAATTTCTTTTTTGATCTTGATGTCTTTTGACAATTTTCCATGGAATTAATTTCATTTCAAGGTATTATTTTGATCCAATCTTCAAAAATTCATTTCTGCCTAGCCTTTAAGAGTTGGACTTTGATTCTTTTTGCATTGCATCTTGTATAGCATGTAGTTTAGAGGATTAAATTGGCATGAAGTGATCTTGCATTTCCTATTTGTTTGGCATTTTTCTTGACAAGGTACCTTAAAACCCTAGCCAACTTAGGAAATTCATAACTTTCACTAGGTTAAGAATTGGATCCTCTCCTTTGGGCAGTGAGTTTGTATAGGTTTAGGGTTCCTTTGAATGAATTTTCAAATTTTTATCATGATGTTTGCTTCCATGGTTTTGGTTCTTGCATTGTGTATTGATCATAAACCCTAATTTGGGCTTTCTTTTGCATTCATCTTCCATTTGCTTGCATACCATGACTTGCCATGACATTTTGTGCATCCATTTGATTCATAATACATCTTAGTACATGTTGGAATAATGTTTGATCATTGCATCTTTCATTTGCCATGTTGTATGTCATTTGCATTTGATAACTTTTCATGTATGTCCATGATTCTAAGCATGCTTCTCTTGCATCCACATGTTTGTATGATCATCCTCATGCCTTGTTTCATGTTTGCATCATCTCATAGCATCATTATCATCATACTTATGCTTCTGGTTTTGGTTTGCATCATGCCACTTCATCTCATTTTGCATTGCATTGCATTCCTTTCTCTAACTTTTCAGGTGGTAAGTTACTTTGAGAAGTGAATTTGCCTTCACTTCTCATAATCTCTTTTCATCTCCCTTATGCATCATTGCTGCATTTTGTCTTGTGTTTGAGATTGAGCTTGCTCATTCTTGCTCTTCTTACTTTCTTTCTTCAAGTGACTTGTCTTCTTAAATGAAGCAAGTTACTTTGCTTCTCTTTGCTCCTTTCATCTGCTTCTTGGTGGTTTCTCTGAAGATTTCTCTTGTAAACCTCACAAACCTTAGGGACAACCAAGCATGAAAATGATTAGGGTTTTGATTAGTTCTCCCCACTTAGTTTTACCTTTGTGTCTCATTGAGTCTTCTCTTCTCATCTCATAATCAGGGACTAAACCCTAAAGGTTTTAAGGCTTTGTGATTAAGCTTATGCCTGCATCCTTCTATTAGGATGGAGTGTATAACTTTAATCCTAAGTGTTAAACCCTTAATGTGTTTAAATCCTTTAATAAATCCATCTAATAACCATCAAGATATCAAGCTTGTAACTTGGGCCTTACATTAGGGTTCTAATTCTTCCTTAGTTGGTTAAGAAGGACTAACCCTAGTGTTAATGGACAAGTCCCCCTCAAGTTGTCTTACAAATCATAAAACTCATTTCTTAATCATATCATTATTTAAAATCCACTTAATAAAGGCTCTGTTTTGCCATGAGGTTAATCCCTAATCATGGATTAAGTTGAGGAGCTTTCCTCAGCTTAAACACTCTCATCTATTATCCTTCTATTAGGATGGTGTAATGAGTCTGTTTAATCCTTGATTATGGCTTAATCTCATTACTTAACACTAAACAAGAACACCAAAAACATCTAAATAATCACAAGTAGGTTAATGATCTTAATCCTACATCAAAGGTGATTAAGTGTGAGATGCTGACTTCACACTTAAGGTATTCTCATTACCCCTAATCAGAGGGAAGATGTGATGAGTTTACTAACCCATTAGTTTAGGCTTAAGCTCATTAACTTATGACAAACTTCAAAAGCAATAAAAGACTAAAAACTCAAAAACAAACAATAATCGCCTCCTCCGGGATTCTTTTCTCATCATCTTCACTCACAAACGAGAACTTGCTTCTTCCGTCTAATGCAAGACAGTTTGCACCTGAGCCAGACAGGTCATACACTTGAGCATAGGCAAGCAAGCAGTTCACAAGTCAATTCATCTTTCAGTCTCTTTGGGTCGAACTACGGTGTTCTGACTTCCTCATTGCACGAGAGGATACGTAGGCATGACTTAACATTTATCGAACAAAAGTCTCTGTATATTCCCCCTCCTTCCAGCATTATTCTTTAAGCCTCATGATCTTGAGCATCTTATTCTTGTTCTTACACTGACACTGTACCTTTTTACACTTCACATTTCTTTTACACTGACACTTGCATTCTTTCCAGCTTCTTTTGCACATAAAATTGCACTGACACTACCCCTTTAAAACACAAATCTTTTAAGCGTGGATCCCGTCGAGTACGACGGACAATCTGGGTGCTAATACCTTCCCAGGTTGTAACCAACCCCCTTTCTCAGTCTCTCTAGTTCGCAACCGTCTTATCCATATCTTTCTAGGTCTATGCAGCATTACCTTTCCTTCGGGATAAAAATGCCTAGCTGGCGACTCTTTTCATTTCATCCTTTCGCCGACCGTTCGCGTCTGTACCTTATTTGAGCCAGCCTCATCTTTTGGGAGCGACAGCTTGGCGACTCTGCTGGGGACCCTTATATTGTAACCAGGGCTTCTGGTTCTTTTTGTGGGTTCCTCCTAGCGCTTGTTTGATTTGTGTTTACTGGGGTGTTATGTGCTATTTATGTTTGTATATTTATTTTGTTTATTGCTTTATGTACAGTTGTTTTATTGCTTTCTTATATAGCTTTATATACATCATACTGTCATACTGTGTTTGGCTGGATCTGGTTTTGTCTTGGTGGGTGGGGTTCTATTGAGAGTTTAAGGTCCTATACCTGGGACCTGAGTGACTCCTAGGCTAGAGTGGTTCATGTTCTTTCCCATTCCATTTCGGTCTGGTGCGGGAATATGAAACACGGTTCAGATATGGGTTTCTTCTTGAGAACTCTGTGCTACAGATTTCCTGTTACTTTGTTTTGATTAAGAGTACTCCATTTTGGGACAATTCTTGACCTCAGATACAGGTTTGCAGGTACCCTTGACCTCAGCATACCCTGTTACTTTGTTTTGATTAAGAGTACTCCATTTTGGGACAATTCTTGTGATTTTAACCCTGGATATGTGACTCTTTATTTGAGTCCCCCACCTTGGTTACTGGACTTATGAACCTCCATCTGGACTTCTTAGACATACATGGACTTATATCAAGGCAGTTAATCAGATCCATCTTGATCACAAACCCTTGCATATCATTTGCATACATCATCATTGCATCATTTAACATTTGCTTATTTGTTTTTCAGGGTATCCATATTATATTTTGGCTTGGTTTTGACCCCTTCATCTGCATAGGCCCTTGTTCACCAGCTATCTGCTTCAGCTACCTTCTTCAGCTACATTCATCAGCTACCTGCTTCAGTCACCTGCATCACCAGCATCAGCCTGTCAGTGGCCCATCTTCTAGTATCAGTCATCATCATCAACATCTGTCTCAGCTCTTCATTGTAACACGGTGGGAGAACTGACTTTAAGTCATGTTGCGGATAGCAAGAGTCGCCACCGACTTTTATTTTATCCAAAAGGAAAGGGTATAAAAGAACAGGAAAGACCTTAAGAGAATATTTTGGGTCCGGGGGGTAGGTTATGTAAAGGGAAGGTGTTAGCACCCTTTACATCCATGGTTATCCATGGGCTCTTAGTTACTTAGCTCACTTTAGATTGTTTTTTGAAATTGTAGTGTGTGAATAGAAAAATTTTCAGAATAGTTAATAATAATCCATGTACGGATGTGTAAAAACTTGTTTGAAAATTTGTTTGAAATTGTGGAAAGTTTGAAAAGTTTTTGAAGTGAGCAAGTACATAAGAGGAACCTACCCTAAAGTTTAAAGTCTTTCTTGTTCTTTATCCTTTCATTGATAAGACTATCCCTACTATTAAGGAGTAGGTAGTCATTACCTTGGATGTTAAGGGACATGTGAGGGACAATCTGGTTATGAAGGCAACTGTGGGGTGTAATAAGCACATATGAGGGACTATCATCATTTTTCGAAGGGACTCGATTCGTATAGGCAACCATGAGGGACTTGATGATTTATCTTTTGAAGGGACTTGCTTTATACACCCCACTTGACCATTATTCGTAGGCAACTTGAGGGATAACCTTAGAAATGTGAGACGGCGATTAAAATCGACTTACGTGTGTGAGTGTTAATTTAATTATCTTTGATTAAAGTGATCTAATTTATTTTAAATAAAATACATATTTTTCACTCCCTAATTACTAACCATAGCAAAAATAATTAAAATATCACAAAATTTACATCCAAGAAGCAATTACAAAATAATTATAATAATAAGCAAAAATAAATAGCAAGATAAATAATAAGCAATAAATAATAAAAAATAATAAGGGGTTAGTAATAATAAAATAATAATAATAATAATTTAGAAATAATAAACAAGGTTAGAAACATAATAATAAAAATATAATAATAAATAATAATATGGTTAGTAAATAATAAAGATTAGTGAAATAATAAAATTAGTAAAGCAAAATAAATAATATGGTTAGTAATAACAATAATAAATAAAATTAACCAAAATTATAATAATAATAATAAATCAACAATTTTTAATATAAACAATTATATTTAGAAAAAAATATGAGCAAACAATTGTTTTAATTTTACAAGTTATTAAGTTATTTTTAAATATATTATAATTACAAAAACTTAATTATTCAATTATTTTTAAATAAACAAAAATTATAAGAGTATTCACATATTATATAAAGAGAAGAATAAATTATAAGCATATTTACAAGATTTAATTTTTATTGATTATTATCAAAAATTATATTAGAAACTATATTCAATAAACATATACATATTAATTTATATTAAGAATTAATAAATAAATGACTAGGGTTTTCTAAGTTAAAATAAATTAGGATTTGTTTTTTTAGAAAATATTTTAGGGTTTTAAAAAATTAGGGTTTTGTTAGAAAAATATTTTTAGGATTTAGAATATACAAAATTATTTTAACTAATGTATATATATTATAATTTATTTACAAAATTTTGAATTAAGAAAATAAATTTTCAGAACTTAGAAAGTATAATATATATATTTTGTAATTTAGAAACCACCTTTATATAATATATAAAATAATAAGAAAACATAATAAGAAAAAGAAATAAGAAGCTAAAAAAAACAGGACCTGGGATTTGAACCCAGGTCCTTTACCTGGATAATGAGGAAGGCTACCAACTGGGCTGCGTGCAAATAGTGCAAGAAGGATGAGTATCCATTAGTTTTGTTCTTTAAACCTGGAAATTCATAAAAAAATGATAAAACAACAAAAGGCCTGGGTATAGAATCGAACCCAGGACTTATTAAGCAAAGAGACACGCATATGACCAATCCTGCTGGGTGAGCTATCCTGATAATACATGCGCTACTAATCATTATATTTTAAATCCATTGCATAAATGAATTTAAGCCAAAAAATTGCTGGAGCCTGGTTTCAATCCCATGACCTTTTGCTCCACACGCGCATGTGCACACCAACTGAGCTGTATAGCCTCTGTGAAATAAATAACAAACAAAATCATAAAATATTAAGACGAATATTCAAATTCTTCCCGCGCGCCAAAACTCCTTCCTCCTCCTCTGGACCTACGAAAATACCTGCGAAAATATTTACAAATTTTCCTGCGAAATAATATTTGCAGGTAAACCTAGGTTTTCATATACAACATGTATGAGTACGGTTTTTTCAAATTGATCGCATCAACATCTTGCCCATAACCTGGAACATCCAAATCCAGCAACCAATGCAATTTATTTAACCTGAATCGAAGGATCCTAATTTCAAGGTTCTAACCCTAGCTATGGCGGATCTTAATACCTGTAAGAAAAATGCAATTGAACAGCCCAGAAACAATCCAAACAACATTGTAAATCATGTTATGTAATCAAATTAAACAAAGAATCATCATATAGTCGAAATCAAATTTCAAAAAAATGAGAACAAAGTCAGAATCGGGTTGCATGATTTATGGCATGAACGAATGCTTTTATGATTCAGAAACATTCTATGATCCTTCATGAACATATTTGAACCTTCAAATGTCTTTGAGAGAGCTTGAATAAGGGAATCCGAATTGAGCTTTTTTGGTCACTTTTGAAAAGTTGAGACTTACTTTAGAGGCTGCAAAAATCGTGAATGAGGGTTGCTTCATGTTGTCTACTTATAGTAGACTCAATTAGGTCAAAAAGATTCATTGTTTTGGTGGAAGAATTGATATAAAAAGATTCATTTTGATCATGCCTTGAAATCTCAATATTTGCTTATGAAAGCTTTCTATTTTTGTATAAATCATATGATTCTTTTCCCTCTCAACTTCAATCACCAATTATGATTTTCTAGAAGCATTATCCAAATAAAATCTATTATTTTTATATTTTATTATTATTTAAGATGATTTTTAATGATTTAAATCAAAATAAATAGAAATAAAAATAATAAAAATCAGATTTTAAATGGTTTGGGTCGTGCATGGTATTAGTGTATGGATTGGGTCATAACTTGGGCAGCCCATTTGGAAAGAAATGATTTTAAACCTCCATTTTTAACATAAACCATCACAAAATTGCCCAACTTTGCAAGGGCACATCTCCCTCAATTTTAAAGGTATGAGGGTGTTCTTGGATTTTTTGGAAAGCTTGAAGAGTCCTCTAAACAACCCCATTGGTTTCAGGTCCATATCATTTACCAATCTCAAGTTATGCTCTTTTGAAGTTGTTGACTTTTTGTTGACTTTTGAAATGACCTATAATGTCTTAGATCATATCTTTCAAATGAAGCATTTTTGGGCTTAACTTTCAACATCAAAGTTGTAGAGAATTCAATTTACTTTAAAATGAGCTTTGGATGGAGACTTGGTGATGAAGTATGTGAAAGTTATGGCTGGTCAAAGTTCAGTTGACTTTTACTAAGGAAGCCCTAATTTAGAAACTCCTGATTATTGATGATCTGGAATCTCCTTGATGAATCATGATCAACCCTTGATCAAATGATGAATTTTACTTCATGTACTTGATGTTGGCAAAAAAATCATGAAGTTTGACTTTGGTTTGACCACAGTTGACCTCAGTTTGACTTTTTAACTGCATGAACTGATTTTGACTTATCTGATCATCTGACTGAGCAAACCTTTGAGAAAAGTCTTGAAACTTGTCATGGGGGTTCTTACACACATATAAGATGTTATGAAACTCACTTGAGGTATTGGAAGTTCATTTAGCCTGATTAAAGTCAAAACCCTAGTTTTGGATGCACTGCTTAGGAGGTGCATTGTCTGAGGGAATTGTCAACTTCTTTGACCAATTGTGAACTTTGTGAACCTTGTGAATCTTAATAAAGTGTCTTGTGATACTCATGGGAGGTATTGTGAAGCTTGTGAACCTTGTGAACCTCATGAAGTGGCTTTGTAGACCTCATGAACCTCAGGAGAGCTTTGTAATCATTGTGAATCTTGTGAACCTTGTGAACCTTCAAGAAGTGACTTGTAGACTTCATGAATCTCATGAAAGGTTATGGACATGTTGAGAAACTTGTGAACCTTGTGAACCTTCAAGAAATAATTTGTAGACTTCTTGAACCTCATGAAAGGTCTTATAAATGTTGGAGAACTTGTGAACCTTATGAACCTTCAAGAAATAATTTGTAGACTTCTTGAACCTCATGAAAGGCCTTGTAAATGTTGAGAAACTTGTGAACCTTGTGAACCTTCTTAGAACACAAAGTCTTGAAGTAATAATATGGTTTCAGGAGGATAGAGCAATCAATAGCTCTAAAGCAGTCTTGAAATAATAAGATGATTTCAGGAGGATAGAGCAATCAATAGCTCTAAAGCAGTCTTGAAATAATAAGATGGCTTCAGGAGGATAGAGCAATCAATAGCTCTAAAGCAGTCTTGAAGTAATATGATGATTTCAGGAGGATAAAGTAACCCTGAGGTTACGATAAAGCAGTCCCAAAGCAATAAGGAGCTTATCAGGAGGATAAAGTAACCCTGAGGTTACAATAAAGCAGTCCCAAAGTAATAAGAAGCTCATCAGGAGGATAAAGTAACCCTGAGGTAACAATAAAGCAGTCCCAAAGTAATAAGAAGCTTATCAGGAGGATAAAGTAACCCTGAGGTTACAATAAAGCAGTCCCAAGGATCATTTGTTTGTTGTATAATTAACCTGAAACAAGGTAGCTTTTGTATAATAACATTAGTTTATGCTTTATGTATGCATGTATGATATGATGCACTTAGGTAATGTACTACATGTCTATGGATATATATGCTATGGTATGATGTAAATGATGTATGTATGATATGATACCGCCGGAAGCGTCTGGATATCTTGTATAACAACTGCTGGCCAGGGAAAATAAATCCCGATTTGTCGTTGAAGAATATATAACCCTCTGTCTGCTGGGGATAGTAAGGTATAGATATGACCTCCCGTTGTTGGGGATGGCAAGGTATATATAACCTTCGTCTTCGTTTGATAGTAGGATAAGTGTAACATCCCGTCTTCGTTCGTCGTACTCTTATTGGAAAGTAATTTCCCGAATATCCGTATGAGGATAAAAGAGATGGATATAAATTCCAGGGGAGATGAGACTTTATGAAGATGAACTTGCCTTACTGATGTCTTTGTAACTGTATTGTAAAGATGAACCGGCGAAGCTTCGTTGAGATCTTTCCTTCGTTCGTCTTTAGTAAATACCATTACTGCATTTTCATGCATTTCTGGTAAACATCAATCATATTAAAAGCATACATGCATTTCTGGTAAACATCAATCATATTCAAAAGCATGATACATTCAAACATAACCAATGGACGTTTTGCTTAGGGTAAAAGTAAATCTGGATTCAGAGGGAAAAGTAAAGCTGAACTTGGAAACAAAATCGTTTCAACTTCGAGAGTGTATAACCAATTGGTTTTAGAGCTCCTGAAATCCATAACTTTCCTGAATACCTTCCGAAGACATGATACTGACACCATCTGATACTACTGGCATAATTAATTTCCATCATGGTTTTAGCTGAGAATCCAATATCAAGGTAATACGATGAGAGGCATGTGTCTTTAAATTGTGATGGACCATATATGCTCCAGATATTAGATTTGAAGAGAAAGCATTGCCCCTTGATTGAGGATGAATTATCCCATAATGGAAGTATCTGTAATGAGCCACCTCAAGAGACACAAGTAGAATGCCCCATAAGCATATGCCCCTGGCATTATGAACTTTGCAGTGTTACCCTTGGTAATGAGAAAAGTTGCCTCTGGCTATTGAGCACTGTTGGATCTGGAACTGGTTGCCCTGAATGATTTGAACAGTAACTTGGTATGCCCCCTCGATTAGGAAACAATGACCATGCCCCTGGCATTATGAACTCTGTAATGTCACCTTTGGTAATTCAGCTGTATGAGGGAAAATGCACCTGGCTATTAAGCATAGTTGAGTCTGGACCTAATTGCCCCAAACGAGTTAGGAAGTATCATGGCCTGCCCTCTTGATTGGGAGATAATGACTATGCCCCCATGGACTTTGATCCAGGAAGCAACTTTGTTTATCGGGAGGACTTTGATTCACTGAACATTCATCCTGTAAACTTCTCCATTTGTCAAACACTCAGGTATATGCAAACAAATATATTCAAAAATGCAATGCTTATGTCTGTCTTGAAGTTTTGAAACAAGTTATTTTAGAAAAACTGTTTTTTTTTTTTGGGGAATACTGTGATATTAACTCAAATTTTATGACAAGCCCTAAGGGAGTCAGGATACCTTTTTGCAGCAGTACGCTTTCGAACTAACCATGCTTCAGTTAGGACTTTTAAAGGGTTGTAACGTGGCCTGGTTCATGGTTTAAGAAACAAAGGATAAAGGCTCAAATTTTATTTGTACCCAACCCAATCTCCATGATGTTCTTCAGTCCTATGCTCAGTTAACTCATGCATTGAAGTTCCATAGCAGTTTGGAGTTGTAACACCGATATTTGTGATGGTTCAGAAACCCAAAATTTATTTGAACATTCAGCCATCTTTCTTTGTTGAGGGTTCATAGTGACCTCTTTTTTTTTTCTTTTGACTTTATTATCCCTTCTTTTTGCCTGAACTGCTTATTTCAAGGTTACAGTCAGCGGGATGTCTTGATGTTTTACTAAGTCTCCTTCATAGGTTTTGACTTAGTGAATCGTTCTTTTGCTGGATATTGACTGTCAGGTTTATTGATTACAGAGAACCATCATTAGCTGTGTACATATAATTGGCATATTTTGAGTTAACTGAGTAACTACCCTGCCCCAGGTTATGAATAAGGGTTTTAATTTGTGAGAACAAAAAACTCCTACTTCATAGGCTCAAAAGGGTTGTCTAGGGATTAACTTCCTTATATCTCCACTGTTTAGGAATTGAAACAATGCCTGTACATCGTCAGCATAGTCTGTTCAAAAGCATACTGCATAAGATTATGGTATTGTTTTCGTCATCCTCCCTCTACAGGCTTATAGCTTTATCAGGAGTTAAATATCACAAGATAGAAATAAGAAGAATAATTCAAAATATAGTGGAACGAATGGATTAATTCAAGACAAACATATGCAATGCATTAATGAAAACAAAAGTTTAACATAATAGTAAGTGTTCAAACAAATAAAAGAAATTACGAATGAAAATTCAAGTGTTCTTAAAGTCTCTTCCTCTAAACTTGTTACTTCAATATTCTGGAAACTTTGATGCTTGATGGACGATAGAAGAACTCAACCTGGCCTTCTGGCGTAACCTCGAGTATTCCTTCGTCAATTAGGTCTTGAATCTTATTCTTCAACATCCAGCAGTTATTAGTATCATGTCCAGGACTGTTGGAGTGATACTCACACCTTGCCTTGGGATTATAGCGAGGAGAGAAAGTTTTAGGATTTTGAGGAGAATTTTTCAAGGAAATTAGTTTCATCTCCAACAAGCATTGCAGAACTTGTGACATTGGAGTGCTGAACTTGATAAACTGTCTTCTACATCCCTTGTGTTGAAGTGGATTAACCTTATCAGGTCTTTCTTCTTCAACTGAAGAACGATCAATGGCAACCTGTCTCTTACCCTCTTTTATCCTCATCCTCCTTTCAACCAAACCAGCTTGTTTTAGATCCCTGACTCCATCACTTTGAAGTTTATGGACAAAGGTTCTTAGCTCTTCTTGCCCCTGGGCTAATCTTTGAATAAAAGCCGCCTGGTCATTCATCTGGGCCCTCATTCCTGTCATCTCAGCTTGTAGTTGTGTCAGCTGATCATCCTTGTTATCCTCAGGATTCTTCTTCTTAGTCAGCAGTGTCTTCAATTCATCCTGCCCCTTGGATAGGTTCAGGATCAGCTCTTGGAACCGTGCATTCTGTGCCTGAAGATCCTTAACTGATTGTTCAAGAGTCATTGCTGAAATAAACAGCGAGAAGATGAGAAACCTGTGCACAATTATAAACCTGTGATGCAATGAAATGATATGTGAATGCATATGCAATGTTTTCAAGGACCGCAGGATTTAAATTTGCTTAAACAAACAAGAAAGTAAACTTTTATTAGTAATCACTTGTTTTGCCTTTTAGGCTTACAAAAATGAAAATGAAATAAGTACAAAAGATGGGGTTTTAAGTCTCCCATGGACGTTTTCCTCTTTGTATTGAGGTATGAGTTGAGGTTTCGTTCCTCGTAAAGTAGCTTTGTTAGCTCCAGGATCTTTTCTTGGCTTGCTTTGTAATGAGCCTCGAAAGTATCCCTTTACTCTTTCAGTTGGATCCATGATCTCTGCAAGTCTTCCATATCAGTAGGCATGTCTGGGTGAAGGATGGTATAAGCTGTGTCTCCTTCAGCAACAGGTTCCATGGTAACTGGTAGGACGGCAGGCTATGGCATCATGAGTGTCTGAGCACGAGATCGTACCCATCTGAGATAAGCCTCCATAGGAATAGTGTACTTAGGCTCCAGTGTCTTGCTGTCAACCTTGTTTACCTTTCCCCAAGCTCGTATGAATCTCTGACGGTAACCCTGAAGATCGTTGTCCTAGTCAAACACAATGCCCTGAATCAACATGTCATGTGGGCCATCGCTTCGAGCGTAACCAAACTGTCGTAAAGCTAGAGAGGGGTTGTAGGTGATGCCTCCTCTTATGCCTAGAAGTGGCACATTAGGAAACTCCCCACAACGGTCAATGATGGTGACATTCTCCATAGATCTGGAGCACCAATGGATATCTGAGTGAGAAAGTGACATGATCCTCTTGGACCATCTAAACCCTTGCTCATTCTTCATTACGGAGCGAGGAAAGTGAGAAATAAACCACCTAGAAAGTAAAGGTATGCAGCACATCAAAGTTCCCCTTGCCCTTGTAGTACGGGTATGAAGAGAATGTAGAATGTCTCCAAGCAATGTAGGCACTGGATTGTGACTCAGGAATATGTTGATGGCATGAACGTCTATGAACTGATCTGGATTGGGGAACAATACTAAGCCATATATCAGCAAGGCTAAGACCTCCTCAAAAGCATCATAGCTCATGGCCTTCAAGAACATCTGAGCTTTATCCATTAATACCTTAGCAAGAATACCCTTGACTCCACTTCTCGTTTCTAGAACAATGTCAGACTTCTTCAGATGTAGGGCTGCAGCAATAACCTCTGGTTTGGGCTCCTTCTCCAAGCCTGTGAAGGGTCTTTGATCAAGAACAGGTATACCCAGAAGCTTAGAGAACTCCTCCATGGTAGGGACTAACTGATAGTCGGGGAATGTGAAACAGTGATGTTTAGGATCAAAGAACTGAAACAGAACACTCATCATGTCTTCATTGAACCCTGAAGTGACTAGATCCAATAGGTGACCATGTCTCTTGATGAACTGGGAATGATCAGACACTTGAGAAACCAACTCTTTAAGCTTGGCAGGTATGCCCACAAAGTTGATCCTGATGGTGTTTCTACGAGCAGAAGCCATGACCTGCAACAAAGAACAAAGATAAATCCTTTGGTCCTTGAAATGGTTAGTGAAAATGCTATGCTTATGATGCATGATGATGTCATGATGTTATGCTCAATCACAAACATGTGGCACACACAAACAAGTCACACCATAGCCCTAGGTTTAAAGGCTTGCATGAGGTTTAAGGTAAGTACCCTCCCTTGAAGTTAGATGGTTCATCCTGTCCTACAAAAGTAACCGGGTTCTAAGGGATCTCAATATCATTGATCCTTCACAAGGGTGGTTGATCAGAAGGCAACTTACTTGCCAACCAAAACCCTCCAAGTTTAGAATCTCAGTGAGCGTAGTATCGAGTGTCAACCAACTTCAGTCTGCACCAAAGCCGGTTACCTCACTACTTTCTAAAGGCCAAGATGAGTTAACTAGGGTTCTAAAAGTTAGTTAGTGCATTGACAACATATGGCATCCTCATATTATCCTCAACTTGACTTAAGGAACATAAGCACCAACCAAGAAGTCACACTAACTATGGCCACCAGATCAACCGTATCGATATACGTCGTCCAGTTTCCTTGGTCTATTGCCATTTACCTAAGGTACACTAGATCCGGGTTAGGACCTTTCACACATAAGAGCACCCCAACAAGTAATATAAAGCAAACAAATCAAACAATATTAAAGTGATCTTAATTCCTAAGGGTACCCCTCTTAAATTTAAATCCCCAGCAGAGTCGCCAGTTCTGTAACACGGTGGGAGAACTGACTTTAAGTCATGTTGCGGATAGCAAGAGTCGCCACCGACTTTTATTTTATCCAAAAGGAAAGGGTATAAAAGAACAGGAAAGACCTTAAGAGAATATTTTGGGTCCGGGGGGTAGGTTATGTAAAGGGAAGGTGTTAGCACCCTTTACATCCATGGTTATCCATGGGCTCTTAGTTACTTAGCTCACTTTAGATTGTTTTTTGAAATTGTAGTGTGTGAATAGAAAAATTTTCAGAATAGTTAATAATAATCCATGTACGGATGTGTAAAAACTTGTTTGAAAATTTGTTTGAAATTGTGGAAAGTTTGAAAAGTTTTTGAAGTGAGCAAGTACATAAGAGGAACCTACCCTAAAGTTTAAAGTCTTTCTTGTTCTTTATCCTTTCATTGATAAGACTATCCCTACTATTAAGGAGTAGGTAGTCATTACCTTGGATGTTAAGGGACATGTGAGGGACAATCTGGTTATGAAGGCAACTGTGGGGTGTAATAAGCACATATGAGGGACTATCATCATTTTTCGAAGGGACTCGATTCGTATAGGCAACCATGAGGGACTTGATGATTTATCTTTTGAAGGGACTTGCTTTATACACCCCACTTGACCATTATTCGTAGGCAACTTGAGGGATAACCTTAGAAATGTGAGACGGCGATTAAAATCGACTTACGTGTGTGAGTGTTAATTTAATTATCTTTGATTAAAGTGATCTAATTTATTTTAAATAAAATACATATTTTTCACTCCCTAATTACTAACCATAGCAAAAATAATTAAAATATCACAAAATTTACATCCAAGAAGCAATTACAAAATAATTATAATAATAAGCAAAAATAAATAGCAAGATAAATAATAAGCAATAAATAATAAAAAATAATAAGGGGTTAGTAATAATAAAATAATAATAATAATAATTTAGAAATAATAAACAAGGTTAGAAACATAATAATAAAAATATAATAATAAATAATAATATGGTTAGTAAATAATAAAGATTAGTGAAATAATAAAATTAGTAAAGCAAAATAAATAATATGGTTAGTAATAACAATAATAAATAAAATTAACCAAAATTATAATAATAATAATAAATCAACAATTTTTAATATAAACAATTATATTTAGAAAAAAATATGAGCAAACAATTGTTTTAATTTTACAAGTTATTAAGTTATTTTTAAATATATTATAATTACAAAAACTTAATTATTCAATTATTTTTAAATAAACAAAAATTATAAGAGTATTCACATATTATATAAAGAGAAGAATAAATTATAAGCATATTTACAAGATTTAATTTTTATTGATTATTATCAAAAATTATATTAGAAACTATATTCAATAAACATATACATATTAATTTATATTAAGAATTAATAAATAAATGACTAGGGTTTTCTAAGTTAAAATAAATTAGGATTTGTTTTTTTAGAAAATATTTTAGGGTTTTAAAAAATTAGGGTTTTGTTAGAAAAATATTTTTAGGATTTAGAATATACAAAATTATTTTAACTAATGTATATATATTATAATTTATTTACAAAATTTTGAATTAAGAAAATAAATTTTCAGAACTTAGAAAGTATAATATATATATTTTGTAATTTAGAAACCACCTTTATATAATATATAAAATAATAAGAAAACATAATAAGAAAAAGAAATAAGAAGCTAAAAAAAACAGGACCTGGGATTTGAACCCAGGTCCTTTACCTGGATAATGAGGAAGGCTACCAACTGGGCTGCGTGCAAATAGTGCAAGAAGGATGAGTATCCATTAGTTTTGTTCTTTAAACCTGGAAATTCATAAAAAAAATGATAAAACAACAAAAGGCCTGGGTATAGAATCGAACCCAGGACTTATTAAGCAAAGAGACACGCATATGACCAATCCTGCTGGGTGAGCTATCCTGATAATACATGCGCTACTAATCATTATATTTTAAATCCATTGCATAAATGAATTTAAGCCAAAAAATTGCTGGAGCCTGGTTTCAATCCCATGACCTTTTGCTCCACACGCGCATGTGCACACCAACTGAGCTGTATAGCCTCTGTGAAATAAATAACAAACAAAATCATAAAATATTAAGACGAATATTCAAATTCTTCCCGCGCGCCAAAACTCCTTCTTCCTCCTCTGGACCTACGAAAATACCTGCGAAAATATTTACAAATTTTCCTGCGAAATAATATTTGCAGGTAAACCTAGGTTTTCATATACAGCATGTATGAGTACGGTTTTTTCAAATTGATCGCATCAACATCTTGCCCATAACCTGGAACATCCAAATCCAGCAACCAATGCAATTTATTTAACCTGAATCGAAGGATCCTAATTTCAAGGTTCTAACCCTAGCTATGGCGGATCTTAATACCTGTAAGAAAAATGCAATTGAACAGCCCAGAAACAATCCAAACAACATTGTAAATCATGTTATGTAATCAAATTAAACAAAGAATCATCATATAGTCGAAATCAAATTTCAAAAAAATGAGAACAAAGTCAGAATCGGGTTGCATGATTTATGGCATGAACGAATGCTTTTATGATTCAGAAACATTCTATGATCCTTCATGAACATATTTGAACCTTCAAATGTCTTTGAGAGAGCTTGAATAAGGGAATCCGAATTGAGCTTTTTTGGTCACTTTTGAAAAGTTGAGACTTACTTTAGAGGCTGCAAAAATCGTGAATGAGGGTTGCTTCATGTTGTCTACTTATAGTAGACTCAATTAGGTCAAAAAGATTCATTGTTTTGGTGGAAGAATTGATATAAAAAGATTCATTTTGATCATGCCTTGAAATCTCAATATTTGCTTATGAAAGCTTTCTATTTTTGTATAAATCATATGATTCTTTTCCCTCTCAACTTCAATCACCAATTATGATTTTCTAGAAGCATTATCCAAATAAAATCTATTATTTTTATATTTTATTATTATTTAAGATGATTTTTAATGATTTAAATCAAAATAAATAGAAATAAAAATAATAAAAATCAGATTTTAAATGGTTTGGGTCGTGCATGGTATTAGTGTATGGATTGGGTCATAACTTGGGCAGCCCATTTGGAAAGAAATGATTTTAAACCTCCATTTTTAACATAAACCATCACAAAATTGCCCAACTTTGCAAGGGCACATCTCCCTCAATTTTAAAGGTATGAGGGTGTTCTTGGATTTTTTGGAAAGCTTGAAGAGTCCTCTAAACAACCCCATTGGTTTCAGGTCCATATCATTTACCAATCTCAAGTTATGCTCTTTTGAAGTTGTTGACTTTTTGTTGACTTTTGAAATGACCTATAATGTCTTAGATCATATCTTTCAAATGAAGCATTTTTGGGCTTAACTTTCAACATCAAAGTTGTAGAGAATTCAATTTACTTTAAAATGAGCTTTGGATGGAGACTTGGTGATGAAGTATGTGAAAGTTATGGCTGGTCAAAGTTCAGTTGACTTTTACTAAGGAAGCCCTAATTTAGAAACTCCTGATTATTGATGATCTGGAATCTCCTTGATGAATCATGATCAACCCTTGATCAAATGATGAATTTTACTTCATGTACTTGATGTTGGCAAAAAAATCATGAAGTTTGACTTTGGTTTGACCACAGTTGACCTCAGTTTGACTTTTTAACTGCATGAACTGATTTTGACTTATCTGATCATCTGACTGAGCAAACCTTTGAGAAAAGTCTTGAAACTTGTCATGGGGGTTCTTACACACATATAAGATGTTATGAAACTCACTTGAGGTATTGGAAGTTCATTTAGCCTGATTAAAGTCAAAACCCTAGTTTTGGATGCACTGCTTAGGAGGTGCATTGTCTGAGGGAATTGTCAACTTCTTTGACCAATTGTGAACTTTGTGAACCTTGTGAATCTTAATAAAGTGTCTTGTGATACTCATGGGAGGTATTGTGAAGCTTGTGAACCTTGTGAACCTCATGAAGTGGCTTTGTAGACCTCATGAACCTCAGGAGAGCTTTGTAATCATTGTGAATCTTGTGAACCTTGTGAACCTTCAAGAAGTGACTTGTAGACTTCATGAATCTCATGAAAGGTTATGGACATGTTGAGAAACTTGTGAACCTTGTGAACCTTCAAGAAATAATTTGTAGACTTCTTGAACCTCATGAAAGGTCTTATAAATGTTGGAGAACTTGTGAACCTTATGAACCTTCAAGAAATAATTTGTAGACTTCTTGAACCTCATGAAAGGCCTTGTAAATGTTGAGAAACTTGTGAACCTTGTGAACCTTCTTAGAACACAAAGTCTTGTATTGTGAGGGCAAATTTTGGGGTGCAACATTCATCAGCAGACATGTAACCCAAGAAGAGCAATATCTCATACCATTTCTTTGAGCCTGAGCTGACTGGCATCAGGAAGATCCACGCCCTTATCACTCCAGACCATATACCACTATTCAGAGAACATTTTGGAGGCATTCTTGATGTGGTTATGGATTTGGACCCTTCTCATAGGAGCTTGATTCACACTTGCCTACAGTTCTATGATCCTCCTTTGAGGTGTTTTACTTTCCAGGATTTTCAGTTGGGGCCTTTATTAGAGGAGTATTCATCACTGGTTGGAGTACCTGTCAGGGGTGGTATTCCCTTCAACCCAGAAATGGTTTTTCCCAGCAATGAAGAAGTGGCAAAGGCACTGTATCTGGAACCTTTTCTGATTGAGCAGAACACGACAACCAAGGCTGGAATCTCTGGTCTACACTTGGATTTCTTGACTTCTCAGGCTATCCTGAAGGCCTCCTTGGGAGAATGGAAGGCAGTCTGTGCACTGTTAGCCCTCAGCATATATGGGGTTATACTTTTTGCAGATGAGCCTAAGTGTATTAGCAAGAATGCCATTCACCTTTTCATTCTGAGAAACCCAGTGCCCACCTTACTGGGAGATTTCTACTACTCTGTTCACCAAAGGAATGAAAAGCAAAGAGGAAGGTTGGTGAGATGTTGTGCTCCCATGTTCCATACCTGGCTGCTCAAACACTTGCCCAAGAATGATGCATTCTTGAATCCTCACCAACAGAAGAATTGGGCTAGGAGACTTGTTGCTTTGACCTCAGATGACATCAGGTGGTGCACCCATAGCACCAAGGGCAGGGACATCATTACTAGTTGTGGGCAGTTCCCCAATGTACCTCTGATAGGAGTAAAGGGTTGCATCAACTACAACCCTCTGCTATTCAAAAGACAATTGGGCTATGCATAGGTCCACCCTCATAGAGCACAAGACTTGGCTGAAACCCTTTATTGTGAGATTAAGCCTAATCTAGCTGTTGTCAGGCAAGCATCCTGGGCTTGGGACAATGTCCAGACCAAAGGGATGGCCATTCTTGGGAGATGCAACAATGTGGCCTCAACTCAGTACTATGAGTGGTCTCATGCCAGGGCTCAAATTTCTGGGATGCCCTTCACCATTGAGGATGCACCTGGACCATCCACAGCACCACCTCCAGCCACCGTCAGCCTGGAAGAGTTTGAGAAACTGAAAGAGAGGAATGAGAATCTGACTCAAGCTCTGCAGAAGACCCTCTGGGAGAGGAGTGATGGTCGTCTAGACATTGAGAGGCTAGAAAAGCTAAAGGTGGAGCATCTAGCCAGGATTGAGAAGTCAGAGGACTACATCAAGAAGTCAAGAGCTGGGGAGCAGATTTTGAAGAATGCCTGTAAAGAGGCTCAGTTCCAGAAGGCTAGGACTGATCTCTATCTGAAAGAAAGCCAAGCTAGGTGGGTCAGAATCACTGAAGCTCGCACTCAGGAAGATAAGAGAACTCGGGACAAGATTGAGCAGTTGGAGGCTAATGCAAAGGAGAAACAGGAAGCCCTGCTAGCAGCCCAGAAGGAGATCTCAGAATTGAAGCTTAGGGCTGGTGTGAAGAGGTCAAAGGACCAAAGCAGACATAAGAAGTTAAACACTGCTATCACCACCAGGAATCTTCTTATCAGGAACCTCACAGAGCATCCAGCTGACCCTGTAACTGAAGCACTTCTGAAGGAAGTTCAGGAGGATGAGTTTGGTCTTGGTGTCTGACTTTTGTTTGTTGTTGCTTTCATTTCATGTACTTTTCTTTTTCTTATGTTGTATTTTGACCCCTCAGGGGCATGTTTTGTAAAAAACAAACTATGTATGATTCATCATTTGTAATATATTCATTAGTTTGTTTCATCTGAGTTCTTTCAAAGCAACATCAAAGCACCTTCCTCAAGGGTCTGGAAAGGTCAAAACCAAATGCCAAGCCGGATACCTTGGAAACAAATAAGCATACTGCATTGCATACTAACTTTTGTCTTGTTTTGTAGGTTTTGTTTTGTTTTTGTTACTAACTCTGTTGTGGTTCAGGAACTATTGCTCGACGTCGGGTGTTCCCACTCAACCGTCCGCACAGATATCCTACCCGCAACAACCTTCCGGGTATACAAATGGACCAAGTACAGCAGGACCTTACAGAGGTCAGGACTCAAATTGCCAATGAGAGGTTAGAGATGAGAAACCAGATGACCCAGTTCATGGAGGTGATGAATGGTTTGGCTCAAAGCCAAGAAAGATTAAGGGCATTGGTAGAAAGGCAAACCCAGGAGGAACCCCATCTAGGGACTGGAGGAACGAGCAACAATGAGAGAGTTCAGCCTCATGTTAATCCACCTGTGTATGGACCCCACCTTCATCCAGAGATCAACATCCCTGCTAATGTACAAGGGAATGCCACTGCAGGCAGAGTATTACAAGAAGACCCCCAAGAGGATCAATTCACTGTGATGGGAGCTGGGGATGAAGCCTATGACAGAAGGCTAGATGAAATTGCTGAAAAATTGAGATCTCTGGAGTCTCAAAATTCCCTGGGCTTTGATGTCATGGACATGGGATTAGTGGACGGGGTAAGGATTCCCCACAAGTTTAAACCTCCGTGCTTTGAGAAGTACAACGGAACCTCTTGTCCACGAATCCACTTGCAATTCTTTCTGGGGAGGCTGAAGGCGTACACCATGGATGAAAAACTATGGATGTTTTATTTCGAAGATATTTTAACAGGAGCTTCAAGGGAATGGTACTCTCATTTAACTAGAGCAACCATCAGATGCTGGAAGGACCTAGCTGAGGCCTTCATCAGACAGTACCAGTACAACTTGGATATGGCTCCTAATAGGACCCTCCTGATGGGAATGTCTCAATCATCCAGGGAAAGCTTCCGGGAATACGCCCAGAGGTGGAGACAGCTTGCTGCTGCTGTCCAGCCACCCATGTCGGAAAGGGAAATGGCCGACATGTTTATGAACACCCTTCAAGGGACATACATTGAAAGGCTAGCTGCCTTTTCTTCCACCAGCTTCGCTGACGTAGTCATAGCTGGGGAAAGAATTGAAAGCCTATTGAAGATGGGCAAAATTTCTGACAACGGTGCGAGCTCGTCCAGCAACCCAAGAAAGCCTTTTGTGGGCCCAAGAAGAACCGGTGAGACTAATGCTATTCAGGCTAACAGGGGCAGACCACAGTATGTTCATAGGTCAGTGGCAGCTGTCACTATTCCCGCTCCAATTCCTCAGCAACCAGCATATCAACAACAGCAACAACCCCACTACCAGCAACAAGTTCAATATCCGCCTCAGAGAAACTACAATAACAACAACAGCAACAATCAACAAAGACCTTTTCAGCAGAGACCATCTCAGGCCAATAGGGTGATTGATCCAATCCCTATGCCTTATGCCGCTTTATTGCCACAGCTCCTGAAGCTCAACTTGGTTGAGTTAAGGACGTTGGCACCACCAGATCCTTCCAGTCTGCCCAGAAATTACGACGCCAACGCCAGATGTGCTTTTCACTCCAATGCACCTGGCCACAGTACAGAGAAGTGCAGAGCCCTACAAATGAAGGTACAGGACCTAGTGGATTCCAAAGCCCTCAATTTTGCACCCCCGCCAAATGTCAACAAGAACCCCATGCCCAACCACGGAGGACCCAGAATTAATGCTATTGAGGAAGATAAGCCGTCTTTCTTAATAACCAGTGTGGGGCAGATTCGGACACCCCTGGTAGAGATTAAAGCTCAACTCCTTGAATGCCAGATGTTCCCGGGGTGTGAGCTCGGGTGCGGTTATTGCAACATTTCGGTAAATGGGTGTGATAACTTGAGAAGCGGCATAGATGGTCTTGTCCAGAGTGGCCTACTTCAAATCACAACATCAACACCTCCAAATCCAGCAAATTCTTTGACAACAATTCCCGAGTCTCCTACAACTGCAACAACAATTATTCCAAACAATTCTTCGTTCTCATCAACAAATGCTTCACCTATCACTTCAGCAAACCAAATATCAACAAACATCTATTCTACAACATCAACACCCCTTTATTCAGAATCTTCTACAACAGCAACACCCATCCAATCAACGGAATCTTCTACAACACCAACAGACATCTCAGCTGTCACCATTTATTATGATCCGTCATATGTTCCTCCTAACAACAATTTTCAACAACAAATAGTGGCATCTCCTGCCAGGCCACCAATCACCATCTACTATGATCCACACACTATTTCAACACCCTCCTCTGCTGCAGTCAGTCCGGTTACCATCACGGTACCTGGACCAGTTCCATATGAAAGCAGTAATGCCATTCCTTGGCATTATGGCTCTGACCTTTACTGCAATGGGGAGAAAATCACTCTTGACTCTTCAACCTCTTCTCCACAGATTGACAATGTCGGGGGAGGCGGAGGCTTCACCAGAAGCGGACGCCTCTTTGCCTCGCAATCACAGAGACCTAATGCCGAAGCAGAAGCTGCTGCCAAAGCAAAGGGAAAGAGTGTAATATCTGAAGAACCCATTCTCAAGGAAACACAGAAGACATCTTTTGAACAAGATGTAGGCGAGTTTATGAGAATTATCAAGAGGAGTGATTACAAGGTGGTGGATCAGCTTCACCAAACTCCCTCAAAAATCTCCATTTTATCCCTGCTGATGTGTTCCGAAGCTCACCGGAATGCATTACTAAAAGTTTTGCACGCAGCATATGTGCCAGAGGAGATCACCGTTAATCAGCTAGAGACCGTGGTAGCAAATGTCAATACCAGCCATGGGTTGGGCTTTACCAATGCTGATTTAACAACTGAGGGGTGCAACCACAACAAGGCTTTGCACATCACCCTGGAATGCAAGGGTGCTGTCCTATCACATGTACTGGTAGACACTGGGTCTTCACTCAATGTTTTACCAAAGAAAGCCCTGGTGAAGCTGGAATATGATGGCTTGGCATTACGTCCAAGTAATTTGGTGGTAAGAGCATTTGATGGCTCTAAGAGATCAGTGCTAGGTGAGATTGATCTGCCTGTGATGATTGGCCCGCAGACTTTTAAAATTACCTTCTACGTGATGGACATTCAGCCGACCTACAACTGTTTGTTGGGTAGACCTTGGATCCATGCCGCTGGCGCAGTTACGTCTACCCTTCACCAGAAGCTGAAATTCGAGTGGGAGGGCCAGATCATCACCATTTGTGGTGAAGAAGATATTTTTGTTAGCCATCTGGCTACATACAAATATATTGAGATGGATGGAGAGATCCATGAAACCATGAGCCAGGGATTTGAAGCCCTGAACATAAATGAAGCATCTGCTGTACTTGGAACCTCCATGACATCTTATCAGCAAGCCAGGAAGGTTGTTGAGGAAGGGACTGCCCAAGGCTGGGGCAAGCTGTTGCCCGTGGAAAAGAAAGAGGACAGATTTGGGTTGGGTTACAAACCAACTCAATAAGATCAATCAGAGGCTGCTAAAAAGCCCAGTTTTGTCAGTGGGGGGATGCTCACCCCTGATGCAGTGAACAACTTGGAAGATGAGTCGGAAGATGAGCGCAACCTGGAGAGCTGGATACGTCCAAGGATCCCGGGGAGCCGTATCTCAAACTGGTCTTCCCAGGAAATTATAAGGGTTACTCCTGCAGAGTAATTATTATTTCCTGTATTTTTAAGCATGCATCAAGTCTTGCATCTTGCCCAAGATGACAAGACTCATTTTGTAATCGGGCCATCTTGTAATTTTTGTGCAAACAGATCAACCAATGAACATCGGACATCTTTTGCAAATGAGTCGTTTCCTTTTCCGCTCACTGTTTTTCATTTTTTTCTTTTTGTACAAAAAATAAAATGGCAATGTTTTCAAAATGATAACTTTACTTCACTTTTTTCTAAAACAAGATTAAAATCAATCACTAAAATGAACAATCTAAACCCTTGCAGAGAGTGCCTCTCAGACTGCACCGACAACAACACAGCTATGGCTTCGTATGACTTTGACAATCCGATCAATCAAGCTGATGAAGGGGTTGAAGAAGATTATGAGCTTCCTGAAGAGCTAGCCAGGTTGTTAAGGCAAGAGGAGAAGTTTATCACTCCTCATCAGGAGGAGATCGAAACGGTTAATCTTGGTACAGAAGAAGACGTGAAAGAGGTTAAAATCGGGGCCTGCCTACAAGACTCAGTGAAAGAACAGTTGATTGACATGCTTCGGGAGTATGTGGATGTGTTTGCTTGGTCTTACCAGGATATGCCAGGGTTGGACACTGATATCGTCATGCACAAGTTGCCTTTGAAAGAAGACTGCCCGCCAGTAAAACAAAAGCTGCGCCGTACTCGCCCAGATATGGCAATGAAGATAAAGGAAGAGGTGCAAAAGCAGTGGGACGCCGGGTTCCTTGCTGTGACTAGTTATCCTCCGTGGGTTGCTAATATTGTACCTGTGCCTAAGAAAGACGGCAAGGTGAGGATGTGTGTTGACTACCGGGATCTGAACAGAGCAAGTCCGAAAGATGATTTCCCTTTACCTCACATTGATGTATTGGTGGATAATACAGCTCAGTTCTCGGTGTTCTCCTTCATGGACGGATTTTCAGGATACAATCAGATCAAAATGTCACCTGAAGACATGGAGAAGACAACTTTCATCACACCCTGGGGCACGTTCTGTTACAAGGTGATGCCATTCGGACTGAAGAATGCTGGTGCAATATATCAACGGGCTATGGTAACATTATTCCACGATATGATCCACAAAGAAATAGAATGTTATGTGGATGATATGATTGTCAAGTCCCTCACGGAAAAAGACCACCTGGTAAATTTGTTGAAGTTATTCAAGCGTCTGAGGAAGTACCAACTGAAGTTGAACCCCAACAAGTGTACATTCGGGGTGCGATCCGGTAAGCTGCTGGGATTTATCGTAAGTGAAAAAGGGATTGAAGTTGACCCAGATAAAGTCAAAGCCATTCAAGAAATGCCTGCACCGAAAACTGAGAAAGAGGTTCGAGGTTTTCTAGGTAGATTGAACTACATTTCAAGGTTCATATCTCACCTTACAGCAACCTGTGAACCTTTGTTCAAGCTATTGAGAAAAGAACAGACGGTCAGGTGGAACGAAGACTGCCAGAGGGCTTTTGACAAAATCAAGGAATACTTGCAAGAGCCTCCAATCCTTATGCCTCCAGTTGAAGGAAGACCTCTAATAATGTACTTGACAGTATTAGAAGAGTCGATGGGGTGTGTGCTGGGCCAGCATGACGAGTCTGGTCGAAAAGAGTATGCAATTTACTACCTAAGCAAAAAGTTTACCGACTGTGAACAACGTTATTCACTGCTCGAGAAAACTTGTTGTGCTTTAGCGTGGGCTGCTCGCCGACTGAGGCAATATATGTTGACCCACACTACTTTATTGATATCAAAGATGGACCCAGTCAAGTACATTTTTGAGAAGCCAGCACTTACCGGACGGGTTGCAAGATGGCAAATGATCCTCACAGAATATGACATTCAGTACACATCTCAGAAAGCCATCAAAGGCAGTGTATTGTCTGAATATCTTGCTGAGCAACCTATTGATGATTACCAGCCTATGAGATTTGACTTCCCTGATGAAGACATCATGTTCATAAAAGCTAAAGATCATGAAGAGCCTGTTCACACTGAAGGGCCTGACCCGGAAGAAGAATGGACTATGATGTTTGATGGGGCTGTTAACATGAATGGTCGTGGTATTGGTGCAGTACTCATTACACCTAAAGGAGTTCACATGCCTTTCTCGGCGAAACTCACTTTCAACTGCACTAACAACGAAGCTGAATACGAAGCTTGCATTATGGGTCTTGAGGAAGCCATTGACCTCAGGATCAAGACATTGACTGTATTCGGAGATTCAGCTCTGGTAGTTAATCAAACCAACGACAAATGGTACACACACCAGGATCATCTGATACCTTACAGGGATTATACAAGAAGGTTATTGACTTTCTTCACAACGGTCAAGCTTAAGTATATTCCCCGAGACGAGAATCAGTTTGCAGATGCTCTGGCTACCATTTCATCCATGATCAAAGTTCAAGCTGCCAACTTTATACCTCAAATTTCAGTGTCCAGACTTGACAGACCAGCATATGTGTTCGCAGCAGATGTTGTTAAGGATGATAAGCCTTGGTTCCATGACATTAAGTGCTTCTTGGAGGATCAAACATACCCACCAGGGGCATCTTCCAATGATAAGAAGACTTTAAGAAGGCTTGATGGTAGTTTCTTTCTGAACACTGACGGTTCCCTGTACAAGAGAAACTTTGATATGGTACTCCTCAGATGCGTTGATAGAACAGAGGCAGACCTGTTGATGCACGAGGTGCACGAAGGATCCTTTGGTACCCATGCTGGAGGACATGCAATGGCCAAGAAGTTGCTAAGATCAGGTTATTACTGGATCACAATGGATGCCGACTGTTGTGCCTACGCCAGAAAATGCCATAAATGCCAGATTTATGCGGATAAGGTGCATGTGCCTCCCAATCCTTTGAATGTGATATCTTCACCCTAGCCCTTTGCTATGTGGGGCATTGACATGATTGGCAAGATTGAGCCAACTGCTTCGAATGGCCACAGATTCATCTTGGTTGCCATTGACTATTTCACCAAGTGGGTCGAAGCAGCTTCATATGCAAACGTTACAAGGCAAGTGGTAGCCATATTTCTGAAGAGAGATATCATCTGTCGGTACGGAGTCCCCGAGCGAATCATTACTGACAATGGTTCCAACTTAAACAACAAAATGATGGCAGAGCTGTGCCGGGACTTCAGGATCCAACACCACAATTCTTCTCCTTACAGGCCAAAGATGAACGACGCTGTTGAGGCAGCTAATAAGAATATCAAGAAGATTGTGCAAAAGATGGTAGTCACTTATAAAGACTGGCATGAAATGCTACCGTTTGCCTTGCATGGGTATTGCACGTCAATCAGAACATCCACGGGGGCAACACCGTATCAGCTTGTGTATGGTATGGAGGCAGTCCTACCTGTTGAAGTTGAATTACCCTCCCTACGGGTACTGATGGATGTTAAGCTGAACGAAGTAGAATGGGTCCGATCCCGATACGAACAACTGAGTCTGATTGAAGAGAAAAGATTGGCTGCAATCTGTCATGGGCAGTTGTATCAGAAAAGAATGAAGAAAGCCTTCGATCAGAAAGTCAAGCACCGAGAGTACCAAGTAGGAGATCTTGTGCTGAAAAGAATCATCCCTCCTCATACAAACCACAGGGGCAAATGGACTCCGAACTATGAAGGACCATTCGTAGTAAAGAAAGTTTTCTCGGGTGGAGCTCTGATGCTCAGCACTATGGACGGTGAAGACTTCCCGTCCCCTGTGAATTCAGATGCAGTTAAAAAATACTTCGCATAAAAAAAATGACCCGCTGGACATAAAAACAGAATGTAAGTCCAGGAAAAAATAGGGCATCCCGGCGAGTCAAAAACAGAATAAAAGACTCGGGCAAAAATAAGGGAAAAAAAATGTGTGTGTGCACACCCGCTGAGTTGAAAAGCCACATTGGACAACTCGGGCAAAAAATGGGTATCCCGATGGATTGAAAACCCGAAAGGGCGATCCATGCAAAATAAAGGAGTAAGCGAACAACTGCATTCTGAATTCGTCTGTATCACCTACAACTTGGTAAACCTCGAAAAGATCAAGCTTCTCTCAGAATCGGCCTTCTTTAGAAAGCAAGACGAGAAGAACGTCAAATGTCATACGAGTCATAGCAAAATAGAAGCTCCTTGAAGCGTCGTCAACATTGCCAGCATTTTGTTTCTCAATTTGTAACAATCTCCTCATTTTAGGGGATATGTTTCTTTGACTGTATCTTGCCAATTCAGGGCACATGAATCAATAAAATCAGATTTTTAAGTCACACGTTGTCTCGTACTCTTTTATTTGCAAAAATGTCCGATGTCATTAATATATCGATTGCATAAATACAGATGCGTCTTTCTGAAACTACGTGCTTGCAGGAAATATACTTATTCCCGGGAGTGTCTGAACTCTCATGATGGGATCCAGTAAAGGATACCTCAGGATTACTTGTGCGTCCCTCTGTCTTTGCAGGATTGCAGGTATTCAAAAGCGCAACATGAGACATGTAAGCTTCATCCCAGCAAGCTGGCAAATCAACACTCACTCAGTCTTAGCACCCGAAGTGTTCTCCCCAGCTGAGTTGCCACTTGTTATTTCTCCCCAGCCGAATTGCCATCTACTATTCCTCCGCAGCCAGGTATAAAAGCCAGGGAACCATCACCCCACAGAGTGTCAACCTCTACCTGAAAAGAGCAACACACAAAGGAATCACAACAGAGTGACGAAGGCTTCTACAAACCCCAGTTGGGGTCCTCATTACCAAGGATGGGTCTATCAGTGACCTACTCCCCCAAGCAGATACATCTCATCAGATCTACCAATGATCTCACCCCCAACTGGGATGTCCACTTCAAACATATCGACCAGGGATCTTCGTGGTATCGGGATCCGAATCCCGGATCGTTATCTTTGCATAATCATAGCATTCGCATCATATTCGCCCCCACAAAGCGTAGCATTCCGTCTAAAACGGAGCATTACGGCAAAAATCAAACATGTTGCATAATCATAAGCCATGTTCTGAATCAAACACTTGTGAATAATGACAATCCATCAACAATATACAGAACGCTCCCCAGATTCCCCGGCAGAGAACCCAAACATTTCTCTCACAAAACAAATACCTCCTTGTGGCACCCGTCCGTGTCATATCCCCAGCAGAAAACCAAAGCGTCCTCTTTGCACTCACAGATGCTTATATATATATATATATAATTTTCTTGACATCCGTCCGTGTCACTTTCCTCAGCATAATTACCTAAACACTTTGTAAAGCATATACTTGTTTATAATATACCTTTTGACACTTGTCCGTGTCACTCTCCCCAGCAGGTTAAATACCCGTCTATACACCACTCATACTTATTACTCTTATCTCGCTTATACAGATACTCGTCCGTATCTTGTATACACCACTTATATCATCTCAGATTCGACACTAGTCCATGTTCTTTGTTAACTAGTTGGTACTCGTCCGTACCATCATCTCAGGACATGCGTCAGGCGTTTGTTTCTACCTGATACTCGTCCGTATCATAGTCTTAAGGATGCTCGTCCGCATCTTTAATCCATACGCGTGTCAAACACTCATGTCTTCTTGAATTTAGACACTCGTCTGTGTCTACTATTCCCCAGAAGAGTCCCCTCAGATTCAGCACTTGTCCGTGTTCTTTGTTAACCAGTTGGTACTCGTCCGTATCATCATCTCTGAACACGTGTCAGTATTTGTTTCTACCCGATACTCGTCCGTATCGTAGTCTTAGGGATGCTCGTCCGCATCTTTAATTTATACACAACGTCAAAACACTTATACCTTTTATTTCTTGGATATAAACACTCGTCCGTGTTTACTATTCCCCAGTAGATCGCCAGCAAAGCAAAATTTCTTTTCTATCTGACATTCGTCCTATGTCATGATAAACCTTGAGAGCAGTCGTACCCTGCTAGGTGATCGTCCTTCACCTCTTGATGATCGTCTTTCATCATGCTCATCCGATGGCCGTCCCCATCGTTGATCTTTTCTATCCGACATTCGTCCTATGTCGTGATATTTTTAGCAGCCGTACCCTGCTAGGTGATCGTCCTTCACCTTTTTGATGATCGTCCTTCATCATTTTTATCCGATGGCCGTCCCCATCGTTGATATTGTTATCTGACATACGTCCTATGTCATGATAAACATTAAGAGCAGCCGTCCCCTGTTAGGTGATCGCCCTTCGCCTCTTGATGATCGTCCTTCATCATGCTCATCCGATGGCCGTCCCCATCGTTGACCTTTTATCCGACATTCGTCCTATGTCGCGATATTTTCGGCAGCCGTACCCTGCCTGGTGATCGTCCTTCACCTTAGATGACCGTCCTTCATCTTACCCCTTTCAGAGCAGCCGTCCCCTGCTAGGTGATCGTCCTTCACCTTTGATGACCGTCCCTCATCATTATTTCATTTATTCTTTAACCCGATGGCCGTCCCCGTCGTGGTCCCTTTTCCTTTTCCTGATGATCGTCCTTCATCAGTTTAGCCCGATGGTCGTCCCCATCGTTGTTTACATTACTTTATGAACCTGATGGCCGTCCCCATCATTTTTCATTAATCCCCAGAGAGTCGTATGGATTTACTTGATGGCCGTCCCCATCATAATCCCTTTTATCCCCAGCTTGTCGGCCGTCCCCGTCATTGCTTTATTTCCCGCACTTTTCCCAGCGTGTCGGCCGTCCCCGCCATTGCTCTTTCCCCAGCAGTCGTCCTCTGCTCGACAGTCGTCCTCCGTCGCCCGCACTTTATAATATACTTTATTTTCTTTTACAATCTATATCCCTTTTCTTCTTCATTCTGTGAGTGCAAATTTTGGACTGTCTTTGGTATCCAACCACAAGTTATCTTGTTTGCGTGTTAAGCCGTTGCTTACATCCTGCACAGCTAACTCATGTTTGAATAGGGGCAGCTGTAAACACCCCAAATTTTCCCTCACCCATTCACACCATGGCTTGTGATCTCCTCATATGCATAAACTCAATCATAGCATCTCATATCACATTTTTGATTCATTGCATTGGTTCAAAGTCATCTGCATCTAGGGTTTGTGATCTGAGCAATCCAAAAGCTTCTTGAGCCACTCCAAAGGTCATCAATCACTTCAAAGGGGTCCATGTATTTTCAAGCATCATATTATATCCCCTCAAAGTCAAGAATGTCAAAAATCACAAGAACTGAGAATGGCATGGAAGCAGAGGCAGGTTTAACTGCACAGATGGCCTAGAATTAGGGTTTTGGTTTCAGAGGCCATAACTCCAATTTTTTTGGTCATTCTTGTTTCTATTGATCTCTATATGGTATAGGGAGCATGCATATCAATTTTCATGAAGAAATTCAATGGGGAAGTCATCTGATCAAGAGTTGACTTTCTAAGCAAGTCAGTGCAAAATCAGGGCATCTGAGGCCCCCAATGACCCAACCAAAGGGTGTTCTTCATCATTTTGAATGTGTATGATCTTTATTTTATCATAGAATATGTTGGAAGTTCACAAGATTGAAGAATTTCAAGTCATTTGCAAAGTTGACTTTTTTGGGAAAGTTGACTTATATTGAAAATTGCCATTTTGGGAAACTTTTTCAACCCTTGCTTTTTGATTCAAAAATGCTTCAAATGGAAAAACTTTGGTCATGAAAGTTATAGAATGGATCATTCCCTTTTCAAAAAGTACAAGAACTTGACCTAATTAATTTTGGATCAAAAGTTATGGCTTGTCAAAGTTGGCTAAAATCACAAAATTTGAAGTTTTCTACCAAAGAGGCAAAGTTGCAAAATCACTTGCCAAAGCAAATTGTGCTACCAAATGGACTTCTAATCATCATACAAACATAAGCCAATGCCTAAAGATCAGAATTCACCAAGAGTTTGATCATTTTTGTGACTTGTGGAACAAGAAATTTCAAAAGAGCCAAGAATGGAGCAAGTTGCAAAACCTCACTCAAGGATGAATCCACTTGCTTGCTGACTTCATAATCAATCCTAGGGCTCTCCACACTTCTTGCTGCGCAGGACACCCCATTTGTCCTTGGCTAGCTAGGAGCCCATACCTCTCTTACACAAATTTGACATTTTGGCAACTTGAGCCATACCAATCACAGCAGTACACATCAACTCATCTGACCTATCACACTTGTTTATACAAACCAAAAGCAAGCCATTTCACTCAAGACACAAGCCTAAAAGCACAAAGAACACAGCACTCTCATTTTCCACCCCATTTGCAAAACTCTTCGAAACACTCTCCACAAGCTGCAAACACACAAACAAACTTCACAAACAAACTCAACATGCTTCACTGATCAAAAACCACTGATCACCATAGCCTGAAAGTCACTGAAAAAAAAACACGATCACCACCCTCCCTTGAACAGAACTTCTGCCATCTCTCAAACCAGCCATCAACAAGAGTTGTGAAGCATTCCATTGAGCTCAGGGGGACCAAAGGAGTGAGTTTGCATAGGAGAAAGGGTCAGAAAGCTCCTGTTCGAAGGACTTCAGTTCAGGTATCCATCAAGAACAAATTTTCCAGAACTTCATTTACTTGTTATAAATTGATTCTAGATGTTATCCTGATCATCATGATGTGTTTAAAAGTGAAAATGGTGGAGTATTGAGTATGTATGGACTGTCTGAAATTTTCTGCCCTAAAAATGTCTTGCTTCGATTTGCATGATTAATGAATGAAAAATGGTTTTTGTTTGGGGGTTTTGATTTAGTTTTGAATGGGGTTTGATTCTGGGCAATTAGATTTCATTTTCATGGCGTTTTGAGAAAGTTAGCAACTTTCAGGTGAGGGTCTGGCCGGAGAAGACGACCGGAAGTCTTCTCCGGCCACCTGAAATTAATTAGGGTTAATCTGTGTAATTATGAGAGTTTGAATGTGGAGCGTTGATCTGGTTGACTTAGTCAACTTCCCGCGCGCGTGTGTGGTCCAGATTTGCCACTTAGCCCTAATCTCACTTAATTAAATTAATTAATCAATATTAGCCAGTTTGAATGTCAACCCTTGGATCTGGCGCGCAGTCCTTCCCTCCTTCCTGAGTTTGAATGTTGTCCCTTGGATGCGCATACTTTTCATTTAATTCAATTTTATTTGCATTTAAATTCATTTGTATTCTACATTTTATTTAAAATAGTAAAAATCATTGAAAAATTCTGAAAATTTTTATTCAAGCTTTTATTAATTTTCAGAAACCAAAAACATTTTTATTTTTATTTTTTGCATTAAAAGTTATTTTTAAATCATTTAAAAGTTTATTTTTAATTGATTAATGAGAATTAATTTATTAAAAATACTTTTAGGTATTTAAAAATCACAAAAAATTCATGAAACATTTAAAATCATTTAGAAACATTGTCCAACTCTCAAACCAAATTTCTTTTTTGATCTTGATGTCTTTTGACAATTTTCCATGGAATTAATTTCATTTCAAGGTATTATTTTGATCCAATCTTCAAAAATTCATTTCTGCCTAGCCTTTAAGAGTTGGACTTTGATTCTTTTTGCATTGCATCTTGTATAGCATGTAGTTTAGAGGATTAAATTGGCATGAAGTGATCTTGCATTTCCTATTTGTTTGGCATTTTTCTTGACAAGGTACCTTAAAACCCTAGCCAACTTAGGAAATTCATAACTTTCACTAGGTTAAGAATTGGATCCTCTCCTTTGGGCAGTGAGTTTGTATAGGTTTAGGGTTCCTTTGAATGCATTTTCAAATTTTTATCATGATGTTTGCTTCTGGTTTTGGTTCTTGCATTGTGTATTGATCATAAACCCTAATTTGGGCTTTCTTTTGCATTCATCTTCCATTTGCTTGCATACCATGACTTGCAATGACATTTTGTGCATCCATTTGATTCATAATACATCTTAGGACATGTTGGAATCATGTTTGATCATTGCATCTTTCATTTTCCATGTTGTATGTCATTTGCATTTGATAACTTTTCATGTATGTCCATGATTCTAAGCATGCTTCTCTTGCATCCACATGTTTGTATGATCATCCTCATGCCTTGTTTCATGTTTGCATCATCTCATAGCATCATTATCATCATACTTATGCTTCTGGTTTTGGTTTGCATCATGCCACTTCATCTCATTTTGCATTGCATTGCATTCCTTTCTCTAACTTTTCAGGTGGTAAGTTACTTTGAGAAGTGAATTTGCCTTCACTTCTCATAATCTCTTTTCATCTCCCTTATGCATCATTTCTGCATTTTGTCTTGTGTTTGAGATTGAGCTTGCTCATTCTTGCTCTTCTTACTTTCTTTCTTCAAGTGACTTGTCTTCTTAAATGAAGCAAGTTACTTTGCTTCTCTTTGCTCCTTTCATCTGCTTCCTGGTGGTTTCTCTGAATATTTCTCTTGTAAACCTCACAAACCTTAGGGACAACCAAGCATGACAATGATTAGGGTTTTGATTAGTTCTACCCACTTAGTTTTACCTTTGTGTCTCATTGAGTCTTCTCTTCTCATCTCATAATCAGGGACTAAACCCTAAAGGTTTTAAGGCTTTGTGATTAAGCTTATGCCTGCATCCTTCTATTAGGATGGAGTGTATAACTTTAATCCTAAGTGTTAAACCCTTAATGTGTTTAAATCCTTTAATAAATCCATCTAATAACCATCAAGACATCAAGCTTGTAACTTGGGCCTTACATTAGGGTTCTAATTCTTCCTTAGTTGGTTAAGAAGGACTAACCCTAGTGTTAATGGACAAGTCCCCCTCAAGTTGTCTTACAAATCATAAAACTCATTTCTTAATCATATCATTATTTAAAATCCACTTAATAAAGGCTCTGTTTTGCCATGAGGTTAATCCCTAATCATGGATTAAGTTGAGGAGCTTTCCTCAGCTTAAACACTCTCATCTATTATCCTTCTATTAGGATGGTGTAATGAGTCTGTTTAATCCTTGATTATGGCTTAATATCATTACTTAACACTAAACAAGAACACCAAAAACATCTAAATAATCACAAGTAGGTTAATGATCTTAATCCTACATCAAAGGTGATTAAGTGTGAGATGCTGACTTCACACTTAAGGTATTCTCATTACCCCTAATCAGAGGGAAGATGTGATGAGTTTACTAACCCATTGGTTTAGGCTTAAGCTCATTAACTTATGACAAACTTCAAAAGCAATAAAAGACTGAAAACTCAAAAACAAACAATAATCGCCTCCTCCGGGATTCTTTTCTCATCATCTTCACTCACAAACGAGAACTTGCTTCTTCCGTCTAATGCAAGACAGTTTGCACCTGAGCCAGACAGGTCATACACTTGAGCATAGGCAAGCAAGCAGCTCACAAGTCAATTCATCTTTCAGTCTCTTTGGGTCGAACTACGGTGTTCTGACTTCCTCATTGCACGAGAGGATACGTAGGCATGACTTAACAGTTATCGAACAAAAGTCTCTGTATATTCCCCCTCCTTCCAGCATTATTCTTTAAGCCTCATGATCTTGAGCATCTTATTCTTGTTCTTACACTGACACTGTACCTTTTTACACTTCACATTTCTTTTACACTGACACTTGCATTCTTTCCAGCTTCTTTTGCACATAAAATTGCACTGACACTACCCCTTTAAAACACAAATCTTTTAAGCGTGGATCCCGTCGAGTACGACGGACAATCTGGGTGCTAATACCTTCCCAGGTTGTAACCAACCCCCTTTCTCAGTCTCTCTGGTTCGCAACCGTCTTATCCATATCTTTCTAGGTCTATGCAGCATTACCTTTCCTTCGGGATAAAAATGCCTAGCTGGCGACTCTTTTCATTTCATCCTTTCGCCGACCGTTCGAGTCTGTACCTTATTTGAGCCAGCCTCATCTTTTGGGAGTGACAGCTTGGCGACTCTGCTGGGGACCCTTATACTATAACCAGGGCTTCTGGTTCTTTTTGTGGGTTCCTCCTAGCGCTTGTTTGATTTGTGTTTACTGGGGTGTTATGTGCTATTTGTGTTTGTATATTTATTTTGTTTATTGCTTTATGTACAGTTGTTTTATTGCTTTCTTATATAGCTTTATATACATCATACTGTCATACTGTGTTTGGCTGGATCTGGTTTTGTCTTGGTGGGTGGGGTTCTATTGAGAGTTTAAGGTCCTATACCTGGGACCTGAGTGACACCTAGGCTAGAGTGGTTCATGTTCTTTCCCATTCCATTTCGGTCTGGTGCGGGAATATGAAACACGGTTCAGATATGGGTTTCTTCTTGAGAACTCTGTGCTACAGATTTCCTGTAGTGCTAGGGCTATCTGGGAAGCCTGCTAAGTCTGGATGACCCTTAGTATTGACCTTCAGAAACTGAGGTGAATTAGAGGAGGATCTTTTATGGTTATTGTAAACACTGTACCTCCGGGCTAGAAGTGTTTACACTTCTCATAACTGATCCAAGTCTGAGGATCCTTGTTTTAGAACACCACCTGTGAGGGGGTTGGGCTGTTTACAGGTTTGCAGGTACCCTTGACCTCAGCATACCCTGTTACTTTGTTTTGATTAAGAGTACTCCATTTTGGGACAGTTCTTGTGATTTTAACCCTGGATATGTGACTCTTTATTTGAGTCCCCCACCTTGGTTACTGTACTTATGAACCTCCATCTGGACTTCTTAGACATACATGGACTTATATCAAGGCAGTTAATCAGATCCAGCTTGATCACAAACCCTTGCATATCATTTGCATACATCATCATTGCATCATTTAACATTTGCTTATTTGTTTTTCAGGGTATCCATATTATATTTTGGCTTGGTTTTGACCCCTTCATCTGCATAGGACCTTGTTCACCAGCTATCTGCTTCAGCTACCTTCTTCAGCTACATTCATCAGCTACCTGCTTCAGTCACCTGCATCACCAGCATCAGCCTGTCAGTGGCCCATCTGTCGTACCCCGAAAAATACGACCTCACGCGATCCGAATGGACGGAGTCACGCGCCGGACGGACTGAAGAGTCGCCACCTAATTCTATTTATTCCCGAATAGGGAAAGGGAAGATATAGATACAACCCGGGAAGAGAAGGATAGGACAAAGGTCAACGGAACCATTGCCTGGGTTCGGGAGTCGGTTATGCAGGGGGAAGGTATTAGCACCCCCTACATCCATCGTACTCGATGGGAACCATCTAAGTTAACGCGCGCGAAAGGATGTCTATGCTTAAACGAATTGTTTGCTAGAGGGAAATGAGTTGAATTATAAGTTAGATTGAACCTAGGTGCTCGGCAAGGATTGAGATCCTCGTGCCTACGTACTCCCGCGTGCAATGGGAAAGTCAGAGCCTCGTAGTTCGGCCTACTAAGGGTAATGGTTGTTGATTTTATTACCTTTCGTCGATGAAAGGGTTTAGGAGTTGAAATGCACTAAAGACTATGGATAGTTTATCTCGCCCAACAAGACGAGTGTCCTGCGTCGAAATAATCAGAGCGAGTAACGAAAGCTCGTTATCCCCCTTTCTACCGCTTAAGGCTCGTGGCGTACAGATTTTCTCGTATTTATTAAAGTGTTTTATTTCCTAAAGCCACTTGACGTTGGATCA
The DNA here is from genome assembly GCA_963966055.1 of Lathyrus aphaca. Classification (NCBI taxonomy): domain Eukaryota; kingdom Viridiplantae; phylum Streptophyta; class Magnoliopsida; order Fabales; family Fabaceae; genus Lathyrus; species Lathyrus aphaca. The sequence continues at coordinate 165,407,517 of OZ014521.1, read as the reverse complement.
AGGGTTTGGATCTAATCGGAATATTTTGGTTTTTTGAGGTTTAGAGGGTAAATGCAAATGGAGTTTATTTTTTGTAGTTTGTCAGCGAGGCACGAAGCGCTCGGCTCGCAAGGTAAGGTGGATCCTAAACGAAATAATAACTGGAAAATAAAGTGCAAGTGTGCGAAGTGCAATCGCTTGGCGTTGGACCAAGGATTCAAAATTAAATAAAATGCAGAAAATAAAATACGTACAAAGTAATGGGAGAGGGATACAAAATAAATACAGGGGATTGCGAGAAATAAATGGTCTCGTTGTAATTAGCCCAAGAGAAAGCGTGTGTGCAGTGTGTTTGAACTATTCGAAGGCGTTCGGCCTATTTATTCGGGACGCAACTATTCGGAGGCGTTGGACCTTTTAATCGAGCGCAACTATTCGAAGGCGTTGGACCTTTTCGGGACGCAACAAAATTTGGTTCGTTTACTACCTTAGAATCGGTTCAAAATGGGAACCATTCTATAAGGAGTCGAATCGTAATTTTTTTTATGCGAAAATAAATGAATAAATAAATGAATTGAATTGAATTAAAATAAAATAATGAATATAAATAATGAATAAATTAAATAAAATCAAGAATAAATAAATTAAATTAAATTACAATTTGTTTATCGGAATAATAAAATGAAAGAATTAATTACAAGGAGGGCCTCATATTGACCGCTCATCACCGATTAAATGTAATCGGGCGAAAACGGCCTTTTATAATATCATCGGCCCTTAATCAAGAAAACATATATATACTTTAAAACAAAAAAAGATTATTAACCATGAAATTAAATAAAATAAGTAAACTATTTATATAATAAAACAAAACTCTATCATTATTAACTAATATATACATAAAAAGATGTGGTTAATGCAAGTTCTAGAAATCCCATTAACAACAGCAACATAACATTTTTTTTAAAACTGAATAAAATAAAAAACATAAAGGAAAATGGGTGTTAGCTAAGCAGTGGGTATTAAAAGAAAACGAATAAACTAGTGATGGGTTTTAACCCACATAGTCAAATCCTATTCTAATAATTACATGAAAATATAAATATAATGATAAAAAAACAAGAAAGAGGATATATTTTCTAAACACAGTATTTTCAGACTCATAAGCATTTTTTATAAACAGATATTTAAAGAAAAGAAAAATCAGTAAAATAAAAACCATAAGGTCTTAATCAAAGAAAAATAAAACACTAAGAGAGATAACCCACCCTTTTTCAGTTTCCACGGCAGCGACCCCTCACCCTTACGGCGGCGACGATCTCGGCCCAAGGTTCGAAACTCACTTCGGCCTTCCTCAACAGTTCATTTCACGGCCATTTTTCGGATTTCACGGTGATCTTTGGTGGTTTGATAGTGAGTCTCACGAATCTCGCGGTTTGCGATCTCAACTTCTGAAACTCACAGTGGTGGTTCCTTGATTTCGTCTTGTCTCGGCTCTCTTCTCGTTTCACCGTTTCCGGTGTTTTGGATTTCGTTTGCAGAGGATCTCGCGGTGGTGATTGTGCAGCGACGATGGTGAGCGGTTGTGATGAACGGTGGGATTCCGCTGCTGAGGTTTTTTTCAGGTTTTGTAGGGTTTGTGTGTTACGGCAAAGGGGGTTCTGGGTTTGTTGGAGGTGGGTGAAGAAGGTTCGAGGGTTGTGTTTATGGCAGGTGTGTTTCGGTATCTGGTTTTTGTGGTGGTTTGTGAAGTTTTCGGCGTTCTGTTTCCGAGTTCACTCTTCTCAGGTTTGCGTTTGACGGCGGTAACTCGGTTCGCTCTCAATCGCGAGTTGTTTCTCACAATTTCGATTTAGGATTTCAGTGATTTTACGGTGAGTTTTTTTCGTTTTGTTTGGTTCATGGTTTTGGGTGAAAGGGTTGGTTGGTCTGTGTACGAGGATTTTGGCTGTTTAGAGGTGAGGGTGATGGTTTGTTCGGTTCTGTGTTGAACGAGTGTATTGAGTGGTTTATACACAGGGTCGATGAAGGTTAAGATGGAGGTAGTTTTGCAGGTGAGAAAATATTGGTTTGTGTATGGTGGATGTGAATTTTTCTGGTTTTAAGAGGTGAAGAATGTGAGTTTGAAGCTTGGTCTATGAATTTTTCAGAGTTTATTTCTGGTTTGTTTTAGATGTAGGTTTGTTGGTTTTGGTGTGGGAGTTTCGGCTGGATGAAGGTTTGTGCGATTCTGGATTTTGTTTGAAGTTTTTTGAGATGGTGTTGATGATTTACGGTCAGCAGGTGATGATGATTTGGCTGAGTTGTTGGGTGAATTTCGGTTTGAAGGAGGTTATGATTTGATTAGTGTTTTGAGTTTTTTTTTGAATAAAAGGGTGGTGGTGTATAAAGAGGTCTACGTTTATTTACAGATGCAGAATGTTGTGAAAATGTTTACTTTTGTGCTATTGCAGGGTACTATATGAGGATGCGGTAATTATGATGAGTGTTTTTGTGAGACAGAAAGATGATGGAGGAAAGAAAAAGTGAGAGGTTTTAACGTGAATTGCTGAATGAGGTAGTGCATAAACAGCTTCCTTTTGCTATCAGGCTGTAAAAATGGTTTGTGAGGAATTTGTTGTACTGTGTACGTTGCAAAAAAGGAATCTTACAGGCTGTAAAACAAACTTCTGTTGTGAGTGGAAATATTAGTGGAGTTAAGGAAAAAAAAATGAGCTGTGTAAACTTTGTGTTTATCTTAAAAAGAACTAAAATAACAAATTAATAGAACATAAAAAATAAAAAATATAAGTATAATAAATGTAATAGAAGTAATAATAATAAATAATAACAATAATAAAGAATGAATAATAATAATAATAAAGAATGAATAATAATAATAAAATGTAAATGAAGATAATAATAATAGAAAGTACAATAAATAATGTAAAAAAAAATAAAAGTTAATGATAAATGGTAATAATGGAAAATGATTTGATAATAATAATAAAGTGGTAATAATAAAAAATAAAAAAAAATGATAATAATATTGATAGAAATAATAATAACTATATGAAAAAAAAAATAGTAATATGCAAAAATAGTGACAGAAATTGAGTATGAACAATATGAACATATTTTGTGAAATGGACTTAGAATAAACAAAAGTGGCAATGTGCCTTGAAGTAATAATCAAAAGAAAAGTGATCGTGGAAATTAAAATATAAATAGAATTTTTGTAGAATTTTATGATGATTAGATAATAAGGGTAGGAATAAAACTCGAAAATAAAATGAAGGAAGGATTCGAAAATTTTTAGCCTGAAAAGAAATAAATGCATTTATTTAATTTTTCAAATACCTGACACAAAATAAAGTACTACATATTTTTTGGATTTTTTCTAAAAACAGATGAAACAGTAAAATAAATGGGCGCGGGTAGGACAAATTTGGGGTATGACACCATCTTCTAGTATCAGTCATCATCATCAGCATCTGTCTCAGCTCTTCATCAGCAGACATGGCACCCAAGAAGAGCAATATCTCATACCATTTCTTTGAGCCTGAGCTGACTGGCATCAGGAAGATCCACGCCCTTATCACTCCAGACCATATACCACTATTCAGAGAACATTTTGGAGGCATTCTTGATGTGGTTATGGATTTGGACCCTTCTCAGAGGAGCTTGATTCACACTTGCCTACAGTTCTATGATCCTCCTTTGAGGTGTTTTACTTTCCAGGATTTTCAGTTGGGAGGTTGACTGACAATTAGATTCCTGACTCCATTACTTTGAAGTTTGTGGACAAAGGTTCTTAGCTCTTCTTGCCCCTGATCTAAACTTTGAATAAGGGCTACCTGGTCATTCATCTGGGTCCTCATTTTTGTCATCTCAACTTACAGTTGTTTTAACTGATTATCCTTGTTATCCTCAGGATTTTCAGAGAGGAGTGCTTTCAACTCTTCTTGCCCCTTGGACAAATTCAGGATCACTTCTTGGAACTGAGCATTCTGAGCCTGGAGATCTTTGACAGTTTGTTCAAGAGCCATTTCTGCTTCAAATAAACAGCGAGAAGATAAGATACCTGTACATAAGAAACCTGTGATGCAATGATATGGTGTATAAATGTATATGCAATGTTTTCAAGGACCGCAGGATCTAAATTTGTTTGAACAACCAAAAAGGTAAACTTTCATTAGTAATAAATTTGTTTGCCCTTTGGGCTTACAATAAAAATGAAATGAATACAAAAATATGGGGTTTTAAGTCTCCCATGGACGTTTCCTCTTTGTGTTGAGGTATGAGTTGAGATTCCGTTCCTCGTGAAGTTGCTTTGTTAGCTCCAGGATTCTTTCTTGACTTGCTTTGTAATGAGTCTCAAAAGTATCCCTTTGCTCCTTCAACTGGATCCAGGACCTCTGTAAGTCTTCCATGTCAGTGGGCATGTCTGGATGAAGGATGATATAAGAAGTATCTCCTTCAGCAACTGGCTCCATAGTAACTGGCAGGATGGCAGGATATGGCATCATAAGAGTCTGAGCACGAGATCGCACCCATCTGAGATAAGCTTCCATATGAATAGTGTACTTGGGCTCCAGAGTCTTGCTGTCAACCTTGTTCACTTTACCCCATGCTCGTATGAACCTTTGACGGTAACCTTGTAGATTGTTGTCGTAGTCAAACACAATACCCTGAATCAACATGTCATGAGGACCATCACTCCGAGCGTAACCAAACAGTCGTAAAGCTAAGGAAGGGTTGTAAGTAATGCCTCCTCTTATGCCTAGAATTGGTACATTAGGAAACTCCCTACAACAGTCAATGATAGTAACATTCTCCAAATCACTAGAGCACCAATGAATATCTGAATGAGAGAGTGACATAATCCTCTTGGACCACCTGAACCCTTGTTCATTCTTCATCACTGATCGAGGAAGGTGAGAAATAAACCACCTAGATAGCAAAGGTATTCAGCACATCAGAGTTCCTCGTGCCTTCGTAGTACGAGTGTGAAGAGAGTGCAAGATGTCTCCAAGTAATGTAGGCACTGGATTGCGAGTCAGAAATATGTTGATGGCGTGAACGTCTATGAACTAATCTGGATTGGGGAACAACACTAAGCCATAAATCAATAGGGCTAAGATTTCCTCAAAAGAATCATAGCTCATAGCCTTCAAGAACACTTGAGCCTTCTCTATCAACACCTTAGCAAGAATACCCTTAACTCCACTCCTTGTTTCTAGGACAATGTCTGATTTCTTCAGATGTAGGGCTGCAACAATGACTTCAGGTTTAGACTCCTTTTCCAAGCCTGTGAAGGGTTTCTGATCAAGAATAGGTATACCCAGAAGCTTGGAGAACTCGTCCATTGTAGGAACCAGCTGATAGTCGGGGAATGTGAAGCAATGATGTTTAGGATCAAAGAACTGAAACAGAACACTCATCATGTCTTCATTGAACCCTGAAGTGACTAGATCCAGTAGGTGACCATGCCTCTTGATGAACTGGGAGCTTTCAAAAACTTGAGAGACCAATTCTTTAAGCTTAGAAGGTATTCCTACAAAGTTGATCCGGATAGTGTTCCTACGAGCAGAAGCCATGACCTGCAACAAAGAACAAAGATAAATCCCTTGGTCCTTGAAATGGTTAGTGAAAATGCTATGCTTATGATGCATGATGATGCTATGATGTTATGCTCAATCACAAACATGTGGCACACACAAACAAGTCACACAATAGCCCTAGGTTTAAAGGCTTGCATGAGGTTTAAAGGTAAGTACCCTCCCCTGAAGTTAGATGGTTAATCCTGTCCTACAAAAGTAACCAGGTTCTAAGGGATCTCAATATCATTGATCCTTCACAAGGGTGGTTGTTCAGTAGGAAACTTACTTGCCAACCAAAACCCTCCAAGTTTAGGATCTCAATGAGCATAGTATCGAGTATCAACCAACTTCAGTCTTCACCAAAGCCGGTTATCTCACTATTTTTCTAAAGGTCAAGATGGGATGACTAAGGTTCTAAAAGTTAGTTAGTGTATTGACAACATATGGCAGCCTCATATTATCCTCAACTTGACTTAAGGAACATAAGCACCAACCAAGAAGTCACACTAACTATGGCCACCAGATCAACCATATCGGTATACGCCGTACAGTTTCCTTGGTCTATTGCCATTTACCTAAGGTACACTAGATCCGGGTTAGGATCTTTCACACATAAGAGTACCCAACAAGTAAAGTAAAGCAAACAAAGCAAACAAGTTTAAAGTGATCTAATTCCTAAGGGTACCCCTCTTTTATTAAATCCCCAACAGAGTCGCCAGTTCTGTAACACGGTGGGAGAACTGACTTTAGTTAAATGTTGCGGATAGCAAGAGTCGCCACCGACTTTTATTTTATCCAAAGGAAAGGCATAAAAGAACAGGAAAGACCTTTTAAAAGATTTTTGGGTCCGGGGGGTAGGTTATGTAAAGGGAAGGTGTTAGCACCCTTTACATCCATGGTTATCCATGGGCTCTTAGTTACTTAGCCCACTTTAAAATGTTTTGAGAAGTGTAGTGTGTGATTAAAAATTTTCTTAAGTTCTTTATAATGATCCTTTTATGGATATATATAAAGACTTTGTTTCGAAAATTGTTTGAAAATGTGAAGTGTTTATGAAATGTTTTTGAGTGAGTGAGCAAGTACTTAAGAGGAACCTACCCTATGATTAATCTTTTCTGTTCTTAAATGTTCTTTAAATGGTAAGACTATCCCTATTATTAAGGAATAGGTAGTCATTACCTTGGATGTTATAAGGGACATATGAAGGGTCATCTGTGTTTAGGCAACTGTAAGGTGTCTTAGCAATACAAAGGGACTTATCATCTTTTATTCGAAAGGGACAAGATCATTTACGAAGGCAACATCGAAGGGACTTGATCTTATAATATTGAAAGGGACTAGATGATTTGTTCATGAGAAGGGACTTTGCTTTTAGACACCTTACTTGACCTTTTTATTTAGGCAACATGAAGGATAAACTTAGGAAGTGAGATGGCGATCAAGGATCGACTTACGTGTGTGCGTGTATAGGTTCATATATTTATCTTTATGATTAGTGATCTAAATTAATTTTAAAAGCAAACATATTATCACTCCCTATTTTACTAACCATAGCAACATATTTATAAATAAATAAACAAATAAAATACTACGACTATTACATGGCTTGTACAGTTACATTATAATAAGAACAATTTAAATAATAATAATAATAAATAATAAAAAGATTAGTAATAGAAATAATTATAAGAGAAAAAAGGTTAGCACAACAATATACAATATAGAAATCAATTAAATATTTTTAGATTTAAATAAATAATTTTTAAAGAATTTTGAGATGAGAATAAAATAATAATTATTATTATATACTAATTTATTTACAAAAATAAACATGATTTAGAAATATTTATTAAGTATAATTAAACAAAAATAATTAAAATGAGAAATTAAAGTTTTAAAAGAAATTAGGTTTGTTAGAAATTTAGGAGAATAAAATTAGGGTTTGAATATTTTAATAATTAACTAATTAAGTTATTTTTTTTTAAAAATACAATAATAATATAAACAAATTTTAAATTAAATATAAATTAAATTAAAGTTTAGAAAATAAACTAGGGATTTGTTTTAGAAAATATGAGGTTATATATATTTAAATATTATTACTTGAATATAATTAGAATTAATTATAAAAACAAAATAATAAAACAAAGTAATGAGAAAATGAAATAAAAAAACTTACCTGGGCAGGGATTGAACCCATGCCCTAAGCCTTGCCTCCCCTGGACGCATACTGCTACCACCAAGCCAAACGCGCGCGTGTGATAATGTTTGGGGCAACAATTCGTTTATTATTAACCTGCAAAAACACAAAAAAATAAAACAAATCAAAATGGTCTGGGGGAATTCGAACCCAGGACCATTCGTTCACAGACCAATACACCAACCAACTGAGCTAACTGCGCGCGTTTGAAATTAAACCAACAATCAAACTATATATTTTAAAACACGTATTTGAATTTGATTTCAGCGCCAAAACTTCATCTTCTTCATCTAATTTCCTGCGAATTCTCCTTCAAAGTTTCCTGCGAATTTTCTTGCGTGTTCTTGAACCAGAAAACCTATGTTTTTGAATCATCAAGCAAACCACAATATTAATGCAAATTAACACCCTAGATCAATCACATGAAGTTTATACGTTATGGTCATGTTCTTAGAATTCATTTATCTTAAGTAAATCGTAAATTCCCAACTTGAGAACTCTAACCCTAACATTGATAGTTTTCGGTTTAGGGCACGATTCCTCAATGTTCTTGCCCAGAAATCATCTAAACATCACAACAAACAAGATTAACAACACAAAAACAATTTATAATAGCTAAATGAATGAAATCGAAAATTGAAAAAAGAGACGAAGAACATGAATTCAGTTTTCATGATTTAGTGCATGGATGGATAGTTTTATGATCCAGAAACACTCAGTGACCTTCAAGGAACGATTTGCAACCTTTATTTTGTCTTGAGAGTACCTCTAAATCCAAAACCGAATGTGACTTTTTTCTTGATATTTTGAAGTTTGAATGATATGTGTGGAGGCTGGAAATTCGTCCCCTTGTGCTTGCAGTGTCTTCAAGTATATATAAGGATTGAATTAGGTAAAAAAGAATGGGCTTTGTATCATGAAAATTGATTACTTGATTATGAAGAAATCTCTCATCCAAAAATATCAAAAAATCCAATATATCCTTACTATCTTGGTATAGCACGAATTTGGACATGAATAATTGGTCTTGAATGGTGTTTATGACCTTCTAGAATCACAATCTCTTCCAAATATATGATTTTCATATTTTATTTTAATTTAATTTGTATTTTAATGAATAAAATTCAAATAAATATCAAATAAAATATAAAAAAATCAGAAAATGTATGGGCTAGGTCGTGCTTAATGATATTGTAAAGTTTGGATGGCAATTTGGTGGGCTCATTTAGCAAAAATTGGTTTTAAGGCCTTATTTGCTTCATAAACTTCCCAAAAATTTCCCAACTTTGCAAGGGCACAAATCCTTCAATTTTAATGATATGAAGGTGTTCTTGGACATTTTGGAAATCTTAAAGAGTCCTCTAACCAACCTCTTTGATCTCATGTCCATATCTTTTACCATTCTCAAGTTATGCTCTTTGGAAGTTGTTGACTTTTTGTTGACTTTTAAAAGGACCTATAATGTCTTAGCTCATCCCTTCCAAATGAAGCATTTTTGGGCTTTGCTTGTGAGACACAAAGTTGTAGATAATTAAATTTCCTTCAAAATGAGCTTTGGATGGAAATTTTTTGATGAAACATGTGAAAGTTATAGCTGGTCAAAGTTCAGTTGACTTTTCTTGTGAAAACCTTAATTTAGAAACTCCTGATGCTTGATGATCTGAAATATCCTTGATGAATCATGATCAACCCTTGATCAAATGATGAAGTTTACTTCATATATTTGATGTTGGCAAAAAATCATGAAGTTTGACTTTGGTTTGACCACAGTTGACCTCAGTTTGACTTTTTAACTACTTTGACTGATTTTAACCTATCTGATCATCTGACTGAGCAAATCTTTTGGGAAAGTCTTGAAACCTGACATAGGGATTCTTGAACACATATAGGATGCTATTAAGCTCACTTGAAGTCTTGGAAGTCCATTTAGCCTGATGAAAGTCAAAACCCTAGTTTAAGATGCCTTGCTTAGGAGGATGCATTGTCTGAGGGAATTGTCAACTTTTCTGACTAATTGTGAACTTTGTGAACCTTGTGAACCTTGTGAGCTTCTTAGTACACAATGCCTTGTCTTGTGGAGGGCAAATTTTGGGGTGCAACAATGACAACTGGGGAAAGACAAATGATAATCTCTAATGCGTATGATTGAGCATGATGCGAATGATCATGATATGAAAATGCTGACTCTGGGGGAGACAAAGAGTTTTGACAAAGTTCAAGGGAGAGTAGGATCTCAACGCCAATACTTAGACGAGCAATATGAAAGATGCTAGGGGATGTCTTTGAACTTGGAACTCAATGCTTGGTCTAAGGATCCATCCAAGAGTGCTACCAGTTTTTAATCCTCTATGAGGGATTCCTATGATAATGGCATGAGAGTGTTGCTGCAAGCCAAATGTTTTTTTCGAGAAGACAAAATATATTTAATCTTTCTAAAGTCAAAGAAATTTGAAAGTTTTTTTTCCATATGTTTTCAAAACAAAAACAATTTCTAAAAATATTTGTCATTTTCAGAGTTAAATTGTAATCAAGTGATGACATTTTATATAACAAAAGAAAATAAGGAGCTGAGAGACAAATTTGAGGCAAAGGTTGTATTTCATTCAAGAATGGTAGCTTGCCAATAGCATAAGCTCCATGGAAAATTACAATTTGAAAATGGAAATGGGGAAAGATCTACATTGAATCCAAGGACCACTACAATCCCTAATGACTAAGACTGCCCAACACCTTGCTTATGACAAGAGCAACTAGACTGGTCTTCAATTATGATCTTCAGTAATGGTAAACACCATCTGATACAGTCAAATGCGTTTGTCCCTAACTTTTTCCTAGACCGCTCTTTCGGTTTTCAATCCACCGGGACGTTTTTTTTTCTTTCCTAAGCCACCCTTTCGGGTTTTCAACTTAGCGAGCTCTCATTTTTTTATCCCTAACTTTTGTCTGGATCTCCTTCATAGGTTTTGATCCACCGAGATACCCATTTTTGCTTAGGTCGTCATTTCTGGTTTTCGACCTATCGGGTTTTATTTAGGCATAATATTTTTTGATTGCATCAGAATTCACCGGGTGTTTAAGCTGTTCACCATACATAGTTGTGAGGATTAAGGAACCTTCGGAGAATGCCACCTTCACAACATATGTGCCTTCATAGTTATGACTCCACTTTCCACGCATGTCTTTGTGGACTAGCAAGATTTTCTTGAGTACAAAATCTCCTTCTTTGAATTCTCAGAGACAAACTTTCTTGTCAAACGCTCTATTGATGCACTTCTGGTACAACTGGCCATGGCACATGGCGGTCATTCTCTTTTCATCAATGAGGTTCAGTTGGTCATATCTGTTTTGGACCCACTCAGCTTCCTCCAGTTTGGTTTCCATCAAGATTCTCAAAGATGGTATCTCTACTTCAATAGGGAGAACTGCATCCATCCCATACACCAGAGAGAAAGGGGTTGCCCCTATTGAAGTGCGAACTGATGTTAAGTATCCGTGTAAAGCATACAGTAACATCTCATGCCAGTCTTTATAAGTCTTTACCATCTTTTGCAGGATCTTTTTGATGTTCTTGTTCGCAGCTTCAACAACTCCATTCATCTTTGGACGATACGGAGAAGAGTTATGATGTTCAATCTTGAATGTATCACACAACTTTTCATCGTTTTGGTGTTCAAATATGTCCCATTATCTGTGATGATTCAGCTTGGGATCCTATAACGACAGATAATTTGGTTCTTGATGAAGCGGGTAACCACTTGCTTTGTCACATTGGCGTAAAAAGCTGCTTCTACCCATTTGGTAAAGTAATCGATCGCAACCAAGATAAACCGGTGACCATTGGAAGCTTTAGGCTCAATTTCTCCTATCATATCAATGCCCCCATATTGAGAAAGACCAAGGCGATGATAAATCATTCAAAAGGGTTGGAGGTACATGCACCTTGTCGGCATAAATCTGGCATTTATGACACTTTCTGGCGTGTTTGAAACAATCTGATTCCATGGTCAACTAGAAGTAACCAACTCTCAAGATCTTCCTGGACATGGCATGTCTATTGGCATGTGTTCCAAATGATCCTTCATGGATTTCTCTGATCAATAAGTCTGCTTCGCGCATGTCCACACATCTGAGCAAAACCATATCATGATTTCTCTTGTAAAGCACATTGTTGCTGAGGAAAAACTTGGACGCCAATCTTCTTAGAGTCTTCTTGTCTAGAGTTGTTGCATCTGTTGGGTACTCCTGATCTTGCAAGTAGTTCTTAATGTCATAGAACCATGGTTTCTCATCAGTTTCTTCTTCGACCAGTAGATAGTAAGCTGGTGTAGTTCTTCGCTCGATTGTAATGAGTGGAGCTTCATTAAGAAATCTGACTTGAAACATAGAAGCAAACATAGCCAAGTAATCTGTTATTTGATTCTCTTCCCTTGGAACGTGATGGAAAGTAACTTCGTCAGAGTATTTGATCAATTCCACAATGTGGGCACGGTACGGGATCATTTTCTCATCACTAGTTTACCATTCATCTTTGACTTGGTAGATCACCAAAGATGAGTCTCCATATACTTCAAGGATCTTAATTCTGGTATCAATTGCAGATTCGATACCCAAAACACATGCTTCATACTCTGCGATGTTGTTTGTACATTCAAAACATAATCTGACTATAAAAGGAGTGTAGCCACCATTAGGATTCATCAAAATAACTCCTACACCATGCCCCATGTAATTGGAGGAACCATCAAACATCATCTTCCAACGAGAACCTGACTCTGGACTTTCATCTGGACCTGGAACTTCACAGTCCTTTATCAACATAATGTCCTTGTTTGGGAAATCAAACTTCAAAGGTTCGTAGTCTTCAACAGGTTGATCAGCAAGGTAATCACACAAAACACTACCTTGATAGACTTATGGGTTACATATTGGATGTCGTATTCAGATAACAACATGTGCCAACGGGCAAGTCTTTCGGTCAGAGCAGGCTTCTCAAAAATGTACTTTATTGGATCCATTTTCGAGATCAACAAAGTAGTGTGACAAATCATATACTGCCTGAGGCGTCTGGCAGCCCATGCTAAAGCACAAAAAGTCTTCTCTAGATGTGAATATCTGCTTTCACAATCTATAAACTTCTTGCTTAAGTAATAAATGGCATGTTCCTTACGACCAGTTTCGTCCTATTGGCCTAATACACAACCCATAGATCCTTCAAGTACAGTCAGATACATGAAGAGAGGCTTCCATGGAGTAGGTAGGATCAAGATAGGAGGTTTCTGTAGGTAAACCTTAATCTTCTCAAAAGCTTGTTGACAATCGGGATTCCACTCAATTGCTTGATCCTTTCGGAGCAACTTGAATAAGGGCTCACATGTAGTCGTCATGTTGGAGATAAATCTGGAGATGTAGTTCAATCTTCCAAGAAAACCTCTGACTTGATTTTCTGTTTTTGGAGCTAACATCTCTTGAATTGCTCTGACCTTATCTGGATCTACCTCGATTCCTTGCTGACTAACAATAAAACCAAGTAACTTTCCTGATCGGACACCAAAGGTACACTTAGTTGGATTCAGACGCAACTGAACTTTCTGAGGCGCTCGAATAACTTCAGGAGATGATTCAAATGATCCTCCTTACTCTATGATTTGGAAATCATATCATCCACGTAAACTTTTTATCTCTTTATGCATCATATCATAGAAAAGGGTGACTATTTCCCTCTGATAAGTGGCTCCTACATTTCTGAGACCAAATGGCATAACCTTGTAATAATAAGTGCCCCACGGTGTGATGAAGGTGGTCTTTTCCATATTGTCAGGATCCTTCTTGATCTGGTTATAACCTGAAAACCCATCCATGAAGTAGAAAACAACAAACTTATCAGTGTTGTTAACCAAAGTATCAATATGCGAAAGAGGGAAATCATCCTTTGGACTGGCTTTGTTCAAATCCCTATAGTCCACGCACATCCTAACCTTGCCAACCTTTTTAGGGACTGGCACGATGTTAGCTACCCACTCAGGGTACTTCGTAACTGCAAGGAATGCAACATCAAACTGTCTTTTGACCTCTTCTCGGATCTTCAGATCCATGTCTAGTCTTGTTCTACGGAGCTTTTGCTTTACTGGAGGACAATCTGGTTGAAGAGGCAACTTGTGGACCACTATGTCTGTGTCTAAGCCGGGCATATCCTGATATGACCATGCAAACACATCCACATACTCTCTGAGAAGCTTGACTTCCTTCTTGTCCTCATTAGTGTCAAGGTTTATGGTCTCTACCTGCTCCTTATGGGGCTGAAGATCTGTGTACTCATACTCCACCAATCTTGCCAGTTTCTCGGGAACATCAAATCTTCCTCACTTTAATCTTCCGCTTGGTAGATGGGCGAATCAAAGTTAGGAGAGAATATAGAGTCATTGGATTCAACATGGTTTTCATTTGTTCTGCATATGGGAATGATTTGCTTTTATTAAAAGTGAAAACAGAGAGATGCAAGAAAAACTTTTTTATCGGTTTTGAAAGATTGCCATTTTCTTTTAAAGGTGAAAAGAGAAAAAACAGTAAATAAAACAAAACAAGAATTTAACAAAATGCCTTCATTGATTAAATAACTTGAAAATGAGAAGGGGCCATACAAAATGATCCCATAGCCTTGGGCAGAGCTAGGGAACTTTGAAAACACTTAAAGAAAAACAACAAATTACTTTGACAATGGAAAAATATCTGGGATCTCAACTGCCTCCCAATTGTCCAAAGTTGTTTCACACTGATACACCAAACGATCCACATCTTCATCTTCAGAATCCCCATTAATTGCATTGACCTGATAACCGACACTGGAAAACACCTCTTGAATGGTCTTCGGATGTCCTTTAACGGAGGTTGACTCTCCTTCCTTCACATGAGTTGGTTTGTTACCCAACCTGTAGCGATCTAGCTTCTCATTGACTTCAATAACATCACCTCAATCTTCATGGCTTCCTTTTTCGATGGTGAAAATGGTACTCTTCAGCGATGCAAAAGATGGGATACCCTTCCCCTTTGGTTCCTCTACTTCCATAAGGACAACGGTGGCTATCTCAAGAGCTTGGAAAGCAGTTTCCAAAGCATCTTCATCAGCCTCAATATAGCTAAAGGAGGAAAGGTTGCTAACCATGAGATCTTCTTCCCCGGACACAGTTACCAGCTTATTATCGACCATGAACTTCATCTTCTGGTGTAGGGTAGAAGTGACTGCCCCAGCGGCATGAATCCACGGTCTTCCCATCAAACAACTGTAATTAGGGTTAATGTCCATAATTGAAAAGTTACTTTGAACACCTGTGGTCCAATCAAGATTGGTAGTTTCACTTCTCCAATAGCAGTCCTTCTCGACCCATCAAAAGCTTTTACAATCAGTGCACTGGGCCTCATCTCTGCCCCTTGATATGATAACTTAGCAAGCGTCCTTTTCGGCAAAACATTCAATGAAGATCTAGTGTCCACAAGAACTCTTGATAAAGTGTCTTCTTGGCATTTCAAAGATATATGAAGAGCACGATTATGGTGTAAACCATCTTTTGGAAGATCTTTCATACTGAAGCTAAGATTATTGCATGCAGTGATATTGGAAATGACACCATCAAACTGATTCACCGTTATATCACGTGTAACATGTGCTTGAGATAACAACTTCTGGAGAGCACTTCGATGAGCCGGCGAATGCATAAGAAGCGACAAGATAGATATTTTGGAAGGCGTTTGATGTAGCTGATCAATAACCTTATAATCACTCTTTTTAATGATTCTGAGAAATTCTGCATCCTCCTCTTCCAAGACCATCCTTTATCTTTGTTGGCAACAACGGGAATGACTTATTTGGGTGGCACAGGTGGGACTGTATTGACCTGCTGAGTATAAACACGACCACTACGAGTGAATTGACTTGCACCTGCTATGTCAGCACTAGCTACTTTCAAAGTTTCCTTCTGACCAGCCTATTCAATCTTCTGATGAACTCCTGTCGTGTCATACCTCCAAGGAATTTCTCTGATATTCTCATAAATGAAAGGGTTACTCCTTGGCTCAATCCTTGGTTCTGGTAAATTGAAAATTGGCACCACAGATTCTGGAATATTGAAGATGGGTTAAACTCCTGCAGATTCAAGCATGTTCAACACTGGTACTATGGTAGAATATGACTCTGGCAAGTTGAAGATAGGCTCAATCATTTCTACTTCACACAACTGCTCACTTGTAAGATACCCTGATTGATAAAAACTTGAAAATCTTTTAAGACCAGTTCACATCCCTTTGGACTATCAACACAAATTTCACAATTCTTATGACAGTTTTTCAACATACCCACCTCTACTAACTTCGCATGGAAGTCTCTAAGCGGGGTTTTGATCTCTGTGGCATCGAAAATCAAATCTTTGTTAGACTCATCGATAATGGCATTTATGGACCCATGCTTGGGTAAAGGATTATCTTTGACATTCGGACCAGCATTTCATAATGACAGAATGTTCTTGTCCATCAAATCCTTCACAACATACTTCAAAGCAATACAACTTTCCAAATCGTGTCCTGGAGAACCTTCATGGGATAAACTGTGGGCGTTTGGATTGTAATTTGGTGGGAGTGGATTTGGTGGAGGACCCATAAGCCTTGGAGTAACCAAACCTCTCTTCAGCAATGAAGGGTATAATTCAGTATAGGTCATAGGGATTCGAGGATTAGTAGGCCTTCCTCCTGGTCTTCTGTTATGAAAGTTGGAATTCAGATGAGGAGCTGGAGTCCTCAGTTGATAGGTTGAAGCATTGGGTGCTTGTTGATAGCCTGGAGTGTTGAGCACTGGTTGATAGGTTGGAACCACTGGAGTTGTTTGTTGATACATCGGTACTGCCAGAGTTGGATGATACATTGGAACCTATTGATTATACGATGGTTGAACTGCCGCCACATAGGGATGTTGAACCTACTGTGGTGGATGGGCATATTGTTGTTGAGCCACAGGTGGAGGCCTCTTCCAAAGCTGATTTCTCCTTCGACTCGTCATCACTGCATTTGTTTCGCCTTCTTTCTTTTTGTGGAAATTGCTGGTAAACTTCTTAGCATTGTTCCCACTATTGTTTATGGAGTTGCTGGATGCACCACTCATCTTACCATTCTTCAGGCCAAGTTCAACCTTGATTCCCACAACCACAAGATCAGATAAACTAGAAGTTATGCTTCCCACCATCCTTTCAAAGAATTCTGGTCGTACAATGTCAACAAACCAGTAAGCTAATTCTTTCTCAGTCAATGGGGGCTCTACTTGAGAAGCGGTCCCTCTCCACCTTTGAGCATATTCTTTAAAAGATTAAGAATCTCTCTGGGACATGCTCAGCAGTTGCCTCCTGTCAAGGGCAAGGTCCATATTGTACTTGTATTGTTGAATGAAGGTATCCGTTAGATCTTAGAAACAATAGATTTTTGACTGATCTAGAGTTAGATACCGCTTGGAGGAAATTCCTTTCAGACTATCCTGGAAGCAATGGATCATCAGTTTGTCATTGTCAACTTGTGCTGCCTTTCTCCGATAGTACATTAAAAGATGGATTTTAGGACACATTACACCTTCATACATATCAAAGGTGGGTGTCTTGAACTTGGGAGGTATTACTAGTCCAGACACAAGACACATCTCTCTGGCAGCAACACCAAAGATCTGGTCTGAATTTGTACAAACGCGAAAGATAGAGTCGCTAGCCAGACATTTTTATCCCGAATGATATGGTCTGAATTGCTGTGAAACCCAATTGAGAGGGAAGGATATGGTCTGAATTTGTACAAACGCGAAAGTGGCGCGGAAAAGGTAGAGTCGCTAGCCAGACATTTTTATCCCGAAGGAATGGGAAAGGTAATGTTGCACAAACCTAAGGAAGAAGGAAAGGACAAGGTCCTGCGAACCAAAGATCTGGGTTCGGGAGTCGGTTACAACCTGGGAAGGTATTAGCACCCCAGATCGTCCGTCGTACCCGACAGGATCCACGCTTGCTTGTTTGTTTCAAAGGGTAAAAGAATAAGATGTTGCTGAATAAAACTGCTGACTGGAAACTGGAACTGCAATGAAAGAGGGAATTGGAATTGACAAATGGAAATAGAAGGGGAAAATGTAGGGAAAATAAAAAGTGTGCTCGAACGGGCCCTACCCCGCTGCCTACGTACCTCATCGGGATAATGAGGATCAGAGTCGATGTAGTTCGCCTAACTAAGGCGGGAACTTTTTGCTTGTGTTTTTTATGCTGGAACTGCGTATGTCTATGCTCAGGTGTTGCAGGCTCGTCTGGTACGAGTGCGTTTACCGTCTTGCATGAAAGACAAGTCATCGCGAGTTCGCGTTATGAGTGAATGAGATGAGAAAAGAAGTTCCCGCAGGATAGTCACTTGTTATTTGTTTTTGTCTTTTATGAGAAATATTTTGAATTTGTTTGTGAACTGTCTTGTACTAAGACCTATCCATCGCGGGAATCATTTACACCTCGCCCCGAAACAGGACGCGTATAAACACTCCGCAACAAAGTCTCGTGTCGTACAAGATTGTTCGGTTTATCCTTAGATGTTTTATTATTTTCTTCATGAGGAAAGAAAGAATGACTCAAGTTGGAAAAGGGAAAATCTAATGGGAACTAAGACACACCCTAATTTTATTGATTTATTTACATGGGAAATCCTATGGTTTGTGGGGTTTTCTAAACCTAATGGAAAAAGCACCTAGAACTAATAGAATGCAACTTACTTTCTAAGGAAGATAAGTTGATTCTAAAGCCAAGGGAAGACCTAAAACAATATTAATCAACATACAAAAAAAATATTGAAATTAAATGACTAACTAGAATTCAAAGACAATTCAAATAAAGACATGAATTAAAATAGTCCTATTTATTTATTCTAATTCTAATTAAAAATGAAACTTAAGCCTAAATTCTAAACTAAGGTCATACCTAATATTTTTTCTTCTAAAAATAAAAATCTAAACTAGCCTAAGTCCACATTAAATTCTAAAATTAAATCTAAACTAAACTATTTTTTTATTTGAATTTAATATCAAGCCTAAACTAATTGAAATTGTATGTAACAAAGCCTAAGACTAAAAATCCTAAAAAATAGCAAAACCTCTGGAAAAATTATGAAAATTAATCTATAGGGTCCTAAGATTATCTATAACATGGTGCTAAAAGGAATCCTGAAAAATCATATTTTTGCTATGCCTAAAAATCGTCTATTTTCAACTAAGAATTATTCATTAATTTCTAAGGATTAAACCTCTAAACCTAAGATAAAATGAGCTAAAAAATCCGCTAAAATTACCCTAAGTACTACTATGAGTCCTCTAATTACAGTAAAAAGAATGGGCAAAAAAATAATAATTACTGGAAGATCAAAATATAAAATCTACAAATTTAGGTACAATTGAAGAAAATCTATTAAAAAACTAATTACAAGAAAAAACCAAATAAAATCAAAAATGCAGAAAAAAACAGAAAATAAAATGTCAATTATTTCTAATGGGGATTAAAAATCTATTCAATTTTTTATGGAATTTTCCTATTATTTTTACTATTTTTTTGAATTATTCTTTTTAACTATGTTATCTAAAGAAAAAAATCTAAAGGAAATAAGGAGGGGGTGAAAAGAGTATATTTTCTAGTTATTTTTTGTAACTGGGCTCAATAAAGGGGTGCAAATAGTAAGTGAGAGAAGCCCATTCGCAGGCTAGCCTAGGGGGTGTAGAAATGATTTTTGTTTATGTTGTTTTCTAAATGGGCTTAATACGGGGGTGTGATTAGCATATAGGTCATGAAAGGGTGCATGGATGAAATGATAGCCAAATTGGTCCAACCGGACGGTGACACATGTCACCGCCGGATTGGACCCTCAATCAAAACCTCATTCACGAAATTAACGGGGACGGTGGAGGATCAGATTATTATTACCCTTTATGACTTTTAATGGTGGCTTAATTGGTATTAAGATTCTTGATTGCCTATTAATCTCAATTAATCAAAATCTTAACTTTAAACAAAATCAAATAAAAATAAAACAAAACCAGAAACATTCTCTCTCTCTCTCACGTGTTTCATCTTTCCCTTTCACCTTCTTCCCCCCAACGAAAACCCTAGAATCCTTCCCTCCCCGAACGGCGCCGCCGCGGGTCATGGAGGAAGACAAATACTACCGTTGAACACCAACCTCTCCACCACGACCTAACCTCTTCCCCTACTAAAGATCCGAACCCTAACCCTCACCATCTCACATGAAACACTCATGATGATTCCAAGCGGAGGCCGCCACTTCTCAAATTGGTGTAATCAATCGAACCACGAAGACTATGCCATCGAAATCTCTACACAAGAATAACAGAAAGTCAATCGCACCTTAACGTTTTGCCGACGTGGATTTCTTCGTTTCGTCTTTGCTTATTCTGATGTCGTTGCGTGATTTTGGATTATTGATGATTACTCTTGATGCAGGAAGAGAAAGGCTTGCGGATTGCTTCTATGTTGGAGATCGACAAACTAACGATTCTTGGTGGAAGTCATGTATGAATCTGCGGTATCAGGATCAAGACGTTGACGAGGCGTTGATGAAGCGATGTCGTTGTGATGTTGAATGTGCAGGTTGCGAAAATGATTCGGAGATGATGAAATAGTGGTATTTTGAACCTATTGTTGATTGCTCTTCATTTTGTTTTTGTGATTGATTAGGTTGTATTCTGGTGGTTGATTTGTGGCTTCTTGCAGGTTCTTAATGAAGGTTGTTGAAGGTTGAAGATTGAAGAGGTTTGGAAAATAAGGAATTCGGGGAAAAAGAAGTAGTTGAAGAAGAAGAGGGATGAGGAAGCTGTAGGAGTTTGAAGGAGATTGGATTGATGGAGGCTTGAAGAAGAATGGTGAGAATTGGGATTCAGATTGGAGCAGCTGGAGGGGAGTGGTTCAGGAAATGGAAGAAAAGGATTCAGAGGAGATGAAAGGATTGGGTTGTTGAAGAAGGTTGAGAGAGAGAAAAGAGAGAAAAGAGAGAAAATGGTGGAGAGGTTGAAGAAGAAAAGGTTGGGAAGAAGAAGGATTTGGGAATTTGTGGAAGAATGGAAAAGGATTAAAGTGAGGGATTTTGGAAAAAATGGTGGAATGTTTGGAAAATTGTGGAAGAAGACGTGATTGAAGGAGAAGTTACTGATTTATAGAGAATGGTTTGAGGAATTTCAGATGAACTTTCCAGAAGAAGTCAGTTGTGAATTCAATTATGAATTTGGTTAGAAAAGAAGAAGTTAGAATTCTGGATTTTTTTATATTTTGTTATTGAGTTTTTGTGATTTCAGTTAGGGTCAGTTAGCATTAACTAATCTCTTATCCTTTCTACATATTTCAGTTTTAAGATGGAAGAGTGAGAGGATGAAGCGAGCTGGGGATCGAAGGCCAAGGGAGGTTTTCAGAACTTTTGTAGTTAATTTCATCTTGAACCATTCTCCTTAACCCCTATTTCTATTCTGAATCTTCTCTTTCTGTATTGGCTTTTTGTTTCTGAGTTCGGATTCGTACCTTCGTGATCTCTATGTCATTGTTGTCTTCTATGTTCCAATTTCTGTCTCAATGTGAATCTGAGTTTGAATGATGATATTAATTTTTATTTGCAGGTGTGGTTGAAATTCAGTTAGTTAAATATTTTTCCTGACTTTCTTCTATTATGGTCTCTGTTTCTTTTTGCAGGGTCAATTTTTTTATGCAAGTTTTGGATGAAGGGTGTTGAGCCTTGATGTTAATTGCCGAGTTCAAAGATTGATGAGGGGTTGTTCAGGTATGAGTTTCAGTTTCATCTATTCTTCTTCTTGATCTCGAATTGTTTCTTATCTCACTTTCTTCATCGTGAAACCTAATGTGAATTCGTGCGAATATTGTTGAAGATTGTTGCAGGTTAATGGCGATGAAGGTTGTTGATGACACAATGATGTTGAGGAAACTGGTTGAAGGCTATCCCTGTTCTGATGAGATTGATGAGGTTGAATAATGGAGAAAGCTGATTTGCCGTGTTCGCTTAATCGACAACAGAAACGCATCACTAAGGTATGCGTTCTTCGGTTCATTCTGCTTCTTGGTTTTTGAATCATTTCTGCTCATGTTGGTGCGATCGGTGCAATGCGTCAACATTGTTGCTAAACCGTCTCTTTCTTCTAATTTGATGCAGAGTGATGGAAGATTGTGAAGGAAAAATGAAGAACATTGATGATGAAGTGCGCTGATTCCGAATCCATGTTGATAAAGAATGGATGAAGATTGGTGGATTTTGGAGATGGTTGATGAAGAATTATGTTGGGAAAAGAAATGATGAATGATGCAGGGACCCCATTAGAAATTTGTGATGACTTATCCTCTAAATTTTTCTTTCATCTGTTTGTATTGTAACTGAGTTGCTGTAACTGAGTCCTGAATTTTTGTGAATTTACGTTCTGTGATTTTTCATCAGTTGGTGTGTATAAGGAACGTTATCTCCTTTAATTTTTCAAATGCTGCTTCTGTTTTTTTTAGATGATGATGACGTTTCACTGACCCTGAATCCTGTAATCCCCCTCAACATAAACTTAAGATTCTATAACTCCATGCACTTAGTCAAATTAATCGAACAACTTTTACTCACAACTCTAGTTAGCTATACAAAAAGTGGGTCATCAAAAGTTCAATAAATCCCATTAAGAAAATATTAATGCATGACCGATTCATAGAAATATCAAAACGAATGGGTTTCGTAGTTGTGCATATCGGCTCACGGGAATGGGTAAAAACTCGGACAATGAATATGGAAAAAAAAGAGAAAGATATTGGTTTAATCGGCTTGGACAATTTGGACTTTTAAAAGGAGTTTATGGATTTATTTGGGTGGTGGATCAAAATGAGTATAATTGAAAAATTGGATGAATGGGTGCAAAAAATTAAAATAGAGATGGACATATAAACTTGAATAGAGGTGAGAACTTGAATCCTGAGAAAAAACTTCTAATGCACCCTTTGGATCACATCGTACTGAACACAAAATCAATTGACAAATAAAAATCAAAGGGATCAGTCATGAACGAAGCTGGTCTTTCACATATCTCGAATGTACTTGGATTATACCACATAGACTAAGTCTTTGCCATAATTTGCTCCATAATTAATTATGGAATCCTTTGGATGATCATTGATGAAGAAAATAACTTGGGATACTGGAGAGAGATAAACCATAATCCAAGTCACGATGCCTTGATTCAACGTTTCTGACCAATACTCTTAAATAATGTACCTTAGAAATGATCCTCTGAATAGGAGCGTTCAAGTCACCAAGAACACTTAGGTCTCATGCCTTGGGAACTCAATGAAATGCGTGCTACGAGTATTATGACCCAATGCAAAATGCAGACGAACATGAAGCGAAAAGCCAATCAAGGTAAAAAGAATGAGGGCAAATTTTGAGGTATTACAGCTGCCCTTATTCAATCAACTGCAGACTTGAATGGATAATTGCAACAACTTTTAGACGTTCAAGGTATGGAGTGATTGAATACTCGAATAAAACCTGAAAATTTGCACACTGAGGGCAACATAAATGCCATCTGCCCATTTATTTATTTATATATTTTTTGATTTTGACCTCTGAATAGGTAGCGAAAATAGAACCAGGTGGAAATATGCTGGGAAGAATGCCATCCTCGAATGACCACTTACACGGGATCCTCGGATCCAGTACTAAAACCATCCTTGAATAGAAACACAATGGTATACCGGCCTCAGGCGATAACCATCAACAACAAAGACTGACTTCGGACAGACTTTGCTAAAGAGACAAACTGACCTCAATCAATAAGCTCAGAAAGTGCACTATTATCCTCGAATAATAGCCACAAACAAGACCAACCGCAGAAGGACTTGAAGAAAAGAAATGCCATCCTCGGATGACAATTCAAAAGATCCTCGGATCTAACAAGAAACCATCCTCGAATGGAGACGCAAAGGTATACCAACCTCGACTGATAACCAAACATAAAGATGACCTCAAACAGACTTTGCAAAAGAGACAAACGTACCCCGATCAATAAGCTCAAAAAGGTGAACTACTATCCTCGAACAATAGCCACAAACAAGACCAACCGCAGGAGGACTTGAAGAAAAGAAATACCATCCTCGAATGACAAATCAAAAGATCCTTGTATCTAACACGAAACCATCCTCGAATGGAGACGCAAAGGTATACCAGCCGCAGGCTGATAACCAAACACAAAGCTGACCTCAGACAGACTTTGCAAAAGAGACAAATTGACCTCGATCAATAAGCTCAAAAAGGTGAACTATTATCCTCGAATAATAGCCACAAACAAGAACAACCGCAGGAGGACTTGAAGAAAAGAAGTGCCATCCTCGAATGACAAATCAAAAGATCCTCGGATATAACACGAAACCATCCTCGAATGGAGACGCAAAGGTATACCAGCCGCAGGCTGATAACCAAACACAAAGCTGACCTCAGACAGACTTTGCAAGAGACAAACTGACCTCGATCAATAAGCTCAAAAAGTGCAATATTATCCTCGAATAATAGCCACAAACAAGACCAACTGCAGAAGGACTTGAAGAAAAGAAATGCCATCCTCGGATGACAATTCAAAAGATCCTTGGATCTAACACGAAACCATCCTCGAATGGAGACGCAAAGGTATACCAGCCTCGACTGATAACCAAACACAAAGTTGACCTCAGACAGACTTTGCAAAAGAGACAAACTGACCTCGATCAATAAGCTCAAAAAGGTGAACTACTATCCTCGAATAATAGCCACAAACAAGACCAACCACAGGAGGACTTGAAGAAAAGAAATGTCATCCTCGAATGACAAATCAAAAGATCCTCAGATCTAACATGAAACCATCCTCGAATGGAGACGCAAAGGTATACCAACCTCGACTAATAACCAAACACAAAGCTGACCTCAGACAGACTTTGCAAAAGAGACAAACTGACCTCGATCAATAAGATCAAAAAGGTGAACTACTATCCTCGAATAATAGCCACAAACAAGACCAACCGCAGGAGGACTTGAAGAAAAGAAATGCCATCCTCGAATGACAAATCAAAAGATCCTCGGATCTAACACGAAACCATCCTCGAATGGAGACGCAAAGGTATACCAGCCGCAGGCTGATAACCAAACACAAAGCTGACCTCAGACAGACTTTGCAAAAGAGACAAACTGACCTCGATCAATAAGCTCAAAAAGTGCACTATTATCCTCGAATAATAGCCACAAACAAGACCAACCGCAGAAGGACTTGAAGAAAAGAAATGCCATCCTCGGATGACAATTCAAAGGATCTTCGGATCTAACACGAAACCATCCTCGAATGGAGACGCAAAGGTATACCAGCCTCGACTGATAACCAAACACAAAGTTGACCTCAGACAGACTTTGCAAAAGAGACAAACTGACCTCGATCAATAAGCTCAAAAAGGTGAACTACTATCCTCGAATAATAGCCACAAACAAGACCAACCGCAGGAGGACTTGAAGAAAAGAAATGCCATCCTCGAATGACAAATCAAAAGATCCTCGGATCTAACACGAAACCATCCTCGAATGGAGACGCAAAGGTATACCAGCCTCGACTGATAACCAAACACAAAGCTGACCTCAGACAGACATTGCAAAAGAGACAAATTGACCTCGATCAATAAGCTCAAAAAGGTGAACTACTATCCTCGAATAATAGCCACAAACAAGACTAACCGCAGGAGGACTTGAAGAAAAGAAATGCCATCCTCGAATGACAAATCAAAAGATCCTCGGATTTAACACGAAACCATCCTCGAATGGAGACGCAAAGGTATACCAGCCGCAGGCTGATAACCAAACACAAAGTTGACCTCAGACAGACTTTGCAAAAGAGAGAAACTGACCTCGATCAATAAGCTCAAAAAGTGCACTATTATCCTCGAATAATAGCCACAAACAAGACCAACCGCAGAAGGACTTGAAGAAAAGAAATGCCATCCTCGAATGACAATTCAAAAGATCCTCGGATCTAACACGAAATCATCCTCGAATGGAGACGCAAAGGTATACCAGCCTCGACTGATAACCAAACACAAAGCTGACCTCAGACAGACTTTGCAAAAGAGACAAACTGACCTCGATCAATAAGCTCAAAAAGGTGAACTACTATCCTCGAATAATAGCCACAAACAAGACCAACCGCAGGAGGACTTGAAGAAAAGAAATGCCATCCTCGAATGACAAATCAAAAGATCCTCGGATCTAACACGAAACCATCCTCGAATGGAGACGCAAAGGTATACCAGCCGCAGGCTGATAACCAAACACAAAGCTGACCTCAGACAGACTTTGCAAGAGAGAAACTGACCTCGATCAATAAGCTCAAAAAGTGCACTATTATCCTCGAATAATAGCCACAAACAAGACCAACCGCAGAAGGACCTGAAGAAAAGAAATGCCATCCTCGGATGACAATTCAAAAGATCCTCGGATCTAACACGAAACCATCCTCGAATGGAGACGCAAAGGTATACCAGCCTCGACTGATAACCAAACACAAAGTTGACCTCAGACAGACTTTGCAAAAGAGACAAACTGACCTCGATCAATAAGCTCAAAAAGGTGAACTACTATCCTCGAATAATAGCCACAAACAAGACCAACCACAGGAGGACTTGAAGAAAAGAAATGTCATCCTCGAATGACAAATCAAAAGATCCTCAGATCTAACATGAAACCATCCTCGAATGGAGACGCAAAGGTATACCAACCTCGACTAATAACCAAACACAAAGCTGACCTCAGACAGACTTTGCAAAAGAGACAAACTGACCTCGATCAATAAGATCAAAAAGGTGAACTACTATCCTCGAATAATAGCCACAAACAAGACCAACCGCAGGAGGACTTGAAGAAAAGAAATGCCATCCTCGAATGACAAATCAAAAGATCCTCGGATCTAACACGAAACCATCCTCGAATGGAGACGCAAAGGTATACCAGCCTCGACTGATAACCAAACACAAAGCTGACCTCAGACAGACTTTGCAAAAGAGACAAACTGACCTCGATCAATAAGCTCAAAAAGGTGAACTAATATCCTCGAATAATAGCCACAAAAAGGACCAACCACAGGAGGACTTGAAGAAAAGAAATGCCATCCTCGAATGACAAATCAAAAGATCCTCGGATCTAACACGAAACCATCCTCGAATGGAGACACAAAGGTATACTAGCCGCAGGCTGATAACCAAACACAAAGCTGACCTCAGACAGACTTTGCAAAAGAGACAAACTGACCTCGATCAATAAGCTCAAAAAGTGCACTATTATCCTCGAATAATAGCCACAAACAAGACCAACCGCAGAAGGACCTGAAGAAAAGAAATGCCATCCTCGGATGACAATTCAAAAGATCCTCGGATCTAACACGAAATCATCCTCGAATGGAGACGCAAAGGTATACCAGCCTCGACTGATAACCAAACACAAAGCTGACCTCAGACAGACTTTGCAAAAGAGACAAACTGACCTCGATCAATAAGCTCAAAAAGGTGAACTACTATCCTCGAATAATAGCCACAAACAAGACTAACCACAGGAGGACTTGAAGAAAAGAAATGTCATCCTCGAATGACAAATCAAAAGATCCTCAGATCTAACATGAAACCATCCTCGAATGGAGACGCAAAGGTATACCAGCCTCGACTAATAACCAAACACAGAGCTGACCTCAGACAGACTTTGCAAAAGAGACAAACTGACCTCGATCAATAAGCTCAAAAAGGTGAACTACTATCCTCGAATAATAGCCACAAACAAGACCAACCGCAGGAGGACTTGAAGAAAAGAAATGCCATCCTCGAATGACAAATCAAAAGATCCTCGGATCTAACACGAAACCATCCTCGAATGGAGACACAAAGGTATACTAGCCGCAGGCTGATAACCAAACACAAAGCTGACCTCAGACAGACTTTGCAAAAGAGACAAACTGACCTCGATCAATAAGCTCAAAAAGTGCACTATTATCCTCGAATAATAGCCACAAACAAGACCAACCGCAGAAGGACTTGAAGAAAAGAAATGCCATCCTCGGATGACAATTCAAAGGATCTTCAGATCTAACACGAAACCATCCTCGAATGGAGACGCAAAGGTATACCAGCCTCGACTGATAACCAAACACAAAGTTGACCTCAGACAGACTTTGCAAAAGAGACAAACTGACCTCGATCAATAAGCTCAAAAAGGTGAACTACTATCCTCGAATAATAGCCACAAACAAGACCAACCGCAGGAGGACTTGAAGAAAAGAAATGCCATCCTCGAATGACAAATCAAAAGATCCTCGGATCTAACACGAAACCATCCTCGAATGGAGACGCAAAGGTATACCAGCCTCGACTGATAACCAAACACAAAGCTGACCTCAGACAGACATTGCAAAAGAGACAAATTGACCTCGATCAATAAGCTCAAAAAGGTGAACTACTATCCTTGAATAATAGCCACAAACAAGACCAACCGCAGGAGGACTTGAAGAAAAGAAATTCCATCCTCGAATGACAAATCAAAAGATCCTCGGATCTAACACGAAACCATCCTCGAATGGAGACGCAAAGGTATACCAGCCGCAGGCTGATAACCAAACACAAAGTTGACCTCAGACAGACTTTGCAAAAGAGAGAAACTGACCTCGATCAATAAGCTCAAAAAGTGCACTATTATCCTCGAATAATAGCCACAAACAAGACCAACCGCAGAAGGACCTGAAGAAAAGAAATGCAATCCTCGGATGACAATTCAAAAGATCCTCGTATCTAACACGAAATCATCCTCGAATGGAGACGCAAAGGTATACCAGCCTCGACTGATAACCAAACACAAAGCTGACCTCAGACAGACTTTGCAAAAGAAACAAATTGACCTCGATCAATAAGCTCAAAAAGGTGAACTACTATCCTCGAATAATAGCCACAAACAAGACCAACCACAGGAGGACTTGAAGAAAAGAAATGTCATCCTCGAATGACAAATCAAAAGATCCTCAGATCTAACATGAAACCATCCTCGAATGGAGACGCAAAGGTATACCAGCCTCGACTAATAACCAAACACAAAGCTGACCTCAGACAGACTTTGCAAAAGAGTCAAACTGACCTCGATCAATAAGCTCAAAAAGGTGAACTACTATCCTTGAATAATAGCCACAAACGAGACCAACCGCAGGAGGACTTGAAGAAAAGAAATGCCATCCTCGAATGACAAATCAAAAGATCCTCCGATCTAACACGAAACCATCCTCGAATGGAGACACAAAGGTATACCATCCGCAGGCTGATAACCAAACACAAAGCTGACCTCAGACAGACTTTGCAAAAGAGACAAACTGACCTCGATCAATAAGCTCAAAAAGGTGAACTACTATCCTCGAATAATAGCCACAAACAAGACCAACCGCAGGAGGACTTGAAGAAAAGAAATGCCATCCTCGAATGACAAATCAAAAGATCCTCAAATCTAACACGAAACCATCCTCGAATGGAGACGCAAAGGTATACCAGCCTCGACTGATAACCAAACACAAAGCTGACCTCAGACAGACTTTGCAAAAGAGACAAATTGACCTCGATCAATAAGCTCAAAAAGGTGAACTACTATCCTCAAATAATAGCCACAAACAAGACCAACCGCAGGAGGACTTGAAGAAAAGAAATGCCATCCTCGAATGACAAATCAAAAGATCCTCGGATTTAACACGAAACCATCCTCGAATGGAGACGCAAAGGTATACCAGCCGCAGGCTGATAACCAAACACAAAGTTGACCTCAGACAGACTTTGCAAAAGAGAGAAACTGACCTCGATCAATAAGCTCAAAAAGTGCACTATTATCCTCGAATAATAGCCACAAACAAAACCAACCGCAGAAGGACTTGAAGAAAAGAAATGCCATCCTCGAATGACAATTCAAAAGATCCTCGGATCTAACACGAAATCATCCTCGAATGGAGACGCAAAGGTATACCAGCCTCGACTGATAACCAAACACAAAGCTGACCTCAGACAGACTTTGCAAAAGAGACAAACTGACCTCAATCAATAAGCTCAAAAAGGTGAACTATTATCCTCGAATAATAGCCACAAACAAGACCAACCGCAGGAGGACTTGAAGAAAAGAAATGCCATCCTCGAATGACAAATCAAAAGATCCTCGGATCTAACACGAAACCATCCTCGAATGGAGACGCAAAGGTATACCAGCCGCAGGCTGATAACCAAACACAAAGCTGACCTCAGACATACTTTGCAAGAGAGAAACTGACCTCGATCAATAAGCTCAAAAAGTGCACTATTATCCTCGAATAATAGCCACAAACAAGACCAACCGCAGAAGGACCTGAAGAAAAGAAATGCCATCCTCGGATGACAATTCAAAAGATCCTCGGATCTAACACGAAACCATCCTCGAATGGAGACGCAAAGGTATACCAGCCTCGACTGATAACCAAACACAAAGCTGACCTCAGACAGACTTTGCAAAAGAGACAAACTGACCTCGATCAATAAGCTCAAAAAGGTGAACTACTATCCTCGAATAATAGCCACAAACAAGACCAACAACAGGAGGACTTGAAGAAAAGAAATGTCATCCTCGAATGACAAATCAAAAGATCCTCAGATCTAACATGAAACCATCCTCGAATGGAGACGCAAAGGTATACCAGCCTCGACTAATAACCAAACACAAAGCTGACCTCAGACAGACTTTGCAAAAGAGACAAACTGACCTCGATCAATAAGCTCAAAAAGGTGAACTACTATCCTCGAATAATAACCACAAACAAGACCAACCGCAGGAGGACTTGAAGAAAAGAAATGCCATCCTCGAATGACAAATCAAAAGATCCTCGGATCTAACACGAAACCATCCTCGAATGGAGACACAAAGGTATACCAGCCGCAGGCTGATAACCAAACACAAAGCTGACCTCAGACAGACTTTGCAAAAGAGACAAACTGACCTCGATCAATAAGCTCAAAAAGTGCACTATTATCCTCGAATAATAGCCACAAACAAAACCAACCGCAGAAGGACTTGAAGAAAAGAAATGCCATCCTCGAATGACAATTCAAAAGATCCTCGGATCTAACACGAAATCATCCTCGAATGGAGACGCAAAGGTATACCAGCCTCGACTGATAACCAAACACAAAGCTGACCTCAGACAGACTTTGCAAAAGAGACAAACTGACCTCAATCAATAAGCTCAAAAAGGTGAACTATTATCCTCGAATAATAGCCACAAACAAGACCAACCGCAGGAGGACTTGAAGAAAAGAAATGCCATCCTCGAATGACAAATCAAAAGATCCTCGGATCTAACACGAAACCATCCTCGAATGGAGACGCAAAGGTATACCAGCCGCAGGCTGATAACCAAACACAAAGCTGACCTCAGACATACTTTGCAAGAGAGAAACTGACCTCGATCAATAAGCTCAAAAAGTGCACTATTATCCTCGAATAATAGCCACAAACAAGACCAACCGCAGAAGGACCTGAAGAAAAGAAATGCCATCCTCGGATGACAATTCAAAAGATCCTCGGATCTAACACGAAACCATCCTCGAATGGAGACGCAAAGGTATACCAGCCTCGACTGATAACCAAACACAAAGCTGACCTCAGACAGACTTTGCAAAAGAGACAAACTGACCTCGATCAATAAGCTCAAAAAGGTGAACTACTATCCTCGAATAATAGCCACAAACAAGACCAACAACAGGAGGACTTGAAGAAAAGAAATGTCATCCTCGAATGACAAATCAAAAGATCCTCAGATCTAACATGAAACCATCCTCGAATGGAGACGCAAAGGTATACCAGCCTCGACTAATAACCAAACACAAAGCTGACCTCAGACAGACTTTGCAAAAGAGACAAACTGACCTCGATCAATAAGCTCAAAAAGGTGAACTACTATCCTCGAATAATAGCCACAAACAAGACCAACCGCAGGAGGACTTGAAGAAAAGAAATTCCATCCTCGAATGACAAATCAAAAGATCCTCGGATCTAACACGAAACCATCCTCGAATGGAGACACAAAGGTATACCAGCCGCAGGCTGATAACCAAACACAAAGCTGACCTCAGACAGACTTTGCAAAAGAGACAAACTGACCTCGATCAATAAGCTCAAAAAGTGCACTATTATCCTCGAATAATAGCCACAAACAAGACCAACCGTAGAAGGATTTGGAGAAAAGAAATTCCATCCTCGGATGACAATTCAAATGATCTTCGGATCTAACACGAAACCATCCTCGAATGGAGACGCAAAGGTATACCAGCCTCGACTAATAACCAAACACAAAGCTGTCCTCAGACAGACTTTGCAAAAGAGACAAACTGACCTCGATCAATAAGCTCAAAAAGGTGAACTACTATCCTCGAATAATAGCCACAAACAAGACCAACCGCAGGAGGACTTGAAGAAAAGAAATGCCATCCTCGAATGACAAATCAAAAGATCCTCAAATCTAACACGAAACCATCCTCGAATGGAGACGCAAAGGTATACCAGCCTCGAATGATAACCAAACACAAAGCTGACCTCAGACAGACTTTGCAAAAGAGACAAATTGACCTCGATCAATAAGCTCAAAAAGGTGAACTACTATCCTCGAATAATAGCCACAAACAAGACCAACCGCAGGAGGACTTGAAGAAAAGAAATGCCATCCTCGAATGACAAATCAAAAGATCCTCGGATTTAACACGAAACCATCCTCGAATGGAGACGCAAAGGTATACCAGCCGCAGGCTGATAACCAAACACAAAGTTGACCTCAGACAGAATTTGCAAAAGAGAGAAACTGACCTCGATCAATAAGCTCAAAAAGTGCACTATTATCCTCGAATAATAGCCACAAACAAGACCAACCGCAGAAGGACTTGAAGAAAAGAAATGCCATCCTCGAATGACAATTCAAAAGATCCTCGGATCTAACACGAAATCATCCTCGAATGGAGACGCAAAGGTATACCAGCCTCGACTGATAACCAAACACAAAGCTGACCTCAGACAGACTTTGCAAAAGAGACAAACTGACCTCAATCAATAAGCTCAAAAAGGTGAACTACTATCCTCGAATAATAGCCACAAACAAGACCAACCGCAGGAGGACTTGATGAAAAGAAATGCCATCCTCGAATGACAAATCAAAAGATCCTCGGATCTAACACGAAACCATCCTCGAATGGAGACGCAAAGGTATACCAGCCGCAGGCTGATAACCAAACACAAAGCTGACCTCAGACATACTTTGCAAGAGAGAAACTGACCTCGATCAATAAGCTCAAAAAGTGCACTATTATCCTCGAATAATAGCCACAAACAAGACCAACCGCAGAAGGACCTGAAGAAAAGAAATGCCATCCTCGGATGACAATTCAAAAGATCCTCGGATCTAACACGAAACCATCCTCGAATGGAGACGCAAAGATATACCAGCCTCGACTGATAACCAAACACAAAGCTGACCTCAGACAGACTTTGCAAAAGAGACAGACTGACCTCGATCAATAAGCTCAAAAAGGTGAACTACTATCCTCGAATAATAGCCACAAACAAGACCAACCACAGGAGGACTTGAAGAAAAGAAATGTCATCCTCGAATGACAAATCAAAAGATCCTCAGATCTAACATGAAACCATCCTCGAATGGAGACGCAAAGGTATACCAGCCTCGACTAATAACCAAACACAAAGCTGACCTCAGACAGACTTTGCAAAACATACAAACTGACCTCGATCAATAAGCTCAAAAAGGTGAACTACTATCCTCGAATAATAGCCACAAATAAGACCAACCGCAGGAGGACTTGAAGAAAAGAAATGCCATCCTCGAATGACAAATCAAAAGATCCTCGGATCTAACACGAAACCATCCTCGAATGGAGACACAAAGGTATACCAGTCGCAGGCTGATAACCAAACACAAAGCTGACCTCAGACAGACTTTGCAAAAGAGACAAACTGACCTCGATCAATAAGCTCAAAAAGTGCACTATTATCCTCGAATAATAGCCACAAACAAGACCAACCACAGAAGGACTTGGAGAAAAGAAATTTCATCCTCGGATGACAATTCAAAGGATCTTCGGATCTAACACGAAACCATCCTCGAATGGAGACGCAAAGGTATACCAGCCTCGACTAATAACCAAACACAAAGCTGTCCTCAGACAGACTTTGCAAAAGAGACAAACTGACCTCGATCAATAAGCTCAAAAAGGTGAACTACTATCCTCGAATAATAGCCACAAACAAGACCAACCGCAGGAGGACTTGAAGAAAAGAAATGCCATCCTCGAATGACAAATCAAAAGATCCTCGGATCTAACACGAAACCATCCTCGAATGGAGACGCAAAGGTATACCAGCCTCGACTGATAACCAAACACAAAGCTGACCTCAGACAGACTTTGCAAAAGAGACAAATTGACCTCGATCAATAAGCTCAAAAAGGTGAACTACTATCCTCGAATAATAGCCACAAACAAGACCAACCGCAGGAGGACTTTAAGAAAAGAAATGCCATCCTCGAATGACAAATCAAAAGATCCTCGGATTTAACACGAAACCATCCTCGAATGGAGACGCAAAGGTATACCAGCCGCAGGCTGATAACCAAACACAAAGTTGACCTCAGACAGACTTTGCAAAAGAGAGAAACTGACCTCGATCAATAAGCTCAAAAAGTGCACTATTATCCTCGAAAAATAGCCACAAACAAGACCAACCGCAGTAGGACTTGAGGAAAAGAAATGCCATCCTCGAATGACAATTCAAAAGATCCTCGGATCTAACACGAAATCATCCTCGAATGGAGACGCAAAGGTATACCAGCCTCGACTGATAACCAAACACAAAGCTGACCTCAGACAGACTTTGCAAAAGAGACAAACTGACCTCGATCAATAAGCTCAAAAAGGTGAACTACTATCCTCGAATAATAGCCACAAACAAGACAAACCGCAGGAGGACTTGAAGAAAAGAAATGCCATCCTCGAATGACAAATCAAAAGATCCTCGGATCTAACACGAAACCATCCTCGAATGGAGACGCAAAGGTATACCAGCCTCGAATGATAACCAAACACAAAGCTGACCTCAGACAGACTTTGCAAAAGAGACAAACTGACCTCGATCAATAAGCTCAAAAAGGTGAACTAATATCCTCGAATAATAGCCACAAACAAGACCAACCACAGGAGGACTTGAAGAAAAGAAATCCCATCCTCGAATGACAAATCAAAAGATCCTCGGATCTAACACGAAACCATCCTCGAATGGAGACGCAAAGGTATACCAGCCTCGACTGATAACCAAACACAAAGCTGACCTCAGACAGACTTTGCAAAAGAGACAAACTGACCTCGATCAATAAGCTCAAAAAGTGGACTACTATCCTCGAATAATAGCCACACAAAACAACAAGACCAACCTCGGAAGGGCTTGAAGAAAAGAAATGCCATCCTCGAATGACAATCCAAAAGATCCTCGGATCTAACACGAAACCATCCTCAAATGGAGATGCAAAGGTATACCGGCCACAGGAGGTAACTAGAAACAAAGAAAATAGGACAAGATGGAGTGGGATCGTTGTACATAAACGAGAGCCCACGAAAACAGGACCGTTGTACAAAACGGGAACCTGCGACGCGACTGTTGTACCAAACAAGACGCGGAATAAGTGACAAACATTGACTTGAAAAGACAAGGATGTCTAAGAAGTGATATTGGTATCCTCCGTGCAGAGTACTTTCAGGTTGAGAAGATATTCGTAATATACCTCAAAACTGGCCCATGCTGGTATGCATATGTTTCGATTTATGGCGTAATGCTCCATGACGATGGAAATGCTACGCTTTGGAGGATGCACATGCAACGATGATTGTGCATATGCAAATGCAAAGAGATCTCCTGACAAGAAGACTGCAGGTATCCCAGATAGCTTGACTGGGGAGAAACAATGATCACTGCATTGATCTGGTTCATCCTGATGAGGAGGAAACAACTATGCGGGGAAAGCTGTTAATAATTCACCGGCTCTGAACAACCGCCACTGCCAAAAATAAATTGGACTTTGAGATTGGAGTGCCAAGACCCTGCTGGAGATGGACTATTCTTGAACTCTGGTGGGGAAGTGAGGACCCCCTGGCTTGGCTGAGAACCAAAGGCATGATATTGCTGAGGAAGCAACTGCCGGGGAGGCAAAACACTCCTTATACTGCTGAGAATTGCCCCTGTCCGAAGGGAAGTTTCTGCTTGGGGATGACACCCACATTCTGCTACCTTGCTGGGAGAAATTTCAATTCCCACTTGGCTGGGGATGATTGGAGACACCCTGGGAGACACTTGTTTCTGTTCAAACAAAAGGGGATGCTCCTCCTGGATAATTGTTGTTAGCTTTAATAGTAACACCAGTACCTGTACCTACATGAACACAATCAATAGTACCTGCAACATAGAGCGTTAGTTTGGAACCTGCTTGCCTCAGGCTCATAGTATGAATTATTATATGGGCATCTCGACACCCTTTCAGAGTTGTATTAAATGTTTCTATTCTCCTGCACGAGTTATAAAGCATTCAAAAGTTCACAACACAATGTAAATCACAACTTGCTAGACGTTTCACAACCAATCAATGCTAGATGAAAAAAAAAAAGCAAAAAAGAAGAAGCAAAATAGTCAAACTGACTGAAGTTGAATTCTTATTGATTTGGAAAGGTAGCCCTGAATAGGCAATACAAAGGAAGCATTTCCCTGGAAAGAGGAAACAACTAAAAAAGAAAAACAAACTATCCTATTGGCAATGTGAGAAGTGAATCTCATCAAGTCTCAACCCATTTATGACTCGTATGTCTCCAAGATGCTCCGCTCGCTCTGCCTCTTGAGAAAAAGTAAGTGAACTGATCTTCAACCCTTAGGATAGCCTCAACTGTAGGTAGGTCATGGATCTCGCAGATCGCAGTCGTTCGTGTTAATCCCTCTTTTGCGTGGATCGCCTTTTCAGGTTTTCAATCCACCGGGATACCCTTTTTTTCCTGAGTTGTCCAATGTGGCTTTTCAACTCAGCGGGTGTACATTTTTTTTCAAGATTTCCCTAACTTTTGCCTGAACCTTTTATTCTGTTTTTGGCTCGCCGGGATGCCCATTTTTGCCTGGATCTTTATTCTGTTTTTATCTAGCGGGTATTTTTACACGAAGTATTTTCTTACTGCGTCTGTGTTGACAGGGGATTGGAAGTCTTCTCCGTCCATGGTTGTCAGCATTAAGGCTCCGCCTGAGAAAACCTTTTTAACCACGAACGGTCCTTCATAGTTGGGTGTCCACTTGCCCCTGTGATCGTTGTGAGGAGGATGAATCCTTTTCAGCACTAAGTCTCCTGGCGTGTACCTATGTGGTCGCACCTTCTTGTCAAAAGCCTGCTTCATCCGTCGCTGATACAACTGTTGATGGGCTAAAGACGTGTCTACTTATGCGTCTAGCGGTATCTTACTGCAAGTGCACAGCCTATCGAAGTAATATTTAAGATTATCGATCCACAGGGATTCTATGGTTACTTAGTGCTAGATGAACTTTCTAGTTTAGCTAAGGCGAATGGTTGTCACGATTTTTTGTTGGTTTTTAAGACTATTAAAGGCGGAGTAAAATTTAAGTTTTAATTAAGTAATTCTAAGG
Organism: Lathyrus aphaca; assembly: GCA_963966055.1. NCBI lineage: Eukaryota > Viridiplantae > Streptophyta > Magnoliopsida > Fabales > Fabaceae > Lathyrus > Lathyrus aphaca. The sequence continues at coordinate 165,369,954 of OZ014521.1, read as the reverse complement.
CGGTCGGTATGTAATTATATTAACTTAGGTGGGTCAATCTAACCTAGGCTTATTTAAGATGTTCACTTAATCTATTCGGTAGGGATTACCAGTTTAAATACCCTCAACTCACACTCTCGTGGTCTTATATCAGATCTTATCCCTAAAGCCCTATGCCTGCTCTCGCTAGCCCATAAGTGTTTAGAGGTAATTTTTGGAAACTAAGTAATTCTAATTTATCTTAAAGCGATCTCGCTGTGTTTAATTTAAATGCCTAACTTTAGCTATCTGGTTAAAATCTCACACTCTCGTGGTCTTGACCTAACCTAATACTCTTTTCTTACTCTCGTAACAAAAAGGTCTATTTAATTAAAAAGTCTCAGCCAGAAATGTTAAGTGATTAATTATTTTTAGCCTATGGTTATATTTTACCGGTTAAGTTTGTTCTAACTACATACCGCCCTAAGGTGTTTAGCTACTCATCGATGTTGAACCAGACAGAGACAGAAAATTAAATAATAAAATACTCATGGCAGGAAAATAAATAAACATTATAATTAATTAAATTGCAATATAAATAAAAACCTGGTTAACAATATCAGAGAGACTCCTTCTTCCACAAACCGGAAAGCTCGGAGTTGGCGAAATCAAAATTAAACGAATGCTGAAGGTTTAGAAAAAATAAATAACGTATAACAATTTCCTGATGTTGGAAATTGTTATATGGCGGGGTTGGATACAATAAAACGAAACAGAAAATAATGCAGAAATAAGAACGGGTCGTAAATCAGTTCGGCAGAGCTTCCGCAGGAAATTGAATAGAAAAATGCTCTGTACATTCTTCATGAACTTGGTGCTATTTATAGAACTTCAATTGGGCTGGATTTTTGGACTTCAATTGAAATGGGCCTTGCTATTTTTGGGGAGAAAATGTAGGTAGTGGCAACAAAATAGGAGACCATCTCTTCACGTAATGCCTTCACGTTGCCTTGGTCAAAAACCTAGAATAATCATTGTCACGGTCGTGACAATTCCTTTACGCTCGTGACTTGTGACTTTTAAGTGTCACGGTCGTGACACATGTCTTACGGTCGTGATGCTCCATTTTGGGGTGTCACGGTCGTGACATCCTTGTAACGGTCGTGACTGCTGCAAAATATGCAGTTTTGCAGAGAGCTTCATTTCTTTATCTTTTTATGACCGATTTTGTTCCTTTTTCTCTTGATTCATGATTTGGCTCCATATAGTGATGTACCTGCAAAACGGTAAGAAAAACTCGAGAAATCGAGTATTAAAACGATAATTATTCAATAAAACGCCAATGAAACTTAGCAATATAATCGATACGTTTTCTCGTTATCAAACTTCCCCAAACTTAAACCTTTGCTTGTCCTCAAGCAAATAGTCGGTTGAAAATCGGCGGACAAGATGTCATTCACGCATACTCCTAACAAATCCTACGAGGGATCGCTTTTGTTGGATAATCCGATACTTTGATATTACACTACCGATACACTAATGGCACAAGCAACAAGCTATGTCGTCGACTTCCCGTTAAATGAGCCAATCTGCAATTACTTTACGATTTCACCTAATGTTTTTCGATCTTATTTCGCCCGGTTTCATTCTAGCGCAATCACATTAAGCCCTTTGCCTTAGCACGCACGTAGTGGAGTAGCCGGTTAGCGACTTTGATCCTTTTTGAGCACGGGGTCTGGTACACGAGTGTGGTAACCCTACATTTTGTATCCGATTTGGAGGTTGTGGGGGATCGAGCCGTAGCACGCCCTACCAAGTTCAGAACCAGTACCTCTGAACCAACCCGCAATGGACTCCTTCTCATATTTCTCGTTTCTTGTATGCGACCGTGTACTTTGGTGCAATTTCTTTTCATTTTGCATCGAGATATGAAGGATCATTATTGATTAGGCATCAAACGCTTATATTCATCGGCTCCCCACGTGGTTTGTGTTCAGACGGTGCTGACTGCTAGTATAAACTACTCGGGGTTACTTTTGAACTGAAACTAGAAGTGTACTCGTAATGGTAATGGGAGATGGAATCGCTTAAGTAGGAAGTCAAAGTTGTCAAGATTGTATTGGTCTTGTTTAATCATTCTCGGCTTCCTATTTACGATTTCGTAGGTAAGTCGGGTAATGCGAATAATTAAAATTTTTCGGTTATGGCTAAATAAACGGGAAAGTTTGAAACTAAAGAAAATGTCATAAAGATTTTTGCACGCTTCATTAACTTACTAAAAGAAATACAACGGGAATGAAAATACAACGAAAATGAAAAAGTGCGAAACGGAAAAATGCGGAAATGAAAGGTACCTCTCCCACACTATATCAGACATTGTCCTCAATGTTGTGATATAAATGCGGTTAAAGTACAGTACAAACGACAAAAACTAAAAACAAACAGAAGAAAAACTAAAACTATGGCTGCTGAGGACCGCGGGGTCGGCTTCTGGTACGGGAGCGGCGTCTGGAAGGAGTCGCTTCAGGATCAGAACCGGTGCTGGTGGTCCCAGTGATGTCGATACGCAAGGCTTCTAACTCGCCAAAAATCGCGTCAAACCTCTCATTAGTAGCTGCCTGGTTTGCTGCAATAGTGCCGAGCAAAGCATCGTACTGCTCCTTATGCCTACGCTCCAGTGCGGCATTCATCTGGTTCTGCTGATGAATCGCACGGAGGACGTCCTCAAGTGTGATGTCCTGTGCAGGAGGCTGTCGGGTAGATGTCTCTGGTATATCCTGGACAGGCTCACCTGCATCCATAGCGTCCTGCATCTCATCCGCAGGGAGATCTGCCTGATCATGGATAGGAGCGTGGTCAGCAGCATCAGGTAGAACAAAGAGCCAGTTGGCTCGGCTGGATGGGTCGATGCGGTCGCGGGACGGCAGAGTGATATGATGAAATATGGTGCCATGGACAACAGGGCTATACCTGCCATCCTCTCGCTGCGCAATCAGGTGAGCAGACCTGCAATAACTCTTGGTGAGGAATTCAGCGGCTAGGTAAGGCTGATTAGCGATCGCGTCACCAAGCCCCAACTGAATGGCGAGGGTGGTGACGATGCCGCCTATGAAGAACGGGGTGGAGCCTCTGTGTGCAATGGCCTGGATGTGGTAGAGCATGAAAGGGGCAGCGCTGATCGGCTCGTCATTAAGAGCAGAATGCAAGAATAGAAGCTCCTTGGAGTTGAGCTTATGGTTGCTCTCTCGAGCGAAGATGGTGTTGCAGATGACTCTTTGGAAATAGCGGATGGCCGGATTGTGGATGTGCGTGGCGTTGAGGCTTTGGAAGGCTGATGCACGGGTGTTGGTTAAATCGTGCCATAAAGTGAAAGCTTGTTCACTAAAGTTATCGGGCACGCGACGGTGAGCTTCAGTTCCGTGATGGAAGCCTAACAACTCGGCGATCCTGTCTTGCGAGAGGTTGAATTCTTGGCCATGCAATCTAAATTTCGCAAAACCGGTGAGCTGACTCAGAGAACCGGTGCCGGTGACGTAACTGAAGGAACTCAAGAACTCCAGTGTCAGAAGTTCGAAGGTTGGCTGAGGTTGACTGCAAAGGTCCCAGAGCCCGACTTTTTGGAGCAGGTTCGTAACACTGGCAAGCATTCCGAGTTCTCTCAAACACACAGTGTCGATGTAACGCGTAGGTTGCACACCGCGGTTTTGGAATCGGAGAAATCATTCTCTTTGAGTTTCTCCAGCATCACCTTCTCTAAAAGTGATAGAATCCATTGCATGCAAGAGCTTAAAGTGAAGAGTGAAGATTTTTGAAGTTTTTGTGAAAAAATGGTAAAATGAGATAAATAATGATTCGGGATAAATGATGGAGAGTGAGAATGTGGTAGGTTGTGATAATGGGGGGTTAATGAGATTAAAGCTCGTAATGGGGGGGGGGGGGGGTTACGGAGGTTAGGAAGAAGATGGGAAGTTTTTTTTTAGGGAGTTATGGAGGAGAAGAAGAAGAAGGGGCACGAAGAGAAACAGTTCTGTTTCTCACGATTTCTGGTATAGGGGTCGTCACGGTCGTGACAGGGGTACGACGGTCGTGACACTCAAAAAGAGCGTGTCACGATCGTTATGGGGCAGTGACGACCGTGAGGCTTGCTACGTTAAATAATTTCCAGAAAAACACTTTCTCACTTGTTTTACATAATTTATATCAATGTATTTTCTTCACTAACTCTCATATTAATTTATAGATACCACATAGTGCATAAGTTCAACACAGTAATTCAATAACTTGCAAGGCATGAGAGATTTGTATATATAATGAATAAATGCAAGCATAAAAGTGCATAGAATGAAAAATACATAAATTGCTAAAATTGGAGAAATTTTGGAATTAAAGATGCATTGCATAAAGTACTTGAAAATGAAATTACATAAATGGAAAAACGATAAGAAATTGTTGCGAAAAATAAATCTAACTAGAAACGAAAACAATGAGAAAATAAACTAAATCACTTATAACATTATCAAAAGCGTTTCTTCAAGTCTTCGATGGCGGAGTTCAAGTGATAGAATTGTTCGCAGGTTATGTCAGTCAAACCTATAATGTCCAATCGCATGCTCTTAATATCTTCTTTAAATAAGTTAATGTCAGTTTGGTAAGCATTGAGAGTGTTCATGATGTTTTGTAAGTTGTTAGCATACTCTCCTTGATTCACTTCAGGGGTTTCATAAACTTCTTCAGTGTGGTCAATGTCATGGTAACCAGGAGGCGTCTCAGGGTCAGTTTCGACATCGGTCATTGTATCATCTTTTATTTTATACGACTGAGGTGTTTCAGGAGTGGGTGGATAATCAGGTGGGTTTAACTCATAAATCCAGTTATCCTTATTATGAACACTTACTTTAGCATGGTTAGGCAATGTGAACAGGGTTACTACTTCGTTCCAGATTAGGTACTCAAAAGGTGGATGTCCTAAATTCCTTATGATATGTCTATTGAAGCAGAAGTTAAGATCCATAGGACGGATGTTACCTAAACGGTTGCACCTATGCAATTGGTACCTAAGTCCTATGGCATCAGCAATCATGGTTACAAGACCTCCTACTAAGATAGGTAATTCAGGTTCTTCTTGGATACGGGTGAAGGTTTGCATCATGAAAGGTACACCATTAACAGGCTGTCCATTAGTGAAACATGACATAATAAATATTTCATCTTTAGAAATTCCGGTAATGTTTTCTTCTTTTCCAAAGAATGTGTGGGCTAGGAATTTATGGAAGTAACGGAGGGCAGGATTATGGATCTCATCATTATTCATGTTATTTGGTTCAGGGTGGTAGTTTCCGGTTAAAGTTCCCCAAAAGAAATCTAGCTCAATATCCATCAATTCTACCTGTGTGGTAGTGAATGCAAATGGTCCACTAGGGAATCCTAACAAGTCAGCTAGTTCTTTATGGTTAAAGTCATATTCTATTCCAAACAGGCGGAAACTAATAAATCATTTCCTAAATCCAAAACCGCGCTCAGGTAGGTAAATTAAGGAGCTAAGGAACTCAAGAGTGAGCTCGCGGTAAGTCACAAACTTATGTTGGATCAATGCATTCTCCCATCCGAGTCGGTTAAACAAGTACATGATGTTATCATGTATACCTAAGGTTTCCATAGTCCGATCATCCGGGTACAGGGTCAAATCCATTTGCCTCTGTGATAATTCTTCAAATTTCATTCTTTGGTTCCTACCTCTAAATTTGGTTTCCATATGGTTAATTGGTTGGTTAGCCATGGTCAGTGCAAATATGGAGGAAACAAATCAGGAGAAGAAGGAAAGTGGAAAAGACTTTTAGAAAATCTGTAAAAAGTGATTTAAAATAAATATAAGAAAATGAAATGCATAATGTAATGGCAATAATAGTAATATAAAATAACTATAAAATGACAAAACAATTAAACAAATAGTAAAACTATAAATAATAAAAATGATAAAGAGAATAATTTAAATAATTTGATAAGTAAATGGGTTGCCTCCCACTAAGCGCTGTTTTTATCGTCTAAAGCCTGACGTAATGCTTAAGTTTAGATTAATCAGGGGAATTAGTGGACAACTCTAAAAGCTTTAGATTATTCGCATAATCTCTATTTTCAACTTTATGATAATGTTTTAAACGTTGTCCGTTTACTATGAATGGTTCACTATTCCTACCCTTAATTTCTATTGCTCCACTCGGGAATACTTTAATTATTTCAAAGGGTCCTGACCATCTAGATTTTAATTTTCCAGGAAAGAGCCTAAGTCTTGAATTAAAGAGGAGTACAACGTCTCCCACACTAAATTCCTTCCTAGATAGGCATTTATCATGCCATCGCTTAGTTCTTTCTTTATATATCTTAGCATTCTCATAAGCATCTAACCTTAATTCTTCTAATTCGTTAATGTCTAGGATTCGCTTTTCTCCTGCAACATTATAGTTTATATTGAGAGTTCTAATCACCCAATAAGCTTTGTGTTCTAGTTCTACTGGTAGGTGACAAGATTTTCCATAAACGAGTTTGAAAGGTGTAGTACCTATGGGTGTCTTGTAAGCGGTCCTATAAGCCCATAAAGCTTCATTAAGTTTAGATGACCAATCTTTCCGAGATATGGCGACAGTCTTTTCTAAGATTTGTTTAATTTCTCTGTTTGAGACTTCGACTTGTCCACTTGTTTGTGGGTGATATGGTGTAGCCACACGGTGTCTTACTCCATACTTAGATAGTAATTTGTCAAATATTTTTGAGATGAAGTGCGAGCCGCCGTCACTTATGACGAGTCTAGGCACACCAAATCTGGGAAAGATTATATTTTTGAAAAGCTTTATTACTACTCGTGTATCGTTTGTAGGAGAAGCTATGGCTTCAATCCATTTCGAAACATAATCAACATCTACGAGTATGTAATTATTACCTAAAGATGATGGGAATGGTCCCATGAAATCTATTCCCCAAACGTCAAAGATTTCTACTTCTAATATTCCTTTTTGAGGCATTTCATCTCTTCTTGAAATATTGCCAGTGCGTTGACACCGATCGCAATTTATAACAGCGATGTGGACATCCTTCCATAGATTTGGCCAGAATAAGCCGACTTGCAAGATTTTTGCACAAGTTTTGGAAGTGCTTGCATGTCCACCATAAGGAGATGAATGGCATTGAGCAATGACATCTTCTATTTCTTCTTCGGGAATACATCGGCGAAAGATTCCATCTGGTCCTCTTTTGAACAATAATGGTTCATCCCAATAGTAATGTTTCAGATTATGAAAGAATTTCTTTTTCTGCTGATAGGTCAGGTTGGGTGGAAGAGCTCCTGCAGCTAGGTAGTTGACGATGTCAGCGTACCATGGCAGTCCTACAGTTGTCTGGATTGTTTCCACGGATTCTGGTTCATTTATATCTAACTGAGCTAGGTCGCTTCCTAATTGTGCTATCAGCTGTTCATACGGAAAATCATCGTTAATCGGCACTTGTTCAGGTTTAATACCTTCTATTCTAGATAAATGGTCCGCTACGACGTTCTCAGTACCTTTCTTATCTTTTATTTCTAAGTCAAACTCTTGTAAGAGTAAAATCCATCTCAAGAGTCTCGGTTTAGCATCTTTCTTAGTTAATAGATATCGGATAGCAGCATGGTCTGTGTAAATGATTATTTTCGCTCCAACTAGGTAAGAACGGAATTTGTCAAGCGCAAAGACAACTGCTAACAATTCTTTTTCGGTAGTGGCGTAGTTCATCTGGGCAGAATCTAAAGTTCTACTGGCATAGTAGATCGCATGAAGTTTCTTTTCCTTTCTCTGGCCTAGAACTGCGCCTACAGCATAGTCACTCGCATCGCACATGATTTCAAAAGGTAATCTCCAGTCAGGGGGTTGCATGATTGGTGCGGTGATGAGGGCTGTTTTTAGAGTTTCGAATGCTTTAAGACAATCTTCGTTGAATATGAACTCAGCGTCTTTCATTAATAAACCAGTAAGAGGTTTAGTAATTTTCGAGAAATCTTTGATGAATCGTCGGTAGAAACCGGCGTGTCCTAAAAAGCTTCGTATTTCTCGAACGGTTTTAGGGGGTTGAAGATCTTTTATGACTTCAATCTTAGCTTTATCAACTTCAATTCCCTTGTCAGATATTACATGACCTAATACGATTCCTTCGTTGACCATAAAATGACATTTCTCCCAGTTAAGCACAAGGTTTACTTTTACACATCTTTCTAATACCATTTCTAAGTTCGATAAACATCCTTCAAAACTTTGCCCGCATACAGAGAAGTCGTCCATGAACACTTCCATGATATTGTCTATAAAATCTGCGAAGATTGACATCATACATCTTTGAAAGGTTGCAGGAGCGTTGCATAATCCAAAGGGCATTCGTCTATAAGCGAACGTTCCATAAGGGCATGTGAATGTGGTCTTCTCTTGATCATCTGGGTGGATAGGGATTTGGAAAAATCCTGAGTATCCGTCAAGATAACAGAAGTAAGAATGCTTGGCTAATCGTTCTAACATTTGATCTATAAAAGGTAGTGGGAAATGATCTTTTCGAGTGGCTTTGTTTAGTTTACGATAATCTATGCACACTCTATATCCCGTCACTACTCTTTGCGATATCGATTCGCCTTGAGCGTTTTTCACAACAGTGATACCTCCTTTCTTTGGCACTACATGTATTGGACTAACCCATTCACTATCAGAGATTGGATATATTATTCCGGCATCTAATAATTTCTTAACTTCCTCTTTTACTACAGTGCTAAGGGTTGGGTTAATTCTTCTTTGAGATTCTCTGGAGGTTCTGCAATCTTCTTCTAGCAGAATACGATGCATACAAACTGAAGGACATATTCCTTTGAGATCAGATATGTTATATCCTAATGCAGTCGGATATTTCTTCAAAACATCTAAAAGTTTCTTTGTTTCTATAGTTCCTAAACTGGAATTTACTATAACTGGTCTTTTACATTCAATGTCTAAGAATTCGTACCTTAGGTTATGAGGTAAAGTTTTTAATCCTAATGTAAGTTTATCTTTACTTGGCATAGGATCTGGTGTAAGCGCTAAACTTTCGCTTAGACTATCATCCTGATACGGTTTTCGCCAATTATCATCTTCGAAAATCGGAGGGATTTGAATTTTCATTATCTCAGAATAAGTGGTCTCTTTTAGTTCCATTTCTCTTACACATTCATCAATTACGTCCAATAGATAGCATGTATCCTCTATAGCTGGTGATTGTAAGAATTGTGTTAAAATGAATTCAACTTTCTCTTCACCCACTTCAAAGGTTAGCTTTCCTCTTTTTACGTCTATTATAGCTCCAGCAGTGGCTAAGAATGGTCTTCCTAGTATGATAGGTGTAGTGGAGTCCTCAGAGATGTCCATGATTATAAAATCAGTAGGGATATAGAATTGTCCTATACGTACTGGGACGTTTTCTAGTATGCCTACAGGATATTTGACAGAGCGATCGGCTAGTTGAACTGACATTTTAGTTGGTCTTAGGTCACCCATGTCTAGCCTTTTGCATATTGTTAAGGGCATAACACTGATACTGGCTCCTAAATCGCATAGAGCTTTGTCAATGACGAATTTTCCTATTACACAGGGTATAGAGAAACTTCCTGGATCTTTTAGCTTAGGAGGCATTTTATTCTGAATTATTGCGCTACACTCGGCAGTAAGTGTAACTGTTCCGTTATCCTCTATCTTTTTCTTATTGGATAATATTTCTTTTAAAAACTTAGCGTACGAGGGTATTTGAGTGATTGCTTCTGTAAACGGAATAGTAATATTCAACTGTTTCAGAAGTTCAACAAATTTCTTAAATTGACCCGTCGTCTTGGAATTTATTAATCTTTGAGGGTACGGAATTGGTGGTTTATAGGGTGGTGGAGGCACATAAGGTTGTTCTTTCTCCACTACTTCTTGATTATCATCTTCCTTTTCTTCTGGATCATTCACCACTTCAGTCGGTTTATCCGGTTTTTGGTACATGGCTGGATTGTCAAGTCTTGGATCGGTAGGTCCGTCAAGTTCCTTGCCACTTCTTAATATCACAGCGTTAGCATGTCCTTTCGGATTTGGTTGAGGTTGTCCAGGGAACACTCCAGCTGGTGCAGCAGTAGGTGCTTGTTGTTGAGCTACTTGTGAAATCTGAGTTTCCAGCATTTTGTTATGTGTAGCTAATGCATCTACTTTGCTCACTAATTGTTTAATCTGCTCATTAGTGTGAATGTTTTGGTTTAAAAAGTCCTTGTTTGTTTGAGATTGGTTAGCTATAAAGTTCTCCATCATCAACTCAAGGTTCGATTTTCTAGGGATATTAGGAGCAGTCTTTTGATATCCTGGTGATGTAGCTGGTGCTTGACCTGGCGCGTATAAAGCGTTGTTATTCTTATAGGAGAAGTTCGGATGATTCTTCCAACCTGGGTTATATGTATTTGAGTAAGGGTTTCCTTGAGCATAATTCACTTGATCCGTGGGAGTTCCTGTCAATAGTTGACAATCAGAAACTTCGTGTCCTGAAACTCCACATAACTCACAGTTAGGTGTTACTGCAGCCACGGTGGCTGTTGGTGTTATGGCCAAGTTGTCGATCTTTTGGCTTAGTTGGTCAAACTTCGCATTGACTTGGTCCATACTACTTACTTCGTACATACCTCCCTTTGTTGGTTTCTCAGTTGCGACTCTCTCGCTTCCCCAAAGGTAATGATTTTGAGCCATACTTTCGATAAGTGCATAGGCATCATTATATTCTTTGTCCATCAATGCACCGCCCGCGGCAGCGTCAATTGTCATTCTTGTATTGTACAAGAGTCCATTATAGAAGGTATGGATGACCATCCATTCTATTAATCCATGATGTGGACAAAGTCTCAATAGATCTTTATAGCGTTCCCAAGCTTCGAATAATGATTCACTTTCTCTTTGCTTAAATCCGTTGATCTGAGCTCTCAGCATAGCTGTCTTGCTAGGTGGAAAATATCTGTTCAAGAAAACTCTCTTAAGCTCCTCCCACGTAGTTACTGAGTTCGAAGGCAGAGATTGAAGCCAAGCTCTTGCTCTGTCTCGAAGCGAAAAAGGAAATAAACGTAGTCTAATAGCTTCTTGGGTAACTCCATTGGCTTTTACAGTATCTGCATATTGCACAAAGATCGAAAGATGAAGATTTGGATCCTCGGTAGGATTTCCGGCGAATTGATTTTGTTGCACGGCTGATATCAACGAAGGTTTTAGTTCGAAATCGTTTCGGTTGATAGCCGGCGCTGCAATGCTTGAATGCGGTTCAGCTTGCGAAGGACTGGCGTAATACTTGAGTGGATGAGTTTGTTCTTCAGCCATCTCTGCGTCCTTTGATGTTACGATTGGTTTAGGCGGATCTGATTGAAGATCTGGAATACTGTAACTTTTTTCGTAATCGAATATACGTCTTCTTACGTGTAAGAAGCGTTCCGATTCAGGGATTAGAGGTTGCAAGTCTTCGCTTTTAGAGCGAGTACTTGGCATACACTCGGAAATTAAATTAAATTAAGTAGTTGATACTTTAGTCTAGACAATGCTACCTAAATGCACTAGTGACTAAATTAAGGAATCCCCGACAACGGCGCCAAAAACTTGATGGGCTAAAGACGTGTCTACTTATGCGTCTAGCGGTATCTTACTGCAAGTGCACAGCCTATCGAAGTAATATTTAAGATTATCGATCCACAGGGATTCTATGGTTACTTAGTGCTAGATGAACTTTCTAGTTTAGCTAAGGCGAATGGTTGTCACAATTTTTTGTTGGTTTTTAAGACTATTAAAGGCGGAGTAAAATTTAAGTTTTAATTAAGTAATTCTAAGGCGGTCGGTATGTAATTATATTAACTTAGGTGGGTCAATCTAACCTAGGCTTATTTAAGATGTTCACTTAATCTATTCGGTAAGGATTACCAGTTTAAATACCCTCAACTCACACTCTCGTGGTCTTATATCAGATCTTATCCCTAAAGCCCTATGCCTGCTCTCGCTAGCCCATAAGTGTTTAGAGGTAATTTTTGGAAACTAAGTAATTCTAATTTATCTTAAAGCGCTCTCGCTGTGTTTAATTTAAATGCCTAACTTTAGCTATCTGGTTAAAATCTCACACTCTCGTGGTCTTGACCTAACCTAATACTCTTTTCTTACTCTCGTAACAAAAAGGTCTATTTAATTAAAAAGTCTCAGCCAGAAATGTTAAGTGATTAATTATTTTTAGCCTATGGTTATATTTTACCGGTTAAGTTTGTTCTAACTACATACCGCCCTAAGGTGTTTAGCTACTCATCGATGTTGAACCAGACAGAGACAGAAAATTAAATAATAAAATACTCATGGCAGGAAAATAAATAAACATTATAATTAATTAAATTGCAATATAAATAAAAACCTGGTTAACAATATCAGAGAGACTCCTTCTTCCACAAACCGGAAAGCTCGGAGTTGGCGAAATCAAAATTAAACGAATGCTGAAGGTTTAGAAAAAATAAATAACGTATAACAATTTCCTGATGTTGGAAATTGTTATATGGCGGGGTTGGATACAATAAAACGAAACAGAAAATAATGCAGAAATAAGAACGGGTCGTAAATCAGTTCGGCAGAGCTTCCGCAGGAAATTGAATAGAAAAATGCTCTGTACATTCTTCATGAACTTGGTGCTATTTATAGAACTTCAATTGGGCTGGATTTTTGGACTTCAGTTGAAATGGGCCTTGCTATTTTTGGGGAGAAAATGTAGGTAGTGGCAACAAAATAGGAGACCATCTCTTCACGTAATGACTTCACGTTGCCTTGGTCAAAAACCTAGAATAATCATTGTCACGGTCGTGACAATGCCTTTACGCTCGTGACTTGTGACTTTTAAGTGTCACGGTCGTGACACATGTCTTACGGTCGTGATGCTCCATTTTGGGGTGTCACGGTCGTGACATCCTTGTAACGGTCGTGACTGCTGCAAAATATGCAGTTTTGCAGAGAGCTTCATTTCTTTATCTTTTTATGACCGATTTTGTTCCTTTTTCTCTTGATTCATGATTTGGCTCCATATAGTGATGTACCTGCAAAACGGTAAGAAAAACTCGAGAAATCGAGTATTAAAACGATAATTATTCAATAAAACGCCAATGAAACTTAGCAATATAATCGATACGTTTTCTCGTTATCAACTGTCCATGGCATACAACTGCAAGACGCTTCTCTTCAATGAGGCTCAATTGATTATATCTGGATCGGAGCCACTCAACTTCATCTAGCTTGATATCTATAATCAACCTCAACGTGGGGATTTCCACTTCGATTGGTAGGACTTCCTCCATACCATATACCAATGAGAATGGAGTTGCCCCAGTTGAAGTACGTACTGATGTTCTGTACCCATGCAACGCGAATGGTAACATCTCATGCCAGTATTTGTACGTCACAACCATCTTCTTCACAATCTTCTTGATGTTTTTATTAGCCGCTTCGACGACACCATTCATCTTCGGACGATATGGAGAAGAATTGTGGTGTTCTATTTTGAAGTCTCGACATAAGTCGGCCATCATCTTATTGTTGAGATTAGAACCATTATCAGTGATGATCCTTTCAGGAATTTCGTACCGGCAGATGATGTCTCATTTAATAAATCGGGCGACCACTTGCTTAGTGACATTGGTGTAGGATGCCGCTTCAACCTACTTCGTGAAATAATCAATAGCAACTAGGATGAAGCGATGACCATTAGAGGTTGTTGGCTCAATCTTTCCAATCATATCGATGCCCCACATAGCGAACGGCCATGGTGAAGACATGACACTCAACGGATTCGGAGGCACATGGACCTTGTCGGCATAAATTTGACACTTATGGCATTTACGGGAGTACTTACAGCAATCAGATTCCATGGTAATCCAATAGTATCCCGATCTCAACAATTTCTTGGCCATGGCATGTCCTCCAGCATGGGTACCGAAGGAGCCTTCGTGAACCTCCTGCATTAATATGTCTGCTTCGTGTCTATCCACGCATCTGAGCAGCACCATGTCGAAGTTCCGTTTGTACAACACGCCGTCTTGATTCAAGAAGAAACCTCCTGCCAGTCTTCTAAGGGTCTTCTTATCTTTATTAGATGCCCCAGCCGGTTATTCTTGAGCCTTCAGGAATTGTTTGATGTCATGGTACCAAGGCTTGTTATCTTCATTATCATCAACTGCAAAGACATAAGCGGGTCTTTCAAGACGGGAGACCGAAATTCGAGGTACGAAATTCTCTTGACAAACTTTAATCATGGACGACAAAGTTGCTAGAGCATCGGCGAACTGGTTTTCATCTAGAGGAATATAGTTCAGCTTGACTTCGGTGAAGAAAGTTAACAGCCTCCTGACATAATCTCTGTAAGGAATCAAACGAGATTGATGAACCAGCCATTTGCCATTGACTTGATTTACCACCAAAGCAGAATCTCCGAAGATCTCAAGGTTCTTGTTTCTCAAGTCTATTGCATCTTCGATCCCCATGATAAAAGCTTCATACTCCGCCTTATTGTTAGTGCATTCGAAAGTCAACCGAGCGGCTAAAGGTGTGTGGACCCCTTTTGGCGAGATAATAACAACACCTACTCCACTTCCATTCATGTTTACAGCCCCGTCAAACATCAACTTCCATCTGGATTCAAGGTCTGGCCCCTCCTCCGGAAGTGGTTCTTCGTAGTCTTTCGACTTGAGGAACATGATGTCCTCATCCGGAAACTCAAACCTCATGGGTTGATAATCATAGATCGGCTGCTGGGCCAAGTATTCTGACAACACACTCCCGTTGATTGCCTTTTGTGAAGTGTATTGTATGTCATACTCCGTTAGTATCATCTGCCAACGGGCCACTCTTCCTGTCAGAGCCGGCTTCTCAAAGATGTATTTCACAGGATCCATCTTGGAAATTAAGAGAGTAGTGTGAGTCAGCATGTACTGTCTTAGTCGGCGAGCAGCCCATGCCAAAGCGCAGCAAGTTTTCTCGAGTAGTGAGTATCGCGTCTCACAATCGGTAAACTTTTTGCTAAGGTAATAAATGGCGTGCTCTTTTCGACCAGACTCGTCCTGCTGACCCAGCACACACCCCATCGATCCTTCAAGCACGGTAAGATACATAATCAAAGGTCTTCCTGGCACTGGAGGCATAAGAATTGGCGGTTCTAACAGGTATTCTTTGATTCGGTCAAAAGCTTGCTGGCAGTCTTCGTTCCATCTAATGGCCTGATTCTTCCTCAGAAGCTTAAAGATGGGCTCACACGTGGCCGTTAGGTGAGAAATAAACCGTGCAATGTAGTTTAGTCTCCCTAAGAAGCCACGCACTTGCTTTTCAGTCTTCGGCTCAGACATTTCTTGGATAGCTTTCACCTTGGCTGGATCAACCTCAATTCCTCGTTCACTAACAATGAAGCCGAGTAACTTGCCAGAACGAACCCCGAAGGTACACTTAATCGGATTCAACCTCAGTCTGAACTTCCGAAGCCTGTCAAACAATTTTGCTAGGTTAACCAAGTGCTCTTCCTCCGTCTGGGATTTTGCTATCATATCATCAACATAAACCTCAATTTCATGATGGATCATGTCGTGAAATAACGTCACCATCGCCCGTTGATAGGTAGCCCTGCATTCTTCAAACCAAATGGCATGACCTTGTAACAAAAGGTGCCCCAAGGAGTGATGAAAGTTGTCTTTTCCATGTCCTCGGGAGCCATCTTAATCTGATTATAGCCGGAGAATCCGTCCATGAAGGAGAACACGGAAAAACTGAGCAGTATTATCGACAAGTACATCTATGTGAGGTAGAGGGAAATCATCTTTGGGGCTGGCCCTATTCAAATTCCTGTAATCCACACACATCCTGACTTTGCCATCTTTCTTGGGAACCGGCACAATGTTAGCAACCCACGGAGGATAACTGGTCACGGCCAAGAAGCCAGCATCAAACTGTTTTTGCACTTCTTCTTTTATTTTAATTTCCATGTCTGGACGTGTGCGCCCCAACTTCTGCTTCACCGGAGGTCAATCTTCTTTGAGAGGCAACTTGTGTACCACAATGTCAGTGTCTAAACCAGGCATATCTTGGTAAGACCATGCGAAGACGTCAACATATTCTCGAAGCATAGAAATTAAACGAGTCTTAATAGATTCTTCTAATGCAGCTCCGATCTTGACTTCTTTCTTGTCTTCTTCAGTACCCAGGTTTATTACTTCGACATCTTCTTCGTGCGGCTGAATCATCTTCTCCTCCTGTTTAAGCAGTCTGGCCAATTCTTCAGGTAGATCGCAATCCTCTTCACCTTCCTCATCGGCTTGATAAATTGGATTGTCGAAGTCATACTTAGCCATAACGGGGTCGTCATTGATAAGATCCGATGACGAGCACCTGCATGAATGGTGATTCATGCAGGGCTTTAGCAACAACTTGAGAAAATGAGAAACATTGCCATTTTAAAACTTTTCTTTCTTTTTGAAAAACAAAAGTAAAAAATGAAATACAGAGAACAACATGAATGAATGTGAAACGTCAACTTTATTTATAATTGTGTTAATGAACAAATGAACCCTTACAAAGAGCTACTATGCCCCGGGTAAGACATAGTGCTTTAATACAGGAAAAACAGAAACAAAAAATTATTACTCTTCAAAAGAGGTGACTGAAATAAGCCTTTCTGATGTCCAATTGCTAAGCTGAGTTCCTGGAGCGGCATGCCTGATCCATTTATCTAGGTCACAGTCACTATCGACTGCGTCATCCTGCACAACACTGGTGTTTCCGTAGTCTACCACTCCCGCACTCGTGAAAGTGACCGGGCTTTGACAACTTTTAGCACTTGGTTCAGACGATGATCTCCCAGGATGATAGCTAATCTCGAACATATCTTTCTTCTCTGGCACTTCTACTGGACTACCCCAACCTTCTCGTACCCCAGATTCTACCAATTCAAGCGCTTGCTTATAAGAGGCTATGGAATCCCCCTTCTTCGGTACTTCAGGAGAAGTTTCCACTGCGGATGCTTGTTCAGACTTTAAGGGCTCAAAAGCCTGACATGGGGTCTCAACTATTTCTCCATCCATCTCCACATATTTGAATGAAGCTAGATGACTAACGAAGATATCTTCTTCCCCACTGACAGTCACAACTTGACCCTCCCAGACAAACTTTAGCTTCTGATGGAGTGTAGACGATACTGCTCCTGCTGAATGTATCCAAGGTCTTATGAGTAAACAACTATATGCAGGCTGTATATCCATTACGTAAAACGTGGTATTGAAGATTTGTGGACCTACCTTGATGGGTAATTCCACCTCTCCGAACACCGATCTCCTCGACCCATCAAATGCTCGAACTACTAGATCACTGGGCTTTAGAACCACTCCATC
The DNA here is from genome assembly GCA_963966055.1 of Lathyrus aphaca. NCBI lineage: Eukaryota > Viridiplantae > Streptophyta > Magnoliopsida > Fabales > Fabaceae > Lathyrus > Lathyrus aphaca. The sequence goes on along the minus strand of OZ014521.1, from coordinate 165,352,565 downwards.
ATAGTCCAACTTCATCAGTGCTTTCTTGGGCAAGACGTTCAAAGATGATCCAGTATCTACCAACACGTGGGAGAGTACTGCACCTTTACATTCTAGAGAGATATGCAATGCCCGATTATGAGCACGCCCATCAGAAGTTAAATCCAAGTCTGTGAAACCCAATCTGTGACTGGCATTTACACTGGACACCACCGCTTCTAACTGATTTACAGAAATATCCTGAGGCACGTATGCCTTGTTCAGAATATTCAGGAGAGCCTTCCTGTGAGAGTCAGAACATAAGAGCAAAGACAAGATGGAGATCTTCGACGGCGTTTGCTGTAGATGATCCACAATCTTGTAGTCACTCTTTTTGATGATCCTCAGGAATTCTTCAACTTCTTTATCAAAGGTGAGGTCTGGATCAGTTGATGGTGTAGGATCATTGACAACTACTGGTTGCTTCCCTCTTGCTCTAGCTTGGGCTTCTGCAGTGTCTCTGGGTGGTATCACATTGTTTCTTAGTGTTTCCGGCGCAAACAACCTTCCACTTCTAGTAAAGCCCCCTACTCCAACGTTTTCTAATTGAGCTGGGGTTATACTAGTCGTGGCCAACTCTTGCTTCTAGCCGTTGCAGTATACTTCACCACCATAATTCCAAGGAATAGCTCTGTTACTCTGGTACATTACGGGTCCAGCAGTGGTGATGGTTATCGGTGCCACTCTGGCCCGTGAAGGAACTTGAGATGGATCATAGAAGATAGTTACTGTGGAGACTTCACTTTCTTTTACAACCTTGTCAAACTGCAACATTCCCTCATCAATCATGCTTTGGATTCTAGCTTTCAACCGCTTACAACCATTTGTAGCTTCAGCACATTCCAGACAATCTTCTTCACATCCAGGGAAGATACCTTTCTTTAACAAGCAAACCTTAACAGCAATCAACAAAGTCTGCAAGTCGTCAACATCACACACCAAATTCAGGTTCTCCCCTTCATCAATTTCCCCAACCGTACCCCTATGAGAAGGCATGGGATTTTGAAGCACATTAGGAGAAGGAGCAAAGTTAATTGCCTTAGTATCCAGTAGGTCTTGAACAACATGCTTCAATGCTTTACAGTTCTCTGTGGTATGTCCGGGAGCTCCGAAATGAAATTCACATCTGGCATTTGAATCATAACCCTCGAGGATCTGGCCTGGCTTCGGAGGTTGTAGAGTTCGGAGTTGAATCATCTGAAGTTGTAGAAGATTCTTTAAAAGCTGTGAATAGGACATCGGTGAAGCTTCGAAATGTCTATCTTTCGGTCTCTGAGGGTAATATGAACGAGGAGCTCTTTGCTGATACCTTTGTGAGCGTTGCGGCTGTGGTGATTGACCTGTTGTTGAACAGGTGGAGTTGAAATAGTGACGGGGGCCACCTGCTGATAAAACCCTCTGTTGATCATTCCCCTATGCGCATACACTGCACCGGTCTCTCCTTCCCTTCTTTTCACAAAGGGTTTCTTAATACCAGAACTTGAAGCACCTCCATTATGAATTTTCCCCTGTCTAAGCCAACTTTCTATCCTCTCGCCAGTCAAGATGATGTCCGAAAATCCGCTTGAAGAACAACCAGCTAGCCTTTCCATGAAATGCCCAGGGAGGGTGTAACACGGTGGGAGAACTGACTTTAGTTATGTTGCGGATAGCAAGAGTCGCCACCGACTTTTATTTTATCCAAAGGAAAGGTATAAAAGAACAGGAAAGACCTTTTAAAAGATTTTTTGGTCCGGGGGGTAGGTTATGTAAAGGGAAGGTGTTAGCACCCTTTACATCCATGGTTATCCATGGGCTCTTAGTTACTTAGCTCACTTTAAAATGTTTTTGAAATGTGAAGTGTGTGAATAGAAATTTTCTTAAGTGTTTTATAATGATCCATGTACGGATGCGTATAAAACCTTTGTTTTGAAAATTGGTTTGAAATGTGAAATGTTTGAAATGTTTTTGAAGAGTGAGCAAGTATCTAAGAGGAACCTACCCTAAGTTTAAGTCTTTTCTGTTCTTGAATCCTTTAGATGGTAAGACTATCCCTATTATTAAGGAATAGGTAGTCATTACCTTGGATGTGAGGGACAAGTGAAGGGACATCTGTTAGTTAGGCAACTGTGGGGTGTATAAGCAATTCGAAGGGACTTATCATCTTTATTCGAAAGGGACAAGATCATTACGAAGGTAACATTCGAAGGGACTTGATCTTTTTATCTGTTTAGGGACTAGATGATGTGAAATAAGGGACTTTGCTTTATACACCCTACTTGACCTTTTGTTTAGGCAACATGAGAGGTATCCTTAAGGAAGTGAGATGGCGATCAAAGATCGACTTACGTGTGTGAGTGTACAATTTTAAATATTTATCTTTTAAATTAGTGATCTAAATTGATTTTTACAATACAAACATGTTTCACTCCCTATTTTACTAACCATAACATTTAAAATAAATATTACTATTAAAATTTTACATAGAGGAGGCAATTACAAAATAATAATAATTAAAGCAAATTAAATAAATAAGCAAAAATAAATAATAATAATATAATTGGGTTAGTAAAAATAATAATAATAAATCACAATATATAAATGGGGTTAGTAATAAAATAAATATCATATGAAAATAAATAGCATTAATAATAAAATAAATAAGAATATTAGCATAATAATTAAAAAGATCAATTTTTTTTATATAAGCAATTATTATTTAAGATTAAGAAGAAAATATAAACAATTATATACTAATTATTATAAAATTTTAAATTATGTACAAATTATAACAATTAGGTTAATTATAAACATATTATGATAATAAATGAAATTAGCAAATTTGAATTAGTTTTAAGCATATATTAAAAATTATTTACATACAAGAATTAAATTATAAACAAATTATAAAAATATGATTAAAGTTTATAAATAATTAAAAAGTTATAATAGAATTAAATTTTAGGTAAAAGAAAATTAGGGTTTGATTAAAAAAACATTAAGATTTATTTATTAATTAAAATATAAACAAAAATTAAAATAAACAAATAAACTAATATTCACAATTAGGATTTATAGAAAATTAGGTTTTATGAAAATATTTTAGGGTTTTAGAAAATATTATTAAGATTAATTTTATTAAATTAGGGTTATAGTTTTAATTAAAATTAATAATAATAATAATAAACAAACAAAAAATAATGAAGGAAAAGAAAAAGGGGGAGGCCTGGTTTTGAACCCAGGACCTCCCCAATACCTGAAGAAGATCCCAACCACTGGGCTACATGCGCGCGTGTGATAGTAATGCCCTCCATGTAGTTTTGTTGCTTAACCTGGACAAAATCATGAAAAAACAAAGCAAAGAACACAAAAGGCCTGGGGGGGATTCGAACCCAGGACCTTCACGCATTACACAAGCACACTTACCATTCCAGCCGGGAGGGCGCAACTGATAGTTAATCCACAACAATTCATTATATATTAAGTCTAACAATTCAAATGAAAAAACAATAAAAATTGTTGAGGCCAGGATTCGAACACAAGCCTTCAAGGTCATACGCGTGCCTTTCTCACCACTAGGCCAAGCAGCCTTAACTGAAATAATATGAAAACAAAATCATAAAATATTATGTTAAAATTTCAAATTTCCAAACGCGCGAAAACTTCATCTTCTTCCTCAGGATTCCTGCGAAATTAGCTACGAATTTAGCTGGGATTTTTGCTACGGATTTGTTTTCGCAACAGAACCTAGGTTTCTCAATCACCATGAAACCTGTAAAATCTTGACAAATTGATTACACCATTGTGATCCTTACATCATATACGATCCAGCCATATTGTTAGAATTAATTTATATTACCCTAATCATAAATCCCCAAATCGGGAGCTTAAACCCTAACAATGGTGATCGTTGATACCTGCACAAAAGCTTCAAACAAACCAACCAGAAACAATGTATAGAACACTACAAACATCATACAATCATCAAAATCCAGTGAAAGGTCATAAATCTGTGCATTCGAAAAATTCAAGAACACACAACAAATGTCATTCAACTTATGCATATGAGCATGTTTCTGATGATGATAATGATTGGGATGCATTCAGTGATGATCAAGGAAGAAATTGATGTTCTTATTTCACCTGAAAAGTTACAAAATATCAGAATCCGAATTTGAAAAAAATTGATGAATTTGAAAATTTGAAAGTTGTCTTTGAGGCAGCAAATTCGTCCCTTATGCATAGGGATCTCTTGTATACTTATACTAGACTGAATTAGGTCAAAAATATTGGCTCATTGTTTGGATATTTTGGATCAATGAGATTGAAAAAGATTAAGTCTTAAATTTCAAATATTTGTAAATTCAACCTTTCTATTTCAAGCCAATCACCCTAATTCTTATATCAATTTGATCCAAGCCATATTTATGATTTTCTAGAAGCAATATCTCATTTAAATATTTGATTTATCTATTTTATTTTGATTTAAAATGACTTTAAATGAATAAAATCAAAATAAATAAAATAAAAATAATAAAAAATCTGAATAAATGAGGGTTGGGTCGTGCATGAGGTATTTGTATGGATTGGATCATCACATGGCAAGCCCATTTGGAAAAATTTGGTTTTAAACCTCCATTTGCTTCATAAACTTCCCTAAAATTTCCCAACTTTGCAAGGGCACACATCCTTCAATTTTAATGCTATGAGGGTGTTCTTGGACATTTTGGAAATCTTGAAGAGTCCTCTAACTAACCCCATTGGTTTCATGTCCATATCATTTACCATTCTCAAGTTATGCCCTTTTGAAGTTGTTGACTTTTTGTTGACTTTTAAAAGGACCTATAATGTCTTAGCTCATACCTTCCAAATGAAGCATTTTTGGGCTTGGCTTGTGAGACACAAAGTTGTAGAGAATTCAATTTCCTTCAAAATGAGCTTTGGATGGGAAAAATGTGATGAAGCATGTGAAAGTTATGGCTGGTCAAAGTTCAGTTGACTTTTCCTGAGGAAACCCTAATTTAGAAACCTCTGATTCTTGATGATCTGAAATATCCTTGATGAATCATGATCAACCCTTGATCAAATGATGAATTTTACTTCATATACTTGATGTTGGCAAAAAATCATGAAGTTTGACTTTGGTTTGACCACAGTTGACCTCAGTTTGACTTTTTAATTGCTTTGACTGATTTTGACTTATCTGATCATCTGACTGAGCAAACCTTTGAGAAAAGTTCTGAAATTTATCATGGGGATTATTAGACACATATAAGATGTTATGAAGCTCACTTGAAGTCTTGGAAATCCATTTAGCCTGATTAAAGTCAAAACCCTAGTTTTGGATGCACTGCTTAGGAGAATGCCTTGCCTGAGGGATTTGTCAAATCTTCTGACCCATGATGAACTTTGTGAACCTTGTGAACCTCATAAGATGTCTTGTGAACCTCATAATATGTCTTGTGAACCTTGTGAACCTCATTAATGGTCTTGTAAACTTCATGAATCTCATGAAAGTTCTTGTGAACCTCATAAAGTGTCTTGTAAACTTCATGAACCTCATGAAAGGTCTTGTGAACCTTGTGAACCTTCTTAGCACACAAAGTATTGTATTGTGAGGGCAAATTTTGGGGTGCAACAACTGCCCCTGTTCAATTTTCTGAAACCTGAGGGGTTAGATTGGTATATTTGCCAGTCGTGACCTGGAAGGTTGAAGGGGATTGAACACAAAAGCCCAAAAATTTGCACTCACCGGTGCGCAGAGTAATATTGGTGACTAGTTGTATATGCTTGAGTGGGCTTAAAGATGCCACTTGGAGAAAAGTTCTTCAGATACATTTCTTGGAGAATAAAGCAGTCCAGAACATGAAGATATAATGATAGCTTTCAGGAGGATAAACAACGTCCTGAGGTATAAGTATAACTTTTGGGAGGATAAACAACGGCCCAATAGTCATGATATGCTTTCAGGAGGATAAACAACATCCTGAGGAAATGATGTAACCTTTGGGAAGATAAACAACGGCCCAAGGTAATAATATGCTTTCAGGAGGATAAACAACGTCCTGAGGTAATGATATGCTTTCAGGAGGATAAACAACGTCTTGAGGTATAAGTATAACTTTTGGGAGGATAAACAACGGCCCAATAGTCATGATATGCTTTCAGGAGGATAAACAATGTCCTGAGGTAATGATATGCTTTCAGGAGGATAAACAACGTCCTAAGGTATGATGATAGCTTTCAGGAAGATAAACAACGTCCCGAGGAAATGATATGCTTTCAGGAGGATAATCAACGTCCTGAGGTATAACTTTTGGGAAGATAAACAACGGCCCAAAGTCACAAGTTGTTGATGAAGTATGTCTGCTGGAGAATTAATCTGAAAAACAAGATTATAACATTCTGTATGATAATATTAGCTTATGCATTATGTATGCATGTATAATATGATGCACTTAAGTAATGTATTATGTATCTAGGTATATGTATGTTATGATGTAAATGATGTATGTATGAATCATGCAGCCTGAAGCGCCTGAATATCTTCTTATAATAACTGCTGGCCAAGGAAAATAAATCCCAATTTGTTGCTGGAGAATATGAGGAACTCGTTCCCATCTTGTCTGATAATATAATATATATAACCTCCCGTCTTCGTTCGATAGTAAGGTGTTCATAACCTCCCGTCTTCGTTCGTCGTGCTCCTATTGGAGGAATAAATTCCCGATTATCCTTCTGAGGATAAAAGAGATGGACATAAATTCCAGGGGAGATGTGACTCGAAGTATTTATGAAGATGGATTTGTCCTACTGGGGAACTTGTAGCTGTCTAGTGGGAATGAACCGGCGAAGCTTCGTTGAGATCTTTCCCTCGTCCGTCCTTAGTAAATACTATTACTGCATTTTCATGCGTTTCTGGTAAACATCAATCATATTAAGCATTTATGCATTTCTGGTAAACATCAATCATATTAAGCATTTATGCATTTCTGGTAAACATCAATCATATTCAAAAGCATACATACATTCAAACACAACCAATGGACATTTCGCTTATGTAAATAGGGTAAAAGTAAATCTGGATTCAAAGATGGAATTTTATTTATATCACAAAGTGACTCATACATAGGTAAGTTTCGTACAAGGAGACAGAAATCCTAGTAAGAGGAATTCGTCGTAAACAAAGAAAATCAGCTATGTGGGAAATAATCCTATTGAGTTTCAATTCTACTATTGCCATTATCTTCAAGTATCTCATCTTCTGCCGCCGAGACGGAAACAATTGGATTGAGCTTTATCTGTTCGAGCTTGAGTAAGTAACATAACTGGTCGTAGTTTCATGGGTGATCCAAACGAGACATAGTCATACGCTTTTAATCCCTAACTTTTGCCTGGATTGCCCTTTCAGGTTTTCAATCCACCTGGATACCCTTTTTTGCCCAAGCCGCCTTTTCAGGTTTTCGACTTGCCGGGTGTACATTTTTTTTATATATATCCCTAATTTTTGCCCGAACCTTTTTGGTTCGCCGGGATGCCCTTATTTTTGCCTAGGCCAGTCAACCTAGCGGGTCTCTTTTTATGCGTAGTATTTTTTAACTATGTCTGCGTTTACAGGCTGTGGGAAGTCTTCACCATCCATAGTAGCAAGTATCATGGCACCTCCTGAAAATACTGTTTTGACCACAAATGGTCCTTCATATGTTGGAGTCCACTTGCCCCTAGGATCACCCTGTGGTAATATGATACGCTTGATTACCAAGTCACCAGCCTGATATACCTTTGGCTTAACCTTCTTGTTAAAAGCTTTAATCATTCGTTTCTGGTACATCTGGCCATGACAAACAGCTGCTAACCTCTTCTCATCAATCAAATTTATCTGGTCAAGTCGAGTCTGAATCCACTCATCTTCATCCAAGCCTGCATCTTTCATAATTCTTAAGGAGGGAATCTGAACTTCAATGGGCAGAACTGCTTCCATACCATAAACTAAGGAGAATGGGGTTGCCCCTGTTGAAGTACGTATTGTAGTACGATAACCATGAAGAGCAAATGGTAACATCTCATGCCAATCCTTGTAAGTAACAGTCATCTTCTGTACAATCTTCTTAATGTTCTTATTAGCAGCTTCAACTGCCCCATTCATCTTTGGACGATACAGAGAAGAGTTGTGATGCTTAATCTTGAACTGCGTGCAGAGATCAGTAATCATAGTGTTGTTCAGATTAGAGCCATTGTCAGTAATAATCCTTTCGGGGATGCCATACCTACATATGAGATTATTCTTAATGAATCGAGCCACAACATTCTTGGTAACAGATGCAAATGAAGCTGCCTCTACCCACTTTGTGAAGTAATCAATAGCAACCAGGATGAAACGATGTCCATTAGAAGCAGTAGGCTTGATCTCACCAATCATATCAATGCCCCACATGGCAAAAGGCCAAGGAGCAGTCAACACATTCAATGGTGATGGAGGTATATGAACTTTATCAGCATAAATTTGACACTTGTGGCATGTTCTGGAGTGTTGATAGCAATCAGCTTCCATGGTGGACCAATAGTAACCTGCTCTCAATATCTTCTTTGCCATAGTATGACCACTAGAATGAATGCCAAAGATCCCATCATGCATATCTTCCATAATTTCAGTTGCTTCTTTCTTATCCACACAACGAAGCATAGTTGAATCATGATTGCGCTTGTACAAAATTCCATTACTCAAGAAGAAGTTAGCAGAAAACCTCCTCAGAAACTTCTTATCTTTGACAACTGCCCCTTCAGGGAACTCCTGGGTTTCAAGATATCTTTTTACTTCATAGAACCAAGGCTTCTCCTCTGCTTCTTCAGTGTCAATCTCATTGCAGTATGCAGGCTTCTCAAACCTATCAATAGTAATCTTGGGAGCTTCATCATCCCAGCTGATCTCAAACATGGATGCCATGGTGGCTAATGCATCTGCCAACTGATTCTCTCTTCGTGGAATGTGTCCAAAAGTAATCTCTTTGAAATGTGGGATCAAAGACAACACATGCTCTCTGTAAGGAATGAGATTATCATGTTTGGTATCCCAATCTCCTTTGATCTGACTTACTACCAGGGCTGAATCTCCATACACGTCAAGGAACTGAACCTTCATATCAATGGCAGCTTTGATACCCAGGATACATGCCTCATACTCAGCCATATTATTAGCACAATAGAAACAAAGTCTGGCAGTAATCGGGGTATGACAACCTTCAGGGGAACTGATTACAACACCAACACCATTACCAAGTGCATTAGAAGCTCCATCAAAAACCATAGTCCATCGGAATCCTTGTTCAGGTCCGTCATATTGTCCAGGTTCTTTGGTGATAATCATAATATCTTCATCAGGGAACTCAAAACTCATTGACTGGTAATCATCCACTGCTTGATGAGCCAAATGATCAGCTACAATACTTCCCTTAATGGCCTTCTGAGTAGTATATTGTATGTCATATTCTGTCAAGATCATTTGCCATCTTGCAATTCTTCCGGAGAGAGCAGGTTTCTCGAATATGTACTTGATTGGATCCATATTTGAAATTAATAAGGTAGTATGAGTCAACATATACTGTCTTAGTCGGCGAGCAGCCCACGCCAAAGTGCAACAAGTTTTCTCGAGCAGTGAGTATCTTGTTTCACAGTCGGTAAACTTTTTTCTAAGGTAGTATATTGCCTGCTCTTTTCGACCAGACTCGTCATGTTGCCCCAAGACACACCCCATTGAGTTATCTAACACTGTTAAGTACATAATCAAGGGTCTTCCATCAACTGGTGGCATCAAAATTGGAGGTTCTAGCAGATATTTCTTGATTTCATCAAAGGCAGTCTGGCACTCATCATTCCACTCCATTACCTGATCTTTCTTCAATAATTTAAAGATTGGCTCACAGGTAGCAGTTAATTGGGAAATAAATCTTGCAATCTAATTCAATCGTCCCAAGAAACCTCTAACTTCCTTCTCAGTACGGGGAGCTGGCATCTCTCGTATAGCTTTTACTTTTGCAGGATCCACTTCAATACCTTTTCCACTGACAATGAAACCCAGGAGTTTGCCAGATCTAACTCCAAAAGTACACTTGTTTGGGTTCAATCTCAACTTGTATTTCTTCAACCTTTCAAACAACTTATGCAGATGATCAAGGTGTTGCTCTTCATTCTGGGACCTGGCTATCATATCATCCACATATACCTCTATCTCATGATGAATCATATCATGAAACAAAGCCACTATAGCACGCTGATATGTTGCCCATGCATTCTTCAAACCAAATGGCATTACTTATAACAGAAAGTGCCCCACTGTGTAACAAATGTTGTCTTCTCCATATCTTCAGGTGCCATCTTGATTTGATTGTAACCAGAGAAACCATCCATGAAAGAGAATACCTTATGCTGAGCAGTGTTGCCTACCAGAACATCAATATGAGGAAGTGGAAATTCATCTTTGGGGCTGGCCTTGTTCAAATCCCTGTAGTCTACACGCATACGTACCTTACCATCTTTCTTAGGTACCGGTACCACATTTGCAACCCATTGAGGATAAGAAGTCACTGCTAAGAACCCTGCATCAAACTGTTTCATTACCTCTGCCTTAATCTTCTCTGACATTTCAGGACGCATGCGACGAACCTTCTACTTCTTTGGACGACAATCTTCTTTTACTGGTAAACGGTGAACCACAATGTTTGTATCCAACCCTGGCATATCTTCGTAGGACCAAGCAAAGATCTCCACATAATCATATAGCATCTGAATCAATCTGCTCTTGACACTATCCTCTAATTCAGCCCCTATCTTGACTTCTTTCCTGTTTTCTTCAGTTCCCAGATTCACAACTTCGACTGGCTCTTCATGTGGTTGTATAGCTTTCTCTTCTTGTTGTAACAACCTAGCAAGCTCTACAGGTACTTCACAATCGTCCTCATTTTCGTCTTCAGCTTGATAGATCGGATTCTCGAAATTATAATTGGCAATAGTAGAACTGTTATCAACAGGATCCAGAGTGGATGAGGATCTGCATTTTAGTGATGTGGGTGTGTGTAAGAACACATAGCTGATAAAATAAAATAAAAGAAAAGGAAGACAAGGAACACAATATTTACGAAAACGAAACGTCCACTGATTTTTATTGAATGAAGTATGCAAATGAAATGACATCCCGTAATAAGCACACCATTGTGCCCCGGGTAAGGCACAAGGCTTAAGAGTTCAATTGTTCAAGAGATTACAAACTTAAAAAGTAACAACACAGTAATAGTATTTACTCCTGACTAAAGGAGACAGGAATAACATCTTCAGCCTTCCAGTTATTGAGCCCAGCACCCACAGTAGGAAAAATCCACGCATCCAAGTTGTAGTCTTCATCATAGTCACCCAAAGCATTAATCTGGTCTTTCATAATCCCCTGATTGGTGATACGAACAGCACGAGCACGACGAACAGCCTTCTGGGACTCTGCAGTAAAACCCAAACCAAATTTGTCATACTTGCACAGAATATCAGGAAGCTGACCCTAAATAGTACAACCACCTTCATCCACCACAACTTTAGCATCTTTAAGGGAGGCCATTGTCGGGGGTACTCTAGTGACCACAGGAACTTTCTTGACAACAGGAGGAGCTTCATAATCATTAACAATCCAAGGAACCACTTCAAATGTCTGACACGGAGTTTCAACGTATTCACCTTCCACTTCAAGATACTTAAAGGTGTTCACATGGCTAATCATATACCCTTCTTCTCCGTAGACAGTAACAACCTTCCCTTCTACTGGATACCTCAACTTTTGATGTAATGTAGAGGTTACAACACCTGTCCCATGGATCCAGGGACGTCCAAGCAAACAAGAATACGACGGATGAATATCCATTACATAAAAGGTAGCATTAAAAACCTGAGAACCAACTTTGATTGGGAGATCAATTTCTCCATGCACCACTCTTCTCGAGCCATCAAAAGCCTTCACCACTATGTTACTGGGCTTCAGCACAACATCTTCCGGACTAAGCTTATTCAGGACTTCTTTGGGCAACACATTCAGAGAGTAACCATTGTCTATCAATACATGTGACAGGGTAGTGCCCCTGCATTCAATTGAGATATGTAGAGCCCTGTTATGATCCCTCTTGGCAGGAGTCAAATCAACATCAGAGAAACCTAACCCATTATCATAGGTCAAGTGTGCAACACAATTTTCAAACTGGTCAACAAAAATTTCATTTGGTACATGAGCAGTCTTCAGAAACTTGATCAAGGCCTTGGCATGAGCCTCTGAACACAATAATAAAGACAGCATAGAAATCTTGGAAGGAGTATTCCCCAATTGATCAACAATGTCATAATCACTCTTGCGAATGATTTTCAATACTTCTTCCATCTGCTTAGAAAGATCATCAGCAGCTGGCACATCAGTTGGTATAGGTTCAATAACAGGACCTTTGCCCCGAGCATCAGTGGTGGAGGTAGCAGCTGGAGTAACTGCATTCTTGGAAGTAACTGGAGGAGAGAAAACTCTTCCGCTTCGTGTGATCTTACTAGATCCAGCAATATTATCAACATCAACAGGCATATCAGCTAAGGGTTCCTGCTTAACACCATGGATATAAACATCAGACCCATAATGCCAAGGCACAGCTTTATCAGAAGTATACAGAATAGGACCAGGAGTGGTAATGACCACAGGAGCCACTCTAGCTTCAGCAACAATCTTCACAGGGCCTTCAGCAGTAATCTTAATTGGACCCTTATGAGTGATTTTGACAGGTCCCTTTGAAGTAATCCTTACCGGCACTTTATCAACCATATCCACCTCTTCAATCTTCTTACCTTTAGTAATATGATCCACCATACTCTCCACAGAAGGTGGTGTCCTCTCAAATACTATGGTGTAATTATTCATGAGACGTTGAATTTCGTCCTTCAACCTCCAGCAACTATCCGGTCTATAAGCACAATAGACACAATCTTCACGACAACCTGGAAAGAACCCAGCTTGTACTAACTTCTTCTTAATAACAGACAATGGTGTAGTCAATTCTGCAACTGAAGAAATATGTGAATCTTCATCAATGGCATTGACTGTCTTCTCATGATTTGGCATGGGAGCAGTAATCACATTTGGAGTACCTGGAGGGTCAAACTCAATTTCTCCTGCCTCAATCATACTTGAATTTTGTTCTTCAAGACCCAACAACTATTAGTATCATGTCCCTGACAATTCGAATGATATGCACATCGTGCATTGGGATTGTACCTGGGAGAGGTAACATTAGGATTCTGAGGAGCATCCTTCAAAGTGATAAGTTCAGCCTTCAACAAGTGTTGCAAGGCTTGGGCCATTGACATGTTGATCTTAGTGAACTTCCTTCTAGCTCTCTGTTGATTTCCCTGTGGCTGCTCTGGTGTTGTAGGAGTTGGATTGGAGATATGGACTGCACTCACAGACTGATGCCTTCTACTACGATCAGGTTGACCATAAACAGCATTTGACTCTTTCTTCCCACTGGGAGGCTTCTTTGCAGCACTTGATGAAGAAGCACCCACTTGAATCTTGCCACTCCTTATACCACTTTCTACGCGCTCTCCTGTCATTATCAACTCAGTGAAGCCAGATGATGAGCTTCCAATTAGATGACTGTAAAAGGGACCATTCAACGTACACATGAACATATCAACCAACTCCCTGTCAGTTAGAGGTGGTTGCACTCTTCCAGCCAAATCTCTCCACTTCTGAGCATACTCCTTGAAGCTCTCTTTAGGACCCATAGACATGCTCTGAAGCTGCATGCGAGTAGGGGCTAAATCAGCATTGTATTGATACTGCTTATAGAAGGCTTCAGCAAGATCATTCCAATCACGGATGTTGACACTCTCCAACTGATAGTACCATTCCAATTGAGCTCTAGATAAGCTCTCTTGGAAGAAATGGATCCACAACTGCTTATCAGCAGTATGGGGTTGGATTCTCCGGATGTAAGACCTCAGATGCAGCTTGGGACAAGAGGCACCATCATAAACAACAAAAGTAGGAACCTTGAAACCAGTGGGTATGATTACCCCAGATATCAGACTCAGGTCTTCAAAATCCAGCCCAGAAGACTTTTGCAATTCCATAGCATCCATTCTATCCACCAGTATCTTGAACTTATCTTCATTAGGCTCATGATAGTAGTTAGCTTTAGAATCAGAGTCCCCCATTGTGTTATGGAGACTGCCTTCCTCTTTCTCAGACTCTTCAGACTCATAATCTTCAACTGGTTCCTTGGTCTTGACAGGACCTCTGAACCTTCTTCCCATGTTGATCAGGCCACCTGACCTTCTAGTCTTCTTAGTCTTCTTGGCCAGCAGTGTCTTCAATTCATCCTGCCCCTTGGACAAGTTCAGGATTAGCTCTTGGAACTGTGCATTTTGTGCCTGGAGGTCCTTAACTGTTTGCTCAAGAGCCATTGCTGAAATAAACAGCGAGAAGATAAGAAACTTGTGCACAATAAACTTGTGATGCAATGATATGATATGTGAATGCGTATGCAATGTTTTCAAGGACCGTAGGATTTAAATTTGCTTAAACAAACAAGAAGGTAAACTTTTATTAGTAATAAATTTGTTTTGACTCTTGGGCTTACAGAAAATGAAATGAAATAAATACAAGAGATGGGGTTTTAAGTCTCCCATGGACGCTTCCTCTTTGTGTTGAGGTATGAATTGAGATTTCGTTCCTCGTGAAGTTGCTTTGTTAGTTCCAGGATTCTTTCTTGGCTTGCTTTGTAATGAGCCTCGAAAGTATCCCTTTGCTCCTTCAACTGGATCCAGGACCTCTGTAAATATTCCATGTCAGTAGGCATGTCTGGGTGAAGGATGGTATAAGAAGTATCTCCTTCAGCAACAGGTTCCATGGTAACTGGCAGGATAGCAGGATATGGCATCATGAAAGTCTGAGCACGAGATCGCACCCATCTGAGATAAGCTTCCATAGGAATAGTGTACTTGGGTTCCAGAGTCTTGCTGTCGACCTTGTTCACTTTCCCCCATGCTCGTATGAATCTCTGACGGTAACCTTGCAGATCGTTGTCGTAGTCAAACACAATGCCCTGAATCAACATGTCATGTGGACCATCACTCCGAGCGTAACCAAACTGTCGTAAAGATAAAGAAGGGTTGTAAGTAATGCCTCCTCTTATTCCTAGAAGTGGCACATTAGGAAACTCCCCACAACGGTCAATGATAGTAACATTCTCCATAGATCTGGAGCACCAATGAATATCTGAATGCGAGAGTGACATGATCCTCTTGGACCACCTGAACCCTTGTTCATTCTTCATCACTGAGCAAGGAAGGTGAGAAATAAACCACCTAGATAGCAAAGGTATGCAACACATCAGAGTTCCTCGTGCCTTTGTAGTACGAGTATGAAGAGAGTGCAGAATGTCTCCAAGTAATGTAGGCACTGGATTGTGACCTAGAAATATGTTGATGGCATGAACGTCTATGAACTGATCTGGATTGGGGAACAATACTAAGCCATAAATCAGCAAGGCTAAGATCTCCTCAAAAGCATCATAGCTCATAGCCTTCAAGAACACTTGAGCCTTCTCTATCAACACCTTGGCAAGAATACCCTTAACTCCGCTTCTCGTTTCTAGAACAATGTCTGACTTCTTCAGATGTAGAGCTGCAGCAATAACCTCAGGTTTAGGCTCTTTCTCCAAGCCTGTGAAGGGTCTTTGATCAAGAACAGGTATACCCAGAAGTTTGGAGAATTCTTCCATTGTAGGAACCAGCTGATAGTCGGGGAATGTGAAGCAATGGTGCTTAGGATCAAAGAACTGAAACAGAACACTCATCATGTCTTCATTGAACCCTGAAGTGACTAGATCTAGCAGGTGACCATGTCTCTTGATGAACTAGGAGTGTTCAGACACTTGAGAAACCAACTTTTTAAGCTTAGCTGGTATCCCTACAAAGTTGATCCTGATAGTGTTTCTATGAGCAGAAGCCATGACCTGCAACAAAGAACAAAGATAAATCCTTTGGTCCTTGAAATGGTTAGTGAAAATGCTATGCTTATGATGCATGATGATGTCATGATGTTATGTTCAATCACAAACATGTGGCACACACAAACAAGTCACACCATAGCCCTAGGTTTAAAGGCTTGCATGAGGTTCAAAGGTAAGTACCCTCCCCTGAAGTTAGTTGGTTCATCCTGTCCTACAAAAGTAACCAGGTTCTAAGGGATCTCAATATCATTGATCCTTCACAAGGGTGGTTGTTCAGTAGGCAACTTACTTTCCAACCAAAACCCTCCAAGTTTAGGATCTCAATGAGTGTAGCATCGAGTATCAACCAACTTCAGTCTGCACCAAAGCCGGTTATCTCACTACTTTCTAAAGGTCAAGATGGGATAACTAGGGTTCTAAAAGTTAGTTAGTGCATTGACAACATATGGCAGCCTCATATTATCCTCAACTTGACTTAAGGAACATAAGCACCAACCAAGAAGTCACACTAACTATGGCCACCAGATCAACCATATCGGTATACGCCGTACAGTTTCCTTGGTCTATTGCCATTTACCTAAGGTACACTAGATCCGGGTTAGGATCTTCCACACATAAGAGCACCCAACAGATAAGTATAAAGCAAACAAGGCAAACAATTTAAAGTGATCTAATTCCTAAGGGTACCCCTCTTTTATTAAATCCCAAGCAGAGTCGCCAGTTCTGTAACACGGTGGGAGAACTGACTTTAGTTATGTTGCGGATAGCAAGAGTCGCCACCGACTTTTATTTTATCCAAAGGAAAGGTATAAAAGAACAGGAAAGACCTTTTAAAAGATTTTTTGGTCCGGGGGGTAGGTTATGTAAAGGGAAGGTGTTAGCACCCTTTACATCCATGGTTATCCATGGGCTCTTAGTTACTTAGCTCACTTTAAAATGTTTTTGAAATGTGAAGTGTGTGAATAGAAATTTTCTTAAGTGTTTTATAATGATCCATGTACGGATGCGTATAAAACCTTTGTTTTGAAAATTGGTTTGAAATGTGAAATGTTTGAAATGTTTTTGAAGAGTGAGCAAGTATCTAAGAGGAACCTACCCTAAGTTTAAGTCTTTTTTGTTCTTGAATCCTTTAGATGGTAAGACTATCCCTATTATTAAGGAATAGGTAGTCATTACCTTGGATGTGAGGGACAAGTGAAGGGACATCTGTTAGTTAGGCAACTGTGGGGTGTATAAGCAATTCAAAGGGACTTATCATCTTTATTCGAAAGGGACAAGATCATTACGAAGGTAACATTCGAAGGGACTTGATCTTTTTATCTGTTTAGGGACTATATGATGTGAAATAAGGGACTTTGCTTTATACACCCTACTTGACCTTTTGTTTAGGCAACATGAGAGGTATCCTTAAGGAAGTGAGATGGCGATCAAAGATCGACTTACGTGTGTGAGTGTACAATTTTAAATATTTATCTTTTAAATTAGTGATCTAAATTGATTTTTACAATACAAACATGTTTCACTCCCTATTTTACTAACCATAACATTTAAAATAAATATTACTATTAAAATTTTACATAGAGGAGGCAATTACAAAATAATAATAATTAAAGCAAATTAAATAAATAAGCAAAAATAAATAATAATAATATAATTGGGTTAGTAAAAATAATAATAATAAATCACAATATATAAATGGGGTTAGTAATAAAATAAATATCATATGAAAATAAATATCATTAATAATAAAATAAATAAGAATATTAGCATAATAATTAAAAAGATCAATTTTTTTTTATATAAGCAATTATTATTTAAGATTAAGAAGGAAATATAAACAATTATATACTAATTATTATAAAATTTTAAATTATGTACAAATTATAACAATTAGGTTAATTATAAACATATTATGATAATAAATGAAATTAGCAAATTTGAATTATTTTTAAGCATATATTAAAAATTATTTACATACAAGAATTAAATTATAAACAAATTATAAAAATATGATTAAAGTTTATAAATAATTAAAAAGTTATAATAGAATTAAATTTTAGGTAAAAGAAAATTAGGGTTTGATTAAAAAAACATTAAGATTTATTTATTAATTAAAATATAATACAAGAATTAAAATAAACAAATAAACTAATATTCACAATTAGGGTTTATAGAAAATTAGGTTTTATGAAAATATTTTAGGGTTTTAGAAAATATTATTAAGATTAATTTTATTAAATTAGGGTTATAGTTTTAATTAAAATTAATAATAATAATAATAAACAAACAAAAAATAATGAAGGAAAAGAAAAAGGGGGAGGCCTGGTTTTGAACCCAGGACCTCCCCAATACCTGAAGAAGATCCCAGCCACTGGGCTACATGCGCGCGTGTGATAGTAATGCCCTCCATGTAGTTTTGTTGCTTAACCTGGACAAAATCATGAAAAAACAAAGCAAAGAACACAAAAGGCCTGGGGGGGATTCGAACCCAGGACCTTCACGCATTACACAAGCACACTTACCATTCCAGCCGGGAGGGCGCAACTGATAGTTAATCCACAACAATTCATTATATATTGAGTCTAACAATTCAAATGAAAAAACAATAAAAATTGTTGAGGCCAGGATTCGAACACAAGCCTTCAAGGTCATACGCGTGCCTTTCTCACCACTAGGCCAAGCAGCCTTAACTGAAATAATATGAAAACAAAATCATAAAATATTATGTTAAAATTTCAAATTTCCAAACGCGCGAAAACTTCATCTTCTTCCTCAGGATTCCTGCGAAATTAGCTACGAATTTAGCTGGGATTTTTGCTACGGATTTGTTTTCGCAACAGAACCTAGGTTTCTCAATCACCATGAAACCTGTAAAATCTTGACAAATTGATTACACCATTGTGATCCTTACATCATATACGATCCAGCCATGTTGTTAGAATTAATTTATATTACCCTAATCATAAATCCCCAAATCGGGAGCTTAAACCCTAACAATGGTGATCGTTGATACCTGCACAAAAGCTTCAAACAAACCAACCGGAAACAATGTATAGAACACTACAAACATCATACAATCATCAAAATCCAGTGAAAGGTCATAAATCTGTGCATTCGAAAAATTCAAGAACACACAACAAATGTCATTCGGCTTATGCATATGAGCCTGTTTCTGATGATGATAATGATTGGGATGCATTCAGTGATGATCAAGGAAGCAATTGATGTTCTTATTTCACCTGAAAAGTTACAAAATATCAGAATCCGAATTTGAAAAAAATTGATGAATTTGAAAATTTGAAAGTTGTCTTTGAGGCAGCAAATTCGTCCCTTATGCATAGGGATCTCTTGTATACTTATACTAGACTGAATTAGGTCAAAAATATTGGCTCATTGTTTGGATATTTTGGATCAATGAGATTGAAAAAGATTAAGTCTTAAATTTCAAATATTTGTGAATTCAACCTTTCTATTTCAAGCCAATCACCATAATTCTTATATCAATTTGATCCAAGCCATATTTATGATTTTCTAGAAGCAATATCTCATTTAAATATTTGATTTATCTATTTTATTTTGATTTAAAATGACTTTAAATGAATAAAATCAAAATAAATAAAATAAAAATAATAAAAAATCTGAATAAATGAGGGTTGGGTCGTGCATGAGGTATTTGTATGGATTGGATCATCACATGGCAAGCCCATTTGGAAAAATTTGGTTTTAAACCTCCATTTGCTTCATAAACTTCCCTAAAATTTCTCAACTTTGCAAGGGCACACATCCTTCAATTTTAATGCTATGAGGGTGTTCTTGGACATTTTGGAAATATTGAAGAGTCCTCTAACTAACCCCATTGGTTTCATGTCCATATCATTTACCATTCTCAAGTTATGCCCTTTTGAAGTTGTTGACTTTTTGTTGACTTTTAAAAGGACCTATAATGTCTTAGCTCATACCTTCCAAATGAAGCATTTTTGGGCTTGGCTTGTGAGTCACAAAGTTTTAGAGAATTCAATTTCCTTCAAAATGAGCTTTGGATGGGAAAAATGTGATGAAGCATGTGAAAGTTATGGCTGGTCAAAGTTCAGTTGACTTTTCCTGAGGAAACCCTAATTTAGAAACCTCTGATTCTTGATGATCTGAAATATCCTTGATGAATCATGATCAACCCTTGATCAAATGATGAATTTTACTTCATATACTTGATGTTGGCAAAAAATCATGAAGTTTGACTTTGGTTTGACCACAGTTGACCTCAGTTTGACTTTTTAACTGCTTTGACTGATTTTGACTTATCTGATCATCTGACTGAGCAAACCTTTGAGAAAAGTTCTGAAATTTGTCATGGGGATTATTAGACACATATAAGATGTTATGAAGCTCACTTGAAGTCTTGGAAATCCATTTAGCCTGATTAAAGTCAAAACCCTAGTTTTGGATGCACTGCTTAGGAGAATGCCTTGCCTGAGGGATTTGTCAAATCTTCTGACCCATGATGAACTTTGTGAACCTCATAAGATGTCTTGTGAACCTCATAATATGTCTTGTGAACCTTTTGAACCTCATGAATGGTCTTGTAAACTTCATGAATCTCATGAAAGGTCTTGTGAACCTCATAAAGTGTCTTGTAAACTTCATGAACCTCATGAAAGGTCTTGTGAACCTTGTGAACCTTCTTAGCACACAGAGTCTTGTATTGTGAGGGAAAATTTTGGGGGGCAACAGCTGCCCCTGTTCAATTTTCTGAAACCTGAGGGGTTAGATTGGTATATTTGCCAGTCGTGACCTGAAAGGTTGAAGGGGATTGAACACAAAAGCCCAAAAATTTGCACTCACCGGTGCGCAGAGTAATATTGGTGACTAGTTGTATATGCTTGAGTGGGCTTAAAGATGCCACTTGGAGAAAAGTTCTTCAGATACATTTCTTGGAGAATAAAGCAGTCCAGAACATGAAGATATAATGATAGCTTTCAGGAGGATAAACAACGTCCTGAGGTATAAGTATAACTTTTGGGAGGATAAACAACGACCCAATAGTCATGATATGCTTTCAGGAGGATAAACAACGTCCTGAGGAAATGATGTAACCTTTGGGAAGATAAACAACGGCCCAAGGTAATAATATGTTTTCAGGAGGATAAACAACGTCCTGAGGTAATGATATGCTTTCAGGAGGATAAACAACGTCTTGAGGTATAAGTATAACTTTTGGGAGGATAAACAACGGCCCAATAGTCATGATATGCTTTCAGGGGGATAAACAACGTCCTGAGGTAATGATATGCTTTTAGGAGGATAAACAACGTCCTGAGGTATGATGATAGCTTTCAGGAAGATAAACAACGTCCCGAGGAAATGATATGCTTTCAGGAGGATAATCAACGTCCTGAGGTATAACTTTTGGGAAGATAAACAACGGCCCAAAGTCACAAGTTGTTGATGAAGTATGTCTGCTGGAGAATTAATCTGAAAAACAAGATTATAACATTCTGTATGATAATATTAGCTTATGAATTATGTATGCATGTATAATATGATGCACTTAAGTAATGTATTATGTATCTAGGTATATGTATGTTATGATGTAAATGATGTATGTATGAATCATGCAGCCTGAAGCGCCTGAATATCTTCTTATAATAACTGCTGGCCAAGGAAAATAAATCCCAATTTGTTGCTGGAGAATATGAGGAACTCGTTCCCGTCTTGTCTGATAATATAATATATATAACCTCCCGTCTTCGTTCGATAGTAAGGTGTTCATAACCTCCCGTCTTCGTTCGTCGTGCTCCTATTGGAGGAATAAATTCCCGATTATCCTTCTGAGGATAAAAGAGATGGACATAAATTCCAGGGGAGATGTGACTCGAAGTATTTATGAAGATGGATTTGTCCTACTGGGGAACTTGTAGCTGTCTAGTGGGAATGAATCGGCGAAGCTTCGTTGAGATCTTTCCCTCGTCCGTCCTTAGTAAATACTATTACTGCATTTTCATGCGTTTCTGGTAAACATCAATCATATTAAGCATTTATGCATTTCTGGTAAACATCAATCATATTAAGCATTTATGCATTTCTGGTAAACATCAATCATATTCAAAAGCATACATACATTCAAACACAACCAATGGACGTTTCGCTTATGTAAATAGGGTAAAAGTAAATCTGGATTCAAAGATGGAATTTTATTTATATCACAAAGTGACTCATACATAGGTAAGTTTCGTACAAGGAGACAGAAATCCTAGTAAGAGGAATTCGTCGTAAACAAAGAAAATCAGCTATGTGGGAAATAATCCTATTGAGTTTCAATTCTACTATTGCCATTATCTTCAAGTATCTCATCTTCTGCCGCCGAGACGGAAACAATTGGATTGAGCTTTATCTGTTCGAGCTTGAGTAAGTAACATAACTGGTCGTAGTTTCATGGGTGATCCAAACGAGACATAGTCATACGCTTTTAATCCCTAACTTTTACCTGGATTGCTGTTGCACCCCAAAATTTGCCCTCACAAGACAAGACTTTGTGTTCTAAGAAGGTTCACAAAGTTCACAAGTTTCACAACACTTTCAATACCTTTCATGAGGTTCATGAAGTCCACAAGTTACTTCTTGAAGGTTCACAAGGTTCACAAGTTCCATAATGCTTTCAACACCTTTCATGAGGTTCATAAAGTCTACAAGTTACTTTATGAAGGTTCACAAGGTTCACAAGATTCACAATGATTACAAAGCTCTCCTGAGGTTCATGAGGTCTACAAAGCCACTTCATGAGATTCACAAGGTTCACAAGCTTCACAATACCTCCCATGAGTATCACAAGACATGTTATGATGGTTCACAAGGTTCACAAGGTTCACAATTGGTCAGAAGAATTGATAATTCCCTTAGACAAGGCACCTCCTAGGCAGTGCATCCAAAACTAGGGTTTTGACTTTAATCAGGCTAAATGGACTTCCAATACCTCAAGTGAGCTTCATAACATCTTATATGTGTATAAGAACCCCCATGACAAGTTTCAAGACTTTTCTCAAAAGTTTGCTCAGTCAGATGATCAGATAAGTCAAAATCAGTCAGTACAGTTAAAAAGTCAAACTGAGGTTAACTGTGGTCAAACCAAAGTCAAACTTCATGATTTTTTGCCAACATCAAGTATATGAAGTAAAGTTCATCATTTGATCAAGGGTTGATCATGATTCATCAAGGAGATTCCAGATCATCAATAATCAGGAGTTTCTAAATTAGGGTTTCCTTAGTAAAAGTCAACTGAACTTTGACCAGCCATAACTTTCACATACTTCATCACCAAGTCTCCATCCAAAGCTCATTTTGAAGGAAATTGAATTCTCTACAACTTTGATGTTTCAAGTTAAGCCCAAAAATGCTTCATTTGGAAGATATGAGCTAAGACATTATAGGTCATTTCAAAAGTCAACAAAAAGTCAACAACTTCAAAATGGCATAACTTGAGATTGGTAAATGATATGGACCTGAAACCAATGGGGTTGTTTAGAGGACTCTTCAAGCTTTCCAAAAAGTCCAAGAACACCCTCATACCTTTAAAATTGAGGGAGATATGCTCTTGCAAAGTTGGGAAATTTTGTGATGGTTTATATTGAAAATGGAGGTCTAGAACCAATTCCTTCCAAATGGGCTTGCTAAATTGTGATCCAATCCACATCATATCATCATGCACGACCCAATTGACCAAAATTCAGAATTTTTATTATTTTATTTTTATTTATTATTGATTTAATTCATAAAAATCATTTTAAATAAATATAAAATATGAAAATCTATTTTTGGGTGAAGATTGAGCTTCTAGAATTTCATAAATGTTGATTGAATTTGAAAGAGAAAGGAATCATGAGATTGATCCAAGAATAGCAAGTCTTCATGAACAAATATTTGACTTTTACACCATGATCTTTTTCAATCTTTTTGGATCAAATCTCCACACAACCAATGAGTTTTCTTAACCTAATTCACTCACATATATATACTAAACACAAACCTAACATTGGAGGACGAATTCCAGCAGCCAAGGGTAAGTTTCAAAAACTCAAAAATTCATCAAAAAAGTGAAATTCGGATTCCATCTTCTAAGGCTCTAAAAGGTAAAATAAGAACATGGTTGGCTTCCTTGGACATCATGGATCATGAATCATCATTCATAAGCATTCAAATCATGCCCTAATGACAAACCCGAAGCTTGTTTATGCTTGACAAAACTTTTTTTCGATTGCATTAATTTGTTGTGTTTCAATGAAATTTGCTTGGCTAATGTTGTTTGTCATGTGCTATAGATCGTTTCTGGACAAAAAAATTGAAGCTTCCTTGCTTAGAACAGACGCGGCCATTATTAGGGTTTAGAGCTCAATTTTAGGGTTTAATGATTCAACAAATATAAATGAATTCTGGACACATAGGAAGGTTCTATGAGATACAAGGATCATAAAACTGTAATTAATTTCATGAATCATTGATGTTTGGTATGAGTTTGATTTTCGCAGGTTTGACACCATGAAGAACTTGCAATAGATTTCGCAGGAAAATTCAAAAGGAAATTCGCAGGAAATTTGGGGAAGAAGAAGGTCTTTCGCGCGCTCAGGAAATTCAAATATTGTTGAAAATATTTTATGAATTATGTTTGATTTGTTTATCACAAGCGTGCTTGTGGTTCAGTGGTAAGACTGATGCGTGTATATTGTGAGGACACCAGTTCGATTCTTGGCCAGTGCATTGTTTTTGTTCTTATTTTTCAGGATAATAAGAAGATGTAATATATTATGATATGTTATCACCATATGACCAGAAAGGCTCTCCCAGCCAGGCGGTCAAGCATGCGCGTATACATTCATAAGGTCCTGGGTACGATTCCCACCCCAGGCCTTTTTGTTTCTTTATTTTTCTGGATTTTTCAGGCAAAGCACAAAACAAATTCTCCTCCCTTCATTGTTGCCTGCGTGTGGGCTAGCCTGATGGTTATTGTTGTTGCTGGCAAGTGTGATGTCATGGGATCAAATCCCAACCAGGTAAGTTTCTCTCTTTTTTGCAATTTTTCTATTTTCTTTTATTTAATTATTAAAATCATATGTATATAAATATAATTAAAATAATGTTATAGATATATGTTCAATATAATTCAAATTCTATATTTCTTTTTTTTTTCCTGAAAAATTATTTTTATAATCATGTAAATAAATTATAATATGCATATTAGCTAAAATAATCTTATATTATAAACCCTAAAATATTTTCAAAACTTAATTCTATTTTTTTTCTAAATAATTTTATTTTCTAATTCTTAATGTAATTATTATGTGTATTTATCTATTTAATATGATTCTTGTAAATTTTGTAAATATGACTATCTTTTATGAACATGATATTTAAAATATTTTTTTTAAAAAAAAATAATTGTTGATATATATTGAATTTATAATGATTAAAACTTATAATTATATTATGCTTAAAAATTTTCTTATTATATGTAAAAATTAAACTTTGTGTTTATTATTCTAATTATGTCATTATAGTATTTTTTATTTAATTGTATTTATTTTAATTATTATTATTAACCATATTATAATTTTTGCTTCATTAATCTTATTATTATTTCACTAATTTTATTAATTTTTATTATTTACTAACCTCACTTATTTTATTATTACTAACTTTTGATTATTATTTAATATTATTTAATTTTTCATTATTATTACTAACCCCCTTATTTTATTTATTGTTTATTTATTATTTATTTATATTTTGCTTATTATTTATTTTGCTATTTATTTTGCTTATTATCATAATTTTGTAAATGCTCCCGGATGTAAATTTTTTAAATATTTAATTATTTTTGCTATGGTTAGTAATTTAGGGAGTGTAAATATGTATTCTCTTAAAATTAATTCTAGATCACTTTTAATTACAAGATAAATAATATTGAACACTCACACACGTAAGTCGATTTTTAAATCGCCGTCTCACTTTCTAAGGTTATCCCTCAAGTTGCCTAAATCATAAGGTCAAGTGGGGTGTATAAAGCAAGTCCCTTTAAAAAAGAAAAAATCATCAAGTCCCTCATGGTTGCCTTTACGAATCAAGTCCCTTCGAATAATGATGAATAGTCTCTCCTTTATGCTTATTACACCCCACAGTTGCCTTCATAAAACAGAATGTCCCTCTTATGTCCCTTACATCCAAGGTAATGACTACCTACTCCTTAATAGTAGGGATAGTCTTACCAATGAAAGGATAAAGAACAAGAAAGACTTAAAACTTTAGGGTAGGTTCCTCTTATGTACTTGCTCACTTCAAACTTTTCAAACACTTAAACAAATTTCAAACCAATTTTCAAAAACAAGTTTTTACGCATCCGTACATGGATCATTATCAACTATTATGAAAAATTTTCTATTCACACACTACACTTTCAAAAACAATTCAAAAGTGAGCTAAGTAGTTAAGAGCCCATGGATAACCATGGATGTAAAGGGTGCTAACACCTTCCCTTTACATAACCTACCTCCCGGACCCGAAAATATTCTCTTAAGGTCTTTCCTGTTCTTTTATACCCTTTCCTTTTGGATAAAATAAAAGTCGGTGGCGACTCTTGCTATCCGCAACATAACTAAAGTCAGTTCTCCCACCGTGTTACAATTGCCCTTTCAGGTTTTCAATCCACCGGGATACCCTTTTTTGCCCAAGCCGCCTTTTCAGGTTTTCGACTTGCCGGGTGTACATTTTTTTTATATATATATCCCTAATTTTTGCCCGAACCTTTTTGGTTCGCCGGGATGCCCTTATTTTTGGAAACATATAAGATGTTATGAAGCTCACTTGAAGTCTTGGAAATCCATTTAGCATGATTAAAGTCAAAACCCTAGTTTTGGATGCACTGCTTAGGAGAATGCCTTGCCTGAGGGATTTGTCAAATCTTCTGACCCATGATGAACTTTGTGAACCTTGTGAACCTCATAAGATGTCTTGTGAACCTCATAAGATGTCTTGTGAACCTTGTGAACCTCATGAAGGGTCTTGTAAACTTCATGAATCTCATGAAAGGTCTTGTGAACCTTGTGAACCTCATAAAGTGTCTTGTAAACTTCATGAACCTCATGAAAGGTCTTGTGAACCTTGTGAACCTTCTTAGCACATAAAGTCTTGTATTGTGAGGGCAAATTTTGGGGTGCAACAGAGGGTATCCAGGAAAAGGTCAACCATCTCTCTCTCCAACAAAGGTGGTTGCACTCGAGCGGCTACTTCATGCCACCTTTGTGCATAATATTTGAAACTCTCCGAGCTCCTCTGAGTCAAACTATGAAGTTGGGTACGACTAGGCGCCATGTCGATGTTATACTGATACTTCCTGAGGAAGGCTTCTCCCAATTCCTTCCAACTTCTTACAGAACTCCTCTCCAACTTCATGTACCATTCCAAGGATCCTCCGGAGAGACTATCCTGGAAGTAGTACATCCAGATTTTTTCATCCCGAGTGTGGGCAGCGATCTTCCGATAGAAAGCCTGCAAATGAGTCTTTAGGCAGGAGCTACCGTTGTACTTGTGAGGAATGACAACCCCAGGTACTAAACCCATGTCCGACACATCAATCCCCAAAGTGTCTCTACACTCGAGGGCTTTGACCTTCTCAACAAGCACCAAAAATTCATTAAGATTTCCTTCTCCGCCGAATCCCATGTCATTGTTGAAATACTGGAATTGATCCTCCTGCCTGTCGTGCACTGGAACGAAAGTTGCCATAGCTGGATCTGGAATATGAGGTCCACCTGGGCCGTTGCTGGTGTTGGGAGGAGCCCCTAGCCCGTCAGAAGTGGTCGCAGGAGTATTAGTATTAGGAGGTTTGAGCCCTTGAATTGCATTCCTCAGCTCTTGCTGTCCCTGAGCCATCCCTTGCATCAGGGTCATGAACTCTGCCATCTTGGTGCGAACCTCATTAAGCTCTGTTTGCATAGCATCCATGACTGTCCTTTGATTGTTGCGGGTCGCGTAGTGATGCGGGATATCTTGTCGGAGATACCGGATCTTGGCAGCTCTCGCAATCTTTGCCTGAAACACAGATAAATTAAGCATCACGTAGAAAAACCTGCAAAGACAAAGACAAAATGAAAATGATGCGTATGCAATGCAATGTGTTCCTTTTATTCCCAAGTCTTTCCCTGTTTCCGGTCCTGGCATTAAGAGAAAATAAGAATTGGGAAGAAGACCCAAGCAATATTAAAATATAATGACGGCCGTGGAGAATTGGTGCTCATTACCCCGTGTCGGTGCAACAAATAATGAACAAGAGATCCAGAACAATTCAATCACATAAACTGAAGTTTGAAATAACAAAGTCCCCGAAGGGTGCCAATCACAAGAACAACAAAAGTACATCAAATAAAAGGAATCCCACAACAAGCCTGTGGGTAATCCAAGTACAATAACATGAAATTAAACCCTAAGGAACTCTAAGTCTTGCAACCTCCAGCTAAGACGCTTGACATCCTGGAACAACTGAACAATATCTGGATGATCGGGCTCCTGGATGAGTCTCTGGATGAGGAGGTCCCTTGTATCAAAAGAAGCGTGTAACTCCTCAATCTGCTGCAGGAACATTGTCTCATTCTCTTTGCTTGGACCCGGCTCGGCCTTTGACCTCTTCACATCAACTTTCAACTTCAAGTCTTCTATTTCCTTTTGAGCTTCCTTTAATGCTTGTTGACTTTCTGCTAAACGTTGGAGACGACCCTTCTCTTGATGATAAGCCTTCCGAAGGAGTTCTTTCTGTCCATCCAAAGAATCCTGAAGACTCTTAATTTCCAGCTCATGCTTGACATCTAACTCCTTTTGCTTCTTCAAATTGTCTGCCCATTTTTCATACCATAAGGTAACAACTTTATTGGCTTCATTCAGATCTTTCTTCTCTCTTCGGCGCTGGGCCGTCTTGTGAGTCTCAGCTAACCCCTTTTTCCTGAAGTAAAGCTCTCTCTCTTCGAAGTCCTTCTGCTTGAGACGAACTGCTTCCTCGGCTTGTACTGCTCTATCCTCTAACTGACGGTTCTGAATCATCAATTTCTGACAAGAATTATAAGCCTCCTGATTCTCAAACCTAAGCTGCTTGACCAAAGCTTCCAACTTCTGATAATCTTCTAAAGGCACCGTGGTAGGTGGTGGTAACGGTGCGGAGAAAGGAATTAAAGTCACTTGAGCTTTTTCTCTCACCCACGCTTCAAACTAGGGAAACATCTGGTTATTACTCCTGCCCAAGCGATCTATACCTTTCCTATTAATCAGTTTCCAAGCACCTGCAGCTTCCCGCACCAATGGGAGATTATCCTTCACAGGAAAATAAAAGGTTTGATCCAGCTCTGAATCCTTGGGAACACTCTTCAAAGCGTATCCTAACTGTCTTCTCAAAAGTATGGGGTTGTAGTTAATGCCCCCAGCTATTCCTTAGAGGGGAACATTAGGATACCTTCAACAGCTGGAGATAAGCTCTTTCCCTTTTAGCTTTAAGGTGAACCATCTGATATCTTTGGCAGTCAACGCGCTTAGCTTTTGCGACCAGATTACTTTGGGATCCGTGAACACTCCAGTAACAGGGATGTGCCTCATAAACCACGTGTAGAACAGCTGAGCACAACATCTAACCAAGCCGCCTCGTCTCTTATCATTTCTATAGTGCACTGAATAATACAAGTCACCTAGGAGAGTAGGTACCAGATTCTTCAACACAAACAAATGAATAGCATTTATGTCCACAAACTTGTCCATATCAGCAAACAAAACTATCCCATACACAGATAATGCCAAGATGGCGCAAACTGAATCCCACTGCTTTTCCACGACACATTCTTCAGCTCTTCTGACCAGAAACTCTTAGGGAAAACCAAGCACTCCTGCCTTGGTGGCAACCAGATTAGCAGATACCTCTGATGGGCTCAAATAAAGAGCCTTAGCAATGTCAGCGTGAGTCGGCCTTGTCATTTCCGAATTGAAAGGAATCTGACCTTTGATAGGTAGTCTCAAAATCTCAACATACTCTTCTAGCAGTGGACCTAGCTGGAAATCTGGAAATGTGAAACATCGAAGTCTAGGATCATAGTACTGTAGCAAGGTATGAATGACACTCTTTTGCAAATTATCCAGACTGAACACCATGTCCAGGATATCACCATACTGCTGTTTGAAGAATTCCAAATGACCTAGGGTAATGAGAGACACCATCTGCTTGAGCAAGTCCACCTTGGTATCAAAAAAATTGTAGAAAATATTCTTCTTTCTGACGTCTTCCATTCTGAAGCAAAGATATGACCAGGAACCGGGAGTAATGCAAACCCTGAGAATAAAAGAAACACAAATGATTAATGATGATATGATGCATATGCAAGGCAAGGCATGTGATCAGTGACGTGTCTGTGATGTGCCAATCGAATAATCAGGTGTCGGTGCAAGGTCACAATATCCATATATAATCATCCCTCTGATCCGGGATCCATATCTTAAAACCAGAAATCCAGATCACAAAACTGAACCAAAGGCACGGTGGGTATGTTGAAGGTATTAGGGTTCCTGCAAACCTGTAAACCCCTCCCAATCTCACGGGTGTGCTACTCGGGTCAACATCACGGACTCTCAAAGCCGAATAGCAATAATACGTTCACCATTTCCGAGAAATGGCTCATGACCAAATCAGGGAATCGTTTTGGCATTATGTACTACTCAGGGAGGCCTCAGTTGAGTCCGGAAAAACAAGCATCCCTCATAAGTCTCCAGCTTCAAGCACTGAATCGAGAAACAATAGTACATTCATCCCGAAGGGTACAATACTACCGTCATACGAACAATTTGCTTTAACTGAATTCCTATGAGAGAACCAGGCCATCCTATGCGAGTTCCCATTGGACCCTCGGATGCGAGTGGGTTTGCCAACAAATGTGGTCTGCCACTGTCATCACTGAAGAGGGGTGTTCCCATTAAGGTCCTCGAAGATCGGTCACCAGATGCATATAACTATCAAGGTTGTACCCTGAAGTGAGGTAATCCCCGCACAGAATAGTTCCAAGACGGTCGCAATCTGGGTGTGGAACACATCGCCACCCATCATGGTGAGATACCATGGGAGTACAATGTCTATCCATGCTAATCCTATAGTGCACTCAAGCCGGGTATTTGTCTTATCTCACAGTAACTCCCATCCCGCAGAAAAAATGAAAACCAGCGCAACCAGACAGTCCAGTATAATATGATGCATGGAAAATAAATACTGAAAACAGTAAATAAATGCGGTAAAGTAAAGCTGTAAAGTAAAAACTGTAAATAAAAATAGTAAATCTAAACTAAAGCACACAACAACAAACAGATAGACACCCAAAAAAAACAAAACCAAACAGGCGCTAGGATTGACTCTACAAGGGAAACCGGAAGAATCAGGTTAAGTCCCCAGCAGAGTCGCCAGCTGTCGCTCCCGGGATTTTCATCCTAGTACAAACGCGAAAGTGGCGCGGAAAAGGTAGAGTCGCCAGCCAGACATTTTTATCCCGAAGGAATGGGAAAGGTAATGTTGCACAAACCTAAGGAAGAAGGAAAGGACAAGTTCATGCGAACCAAAGATCTGTGTTCGGGAGTCGGTTACAACCTGAGAAGGTATTAGCACCCCAGATCGTCCGTCGTACCCGACGGGATCCACGCTTGCTTGTTTGTTTCAAAGGGTAAAAGAATAAGATGCTGCTGAATAAAACTGCTGACTTAAAACTGGAACTGCAATGAAAGAGGGAATTGGAATTGACAAATGGAAATAAAAGGGGAAAATGTAGGGAAAATAAAGAGTGTGTTCGAACGAGCCCTACCCCGCTGCCTACGTACCTCATCGGGATAATGAGGATCAGAGTCGACGTAGTTCGCCTAACTAAGGCGGGAACTTTTTGTTTGTGTTTTTTATGCTGGAACTGTGTATGTGTATGCTCAGGTGTTGCAGGCTCATCTGGTACGAGTGCGTTTACCGTCTTGCATGAAAGACAAGTCGTCGTGAGTTCGCGTTATGAGTGAATGAGATGAGAAAAGAAGTTTCCGCAGGATAGTCGCTTGTTATTTGTTTTTGTCTTTTATGAGAAATATTTTGAATTTGTTTGTGAACTGTCTTGTACTAAGACCTATCCATCGCGGGAAGCATTTACACCTCGCCCCAAAACAGGACGCGTATAAACACTCCGCAACAAAGTCTCGTGTCGTACAAGATTGTTCGGTTTATCCTTAGATGTTTTATTATTTTCTTCATGAGGAAAGAAAGAATGACTCAAGTTGGAAAAGGGAAAATCTAATGGGAACTAAGACACACCCTAATTTTATTGATTTATTTACATGGGAAATCCTATGGTTTGTGGGCTTTTCTAAACCTAATGGAAAAAGCACCTAGAACTAATAGAATGCAACTTACTTCCTAAGGAAGATAAGTTGATTCTAAAGCCAAGGGAAGACCTAAAACAATATTAATCAACATACAAAAAAAATATTGAAATTAAATGACTAACTAGAATTCAAAGACAATTCAAATAGTCCTATTTATTTATTCTAATTCTAATTAAAAATGAAACTTAAGCCTAAATTCTAAACTAAGGTCATACCTAATATTTTTCTTCTAAAAATCAAAATCTAAACTAGCCTAAGTCCACATTAAATTCTAAAATTAAATCTAAACTAAACTATTTTTTTATTTGAATTTAATATCAAGCCTAAACTAATTGAAATTGTATGTAACAAAGCCTAAGACTAAAAATCCTAAAAAATAGCAAAACCTCTGGAAAAATTATGAAAATTAATCTATGGGGTCCTAAGATTATCTATAACATGGTGCTAAAAGGAATTCTGAAAAATCATATTTTTGCTATGCCTAAAAATCGTCTATTTTCAACTAAGAATTATTCATTAATTTCTAAGGATTAAGCCTCTAAACCTAAGATAAAATGAGCTAAAAAATCCGCTAAAAT
Source organism: Lathyrus aphaca (assembly GCA_963966055.1). Classification (NCBI taxonomy): domain Eukaryota; kingdom Viridiplantae; phylum Streptophyta; class Magnoliopsida; order Fabales; family Fabaceae; genus Lathyrus; species Lathyrus aphaca. The sequence goes on along the minus strand of OZ014521.1, from coordinate 165,319,552 downwards.
TACCCTAAGTACTACTATGAGTCCTCTAATTACAGTAAAAAGAATGGGCAAAAAAAAATTACTGGAAGATCAAAATATAAAATCTACAAATTTAGGTACAATTGAATAAAATCTATTAAAAAACTAATTACAAGAAAAAACCAAATAAAATCAAAAATGCAGAAAAAAACAGAAAATAAAATGTCAATTATTTCTAATGGGGATTAAAAATCTATTCAATTTTTTATGGAATTTTCCTATTATTTTTACTATTTTTTTGAATTATTCTTTTTAACTATGTTATCTAAAGAAAAAAATCTAAAGGAAATAAGGAGGGGGTGAAAAGAGTATATTTTCTAGTTATTTTTTGTAACTGGGCTCAATAAAGGGGTGCAAATAGTAAGTGGGAGAAGCCCATTCTCAGGCTAGCCTAGGAGGTGTAGAAATGAATTTTGTTTATGTTGTTTTCTAAATGGGCTTAATACGGGGGTGTGATTAGCAGATGGGTCATGAAAGGGTGCATGGATGAAATCATAGCCAAATTGGTCCAACCGGACGGTGACACATGTCACCGCCGGATTGGACCCTCAATCAAAACCTCATTCACGAAATTAACGGGGACGGTGGAGGATCAGATTATTATTACCCTTTATGACTTTTAATGGTGGCTTAATTGGTATTAAGATTCTTGATTGCCTATTAATCTCAATTAATCAAAATCTTAACTTTAAACAAAATCAAATAAAAATAAAACAAAACCAGAAACATTCTCTCTCTCTCTCTCTCACGCGTTTCATATTTCCCTTTCACCTTCTTCCCCCCAACGGAAACCCTAGAATCCTTCCCTCCCCGAACGGCGCCGCCGCGGGTCATGGAGGAAGACAAATACTACCGTTGAACACCAACCTCTCCACCACGACCTAACCTCTTCCCCTATTAAAGATTCGAACCCTAACCCTCACCATCTCACATGAAACACTCATGATGATTCCAAGCGGAGGCCGCCACTTCTCAAATTGGTGTAATCAATCGAACCACGAAGACTATGCCATCGAAATCTCTACACAAGAATAACAGAAAGTCAATCGCACCTTAACGTTTTGCCGACGCGAATTTCTTCGTTTCGTCTTTGCTTATTCTGATGTCGTTGCGTGATTTTGGATTATTGATGATTACTCTTGATGCAGGAAGAGAAAGGCTTGCGGATTGCTTCTTGTTTGGAGATCGACAAACTAACGATTCTTGGTGGAAGTCATGTATGAATCTGCTGTATCAGGATCGAGACGTTGACGAGGCGTTGATGAAGCGATGTCGTTGTGATGTTGAATGTGCAGGTTGCGAAAATGATTCGGAGATGATGAAATAGTGGTATTCTGAACCTATTGTTGATTGCTCTTCATTTTTTTTTGTGATTGATTAAGTTGTATTCTGGTGGTTGATTTGTGGCTTCTTGCAGGTTCTTAATGAAGGTTGTTGAAGGTTGAAGATTGAAGAGGTTTGGAAAATAAGGAATTCGGGGAAAAAGAAGTAGTTGAAGAAGAAGAGGGATAAGGAAGTTGTAGGAGTTTGAAGGAGATTGGATTGATGGAGGCTTGAAGAAGAATGGTGAGGATTGGGATTCGGATTGGAGCAGCTGGAGGGGAGTGGTTCAGGAAATGGAAGAAAAGGATTTAGAGGAGATGAAAGGATTGAGTTGTTGAAGAAGGTTGAGAGAGAGAAAAGAGAGAAAAGAGAGAAAATGGTGGACAGGTTGAAGAAGAAAAGGTTGGGAAGAAGAAGGATTTGGGAAATTGTGGAAGAATGGAAAAGGATTCAAGTGAGGGATTTTGGAAAAAATGGTGGAATGTTTGGAAAATTGTGGAAGAAGACGTGATTGAAGGAGAAGTTACTGATTTATAGAGAATGATTTGAGGAATTTCAGATGAACTTTCCAGAAGAAGTCAGTTATAAATTCAGTTATGAATTCAGTTATGAATTCGGTTAGAAAAGAAGAAGTTAGAATTCTGGATTTTTTTATTCTGTTATTGAGTTTTTGTGATTTCAGTTAGGGTCAGTTAACATTAACTAATCTCTTATCCTTTCTGCAGATTTCAGTTTTAAGATGGAAGAGTGAGAGGATAAAGCAAGCTGGGGATCGAAGGCCAAGGGAGGTTTTCAGAACTTTTGTAGTTAATTTCATCTTGAACCATTCTCCTTAACCCCCATTTCTATTCTGAATCTTCTCTTTCTGTATTGGCTTTTTGTTTCTGAGTTCGGATTCGTACCTTCGTGATCTCTATGTCATTGTTGTCTTCTCTGTTCCAATTTCTGTCTCAATGTGAATCTGAGTTTAAATGATGATATTAATTTTTATTTGCAGGTGTGGTTGAAATTCAGTTAGTTAAATATTTTTCTTGACTTTCTTTTATTATGGTTTCTGTTTCTTTTTGCAGGGTCAATTTTTTGATGCAAGTTTTGGATGAAGGGTGTTGAGCCTTGATGTTAATTGCCGAGTTCAAAGATTGATGAGGGGTTGTTCAGGTATGAGTTTCAGTTTCATTTATTCTTCTTCTTGATCTCGAATTGTTTCTTATCTCACTTTCTTCATCGTGAAACCTTATGTGAATTCGTGCGAATATTGTTGAAGATTGTTGCAGGTTAATGGTGATGAAGGTTGTTGATGACGCAATGATGTTGAGGAAACTGGTTGAAGGCTATCCATGTTCTGATGAGATTGATGAGGTTGAATAATGGAGAAAGCTGATTTGCCGTGTTCGCTTAATCGACAACAGAAACGCAACACTAAGGTATGCGTTCTTCGGTTCATTCTGCTTCTTGGTTTTTGAATCATTTCTGCTCCTGTTGGTGCGATCGGTGCAATGCGTCAACATTGTTGCTAAACCGTATCTTTCTTCTAATTTGATGCAGAGTGATGGAAGATTGTGAAGGAAAGATGAAGAACATTGATGATGAAGTGTGTTGATTCCGAATCCATGTTGATAAAAAAATGGATGAAGATTGGTGGAGTTTGGAGATGGTTGATGAAGAATTATGTTGGGAAAAGAAATGATGAATGATGTAGGGACCCCATTAGAAATTTGTGATGACTTATCCTCTAAATTTTCATGTCATCTATTTGTATTGTAACTGAATTGCTGTAACTGAGTCATGAATTTTTGTGAATTTACGTTCTGTGATTTTTCATCAGTTGGTGTGTATAAGGAACGTTATCTCCTTTAATTTTTCAAATGCTGCTTCTGTTTTTTTTAGCTGATGATGGCGTTTTGCCATAATTTGCTCCTTAATTAATTATGGAATCCTTTGGATGATCATTGATGAAGAAAATAACTTAGGATACTGGAGAGAGATAAACCATAATCCAAGTCATGATGCCTTGATTCAACGTTTCTGACCAATACTCTTAAATAATGTACCTTCGAAATGATCCTCTGAATAGGAGCGTTCAAGTCACCAAGAACACTTAGGTCCCATGCCTTGGGAACTCAATTAAATGCATGCTACGAGTATTATGACCCAATGCAAAATGCAGACGAACGCGAAGCGAAAAAGCCAATCAAGGTAAAAAGAATGAGGGCAAATTTTGAGGTATTACAGGTTTGGCTTGAATTTGAAATGGTGATAACTTGTTGGTTAAGTTTAGGTTGTCATGATTTTTGTTTGGTACTGATGAGAAGTCCCTTTCTGTTTGCAGGTTTTGTAGAACTTTGTTTATGGATGGAAGAGCTTTTCACACTTTGGAGTAAGCTGGATTGTTACAGGCTTTGGGCTGCAGACTTACTGGTTCCAATTTGGTTCTTTTGCTGCGAAACCCAATTGAGAGGGAAGGATATAGTCTGAATTTGTTCTGCATGTATGCAAGATTTTCCGTTTTTGTGAATCCATCTGTTGTACCTTCTTCTCTTTTTCTTGTCTTATTGTGATTTGGGAAAGGTGTATTTGCTGATACCAATGTTTGCACTCATGTAGTTTTGAACTGGATCCAGTCTATGCTAAATATTTGTTTGCTGGTGCGAAACTTTTTGTGGTCCTACTTGAAACTTTGTTTATCCTGCTGCTGACTTTTCCTCTTTTGAATTTAACTTATGCCTTGGTAAATTTTTTTTGTTCGGCTACCACTGAGTTTTTGTATCTTTACATTGAAACTTTGATGAATTGATTATATGAAATAACATGGATACATTATATCTTGAATTGCACATGAATTCCCAAATATGTATTGATGAAATGTCACTAAGTGTATAACCTTGAATACATGTACTAAAAACTTCTGAATAAATTCTAATCACTCATCAATTGTACTTTGTGTGAATGTATATGAGGCATATGCGGTCTTGCTTTGGCAGCAGGATGTTCGGGCCTTCAAGGACATGAAAAGCCTGAAGGACACACATTTGGAACGACATTGATAATGGAAAAGGAATCTTCAGTTAAGATAAGGCCATGACTTAGGCACAACATGAGGGTGGACCCAGTGAAAAGGCCTTTTTGATAAAATTCGATCTTGTTTGAAATATGCAGCCTAACTCTTTGAGTTTGTGACATAGGCTTAGAAAGAACTTGTAGGATTATGCTAGAACTTGCCTTTATTTGTAACCAAACATTTGGACTTTGAAAGTATTTGTAACTCTGAATCTTATATTAAGAAAAGTCCTGAATTTTTACTTTCCAAAATAGATTGTAACTATTTGATTTGAGTATATTCAATTAACCTTGGAATATGATCTTGAGCCTTGAATGGAATTTGGATTTTTGGATTAAATAAGGATTGGAAATGAGATTTGGATAAGAATTGAAAGAAAAGTAACAATGGGATTTGGAATTTTGACACGAGGATTAAGGAATTTGCAATAAACATGGAATTTGGATATGAGACTTTAAAATGGACTTTTAGGAATTTGAACTAAATTTAGACATGAGAATTAAAATTGCAATTAAGAATTTGAAATAAACTTGGAATTTGGACATGAGACTTTAAAATAGACATTTAGGAATTTGAACTAAAATTGGAATATGACATGAGATTTAAAATTGAAATTGACACTTGGAAATGGAAATGATTTAGACACTTAGGAATTGAAATGACTTAAAAATGGGATTTGGGGTTGAACATTTGGGAATAAGATCGAAACTTGGGAATGAGCTTTGGATTTGAAATTGGAAAAGAATTGAAACTAAACATGACGTTGAAGTTTGGAAAATGAACAACAATATGGATTAAGAACTAAAAAATGGAATAAAAAACTTTGGGCCAATATTAGTGAAATCTAGGAAATTTGACATTCTGAACTCGACAAAAACAAACATACAATCTTTACCACCAAATCCCATATTAGTGAAAACCAAAAATCCACTTCAAATGTTTTGGTCAAAAACCAATTTTTAGGGTCCATATTTTCCTTCCAACCAAATTAACGAACAAGACTTGCTTCACCCGAAGATCATATGAACCAAACATCAACAATTTTCGCCGAAGTACCTCACTAAATAAAACCACAAGTGACCTGAGGTCTTAAACACGTCCATGATTCATCCTTCAAACTCCATAATCCATAACGTATGAGACCAATCCACCACTCTAAGCTTCCAAGCATAAAACCCTAGTTTCTTGAGCCAAAAGACCAGATCTCCAAAACTAGTTAAAAAAACAGATTTTTCTTGTCATTCCTGCAAGAAACCAGATCTTTCTGATGATGAGATGAATGCGAAATGCGAAAAGTTAGGGGTAAAATTTGGGGTGTGACACTAATAAAAAACAAAGCTTGAGAAAAAACACACACAAAATCTAACAACCTAATAAAATAAAATTAAACAAACTAAACATAACACAACATAAGCCAAAATGGGTCAAAAGTAAGAACAACTGACTTGGTGAAAGTTGAATGGGGACATAAAATCATTGGAAAGAAAATAAAATCGTGCTAAGTGCCCTCGGGCCACGCTTAGCGCCAACAGAGTTTACTGGTTTTTCAAAAATACCAATTTTTCTTTCAACACTCTATCCACTTTACATTTATAACTCTACCACTATATAGAAAACTATAAATACTTACAATCGTTGGGTTGCCCCCCCACAAGTGCTTGGTTCACGTTGTTAGCTCGACACCTCTATTATATTTAGCTAGTAACTTCCTCACACACATGTTAAAGATTTTCTTCAAAGCGTAAACCAAAAGAAAGTGTCATAAACAAACACTTGAACAAATGTTACGGGAACACAATTTAAACAACACTTGGACAAACATAATGGAAAACAAAAGCAAAAAAAGTATCTATATAAGCATATATACAACATAGACAATTATGTATACAACTTAAAAATATAGAAATTATCACAATGCGATTCAATATCAAAACCAACTACTAACAACGATGCTATTTTGTTGAAGCGGTAGACTAACAAGCAAAAGTAAAGTTGGGAAGAATTTCGGGATTTGTCGTATCCACAAGGATCGGAGCAAGGGAAAGAATATCGTTCAACAATCTCTACGTTTCTAAGCTTGGATTAAATGGTTTTAAAAGAGTGAAAAGCAGAAAGTAAAACATATGAAAAAGTAAATTTAGTTCGAGAATTAATTCTTCAGGAATTGTATTTTATTTTACCCATCAAGTACTACAAAATCTATCAATCAGTTGTACTCAAACTAAATCACTTATTAATACCCTCACGTATCACCCACAATATAGATTATGTCTAACGCAAAGTTGAGAGGACAATAGTATTGTCTCATCGGTGATGTCCCACACAACTCAACAACACAGAGCATTAAGAATCGATACCCAAGTGAATATTAGACGTAAATATATGTCTAGAGTTTAGAATCTAACAAATGTTAATCTTAGATCGAGTTCGAACTGTATATATCTATTGCAATCCAAACCCATTAAGATAAATATCGAAATCAACGATAACATCGATAAAGATTTGTAAAAGAGATTTTACACAACGATCATTAAGTATACATACAATCAAGATAAACATACATACAACATCCCAACAAATAGAAAATACAAATAAAAGATCAAAACTAAATCGGTGATTCTCGAGGTGTCAAGACGATTATCAAAAATCCAGCTCTGAATCGTTAAGATGCAACTTTTGTTGTTGTTTCTGAGCTTATTTCCACAAAGAATGTTGGTGATGGAGTTGGTAGCAAAAAATTCCTAAAACTATAACCTACAAAAATCTGAATGAATGGTATTTATAGAAACTGAAAAATCGCAGGTCCGCTAAGCGCACTCAGATCACACTAATCATTATCTCATTTAAAGTACCATAAAACCTCCTTATATCACGCTAAGTGCGGTCAGAAACCCAAGAATGATTATTTCTGCCGAGCAATCTCCTAGCGCATTGAATTTCCCACTTAGCGCAGATGACTGCTTATTGTTGGTTAAAATTGCATCTTGAAACACCCTTATTGGCTCAAACTGACCCATATTTCAACAATGCATTATAACTTATAAAAAAACAGATGAAAAACTATCAAACTCAATAATATGTACATAATAACAAAATATATACAACAGTATGTAAACTATATAAAATGTACAAAAAAGGGGATTATTAACGCAAAATAAACTAATGAAGTCGTTGAGTGCTAATTATTCACACTTAAAACAACAACAATTTAGCGATGTACACTTATCATTATCTCCAATTTATTTTCACATACGCATATCTGAACTTTTCAATAACAATTCGGTTTAGACGAATCAATCCAAGTTACTTCCGCTAACCAGCGTTTTTTAAAACAATTTCCAAATATCAATTTTTTTATTGGGGATCTATTCATCCTTATTGTCGTAGCTAAACCTGGAGCAAAATGGGATGTCAATGATAAGAAATTGTGGTCACATGATTGAAAGACATAAAATATTCTCACATTCGCACTTGGGGTTAATGAATATTATCGTGTTTCTCATTGTGAGACCGCCAAAGTTATGTGGAACACATTATAAGTTGCCCACAAGGGAACTAATGAGGCCAAACAAGCTAGGATAAATACGTTAAATAACGATTTTAAACTATTTCGCATGAAGCATTGTGAAACCATTACCGAAATGCAAAAGAGATCCATACATATTATAAATCGCTTGAAGGCTCTAGATAATCCTATCTCTAATGATATTTCTACTATTAAAGTTTTAAGGTGTCTTAATTGAGAATAGTAACCCAAGGTCACCGCAATAAAAGAGGCAAATGATCTTAAAACACTTGATCTTACAACTTTATTTGGCAACTCACACTCTCGTGGTCTTTCCCCTAACTATACTCCTAAGTCATATTGAGCGCTCTCGCTGTATCAAATTGAGTTAAAAGTAATTTTTGAAAACTAATAGATTCTATTAGCCTTAAAGCGTTTCCGATGTATTTAAAACTAATGTTCGATTTCAGCTATCAAGTTAAAACCTCATACTCTCGTGGTCTTAATCCTAAACTTGTTACCTTTTTACTCTCGTAAGAAAAGCTTATTTTAAATTAAGAAAATGAAACCAAAAAATAAGTTTGTTTATGATTTTAGCCTTAATCTATCGAATCCATTATGATTAATCAATTACATACCGATTAAGTACTTTAGCCAGACATGTTAATTAAAACAAGCATAAATAAATAAAGGCAGTAAACAATGTCATAAAGCATGGCAAATAAAAATAAAGGTTATTTTATTAATTCAATAATAAACCTGGACAATATAAATAATCTTGGCGTAGCAAACCTCCACAGGTCAGTAGGCTTGCGCAAAATAAAATTCAAAGACATTGGCTAGAAATAATAAAAGGTGCAATAACTTCCCGATGTAGGAAGCAATTACTAATTTGGTAAAGGTACAGAAAGAAAAATGCAGAAAAATAAAATGAAAGAAAGCTTTGAACAAAATAAAATAAAATCAAAGTTGGCTCTGAATACAAAGCGACAGAAAAAGGTCTAGGTCGAAGATCTCTTTGCAATTCACCCTGGCTTTTATTTATATCCTCTGAGTACAATTTTTATTGAGAGAATTCAGGAAACAAAGTTATTGGGCTTTGATATGGTTTCTTTGACTGAGACTGGGTTGAATGAGCAAAATATGCAACGACATTCTTCACAGATTGACTAAGTAGCGCGTTTTAATTTCTAAGTTTATGACCTGTGACGGACGCCCTGGATACAGGACGATCGTCTCACTTAACATGTGTGACGGTAGTCCTAAGCTTGTTACAGGCGTCATGAAGTAAAACTACAGAATCCTTTGTTTTCTGTCATATGTCTTCATTTCTTATGATATATACTTTATTTCTTCCCCATTTTAGCTCCTTTCTTCTACAAGCTTCATAAACTAGACTACCTGCAAAAACACATAAATACCTTGCGTAATATCATGTAAATTACGAAAAACGATAATATAATTAATGGAAACTAAGATAAATAATTGATATTAAAACATGTTATCAAACTCCCCTACACTTGAATCTTTGCTTGTCGTCAAGCAAATAATCAGTAAGATTTTGAAAATGTTCCCGATCTATGGAGAATATCATTATCATTGACCGTTGTGTAGAATTCCCTAATGTGCCGCTCCTTGGCATCAGAGGAGGCATTACTTATAATCCTTCTTTAGCACTACGTTAATTTGGTTATGCTCGGAGTGATGATCCTCATGAAATGATTATTCAAAGTATTGTGTTCGATTATGACAATAATCTTCGAGGTTACCGTCAAAGGTTTATACGTGCTTGGAGCATGGTGAACAAGATTAATAGCAATACTCTAAAACCAAAATACTCCATCCCTATAGAGCCTTACCTCAGATGGGTGCGGTCTCGTGCTCAAACTCTTATATGCCATATCCTGTTGTTCTACCAGTGATTGTTGAGCCTATTGTTGAAGGAGATGTTCCTTACACCATTCTTCATCCTGACATGCCTACTGACTTGGAAGAGTTGCAGAAATCTTAGATCCAATTGAAGGAGCAAAGGGATACTTTTGAGGCTAAGTCCAATGCTAGCAAAGAGAAAGTGTTGGAGCTAAAAAGCCAATTTCACGAAGAGCGGAACCTCAATACATATCTCAACACAAATAGGAAGCGTCCATGGGAGACTTGAGTCTCAAATGATTATTTTCTTTGTAACTTTTTTGTTATCCTTCATTATAAGTCCAAGGGGAAGTTATATTTTAAACTTACTAATAAGAGTTTTGTTTTTGTTTTCCTTTAACAAATTTAAATCCTACGCTGTCCTTGAAAACATTGCATATGCATTGCATGCCATAACATCGTATACCAGGTTTCCGTGACAGGTTTCTTATCTTCTCGCTGTTTATTTTAGTGGAAATGGCTCTCGAACAGTCTGTCAAAGATCTCCAAACCCATAATGCTCAATTTCAAGAAGTGATCATGAATTTTTCCAAAGGGCAAGAAAAGTTGAAAGCCCTCCTCACCAAGGACATGAAAAAGAAGAATCCTGAAGACAACAAAGATGATCAGTTGGAACAACTGCAAGCTGAGATGGCAGGGATGAGAATCCAGATGAAGGGTTAGGTGGCTCTTATCCAAAACTTAGCCCAGGGGAAAGAAGAGCTAAGAGTCTTCATCAATAAACTTCAAGAAAACGGAGTCGGGAATCTAATCATCAGTCAACCTCCTATGAAATAAGCTGACTTGGTTGAATAAAAGAAGAGGATAAGAGAAGGAAAGAGACAAGTTCCTACTGATAGTCTTTAAATTAAAAGAAGAAAGTCTTATAGGTTTAATCCTCCTCAACACATGAACATAAAAGTCAGTTTATCAAAATCAACACGCCAATGTCACAAAATTTGCAATGCTTGTTGGAGATGAAGCCAATTACCTTGAAAGACCCTCCTCAGAATCCCAATACTTCCTCTCCTCGCTATAATCCCAACGCAAGGTGTACATATCACTCCAACTGTCCTGGACATGACACTAATAACTGTTGGGCATTGAGGAATAAGATCCAATACCTGGTTGATGAAGGAGTACTCGAGATTATGCCAGAAGACCAAATTGAATTCTCCTATCGCCCATCCAACATCAAAGCTTCCAGACATCCGGAGTGACAAGTTTAGAGGATGAGGCTTTGAGAATGTTTGAATTTTCATTTGTAATTTATTTTGTCGACTTAAACACTTACTATTATGACAGTGGATATATAAGGAAGTTAATCCCTGGTCAACCCTTTTGAGCCTATGAAGTAGGAGTTTTCATTCTCACGCAAATTAAAACCCTTAATCATAATCTAGGGCAAGGTAGTTGCTTGGTTAACTCAATTATGCCAGTTATCCTTTTGTACACAACTAATGAAGGTTCCCTATAATTGTTAAGTCTGACAGTCAATATCTAGCAAAAGAAAAGCTCACTAAGTCAAAACCTATGAAGGAAACTTAGTAAAAATTGAGACATCCCGCTGACTGTAATCTAGAAATAAACATATCAAGCAAAAGAAAGGGATAACAAAATCAAAAGAAAAAGAGGTCACTACAAATCCTTAACAAAAAAAGATGGTTGGCTTTTCAAATAAACTTCTGGTTTCTGAACCATCGCAAATGTCAATGTTACAATTCCAAATAGGGGTTTGCAAAATAACCAATAACCATGAACCAAATTTCTTTCCAAATTAATCCAAATTTTAAAATCCAGCCCAAAGTTATATTTTTAATTTGGTGGCCCATTTATCAAATTAAAAAAAAACCGGTAACCATTGTTCCAAACTGGATCAAGAATCCAGTTACCATTTTTCAAGAACCTTTAGAAACAAATGCACAGTAGTTTAGAGAAATCAACAACAACACAAATTTCAGAAACCCTAATCCTCAAAATCCAAATCTTCTTCATCATTCTTCAAATTTCCAACCAAATCTCAGAAACCCTAATCCTCAAAATCCAAATCTTCTTCATCATTCTTCAAATTTCCAACCCTAATCTTCCATTGATACTCGGGTAAACATATTATAAACTCCATATTTGGGTTGTGTGTTGAACTAAGTAACTTTTAACTTTTTGTGTTGAACAAAATTGAGTTGTAAATGTAGTAGTTACTCTATTGTGAAGGTAGGTTCATTATGGTTGTTTGATTGTATGTTGAACTTTTATGATTACAAAGGAGGTCCTAACTTTAATATAAAGAGTTTCTATTTATAAATAAAAAGTGCTAGCTGTGCCAAAACTTTAATATAAAAAAAAGAGACTGATATTGTCATCCAAAAAGAAGTAATGATATAGTTAATGTTATTCATCCAAAAGGTGTCAATAAAAGTTGATAAATGTTGAATTGACTAAATCAATAGAAACCATGCCAACAATTTAATAACTTTAGCTTGTAAATGGCTAAATTGGTTTTTAATGTAGATCCCCAAAATGCTGGAAGGGAGCACAAACTTCAAACTTCAATTTTCTATAGGTAAATAATATAGTACTACAGCGGCCTAAATAAAATAGGATGTATTCTCATTTGTAGCATATTAAAGAAAGTACACAACAGAACAATGGGAGCTAATGTTATATGCATTTTACAATTTACACAGGTCCTCAACTCATGCAAAAAAATTGGTTTTTTTTTTAAAAATTGGTTTTAAATTTGTTTTTTTTTATAAAACTGGTTTTAAAATTGATTTTTTATAAAACTGGTTTTAAGAGAAACCGATTTAAAACTGGTTTTAAAAAAATTGGTTTTTTGTGAGAAACCGGTTTGAAACTGAACTGATCCACTTGTAAACCAGTTTAAAAAAAACTGGTTTTATGGAAACAATTTCAAGATCCAAACCAAACCATATATGGTTCAATTTGGTTTGGTTTATGATCCATGCACACCCCTAATTCCAAACTCCTTTGGAGCCTCAATGCATAAGTTAACTGAACATAGGACTGAAGAACATCACGAAGGATAGGTTGGGTACAAATAAAATTTGAGCCTTTATCCTTTGTTTCTTAAACCGTGAACAAGGCCACATTACAACCCTTTAAAAGTCCTAACTGAAGCATGGTTAGTTCGAAAGTGTACTGCTACAAAAATGTATCCTGACTCCTTTAGGGCTTATTATAAATCTTGAGTTAATATCACAGTTCTTACAAATATTGTTTTGATAAAATAATTCTTTTTCAAAACTACAAGACATACATAAGCGTTGTATTTTGAATATCATTGTTTGCATATAACTAAGTGTTTGACAACAAAAAATTTTACATGATGAACATTCAATAAACCAAAGTCCTCCTGACAGACAAAGTTGCTTCCTGGGCCTAACTCAGTTGTATCAAAGCCAATGTATATAAGGGACACAATCACTATCTTCCAATCAAGGGGGCATGCCATGTTATTGTCCAATTCATTTGGGGAAGTCAGGGCAAGATTCAATGATACTTAATAGCCAGGGGCAGATCTCCTCATCTGAATTGCCAGAAGTAACATTATCGAGTTCACGATTCCAGGGGCATATTATTATGGGGCATCTCGTTTATTTCTCTTGAGGCAACTCCTTTCAAATACTCCCATTCTGGGACAAATCATCCTTAGCTAAGAGCAACACTCTCTTTTCAAATCTAATCAGATCTAATTCAGTTGCAAGCTCATTAACCATTACCCTGGGTGTACGCGACCCACCGCAATCCGAAAGCACATTCCTCTCATTACATTGCCTTGATACTGAGTTTTCAGCAGAAGCCATTATGCAAATTAATTTTCTATGCCAATAGTATCAAATGGTGTCAACTTCATGTCTTCGAATTCAGTCATGATAATTCTTAGAAAAATACTCGGGGAAGTCGAGAATATCAAAAATTATGAATCCATTCATTACCTTTAATGAATATATGCTTTCGAATATGATTGATGTTTACCAAAATTTACTAAAGACTCTTGGAGGTTGGAATCCCCAACAAAGTTCATATCCAACAGATCTCCGCAGGCTCATCCCTACAGAGTCATCTTTACGGATTTATTTCGGCGAAGTATTCTAAGGAGCCTCTTGTACTTCCAATTCTACAAAGTCCCAGACAAATTTCTCTCAAGCCTGATATCCTTAGAAGAATTGACACTTGGTCGGATAAGTCTCTCAGGGCAATGTTCATCTCTTTTATCACCAGTCAGTGTATTTAGGAATTTAATCTTTCAATAAAAAGTACGACGAACAGAAGTCGGAAAATCCTAACTACAATATTTTGAAACAAGACGGGAACAATGTCTCCATACTCCTCAGCAACGAGTCGGGATTTATTTTCCCTAGCTAGCATTTTGTTACACGAAGCTACTAACGTGCTTAAACTACATAATTCCTCCATATATCATTCACATCATATTATGGCATACACATCCATAAAGCATACAACATTCTCATCTATGTTAAGAACGTCATGCCATGAATACATCAAATGACCTTGCATAAAACTAACTTTGCCTTTTCAGGATAGTTTGTGATCAGAGGAACACTGTCGACTCCTAGAGACAATACAGAGGCGATCAAGATGAAGATCTAGTTCTGATACTTAGTTCAAGATATTTTTCCTAGAGACAATACAGAGACGATCAAGAGGAAGATCTAGTTCTGATATTTTTCCAGAGACAATACAGAGACGATCAAGACAAAGATCTAGTTCTGATACTTAGTTCTGACATTTTCCAGAGACAGTTCAGAGACGATCAAGACGAAGATCTAGTTTTGATACTTAGTTCTGATATTTTCACGAGACAGTTCAGAGACGATCGAGACGAAGATCTAGTTCTGATACTTAGTTAAGGAATTTCTTTTTCCAGAGACAGTACAGAGACTATCGAGACAAAGATCTAGTTATGATACTTAGTTTTGATATTTTCCCGAGACAGTTCAGAGACGATCGAGGCGAATATCTAGTTCTGATACTTAGTTCTGGATATTTTTTCCAGAGACAGTTCAGAGACGATCAAGACGAATATCTAGTTCTGATACTTAGTTCTAATATTTTTCTGAGACAGTTAAAAGACGATCGAAACGAAGATCTAGTGTTGACGCTTAGTTCAATAAATTTTCCCAGAGACAGTACAGAGACGATCGAGACGAAGATCTAGTTCTGATACTTAGTTCAAGGTATTCTCCAGAGAAAGTACAGATACCATCGAAACGAAGATCTAGTTCTGATAATTAGTTCATGATATGTTACAGAGACAGTTTAGAGACGGTCGAGACGAAGATCTAGTTGTGATACTTAGTTCAGTAACAATATTCAGATAGAGTCAAACGTAGACACATTCTGATACTCCTATCAACAAACACTTTGGATGGCATCTATAAGACCATCTCCAATCACTCCGAATGACATCCTTAATATCATTCAAGAAATACAATCAACCAACAATATTACTTTGCGCATCGGCGAGTGCAAAGTTTTGGGCTTAAATGTTCAATCCTCTTCTACCTTCAGGTCACGAATGGCGTACATGCCAATCTAACTCCTCAGGTTTCAGAAAATTGAATAGGGGAAGTTGTTGTACCCCAAAATTTTCCCTCACATATTCAAAAAAATATACCTCAAGAGGTCCCCTAATAGTCACAAGATTCTCAATTGCTCAAAAGGATTCAAGGTTTCATCAGACAAAGCCTCCTCATAAGCAATGGATCTTAAATTAGGGTTTTGAGTTTCTCAAAGAAAATTGGACTTCCAAAGCCTCAAGTGGACTTCATGGTGTCCCGTATACTTCAAAGCATCCTCATGTCAAGTTTCAAGGCTTACCCTACAAGTTTGGTCAGTCAGATGCTAAAATAATCAAAAATCAGTTAACTTGGTCAAATAGTTAACTGTGGTCAACATACAGTCAAACTTCAAGATTTTTGGTCAACATCAATATTATGAGGTGAAATTCATCATTTTATCAAGTTTTGATCATGATTCATCAAGGAAACCTCAAATTCAACAAGAACCAAAAGTTACTAAATTAGGGTTTTTGTAGGAAAAGTCAACTGTACTTTGACCAGCCATAACTTCCACACACTTCATCAAATATTTCCCATCCAAATATCATTTTGAAGTAAATTCAATTCCCTACAAATTTATGTCTCACAAGCCAAGGCCATAAATGCTTCATTTGAGAGATATGAGCCAAGACATTACAGGTCCTTTTAAAAGTCAACAAAAAGTTAACTTTTTAAAAAGCTCATAACTTGAAAATGGAAGATCAAATGGACATGGGACCAAAAGGAGTAGTTAGAGGACACTCTAAGATTTCTAAAAAGTCCAAGAACACATACATGGGATAAAAATTAAGAGAGTTATGCATTGTTGAAGTTGGGTAAATTTAAGGAAGTGTATAAGGCAAGTAATGACCAAAACTATAGTTTTTTCCAAATGGGCCCATATTTTTCTAACCCAAACTTAATCACAAGATAATTCACGACCCATAAGTCATAATATCTGATTTTTTATATTTATTTTATATTATATTAGATTTAATTTATTTAAAATCAATTTTAATTAAAATAAATATTGAAAAATCAAATATTTGATCTTAGGATTATTTTGGGATTAAATTTTGATGTTTATGATCATAATTTGGATCCCAAATTTGTTCAATCCAAAGGAGAAGGTCATAACACCAAATTTTTACTAAAATAGAAACCTCCTTTCTTCATTCCAAAGCAATCTCAAATCCAACATCCAAGCCCAAAATATTTGACCCAAAATACACTTTTATATGTACTCATGAACTCCACAAGTTACGAGGACGGAAATTCTCACACAAAAACCCTAAAATATTTTTTCAAAAAAAGGCATATTCGGGCAAAATCCAAAGAGATTCCATAGCAAGTTTCCAGCCTCCCTCTTCATCCAATTATCATCAAGCAGCTTACATGAATTCATCCCAATCATTATTAAAGGTTAAGAATGCGTGAAACATAGCCTATGAGAACATGTCGCCATTTCCATTTTTCTTGAATTCGAAACTCTTAGTTCATGATGTTTTAATGTATTTTCTTTGCATAATATTGTTCATAATCGTGTATTGATGTGTTTTGACCACTTATTTATGAGTTATCATACAGGATATGAGAGACATCATTGTTAGGGCATAAAGAAGCAAAGCTTCAAATCTCCTAATCCAAGCACTTTTGGGCCAAACCAATCGCACCATTGAATTCCTAAGTTTGAATTTAGTATGAATAGATTATTTTAACGTGTTAAAATTCGTTATTTTGTGTTGTTCAAAATTGAAAGTTAATTAGCTACGCAATTTTCGTAGCAAAATCGCAGCAGAACAGAAGCAAAACCGTAGCAAAAGACAAAAGCGCAAGGTTGAAGATGATGAAGTGTCATGCGTTGGTTGACTGGATTCAGCAATTCATTTACTTTGTTTATTTAATCAATTGTTCTCCTCTATTATCACGCGCGGGTGAATGAATCAGTTGGCAAGGGTGTTACGCGTTTGACCTTAGGGGGGCGGGTTCGAAACCCAGCCACCCTTCCCCCTATTTTTATGGTTATTTGTTTTGTTTTACTATTTCCTAACCTTTTTTTTTATTATTTTCTTTTTATTTTCTTTTTTAACTAATTAACCAAATAAATATCTTAATCTTTTAAACATATATAAAAATCATAAAAAAATTCTAACTAACTTAATTATCTTTTTTAATCAATTTATTTTTTCAAAAAAAATTAGTTTTAGGTTATTGTATTAATTAATTTTATAATTAATTTTTATTTATTTATTTAACTTAGTAATTAGGGTTTAACCAATCTTAATTTTAATGTTTAACCCTAATTTATCTAATATTTTGACATAATCCAAATAATTAACACTTTTGACATAAAATCATTTTCTTAATAAAATTTTAATTAATTAGTTAATTTCTTTCCTATTAAAATTAATCACTATAAGAAGTTTATTAATTTAGATTTTAGGACTTTAAAAAACATTTTCGTAATATTTTATTTATTTTTATTATTATTCTTTAGAAAATTGTATAGGATATACGACTTATGTAATATCGTAAATTTATTTTCTTGCATTTTATTTCTAATTATGTATCTGCTCCTGGATTGTAATAGCTTAATTAGGGTTTAATTTTCCGCGCTCCCCTAATTTCTAATATGTATCACCCTCCCCATGATGTAATAGTCTAGGATTTATTTTCTGCTTTTAAATTTCGTAAGTTATTAATTAGGTGGTTAGTAATAATAGGGTGTGAAAATACTTGTATGAGACTAAAAACGAACTTATCCCATTAACCAAAGATTAAAATAACTGAATACTGTCGCTCCCGATAAATGGGAAATGGCCCAAATAAAGGTACAGACGCGAGCGGTCGGCGAAAGGGACAAATGAGAACACACAGCAGTGAACTCACTGGAAAGGAAAAGAGTCGCCAGCTAGGCATTTTTATCCCGGAGGAAAGGCAATGCTGCATAGACCTAGAAAGAGATGGATAAGACGGTTGCGAACCAGAGAGACTGAGAAAGGGGGTTGGTTACAACCTGGGAAGGTATTAGCACCCAGATTGTCCGTCGTACTCGACGGGATCCACGCTTAAAAGATTTGTGTTTTAAAGGGGTAGTGTCAGTGCAATTTGTGTATAAGGAGGCTGGAAGAAAATGTACAGGTGTCAGTGCAAAAGAAGTGTGAAGTGTAATATGTACAGTGTCAGTGTAAGGAAAGAGTACACTCATGATCATGAGGCTTAAAGATTAATTGCTGGAAAGAGGGGGAATATACAGAGACTTTTGTTCGATAACTGTTAAGTTATGCCTACGTATCCTCTCGTGCAATGAGGAAGTCAGAACACCGTAGTTCGACCCAAAGAGACTGAAAGGAGAATTGACCTGTGAACTGCTTGCTTGTCTATGCTCAAGTGTATGACCTGTCTGGCTCAGGTGCTAACTGTCTTGCATTAGACGGAAGAAGCAAGTTCTCGTTTGTGAGTGAAGATGATGAGAACAGAATCCTGAAGGAGACGATTATTGTTTGTTTTTGAGTTTTCAGTCTTTTATTGCTTTTGAAAGTTTGTCATAAATTAATGAGCTTAAGCCTAAACCAATGGGTTAGTAAACTCATCACATCTTCCCTCTGATTAGGGGTAATGAGAGTACCTTAAGTGTGAAGTCAGATTCTCACACTTGATCACCATGATGTAGGATTAAGATCATTAACCTACTTTTGATTATTTAGATGTTTTTGTTGTTTTTGTTTTAGTGTTGAGTAATGAGATTAAGCCATAATCAGGGATTAAACAGACTCATTACACCATCCTAATAGAAGGATAATAGATGAGAATGTTAAAGCTGAGGAAAACTCCTCAACTTAATCCATGATTAGGGATTAAACTCATGACAAAACAAAGCCTTTAGCTAAGTGGATTTTATTTAATATTATGATGAATAAGTGAATTTTAGGGTTTATAAGACAACTTGAGGGGGACTTGTCCATTAACACTAGGGTTAGTCCTTCTTAACCAATTAAGGAAGAATTAGAACCCTAATGCAAGGCCCAAGTTACAAGTGTGATGTCTTGATGATTATTAAGTGGATTGATTAAGAGATTTAAACACATTAAGGGTTTAACACTTAGGATTAAAGTTATACACTCCATCCTAAGAGAAGGATGCAGGCATAAGCTTAATCACAAAGCCTTAAAACCTTTAGGGTTTAGTCCCTGATTATGAGATGAGGAGAGAAGACTCAATGAGACACAAAGGCAAAAACTAGGTGGGGGACTAATCAAAACCCTAATCATTGTCATGCTTGGTTGTTCCTAAGGTTTGTGAGGTTTACAAGAAAGATCTTCAATGGAACCACCAGGAAGCAGATGAAAGGATCAGGAGAAGCAAAGTAACTTGCTTCACTTAAGAAGACAAGTCACTTGAGGAAAGAAAGTAAGAAGAAGAGGAATGAGCAAGCTCAATCTCAAACACATACAAAAATGCAGCAAGGATGCATAAAAGAGATGAAGAGAAGTTATGAGAAGTGAAGGCAAATTCACTTCTCAAAGTCACTTACCACCTGAAAAGTTAGAAAAGAAATGTAATGCAATGCAAAATGAGATGAAATGGCATGATGCATATCAAAACCAGAAACAAACATGAGATGATAATGATGCTATGAGATGCTACAAACATGAGACAAGGCATGGAGATGATCATACAAGCTTATGGATGCAAATGAAACAAGTTAAGAACCATGAACATGCATGAAAAGTTATGAAATGCACATGACATACAACATGGCATATGCATGATGCAATGATCAAACATGCTTCCAATATGTCTTATGATGTTAAATGAATCACATGGATGCATAAAATGTCATGGCAAGTCAAGGTATGAATGCAAATGCAAGATGGATGCATATAGAAGCCCAAATTAGGGTTTCTGATCAAAACACCAAACACAAACCAAAATCAGAAGCAAACATCAATATAAAAAATTGAAAATGCACTCAAAGGATCCCTAATCCTATACTAACTCACTGCCCAAAGGAGAAGTTACAACTCTTAACCTAATTCAAGATATGATTTTCCTAAGTTTTCTAGGGTTTTAGGGTTCCTTAAAAAGAAAAATACCAAACAAATGGAAAATGAAAGATCAAATCATGGCCATTTAACCTTACAAACTACATGATATGCTAAACACAATGCAAGAAGAATCAAAGTCCAACACTTTATGGTTAGGCAGAAATGATTTTTGGAAGTTTGGATCAAAATAATGCATCAAAATGATTTTAATTCCATGAAAAATTCTCAAAATGCATCAAGATCAAAAAATAAATTTGGTTTGAGGGTTGGACAATGTTTCTAAATGTTTTTAAATGTTTCATGAATTTTTTGGTGATTTTTAAATACCTAAAAGTATTTTTAATTAATTAATTCTCATTAATTAATTAAAAATAAACTTTTAAATATTTAAAAATATTTTTAAAATGCTAAAAATAAAAATAAAAATATTTTTGTGTTCTGAAATTTAATAATAGCTTGCATAAAAAATTCCAGAATTTTTGAATGAATTTTACTATTTTTAATAAAATGGAGAAAGAAATACAAAATAAATGAAATAAAAATTAAAGAAAATGAAAAGTAAACGCAATGGAGAGCCAGGATTGAATCTGGGAAAGAAAAGGTTGACTGCGCGCGTAATCCAAAGGCCCACATTCAAACTTCCTAATTTTTGATTTAAATTAATTAAAATGAATTAATTAAGTTAATTAATGGTTAGGGTTTCTAATGACAAATCTCAGCCCTCCAAACACGCGCCAGGTCAACTAAGTCAAAGGATCCAACGTATCAGATTCAAACTACACTTAATGACAGGATTAAACCCTAATCATTTTCAGGTGGCCGGAGGAGACCTCCGGTCGTCTTCTCCGGTGGGAACCCCACCTGAAAATTCCTAAAACCTTCAAAACGTAACTAAAATGAAATCTAAAAGAACAGAAATCCCTCCCAAACCTCACTGAATCAAAACCCCAAACCAAAACTCATTTATATTTCATCAATCACACGAATTGAAAGAAAACATTTCTAGGTCAGAAAGTTTCAGAAAACGATTAAACTCTCATTTCTTCACCATTTTCAAAACCAAAGACATCAGAGTGATCAGTGAATCATGAAGAACAACTTAGGAACTTAAAAATCCATTTCTGGAAAAAATGTTCATGGAGCTACCTGAGTTTGAAGCTTTTCAGTCTGCAACTTTCTGGCCTCTTCTCTTTGTGCAGTCAACTCCTTTTATGCTCCTGATGAACTCTTGATGCTTAGAGAAAGTTTGTGTTGGCTGGTTTGAGAGTTTGAACAGGTTCTGTTCAAAGTCAGGTGAGGATCGTGTTTATGATTCAGGCAGTTTAAGGCAAGGATGAGGGGTGCTTTGTGACCAGGATGATGAGTTGAGTTGATCTATGAGGTTTGTTTAAGTGTTTGTGGCTTGTATGCTGAGTTTCGAAAGCTTTTGATTTTGAGAGTGAAAATGAGAATGTGATGCTATGGCTTGTTTCAGGCTGGCTTCTTGTGTGGTTTGGCTTGCAATTGATTTGTATAAACAATGCCCATTGGTCAGAAGATGTGACATGTCCTTTTGTGATAGGTATGGTTACTTTTGCAAATTGTCAACTTTTGTGTAAGAGAAGCATGGGTCATGTTCTAGGCTAGTACATGGAGAGTGTGTTGTGCAGCATGGTGAGGGGAAAGGCTAGGGTTGATCAGCAAAGTAGCTAGCAAGTGGATGAGATGTGATCATGAGTTTTTGCAACTTGACTTTGCCTTTGGTTTTCATGAAGGAAACTTGATCCATGGGCCATAAAACATGTAATTCTTTGCCCCATTCTGATTTTTGAATGTTGTGTGATCATGTTGAGTGAATTAGAAGCCCATTTGCTGACTTATTTGGCCTTGAGAAGTGAATTTGCAACTTTGCCTCTTTGGTGCATGACTTGAAATTTAGTGATTTTTGCCAACTTTGACAAGCCATAACTTTTGATCAAAAATGAAATAGGTCATGTTCTTGTACTTTTTGAAAAGGGAAAGATCTATTCTACAACTTTCATGACCAAAGTTTTTCCATTTGAAGCTTTCTTGAATCAAAAAGTAAGGGTTGAAAAAGTTGCCTAAAATGACATTTCCATTAAAAGTCAAACTTGCCCAAAAAGTCAACTTTGCAAAAACTTGAGATTCTTGAATTTTGTGAACTTCCAACTTCTTCCATGATCAAATAAAGATCATATACAATCAAAATGATGAAGAATCCCCTTTGGTTGGGTCATTGGGGGCCTCAGATGCCCTGATTTTGCACTGACTTGTCCAGAAAGTCAACCTTTGATCAGATGACTTCCCCATGGAATTTCTTCATGAAAATTGATATGAATACTCCCTATACCATATAGAGACCAATAGAAACAAGAATGACCAAAAAATTTGGAGTTATGGCCTCTGAAACCAAAACCCTAATTTTAGGTCATCTGTGCAGTCGAGCCTGGCTCTGCTTCCATACCAATCCCAGTTCTTGTGATTCTTTGACATTCTTGACTTTGAGGGAGTATAATATGATACTTGAACACACATGGACCCCTTTGAAGTGATTGATGACCTTTGGAGTGGCTCAAGAAGCTCTTGGATTGCTTAGATCACAAACCCTAGATGCAGATGACTTAGAACCAATGCAGTGGATCAAAAATGTGATGTGAGATGGTATGATTGAGTTTATGCATATGAAATGATCATAGGCCATGGTGTGAAATGGGTGAGGGCAAATTTGGGGTGTTTACAAATACGATACACTTCTCACACATGAACCTCTAGGGTATCCCCTCGTGTTGCCTTACGAAAAAATGGTCAAGTCCCTCGAACGTAGGGATGTCTTAGCAAAGTTGCCTAAATAAAAATCATCAAGTCCCTTCGATATAAAGATCATAGTCCCTCGATGAACCTTTCGAGTTGTCTACGAATAAATGATCTCGTCCCTCGATGATCCTACAGAAAATGATGATAGTCCCTTCGAGTTGCTAAAACACCCTTACATGTTGCCTTATATGGATAACCATGGATACAATGGGTGCTTTCACCTTCCTTTTGTATAACTTACTCCCCGAACTCAAAATCTAAACCAAGGTATTTCCTGTTCTTTTCACCTTTCCTACTTGGATAAAAGATAAGTCGGTGACGACTCTTGCTATCCGTAACATAGTTTTTGTGAAAACAAAAACAACAAAGTCAGTTCTCCCACCGTGTTACACAGTGGATGTTAACTTTTTTAATGTTGGTATTTTTTTCGTATTTCATTTATTACTTTGTTTATCATTAGTAAAATTAGATTCAAGATTATTGATGGCTTTTGGAGCTTGATTCAAAGCAAATGAAAGCTAATTTAGTCACACCCCCATTTCTTGCCATTTTGTTTTTGTTTTTGTTTTTGTTTTTGTTTATTATTATTATTATTATTATTATTATTATTATTATTATTATTATTATTATTATTTTACTTTCTTAATAGTTTTTTTTATTTTCATTTATATGTATTTTAGTTGGGTCAATGTTATAATACATGGTTTATCAATATTCGATTTAATAGATGATATCTAAACCTATATGAGGCCATCTTTTTCTTATTTTTATCATTTCAATTTCTGATTTATTCTTTTATTTGGGTCTTATGATATTATCACCCGATTTTAACATTCAATTTCATAAATAAATTGACGTTGTCTAAAATCGATATGAGACTCATTTTCTATTATTTTTTTATGGTTTCTAATTAATTTTAGATCAAATGTTATTTATCGATTTTAATATTATTTTTGGCCAATGATAAATGGTGATACTCTATTTTGAATAAATCGACATTATCTACCAATGTGAGGCCAATCCTTTATTTTCTTTATTATTCCCGATTTCCCGATTTAGTTTTATTCGGCTTATGCTAAAAAGTTTAGATATTCGATTTCGAATAAATCGACGTTATCTAAACTAATATGAGGCCATCTTTTTATTTTCACTGTTATTTTTCAATTTTACTTTATTTTATGGTCGATGATATAACAAAAGATATAAATATTCGATTTCAACAAATCGACGTTATTTAGATCAATATGAGACCAACCATTTTTTTATCGCTTTTCGCTATTCTTTATGGTCGATGAAAATCAAAAAATCGTGATAGTCAACAAATCGTGATTAAGATGAGATCATTCTTTTATTTAAATAATTGTTTGATTATAACATAAAGTGACGCTCGACTTCTCATAGAAGGATTCTAACATTGAATCCATTCTAAGATAGTTAAAGAGCTACACTTCGATGCCTTTGATTTAATCTCAAGCTCCAACGGCTTCGTATAGTTTAGGACACTTCACACGTGCTTCCTCTTGGGAAAATACGATGAACCCTTTTATTTCGTGCAATCTCGTGTAACTTATTTTGTACCCCTCTCCCGATTCTGATGTATGTCATTTATTTACTCGTTTCGCTTCTTTCGCGAACCCTTGGTCCAACGCCAAGTGGTTTCACTCGCACACTCGCATTTCTCTTAGGTTTTGGTTTCGTTTACTAGGCGCATTCCTTAAGACTAAGACTTGATTCCACATAACCAATTAACCCTTACACTCCATTTGCATTCAACTTTGTCAAGTGTTTCATGCCTCGCAACCAACCTCCCTTTAACCAAGACGTTTCTCTTAGATCCAAAACCTTGATCCAACGTCAAGTGGTCTTAGGTAATAAGACACCTAATAGTTATCAAAACAAAGGTGAAAAAAGACAAGTGTTGGATCTCCGATGCTTTTCTTTAATTGTTTAGACACGACACATCTGTCTCGGGTGTGAGCAGTTGACACCTCTAAAACGAGCTAAACAACCGTAGAACCATGAACTACGAGGCTCTGACTTTCCCATTGCACGAAGGAATACGTAGGCACACAAATCTTATTCCTTTCCGAGCACCCTAGGAACAAAAATACATATTTTCCATATCTTTTACCCCTAAGAAGATAATAACATGGATTACCACTCGATCGCAAACTAAACTAAGAGGTTCCCGTTGAGTACAACGGACGTGAGGGGTGTTAATACCTTCCCCTTGCGTAACCGACTCCCGAACTTATATTTGGTTTCATCGACCACATCCTTTACTTATTTGCTTTTGGTTATATCTTCCTTTTCTTTAGTCACAATAAATAGAATTAGATGACAACTCTGTTGTTTTGTTTGTTCCGCGATCAGCGCAAGGATCATAGCCATTTTCGAGGTACGACAAAGTGAACGATTATATTGTTCGTTTTCGGCCATGTTTGGTTCTTTAACTGGTTCAGGTATAAGAATTCCAAGTAAAGGAATTTCGGAAATTTCGGTTCGGCGTCTTAAGCTTAAGAAACACTCAACTTCATCGATTTTCGGTTCTAAGTCTTTGCCTCGTGAGCGAGTACTGGGCATACAATCGACAAAAAATAATTTTGGTTTTTTCCTTAGTCTATATGGCGCAACAAACGAATTGCACTATTGACTAAATCAGAGTCCCCAACAATGGCGCCAAAAACTTGATCGCGACTTTCTGGTTCTTACGGGTACTAACTGCAAGTATACATCCTAATCGCGTAGAAATAAATATGCCTTCATGGATTCAATAAATTACCGGCATATAAAGATTGGTTAAAATATATTTCTGTAGAAAATATCAGTTTAAAAGTCATCAACTCCCACTCTTGTGGTTTTGCCTCTAACTATACTCCTAAGTCATATTGAGGACTCTCGCTGTATCAAATTGAGTTAAAAGTACTTTTTTAAAAGTTATAGATTCTAATTAGCCTTAAAGCGCTTCCGATGTATTTAAAACTAATGTTCGATTTCAGCTATCCAGTTAAAACCTCACACTCTCGTGGTCTTATTCATAACCTTGTTACCTTTTTACTCTCGTAATAAAAGTTGATTTTAAATTAGGAAATCAAAACCAGAAAATAAGTTTGTTTATGATTTTAGCCTAAATCTATCAACTCCATTTTGGTTAATCAATTACATACCGATTAAGTACTTTAGTCAGACATGTTAATTAAAACAAGCATACATAAATAAAGGCAGTAAACAATGTCATAAAGCATGAAAAATAAAAATAAAGATTATTTTATTAATTCAATAATAAACCTGGACAATAGAAATAATCTTAGCATAGAAAACCTCCACGGGTCGGTAGGGTTGCGGAAAATAAAATTCAAAGGCAGTGGCTAGAAACAATAAAAGGTGCAATAGCATCCCGATGTAGGAAGCTATTACTAATTTGGTAAAGGTGCGGAAAGAAAAACAATGCATAAAAATAAAGTGAAAGAAAGCTCTGAACAAAACAAAATAAAATCAAAGCTGGCTCTGAATACAAATCGACAGAATAAGTTCTAGGTCGAAGCTCTCTTTTCAATTTGCTTTGGCTTCTATTTATAGCCGCTGAGTACGACTATTGTTTAGAGAATTCAGGAAACAAAGTTGTTGGGCTTTGATATGGTTGCATTGACTATGACTGGGTTGAATGAGCAAAATACGCAACGTTTTAATTTCTGAGTTTATGACCTATGACAGACGTCATGGATGCAGGACGGTCGTCTCATTTAACATGTGTGACAATCGTCCTAAGCTTGTTACGAGCGTCATGAAGTAAAACTGCAGGATCCTTTGTTTTTGTCATTTGTCTTCATTTCTTCTGATATATACTTCATTTCTTCTACAAGCCTCATAAATTGGACTACCTGCAAAAACACATAAATACCTTGCGTAATATCATGTAAATTACGAAAACTGATAATATATTTAATGGAAACAAGCTAAATAATCGGTATAAAAACATGTTATCAAAGTAATATAGTTATCATGAAAGAGACAAGATTGAAAGTCCAACAAAAAGGATGATCATCAAAATAACAATTTTTCTTTTGTGGACTCATTGCAGATTACACTATTAGATACTTGGTCAAAGTGAAAGGTGGTATGATCGTTGTTATTATTGGTTTATGGTACTTTTGCATTTATTCCAACTTTCATTCGAGAGTTCCTTGTGGAATGCATGTTCATCATTCGTCATTCATACGGTGAGGTAATGACATTTCAATTTTCATTTTATAAGTAAGTTTCGTCTTTTACTTGTTTATTTATATGGATTTTCTCTTTATTTTTTTAGATTCATCCAATATAACTCATTCAATCATCATTTTTCATCTTGCGCTAAAACATCGAGGACAATGTTTTGTTCAAGTTTGGGCGAGGGGATACTTCTTTATTTTTCTTGCACTTTTAGCTATTTTCAATTTGTTTGTTTCAATAATACCGTTTTTTGTAGTTTCCCCAAACTAGGACCGTAAATTTTTTCCATGATAAGCTTAAGTTGCAGGGAAGACGAGAAAGTATATAGAGTTTGAGGGAATAAAGGTTAGGACTAGGGACATTGAGAAAGTTTGAAAACTTAGGTATTACCCAAACACCTTACTAGGTACCCTGAAGTAGGACACAAGTCCAATGTGTATATTTGTATCATTGTAATTAGCTTCTGAAAAGTACCCCCTGATTAATTCTAAGTAACAATCTTACATAACTTAGACTCACATAAATGTATGATTGGTTGGGAGACAAATAATTTTTGGCACCAAAATGATGAAAATCCTCAAAGTGGTTAAACCCTCAAAGTGTTGTCCCAAAGTGGACCAATAAATGTCAAAGTGCATAAATTCATTGAAAAAGAATGAAGAAGAAAAAGTTCCTAAAGCAAAAAGTCCCGACATGTCTTGTGTATGCGACAACACAAATAAATAAATTGCATTAATATTGAATGTCCAAATGAAAGGGGAAAGGAAAAATCAGAAAAAGAGACTAAAATCCAAAGCATAGTTGGAGAGGTATCAAAAAGGAAGACTTAGGTTTGTGGCTTTACCATGTTTAGTGTTCTTGCAAATACCCTTGTTGACAAATGACTACCAAAAGAGCTAGGCCTAGCCAATCATAACAAATACTCATGCATGAGTACCATGAAATACAATAACTAAACATAATACAAACAACAATTGTGCATATTCAATAGACTATTTATTCATGGAATTTTACATAATCCATCATAATGAGTTTAGCTCACAATGAGCATATGAAATACAAAATATTGAGAAAATAGATTATATGTTAAGAAAGTGCGAGTACAAATTATAAACATAAAAAATCAATAATAATCTTTTATGATATTCCAAATGCAGGAGATCATTGGCATTACACCTCTCATTTATCAACTTCCACATAATTTGATATAAGGGAGAGATGGTGGAAAGAAATATGATTTGTTCCTTCTTTCTATAGATTCTTTCCTAACCTCAAACTTACTTAAATGTAAGGGTTTTATTTTAATAGCTCTTTGTAACACTCTAATTTTGACCAATAAGTTTGTGTTTGCATTTGCATCATTTTGTATATAAACAAGATCGCGCACTGGTTCCTCAGTCCTTTTTTGTTGCAGGTTTATGCCTCACAGGGAATCACCATTGCTTTTGTGTGCTATTATTTGTTTATATTTACTAACATCTAATAAAAAATCCAAAAAAAAAATGTTTTCTTTTATTAACATTTTCAGGGGAAGAACAAGTCAAAAATACAAAAAATAACAGTGCCACAGCTCGAATGAATTTCACTGACAAAAAGTCGAAGTTGATCTGCAAACAATTCAAATTTATATGATCAAGGATTTCCTAAGTTAATTGATTTATTCAAGGAATTCAGAGGTTCATGTCTTTATTTCCATGCCTTCTTTGACAAGCAAAAGAATCGAGCCGAAACAACAATGCAATAAAAAAAGAATAAAAAAATTAAATTTTGACTTGGTTAATCGATTAACCAATGTGTTAATCGATTAAACTGGGCGAATTTGAATAATTTGTATAAATTCAGTATCATCTCATCCCTTGATCTCATTTGGAATATTCTAGACCACTTGACTTTTAATTCCTACATCATCTGATCATTTCCAACCATATACCATCAATAATCACCTTTCTTTTATGAATTTCCCTCCAAATTTGAATTTCCCGCCTAATTTTGATTTTCCAAAGCAAGTTTCATTCCACCAAATTCTCATACCTAAACTTTTTAAATAGAGACATTATCTAAATCATTTCAAGTTTTATAGAGCCAAAAAACCCCTTGTAAATATCTCCCCAAACCACAAAATTCACCAAAACTCATTTTCTTCCTTTTAAGTTTATCAAGAATTTGCATTGAATTCTTGATTAACTTTGAGCTAAACCTTCATCCTTTTTATTTTTCTTCATCAATTTCAGTAGATCAAGCTTGCTTGTGGAGTAATTTGAAGTTTGTTCTTGGTAATTCATCTTCCTTCATTGTTACACCTTTATCACCATCATTCAAGATGTAGATCTTTGGTGTTCTTTGTTGTTGATCATTTCGATCATAAATTATTGATTGATTGCATGGATTCTAATGTATTTTTCACTTAAAAATTCGTGCCAATTTTGTTCATGATCATAAGGTGTTTGAAAATTGTTTTAAAAGAGCATCGTGCTGAATTTTTGCTAATTTTCTGCCTCTGGTTCAGTGTTAACCGATTTACCAGTTGCATTACAAACTGGTTAATTGGTTAACCGGTGTAAAATGGCGTAAGATTTGATTTTTTTAACGTGTTAACCGGTTAACTAAATGGTTAATTGATTAACACTGATCCAATGATAATTTTCGGGGCTGTTTTTGGGACTGTTTTGCCTCTCTTTCCCTCTTTTTCCCCTCTCTTCTTATTTTTACCTTGGGAGACATTTTTGGGACTAATTTCTCTTTAATTTCAATGGACTTCGGGTGTATATTAGAGAATTTAATATTTATTAGTTCAAATCGATCTATAAGTGAATTATTTAATTCACTTTAGGTGCTTTGAATTAGTGATTAAACTTAAAGATAAAAGAATACCATAAGTGTAACTCAATTTGGTATTCATCTTTATTTTTGTGCGGCATTGCGTTCGGATGGTGATTTACATATCGTTTATCTCACATGTATTAACACTAACATCGTTAACCTTAATTGGTTTTGGTCGGCCTCATTTGTTGGGTAATTACTCTGTAAATTACTCGGCGTCGACGTTTGCTTAACATAGACCTAAATGTGTTCATACTTCGGAATAAAAATCCAATTGGATACTTTCACTTTCGTGGATCGTACCTCGTGTTGGTTGCGTCATCCCAATGTTGGTTAATCATTTGCATTAGATCCACGACTTTTGAAGCTTGATGTGTAGTTGCTTTGGATATCTCAATCTTCTTTCAAGTCTTTATCTAATTTGGGTCTAATTGTATCGGTTAATCTCTATAGTGTAAGATACTAAGTGGAATTGGTTGCCTTTTCGGTTTTGACACTAAGTTCCTTGTTACTCTTTTGGTTGTGGTTGATTAAGTTCACCATACCACTATTATGTATATATTATTATTACTATTATTATATTACTATTTTAATTTTCCTCTTGCACCTTATCCTCTTTACTTTATCTCTTGCTCCCTTCTCCTCTTTTATTTTTATTATGTTTTATCATCCATTATCATGTTTATATTTATGTTTATATATCTTTGTGCTTTTTCTTTTGTCCATTTGGACACCAAAAATATTAATAAAGGATTAAACCTCTAAAAATTTGTGATCTAGATTGTGGACTATGGTTACTATCCTTTGCATTGAAATTGGAGTTTTGGACCTAGATCCTTAGACACTATCCCTTTGCTTTGATCATCATGGAGTTGGTAATTTAGCTTTTATTTGACCATTTTCTAGCTTATGCCTATAAGGATAGAACTCTTGTGCTTATGCTTGGAAGTATCATCAAGTTTGGTTAGATTTTTCCTCCTTTATCTTTTTTATTTTATTTTATTTTATTTTATTTTAGGATAGCTCTACATCTCCTCCTCTTCTTCAATTTTCAAAACTTCCTTTCTTTTTCAAATGATTCTTGTCTTAAAAACCTCCACCTCTTTAATAAATAAAACTTTGACTTTTTGACAAGTGACTTTTACTTCTTTTCTTAAATAAATGTCAATGAACTTAATCATTTTGACTTCAATTCAAAAATAAAAAGAATCAAACTCATTCAAGTTGTTTTGTGCCTTTCTGCACATTTTTTTGTTTTCTTTACAAGTTTAGAGTATGAGTCATTTTTTCTAGTCGGGTGCAAGTCTCTCAACCTCCATGGTTGTAGTTTGATGTAATTGAGTCTCTTGTCATTCGTGATAGTTTAGTGGCATACTCGTCGATTTTATCCGAGTTTGCGTCCTCCCCATAATGATATATGAGTCCATATCCTCATTCTCATGGTATATTTGTGAGACTATCCACTTGAAAATGGCAAATTATCTTTACTTAATAAAATCAATCAAAACCAACTAATTTTCACTCCTTGTACCACGAACTACGGGGTTTTGATCTTACATTGCACATTGTGGGTATGTAGGCATGAGGTGATAAACCTCTCCAAACACAAAAACATTAAAAAATAAATCTTTTCTCATCCCCCATCTCATTTAATAAACAATTTTCAAACCAAAAGCAATCAATTTTTCAAAGTGCTCCCGTAGAGTACCACAAACATATTGGGTGCTAATATCTTCTCATTTTGTAACCAACCCCTTATCCTTTCTCTGCTTGTTTATTTAACTTTTTGCTTTTAAATTCATTTTAGAATTTATTCGCTCTTTTTTCCTTTTTCTTTTGGAATAAAATAAAAGGCGGTATCGACTCTATTTACCTTGAGTTAAGTAAATCAATAACTTACACTCGTGATTTCACCGCTACACTCTGCTTTTTGGTCTTAAAACCAACTTCATTTAATCCAAAAGCATTAGCCCTAGGATAAAACATGTTTCATTTTTTGACGTAGTACTATGATAATACAATACACATGGGTGACATGTTTTATTCCTTATTTTAGATTTTCACATTTATTAATTCCTTTCAGCTCAACATTTATCACAACTTCTAGAATACTTTTAGTTGTGTCTCAGGTGCCACGACTTCAACAAACATCTTCTAATCTAGTATTATTTTGACACCACTCATTATAAGAATTGGTCGTGCACATTAAAAAACAAATAAAATTCATATATTGAACATCTACTATGCTTAATTGGAAACTACCACTAATTGACTAAAACACATAAAACTACTATTGATCATTTAAAATATAAGTAACGAATTTAATTATTTGGTACTTGAACAAATCATATAAATGAATTTATCACACCTTCAAACTTGAACATTATTTGTCCTCGAGTGATGATACAAGGGTTGCGTATAAATTTGTTAATTTACGTAATGGATTCTAAAGTCAACAACACATTTAAGAGATGCCGTTTTCAAGTTCAGTTTGTCTTACAAAATTTACACAACTTTCATAAACATGTATTCATTACGTGTATGTGTAACTCGTAACATCCTTCTAACCCAACAAAACATATGTGATAATTATACTTAAATAAATCAGAGTACACCACAAGGAGTGTCACATTTCTTCATAAAAAAACAATTAAAACATCATGCTCTGTAACACGCATTTTCAAAACATTTAAAATACTCATTTCTTTAGTAATATCAACAATCAAATTTAAACTTCGCAGCGAAATCATAATTTCAAATATAACTTCCTTTATTTCATCAAAACATCAAGACCTTTTGGTGATTGTCAACAATCATCATCAAATAAAACTGGCATATAGAAACTCATAAAATAACTCTAACTAAACAACATAATATTCATTTTTCGATGTTACATATCATAGCAAGACACCATCTAAAACCAACGAAAAACTAGAAAGACTCTAAGCTAAACTCCATGCACCGAGAAGCTACTTTTGATTATCTGCAAGTTATCCACCATAAAGTCAACATTTCCAACCAGACAGGGCGAGTAATCACAAATAAATATAAATAATATAGGAAAAGATACTGACAGAACAACAACGACAACATCATGATATTTTCATTAAAACGCCTACATTAATCAACAATTACTCACAACATTCATCACCAAAACATCACTTGAGTCACGACATCATCAACCATCATTTAATAATCAATTATGCAATGCCACTTAGTATGAAATGCAACATCATCGGAATATGCATGTGGTACCAATCGTCATAAAATAGACATTGGACCATTAACCCACAACAAGGGAGCACGTCACAAAATACTCGAATCCGCACAATGGGATTGAAGCCACCAAAATAACAGACTGAAGTCCCATCATCATCAAATGGACCGAAGCCCCGTCATAGTATGCCATGAATGCAAAGATGCAACAACCTCATCAATCATCAACATAATCAACATTTGCATCAGCATTCATGTAAATATTCATCATACTCTTGACATAGCATATATATATATATATATATATATATATATATATATATATATATATATATATATATATATATATATATATATATATATATATATATATATATATATATATATATATATATATATATATATATATATATATATATATATATATATATATATATATCAAATATGCACATCATCAATTTATTTCGTCATAACATCATTAAATATCATTATTAAACGTGTCAAAATCATCATAATAACAACATTCACATGACCATTATCATATAAGCATCAACACACAATCATCATGTAATATTCAACATATAATTAACATCACTAAACATCAACACACGATTATTATCACACACTCATCAGCACCTAATTGTTATCCTCTAAAGACGTGATGGAGCCATGGGGATGTGCTTGTACCAAGTCATATCCCCTTTCCTCAGCGTGATGGGGAAAATTCTACATTTGATGGCTTCCCCTATGTTGTGGTAGTTGAGCATTATATGTTCTATGTGATCGTCGGGGTCAGTAGTCTCGTCATACACCGCTGAGGGATGTGATTTCTACAGTCCATGTGGTATACGAGTGTCCATGATCTCACGGCTTAATGGGTCGCGGTTGTCCTCGTCATCGTTGTTTTCCGACGTGAGGTAGAAGGATCTGATATGACTAGGACTTCTGCTACGTCAATGAGAATTCCCGGGACGATCCTCGTATTTGGACTTCATGGTACTCATGTCACTCCTCTTGTCTGGAGAATGGCGATCTTTCTAGGGAGGGGAGTGATTGCGCTTTTTTGTCTTCTTTGGGCGTGACTTCTTTGATTCTTGTCGATCCTTTCGAGGGGAGAGGTTTCTAGTGTCGTCCTTCTTGTGTATCCGAGGAGGAGATCGTGGCTGAGGAGAAGGGTTGCGGGTATCCCCTCAACGGCATCCTCGCGTAGGAGAAGGAGAACGATGATCATCTTCCAGCATTTGTAACCGCTCATTTTGTTGGAAGAGGACCAGATTGGCATTGTTAAGTGCAGTGATGGGAGCTGCGGTGTTGGCATCGACGTCCTGAAAGATGCAGATAGGGTCGAACACGTGACCCCCCTTAGGAATAGGGGTAGGCTTCAACTTGTTGGAGGACGGGGAGTTAGCTTGTTCGTCCAAGTTATTTGTTTCGTGGACAACAGTTCCACGATGAGAATGGTTATCACCATCGTTGAGGAGGATGGTGACTGGTTATTGGTGACGTCGTTGAGTTGAGTAGCCATGAAGATGAAAAGAAAGATAGGGAAGTTGTATTCCCACAGACGGCGCCACTGTACATAAATATTCTGAACAGGTCCACGTGACCTTTAATTGGGGCAACAACAACAGATGTAGGAAAGGTGGTGGGGTACCTACAAGGTACTCCAACCCTCAAGTAAGTTTCAATGAGAGGATGAAAGCAAGACAAAAGCGTTAAAAAAAGTGTAGAATTAGATCATACAAAATTGAATACCTGATCCCCCCAAGGATATAAAGGCATGTGACCAAGATATGCGGGCGCGTGGTCCGCGATTGGATCAAACTATTATGTGAGTTTCAGAGGGACATTTGGTCGTGTGATAACGATCAAACACGTGAGAGACCCCCAACAACTATAATTCTAAGAGTTATAAGGAAATTATACCATGTACCCCTACATTTAGCCTGATACCACTACAAAATTTTTTAATTCCAATTTTGCCCTTTTAAAATTTAAATAAAAACTTAAAAATTTTATCGCGAAGTCAAAGTAAAAAAATAATATTTTTTAATTTTGGAAAAGACGAACAGGAAGTAATATGGGTAAGAGTTCCGATTTGAAAATTTACGAAACCAGAAGTAGCCTGGAAGGGTTTTCCGGTGTAGAAAATTTACAAACCAGAAGTAGCCTCTTGATGTTTTCCGGTTTGTAAATCCTTAACCGGAAGTAGCCTCATTGGGGTTTCCGGTTCGTGTTTTTTTTTCTTTTAATTTATAAATTTTCAATTTTTTTTAGCAGACAAGGAGTTGCCTTTGATGATATGCGCGAAAGACGACTCAAAAGGAGACAAGGATTCCTTCGTATCATGAGTATGTTGAACAATCACAAAACAATTCTCAGAAATCGTCGAAGAGGCCATGTTCACATTTATCACAGACGTCAAAGAAAAAATCGTCTCACAGGTACATTGCACAATTTCCTACACATATCAGACATTTTATTGACAGCATTGTTGATGTTAAGGATGATGAAAATTGTGGGTTTAGAGCCATTGCATCAATGCACGGGTATGGTGAAGATGGTTGGTCAATGGTTCGTCGTGATCTCGATAATGAAATCAGAGGACCTAGAAATAGTCTTTATGCGAAGTTATTTGATGATCGCTTAGGAAAAGTAAGAGAATCCTTGTTGATATCATCTGTAGGTTCTCAACCATATGATAAATGGATGACACTACCAGAAATGGGTTATGTAATAGCAAATCGTTATAACATCGTTCTTGTATCCTTAAGTTATCTTAGTTTGACGTTCTTCCCTATGACGACTAAACATAATTCTAATGTAGTGCGTCAAGTTCCTGCTGGTATAAATGCGTAGGAACTGTCCTTCCATCGGGCAATCGGTGATGAATATATTTGTTGCGTCCTCTGATTCGAGACACTGTAAAGAAAACAAAAAATATATATATAAAAAAAATTACAAAAAAAAAAGTACACAACCGGATGTAGCTCATGAGCTACTTCCGGTGTGTAACGTTCTAAACCGGAAGTAGCAATGACCCTACTTCCGGAGTGAAATTCAACAAAATTCAAACCGGAACTAGCTTACTCTAGTTTTCCGGTTGGTAAAAATATGAACCGAAAGTAGCTCCTCTAGGTTATCCGGTTTGAATTTTTTACTGTGCAAATTTTTCTGTGAAAATCTGGTCTGAGGTGAAATGAGGTGAAAAAGTTCAAATTTTTGAAATATTTACTATTTATATGAGGGTAAAATCATCCAAAAAAATTTGACGTAGGGGCACCGGAATAAATGTGGGGGTACAAGATATAATTTCTGAGTTATAATCCTTATTGGGCTGTGCCCAAATCTAGGCTGGATAGGATCTTATCCATTTCTGGATTGGACTGAAAAATGCCTCGCAATTAGATAAGGCCCAATCCAGCTCAAATTTTGACACAATCCAATAAGAATTATAACCCTTAGAATTATAGCTGTTGTGGAACCGGACACTATTTTTTAGCAAAATAGGGTAAATATCATATTTGTGCATTCTAGTGTGATTTAAGTGCGTTTGGTGAAGGATATTTTCAGACTTTCAAAGGTGTAGGATGCACATATAAGAGTGGAAATAGCATTTCCCTAAAAAATTTATCAATGATGATAACAAGTTGGCATTTGCCATCAACCCGTCTATAATATGCGTTTAGAATGGAGAAGCAAAAGGTTAAAATATGCGTTTAGAATGGAGAAGCAAAAGGTTAAATCACAATGTAAATGTAAATTTAAATTCTACAATTACTAAAACTTGAAAAACTGACAAATCTGATGGTGAGATTATAATGGCTAAAATATGCTTTCTTTTTCTTTAAAAATTCCTTCTCCGTATCAATCTATTAGAAATACCAATATTTGATGTTTGTCTACCGTATTGATCCATTGCTTATTGATGAAACTGTGCAAATGCCAGCTGAAGTGGTGAGTGGGATGTTTTTGTAGCATGCCTCTAGCTTCTCATTAGAGTGCAGATCGACTTGCAATGTCTCCCAAACTTTCTTCTTTGGGTTTAAGAGTTCATCAGGACTGCCTTCGTGCCCTGGGAATGTAATTCGTTCTCCAACAGAAGCAGAACTGGGCGGTTCAACCAACTCAACCTATGTACAGCAGTAAGCAAAATTAGTACTCAAATACTCTTCTCACACACAGGAATACTAAACAAATCAAATACAGATATAGCAGCAGGCGATGTATATAATATGACCACACATGCGTGCATGCACTGGCACTATAACGCAATAAACATGCCCTCATACTAAGCATCTCAATATCCACATTCAGAAGCTAGGGGAACAGCTGGGAGATATTATGCACATTATTTTGGACAAGTGAAGTTAAAAGAATAAATGGCAATCTAATTGTTAGTCCTACTATAACCCATACGGAACTAAACATTAATCTTTGAACTTGTAATCAATAGGTATGGGGAAGTTCAGTGATTGATTATTAATGTCTGTTGGTTGAAAAAAGCAGAGTAAAAACTATGAAGAAAATTGTATAATGTATATCAATGTTGGAGATCTTAATTGTCTTTCAGTCAATACTAACCATAAGCAAACCCAATTCTTAATTGTATAACAAGTGTGATCCCCCCCCCCCCCCCCCCCCCCCTTTGAAAAGGAAAATGCATTGTTTTTCCTTACCTTGGTGTGATCATCATTTGAAGCAGCAAGAACCATTGCTTGGGATTTAATGCCCCTCATGCTTGCTGGTTTTAAGTTGCAAAGAACACAGACTTTTCGGTTCTGAAGAAAGCCATCAGCATAAATTAAACAATAGATAAACATCACCATCACAAGTTGTTATGTAAAA
Source organism: Lathyrus aphaca (assembly GCA_963966055.1). Taxonomy (NCBI): domain Eukaryota; kingdom Viridiplantae; phylum Streptophyta; class Magnoliopsida; order Fabales; family Fabaceae; genus Lathyrus; species Lathyrus aphaca. The sequence goes on along the minus strand of OZ014521.1, from coordinate 165,281,200 downwards.
AAGAATATAGACATCATAACAAACCTGCATTTCATCAAGTGGTATATACTTGACAAGTCCACTGACAACAGTTCTTGTCTGTTCTTCCCCAACATCAATCTCTTCAACATATAGTGAATCTGCATCAGGATGTTTTTCAGCCTTTTTTATGAGACCAACTCGAATATCAAGCCTTGTGATGGAAATATCTGGTTCAGCAGCAGCCTTGTTTTTTGCTTCATTTGATGATTTTGCTGCTGATTTTGCTCCTGATTTTTTCTTCCCAGTGCCATCTGTTGCAAACAATGGCACTAACCAATGTAAACAATCTTGAAAGTTCAGTTATATGTTGATAAAACTTACCGTAGCCTAAACAAGGGTTTAACCAATTTCAATTATTAACTAATGGGGTACCAATCAAGCCTAATGTTGTTAAGCTTATTACCAACATACCCAGATAATAATGTGTGCGATAACTCCTACATTTTACATTAACTAAGAAACCTCATTATAAACAGTTTTTTTTTCAAGTGCAATTTAGGAAATAAAAAAGAAAAACCATGCCATAACTTAACACCAATGACTTTCAAGGATTTTGATACCTCAACTTTTAAAGACTAATAGATTCTTAAAGACTGGTTAATCAGCTTTTAGCCCGTAACAAATGAGAAATGTCTATAATGGTTACTATATTAATAACAATTATAGATTATAGAACTCTTTATGATGCATTGCTGTTAAATTAGAGTGCTGGAATTATAAAAGGTCCAACTGTTCATGCCATTTAGCTTATTATGAAATAGAGCCAGTTATCACATTCTTTGAGGTGAGAGACATTCTTAAGGTAGCTTCAATATACGGTTCACCTTTTTCTTGATATTCAGGTTCTCATGAAAATATAATGAATAATGATAATAATAACTCATCTCTGTCTTTGTTGACCTTTTTAAACATAAAACTCTCATTAGAAATGGATGCAATAAACACCTGAAACTTTTGTTTTCTTCAACTGTGCGGCAACATTTTCAGCAGCTTCGGCCTCTGCACGTAAAACCCTATCTGCTTGACTACCTTCGAATTTCTTCCTGTAGAACTCCACTTCTTCATCTTTCTGTTAAAAGGATTTTGAATACATCAATGACTCGAAACAAAAGTACAACTGCAATCCCTTGATTCATTTCCAAAGCATGCAACATACCAGTTCCCTGAACAATGGCTTTGGTGTTCCAATTTTATGACCGGCACTCAGGAGATCCCAGGGTCGTCTTACGCTATCAACATCTCCTTTATCATCAGAAAGTGAAAGATGTATCTCCGTAGACAAATTTAGCTGCTTGAATACCTTCAGTGCCAGAAAACAGAGAAGAGTAATGTCTTGGAATATATTAGGAACCCAAGAATTGAATTCAAAAGAATAAAAAAAATACTTTCATTGAAAAAATAAGAATAGAAGAGAAAACTCTCCTCCAAGGATTCCCCTTTTACTATAGAGTTCAGTCTATTCACTAAACTTCACAAAATACTCAAAAGATACCCTCTCTAACTCTGTAACATCCATATCCATGCATGCTAATCCTACGTTATTACTTATTAACAAACAGCAACCCTAACTAACTCCTTAGCTCAAGTTTGAACAAACTCATACTTATCCTAAAAGAATAAGTCATCAAAACTAAAACAAAATACCAACAAAAGAGGCACACAAATTATGGAAGTTATTTTACCTCGAGACTGAAAGATGGCATAAAAGGTTCCAACAAACAAGCAAGAAGATATACAACCCCAGCAGCCGTTTTCATAACAAGGGAGCAGAGAGATTGGTTTTGCTTGTAAAGACGCCAAAATTCAGTTTCCTATAATGTTTATTGCACAAAAGTTAAGCAGGTTACACAGCCATTTAACATTAACAACAAAACAGTATAAATGAATATTTCGGAGGACAGGAGAGGCAAAAATAGAGAATGTAGCTATTCCATAGTTACCTGCAAATATGCATTCCCCTCACCGGATATGCTCATTGCAATTTTCAATCCTTGTTTGAGTTTAACCTTTACAGTTTTGCAAAGAGAAATACTATCAGACTGTGGTAAAAAGCAAATTAGAAGAAAAAAAGTGCATTCTGGTGCTTACAGGTTTGTTTAACTGCAACTGACACAAATTGTTTCTTGTTTTTTATATAAAAAAATTTATATTCTCAAAACTCTTTTGTTTTTCATCTTTTGAACAAAAAAGTTGTTATTTTTCATTTATTATTGACTATTGCCCCATCCCCTTCCACAAAATCCACCACCTCCACTTGACACTATTCACTACCACCCTCCACCATTGCATCGCTGTCGGAAATGCTCCATTTCATTGCATTGCCGCCTGATACGCTTCATTGTCATTGCTGACAACCTCAAATTTATTGATAAAATAGATTAAATTTTAAGAAAATAAAATAACACAATCAAACAAATCTGCCAATGTCATGCTATTTCAAAATAGGTATTAGAAACCTTCTCCATTGCTTCTATGTATTGCTCCAAATATGCAGCAACTTTGCCGGCCAATTTTTTGGTTGGATCATGGGAGTCGCCGCTTACATCATTAGGAATAGTGGGAATAATGGAATCATATCCTTGACCTTTACAAGACAAAGTAAGTATGTAAATAAAATGACAAGCGGCAAAAAAAAACAACTTTAATAAATGGTGATCATAATGAAGAAAAGAAAAGATATAAATCTTCCAGACTTCCAGCATATAATACTAGGATAACGGACAATTATTTATCAATAACACCAAGAATTATACTCATAGTCCTCATGTACTTAATTCCTTATCATTTGTAGTAACTAATCAGCAAATATTTCAAAAGAAATATTACCAAAGAGTTAAACCAACCTGCAGGTTTGGCAATAAAACTCAAAACTCTGTTGACGAAGTTTCCCAAGTTATTCAGCAACTCAGTATTTAATTTAGCTTGCAAGTCAGGCCACGTAAAAAGTGTATCTGATACCTACAAATGCATATCACAATCAATGTACTCAATAAAGGGAGAGAAAATATAACATTTTTATTCTGAGAGAAATATAAATTTTAATATATGTTTGAAATATAATTACCTCAGGCCTATTTGTGAGCAAGTAATATCTCCATACTTCAACTGGAATAGTCGTGTCTTTTGCATCATTGCCAAATACCCCGATGCCTTTGCTCTTAGAAAACTTCCCTAGACATCATTTAAGTAACATTTTATCACTTTGAAATTGACAAATGACAAACATAAGCATTTCTATTGAATGTTAGGCATGTTTAGTTTCTGAAAACATCTGTTTCATTTTCTATGAAAAAACATCCAATCACTTTGAATGTTAGGCATGTTTACTTTACAATATTTGTATAGAAATTAGTGAGAATAAAAAAACTGTTTTAACTGTCTTGTGCAAGTCGTTGAAAACACAAAACAAAGTGAAAATAAGATTATGGTTTTTGTTATTGGAAAACAAAATAGCAGTTTTGAAGTTCATAGTGATGTATGGGAAATTTTAAAATAAATAAATAAAATAAAAAACAAAAAAAAAAAACAGTTTAAAGTTAATAGTGAATATAAGAAATGAAAACAGAATATTTTCCGAAACAAAACAAACCTTTAAGCATAAAACATATTATTAATTTTAAACCTATATGCATCATTCACAAATAAACCTATTACCTGCTTCATAATTCAGGTATTCAGTAACACTAATAGTCTTCATTAAAGTCCAATTTTGATCAGTCCCGAGTAGAGTAGATGGAAACATTACCTGAAGAATAAATTCCATCAATTTCCAAATAACTATTTAACCAACAGCCATAACACACAATCCACTCCATCAAGGAACGAAAGCTGATTCTAAAGGGCTCGTGCTAAGGAATCTAAAAGTAGAAATTGTGTTGAAAAGTACATTCTTTTAACTTTCAAGGAACTGATTGCCCACATTTCAAGATAAAATTTCTATATTTAGTACATTAATATGTGCCCTTATGTTAGCATTTGCCTTGTTTTCAAACTTCACTGAGCCAATAGCTGCTACACCAAGATTCCAAACACCGAAGAGATCCATCGGCATTATATAAGCACAAGTTAAAAGGTGTCAAATTCAGTACTTAGAAGCAAGGGTGTAGGATGGACACATGCTGATCAGGATTTACAGCATCCAGGTGTTTATTTGGGAAAGGTTTTTCCCAGGTGATATGATTATTTCTAATCATTGTTGTCCATGGCGGAGAGCAAAAAATGAAGCTTGACGGAACACTAGATATTGTGTGAGCTTGACGGAGTATGTATGAAAACTTGAAGACGGAGGCATGGGATCCGATTAGAGAAAAGGGTTTGGGTTTTAGGTTATACTTCTTGGGCCTAATATTCCAGGTGAAACCATTATTTCTAATCAGTCCATGGCAGAGAGCAAAAATTGAAGCATGACGGAACACTAAATATTGTGCGAGCTTGATGGAGTATGAATGAAAACTTGAAGACGGAGGCATGGGATTGATACGGTTAGAGAAAAGGGTTTGAGTTTTAGGTTAATGTTTCTTGGGCCTAATTTTCAGGTCAGGCCTTACAATCCAGCCCACTCCCCCTTGTTTTTGTCAGTTTTTACTGCCATGGGCACCACAGCCGCCACAAGTCTGGCGCCATGACTCACCATCTCAAATCCGCCATGTCACCTATTTCATGGTATATGATGAAATTCCGCCCCCGTCATAACCCATATTTGAAAACAGTGTTTCTAAGCTCTTCAAGGAAGCTGTTCAAAAAAATCCATTTTACACAAAAAAGCTAATGCAAATGTAGTAAAAATATTTTTTTTAATATGCTGTTGTTTTGTTCTTGTTACACCCTAGTGGTTTGTCTTGTTTGTGAGGACAATTTATGTGGAATCCCGAGTTCGAATCTGGATCAGCACATTTCTCCTCCCCGTAAATGTTAAGTTTGAGTATGTGTTGGCCAGTGGCCACTACCTCAATAGAACTAAAAAATAACTAATGCAAACATGCACTTAACAACGTGACAAGTAATAAAAGCTTCCCAGGTGAATAAACTCCCAGGGTTCCAATTTGACACAAATGAAATGTTATGAATACTGCAGAGCGCGACAGTCTGGAAATGTGTTTATAAGTGGAAAGTATCTCTCACCTAAAAAGTTAATTTTGTGTTATTGTGTTTGGACCCCAACTAAAATTCTAAGATGAAACACAGAATAATGGCAGTGTGTTGAACATTTATAACAGAGAGGTCAACATTTTTAGTTATCAAAATATTTGGCTGTTTTGAGTGGAAATCATGCAAATTTGTTGACACAAGTTCAATGTTTTAAAAATGGAACCGGACCAGACGATTCAACTGGTTGGACCATGAACCGGAGCTGGTGCTGATCGGGACAAGCATAGAAAATTGGCAGTCCAAATTCTAAAAGAACCGGGAAAATCTGAAAAGTCGGTCCGAACCGTTGAAAACTAGAAGACCCGTTTAACCTGAACCAGTTTGGGCAAAAGTCTAGTTCCAAAACTTGAACGAAAAATTCATTATTTTATTATTACCTTAATTCAGATGAGAGATTCAAAGGTTTCCTGCCTCGCGTTTTAAATGGTGTGGATGGAGTTGTTGGGTTTGTGTGAAGGATTCGGAGTAGGTGAATGATTGAAGCAATGTTACACGTTGTAAAATTGGAGTACGGGTGTCAAAGCTGGGGGAACAAAGGGGAGGATTAGGCCCAATCCTAAACTCAATCATGAAGAATGAGAAGTGTAAACTAGGCAAAGTGGAAGAAATGTTATTGTGAGAAAGGAACACGAGGCAAAGATACGGTGGACTGCACTGCTTATGGTGGCATCAGCTGGTGAGAGAAAAGAAAACAAGAGCAGAACTATTAGCCTCTCTCATAATAGAAGGGTATTGGGCTATTATTTTTAGGCCCATTCAGTATGGATGAACTCCCATGATCAAATAAGTAATAACACTAACAGGATCCTTCAAAGGATCTATTTAGGCTTATTTTGTGATAAAATTTAATTTATCATTTGGTTCAACCGGCTGAACCGATTGAACCTTGACCTGAAGATCTCATTAGTTTGATCTTTGGTCCGGTTAATAAAAAAGTTTGGTCCTAATACAATTCTTTGAGTTAACTTAAGACTGGGCCTAACTCTTTGAATTTGGTTTAGGCTTAACTCAATATCATATCTAATGTGAGATTCTCACCACGTCACTCTCAATTTCAGGACAGGACATCTTGGGCATGACTCGAATAACCTGATAACGGGAGCCCTAATGAATCTAGAATAAGCTCTGATATCATCCAAGAATTTGAGTTGGTCTAACTCAACCCTACAAAACCAAGTTGTAAGGTGAGGTGAGGTTTGCCCCAAGCTTATAACAAGTATTCAAATCATACCACCGTCCAATATTAGACTCTAAACAGCAATAAAGGCAGAAGCAAAATAAACAGCATGATAATTTCATAAGTAGTAACAGCAATTTGCAGAGTAGAATGATTGATGTTAATGAAATAAAGGTGACAGTGTCTGGGAAAGGTATAGCATGCTACGATACTGGCTGGGAATGTGGCAGAAGCCAATTAGAAAATAGTCAAATGCATCATTTCGTTCTTTATGTTTTGCCTTAATAATGTCTTGGTCTTTTTATTTTTTTATTGTCTTTGAGGCATCGAACTAGTCCTTTATGTTTTTCATAAATAACATTTTTGCCTACGTTTTTGGCCAACGTTGCAAATGTTAAGTGACTAAAAGGACAAGTTTGAAGCTCAAAAAACAAAAAAAAACGTTATTAACGTAAAACATAAAGGACAACAGAATGCATTTGGCCCAGAAATAATACATAACGTATTTGAACAGTTATCATACAAAAAACAAAGAGAAAGAAGAATAAAGAAATAGATAGGCATGGGAGTATACTATTGCAGTCCAAAAAATCGAAAAACAAAAATGCATGAAATATCTTGTATCGAACTATACGTTACTACAGAACATCAATCCTGGATAGTGGCACAAAGCAAGTGATCCGTAAAACACTAAAGTAAAATTGTCGTTATATCAAAGATTATAGATTCAAAATAGATAATGAATAAAAACTACACACATAAATACTCAAAATTAAAATTAAATAAAATAAACCACAAAAGTTGAAGAAATGTTCCAAATTAATAAGCCATACTTAAGAAAATACAGAGCAATGAAGGCTTGAGAAGAAGAATAAATGGTTAAAAAATAGGATTGCATGCTGCAATGTAGGGGAGTGAACAGAGGTTCTAGCATATTAGATATAATGTGTGTGGTTGATGTTGAATAACTGGAAGCCACTGCTCAGCAGAGATGAGTGGTGGAGAAAATACAGAGCAATGAAGGCTTGAGAAGAAGAATAAATGGTTAAGAATAAATGGTTAAAAAATAGGATTGCATGCTGCAATGTAGGGGAGTGAACAGAGGTTCTAGCATATTAGATATAATGTGTGTGGTTGATGTTGAATAACTGGAAGCCACTGCTCAGCAGTGATGAGTGGTGGAGAACACTGCATACGACTGGAAGTCCAGCATGCAATCATTGGACTTAAGCTCACAACAGTGAACAAGTAGATGAACAGAGATTGTTTTAAAAATGAATTACGATAAAAATGAATGGATGAAGGTTCTGAATTTGCTGAAGCCAAGTATATCAGTGAAATGTGGTTTTAGCTTTTCACCTCCGTGGTTCAATAACAGCGCAAATATCAAAATATTAGGGTAGGAAAGGTAGAGAAATGGGAGCAAAAGGGGGTTTTTAACCTCCAAAATACAATAGCAATGCAAAATCTGCTGATGGATGCAATTTAGGAGTCTGATTATATCCCTGTACAGAAATGGGACATAAAATTGTTCTAAAAAACAAATTGAAAACAACATGAGAACTTTTTAACTCAGCCAAAGAATCACTGATCAAACAAGGAATTTAGGAAAATGATAGAAGATAAGATATTGATATGCATAATCCCAATCGAACACTAGAGCACATAACAAATTAAAAACACACAAATTGTTTGAAGATAATAACTTACAGTGTGGAATGGCACATTGTCCTTTCCCATAAACTGAAATAACTCCACATTCTCCGGATTTTTCCACCATTTCTCCCAATCATGTGTGTAGCTTGCCGTGATTGATATATATCCAATAGGTGCATCAAACCAAACATAGAAAACCTTCCAATTTAAAGAATATAATTTAAAATTACTGAATGTAAAACAACTGAAATTTTGAAAGACCCAAAGGAAAACTTACCTTGTCACTGTATTTTTCATGTGGAACAGGAACTCCCCACTTCAGATCTCTGGTAATACAACGTTTCTTTAATCCCATTTTGAACCATGAATTTGTTGTTTGAATAGCATTCTGACTCCATGATCCAACCACGGACATCTCGTTGATGTATTTTTCTAATTTATCTTTCAAAAGAGGGAGCTCAAGAAATAAGTGGTCTGTATCACAAATACGAGGACTATTTCGACAAACCTGTTACATATCCCAAAAGACCTCTCCTTAAAATTTCTTAGGACTTCCAAACAGCTATAAAATTGTACTTGACTATGACAAATAAACATGTCTAATTCAGAAAATGAGATGTAATCTTAATATGTAGAGAGTAAATATATTAAGGTAGTATTTTAAGTTTTCCCGCCTAAATCACGGGCATTTTGGTAACTAAGTTTTGCATTAACTTTTATGTGCTATAAAACATTTTTTACTCTAAAGCATGAGATAAGGATCAACCTCGATTTAGTTTTAGTTTTAATGTTTTGTGGATTTTCTTTATAAATAAAAATAAAGCAATTATTATTATTCCATTGTGCAATGTGTCTTATTGCTACTAACTTATGACAGTCCTTTAATTTGCTATTCTTCTCGGGTGGTGGTGTTAAAGTAAGAAAAAAAATGGTTTATGATAGTCCTTTAATTTGCTATTTTGGTATTTCATTTTAGATACTAGGTATTGCATTAATTTTGATATTGTTTGGGGGAAATGTCCTCTAAATCTTCTTTTTTCTCCACCAATATCTTGTAGCTTCTCCAAGTTATCAGGTTGCTATTGTTATTCTTTACTTTTGGCATTATAAAACTAATATTAATATAAGTTTGCATATACTCATTGGTACAATTTAATTATTTGCATGCAGTTTTATAAATCTCATAAACTTTAAAGCATACATACATACTCAATAATAAAGAAATAAAAATGTAAAATAAGAAGTATCAGAATTTAACTGCAATTTACAGAAAAATATTGTAAATAAATATAAGAATTTAAACACAATTTCATCTAGCAATGTAAATAATAATGCATAACCAATGAATGTGTATATCTAATCATAAAAAATAAATATATTGTCGTTGAAAGCGTTATCAAGAATATATAGAATAAATGCTAAGGAATGGAACCCTAAAAACTGGAGAAATAAATGAGTTTAAGTTTACTTTTGGTGGGTAACGCTTTTTAAAAACTAGTAATAATTATTAACTTTATTTAATATCAATACATATATAGTATGTAATAACAATTTTTTGCTTTAATATTAACAAAATATTAAATTAATTATTAGTTTTTCATTTCAACATTTTATTGTTTGAAATAAAATTATTCCTTTAAAATGTTGATTAAGAATATTAATCTCGTATTCTCTATTTTTCGTGCAGTGCACAAGTATACGCTCTAGATTTAAACGCAGAAGAATCAAAAGAAGTCCAACGAAAATGTAAAACAAAACTGCAAGGATGGGAGAGTACAATGAAACTCAAAGCAACTAAAAATTTCAAAACAGATAAATAATCATTCAATTCCCTAAGGGTTTGTGGTGAGACTACTCCTTGTTTGTAACTTTATAAAATGAGTGAAAGTATTTGGAGATTTTTAAAACACCTCTAAAGCCCTTCTTCAAATGTTTTTTTAGTTTCCACAATTAGGACCTTACACTCTCGTCCAAAGTCCTTCCCTCCCCTTGTAACTCCTAAACATAGCCTAAGATCATTCAAAAATCACACATATGACACAAAAATGCTTCCATAAATTTGACTGATACAACTAATTAGCACAAATATAGAGCCAAAATTTAGGAAAAAGGGAGTTTACTACCTTGCACCTGGGAATCTTCAATTCTGTCGGATTTAGAAGGTTTCCACACTTCTCACATTGGTCTCCTCGAGCAGAATCATACTCACATCCGGGAATAGGGCATGTACCCTCCACAAGCCGATCAGCTAAGAACTTCTTGCATGTATCGCAGTAGAGCTGAAATTTTAGACATTTAAGTAAAGCATAATAAAAACCCGTGCAGAAATTTTGACACATGAAACAACTCCAATTTTCAACAAAATTGGAGAGTATGATGCACAATAACCAATAAAATATTTAAGCAAATACACTTTAGCCAGAGAAATAAAAGACAACATAACACCTGCTGTAATGTGTCCTCAGAGAGCCAATTGTTTTCGTGTATCTTTTTGAAAATTGCCTGGCAAACTTCAGTTTGCTCAGGGGAAGAAGTCCGCCCAAATTCATCAAAACTTATATCGAACCAATCATATACCTCCTTATGAATGGCATGGTATCTACAAACACACACAAAAATTATCATTAGTCAAATTCTACTCAAAATATGACCCAGTGCCCATCAAGTGTAATATCCTCATATCACAAACACAATTATCAACAACTCTAGTCCACATCAATAACATTCCCACATACAACAACATGCACACCATGAAACATAGGCTCGCTGCAATTGTTCCTTTTGATTAGTAAAAGTTAGAGGCTAGCGAAACAACATTGTCAATGCATTTGAGCAATTAATTATAACAAATGAATGAAAATAAGTTATAAAGGAAATGAATGAATACTTGTCACAAATCTCTTTGGGAGAACAATTTTCTTCCAATGCTTTAGTCTCTGTTGCTGTGCCATACTCATCGGTACCGCATATGTAAATAGCATTGTAACCCCTGAGCCGACAATACCGGGCGAACACATCGGCACTAAGCACACCTGATCAAATTCAAATCAATGCATGTGAATTTCGAAGCTATGAACATAAGAAATGAACAAAACAACTCAATCCATGAACATGCGAGTGAATAGTGGAAGGGAAATGAATCGGTGATTAGAGAGAACTGACATCCAATGATGTTGCCAAGATGAGGAACGTTGTTGACGTAAGGCAGAGCACTGGTTATAAGGATGTTACGCTTTCCTTCAACTGGTAGCTTCGGAACTTTACGATTTTCTGTCATTTTAGCCTGTGATTGAAACTGATTTCGTGGCGTTGGAATCTACGGTCGTCGGAGATATGATGAAGCTCCGCCGCCGAATCAACGCGAGAGCGAAAGTATAAGGGGGAGTGTAGCTTCTTCGTTAAACACAGCCGCAACACACTTGAGTTAGGGTACAAAACTATGGCACTGTCTTGAGTTTAGTTAATCCTATACTTGTGTCTATTTTATCTTTCTACGTTTCTTTTTCTAATTTTGCAATATATTATGTTTGGACCGGTTTTTAAATAAAAAATTATTCAAACCGATAATATTTCTATCGGTTTAGTTCGATTCGGTTTTTAGTATTTTTTTTAAATAGAATCAAACTAAATTAATCGGTTCAGATCGATCTGGTTTGGTTGATTGATTTCAATACTTTTTTAATTTGTGTATCATTTTCTCTAAAATTATTCGATGTATTTTATGTTATCATTTTTTAAAATAATACATTTCATAGGATGTATCTTTCAAACAACTTACAAGTTCTTTTTAATCTATATCAAACATTTACATATTTTTCGTTGCATTATATAAGTTTAGTATCGAATACAACAGTTGACACTTGACATGAGAAAATTGAGAAGGAATTTGAAAGCTTAACAAATAAAACATAAAAATAAAGACAAAAGGTTTCAATACATGTTTCACACCTTAAAATTATTTTATAACAAGACTATAAGGAAATTCGTTGGAGAAGAAACATAAAAAAAATGTAAAGTAACGAAGAGAACTTGAAGATGAATAAGGAAACCATAACCTATAAGAATTACGGTGGCGAGAGAAAATAATGGTGACAGCGCAACAGTTTGGTGAGAGTAGGTTTTTATGGCCTATGGTTTCTATTTTTATGTTTGGAGTTTGTTTTGCCTACATATTTGGTTCAAAGAAAGGAAGTGTAAACAAAGATGAAGAAATACTAGACCAATACAAAATTTAGACTTATTAATTGGCTAAATAAAAGATTAATTATGTATTTAAAGAGATTGGTTCGGTTCATCGGTTTGGCGGTTCCTGAAAAATAGAATTGAACCGAACCACCTCGATTTTTATTGGTTTTGTTTGGTTTTTAAATAGAATCAGAAACAATCGATTTTTTTCGGTTTGGTTTGAATTAGATTATCGATTTAATTGATTTTTTTATCCGCTTACATCCCTAATTACAATCTATTTTTATTTTTATTTTCTTCGATAAATCATAGTAAGAGACCTTTAAATTTGAGATATGGGTTGTAATAGCATGAAGTGTTAAATAATTAAATTGTATTGTTTTGATTTGTAAGTAGATATAAGGAAATTAAATATAATGGAATGCATTATATTTACTCTTTTATTTTTATGCATTATATTTACTCTTTTATTTTTTATTTAATCATTTTTGTCTAGGTGAAGAAATTGAATTTTCAAATTAAAATATTTAAATAAAAAATAAAATATTCATTTATCCATTTATTTTTATTTAATTTTACTTTTTTGTTATGTCTATAAATTTAATTAAATATAGGTTAAAATTATATTTTCGCTAAAATAAAGAAGAAGAAAAAAGAGAAACAAATTATAATCTTAAAAATAAATTTTCTGATGCGTCCGCTGCAAGAATACTACCCAATTCTAAAGAAAGCAGGTGGATCAGGATATCGACGTTAGCATATGCATCGAATTTTAGTATAAAATTAATATTTTGATTACCGCTTCGAAGAGAGTGTGAATTACTCAAAACATAGTGTTTTCAAGTCAAATATCTTTAATATTTGTGATCTAACACAATATATTTATGGAGACATGAAGAAGGAGTGTTCCAAGTATGTCGCATGCAGTGAAAAGAAGGGTAATTTTCTCACTTTTGTTTGTTCTGAAATTAATTTAGTTTTTGTACCTAAGGATACTTTGTGGTAGATTCTGGTGCTACTACTCACATTAGTATGTCCATGCAGGGTTGCCTGTGGAGTCGTCCGCTATGTGATGCTGAAAGATTCATCTATGTGGGCGATGGAAATAAATTTGCAGTAGAGGCTATAAGGACTTTGAGATTATTATTAAAGACCGGTTTTCATTTGGATTTGATTGAGACTTTTGTTGCACCGTCTATTAGACGGATTTAATTTCTATTTCTATTTTGGACAAATCAGGTTATACTTGTTCATTTGGAAATAATAAATTTAGCCTCTCACATGATTCAAATGTTGTTGGTTACAGTTCTTTGAATGATAATCTTTATATGTTTGATATTGAATGTCCTTATAACAAAATATTGCAAATAGAGTCGCATGGTACAAAACAAAAATTCAATGAGAATTCCGCCACTTTGTGGCATAAGCGATTAGAACACATATCCAAACAAAAAATTCAAAGGCTTATGTCAGACTGTATTCTTAAATCCCTTGATTCGTCGGACTTTCAAGTTTGCATTAAGTGTATCAAGGGTAAGCAGACAAACAAGAGGAATTTTCATGCTGAAATAACTAAGGATGTCTTAGAACTAATTCATACTGATATATGTGGTCCTTTCCCTACAGGTTCTTGGAATGGACAACGGTATTTTATTACATTCATATACGACTACTCGAGGTATGGCTACCTCTATTTGATTAATGAGAAATCTCAATCGTTGGGCGTGTTCAAGTCATTCAAAGTTGAATTCAAAATTCAACTTGGAAAGAAAATAAAAGCTGTCAAATTTGACTGTGGTGGTGAATACAATGGTCGGTATGATAGATCAGGGGAACAACGTCTATGGCCTTTCGCGCTTTTCCTCGATGAGTGTGGAATTATTCCGCAATACATAATGCCAGGAAAACCCAGCATGAATGGAGTTGCAGAACGACGAAATCGGACTCTTATGGATATGGCAAGAAGTATGATTAGTCATTCTTCTCTACCAGAGTCGTATTGGGGAGAGGCGTTAAAAACCGCAGTTTATATTCTTAATAGAGTACCTAGTAAAGTAGTAGTTAAGACCCCTTGTGAGCTTTGGACTGGGAAAAAACCCAGCATTAGACACTTGCACATTTGGGCATGTCCAACTAAAGCGAGGCCTTATAGACCTCATGGAGGTAAGTTGGATGCAAAGACAATTAGCTGCTATTTTATTGGATACATTAAATGCTCTTATGAGTACAAGTTTTACAATCCCACCACTAGAAAAAATATTTGAAACGGGAAATGCAAGATTCCTTGAGGATATAGAGTTTGGATGGGAAGTAAGCATAAGGAGTGTTGTCTTTGATGAAGAAACTGTTTCTCATAATGATCAAGTCTTTGTACCTATCTTTGTTCCAGAAACAGATCCTGAAATAAACAACAATGTTATTCCTAACATCCCTCAAGAACAAAACAATATTGAGTTTCTTCCTCGAGCACCACCTATAGTTCAAACTCAACAACCTCAAGAGCCACCATTAAGAAGATCCATTAGAGAGATGGAGAGTGCAATTTCAGATGACTATGTTGTATTTCTTCAGGAACGTGAGGATGCCATTGGTTTGACTGAGGAAGATCCTATTAACTTTAGTTAAGCTATGCGAAGTTCAAACTCTCTTAAGTGGGTTGATGCCATGAAGAATGACATGAAGTCGATGGCTGACAATGATTTTTAGGATCTCGTTAAATTACCTGAAGGAAAGAAACCCATTAGTTGTAAATGGATGTTAAAACCAAAAGGGATTCAAAGGGTAAAATTAAGAGATATAAAGCTCGTTTTGTCGCAGAAGGATTTACTCAAAAGTAAGGAATTGATTATAAAGAGACTTTCTCTCCCGTTTCTTCAAGGGATTCTCTTAAGGATCATGATGGCATTTGTAGCTCATTTTGATTTAGAGTTGCATCAATGGATGTAAAGACTGCGTTTCTAAAGGAAAACATTGAAGAGACAATATATACGGTGCAACCAGAAAACTTTGTGTCAGGAGACCCAAAGTTCATGGTTTGCAAACTCAAGAAATCCATATATAGCCTTAAACAGGATTCTCGTCAATGGTATTACAAATTTCATCAAGTAATATCCTCATTTAGTTTTGAGGCTAATCCAGTTGATAACTGTGTATACCAAAAGTTCAGTGGGAATAAATATATTTTCTTAGTACTATATGTAGATGATATCCTTTTGGAAAGCAACAATATAGGCTTGTTGCACGAAACCAAGAGATTTCCCATAAATAAATTTGAGATGAAAGATCTTGGGGTGCCTCCTTTTTCTTAGGAATTCAAATACTTAGAGACCATTCTAGAGGTATGTTAGGATTTCCACAAAGGAGCTATATTTATACAGTTCTGGATAGATTCTCCATGAAAGATAGTAAACCAGAAGACACACTCATTGTTAAATGAGACAAGTTTTGTCTCAAATAATGCCCCACTACAAATCTTGAAAAGGAAGAGATGGATAAGGTTCCATATGCTTCAGCTGTGGTAAGTCTTATATATGCTCAAGTTTGCACTTGTCCCGACTTAGCATTCATTGTAGGAGTTCTTGTCAGATATCCAAGCAACCCTGGTATGCAACACTGGATACCAGTAAAGCGTGTAATACACTACCTAAAGAGAACAAGAGACCATGTGCTTGCTTATCGAAAGTCAGATAACTTGGAGATTATTGGGTATTCTGACTCATATTTTTCCGGATGCCCGGATAGCAGATGTTCCACATCTAGTTACATCTTTCTCTTGGCTGGAGGAGACGTCTCATGGAAGTCTTCCAAACATAATTTAGTGGCTCCATCTACCATGGCAACAAAATTTGCGGCTTGCTTTGAGGCATCAAATCATGCAATTTGGTTGCAAAACTTTGTCAGAAACCTACGCATCGTTGGGAGCATTGAAAGGCCCATGAAGGTTTATTGTGACAATAGTGCAGTTGTGTTATACTCCAACAACAATATGAGTTCTATAAAATTAAAATTTATTGACATCAAGTATCTTGTTGTGAAAAAAAGAGTTCAGTAGAAATAAATTTTGATAGAACATATAGGGACAGACTTAATGCTAGTTGATCCACTAACCAAAGGTTTAACACCTAAGGCTTTTCATGGGCATGTTGCTCATATGGGTATTGGTTTTAAGATTGCCTTAGATTAGTGAGAGTTTTGCTTTTCCCTTAATTTTATAGGTTCGATGCTTTGGTTTTATTTTGGTATAAACTTTATGTTATGTTTATTTTTATGCAGAAATAAAAACTTATGAGGTATTATTGTTATAACAATATCAAGTTATTTTTTGTTATGTGAAAATATTGTGACTTTGAATTGCACCTAAGGAATTCAGTTGATCTCGCTAAAGACTCCAGTAGGACCAATTGGAAATATGCATGATTCAGGAATCATATTGCATGAAATTTCCATGCCACACATCCATATCGATCTATGTTATCAAGTACGTTGATATGGTGGTCATCAGGGTTTTGTCACGTTATACGTTAGTGACGATAACTACGATGGTCCAATTGTTGATATATGAGGTAGACCAAATTGTAAAGTTGAAATATAATGATAAATAACATTTGTATGTGCGCATAAAGAATTATGATATAATTATTAAGATATATTGGCCAAGTGGGAGATTTTTGGAATATTTTACGAATTTAATACTATTCCAATAATTAAGTGGCCAAATATATATTTAATTATATTAGTTATTTTTTATCAAATAAAGTGCCTTGAATAAATTATGTGATCAAATAAGGTTTAAAAGTTATTTAGATTTTATTTAGGAATTATTTAATTAATTAATTAATTAAATAATTGGGTATGGACACAAATATAAGTGGATGTCAGGATGACCCATTTGGAAATAATGGGAACCCTAATTGGCCATCACACTATATATATGTGTTTACCCTGAAAATTATAAACAACCATTGGTCCTCTAAAAACAACAAAATATTCTCAGTCACTCACAGGATCAACCATATTGATCCTAGGACATGTGTTATAAGTGGTTTTAATTGGTTTTTTAGGAATAATGTCATAAACTCTTCGACATATTTTATAAAGTGTATTTTGGTATAAAAAAAACAAACAAGACTCAAAATAATTGAAGTCGAAAGTAAACTGCAATGAAAGTGTAAATGACAAGGAAGTTTAAAGAAAGCAAGTAAAAAGACAATAAAATGCTGAAAGATAAACTTGCTTGAAAGTAAAGAAATGCAAATAAATGACTTCAAAGTAAAAACTTAAATGTAAATTGTATTGATATGAAATAGTTTGGTGATTTCGTCATGTATATTTTCGCCTTCACTCGTTTCTCTACACACGGGTACTTTGAGTATTTATGAAGTAACTGTACAATATGATTCACACCCAATTCTAACTTGTATATATAATTACATGAAATACATTTTCCTTATTTGGTTTTGAGCTGAATCTTGTTGAAGATTGTGTGTATCACAAATTCAGTGGGAGCAAATACTTTTCTTGGTCCTATATGTTGATGACATCTTGCTTGTTGCTAATGATAAATGATTGATGCACAAAACTAAAAAATTTATATCAAGAACATTTGAGATGAAAGATCTTGGTGACGTCTCCTTTGTATTAGGAATTCAAATATAATGGAACCGATATCGAGGTATTTTAGGATTATCACAAAGGAGCTATATCGAAAAGTTACTTCAAAGGTTTAACATGCAGGAATGTAAATCAAGAGATACTTTAATTGCTAAAGGAGAGAAATTTAGTCTCAGTTAGTGCCCATTAGAAATTCAAGAAATGAAAAAGATTCCTTATGCGTCAGTAGTATGAAGTGTAATGTATGCCCAAGTGTGTACGCATTTGGATATTGCGTTCATTGTTGAGATTTTATGCATATATTTAAGCAATCCAAAAATGGATCATTGGAAAGCTGCCAAAAAGGTTATGAGGTATTTAAAGAAAATAAAAGACTATATGCTCATATATAGGAGGTCATACCAGTTAGAGATCATTGAATACTCTGACTCAGATTTTATTGGATGCCAAGACAACAACAGATCCACTTCAGGTTATATCTACATGTTGGCTAGTGGTGCAGTTTCTTAGTGCAGTGCTAAGCAAAATCTTACGGCTTCATCCACTATGAAAACAAAGTTTATAGCATGTTATGAGGCATCTAACCATGGAATTTGGCTAAGGAATCTTGTCACTAGGTTGTGAATTGTGCAAGGAATTGAAAGACCACTTAAGTTATATTGTGATAACAAATCAACCGTCCTATATTCCAGCAATAATAAGAGCACGACCAAGTCAAAACATATTGACATCAAGTTCCTAGTTGTTAAAGAAAGGGTAAAAAGTGAACAAATTTCTATAAAACACTTGGGGACAAACTCCATGATAACAAATCCTCTTGCAAAAGGTCTTCCACCCAAGGTCTTTCATGATCACACTGCTCACATGTATGTTTTACCGTTGAATGAGTCTTTTGTTTATTGGGAGTTAGTTGATTATGAATTTTATGTTATGTGTTTGGTATTATGTATGTATACTATGATTTTAGATGTTTTCCAATTAATAAAGTTTGATATTGAGTAGTTTACATTTTGTACAATAAAGTTATTGAATGATCTCCTTAAAGTAAAGTATAACCAGTTGAAAATCGACATATACATACCAACTTCATGTGATTTTCATGCTACACATTTCATGAAGGATATATGTCATTTAGTTATGTCACCATTAGTGATCATTGAAGGGTTTAGTTAGGATTAATTTAACAAAAATCAGTTTGATTTTGTATACTAACATGACTAATGGACAAGATACTTTGGACATGCTTAAAGAATATAATGACAAATTTTGAGCTCATAAAGTCTAACACATGTGTAAAGTTACATATGTGATCAATGAGAGATTATTACAATTTTTGGGTCACAAATGTAATATTGCATGTGTTAGGGCCATTATTTAATTATCCAAAACTGAAGTAGTCAAATTAATATTAAATATGTGGTTAAAACATAAATGTCATGAAATATGAGATTATTGTGTAGATACCATAATTCGATATTTAATTTGATGAGGGGGCAAATTAGAATATTGAAAACTAAGGAATAACCCTAAGGTTATTTATAGGGGTTATGGTCCCCATTTGTAGAGCACGTGAAAATAACTCATCGGAAAAATTCTCTATTCATCCCCATTAAAGGAGATTCAAGGAGCCGTAAGGAAACTCTACAAATTTAAAGGTTAAATACTTGAAAACCTTCGGTGATTCGCAATGGAAAACTCAGGTACGCTTTTGCTTTTATTCATTAATTAAATTCATATATGAGTTTAAGGGATACAAGTGTCAGGCTATCCCCCCTATTTGGAGAGGCCCAAGTTGATACGAGTTAGTGGCACATTTGTTTTTATGCCTTTGTTATTTCCCAACAAGGAGAATTAGGTCAATTCATTCACTGTGTGTGAGAAACAACAAGAAAAGTAGATAGAATACCCGCAACCCTATTTCAACATTGTGCAGTTCCACTAAATTGAAGATTGCACAAAATCCAACGGTCGGATTGTCCTGAAATTTGACACAATGTTCATGACTTATAGGAGCACATTCTAAGAAATTTTCATTGGATTTGGAGCTTTCTAAGTTGGGTTGTCGAGTCCATATTTTAGGTATGAAATTCTTGGTGTTTTTGGGTTGTTTTCTCTCTCTCTCTCTCTCTCTCTCTCTTGATTATTGTTGTATTCCAAGATTTATTCCAAATATTGATGATGCTTATGTATACCTCTAACTAGTGTTAGAGAGAATCTTGCTTGTATCCATTGATTGATAATAATGGAGGATTTGAGTGGCATACGAGTCCATTGGTTTTTTTATCCTAGTTAACAGAGACTTTTCCACGCTAAAATCTTGTTGTGTTCTTTAATGTCTTTTGTCTGTTGTCGTTGCATTTGGTATATGGGAGAGATTGTTTTGCTGGTTTATTCAGTCGCGTTTGTGGATTTACTCCCAACAAGTGGTATCAGAGTCGTAGTTTGATTTGTGTAACGATGAAGGCGAACACATCTAGGATGGTGAGTTTGAATGGTTCCAATTATAATGTTTGGAAAGTAAAAATGGAAGATTTTCTTTATGTGAAAGGTTTTCACTTACCAATTTTCTCTAATGAAAAACCCGATGGAAAGATTAATGAAGAATGGATTTTGTTGCATAAATAATTTTGTGGTTATATCCGTCAATGGGTGGATGATGATTTTTTGAATCATGTGAGCTTGGTGACTCATGCTCGCTCTCTTTGGACCAAACTTGAGGAGTTGTATGCAAGAAATACAGGAAACAATAAGTTGTTACAAGGTTTATGGCTTATTGGTACTTTGCCTAATTCTTGGGAGATTTTTAGGACATCCTTGTCTAACTCTGCTCCAAACGGAATCATCTCGATGGACTTGGCTAAAATTAGTAAGTTGAATGAGGAGTTGAGGCTTAAGTCACAAGGTTCTTCATATTTCGAGGCATTGATTACCGAATCAAGGGAGAGAAATCAGAGTAGAGGTTCAAGTAATCGTGGAACTTCACGTGGTAAATCACAAGGAGGCTCTAATAGATTCCCTCATATTTAATGTCATCATTATGGATAAAAAGGACACATAGAGAGGTATTACCGTAAGTTGAAAAAGGAAGACAAGAAGAAGAGCTACAACAACGATAAAAAGGAAGGTAACAATAATTAAAATGTTGCTATTATTGATGATTTATTTATTGTTTGTGATAGTTGTATTGAGAATGTCAATCTATCATGTGATGAGATGGATTGGGTGGTTGATAATGGTGATTGTACTCATGAAACCTTGAGATGTGATCTTTTTTCAACTTACGAGAGTGGTGACTTTTGGGTTGTTTGTATGGGAAATAATGGGCAAGCTAATGTCATAAGAATGGTAGATATTTGTGTCGAAACTAGCAATAGGACAACTCTAGTTCTTAAAGGTGTGAAACACATTTCAGAACTTCGATTCAATCTTTTATTCGTTGGAAAGTTGGACAATGAAGTATATGATCATTCTTTTTTGGGCAATGAGTGTAAGTTAAATAAGGGCTCAATGATGGTTGTTAAAGGAAAAAGGAATTCGAACTTGTATGTCGTCTAACTTGGGGTTTCGAAGTGCTGCATCAACACTTGTAACAATGATAACTCATCGTATTTATGGCACAAACATTTGGATCATATGAGTGAAAGGGTTTTGAGGATTTTGGCAAAGAAGAATGTGTTGAATGGTGTTTCCGATGCAAGGTTGATAAAGTATTCACATTGTTTGGCGGGTAAGCAAAGACAACTTTCCTTTATGTCATCTGAACCAAAGAGGAAATCAAAACTATTGGATTTAGTAAATTCTGATGTGTGTATTCCGATGAAGACACGGTCACTTGGTGGTGCATATTACTTCGTGACTTTCATTGATGATTGTTCTTGGAAAACATGGGCTTATACATTGAATACGAAAGATCAAGTGTTAGATACTTTCAAGTTGTTTCAAGCATCGGTTAAAACAGAAATCGGTAAAAAGTTCAAATGTATCTGAACCGATAACGGGGGAAAGTATATTGGACCTTTCGACAGGTATTATCAATATCAAGGTATAAGACATCAAAAGTCTCCTCCAAAGACACCACAATTGAATGGGTTAGCGGAAAGAATGAATAAAAATCTAGTGGAAAGGGTGAGATATTTACTTTCTCAATCAAAGTTGCCGAAATATTTTGGGGGAGAAGCATTGAGCACAAATGTACATCTCTTAAACCCCAATACATGTGTTCCGTTGAAGTTTGATGTTCCAAATCATGTTTGGATTGGTAAAGATGTTACTTACAACCATCTCCAGGTGTTTGGATGCATGGCTTATCTGCATATTCCGAAGGATGATAGATCAAAATTGGATGAGAAGTCGAAGAAATATGTGTTTGTTGGGTATGGACTTTGTGAGTTTGGGTATCGATTATTTGATCTGGTTCAACGTAAACTTATTTGTAGTCGTGATGTTGTGTTCATGAAGGAATATACCATTGAGGACATAGACAAAATTGAGAATAAATATCCGATTTTTGAAGACGAAGAAATAGTTGATACAGAATCAACTATTATTTCTCATATCCCTATCACTTTTGAAGTTGTTCCAATTGAAAATCAAGGTATGGATTTGAATGTTTATAATATTTTAAATCCTAATGACATTGTTGATGTAAGTGCTATGAAAGATGTTGTTGAAAACGAGGTTGATCAAGA
This sequence comes from Lathyrus aphaca, assembly GCA_963966055.1. Taxonomy (NCBI): domain Eukaryota; kingdom Viridiplantae; phylum Streptophyta; class Magnoliopsida; order Fabales; family Fabaceae; genus Lathyrus; species Lathyrus aphaca. The sequence goes on along the minus strand of OZ014521.1, from coordinate 165,258,715 downwards.
GGTTGAAAGTCTTGAGCAACTGGTTGCTTCTAATGAGTTAAGGCGGTATATTAGGGATAAAAGGCCTTCCATTAGATACCCCTCAAATGAGTATGTTTTTCTTACCGACGGTGGAGAACCCGGAAGCTTTAAAGAAGTTTTGGAGGATGAGAACAAAAAGGAATGGATGGATGCCATGGAGGATGGAATGCAATCACTTCGTGAGAATAATACCTTTGAGTTAGTGGAGTTGCCAAAGGGTAAGAGAGCATTGAAAAATATATGATTTTATCGGATTGAGCAAGATGAGTGTAATTCTCAAAGAAGATACATGGCTTGTTTGGTGGTAAAAGGTTTTGAACAACGGGAAGGTATTGAATTTGGCGAGATTTTTGCTCCGGTTGTGGAGATGCAATCTATTCGAGTGGTTCTTGGGCTAGCCGCTAGTATTGATTTGGAAGTAGAGCAAATAGACGTGAAGACGAATTTCCTTCAAGGTGATCTACATGAAGAAATTTACATGGAACAACCTGATGGATTCTGAGAGAAATTTACTATGTTTGCAAATTGGTAAAAAAAAAGTCTTTATGGTTTGAAACAAGCACCTCGCCAATGGTATCAAAAGTCTAACTTGGTGATGATCGAATATGGGTACAAGATGACTAAGGTCGATCATTATGTGTTTTTCCGGTATTTCTCTGAAGGTGATTTCATTATTCTCTTACTTTATGTGGATGATTTTCTAATTGTTGGAAATAATATTTCAAGAATTAAAGAGTTGAAGAACACTTTAAGTGAATCTTTTGCTATGAAGGATTTATGAGAGGCTCGAAAAATTATTGGTATTGAAATTGTTCGAGATCAAAATGAGAAAAGGTTGTACTTGTCACAAGAAAAATATGTGGAGAAAGTCCATCAGAGTTTTATTATGGATAAGGCTAAAGCGGTGAGCATTCCACCTGCTTCTCATTTCAAGCTTAGTCATAAACTATGTCCACCTATGGATAAAGAAAAGTTGAGTATGAATAATATTCCATACTCTTCGGTCATTGGTAGTTTGATGTATGTTATGATTTGTACAAGACCCAATATTTCTCATGTTGTGAGAATAATGAGTCATTATCTCTCAAATTCAGGAAAAGATCATTGAGAGGTCGTGAAGTGGGTAATGAAATATTTGTTGTGTGGCACTTCGAATTTGAGACTAACTTTGGGATACAAGAAGCCTATGTTGGTTGGGTATACAGATTCAGATCTATCCGAAAGCTTATATGATCGAAAATCCACTTCAGGGTATATGATGACTTTCGTCGGGGGAATCGTGGCTTGACAATCAAAGTTGTGAAAGTGTGTTGCATTATCTACTACCGAAGCGGAGGTTATAGTCGTCGTGGAAGCATCAAATAAGTTTTTTATGGTTAAGGAAATTTGCAATGGAACTTGGTGTAAAATAATAAAAGTATGTCTTGTTTTGTGATAATCAAAGTGTCATTCACTTATCGAAGAATTCCTCCTTTCACTCGAGGTCAAAACATATTGATGTTCATTATCATTGGATTTGTGATGCATTATATTCCAAGTGTATGGAGCTTGAAAAGATTCATACCGATGACAATGGTTCGTATATGTTGACGAATGTGTTTCCTGGAGGAAAGTTTGAGTTTTGCCGTATGGAAGTTGAATTGGTGTTGCCCTCCAACTAGTCGGTCGAGGGAGTTTGTTGAGTTATCCCTCCTATTTGGAGAGGCCCAAATTGATATGGGTTAGTGGCCTATTCGTTTTTATGACTTTGTTATTACCCAACAAATAAAATTAGGTCAATTCATTCATTGTGTGTGAGAAACAATAAGAAAAGTAGAGAGAAGAGTGAAATCCCGCAACCCTATTTTAGCACTGTGCAGTTCCACTTAATTAGAGATTGCGCAAAATCCAACGGTCGGATTGTCCTGAGATTTTGACACAGCGTTCTTGACTCATAGGAGCATATTTTGAGCGATTTTCATTTGATGCAGAGCTTTCTAAGTCGGTTTGTCGAGTCCATATTTGTGGTCTGAATTTCTTGATGTGTTTGGGTTGTTTTGTCTCTCTTGATTGTTGTTGTATTCCAAGATTTATTACAAATCTTGACGATGTTTATGTATGTCTCTAACTAGTGTTAGAGAGAATCTTTCTTATACCCATTGATTGATAATAGTGGAGGATTTAAGTGGTATATGGGTCCCGTGGTTTTTTACTCATAGTTAACAAAGATTTTTTCACGCTAAAATCTTGTTGTGTTGATTTTTCCACGCTAAAAGTATAGATAAATACTTTTTCTCTATACTCCTCTCCTTCCTTTCCATCTCTATTAATTTCACTCACTCTCTTCATTATAAAATTATTTTTGTTTTAGAGAGAGAGAGAGAGAGAGAGAGAGAGAGTGGGATTAAGAGAGAGATAAAGAGGAATGTTGAGAAAGATAAAATGAGAGGATCCAAAGTGTAAATACAATGTTTGAAATTAAGTCACATGACCAATAATTTATTTATGGGTTAATATCTATTCTCCCCTGCCATGTAAATGCTTTTTGAAAAACTCTCATGCGGAAAAAAAAAAGTTGCAAAAATTTCCCTAACATTTGAAGATTCTCTCAATTTTGACCCTGCAAAATTGTTTGTTGTAAGACTAACATTGTTATACGAAGATTTTGTTGTTTTAAACCCTGTAAAATTATTTATTTTGTAAAATTAACATTGTCATTTTAATAAAGGTTAGTTTTACAAATGATAGTTTTACAAAAAAAAAAACTATTTTATAGGGTCCAAACAAACATAATTTTTATATGGCAACGTTAATTTTACAACAGACAGGGTCAAAATTGAGAAATTTTTGTAACTTTTTAGGAAAATCTTCAAATATTAGGGAAATTTTTGTAACCTTTTTTATAGGGGATTTTTATAAAAAAAAAACGCCTATATGGCAGGGGAAAAATAAATAATAACCCTTTATATTTTTAATATTTAATTTAAAAAGAAATTGATTAAATAATTCATCAAAAATATTTAAAAAATTCAAAAACTAACTAACAAAATAAAAAAATAAAAAAACTAATTATATATGATAAATTTATTATCTTAGTATTATTTAATATATGTTTAGGACTATTTAATATATGTTCCCTCGTACTATTAGAATCTAAAATTTAGTGTGTGTTTGTTTCATGAATTTAAAATTTATTTCTAGGTATGTGTGAGGTTGGAAATCATATTCCCACATTTGTTTTAAGTTTTATCAAATTATACTCGAATATTTTTTATTCTTGTGAATATGATTTACTAATGATTCTGATATTTTTTATTTCAATGTAAGAGGATGAGAATCTTACATTCTCATAGAAATAAAAGGTAATAACACATAACCTTTCACTCTAAATTAATTAACTCTTTTATATATTTTTTCAAAAAAATAAATTAAATATATTTTAGGGTTAAATATGTTTTTGGTCCTGTAAAATTATCAAATTTTGTGTTTGTTCCCTATAAAAAAAGCATATTTTGATCCCTACAAAATAATCATGTACGTAGTTCTAGTCTCTATTGTTAAATCAATGTGTATTTTGAATGATTGTTTTGCAGATATGTTCATAACTTTATAAAAAATTCTTCGAAAAAACTCAAATTTGATTTATAAGTCGAGATTTTTATTACTTTTATCATTATCTTTTAAAATTTAAAACATTCATATTTAATTCTTCTAATTTTAAAAAATTATATAATTTGGTAAATAAATATTTAATAGTAATCTAAACATGTAAGAAAAAAATTATTAAAAAATTTAAAATTTTTGGAATAATTAAATAGTTTTCAAAATTTTAAAAAATAACAAAGACTAAAAGTGCATGTATAAATTTTTTGTAGAGAACAAAATATATTTTTTATAGAGACTAAAAATGAAATGTGAGATATTTATATGAACCAAAAACTTATATAATCTCATATTTATACCAACATAAATAAAATTCCTTATATTATTATTTCAGGAATAATATATTCAAATTTATAAATATATAATATAGGAACTTTAATGGTTGTGGTTAAGACCTCGATAGCATATGCTTAAACATTGCCACATATGATAATTAGGGTAAATGATGTCTAAATCTAACCAAATGGAACTGGATTATGACATGGTTAATTGATAACTATACGATTTGTATAATGTATGCATGGAAATGCCAATGCTGGATGTTATAGTTAGAGAAAAAATGGTCATTTGGAGTTACATATGAAAAGTGGTTCCTTAGCATCACGTGATGCAACCAGGAAAAATGCATTAAATATCACCCCTCCCAATGTTGATGCAAGACAGGTACACAGTTATAGGAACCTGCGCTTAAACATTTCTTCATCTTACACCCACTTTTCAAACACAAACACAACACTATCTGTCTCCCATCTTTTGCAAATCTCTCTCTCTCTCTCTCTCTCTCTCTCTCTCTCTTCATCTTCTTCGTTCTCCCTTTTCTTCTTCCTCCTTCCTTTTCTTCATAAACAATAATGATACCTTCTTCCTAATGTTAGATTGTTGAAGTGCATATGAAGTGAAACAATTTGTTAGGTTAAATGTTCACTTCAGATGCATTATTTGGATTCTTCTATTTTTTTAAGTTAAGGTTGGATTCGTCGTTTTTTTACACTCCGTGGTATATTTGGATTCTTCTATTTTTTTAAGTTAATGTTGGATTCGTCGTTTTTTTCCTTCCTGATATGTATTATTTGAAGGAGAAGTTGTTTTCACTGCAACAACTGTGTTGTAGATCTGGCAAGAAATGAGATTACTGAGTTGAAATTCTCAGTTGAGGTAAGCAATAGTTATTATCATTTATGGTTTTCATTAAGGAAAGTATTATTAACATGGTTATGAAATTGATTCTGAGACAGGATACAACATATGTGAAGAAAAACAATATTGGAGTGGGGCTTGGGAAGAAGAAAACAAATGAATATGAGCATTTTTCTTAAACTAGGTATGAAAAAATATTACATTAGGTTTTGATTCATATATTAGAGGCACATATTGAATTGTTTTTCGACTTTCTTACTTTATCTGAATGTATTTTTATTTGTGATTTAGCTGTTCAGTTGAAAGTCCAAGCTGAAACAATCGTTACAAGATTTATTTAGTGATTTTTCTATTTTGTTAGGTTTCAGAAATCCTATGAATACGAAGACGATGTACAAAATCATGGTTTCGAAAAAGCATCAGTATCAACTGATTTAAGTTTTTGCATTAGAGGTAATCCATTTTCGTTTTGATTTTTTATTTTAGTTGATTCATGTCTTTTCATTTACCGCATATTTAATGTAGTTTATATTTCCTTTAATTTTTCAGAGTTTTGACTTCAACATGGGAACTACAATTATGAAGCTGCTGGAGAAGCTCTGAATAATTCAGTTACCATTTCCAGGTTCAAATTGATTCAGTTAGTTTTTAAACTTTGAAGTTAGTTATGACAAGGGGCATTGCAGCTCATTATAGTTAAGGGTGCTGATATCACTGAACACTCATTATGCTCCTGTAATATCATGCAACAGATATAACATAAAGCAATAAAGAACTTTATGATATATTTGGACGACACTGAGTAAATCATTCTAAGTGTCTGATAACTCTTTATTTATGCTTCCAGACCCATCCTGGTGGACATCTATTTACAAAGTTTGGGAGGAATGGCAAAGAATGTCTAAGGATTACGATAATAACACATTTAGTTGTTGAAGACAATGATGTATGCTCCTTGAAAAGGTTATATGGTTGTATGGCTTACTTTCTGCACATATTAATTTTTAAGTTGTTTTGCTTGGTTGTAGTTTATAGATCGGAGAAGTTATGGACAAATTGAAAAGGAGAAGAATGAATTTTTGTACCATCATTGGTTTTAAAGAATTTAGAGGTGTTGGTCTCAAAATCTCAGCTTCTACAATGGCACCATGTTTCTACTATTGGTTTCTATGATGACTCAATCTCTATTTTAGCTGAGTTTTCTAATTATCGTTGTGGTGGATAGATAGTTATATGTGAATGTTTGTTTTCCTCACTTTCCAATGATTGTTTTTTGTATAGTCATTGTCAATGTTTATAACTATTGTTTAAATCAAGGTTAATAATAAATTCATCAATTGGGATCAACTTTATTATGACTCTCTCTCTCAGTCTTTATCGTCCTTTCTTTTCTTCTTATTTCTTCCATCTTCCTCTTCTCATAATGACAGATCACAATCCTTACTCACTCCCCTTTCCTGTTCTCACTTCTTCTTCTTCTTCTTATTATTATTATTATTCTTCTTCTACTACTATATATGTTTTGTGATTACTTACTCTATTTATCTTTTCGTAAATTTCAGACTTTTCAAAGTGTTTTGATGGTTTTCAGGGTTTTCGACATGGTGGTTTCCATGGTTTTCGCTTAACGTGGAAAACAAAGGTAACTGAATAATTTACTTTGACCTTATATCAGTAACAGGTTTTTTTAAGCTTTCTCTTCTTTCGGTTAGGGTTTCACTGTGTTTGCACTGATCTATATCTTTTACTCTACTACAAAATTTTGATACAAACTCTGTTTATATGAAATTTTGAGTCTGAAAAGTTTCATCCTATTACCGGAAGAAAAAGGGTATTAGGTTTTACGTTCTCATTTATTATTACTTGCACTTGCAATATTTGTTGTAACAAGCTTCATTTAATACTAATTTTTATGTGTTCTTTAAAAATCATCAGTGGCATTTGTAATGGTGCCCATATTGGGAAAACTGAATCAGTTATTGACACCAAAAGGACTATCAATCACACTTGCACCATTAGGAGCAGTTTCAACACTCTTATTTACCTCACCTTCAGCCTCTTCTACACAAGTACGTCTATTACTACTATCTCAGTTTGGACGCCATTAATGCCAAATAGGTGGTTTGATACTTTTATTTGTGCTCTGTTTAATGAGAATCAGAAACCTGGTCCTTATGGTGAACGTATTTGGGGAGTCTTACAACCAGATTTTATTATGTTTTTTAACTGTTGAATCTGGTTTACAATAAGGGGATATTGTACAACTCTTCATTATTGGCTTTTGATCATCAATGTTGTTTGGAACAATAGTGGGATCTGCTATCTTCATGTATGTGTTATAACTCATTCTCTTTTGCATCACTGATTATTTTCATGTTTGATTTATGACTAAAAAATTTGTGTTGTTTGAATGAATGCATATGTTAATGATTTTTTCAGCTTCTGACTGATCATGCAGACTTATCATAAGCCATTACAAGACAATCCTTCTTATTAGGTAGTTAAGTATGTGATCATTTTCATTAGATACATGTGATTACCATTTATGTCACTACTATTTATATTAGTATTTCAGTGGTGATTTTATCAAAACACATGTGCATAACCTGGTTCCAATCAATTTCATAATTATTTGATTAATTGGATTTGAGCTTTAAGCTTTATTAGTTAAAAATTCAGTTGCTCAATATTTTGTTAATGATATGGGTTATATGTGGTTCACGTTTCAGTCACATTCCTTTCGAGAGGAAACGTATCCAAAGCAGCAAGAGAAGTGAGTAAAAGATCTGCACATTGTCAACCCTCAACTAAGGATGCTTCAACTGCTACCACTACAAGAAAATTGTCAAGTTACGACGGTTCGTTTTGGCAGATTACGGCGGTTCCAACGGTCGTAAATTGCAAATCGCGACAGTTTTCTTTATGTCACAGAATCGTGTGTCGCCGGGCTATATTGCGACGGTTTCAAAAACTGCCACTCAACCTGTCGTTATATGTTACGACGGTAGGGAAACTGACGTAAATTGTAAATAACGACGGTTCAAACTGTCGTAATAATATTTACTAATTTTAAATAAATTATGCTAGTTGCGACGGTTTAAACCGCCGCAATTTTATCTATAATAATTTTTTTCATAATATTTTTTTTTATTTAAATTATTTTCATCTCAAATTTATTTTATTATATTATTATTTTTTGGTAATTGTTCTATACATTTTTATTTAATTTTCTATTACTTTTTGACATAATAAATTTCAATCACATACATTTAATATCAAATAAGCTCATAATATCAATGTAAAAAAAATGTGAGTTTCATAATTAGTAAAGTAACTAAAAACATATAAAATCTCAATCTTATAATAATAAGTATCATAATTACATAATAAATTTGTAAGACTACAAAAAATTTGAGAATATCAACATAAGAGTGTCATAATAAATTTGTTAATATCAACCTAAGGGCACTGTAAGTTAACAATCTCAAAAAATATATAAAATAAAATTGTATTTATTATGTTCATATATTCTAGCATATATTGTATTTCTGTCTTCGTCTTCTCTTAGAACCTTTTAATGATCTTCTATTAAACCTTATCATGTGCAAGATTACAATTCATATTTTCAGTAAACATCGTGAAATTAATATCATAATTAACTCCAACATAAAATTCTAATTCAACCAATAACTATAATTGCAGTCAGAGATAAATTATAGCAAGAATTGCTTTTACCCAAGGATGATATTACAAGCATCATTTATTAAAAATCATAACTTATAGAGTTTAGCAAATCAAACTATTGAAAAGATGGCTTCGTCAACCATTCGATTATGTGCATCAGTGTTGCAGAATATTCAATTGTATATCTTGGCTGTCATAAACTTATGCCATTGTCTCACTCAAGATTCTTCAAACTGGGAATTGAAATGAAAAAGAGAAAGTAAATACATTATATATAATGCAGCAAGATGAAGAACAATAGGAATCAACTTGAAAAGCAAGGGTGTAGTCGATGCACAAAAAGAGAAACACTTACAGGAGCAGGTCCTTCGGTTATTGGTCACAAATAGACGCCATTATTCTCGCAGAGTAACCAAACACATAACTCCCTAACAAACACAAACAAGTTGCAATACTCATGGCCATGCTCATGCACATCGCTTCCCACTGATATGGATCCCTTTGGAACTCATCTAAAACCTGCAAAAACAATCCAAATAGTTCACACACAATTCATAATATCCAATGTTGTCAAAATGAAAATATGCCCCGTAGTAGAACACACTGATATTTTCCGTAATCTACCACTTATCCTCCAAATCCAAAATTTAGTAAAATTGGAGTATATAAATAGAGGAGGAATATGGATTACAGAGCACCCAAATTGTCCTGGTGAAATTGAACATGTATTAAAACCTGTAATCTCCCTTACCTATGAATCCATGATAGACCAATTTAGAATTTGATGTAACTACCGTATCAAACTACTACAACCTTGTTGTAATGGATATAAGTAGCTTTGCATAAAAGCATGCTAAAATATAAACAATTTTAATAATTTAAAGGTATACAACAAATAAAAAAGTTGAACTCTTTCTTACCCTTGTACGAATTGGAATCTTTGTTACCCTTGTAGAAAATTTGGATAACATTATCAAATTGAAGGCCTAACACCATTGAATGAAAATATTTAACATGCAGTTGTTAAATATATATGTTTTAGTTATTATATAAATAATCAAACAACATTTTTTTTTACTAATCACTCGTTCGCCAAAGCACTACATTACAAACTAAGTTTTTTTCGTTCAATAGCTTATTTAATTATTTAATTGTCATTTTTTTAAGGTTGATGAACAAGCAAGAAGTTTTAACAAAGTTGGTTAATTTTCCGAGCTTAAATCTATTAGTCTGATATCTTAATTTTAACTACAATTATAAATTTTGGTTTCAAAACATCAACTGCATTTATATTTATATTGATAATAAGGAATGGATGGAAGTGGTGCTCACTGACAACATCTCAAACCAATGTGGGATCCAAAGAAACTAGCTCAAACAAAACAATAAGAAATGTCAAAAACGTACCTGTGACTGGATCATAAAACCAGCTAAAAAGCCAAGGGTGTGAAGTATTTCATTTTCTGCATTGAGACCAACTAGTGTCACAAAATCTCATGATTTCTGCAAAATAGACATCCAACAACAGTTTTAAATTGAGAACATAAGAGTCCATACTTTATAAATACTGAACCAACTCCTCGCCTTCCAAATCCATGGTAATTTTTTTAAAGTACACAATCGTAGAGTATATAACGATCGTCACAAACGAGTGAGCCACTACAACATTTAAACTATACAACAACGCATGAAAAGCGTTGCGAAATCTAGAAAAACCGTTTTCTTTACATATAAGAACGGTTTTCTAGCCGTGCCAAACTGAGGCGTTGCGTTAGCCTTTCGGAACGGTTTTTTTAACCAACGACAACGCCATGTACGAAACCGTTGTTGTCGTTTTCTTTAAAGAACGGTTTCCAACAACAACGGGTGCACTCCGTTTTTAGATAAAAACCATTGCAATTGAGGTATTTTGGGGAACATCTATTTTAGGATATATATAACAACAATTTTTAACCGTAATACATGTAAAACCGTTCTAGTAGATGCACAACTTAGTTTCTTCTTCAGTGGCTACAACAACAATTTTTTATTGTTGCAACTATTTTTTTTTCATTGTATGAACATTAAAATCAATTTATTTTATGAACTTTATAAATAATAATAATCATAATTATTATTAGAATTAAATAATACTAATTTTAATAAATCATTATTCAAATAAATTTTAATATGATTTAAAATTTAAAAAATTACTTAACAAAATAACATCCTTTATATATACAATCAAAATAACATCTTCAATGTATATTCTAATGTCATCATTTATTCAACATCTATTCAAAAAACATAAACATCTCTACATCAACATACATTAAAAAAAAACTTAAAACTTAAGTATCTCTTCATCTTCAAAATACTAAAAACCTTCATTGATATCATTACTCATAATAATCAAAATAAAAAATATATATAATTAAACTAAAAAGAATGTAAAATATACAATTATTCAATTTTATTTGATTAGTATTTGGAGTATGTATTGATAATTCTATCTTTCATTAGAGTACTTATAACACAACAAGTTTGTAACACCATTTGTGTAATTTTTTAGTTATAATATTAGTTTTCACGTATCAGAGAAAGGACAATCTTATACCAATTTGAAGCAGCGTCTAAGACCCTCTTCAACTAGTTGTGATCTAGAATATCTGGAAGAAGAAAAAACCAAATGCCTTCATAAGATTTAGCAAGAATTACTCTCAGAGTCATTCACACTAGAAAAACTCTTATTAAAGTGTATCTATAATCAACAAAAAGTCAATAGCATTTTCTCCCAAACTTTGTGATATGACATTATTGAATTGTCTATAGAAGATAGAACTAACTCACTATTTCATACAACCATAGTCTAGAAAAAAAATTTGTTTTCAACATTAAACAAGAAAATAAAAAAGGTAGTAGAACAACAAGTTCTCACCTTCATTTTCTTTAAGCTTCCATTTTTAGACTCTTTTTCACAACACTAAGATGCATGGATACCATTTTCTGTTCATAACTAAAAACAATAAGTAATAAACATAAAAAAATAGTGTTAGTTTTTGCATAACTTTTGAAAGTAATGGTACTCAACCATCAATTATAAAAGTAAAAATATAATCAGCCCAATATGGTTTTATATAAAACAAATATAGTTAGTTTTAAGATGTAGTGGTTGTGGTCTTAAAAAGATAAACAATATTACTGAAAAAGTTATGACTGATTTTGGATTAGTAAAGGTGTCATATTTATAATCATATTGTTCAAACTTGAACCACAATTACTTTAAACAAAATTAAAATGTAAGTGCATTAAGTTTTATAAAGATAAATGCATATAGACATAACTTAATTAGCAACTACTTAGTCCTTTTTTTTTCCAAAGGATAAACCACAACAAACAAAATAACATAGTTGCAGCCCCAAAAGCCTGCAACTAATCCACTGTATTGAAAAACAAATCAATTTCAGCTACACATCTTAAGAACAAAACATTAGAAGAAAAATGATAAAGAAATTGTTTAAAAAAAACTATCGAAGTTGAAAAGAAAAATGATTCAATTAATGAAATTATTACAAAAGGTGACATCCAAGTATATAGAATAAAAATAGCAGAAACAAAAATTATAAGTATTGAAAACGTAGAATGAGAGAGTACAAGATCGATACCTAACCCAAATTCTGTTCTAAGACCACCGACAAATCCATTCTCTAATTGATATGAGATCCACCTGCAAATCCATTCTCGGAACAATCCGAGACTAACCGGCAAATCCATTTTCGAAATGATTTGAGACCCACCGACAAATCCATCTCGAATCGATCGGATACCCAACGACAAATCCATTCTGGATTCGATCTAATACCCATCGAAAAATCCATTCCCGAATCAATCTGAGACCCACCGATAAATCCATTCCCGAATCGTAATACACATATGAAGAATTATTGCATTTGTAGATCAAGAAGAAAGAGTTATGATTTGGGTTTGGAAGAAGAATCAGACACAAGAAAAATAGATTAAAGGGGTTTTGATGATTTGAGAAAGAACAAATTTCACGCAGTAGAATATCACGTTGGAGAAGTTGGGGAAGTCGATCAAGGGTTTTTATGAATTGGGGGAACAATTTTCCCTTTTCATTTATCCCTTAGTAAAAAACATATAATTTTATTATTTAATAAAATAGAAGTTTAATTTATAAAAGGTTAAGTAAAATAAATTATTAAAAAATAATAGGCTATTGATATTCATGTCTCTGGTTCGATTCGAGATGGAGATCTTACAAAAAAAAGTTTAATTAAAACATATGAGAACGGTCTCTTATAATAATTATTTTATTAAAATTATTATAAAAAAATATGAGAACAGTTTTAATATGTTGCTTTTAAGAACCGTTCTATTTGTTATGTATAAGAACGACATTGAGCCGTTGTAAAATGTTTGCAAGAAATATATACTCAACCAAACATATGAGAACGGTCTCTTATAATAATTATTTTATTAAAATTATTAAAAATATATATGAGAACAAGTTTAATATGTTGCTTTTAAGAACCGTTCTATTTGTTATGTATAAGAACGACTTTGAGCCGTTGTAAAATGTTTGCAAGAAATATATACTCTACCGCAACGAAATATTAAATTTGTTTCCTATTACTCTCTACAAGAACAATATTTTTACCTTCAAAAAAGTAGGCGTTGCCGTAGGATAAAAATGTTGTAGTGAGCAAAATGGAAGAGGTTGTAAAAATACAGAAATGGCCATGTGTAAAAATGATAATGAAAAAAACAGTAACATAAATATGCAATTGTGAGAAATTTCCTACAAGAAACTTTGAGATTACACCATGTTACCATCATCCAATGAAAGAATTTTATATTAGACACAGAACAAACCTCTTATCAAGACTATAGACTCTAGATTTCTCAAACTTCTCTTCGCTGAATACTCCTTCTAAAAACTTTGGAAGAGAAGGTAGTTTATGTTCCGAGTGTTGTCGCAAATCCAAGTAAGTTTAAAAAATGTACATCAACATCATAAAATATTGCTGATGTAGCTTCCAACACAAACCATGATTCACAGGAAGATCTACATTTCTTCAAAAATGTTGTTGATGTAGCTTCCAACAATAAACATGAAGATATACCTTTCTTAAAAAATGTTATTGATGTAGCTTCCAACAAAAATATTCATAGGAAAGACAGTAAAACCAAGGCATGCAAGTAAAATGGCTACTTTGGTTGTTGACCAAACAAAATAGTATTTTGTTACAGGGCTTGATTCAATGAGCAATATATCTATTGTATACTTGAGCATAAAATACACAAACAATTGAACCTAGTAAGAGTATTCATAGCTAGTGCAAAATATTGAACCAGACTTCAAATAATTGAAGAGAGTTAAGAAAGCAAGAAGAGTCATAATAGGTTCCTTACCTTTATTGATGGTGTAAGCAACTTGTACACCGACACAATAGAAGTAACAGGTTTCTGAGATTCAATTTTATCAGGGATATCCCATGTTAATGAAAATGTCACATTGCATTGTGCATCAGGTGGGATAGTCACAGTTGATGCAATAACTGCTCCAATGGATGATCCTGGAGCATTATACGAGTATCTGCGAGGTTCAACAAATTTCAACTTGTGTATTATACGAGTTCACGATACTAGTACTAGTAGTCAAGGTTTTAAGAAACAGTTTGCTACCACGAAAATGGCCACACAAAATGGTATCGGAAGATGCCGATACCGATACCATTATTCACCATGTTTAGAATTTCATCAAGAAACAACACAAATCATAAACTATGTCAACAAAATACCAAAATCGAATTTACAAATAAAGAAACAACACAAATCATAATCTATTTCAACAAAATACAAAAATCCAATTTACAAATAAAGATTAAGAATTTCACACGTTTTTTAGATAAAATATTATCATAAAAACCTCAAGCGAGAAGAAGAGGAATAAAATTCGAAAATGAAAAAACGAAATGTGGTTAAAGAAGTTGATTGAAATCAAACCTAGTTGAAATTGAGACCTAAACAAATCTGATTGAAGGAGGTTGTGATCAAATCTTTGTCAAAGTTGATTGAACAAGGTTTTGACTGAATCTTCGTCAAAACTAATTGAACAATGTTGTGAGCGGATCCTTGTAGAAGCTGATTGAAGGAGATTATGACCTAATCTTCATGGAAGTTGATTTCTTTGAACATTGAAAGATAGTATGATGTAAAGAGATCGACTATTGAAAGAAGAAACTATTCAATGGGTCAGGTTAATGCAGTGGTGTGGTAATGGTTGTTTCAAGATTTTATTGAAAGATAGTAAGAGATCGACTATAGAAAGGAAGATTTTCAACGGCAATGGAGATTATGAAAAGATGAAGCATTCCAAATTTATTTATTTTTATTTTTTTATTCCCTTTAATTAGTCCATGAATATGTTTTTTTGAATTTATTTGGGGGCGACAGTTGTTGAACCATCGCGAATATCTTTTTAAGGCGGTTTGACCTATAATCGTCGTAAAATATTTAAATTTTTTAAATATTTAACAACGGTTGTCTAAAACCGTCGTGGCAACCATCGTAACTTACAAATGAGGACGGTTTTTATGGAACCGTCGTAACATATGTGTCGCAAAACACTATTTTTCTTGTAGTGTACACACTGTCAACCCTTAACTAATGGTGGTTCTATAATACTCATTCTTCTTCATATGTAAGTCTGAAATGAGAACATCTATGAAAGCATTGATGATGGAAAATATTATAGTAGTATGGTATGGTCCAATATAATTTATTTAAATTATATGTTGGTTATCTTACTTTCGTATATCGTTGTTTTCCTATCCAAATCCATGCATTAGGCAGCCATTACCTATGGTCTATACTTAATTATTACATTGACCATCTGAATTCTATTTTATGGTTTCAATAGTAATAATTGCATTTATTATCACATTTACATTTACAAGGTGGGAGAGTAAATTAAGAATCACTCACTTACACTTATAAATCAATCTATTTTTCTCACCATGTATCAACCTAACTTCGGCATAATGTTATATTTTGTATGGCGTCCATCCATGATCTGAGTTTCACGAATGAGAATGGTCTGCAACAAATCGACCTTGAACGTCATGGACAGGTTCAACCTTTCGTTAACTATTTATTATTTATATGTATATTAACATGCCTCAGTGCATAACTTCTTTTTTCCAACCTTTTTTTTGCTCATCAACAGCCACGCGAAGAAGAAATAACTTCTTTATTTTCTTCTTTTTTCTTTATATATTTCTTTATTTTCCTTCTTTCCATACACAAGAAGCAATAGTTGCAAAGGGTTTACAATTGCAGACCCAGACTGAGAAGGAGAAGGATACAACTGAGATACAGCCGCACGAACCCGAAATACAACCCCACAAACTCATCGTTCATCCCGCGCGTCTCCTGTAACACCATATTTCTACCCGCACATAATTATAAATAAGTCAGAGTTCAACTAAACAGGGTATCACATTTATTCTCTTCATAAAACATCAATCATCAATGCATTATTCAACTTAAAATACTTCATTTACTATGCAGCGAAATCATTTAAAACATAACAACTCAACATAGTCTCAACTTCATAATGATTCATCGTAAATCCAAAACAATTATCTTTTAAAAGAAACATCTTAATTTCAATATTAAATAAAACAAAAACCAACTAAAATAATGATTCACTAATCCCCCCGAAGTGCTATGCATCAGAGCGACCAACGACTCGAACCTAACGGAACTCCTCGCTACTTAGGGTTACCTGCACGTTACCAACCAATGGTAACATTCAAACAGAAGGGGTAAGATATCGACAACTATAAACAATATATAATAATCAATACATATAAGATAAGTCATTCAATCACCCATTCACGTCATATTCATCATAAACATTGTATCATCACAACATCTATAACATCTCGATAAATCATTCATCAATGTAATTCATATGTGACTCGACGATGTATGCATATGGTACCATTCGGAGCAAACTCCCATCTTAAAATTCATGCCGTTTAGGTGGGCATCAGCAAGACATAAGTCTTCATCTTAATCATCGTGTTTTCCATTCAAGGCCATCTTAATAAAGCACATGTATGCGGTATGAGAATGGCATACAACAAAATCACATATCATAAACATCGTTCAATCATATCATCTTAATTCATCTTCCATCATTGTAGCATCACAACATCGTTGGTCATAAGACCTACATCAGAATACATTATCGCACTAGTGTAAAATCGTCTTAATCGTCTTAGGTTCATCATCTCTAAGTCCATTATCTAATTTATTCTATTAGCCCTCGTTAAATAATAGTTTTATGGACCTCTAATTACATCTATCATCAATTATCGGTCCCATACTGTCATACCCCAAATTTGTCCTACCCGCACCATTTTATTTTGCTATCTAACCATTGTTTCAAAAATCCAAAAAAATATGTACCCTTTTATTTTTTCTGTCCAATATTCAAAAATATCAAAAATATGTCATTTTTCTTTTGTGCAAAAAGTCAAGTTGTTTAAGTTTGTTAAGTTGGAATTGTGTAAAGGCTTTTTGTTTGTTTACCTTTATTTTCCATCAATTATTTTATCACAAAAACTCTAACAAATTCGATTTACTTTTTCTTTTAAAATTTTCCTTTTTTTAGTTATCTTCATTGCTATTATTATGTATTAATATTTATGTTACTAGTTTTATCATGTTTATTATTATAGTTTATTATCATAGTTTATTATTATTATAACTATTTTGTTATTATCATTGTAATTATTCCATTTTATTATTACTATTACTTTATTTTCATTTTTATTACCATGTTTATTATTATTATTATTATAGTTTATTTTTACTATTATTCTTATTATTTTATTTTATATTTTATATTTTATTTATTTATTTATTATTATTATTTATTTTTCTTTTAGTTACTATCACTTTTTTTATTATTTATTATTATTATTATTATTGTTGAGCCTATAACATGACTGTTACAATCCATTTACTGTGGTCCTCACATAGCAAAATTTCTTGATTCCACTAACTTTTTGTACCAATCAACAGTCTGTCAACAATTTCCACCAGAAGATTCCTTTTATTGTTATCCAAATCCACCTCAAAGTATATATAAATAGAATTCGTGAAAAGAGAAAAAAGGGGAGAAGAGAGCCACTAAAAAAAAAGGTGATTGATTTTTCTGAAAAAAACTCTATTACCCTGATACACAAAAACTCAGAAAAAACCACCACACTATTTTCATCGTCACCCAACATCACCATTTTTTTTCTTTCTTCGAAACAACTCAGTAACGAAAATAGACCTTCAATCAACCGCAAACCGTTCACAAATCTATACTCCAAATAGCACCAAATCAAAAACTAAAAAACTGAACACATAACGCCTTGAGAGGGACCGTGAGATTCACGAACAGTGTTGAAACCAGGTCAGAAAACGCAGTGAAAATCCGAAAAATGCAGCAAGGACCCGAAACCGCCTTACCTCCACTGTGAGTTACAATCTTCACCGAAAATCCAAACACAGAAACGCTCAGCCCCAAACCAATTCCAACCACCATTCCTCCGTCCAAAACCGAAAGCCGCAAGCCTTCCGTCGAAGCCCCATCACCTCACCGCGAGCTTCATCACCCCTTTAAAAACCCACCTCGCACATAAATCTTTCACCAAACACAAATTCTTTCAAACCAAACAACTCCACCGTCAAACCACCCCTCAAACCCGTAAACCTTATCCAGCCGAGAGCCGTCGCGCATCACCTCCACCTTCGCCGAAACACCACCGCCGTCGGAGAGAGAGACACGAGCATAACTCGAAGGAGATGGAAACAAGTGCGAGAGAGAGAGTGAGTTGAATCGAAGAAGTGATCTGGATCGCGAAGCTTGAACGAAATTGAACCGCGGGGTAGCGACCTTCTTCTCTCCCGTTTTTGCTTCAATCGTATTTTAATGAACATGATTTTCTTATTTGTTTTCTGAGCTGTGAATGAGTTTGACGTTTGTTTTCCCTTTGTTTTCTAAAATTATTATTTTTTTATTATATATTTATTATTACTACCTCATGTGGATCTAGGGCTGAGCCCAAGTTTGATTTTCTATCTGCAATATAAAACCAGCATCCCCTCCTCTCCTTTTATTTATCTTTATTTATTTATTTGTTTTTTTTTCTTTCTCTCTATTTTTGACTTAATAAAATTTTACTAAAATTGTTATAGTTTAGAATTAGTTTTAAATTAATTTTGTTCTTTTTTTAAAAAATAAACTCTATTTCTTTTTTAGTTAGATCTTTAGTTTCTTTTTCATTTCATTAATTTAATTTTAATTTTGTTTGGGGCCAATGACTTGATAAAAGGCCGATATTCGCCCGATTTCGTTAAATCGGTGATGTTCGGTCAATATGAGGCCCTCTTTTTTTATTCTTTTATTTTATCCTATTATTTTTATTTTGAACAAAAAACTTGTAATATAATTTAATTTATTCATTATTCTCAATATTATTTAAATTATTTATTTATTTGTATTCATTATTCTATTTATTTTTACAATTCAATTTATTTATTTATTTTCGCATTTCAAAAAATGTTTCGACTCCTTATAGAATGATTCCCATTTTGAATCGATTCTAAGGTAGTTCACGAACTAAATTTCGCCGCGTCCCAAAAAGGTCCAACGCCTTCGAATAGTTGTTCTCGATTAAAAGGTCCAACGCCTTCGAATAGTTGTGTCCCAAAATAGGTCCAACGCCTTCGAATAGTTGTTTCCCGATTAAAAGGCCGAACGCCTTCGAACAATTCAAAAACACTGCACACACGCTTTCTCTTGGGCGAATTACAACGAGACCTCTTTATTTCTCGCAATCCCCTGTATTTATTTTGTATCCCTCTCTCATTACTTTGTACGCATTTTTTTCCCGTATTTTATTTAATTCTGAATCCTTGGTCCAACGCCAAGCGATTGCACTCGCACACTTGTACTTTATTTTCCAGTTATCGTTTTCGTTTATTAGGATCCACCTCTCTTTGCGAGCCGAGCGCTTCGTGCCTCGCTAACAAACCACAAAAATAAAACTTCCACTTGCATTTACCCTTTTAACCTCAAAACACCAAAATGTTTCGATTAGATCCAAACCCTTGATCCAACGTCAAGCGGTCATAGGATAATAAAACACCTTAATAAATGCGAGAAGAATTGTACGCCACGAGCCTTAAGCGGTAGAAAGGAGGATGACGAGCTCTCGTTACTCGCTCCGATTATTTCGACGCAAGACGCTCGTCTTGTTGGACGGAATAAACTATCCATAGTCTTTAGTGCATTTCAACTCCTAAACCCTTTCATCGACGAAAGGTAATAAAATCAAACAACCATTACCCTTAGTAGGCCGAACTACGAGGCTCTGACTTTCCCATTGCACACGGGAGTACGTAGGCACGAGGATCTCAATCCTTGCCGAGCACCTAGGTTCAATCTAACTTATAATTCAACTCATTTCCCTCTAGCAAGCAATCCGTTTAAGCATAGGCATCCTTTAGCGCGTGATAACTTAGATGGTTCCCATCGAGTACGATGGATGTAGGGGGTGCTAATACCTTCCCCCTGCATAACCGACTCCCGAACCCAGACAATGGTTCCGTTGACCTTTGTCCTCATCCCTTTCTTCCTGGGTTGTATCTATATCTTCCTTTTCCCTCTTCGGGAATAAATAGAATTAGGTGGAGACTCTTCAGTCCGTCCGGCGTGCGGCTCCCGTCCTTTCGGATCGCGTGAGGTCGTATTTTTCGGGGTACGACAGCTGGCGACTCTGCTAGGAACTGGTTCACCCCTATGCGAGTCGAGCCTAGTCTAGGTTCCTGCGTTTGTTTGGATGTTTGCTTTTATGCCTTGCTTGTTTATTTCTATCGCTTTCTTTATCGCATTCCATTTTATATATCTTGTGGCTCCTTGGTACTATAATTTGGATCGATACTTTGCAAAAGAAACTTGAGGGATATGCTCTATACCCAGGCTTACGAGTACAAACATAAGTTAGCGAGGTTGTGTAGTATGGGCTCCCGAGAGAACCACTCTCGTGGGTTGTCGATACGAAAACCTCACTTAGAGTAGATTCTGATGAGAATACTGACAACCGTTAAGTCCTTGACGTGTGTGCTCAGTTGCTTTCATTAGGGTCATTAACTCTGAGAACCTTTAGAACCTTTTGGTTAAAACATCGGTTGATGGTTGCGTAATATTGGGCACCAGGGTTCGCCCTCGCGTGACTCGATACGAAAACCTCACTTGGAATAGACTTACTCAATGGAGTTGATTGACTGTCAAGAATGTATGAAATTGACACGTGCATCAAACAGTTGAGAAAAGTTCCATAACTCCAGGACTTTGTTTTAAACCTCGTGTCGATGATCACGTAGTGTGGACTCCCGAGAAAATTTGCTCTCGTGGGTTCTCGATACGAAGATCTCACCCAAAATAGATTCATATGGCGGAGTCAATCAACCGTCATGCTTATGGCGCGTGTGATGAACAACCATATGAATTGATAACTTTGGGGTCCCTAAAAACTTTAAAGTCTACCCAGTGAGTTCCTGATCAGAGTATCCTCCATCTGTACCTTGGACTCGTGAGACCTTGATCTTGTGATCCTGGATTCTGATATTGCATATCATTTCATTTGCATCAATTCTTGCATTTCATTTCAAAAGCCGTGAACTTATTTCATGCTCCTCCATCTTCAGTAAATCAAGCTGGTTTCCCGACGCCCGTATCATGCTAGACGACCGTACTTAACTCGAGCCAACACTAGAAGACTGATGGACGTGATTCAAGAAGAACAAGCTGCTATGAGGGAAGAGATTGACTCGGTCAAGAGCAAGATTGACCAGATTTATGAGACTTTGCAAGCTTTGGCCAGAATGGAAGAACGTCGCGAAGCTGCTACCGCAATGAATAATGCTCAAGTGCAAGGATCTACCTCGCGCGCGATGCCTTCATTTCCAGTTCCAAATCCTTTGGTCTACGGTTTGCCTTCGGGCTTCACTCCTGCTGTTGAAGAGGTTACTTCCCAACCAGTACCTGCTTCTGGTGTTACTGTTGGTTTTATTCCTCAAGCTCAACCTATTCCAACTCAAGTCCAGTTTCCTCAAGCTGAAGATAATCAT
Source organism: Lathyrus aphaca (assembly GCA_963966055.1). Lineage (NCBI taxonomy): Eukaryota > Viridiplantae > Streptophyta > Magnoliopsida > Fabales > Fabaceae > Lathyrus > Lathyrus aphaca. The sequence continues at coordinate 165,237,034 of OZ014521.1, read as the reverse complement.
CAAGTTGAGTATGAGATGCATACTGCTGTTCCAATCACCTGAAGCTATGAAGATGTGCCGCGAGTTAGCTGAAAAACTCCGAATTATGGAAGGACACAATTCAACCTCTCTGAGTGACTCAGACATGTGCTTAGTTCCGAATGTTGTGGTCCCTGCTAAGTTCAAACTGCCAGAATTCGAGAAATACAAAGGCCTCAGCTGTCCTGAGCTTCATTTGAGGATGTACTGTAGAAAAATGGTCGCTGATGCCAAAGATGATAAGCTTATGATCCATTGCTTCCAAGACAGCCTGTCTGGAGCGTCTCTAGAATGGTACATGCAACTCGAACGCAACAATGTTCGTACTTGGCTTGATCTATCTGATGCATTCAAAAATCAGTACAAGTACAACATTGACCTTGCTCCTAACCGTACTCAACTTCAGAGTATGTCTCAAAAGGAAAGCGAATCCTTTAAGGAGTACGCCCAACGTTGGAGGGAGTTAGCCGCCAGGGTGCATCCGCCGTTGGTTGATCGTGAATTGATCGATATCTTTATGGGTACCCTACAAGGGCAACACTACGAGAAGCTGATCAGTAGCGTATCTTCTGGATTTTCTGACATGGTAATGGTAGGAGAAAGAATCGAAGAAGGTCTGAAGAGTGGAAAGATCCAAGGAGGCTTTAGCAGCCAAAATAATGTCAAGAAACCTTTCAACGGGTACAAGAAGGGCGAAACAAATGTCGTTTCTGCTGCAAGTGGGAATTTTCAACAGAGTGCACCTGCGTCAGTTCCCTACTACCAGTACCCCTATGTTGCTGCTGCACAATATGCTCATATGCCATATCAGCCAGTTCCTCCAATGCCTTATCAGTAGGCCTTTCAAGCTTTATTTCCGCCTCAGATGGCTCATCAACCACGTCCACATCCTATGGTTGCAGTCGCGCAATATGCACCTGGACCATACCAGCAACCGGCTTATCCACAACGGCCTGGTCAACAACAACAACGTGCTCCTCAACAGCGTCCACCCTATCAACAAAGAGGATATGATAGGCATATTGATCCCCTGCCTATGTCATATACCGAAATCTTTAAGCAGCTGAGGCAAAAGGACCTCTTACTTTGAGAGATATGCCACCTCAGACGGGTAATGCCCGGAACTATGATGCCAATGCTCGCTGTGAGTATCACAAAGGCGCTCTAGGCCACACCATCGAGAACTTCCATGCCTTCAAACACTTGATTCAGGATATGATCAACTCTAAGGACCTCACTCTCACTCCGAGAAATGCAAATGTCCAGAACGATCCAATGCCGCCGCACGGTGCCAACAAGTGAAGACATTTATAGGGTTTGTTGAAGACCAAGCTGAGTAGTCTCCAACTTTGAAGCATTCAATCAAGAGAAGTTCAATTCCTCAAATCAAGGAAGCCATCGCCATTTATGATTTCCGCATTCCTGTTATTTTGTAATGTTTAAGTACTACTTGCTTTGAACATTGTTATCTGTACTTGGTTATGTTAATGTTATGTTTATGCATGTTTTGAATCAGTTTATTCGCATTCGCTCATTATTTATCATTTATCACAAAAAATCAAAAATATTTCCTCACTTAACTTTAACAAATATTTGAGGGAGGATGATGAAAACAAAATACCCATAACTGTTGCGATATGCTTTCGGATAAAACCTCGTCAATGATGTACAAGCATTCTTTCAAATCCTCAAACACTGGAGATACAAGGAGTTAATCCCTAGTCAACCACTTCGAGCCTAGAAGTAGGAGTTTCTTTCGGACACAACCCTTATATTTAACCCGGGGCAGGGTAGTTGTTCAGTTAACCTGACTACACTTCAAATCGCAAGATAAGACATCCCGTCGAAGGACTAATCAGCAAATGACTTGCCAGTCACAACATTCAAACAAACAAAAAATAGAAAAAAGAAAAAACACTAAGTCGAGCACCCGAAGGGAGACTTAGTCGAAGAAAGAAATCAAAAGAGGAACTCAAATCCTCAGCAAAAGCAAAACAAACATCAATGACCACAAAATCAAGAATCAAAGGGTCACCAACAAAAAATGACTGCCATTTTCAAGCGAACTTTAAAGCTTCATCTTCACTCTTGCAAAGTCAAAACAAATGCATATGTAGAGTTAACTGAACGTAGGATTGGAGAACATTACGAAGAAGGGATGGGTACAAATCATTTGAGCCTTATATCCTTTATTTCTCAAACCATTAACCAGACCACGTTACAACCCTCGAAAGTCCTAATTGAGGCAGGGTTTATTCTGAAAGCACGCTACCAACAAGGTTGCGTAAATTGACTCCCATATATTTGATAATCTTCAAACTCGATAGCACATTATTCTTGCCGCATCTTTTACGCACTTTCTAAATCAGCACCTCGTTTGGGCTAACGGTCCATTCGTCACACTATCACAGCATTCAAATAAATTGACTTTTTCAAAACTTACGTGAACGTTACATTAACACTACCATTTGTGTATGAATAATTTAATTGCAATTCAATGCTTGACGTCAGTACAATACCAATAAGGGGCAATCAAAAGAGAAATTTGAACTTCATTGGTGCCAACATGAATAAAGACTACTTCAGCAGCCCAATCAGGGGCAATTTATTTCAAAATCAGCTCAGTTAGGGGCACGATCACCTTCAAAGGCTCAATCAGGGGCAGGTCGTGTCATGGTCATTGTCAAAGCTTCCCCACCAGATTTATTTAAATACCCTACAGGCAGGGGTAAGCAAACAAGGAGCGAATCTTCCTATTTCTTCTCCCCAGCTGAGCAGGCAGTCCTTGCTAGACATTGGCAACCATTCGAAGCAAAATCAGTCTTCATGTGTCAATTAAGTCGCTCCACTCACCAGCAGATGACCAAACTTGGAGCTTTCAGATCCATCTTCTGGCCATACATCGTCGAAGATCGAGTGTCGGGGAATCAGTCCCTCCATCCACCCCAAAGTCCAATCATTATTGGCAACTACCAAACCAAAAGTCCACCAAGCTGGCACCTTTCAATCACTCATAGGCATCATTATGCATCATCAACGTCATAAGCATCGTTTACATCAATCATTTACAATATATGCATCATATGAATACCTAAATAAATCAGCTTTTCATATCACCCGACATTCTTAACTTACATCTCAGTGCATAAACATTTGCATCGTATCTCCATCATTATGGAATACCATTTCAAAAAACAGTGAAACATAGTTGCATAACTCAGGATCCAGGATCAACCCAAGTTTCCGGTCCTTTCCCCAGCGGAAATCCGAATCATATCAATCGAAGATTTTAGGCATCTCCTCGGCGGATTCAATGACCGTATTTAAATGCCATTCGCCTTATCATCCTCTGGTGATAAGTGATTTTATTTTTAGTCATTCGCCTTATCATCCTCTGGTGATAAGTGATTTTATTTTCAGTCATTCGCCTTATCATCCTCTGGTGATAAGTGATTTTATTTTCAGTCGTTTCGCCTTATCATCCTCTGGTGATAAGTGATTTTATTTAAATGTCATCTGCCTTATTATCCTCTGGTGATAAGTGATTTTATTTTCAGTCATTCGCCTTATCATCCTCTGGTGATAAGTGATTTTATTTTCAGTCATTTGCCTTATCATCCTCTGGTGATAAGTGATTTTATTTTTAGTCAATCCGCCTTATTATCCTCTGGTGATAAGTGATTTTATTTTCAGTCATTCGCCTTATCATCCTCTGGTGATAAGTGATTTTATTTTCAGTCATTTGCCTTATCATCCTCTGGTGATAAGTGATTTTATTTTAAGTCAGTTTGCCTTATCATCCTCTGTTGATAAGTGATTTTATTTTCAGTCATTTGCCTTATCATCCTTTGGTGATAAGGTGTTTTTATTTTCAGTCTGTGCCTTATCATCCTCTGGTGATAAGTGGTTTTTATTTTTCAGTCATTCGCCTTATCATCTTCTGGTGATAAGTGATTTTATTTTCAGTCATTCGCCTTATCATCCTCTGGTGATAATTGATTTTATTTTCAGTTATTCGCATTATCATCCGTTGGTGATAAATGATTTGTTTTGTCAAATTGTTTCTTGCTGTGTCACCCATTATTTCCAATTTATTTCATTTGCCATTTTCACAATTTATTTCTTTGTTGGACAAATTTGGAGTCCGTTAATATCTAATTATCTTATACCTTGAAAGATTGAACGCGAGCCAGTTCATCTTACTTGGTCTAAGCCAATTCGATAGGGGCATCTGTCATACCCCAAATTTGTCCTACCCACACCATTTTATTTTGCTATCTAACCATTGTTTCAAAAATCCAAAAAAATATGTACCCTTTTATTTTTTCTGTCCAATATTCAAAAATATCAAAAATATGTCGTTTTTCTTTTGTGCAAAAAGTCAAGTTGTTTAAGTTTGTTAAGTTGGAATTGTGTAAAGGCTTCTAGTTTGTTTACCTTTATTTTCCATCAATTATTTTATCACAAAACTCTAACAAATTCGATTTACTTTTTCTTTTAAAATTTTCCTTTTTTTAGTTATTTTCATTGCTATTATTATGTATTAATATTTCTGTTACTAGTTTTATCATGTTTATTATTATAGTTTATTATCACAATTTATTATTATTATAACTATTTTGTTATTATCATTGTAATTATTCAATTTTATTATTACTATTACTTTATTTTCATTTTTATTACCATGTTTATTATTATTATTATTATAGTTTATTTTTACTATTATTCTTATTAGTTTATTTTATATTTTATTTATTTATTTTTTATTATTATTTATTTTTCATTTAGTTACTATCACTTTTTTATTATTTATTATTATTATTGTTGAGCCTATATCATGACTGTTACAATCCATTTACTGTGGTCCTCACATAGCAAAATTTCTTGATTCCACTAACTTTTTGTACCAATCCACAGCCTGTCAACAATTTCCACCAGAAGATTCTTTTTATTGTTATCCAAATCCACCTCAAAGTATATATAAATAGAATTCGTGAAAAGAGAAAAAAAGGGAGAATAGAGCCACTAAAAAAAAAAGGTGATTGATTTTTCTGAAAAAAACTCTATTACCCTGATACACAAAAACTCAGAAAAAACCACCACACTATTTTCATCATCACCCAACATCACCATTTTTTTTCTTTCTTCGAAACAACTCAGTAACGAAAATAGACCTTCAATCAACCGCAAACCGTTCACAAATCTATACTCCAAATATCACCAAATCAAAAACTAAAAAACTGAACACATAACGCCTTGAGAGGGACCGTGAGATTCACGAACAGTGTTGAAACCAGGTCAGAAAACACAGTGAAAATCCGAAAAATGCAGCAAGGACCCGAAACCGCCTTACCTCCACTGTGAGTTACAATCTTCACCGAAAATCCAAACACAGAAACGCTCAGCCCCGAACCGATTCCAACCACCATTCCTCCGTCTAAAACCGAAAGCCGCAAGCCTTCCGTCGAAGCCCCATCACCTCACCACGAACTTCATCACCCCTTTAAAAACCCACATCGCACAGAAATCTTTCACCAAACACAAATTCTTTCAAACCAAACAACTCCACCGTCAAACCACCCCTCAAACCCGTAAACCTTATCCAGCCGAGAGCCGCCGTGCATCACCTCCACCTTCGCCGAAACACCACCGCCGTCGGAGAGAGAGACACGAGCATAACTCGAAGGAGGTGGAAACAAGTGCGAGAGAGAGAGTGAGTTGAATCGAAGAAGTGAGCTGGATCGCGAAGCTTGAACGAAATTGAACCGTGGGGTAGCGACCTTCTTCTCTCCCGTTTTTGCTTTAATCGTATTTTAATGAACATGATTTTCTTATTTGTTTTCTGAGTTGTGAATGAGTTAGACGTTTGTTTTCCCTTTGTTTTCTAAAATTATTATTATTTTATTATATATTTATTATTACTACCTCATGTGGATCTAGGGCTGAGCCCAAGTTTGATTTTCTATCTGCAATATAAAACCAGCATCCCCTCCTCTCCTTTTATTTATCTTTATTTATTTATTTGTTTTTTTTTTCTTTCTTTCTATTTTTGACTTAAGAAAATTTTACTAAAATTGTTATAGTTTAGAATTAGTTTTAAATTAATTTTGTTCTTTTTTTAAAAAATAAACTCTATTTCTTTTTTAGTTAGATCTTTAGTTTCTTTTTCATTTCATTGATTTAATTTTAATTTTGTTTGGGGCCAATGACTTGATAAAAGGTCGATATTCGCCCGATTTCGTTAAATCGGTGATGTTCGGTCAATATGAGGTCCTCTTTTTTTATTATTTTATTTTATCCTATTATTTTTATTTTGAACAAAAAACTTGTAATATAATTTAATTTATTCATTATTCTCAATATTATTTAAATTATTTATTTATTTGTATTCATTATTCTATTTATTTTTACAATTCAATTTATTTATTTATTTTCGCATTTCAAAAAATGTTTCGACTCCTTATAGAATGATTCCCATTTTGAATCGATTCTAAGGTAGTTCACGAACTAAATTTCGCCGCGTCCCAAAAAGGTCCAACGCCTTCGAATAGTTGTTCTCGATTAAAAGGTCCAACGCCTTCGAATAGTTGTGTCCCAAAAAAGGTCCAACGCCTTCGAATAGTTGTTTCCCGATTAAAAGGCCGAACGCCTTCGAACAGTTCAAAAACACTGCACACACGCTTTCTCTTAGGCGAATTACAACGAGACCTCTTTATTTCTCGCAATCCCCTGTATTTATTTTGTATCCCTCTCCCATTACTTTGTACGCATTTTTTCCCGTATTTTATTTAATTCTGAATCCTTGGTCCAATGCCAAGCGATTGCACTCGCACACTTGCACTTTATTTTCCAGTTTTCGTTTTCGTTTATTAGGATCCACCTCTCTTTGCGAGCCGAGCGCTTCGTGCCTCGCTAACAAACCACAAAAATAAAACCTCCACTTGCATTTACCCTTTTAACCTCAAAAAACCAAAATGTTTCGATTAGATCCAAACCCTTGATCCAACGTCAAGCGGTCATAGGATAATAAAACACCTTAATAAATGCGAGAAGAATTGTACGCCACGAGCCTTAAGCGGTAGAAAGGAGGATGACGAGCTCTCGTTACTCGCTCCGATTATTTAGACGCAAGACGCTCGTCTTGTTGGACGGAATAAACTATCCATAGTCTTTAGTGCATTTCAACTACTAAACCCTTTCATCGATGAAAGGTAATAAGATCAAACAACCATTACCCTTAGTAGGCCGAACTACGAGGCTCTGACTTTCCCATTGCACACGGGAGTACGTAGGCACGAGGATCCCAATCCTTGCCGAGCACCTAGGTTCAATCTAACTTATAATTCAACTCATTTCCCTCTAGCAAGCAATCCGTTTAAGCATAGGCATCCTTTCGCGCGTGATAACTTAGATGGTTCCCATCGAGTACGATGGATGTAGGGGGTGCTAATACCTTCCCCCTGCATAACCGACTCCCGAACCCAGGCAATCGTTCCGTTGACCTTTGTCCTCATCCCTTTCTTCCCGGGTTGTATCTATATCTTCCCTTTCCCTCTTCGGGAATAAATAGAATTAGGTGGCGACTCTTCAGTCCGTCCGGCGCGCGGCTCCCGTCCTTTCGGATCGCGTGAGGTCGTATTTTTCGGGGTACGACACATACATACAGATTATTTTCCCCAGGTTATAAGATACGAATCTCACCCTTGCCTTTGGATTGAAGGCAGCTCGAATCTATGGGTGCAATTCCTACGAAATTCTTCTTGCAAATCCTTAGCCCTAGCTCTTGATCTCCCAAAACTCGTTCTTCTCCCAAAAACTGATTATGACTAATTCTCCCATAAAACCTTTACTAATTCTATTTTCCTTTATTTTAATTAAAATTCCATAAAAATAATACTAATATTATTATTAAAATTATTTAATTAATCTACTAATGGGCATTTATCTACACCTCTCAATATTACTACTAAAATCTCCCCAGAATAAGTCTAACCCACAAATTAACTAAAAACAACTTAAATCGCCTAATCATCTTATTATCAAACATCACACATCTCAAATAACAACAAATATTCTTAAAACAATTTAATTAAATAAATTAGTTAAATCGGGGTATTACAACTCTCCCCCACTAGAACATTTTTGTCCTCGAAAATCTTACCTCGATCAAACAACTCAGAATAAGACTCCTGCATCTTACTTTCTAACTCCCACGTCATACTCTCACATCATACTCTCACGAGCAGCTCCTAGCCAAACAACTTTCACTAGAGCAATCTCTTTACCTCGCAAGGTTTTTGTCTCCCAATCTTCAATACGCATCGATATAGTCTCCACCGTGAGATTATCCTGTACTTGAATATCATTTATACTAACAACGTGAGACGGATCAGAAACATACTTTCGGAGTTGCGAAACGTGAAATACATAATGCAAATTAGACAAATTAGGCGGTAAGGTTATTCGATAAGTAAGTTTTCCAAACCTGTCCAAAATCTGATACGAACCAATAAATCTCGGAGTAAGCTTCTTAGACTTCAACGCTCTTCCAACATCAGTTACAGGCGTAACTCATAAACACGTTCTCACCATCTTGAAATTCCAAATCTTTCATTTGCTTATAATGGTAACTTTTCTGTCTACTCTGAGACGCTTTCATCTTTTCCCGGTTCAACTTGATCTTTTCTGTAGTCTCTCGGACTATCTTAGGTCCAAGCACTACACCTTCACCAGATTCATACCAACATAACAAAGTCCTACATCTCTGACCATAAATGCCTCGAAAGGTGCCATCCTAATAGTGGAATGATAATTGTTGTTATACGTGAATTCTATCAACGGAAGATAAGTATCCCACTAACCTCCCTGCTCAAGAACACATGTTCTCAACAAATCCTCCAATGACTGAATAATCCTCTCAGTTTGTCCATCTGTCTGAGGATGATAAGTTGAACTCAACCTCAACTTAGAACCCAATGCCTCTTCCAAACTCTTCCAAAATTCTGACGTAAACCTCAAATCTCTATCTGATACAATACTCAACGGAACACCATGCAACTTCACAATTACTCTAACATATATTTATGCAAACTTGGACATCATAAAACTGATATTAATAGGAAATAAGTGAGTCGACTTCGTTAACCTATCAACAATTACCCAAATCGAATCACGCCCTTTTGCAGTATTAGGAAATCCTGTAACAAAATCAATAGAAATGCTATCCCATTTCCATTATGGAATCTCCAACGGTTGCATCAACCCAGCAGGCTTCTAATGCTCAACCTTCGACTTCTGAAAAGTTAAACAGGCGTACATAAAACATGTTATATCTTTTTTCATACCAGACCACCAAAACAACTTCTTCAAATATCGATACATCTATGTAGCACCCGGATGAATACTCAAATTGCTTATATGACCCTCTTCAAGAATACTATTTTTCATATCAGCACCATCAGGAATACAAATCCGATCATGTAATCTTAAAATACCATTTACATCCATCTTGAAATCACTCTTCTCTGATTTACCACGTCTAACCATAATATCTACCAACTTTACATCCAACTTCTGAGCTTCTCTGATATTATTCATAAAGTCATTATTAATCTTGAGCATGCCCAACTTTACATTTTGCAAGGTTACTTCACAAACCAAACTCATATCACGGAATTGTTCGATCAACTCTAACTCTTTAATCATCATTGCTGACATATGCAAGGTCTTTCGACTTATGGCATCAGCTACAACGTTACCTTTTCCCGGATGGTAATTCAAACTAAAATCATAATCCTTCAACAATTCCAACCACATGCGTTGCCTCATATTCAATTCCTTCTGATCAAACATATACTTCAGACTCTTATGATCGCCAAACACTTCATATCGAGAACCATAAAGATAATGCCTCCAAATCTTCAGTATAAAAACAATCGCAACAAGTTCCAAATCATGCGTAGGATAATTCTTTTCATGCACCCGCAATTGCCTCAACGCATACGCAATCACCTTATTATTCTGCATAAGCACGCCTCCTAAACCCATCAATAAAGCATCACAATACACCACAAACGGTTCATCTGGGTTAGGCAATGTCAAAACCGGAGTCGATGTCAACCTCTTCTTTAACTCTGCAAAACTCTATTCACAATGAACATCCCAAACAAAAGCCTTACTCTTGCAAGTCAATCTAGTCAATGGAATGGCCAACTTATAAAATCCTTCAATGAATCTTATGTAATAGCCAGCTGACCCCAAAAAGCTCTTAATCTCAATAGTCGATCTTGGAGTTTCACACTGCAATACAACTTGTACTTTAGAATGGTCTACCGAAATACCACTACCTGAAATTACATGACCAAGAAAACTTACTTCTTTTAACTAGAATTCACACTTGGACAACTTCTCATGTAACTTCTTCTCTCTCAAAACTTCCAACACGGTCCTCAAGTGCTCCTTATGTTCATCTTCTGAATTAGAGTAAATCAGGATATCATCAATGAACATAACCATAAAGCGATCTAGATATGTATGAAAAATACTATTCATGTACTCCATGAATACTCTTGGCTCGTTGGGAACACCGAAAGGCATCACCGAATACTCGTAATGTCCATATTGTGTTCTGAACACAGTCTTTTGAATATCCTTGTCTTTTACTTTGATTTGATGGTAACCCGATCTTAAATCTATCTTGCTGAATACACAAGCGCCTACCAACTAATTCATCAAATCATCAATCCTAGGAAGCGGATACTTATTCTTGATCGTCACTTTATTCAACTGTCTATAATCCACACACAACCTCATGCTTCTATCTTTCTTCTTTACCAACAACACTGGAGCTCCCTGCAATGATACACTTGGTCTCACAAACTTCTTCTCGAGCAATTTTTCTAACTCATCAATTACCGGTCCTAAGTCATCTTTCGGAACAATCACAAAAAGAACGGGTGCGAACAGATAGGCGAATCGCTACAAAATCGCCAAAAAAATGCAACAACGCTGCCCAAACGCGTCCAACATTCCATTAGGCGTATCAGTGTAGGCTCTTACGTGTATTGTACACAAATGACCAAAGAGACTGCAAAATCACTCTCCATACATGTAACAGGAGGCGTAACCACCCGTTGTTACGCGTAACACTTAGCCCCACACGTGTATCCCATATTTCTTACGCAACTCACCAGGAACCACCTTTGTTCATCTTCTGCTACGGGGTCATCATTCTATCACTCCAATTCAATCCTATTCAGGTTTCTATCATGTTTTAGACTCATAATTCTTCATATTATTACTCAACTATCATTACTACACCAGTTTATTAACCTATCATCATCATCTAATGCAAATTCGTCATAATTTCATCACTCATCTCAGAAAATCATCACAGTAATTATTCATAACAGCAATAACAGCAGATTCATAATAGACATACCAACATCAATACATCTAATTCGTACGAATCCGCATACAGAACAACATACAACAACAACAAGGAACTCGAACAACCGTATCCCATACATACAAATTATTTTCTCCCGGTTATAAGATACGAATCTCACCCTTGCCTTTGGATTGAAGGCAGCTCGAATTTATGGGTGCAATTCCTACGAAATTCTTCTTGCAAATCCTTAGCCCTAGCTCTTGATCTCCCAAAACTCGTTCTTCTCCCCAAAACTGATTATGACTAATTCATCCCTAAAACCTTTACTAATTCTATTTTCCTTTATTTTAATTAAAATTCCATAAAAATAATACTAATATTATTATTAAAATTATTTAATTAATCTACTAATGGGCCTCTATCTACACCTCTCAATATTACTACTAAAACCTCCCCAAAATAAGTCTAACCCACAAATCAACTTAAAACAACTTAAATCGCCTAATCATCTTATTATCAAACATCACACATCTCAAATAACAAAAAATATTCGTAAAACAATTTAATTAGATAAATTACTTAAATCGGGGTATTACAACTCTCACCCACTAGAACATTTTTGTCCTAAAAAATCTTACCTCGATCAAACAACTCGGAATAAGACTCCTGCATCTTACTTTCTAACTCCCACGTCATACTCTCTCTAGCAGCTCCTAGCCAAACAACTTTCACTAGAGCGATCTCTTTACCTCGCAAGATTTTTGTCTCTCGATCTTCAATACGCATCGATATAGTCTCCACCGTGAGATTATCCCGTACTTGAATATCATTCATACTAACAACGTGAGACGAATCAGAAACATACTTTTGGAGTTGCGAAACGTGAAACACATAATGCAAATTCGACAAATTAGGCGGTAAGGCTATTCGATAAACAACTTTTCCAACCCTGTCCAAAATCTGATACGGACCAATAAATCTCGGAGTAAGCTTCTTAGACTTCAACGCTCTTCCAACACCAGTTACAGGCGTAACTCTCAGAAACACGTGCTCACCAGCTTGAAATTCCAAATCTTTCATTCGCTTATAATGGTAACTTTCCTTTCTACTTTGAAACGCTTTCATCTTTTCTCGGTTCAACTTGATATTTTCTGTAGTCTGTTGAACTATCTCAGGTCCAAGCACTACACCTTCACCAGATTCATACCAACATAACAAAGTCCTACATCTCCGACCATACAATGCCTCGAAAGATGCCATCTAAATACTGGAATGATAACTGTTGTTATACGTGAATTCTATCAACGAAAGATAAGTATCCCACGAACCTCACTGCTCAAGAACACACGTTCTCAACAAATCCTCCAATGACTGAATAATCCTCTCAGTTTGTCCATCTGTCTGAGGATGATAAGCTGAACTCAACCTCAACTTATAACCCAATGCCTCTTGCAAACTCTTCCAAAATTCTGACGTAAACCTCAAATCTCTATATGATACAATACTCAACGGAACACCATGCAAATTCACAATTACTCTAACATATATTTATGCCAACTTGGACATCGGAAAACTGATATTAATAGGAAAGAAGTGAGTCGACTTCGTTAACCTATCAACAATTACCAAAATCGAATCACGCCCTCTCGCAATATTAGGAAATCCTGTAACAAAATCCATAGAAATGCTATCCCATTTCCATTATGGAATCTCCAACGGTTGCATCAACCCAGCAGGCTTCTGATGCTCAACCTTCGACTTCTGACAAGTTAAACAGGCGTACACAAAACATGTTATATCTTCTTTCATACCAGACCACCAAAACAACTTCTTCAAATCCCGATACATTTTTGTAACACCCGGATGAATACTCAAATTGCTTATATGACCCTCTTCAAGAATACTCTTTTTCATATCAGCATCATCAGGAATACAAATCCGATCATGTAATCTTTAAAATACCATTTACATCCATCTTGAAATCACTCTTCTCTGATTTACCACATCTAACCATAATATCTACCAACTTTACATCCAACTTCTGAGCTTCTTTGATATTATTCATAAAGTCATTGTTAATCTTAAGCATGCCCAACTTTACACTCTGCAAGGTTACTTCACAAACCAAACTCATATAAAGGAATTGCTTGATCAACTATAACTCTTTGATCATCATTGCCGACATATGCAAGGTCTTTCGACTTAAGGCATCAGCTGCAAGTTAGCTTTTCCCGGATGGTAATTCAAACTAAAATCATAATCCTTCAACAATTCCAACCACCTGCGTTGCCTCATATTCAATTCCTTCTGATCAAACAGATACTTCAGACTCTTATGATCGCTAAACACTTCAAATCGAGAACCATAAAGATAATGCCTCCAAATCTCCAGTATAAAGACAATCGCAACAAGTTCCAAATCATGCGTAGGATAATTCTTTTCATGCACCCGCAATTGCCTCAACGCATACGCAATCACCTTATTATTCTACATAAGCACGCCTCTTAAACCCATCAACGAAGTATCACAATACACCACAAACGGTTCATCTAGGTTAGGCAATGTCAAAATCGGAGTCGACGTCAACCTCTTCTTTAACTCTGCAAAACTCTATTCACAACGAACATCCCAAACAAAAGCCTTACTCTGGCAAGTCAATCTAGTCAATGGGAGTGCCAACTTAGAAAATCTTTCAATGAATCTTATGTAATAGCCAACTGACCCCAAAAAGCTCCTAATCTCAATAGTCGATCTTGGAGTTTCACATTGCAAAATAACTTGTACTTTAGAAGGGTCTACCGAAATACCACTACCTGAAATTACATGACCAAGAAAACTGACTTCTTTTAACCATAATTCACACTTAGACAACTTCACATATAACTTCTTCTCTCTCAAAACTTCCAACACGGTCCTCAAGTGCTCCTTATGTTCATCTTCTGACTTAGAGTAAATCAGGATATCATCAATGAATACAACCACAAAGCGATCTAGATACGTATGAAAATTACGATTCATGTACTCCATGAATACTCCCGGCGCGTTGGTAACACCGAAAGGCATCACCGAATACTCGTAATGTCCATATCGTGTTCTGAACGCAATCTTTTGAATATCCTCGTCTTTTACTTTAATTTGATGGTAACCCGATCTTAAATCTATCTTGCTGAATACATAAGCCTACAAACTGATCCATCAAATCATCAATCCTCGGAAGCGAATACTTATTCTTGATCGTTACTTTATTCAACTGTCTATAATCCACACACAACCTCATGCTTCCATCTTTCTTCTTTAATATCTGTATTGGTGTGTTTGCTACGTTACATTATGGAATGTGATACGTGGTCATTGTAATGCACCTGTTGTCTGAGACTTTAGTGCTTGAATGTTAAAAACAATTTGAAAGTTTTCATCCTATCATTTTGTTAAATATACATTTGCTTTGTATTTTTTTAAGATTTTTATTCTTAGAATGAGTTTTGAATTAGTTTGCCATAATTTTATGGTTATTATGATGATTTTTACATTCATATATAGTTACAGTAGAATATAAAAAAAATGATATTTTGATATTGATGATTTTCTTTAATAATAATGACAATTAGTTTACTATTGGTTCTAATATTTATGTAAATATCTTATAAAAACATTAATTTATTATCTTTAACAATTATAATTTAGATAATTTTTATTATTATTTGAAAAACTAATTTAATTTAAATAATTCTTTACATAATTCAAATATTTATATACGAGAATAATTATAGTTTTAATTCAAATATTTTTAATATAGGAAAAACATTACTATTCATTCGAATATTTTTATAAATATTACTAGAATTAAATTAATACTTATATACGAACACACCAATAATGTGTGAGCGCACGGGTAACCAGACGAAAATAAATGTGAACGCACGGATAATACATCGGTATATTGTGAACGCACTGCTAACCATGTTAAAATAACTATGAACGTACGGCTAATACATCAGTACCTTGTGAACTCACGGGGTAACCAGGTCAAAATATGTGTGAACACACAGATAATGCATCAGTGTCGTGTGAACACACGGATAACCAGACCAACATCCTTATGAACACACGACATATTACACTTCTTTTACAATTCAACAAATAAAAAGTATATTTCTTTAATCTCAATTAATTTTTTTCCAATGTTTTCTATTTTTTTCTCTCTCTTTAATATCATCTACACTCATTATTATAACTACTACTATATATAAAAATAACTTTATTTTTAGATGATTTTAACACAATTTTAGTCTAAATCTTTCTTATTTTTTTTCTTTTCAAATATGCGGTTCAAACGACTATCCGTACATCACATGTTTTTTCCGCTAGTTAACACCCTTACACGTGTGGCTTATTTTGCATATCTAATATCTAATGGACAAAAATCATCTAAATCCTTCAATATACATTTAAATCTCCTTCTTTATATCTTTAAACTTGTTAAAACAAATTAAAATAAATTATATTAAACGACAAGTATTGCTTATCCCTCTTCTCAACTTCTCACAAAACAAACACGAGTGTTGCTTACTTTGCATAAAATCCAACGTGGCAAAAAATGATTGGACGTTCCACATCATACTTATTAAATCTATTATTAAAAACGGACGGTCATTTTATTAATATCTTTGAAAAAATGAATTTCCATGTAAGAACCCCAACCCAACTGTAGCTACCCACCGCCGTTGGATCCTCCGTTCCGTTCCGATCAACAAAACCCTCACACGTCTCTCCTCCAAAATCCGGTACCCAATCGCAATTTTCATACGAAGTTTCAATAATTTCTGCTTTCAATTTCTCATTGTATTCAACTCCGTCAATTCCCTTTCTCATATAGGTTTTGAGTTCTTAGTTCAATTCGGTTAGGGTCCCATTCGTTTATTGCGTACTGTAGAATCTTTTGTGCTCAGTTTTTTTGTTGAAGGATTGTTTATGTCAATTTCATTTTTTGGGGTTTTCCAATGTTAATTCGAATTTCTGTGTTTTTTGTAGATCAAAATGATGAGGTTGCAGACATATGCGGGTCTTAGTTTAATTGCTACTTTGGCTGTAACATATCATGCATTTAACAGTAGAGGTCAATTTTATCCGGCAATGGTTTATATGGCAACTTCCAAGATCAGTTTGGTGCTTCTTCTCAACATGGCTCTAGTCATAATGTGTAGTATGTGGCAGTTAACTAAAAAGGTGTTTCTCGGCTCTCTTCGAGAAGCTGAAGTCGAGAGGCTTAACGAGCAAGCGTGGAGGGAGGTTATGGAAATTCTCTTTGCAATTACTATCTTTAGGCAGGACTTTTCTATTACATTCCTTGCTATGGTCACGGCACTCTTGTTGATTAAGGCTTTGCATTGGTTGGCTCAGAAGAGAGTAGAGTACATAGAGACTACACCTTCTGTGTCCTTGTTGTCTCAAGTTCGAATTGTGTCTTTTTTGGGTTTCCTTCTTCTTCTAGATGGCACGTTTTTGTATAGATCGGTGAAGCATTTACTAGCAACGCAGCAGGCATCGGTTTCACTCTTCTTTTCTTTCGAGTAAGGCTTACTTGTTCTTTATTCCCTTCTCAAGTATTTTGTGACATTGTTAATCATCATTGAAACTATGAGAAATTCTCTAACATAATTTCTTTTTGGACGAGAATGCTTTACTTTTAATTCTGTTATATGCAACAAATCAAACTAATACATGTTAATGTATTAAAAACTCCATTATAGGTGAAATTTATATGAAGAAAGTCGAATTTTACAGTTTCAATTATATATGCTATTTGGTGCTTGTGGTATCTGGAAGTTAACATTTCTATCAATTTATAATAATACTCTTTATAATGCAATAGGATGTGTGGTTTTAACACAATTTGGTGTTGTCTTGACATAGTATATGTTTCTATCTCAGGTACATGATACTAGCAACAACAACTGTATCGATTTTTGTAAAATATGTTTTCTATGTCAGTGACATGCTTATGGAGGGACAATGGGAAAAGAAACCAGTCTTCACGTTTTACTTGGAACTTGTTAAGGACTTGCTTCACTTGTCTATGTATATGTGCTTCTTTCTGGCAATTTTCATGTAAGTGTCCACTTGCGTGTATTACTCCCTTGCATAATTTAAACTTCATTGCAGCATGTGCACACTGCACTATAGAAGTCATATTACATGTTTGTTTTGAAGTATTTCAAAAGCTTTTAAAGAGACCAAGTGCCAGATTGCTCCGGCTAAGAAGCACTTTAGAGGCTTAAAGTCAAATAGTGTTTGTGTCCGAATTTAGATGTTTGCAAATTGCAGTAACTCTTTGAGAGGCTTAGTCCTGAACTTATGCTAGTAGCCTAGTACATCTGCGTTGTATGAATATTTATAACATGTAGTGTAACCACTTAGAGAAGAAATGAAGCTCCCTTAGCACACCCGAACTAATCAACTTAGTTAAGGTCAAAATTGAAAATTAACATTCGATTTTAAAATATTGTTTTTTGGTTTAAATTTCTAAAAGTTACATCTTACATGTTGAAGGTAAGTATATGGTTTGTATTTGAGAAACTACTCGCATGATATTTCCCGGTTAGAATCACTAGAGATTTTGATACTTCCTGAGTTTTATGTTAGACTAAAGGCAAGAGCATGTTAGATTTAGTGTTATTCCTGGCTAATAGGAATGAAACCCTTGAAGATAAAAAAAGAGTATTAGTTATGGGTTCAGATTTTCAACATGACAAGGTTGTAGGTGGAATTTCTTATGCATCTTTCAGTAATACATATATTTTTGACATGCAAGGCAATCATTTAGTTCACCTGTTTTTTATGCTCTTTATTTTCTCTCTAGTTTTGATTTTGATTTGATTGCATTTTTAACCTTGACTGGTTTTATTCTGACTTTAATTTGATTTATCAGAAACTATGGAGTTCCTTTGCACTTAATAAGGGAGCTGTACGAGACATTTAGGAACTTCAAAATCCGTGTTGCAGATTACTTACGTTATCGTAAGATCACTTCTAACATGAATGACCGGTTTCCAGATGCAACCCCTGAAGAGCTTATTGCGTGAGTTCTAAACTTAGGATTGCATCTATTCTCATTGTTTTTGTTTGTATGCATTTGAAACAATATTTCTTGATTTGGCTTTGCAGAAGTGACGCAACGTGCATCATCTGTCGTGAAGAGATGGTCACTGCAAAAAAACTTATATGTGGTCATCTTTTTCATGTTCACTGCCTCCGATCTTGGCTGGAGCGGCAGCATACTTGCCCTACCTGCAGAGCACTGGTTGTCCCAACGGAAAATGGTAGTACTGCTGCTGGTGGGCAGCAAAGGTCACAGTCAGATGCTCATCGGCAAGGTATTCATATGATAAACAACTACTACAATTGAACAGTGTTCATAAGCCTCAAAAACATTTTAGTAATGTGCCAATGCTTGGAAATATATTTCCAGGGATAAGATGCTTTGGAATAAAAAAATGAAGAAGTATAGTTAAAGGATGATCCTGACAAACTATAGCTCATTGCACATGCACCTTTCCAAATAATGGTCTAGTATCTCAATTTCACCCATGGCAAAAAACTATGAGCTCTTTGTTATACACTTGCAGAAACTCGTCATTCATTTTCTTTCATAATTCACGTGAAGTACATAAAAATACTCTGCTTAACTTTTCAAACTTTTTTTTTGGGTTCATGATGGTGTCTGCAGAGTCCAACATAACTATACTGTTTAAATTATTTTTAAAAGGGGATATCTGTAAGGATTATATAAGTAATGTTTACCATGTCATATAAAACAACATAGCTTTGCATGTATTTTGTATTCAATGTGATATTTGAAGTTGATTATTTTAACCTGGAATATCACCCAATGCTAGTAGGAACATGACTTGGTGGTTATTCTTGTTATTATATTTTAAGATTAATCTAAAAATGGAACAGGGGCAGGCACTGGAAGCTCAGCTCAAACTGAGGTTGGCAATGGGGTGGCATGTGATAATTTGAGTCGGCATCAAGCAAGACTTCAAGCTGCTGCATCAGCAGCTTCAATATATGAGAAGTCTTATGTTTACCCTTCTCCAACTTTTGCATGGTAAGCAATCTCACCTAGGACAATATGCCTTGTTGTATAGTTAACTTATAAAGTCAATTGTATGCGTCTCTCTCCCATCTTATAAAAATGGAAAAGATGGGTTCAAAGTGGATTATACTAAATTTAAAATGCATTGTCAAACAGAACTCTTGATAACAAATAAGAATTATGTCCTTTCTCCTTACCGTTTGAGGAGGAAATAGGTAGATAGAGTATTTCTACTTAGAATGAAGCTGAATGTTTTTGGATCATGGATTTAAGTGGTAGGATAAGATATGTTTTCTGCAGTGAAATGTTTAGTTTCATTCAATTGTTGTTCCTGAATTAAGGCGCTTCCATTTCTCTTTAAATCTGAAATTATGAAAACTAACAAACTCTACTTTTGTCACTTTTTCATTGGAAGAATTATTGAAAACATAAATCTTTGTATATATGTAAAGATGTTGCAAGAACTGTTCCTTGAGCCTATGACAAATCTCTAAATTTTCAAACTCACAGCCCCCCTGGTTACACTCTTCATCCCATGGTTCAAAGATCTGTGGTTGAATCATCCAATGCCAAGAGAGAACAAGTTTCCAGTGAGCAAGAAGCACAAAAGCAGTTTGTGACTGCCGGTGGACCAATGAATATATCCTCTTCTCCACCATCTCAAACACATGCAGCCCACATGGTTTATGGAGAGGGGTCCCAGCTGGGAGCTCAAAGGAAACTCCAGATTGAGGTACAATTTTCTAATAGTATTTTCGATTTTCATTTTCAGTTTTGACTTTGTATGTAGGTAGTTGGAACACCATTTGGTCTTAGATTTTTTTTCTTCATTTGTGATACAAAGAAAATAGAAACTAACTAACTAGAGAGAATGCATTTCTAGAAACACCTAAAACAAGACCCTATTTACTTTTTGAACATATTTTTTATTATTTTTTTTAAATTTATGTTAAGTGAATGATTGTGTATATTATGTGCACAAAGGAGCTTTTAATTATTTGGTTTGCTACTTTATAACAGTTAAAGTAAAGGGGTTTGATCAAACCAATTACTTGAGACAATGGTGAAACCAAGATTGACTTATGTTACTACCATTGTTCGTCTTTTGCATCTAATCTCATAACTAGTTTGCATATAATCAATGTCTTCTGAGAATGGTTTCTTCCGAATGAAGAAAAAAAATTAACTCGTGAGATCATTTTCCTACAGAAAGCAAACTTTGACAAAAATATAGGCGAGGAGGACACGTCATTGTCAGATAGCAAAGGCAAACAAATTGCTGCCTCTTCATCTGTATCAAGTCATGATGAGAGTCAAGACATCAAAACATAATGTTTGTGTTTGTTTATTGCTACACCATGCAGTAACTGCCTAATGTAAATTCATATGATATGATAGAGTATGATAGATTACGATTACTCTCAACATGTGAAGCCATGTAACTTGTTTCTGCCTATTAGTATGCAGCAATTTTCTTAAACTAGTCCTAGGCCAATGAGAGGAGACCAAACATATTTTTACAAAAGTGAAAGGATTCTTCAAGACTAAGTTAGATGATGTATACTTTATAAGTATTTTCTTAATAATAGTTTATCATGATATTGAAGTTAATATAAACACTGCTTCCATTATATTGACAGTTTGCAAGAAACTGAAAATTGTTCTATTGTCTGAACAATGAAAAATATAAACATTGATTTATCCACTATACTTCCTACGAGTCAATTTTTTTATATGGCTGGTTGTGTGAAGTACTGGTGGGCATTGATTAAGCTTTTTGAAACAAGCAAATGTTCATTTACCTTTTCTGTAGATATTGTCAATTCAGCATAAATATATGGATTTTAAAAATAAATAATCCCTTTTTAAAAATGATTTTCCAATTTACCCTAATTTCTAAGTAAATATCCGTACTCCACTGACTGTGGGAGTGAACAGGGGACCATGCTTCATGCTATTAGAGATTATGCATCAATAAGACGTTTGGTTAACTGCAATTTTAGTGTCTCTATTATAATTTTATTACGTTTGGTTAACTGCAATTTTAGTGTCTCTATTATAATTTTATTATAGTTTTGGTTCTCCTATTTCAAAATACAGCATTTTGATTTTCCTGTTTTCATTTTCTTATTTATTTTTTTATTTTGATTCTCCTGTTTTCATTTTCTTATTTATTTTTTTATTTTGATTCTCCTGTTTTATAATCTGGAATTTTAATTCCTATATTTTTATTTTTTTATACTTTTGGTTCTCCTATTTAAGTTTGTTTTGGATTTTAGTTCCCATCCTAATTGTGAAAAGGGAACAAAAGTTTTAAAAAATAAAAATAAGGGGACCAAAATTTTGAATTTTAAAATAGAGGATAATTATTTCAGATTTTAAAATAAAGGGACTAAAAGTAAAAATAAAATAAAATATGACGATCAAAATTACAATTAAACAGTGAAAAAAATCATTTGGCACAAAATTTTCAGAGTAGAAGCGCAAGAATGGATACTGTTAAACTTACAACAGGATTTTAGCCATCAGAAATAGAAACATTAATAGTTTACTAGGGCATCTGTATGTCATGTGTACTATCTATATTTTAAAATTCAATTGTATCAACTATCAATATTGTCCTTTCATCACAAATTAATTACATTAACAAAAGAATAATTTAGTAATCAATTAATATTATTATTTTTTTCATTCCAATCTTTTATTATATCGTGACACTCATTTATCCACCTTCATCAATTAAATCACAATTAAATATTACATTCAAATTTCAAATCTCTCTCCCATTTCTTTTTCTCACATTTTCTCATTTTCATTTTATTTTTTCCCCTTTATTTATTTATTATCAATAAAAATACTAATAATTTATTTTTTAATTTTAATAAAATTAAATTTTATTTATCTTACGAGTCATTATCAATACATTTTATTTTATTTTAATAAATCATTGTTTTAATTTGAGAGACAATTTATTATTCATTTTATAATTAAATAAATCATTTTAAAATTTGAATTTGTATAATTTTGTTTTGTTTTTCATCTCACGAGTTTTTTTTTTTTGCATAATTATTTAATACAATTGAGATTGCATAATTATTTTTTATTTTACGATTAAATAATTCATTTCAAATATACATGTCTATAAATACATTTTATATTGTATCAAATAAACTTTGTATTTCACGGGTCTCTATAAACACAATACATATTTTATTTTAATTAATAATTACCTTATTTGAAAGAAAAAATCCTTATTTTTAAATATTAAATATTCTTTTTATTTTAATCTCACGAGTTTTTTAACTTAATAACAAATTTCAAATATATATATATATATATATATATATATATATATATATATATATATATATATATATATATATATATATATATATATATATATATTATCATACCAAATTTATATTTATATTTAAATTTAAATATATTTTATATCGTATCAAATAATTTTACCCGTGTGAGAGCACGGATATCTTACTAGTTATTATATGATATTGGAGGAATCAGAAATTCACATTAATGATTATATCATTTAAAAGGACAACGTGCAGACAATCTTTGTTAGAGTCTAACAATATCAAGCTAGTATGGAAATGACTCAGAAAATGAATGTCAATACTAGCTTAACTGAGTGCACAAGTGGTATATCCCCCCTGAGAAGAATTGAATAACGTTGAATACTGATGGAACATTGCTTACTAGCCAAAAGGCATGATGTGTGGGTGTGATACGAGACAACAAAGGCAACTGGATTTACAGATTTACAAAATCGATAGGTTGTTTTTGTGTTTTGTTTGATCATAAGGCTCAGAATGCTAAGATCTTGTGATATCATGAGGCTGGATCGTGACCATCTGATCTCCATCATCATGTGATCCAGAGCATCCAAGGTCTCATTTCTTTAGAGAAATCTACTTGCCACCCCACACTCATACCTGACACCCCCTCATATTTTCAATATTCCCATTTCACCCCAAGTCTTATTTACATAAAAATTGCATTTTGAACCAAAAACAATTTCCTGAAAATAACCAAATATCCGGTAGGCAAATTTGAAATTCCCGGTACCTTTTTTCGCCAATGAAATTTCCTATAGTTATAATTTCAAATTACCGGTAAAAAATACCGGTAATTTCAAAAAATCTGGTATTAACTCCCACACATATACGAGGAATTCCAAATGTCCGGTATACCAGGAATTCCAGTTTTACATGAAATTTCCGGTAATATGACAAAGTCTTCAAAAAAGCTTGCCATTTGCGCTCCGGAACCGTCAGGATCGTCTACCGACTCGTGTAGCGATTACACTCAGCACTTCACTACAAACAAAATATGTGTTATACCTATACATAATATTAATTTGTTTGATTTCATGTTTTGTGTTATTATAACTTGTTATGTTTTTCATTGACAAATTTTTGAGAGCCGAGCCGACGTATTTGTTTGAGCACAAAATATTGGAAAGAAACATGGTATTATTGTTGTCACAATTCGTTCTGATAGTGCAACTGGCAAGTGATGAAGGATGGATAAATTGATAATGGGTTGTAACAGAGGAGAAAATTAAAAAAGGAAAAGGTTTGAAACTAGTCATTCATCGGAGAAGGATGGTCTCGCTAGTATGAAAGTGAAATGTCACTTCCGTCTGAGGTCTTCACCAAGTGGTATTGGTTGGACGGTGAGCGTTAAGTGTGGGTTTCACAATTATAGACTAAGTCAGGATTTATCAGGGCATGACGTATTAAGCCGTCTAAAACCTCAAGAGAGACAACTTGTGAATGACATGACGAAGTATAGCATGCATCCAAGACATATAGTTGCCGCGTTGAAAGATAAAGATCCAAAAAACCTCACGAGTGTCGAGTAAGTATATAAAGCTAGATCTACATATCATGAAAGCGAGAGAGGTTCATTGACGGAAATGCAAATGCTGTTGAGTCTTATTCAAAAAGAAAAGTACATGTGTTGGACAAGAAATATGGAAGACTCGAATGTAATTGCTGATATTTTCTGGACACATCCTGATTCAGTGAAGCTATTGAATATGTTTCATCTGGTTTTAATTTTTGATTGCACATACAAGACCAATAGGTACTTGTTACCTCTGTTTGAGATTCTTGACATTACGTTAATAAAGTTGACGTTTTCGGTAGGCTTTTACTTACTTGGAACACGAAAGAGAGAAGAATTTCAAATGGGAAATGGAGAAGCTGAAAGAGTTATTTTTTCTGAAAAATTGCTACCAAATGTTATTGTGACGGACAAAGAACTTGCCTTGATGAATAAACTTGAAGACGTGTTTCTTAATTCAACACATCTGTTATGTGTGTTCCACATTTCCAAGAACGTTAGCATGGAATGTAAGGAATATGTTAAATCGAAAAGACATGAACATGTCATGGAGCTATGAAACAACATCATGTATGCTAATAGAGAGAGTGAATATCACATACACTTGAAACACTTTGAGACCTTTGTTTGTTAACTATGTAAAAGTAACATGGTTGAAACCGTATAAAGAAAGGTTTGTTTCTGCATGGACAAACAAAGTTACTCATTTGGGAAATACAACAACAAACAGGTAAACTGACATCTTTTTTGATTTAATTAATTAAGAAAATTGATGTCTAATTTTGCTTTAGTTTTTGCGGTTTAGGATGGAGTGTGTATTGGAGACTAAAAAATATGTTGTCACATAGTCGGGGAGATTTGTGCCGCAATTGGGATACTGTTAACACCATGTTGAAGTTACAGTTAGGCTCAATTAAAGCGTCGTTTGAAAAGAGCATTGTGAACATTGTGCATCGATATAACACTCCATTCTACACCAACTTGCATGGTTTTGTGTCAAGGCAGTGTATACAACATACATGGAAGGAGCTAGAATGGGTCAAATTTGTTGGTATAAACAAGGATATGTGTGGTTGCTTCATTAGAACTACACATGGTTTACCTTGTGCGTGTTAACTTACAGGCTTTCAGATACAAGGTGTGTCTATTCCATTAGAAGAAATTCATGTTTTTTGGAAGAAATTACACATTCAGGAGCATATTGACGAACCAGAGGATAGTGGATCAAAGATGGATTTAAACGCAGAATGTGAGGATTTGAAGACATATTTCAATTCTTTGGATATTGTAGGTCAGAGGGTGTTGAAAAAGAAAAATCAGGGAACTAACTTATCCAACCACGTCTTCTATGCGTCCACCACCAGTGAAGTACAAGCTGAAGCGAGGAGTTAAAAAGAGCAAAAAGGGTGAAGAAAGTGATGTGTGTCATGATCCCTCGCAGTGGGAGTATAGTGAGGCCTCGCAGGAGAGTCAGACTACAAAGACATCATGCACAAAACCAACAAGAAGTCAACCTTCTAGTCAACCATCCACTGTATCTTCTATGCATAAATACTTATCTCAATTTTCTCGTTTCATGCATCCATACATTGATGACATAATTGATGTGGGTGACAATGGAAATTGTGGTTTTCGGGATGTTGCAACATTACTTGGGTGGGGTGAAGAGTCTCGGGCGTTAATTCAGACTCAATTGGATGCTCAAATTTATCAACAACCAAAATTGTTTTCCAAGTTGTCTTATGACACCGTGGATGTGGTTCGAAGTTCCTTAAACGATTCTCGTTGGATATAACTGATGTTGCGGGATGCTAATACCTTCCCCAAGTATAATCAACTACCGAACCTAAATTTGGTTGCGATGAACATATTTTTGTTCTCTTAGGGTTTTATCAACGTTTTCCCTTTAAAAAATAAACTTCGATGGTGACCTTGTTGTTATTCGAGCGTTTATTCGCTCAAATATTTTTACGACGTGACAACAAGGTTGTGTTAAAGGATCATATTAACAGAAATGTACAAATAACTTTGAATAGAAAAGTAAAAGAGCTCAAAATTGACAGTTGAGATTGAGATTGTGCGAAGTTAAATAACTTGTTTCAGCATGACATTCTATTGTTTCTGTTTGATATCACAAGTGGCGCATTGGCCCAGTGGATGGAAGGGCGTTTGTTGCAGCTAAGGGCGTGGGTTCGAACCCAGCCTGTTGCGTTTTTTAAAAGACTTATGATTTTCTTCAACTTTAAAATATTATTATTTGTTTTCAATTCTATAATGCAAGCGCACAATGGACCAATGGCAAAAGTCTGAGGCTGGAGTGAAAAGGCATGGGTGCGGGTTTAATTCCCACCCCAGGTATTTTTGACAAAATTTGTTTCTTTTCATTTTCTTTAATTTATTTATCTATTTCTTTTAAACATGGTTAACCTAATTGATTTTTAATTAATTTTTAATTAACTTTTTCTAATAACACTTTATTATTTTATTTGAATTTTTTTTATTTCTTTAGATTTAGGTTAACATTTTTATAAAAAAAAATTATTATTATTTTTATATTTAGGTTTATAATTAAACCTTAGACTTTTTCTCAAATTTCATAAACCCTAAAATTTTCATTTTTTAAACCTAAACCTTAATTTTTATAAACCCTAAAATTTTTCTAAACCTAAATTCTTTTTCTTAACCTTAACCCTAATTTGAAAACCTTTGGTTATGTTATTTCCTATTTTCACTCGTTTTTATGTTATTCATTCACTGTTTGCCTGATTCTGTAATTGCTTCGCCTTTGTAATAATTAAGTTTTATTTTCCGCCATTACTATTATGTAACTGCCCCGAAGCCATGTAATAGTTAGAAATTTTATTTTATGTCTTTTAATTTCTACCATTATTTTTATATTTATTGCATGGTTAGTAACATAGGGCGTGTCAAGAATTAAATGAACCATGGACTTAAAAAATTAATTATCAAGATAAATATCTGAAAACATGATTCACACACGTAAGTCGATCATTCTACGATCGCCATCTGCATCTCCTAGGGTTTCTCCTCTTGGTTGCCTTTAATATGGTCAAGTCCCTCGAAAATAGGGGTGTCTTAAGCAATGTCCCTTCAAATAGATAAATCATCAAGTCCCTTCAAAGTTAAAAAGATCATAGTCCTTTCGAAGTTGCCTACAGAATAAATGATCTCGTCCCTCGATGACCCTACAGAATAAATGATAATAGTCCCTACAAATTGCTAAAGACGCCCCTACAAGTTGCCTTCGTTGACCATTCGATGACCCTACGCCCGTCCCTTAATAAATCCAAGGTAAATGACTACTTACTCCTTAATAGTAAGGAGAATCTTACCCTTGAAAGGAAATAAAGAAACATGAAAGATCAGTTTAGGGTAGGTAGTTCTTAGTTACTTGCTCACATTTCA
Source organism: Lathyrus aphaca (assembly GCA_963966055.1). Classification (NCBI taxonomy): domain Eukaryota; kingdom Viridiplantae; phylum Streptophyta; class Magnoliopsida; order Fabales; family Fabaceae; genus Lathyrus; species Lathyrus aphaca. Next base: position 165,209,234 of record OZ014521.1, on the reverse strand, counting down.
AAACTTTTTTTCACACCTCACTTTCAAACAATTTTCAAAAACTTAAAGCTTTGTATACATCCATACGAGGATCATTACAAAGACTTATGAAAATTTCTAAACACACACTTCACATTTCTTTTCAAACAAACAAGTGAGCTAAGTAACTAATAGCACATGGATAACCATGGATATAAAGGGTGCTTACACCTTTCCTTTATATAATCTACCCCCCGAACTCAAATTTTTTAAAAGGTCTTTTCTGTTCTTTTATGCCCTTTCCTATTGGATAAAATAAAAATCGGTGGCGACTCTTGCTATCTGCACATGTTTTTGTCAAACAAAAACACCAAGTCAGTTCTCCCACTGTATTACAATTGGGCATTCAGTTGGACATTCCTAATAGGATATCAGCCATTCATCCTCCTAGAAATGCATTGGGCATGGGTGATAGTAAGTGAGGAGACACCTCTAATGGAAATTACACTATGGTGTATGCATATGGTATATGGACCAGAATTGGGAACAACGAGGAAAAAATAGATTGGAAGAGTTAATGGAGAATACATGTGCTAGAAAGAATCTTGTTACACATTTGGATGATGCAACATGATAGGTTGAAGACTAAAGTGACTCTTGCAAGCAGACACATTTCAGATCCATACTACACTAACAATGGTAGTGAACAAGAGACCATGTTTCATGCTATAAGAGCCTTCCCTTCCATAAGACATATATGGTTAACTCAAGTGGAAAAAGATCAACGAGACAAGTTTTTCAAAGCAGAAGTGCAATAATGAATCCAGGTAAACCTACAACGAGATTTCAGTCATCAGAAAGAGAAACATTAACAGGATAATTGGGAAATTATGTTCCATGTTATATGGTATGGGAGGAATAAAAAATTTAATGTTGATGATTATATCATTCCAAAGGACATCGTGCAAACAATCTTTATCAGAGTCCAACAATATCAAGCTAGTATGGAAATGACTCAGAAAGTGAATGTTAGTACTAGCTCATTCGAGTACACAAGGGATATCTCCCTGAGGAGAATTGAATAGCATTGAATATTGATGGGCAGGGCCAACCTAATCAAATTAGAGGCCTAAATCTAATTTTAAAATGGACCAAAATAAAAAAATACAATTATAATAATTAAAAATGATAGATAAAAAATATAATTATATATTAATAAAAATAAGATTTAATTATTATTATTTTGGATTTGATCAATCTCATTTTTTTAATGTATTGAGTTTTTATTTTATATATATATATATATATATATATATATATATATATATATATATATATATATATATATATATATATATATATATATATATTCATTTATTTGAGTTTTTATATGATTTTTTTAAATATTTATTAGTAATAATGTAAAACAAATTGAACATTTTAGAATTTTGGGGCTCTCCAAAATTTTGGGACCCTGTGATGTAGAGCTTGCTGCTCTTGTACAAGGTTGTGCATGTTGATGGGGCGGTGCTTACAAACAAAAAGGCATGATGTGAGGTGTGATACGAAACAACAAAGGCAACTGGAACCGTGGATTTACAAAATCCATAGGCTGTTGTTCTATTTTCTTTGTAGAATCATGGGGTATTCTTGATGTAGTCAGGATGTTTAAAAATATTAGTAGACATGGAAAATTGATCATCCAAACGAACTAAAAGGAAGCTTACAAGGCAATCAGGTTGGAGCTAAAAAAGAAAGACATTGGTTTATCTTTGGTGCATCAAATTCATATAGATTTAAGGAAAATGGAATAGTACAAATGCATTCATGTCTACAGAGAATCAAATATATATGCAAATGTTTTGGCTAAAACTGAAGCAAAAAACAATTTACACCTAGCATGCTTAGAATCATGTACTAAGGAGGTGCTAATTATGTCTAAACGATGATATAATGTAACTATGTGTTTTCTTTGGGATTTTTCTCTCACCAATCATGAGAAGAAAAAAAAGAGAGTTAAAATATGAGGATTTCTTAATACACCGTATATGTTTCTTAGGCACCTCGCGAAATTTCAAAATTGCCCTCAGTTTCTGAAGATGCATCTTCGGACGCACCCAATACACACTCAATGCAGGACATTCTGAGTGGCACCCTATAAGTTGAGTTATTTTTATTTCAGAGATGCATATCCAGAACATTTCAAGAAATATGCTAATTATTGATCAGTTTAGTAGAAATTTCTGAGGTATATCTTCGAAAATTTTGGTAGGATTTTGAATTTTTTCTGTCACTTTTGTATGTCAGATATTTTCGTAGATGCATCTACGGAATAATATGATAAAAGAAACAGTTGCATGATCATACAACCATTATTGCCATTGTTGTTTTTTGTGAGTGCAACTTTCCGTTAGATTTATTTTGTATGATGTCATAACTAGGATACTTTAGTGTTGATATATATATTGGATGATATCCTCTGATTCTCAATGTGCATCTTATCATTAGGAAGAATAAACACATTTTGGAAAAAAATTCATGCATAAAAAACAACGTTTTATGGGAAAAATAATCTATGTGTCGACACATACATGTTTCAAGAAGACATATAGAAGAAAATTTTGTTTATGTGTTGACACATCCGTTTTTCAGGTCGACACATGTACTACATTTTTAAAGCTTGTAGGTTTTGTTAGTTGTGTTGCCTCTACAGGTCGACACATAACATATACATGTCGACTCATGATCTGTTCAGGTCGGCACATGACCTTTACAGGTCGACTCATGACTTACATAAGTCGACCTATGCAACATATTTTTCCAAAAATTTATGATTTTTTTTCAAATCTCTTGCATTCTCTTTTGTCTCCAACTTGCACACACACACACACATACATATATATATATATATATATATATATATATATATATATATATATATATATATATATATATATATATATATATATATATACACACACACACATGCATCATTTCTTTTCAATGATTTTTGGTAAAATCATAAACGAAACCTGAACATATAAAAAGTCTTCTTCATTTTCAACCTTGATTTTATGCATACACATAATCATTTATTGTTTGGGTGCCATCTAGAATCAAATCGATAACATACAATTTAGCTTGTCGTATTGTAAATTAGGTTGAGGACTTTGAGGGATTTCAAATATGAAAAACCAAGTTGGGGGTTTCCTTCAAGTCAAAGTAGGGACTTGAAGATTTTAGAGAAGATTACACATATTTGGATTCGACCGAGTGAATGATTTGAAGATTGGAGGGTTCTTGTAAATGAGTAGCGTGAGACGGTGAATCAAATTGATAAACCTTGGGTTACAACAATTCATAATTTGGATTCGATCGGGTGAAGACTTTGAAGAACAATGGTTCTTGCAAAGGAGTAACGTGAGACTATGAATAATATTGATATTGTTGGGTGACTTGATCAAGCTCAGATCAAGGGAAGAGAAAATGTTAGAATCAACATCAAACATAGGGTTTATAGGGTTGCATTTCTACATTTCTCTTGTAAAATACAATTTTCAAAATAAGGTTAATTTCACTATCTCAATATCTCAATTCAAGTTCGAATTGAGGGCTTACATACCCATAGCGAGACCGATTGGGGATATGTCTAAACAAATCCTTGTGTACTCTCTCTCTCTCTCTCTCTCTCTCTCTCTCTATATATATATATATATATATATATATATATATATATATATATATATATATATATATATATATATATATATATATACACACACACACACACAAACACACACATACATTTCATTTACAATTACTGAGCTCATCATTTGTGCGATTAATTCATTTGATAAATTCTTTTGAAAAATGTTTTGTTGAGTTCACAATCCTTTAGATCGCAGTTGGATTTTAAGACCAACAAAACTATACAAACTTTCAAACAAAATCGATTGCACACAAGGTGTTTGATAATTTACCTCATAGTTTTTTATTATTGTGTGATTTATCATTGGATATAACATTGCTTATTGAGTAGATTTCAAGGGATTGTGATTGAGATATATTAATTGAAATACTTATCCTTATCATCGATTAGTTTTCATATACACATATTCACGTTTCTTCGATAGTGGTTCGATTTAGACGAATCAATCCAAGTCATTTCTGCTAGCCATTGTTTTTTAAAACACTTTTTGTAAAACAATTTTTTTGACATCTATTCATCCCTATAGATAAGTCGCCATCGTCTAACATTTTCAACACAAACCCTTCACCAAAAAACCCTCAATTATGAATCATTTTTTTTCACTCCAAACTTACAATCTTTTTGTTCATCAAATCATAGAGAGCAAAACAAGATAAAATTTCAGGTAAATATCCTTTATTTCCCATTGCATTGCTCATATTAATCAAGTTTTTGTTTTTTCTGGAAAAAAAGCGTTGTGTTTGGAAATGTATCTCCGGAACGAGTATGAACGTGTCTGGAGATGCATCTCCGAAAGTGGGTTGTGTTCATTTTCCAAGTCTGTTTTCAGCAGTGGCGCTTATATATTGTTATGATATTAATTGTTTTCGTTAGATATGGTGCACCTCGATGTTTTCTCAAAACAAGTTGTTTCTCTTAATGTCCAATGTGTTGTTTTGAAGGTGGTATATGTTGGCAACCAATTTAAAAACAACCAAGAGTTTGAATCTTATGATCAAATGCTTCAATGAATTTGTATGGAGGCCTCTAAAATTGGTTTTGTTGTGGTTATCGGAAGGTCCGATAATGGTTTGGATAGAAGATGCACTTTTGTGACAATGACGTGTGAAAGAAGCGAGAAATATAGAACTCCTCTCCGAAATTTTAAAAGAGACGAAACTGGTTCATGAAAATGTGAGTGTCTGTTTAAGTGCGTGGTTACATGTTGGAAAACAAAAATCGGAGATTTAATGTGATATGTGGTTTGCATAACCATGGTTTGTGTGAAAAATTAGCCGGCCACCTTAGTGTATGTCCGCTCATGCCGGAAGAGAATGAAATTGTTGCTGACATGATATTGAATCTGGTTCAACCGAAAAATATACTTGCAACATTTAAACGAAAATGATCCAAAAATATATCAAATATCAAGAAAGTGTATAATATTTGGTACCGTACTAATAAGGCGCTTATGGGAGATAGAACTGAAATGCAAAAACTCGTGAAACTGTTGGATGATAACAGTTACGTGTCTAGGTACCGAACGTGCGAGGATGTAGTCACTATTAGAGATGTATTTTGGACTCATCCTGATTTCGTAAAGTTGTTCAACATGTTTCCTACGTTATACTTAATTCAACTTACAAGACCAACACGTATAAACTTCTATTATTGGAGATGGTTGATGTTACCTCAACACGTTTCACACAAATTGAAAATGTCTCAATTGTCACAAATAAACATCAATTGGTATGTCGTAAATGTCTCCTTCTCCAGCTCTACACCTGGGCAAATGTTTAAGCTCACTGATTTCACCTTCCTCGAAGATATCAAAGATGAAATCCACTATCTCCTACCTTACGGAAACAATCGAAGGATTGTGAAGTTCGAGTACCGTTCACTGTCAATTGACAACGAAAGAAAGATTGAGTTCAACAACTTTGAGTTCAAGATGCAAGTAAATGTAAGAGCTATGTGGAATACATATTTCTGTTTCGAAACAAAAGTTTCGCTCGAGTTGGAAACAATAAATTCAAGATTGGTCGAAAATATTACGAAGATGCTGAAGCGTCTACCTGAAGATGAAATAATGTTGCATTTTATGTTTAAATGATCTATGTAATCCTAATGTTACTCTATGAAATTTAATTTCATTTTAGAAAATTATATGTTATTGATTTTGCTACTGATATGTCTGTGTTATAAAAATGTAATTAGGAAAATATTTCAGAGATATATCTTCGAAATAAAATAAATCAAATAATAGAAAGTAATTTAAAATGATCTTTATTTAACGTGTTGAGGTATATCCAAAAATATATCTCTAAAAAATAAAAATATTGTTGTAAATTTTACATGATAAACATATAGGATGCATTAATATATCCTTCGGAATATAAATATTTTTGTAAATTTTACATGATAAACATATAGGATGCATTAATATATCCTTCGGAATATACCTAACCCTCCTATTTATTAGTGAGAAAGTTTGGTAAGGAGTATTTACATAAACAAATAGAAAAGATTGAAGTCGAAACAACTAGAAAAGCATTAGAAGAAGTAATCTTCATCTTTATTTATTTTTTAATATTGAAAAGCATCAACTTGTTTTTATAAATTTAGAAATTAAATACGAAAGTTTAGCTTTATCTTCGTTTTGAGAGATTCAGCATAATCTTACATTTAAAAAATCCCATTATAAAAACAAACATCCTGTTTTAAATAATGCGCATTATTTAAAACTAATTCCTGAACATTACTTACATTAATCAATTCCTGAACATTACTGTTCCGACCCGGCCCAATCCCTCTTATTGGGCCAAAAAGGCTGACCCAACCACCTTGCTCGACTGCACGAGCACAGTCATGAAAAGTGGTCCCTCAGTCGATCACTAATGATCCGACCATGGAGAGACCTTCTAACGGCTAGTATTGACCGTTTCCTATCTTCACGGACCCCTCGATCCGCACCTCATAAAACGAACCAATAGTCTTCCAGCTGGTCCTCTATATAAACTCTCTCATTTGAGAGGGTCAGGTATTGAATTCTCAACCCTAACACTAGTACTTGCTCACTGTTGCTCGGATACTTACTTTGGCATCGGAGTGTGTTGCAGGTACACCCCTTTTTCTCCTCGACGACCATTTCCGCTCGCTCTCGAGTCCAGCCGTATCGGATCCTGATCTCCAGGTACGATCAGGTGGCGCCGTCTGTGGGAAAGCAACTTCCCCGTTCTTCTTTCAAGATCCTCAAAGAACAAAAGTTTTAACAAGATCCATGGCTGCTCGGGACAACCAGGAGGATCGATCGAATGATGGCATGATTCTAACACAACATGAGAGCAATGTCCAACCTCCCCTACATGATGATACCACGCACGACCAACCAGAAAAGAAGGAAGCATCGCCTTCACCCGATCATGATCAACCCTTGGAGAGTCGCCCGGAAACTCTTGTTCCTTCGACTCCTTCGGGATCAGATTTCGCAGCGCTGTCCGAAATCCTAAACCGAACAAACTTGTTACTCCTCGCTCATGGTGAAAAGATCGTCCGACTTGAAGATAACTCTCGTCAACCTCATTCTTCAAAGAGACCCCAAGGGGAGCACACTCCGTCTCCTCCGAAGAAAAGGAGAGGAAATACCGACGAATCAACAGGCAACAAACGTTTTCGTCGGTCATCTCCACGACCCTCTCCTAAAAGAAAATCAAGAAGGAGCAGATCAAGATCCGCTTCCCCTCGAGGAACAAAGAAACGTGATCACAGATCGTCATTTGCTTCCAGTGACGACGAAGACGCTCGGGGCCCCTTATCTTCCGAAATCATGGCGGCCAAACTCCCAAGAGGCCTGGAGAAACCTCCTCCTTTAGGTTCGTACGACGGCACTACCGACCCAGACGAACACATCGAGAACATCGACGCCTTGCTCGACTATCGAGGTGTTCGAGGAGCAATTAAATGTCGGCTCTTTCCCACGACGCTGAGGAAAGGGGCAATGACATGGTACAAGAGCCTTGAGGCCGAATCCATCACGTCGTGGAAGCAGCTCGGGCGCACGTTCTCTAGGCACTTTACTGCGTCTAGACGACATCCTAAGACAGAGGCTTCGCTCGAAGCAATAATCCAAGGGAGGGACGAGCCTTTGCGAACCTACATCGAAAGATTCAATAAATAGGCGGTTCAAGTATCCACGACCGACGACATGAAAAAGTATCTGCTTGAACGAGGGTTACGTCCTTCGACCGATTTTCATCGGGCGGTCGGTATTGAAACCCCGGCGACCCTCGACGCATTCCTACTAAAGGCCCAAGCTTACATCCAATATGAAGAAAAGCAAGCGGCCAGTTCAGTAAGAGACGCCCGACGTCGGGAAGACGCCAAACCACATCGAGCTGAAGAACCCTCGACATCTCGTCGGGGAGGAGACAAAAGAAAGGATGATCGCTCCCGTGAACCGCGGGAGCACCGGGGACCTATCGGTCGGTTCCACGAGTACACACCTCTCCTAGCCTCCAGGGAGAAAATCTTATCTGAGTGCGCCAATTCGGAATTCAAGCAAGCAGGAGTACGTTTTCCGAGGCAACAACCTACCAAGCCCGACACTGACAAAACGAAGTATTGCAGATTCCACAAGAGTCACGGGCACAACACAGAGGATTGCATCCACCTCAAGGACGCGATCGAAATCCTCATCAAAGACGGGCATTTGAAGCAGTTCACAAAGTCCAGAGAAAATCCTCGGCAGGACACGCAAGAAACCCAGAAAATCGAAGAGGCCGTGCCCATCCCCGCGGACGCTAACATGCAGGTCGCCCTGAGCATTTACCGCCCAGAAGACTTCTTCTTACCAGATCACACCAAGAGCACGGGATACCTTTCCTCTCACAGTCCATGGGAGGCTTTCCCCTCGGTGATGGTCATATTAGGAGGAGGATTCAATAAAATCACGGTCGGTTCTGTGAAGAGAAAATTCGACCAACTGATCGCCAAAGGGCCCGCGAAAAGCGCCACCTTAGATCCTCCGAGGGAAGGTTCCGTACCCCTCGTATTCTATCGGGAAGAGCTTCTGGGAGAAGCACCAAACGCCATCATCCCTTTACTCATCCGAGCACGTATGACGAACTTCGACGTAAGGAGGATATTGGTAGACCAAGGAAGTTCGTGTGACATCATGTACTCCCAACTGTTCTCAACGCTCCAACTGAATGAAACACATCTGACTCCATACGTCGGATCCGACCTGCAAGGTTTCAACGGAGCAGTATCCCGACCATGGGGCTATGTTGACCTGTTTGTCACTTTCGGGGCAGGCGAAACGGCCAGGACAGTTAGAGTCCAATTTCTCGTCGTGGATTGCCCATCGTTATACCAATGCATATTAGGACGACCAACTCTGGCCGAGTTGATAGCCGTGTCGTCCACCGTTCACTTAAAGATGAAGTACTATACTACTTCGGGCAGAGTCGCCACTTTGCACGGAGATGTCGACGCTGCCCGCAGATGTTTCGAGGCAGCATCAAAAGGCCTCAGCTCAATATCGTACCAACCAGTTTCCCTGACACTGGATCCACCAGATGTGCCCAAGGCCTTCCCTCAAGTCGATTCGATCGACTTAGACTGCAGGTTTTCAAACAGTGGCGAGAGCATCCAGAGACCAGCAGAGGCCTTAGCCCGGCCAATCCCGGACGGAGACTTCGAGCTAATTCCTTTGGGAGAAGATCCTGCTCGGTGCGTCAAGATTGGGGCACACCTGCCCGAGTTAGTGAAGCGACAGTTGGAAGCTTGCCTCAAAGGGAACGCAGACTTGTTCGCATGGAGCGCCGCAGAAATGCCAGGGCTCGACCCCGAAACAGCTTGTCATCACCTCTCTATCGACCCAACGTGTAAGGCGGTCGCTCAACGCAGGAGAAAACAGTCGAGCGAGAAGACTGAAGTTGCCGAATCTGCCGTTAAAGACCTCCTAGAGGCAAAATTTGTAACTGAGGCCAGGTACACAACCTGGCTCTCAAATGTTGTACTCGTCAAAAAATCTAATGGAAAATGGAGAATGTGCGTTGATTATACCGATCTCAATCGGGCATGCCCGAAAGATGCATACCCCTTACCTAACATCGACAAATTGGTCGACAATTCGTCCGGATACAAATTATTATCCTTCATGGACGCATACTCGGGTTACAATCAAATACCCATGGCCGTGTCCGACAAAAAATACACGGCCTTCATGACCGAGTCGGGCAATTATTTTTACAACGTTATGCCTTTCGGTCTAAAAAACGCAGGAGCAACGTACCAGCGCATGATGAATAAAGTATTCCGAGCCGAAATCGGGGACATGCTCGAAGTATACATGGACGACATGATCGTCAAATCTCAACAGGAGACGGACCACGCGTCCCATTTACGAAAAGTCTTCGACCAAGCACGAAAGTGCAAAATGCGTTTCAACCCTGAGAAATGCACCTTTGGTGTCCGAGCTGGAAAATTCCTCGGATTCTATTTAACCGAACGAGGCATTGAGGCTAATCCCGACAGGTGTCGAGCGTTCGCGATGTTCCCAACTCCCACGTCAAAGAAGTCTATACAATCATTGAATGGGGTCGTCACTTCCCTTGCCCGATTCGTGGCAAAATCTGCTCAACACGCCCTCCCCTTTTACAAACTGCTCCGTAAGGAAGCGACGTTCGAATGGACGGCAGAGTGCAAGTTAGCACTATCCCACCTGAAAAGGGCATTAAGTGAACCTCCAGTCTTATCCAGACCGGAGGAAGGGGAAACTCTATATCTCTACCTCGCGGTCGCCAACGAAGCAGTGAGCGCGGCCCTTGTGCGCGAACGACCCGAGGGGCAAAAGCCCGTGTATTTCACGAGCAAAGCTCTCCACGGTCCAGAAGTTCGGTACCTTCAGATAGAAAAGGTCGCATTGGCCCTCCTCCTCGCGGCTAGAAGATTACGCCACTACTTCCTGGCCCACACCATCATCGTAAGGACTGATCAACCCATAAGACAGTTGCTCGGTCGACCAGACATGGCCGGCCGAATGTTAAAATGGTCACTAGAACTGTCTGAATTCGATATCAAATTCGAAGGAAGACAAGCCCTCAAAGCGCAAGCACTGGCCGACTTCGTGGCTGAACTTACCTTCACCGAGCAAGACACGCAAGCTTCGTCTAAGTGGGTCATTTTCGTAGACGGTGCATCTGGCTCGACGGGCAGCGGGGCCGGTATCATTCTGGAGAACGAGGAGGGGAACGTCATCGAAGTATCCTTAACTCTGTCTTTCCCTACTTCTAATAACCAGGCGGAATACGAAGCTTTCTTAGCAGGCATACGGCTCGCGAATGACCTAGAAGCAGAAGAGATCACAATTTGCACAGACTCTCAATTGGTCGCGAGCCAAGTCCGTGGAGATTTCCAGGCCAGGAGTGACAGCATGGTCGAATATCTGGCCCTCGTAAAAGACGAAATAAAGCAGTTTAAAAGTGTGGAAATCAAACACGTTCCACGGGAAAGTAACGTCTGCGCAGATATCCTATCCAAGCTGGCGAGCACTAAAAGGAAAGGAAACAACAAGTCCGTCATACAAAAACTGCTCCCCCAACCAAGTATTGGACATTCGTCACCCTGCACACACATTAACCTAGTGGGCGACACAAGTTGTTGGATGACCCCAGTATTCAACTACCTAACTAAAGGAGAATTACCTACCGACCCGAAAGAGGCTAGTACCGTACGACGGAGGGCGTGCTCATATTCTTTAGTGGGCGGACGCATGTATCGTCGAGGATTCTCTACACCCCTCCTCAGGTGCGTAGAAGAGGAAAACATTCCACACGTCCTAAGGGAAGTCCACGAGGGAATCAACGCGCAACATCCGGGTGGACGTTCGTTAGCTCGGAAGATTCTGAGGGCAGGATACTACTGGCCCACCCTACAGCACGACGCAAAGGAGCATGTAAAAAGATGCGATAAATGCCAACGACATGGGGACGTGCACATATCACCTCCTTCCGAGCTAAAATCGTTATCATCACCCTGGCCGTTCGCGTGGTGGGGAATGGACATTCTAGGACCCTTCGTCGTTGGGTCCGGACAGAACAAATACTTGATTGTAGGCGTCGACTACTTCACCAAATGGATAGAAGCTGAGGCTCTAGCCAAAATTACTGCACTTAATATACTTCGATTCTTCAAAAGAAACATCCTCGCCCGGTTTGGAGTGCCCCTCGATATTGTGACCGACAACGGAACTCAATTCACGGATAAACATTTCAAAGAATTCGTCGCGTCAATAGGGACAAAACAACATTTCGCATCAGTCGAGCACCCCCAAACTAACGGGCAAGCCGAGGCCGCAAACAGGGTAATCCTGAGAGGTCTGAAACGAAGGTTAGACGAGCACAAGAAACACTGGGTCGAAGAACTACATAGCGTATTATGGGCGTATAGAACCACTCCCCATTCAACGACCGGAGAATCCCCATTTCGATTAGCATATGGGACCGAAGCAGTAATTCCAGTAGAAATGCATGTCCGTTCGAGACGCACGGAATTCCCCATGGAACAAGATGTCAATAATGAAGCTTTAAGAGACGAGCTCGACATGGTCGAAGAAATTCGATCAGATGCTGCCCTTCGAGAAACCATTCTCAAACAAAAGATAGCCGCCCGGTATGATTCCAAGGTCATCAGGCGGACGTTCGAAGTAGGTAGCCTCGTCCTTAGAAGAAACCACAGGGATCCCCGCGAGGGAAAACTGACGCCCAACTGGGAAGGCCCATATCGTGTTCGAGCAAAAACCGAGAACGACGCCTATTACCTAGAAAATCTACACGGGGAAGAACTCGCTCGGCCGTGGAACGCCGAGAAACTTAAACAATATTATAGTTAAACCAGTCACCTTGCTCGACTCCCAGGGGAAGAGAAAGAGAGACCAACTGCGTGCCTAGGTACGAGCATGTCAGTCTAAAATATCACAAATAAAGCAAGATCTCTTTTCGAGCAAAAGAGAGACTTGTCGCACGAACGGAAACTCGAACGAGTCCGACGTCGCCTAAGTACCACGACCAGGTAGAACCCCAGCTCGCGATGGGACGTTCACGCCGTGGAGCCCGGGCCATTACCTTGACCCGAGCACCTATCGAGGATACAACCCTCCAAGACTGATTGGTTCCCCTAACCAACAGGTCGTCCATACCCCCCGTGTCTATCCAATCACTTCTAATTGATGCAAGTATGAGCGTCAAACACTTAGTAAAAATAATAACAAATCATGTCCTCCGACGGACGAATAAATGCGAGCAAAACAATATATGCAACCGACCTCCAGGGTCAAGTACTTAACATTTAGAAAAAAGAAATGCGGCACCAAAAGGCCGACTTGTTCGGAATTACAGATAAAGGGGGCCACGCCCCCCAAAAACAAGATACATTATAAATTATGAAGGCACGCAGGCCATTAATTAATTATCATTTCCCATTGGCCGGGTTTCCTCTGCACAAGCTTCCACCTGGTCCGGCTGCTCCTCTGGTTGATCAAGTCGAGCATTTGCCCCCGGCTGGGAGTCGGCCACCACTAAGTCGGCAGGGACAACAACCTGGCCATCCACCACTCTGTAGAGGTAATTCATCCGATCTACGTCCAAAGCTAGATCGGGATGAAGAGCTTTCACTTGCTCCACCGCATTCAGGAAGCTGAGTTCAGTCGACGCGTTCAGATCTTCCATGTCCTGGTCGATCCGAGCGAGAAATTGAGCCCTCGTCAGCAAATGCTTGGTGTCCTCGTCCTCATCCTCCTTGGGGCAGAAGGCATCTTTTAACTTCTTGTTTTGTTCGAGCAACCTCTTTTTGTCAACCTCCAATTTGGCAATGACCGTTGCTCGTTCAGCCGATTCCGCGGTGACCTTTTTTACCTCTTCCGTGGCCGTCGTCAGCTTGGCCTCGGCAGCAACCAACTGCTCCTTGAGCTTGCTATTCTCTCGCTCCAGCAGAGGGGACCCTTCGGCCGTCATCCAAGCCATAGTTAAGACCCGCATCACGACGCTCGCGTCCTGGGCCAAAGAAAGCCGCCGAGCAGGACGGTCCATCCCTTCCAGGAACAGAGAGTCTGCCCGGTCCACCTCCATACTATTCCCTTCGAAAAAATTTCGGACAACGAAGCACGGGGGTATCCCATGTTTTGGCTTCGGGGGAGCACCAGCCGTCAGGTCCACAGTAGCCGTCGTTTTATGTTTCTTCATCAAAGAACCAGTGGATGCCACCGGAGAGCCCTGGACCAAAGGACCCGAACCTGAAGTGCTCGCCTCGGTCAGTTTAGTTTGCACGACCCTCGACCGTTTTCTCTGTTGTTGGACCAAACGATCGTGGATCTTGTCCAACGGATTTGTTAAGGAACCTGAAAAGAAAAACGAAACCAAAGTTAGCTACGAGCAATAAAGTCAAATCAAAAACTTAACGAGCATAAACAAACAGATACCAAAAAAATCAGCTATCTCCTGCCCGTTATTACAGGCCAGCAGGTCAGTAACATTGATCAAAGGACGCTCCAGAGCTTCTCCCCCATCTTGATCGACCATAACTTTCCCTTCCCCGTCCAATAGTGGGATCGGAGTAAAAGAAGCTACCAACCTTCTGAAAGCTTCAAAACTGGCCGTATCATCTTCGTTCAGTGTTTCCCCCACCTGAACAAATTCCCCCACTGGTCGCTCGTAATGCATATGACTCCAGGAGAGGGGAAACATCCATAATCTCCTCGGAATCACATCACCTTGGTCGTCCAACTTGGGTTCGTCGTTCTCATCGGTGTCAATCCCGAGAAAACTCATAGTTCGCACGGCAGCATCACTCACAGGTTTTATTAAGAAATAGTCGGTCTTGAAAGCCCGGATGGATTCCGAGTGGGCCTTGAAGATCTTAGTCCGCTGTTTAAAGGATACGAACCCCTTCCGGTCGGTTCCCCGCCCGACTTGACGCTGCAAAGAGAAGAGGCGGAAGAAGAGAGGGAGTGTGGCCCCGACGCCCAAGAAAGCGCACGTCATCTCAAACGCCCTCAGGAAGGCGTAGGAGTTAGGGTGCAGCTGAGAGGGGGCTATACAAAGGTGTCCGAGCACAGCGCTCACAAAATCGCTGAAGGGCAGCGTCACTCCCAAGACCGAAGTAGCATATTCATACATCGAAAATGCCCGACCGCGAAAGTCTGAAAAGATGCGATCGTCGTCTCCCGGGCAGGTCACGACCCAGTCAGCAAGATCCCCGACGACGGGCAGCGGTTCCGATCGAGGTCTCGAGAAGGAAGACACCTTGTCCAGCAAATCTTCCATCACCCACTCCTCGGGCGAGACCCTCGACTGAGCAGGACACTGAGGCGATTCCGTCGACTGCCCCGCGGTACTTGTGTCAGAACTGTCAGAAGTGCTTCCTGAGTTTGAAGGTAGGGACGCAGACGAATCCGTATTCCCCGAAGATGTATCCTCGGAAAGCACGTCCAACGGATTCCCGAACGAGTTTTCACCTGAAAAGCAGAGGAAAGGCATCAGTGAATTCGATTAAGAATATCAAATCCACCCTTCCACCGCTCGACAAGTGAAAGGGCGCGCCTCAGCTCAGGAATTGTATCCCAAGCTGTAGCCCTGGCTAACCATTGCTCGAGGCAACGGCTGACGCCCAACAGTATACAGATGACAGAAATCTACCAAGAGAATCTAAAGCCTAAGTCGACCAAGGTCTGTGTCGACCCTAAAGCTAGGGTTCGTGGCCGACCAGTTACGGTGGCAGGAACTTTAAGAGTTTCTAATTCTAAATCCTAAAACTACCGGTGGAATCACCCTAAACCGCATGCATTCTACGAAAATCTTGCTATATACACTTAAAAGAGAAGAAAAGAACGGTACCTTGAGCCTGGGAAGACATTTTAGTAGAAGATAAGCTTCTGCGAAGGGTGGTCGGCAAAGAATGACGGTGGTCGACGGCTGAAGCAACGGCGGTTGAACGAGCAGAGCGTTGAGAGAGAAGACGAAACGAAAAGGTCAAAATGGGCCCCGAAAATCCTATTTATAGGAAAAAGGACACGTGCGGGCGCGCGTGACCCCTATGCACTAGCCCCTAGACTAGCCGTCAAATCATTAATAGGCGCGAATATCCAGATATTCCAGCTTTTCGTTTCACATTCCTCTACCGGGCAACGTATTCTTTGCCCGGACCATCGACAGCGGAGATCCTCGACCATGACATCATACCCAGCCGAGCACAGTATTGCTTTTAAGTCACTGCCCGACAACACGAGCAATGACTTGGGGGGCTCCTGTTCCGACCCGGCCCAATCCCTCTTATTGGGCCAAAAAGGCTGACCCAACCACCTTGCTCGACTGCACGAGCACAGTCATGAAAAGTAGTCCCTCAGTCGATCACTAATGATCCGACCATGGAGAGACCTTCTAACGGCTAGTATTGACCGTTTCCTATCTTCACGGACCCCTCGATCCGCACCTCATAAAACGAACCAATAGTCTTCCAGCTGGTCCTCTATATAAACTCTCTCATTTGAGAGGGTCAGGTATTGAATTCTCAACCCTAACACTAGTACTTGCTCACTGTTGCTCGGATACTTACTTTGACATCGGAGTGTGTTGCAGGTACACCCCTTTTTCTCCTCGATGACCATTTCCGCTCGCTCTCGAGTCCAGCCGTATCGGATCCTGATCTCCAGGTACGATCAATTACTTACACTAATTAACAAGAGAAACACACACTTTTTTTTTATTACTTTCTTTTTATAAATTAAAATTGGTATGAATCACATCAAATTAATATTTTAAAAATCAAATCATTCATCAATCCGATTAAGCCATTGAATAACTGAATTTATAATCAGTTATTAATTCGACAACATGACTTCTAATTCAATTGGAGTTATTTAAATTAAAAAAAAATATTTGCGAAATAAAATTCATGACATAAAATTAATAATCATAAAATAGATGAAAAAAATCTAAAATTTTAATTTCCAAACATAATAATTTATTAATACTTATAAATTAACAATAATAAAAAAAATAATTATATGATATAATACTATCATAAATTAATAAAAAATAATATGATTTTTACTTAAAATTAAAAATAATAATAAAATTTATAAATAAAAATTTTAATAAAAAATATGACTTTTACTTAATGAAATCTTTATTGAAAATAATATTTCATATATATAAACTTTTTTTTTTCATATAATAAGATTCTTGTTGAAAATAATGTAAAAATATAATTTTATTTTTTTATTTCTCAAATTTTTTATTTATTTATAAATATAACTTTTTTTAACATTATTATAAATAAGTTAGAATATTATATTTTTCTCCAAAATTTTAATAGTAAAATAGGATTTTAAAACTGTTGTGAATCAGAGTATAATTTGTTCCTTATCAGTCAAGAAATCCACAAGGGTTAGGATTTAAGGTAACTAAGGATAACAACAAGGATCGATTATAAACTGCTTTTTTTTCATTTCTCTTTAACAAGATTACAAATACACAAGAATAACAAAGAACTTTTCACACTTTTGAATTAAGATTTTATCTTCCTATTTCCCATTCTTCGAAATATGAGAAACTAATATGTTATTTATAAGAAAAAGACACTAACCTAATAAGCTTTTTAACAATTATCGATTATAAGCTAAATTAGGGTATAAGCTAACTTAAATAATTAGATTCATAACACAATGCCCAATTTGACAACAACATGTGAGCGAACTTCGATTGCATGCTAAACCTAGAGTTCGTTCCAATATCTCACAAATATTCACGTTGTAACAAACTCTATAACATCAAGGAAACAATTAAACATACATACTAGAACTGACTTCGACTACATTATGTATAACTTCTGCACTAGCATGTGAACGAATTTCGACTTCATGCTAAACCTCGTTCGTATCAGAGTTCGATCTAATATTCCACAAAAAAAAATACCGAAAAATGAAAATAAAAGTCTCAAAATTTTAATTAAGTTACAAGTTAACCATATAAAATCAATTATGATTCTCTGATCTCACCAGAAAATCATCGGATCACATCGATTTTTATCGAGTCAATTGCATATGATTCAACCGGTTAAAGCAATTTGGATTTTAAAACATAATAACATTGATAACTCGAATTTGTATCGATTATTTAGTATAGTTTACGATCATTTAACTTGTTAATTTATCTGTTTCAAATGATTTTACACGAGTTTTGTGTTTGTTTTGCAGATATTCAATTAAACTTGACTTTTGGAAGCAAATAGTGAAAATGAGATTTGTAGGACAAGTAATGGAGAAAAACAGAGGAAAACAGAAGCAAAATGAAGGTTTCTGTGATTTTACTGTGGGACGACCGTCACACTTCCAAGTTGACTGTCACCCATCCAAGTTGACCGTCACAACTTAATTTTCAAAAACCTATTTACGTATCAACAGTCAAAACAAAAAGAGTCGTTGTGCGTTTTCTTCTCATTCAACAGAGAAAGTTCCACTACCCTATTCAACTTCAGTCCATCTTCATCAGTCAAGGCCCAAGCAAAATTCGTTCCGTCAAATTCTCAACAAACCAAAGCTTAGAAGCTATAAATAGAAGTTCTGCCAAAGTTCAAAGGGAGTTTCGTTTTGATACCAAACCAAAGTGATAGTCTCCATCATTAGGAAGCTATCACTATTCAATTCTTTCTAGCCACAACATATTTGTTTTAGTTTTAGTTTCCTTCAAGTTTGGTTGATCAAGAACATTGCAATCAAATTTCTATATTTAATGCTTTACTGTTTAGTTATTATGCCTTTTATTTTTATGTAATTATTCTTTTTCTACCTTTCTTCGTTTTTATTTAATATGTCTGGTTAAACCGTTAATCGATATGTGATTGTCTAACCGGAACGAATTCAATAAAATTAGACTAATATCTTAAATTAAGTTACTTTTTGGTTTCGACTTCTTAATATAAACAACTTTCGTTACGGGAGTAAGAAAGTATAAAAGATTAGGATTAAGACCACGAGAGTGTGAGATCGTAATCGGATAACTGAAATCAAGTATTGTTTTAAATACAGCGGAAACACTTTAAAACCAAATAGAACCTCTAGGTTTCCAAAAAGTATTTCTAACTTGAATTAAATTGACACAACAAGAGTGATCAATTGAACTTATAAGTAAAGTAATAGGCAAGACCACGAAAGTGTGAGTCAAGACTTTTAAACAGACAGTTTATACAGAAATATAACTTAACAAACCTTAATAAGCCGACCCTTTATTGAATTCGCGAAGGCGAACCAATTACGTATCAATATCCTTACTATTAATTTAACTTAATTACTTTTTCGTCTTTTAAAACTAAAAATATCAATCGTCTTAGCTAAACATAGTAACACCCGATAACGCTAGGTTGATTATCGAGTCTATGTGGGATCAATATCTTTTATTATTATACGATTAGACTGTATACTTGCAGTTAGAATCTTTAGACTCGGTAAATCGCGATAAACATAAAAGGGCGAGGACCATGCTCAAAATGCATGCATACGTTGAAATTGATTCCTATGGATACGTGTCTTGACAATTATCCATGTAATTGTTGGTTGGTTCCTCCAATCACCACTTACGTTACTCTCACACTTCATCCATCACTGTCAAATGCTTTTTATTTTATTATTATTTTTGTCTTTTTTAATTTTTAATTACTCTAATAAATAAATGATGCTATCTAACTCATTTTCACTGTTTGATTGTATTTATATATTGCTCCTTTTTCCTCACCAACTTTTCAAATTTCAAAGCAATGGCGTCCCATTCTGAACAACCCTCACTTTCCTCTTTCTCACAGGTTCTATCTTTTTCATTCTTAACTTTTCACTTTTCAATATGAAAACTCAATTTCAATTTCATATATATTGTAGTGTAGCATTTCCAAACATTGTTTGATTTCTGAGAAAATCTGTATTTCTAGGTAATGGAACGGTTGAAACTAGGAAATTTAGCTTCCTGTAACCTAAAAAAAATATGAACTTGTTTGTTGCAGTAAGCAAGTTGAACCGCTTCACACACTTAACAAGATGGTATATAGTGCTGAATTTCCCCTTTCTGTTGAGAGTATTCATATAAATAACAGATTTTTGTTTTGCATGCCTATTTCCCATTCAAATCAGAAAATTATGAGTGTTTAGCTTTTGTAATTTCATGACACCAGCACATGTAATTTCATATAATCAATCAGTTGTCCTTGTGTCCGATGTCGGAGTCTGTGCTTCGTATAATTATATTTATTTGTTTGGTTTTGGTTTTTGCTATTTTGGGGAAAATTGAAACAAGAATAAGTTGAATGCTTGCAAATAGCTACATTGATTGATTCATATAGTTTTAGTGAAATTAATTTGTTGTTGACTTAAGGTATTTATTTGCTTTTATAAATTGTAACACTTGAAATGCATTGATTTTCTTTAGGAAGGAAAGTCATCCGCGGAGGTTACAACAAGTGAAAGGGAGCCTCTTCTTAATGGGTTTCATGCCTCTGAAAACTATTCCTTATCTGCTGCAATTCTCCCGTGAGTGTTATACCTTTCGGCCTGTTCTTTTCTTCATGTTGGTTGGAAAATTTATCATATATCTTTGTTTATGTTCAATCAATCATATATGATAGATATTAGCGCTACACAAAGGATAATCTTTTAGTTTGGACTAGCTACGGTAGAGGGCTATACCTTTAAGTGGCTGTGTGGAAGACTTTAATTTCTAGGTGTGGTGTTATGTTTATTGTGTTTGCTGAATGGAGATAGAGGATTGCTGATGCGCATCAACAATCCTATATTCTTGAGCTTTAGCTACCCTGTTGGAATTTAATATCTTATCAAAGTAATACTAGATTGTTTAAATGCATATCTTGTGAAAAAATTTCTCCTTTTAGGCTTCTTCCTTTCCTTTGTGCTTGATGTGGATGAACTAATTTGATTACTACAATGAAGAGAATTGCCATCATTTCATGTTCATTATCCACCCTTGATTTTGTGAAAGCAAGTCTTTAATTAACTGTGTGATACTCTTTCCTAGTGAAAAGGCGATGAAATAAAATAAGAACTCGGCTTGTAGACTAACCTAAAACATGTTTAAAAAATTTCAGATTTCTCTTCCCAGCTTTTGGTGGTCTACTATTTGGCTACGACATTGGTGCCACATCTAGTGCAACAGTCTCCATCCAAGTACACCCATCTACTCTAATTTTGGCACCAACTCAGTATTTTCCTTCTGTGTATAAATTCAGTACTATTTTTTTGTTTCACCTATCTTATGGGTGTCATTCTTCTTACCTTTCTCTCTTTTTCTTCTTATTGCTCATTTTGATAACAGAAATGGACATTTTTTCTGGTATTTCTCAATAAATAGTATACTAGCTTTGGCCTAGAGAATCATAGAACTATGGAGAAAAAGTTAGGAATCTAAATGAGTGATAAAGGAAGAAGAAATTTCACATTGGCTAGGAAGAGGCTAAATGAACAGAATATAAGAGACACAACCCATATGACCAATGTGTGGGTGAAGATGCTGTATCGAAGTCTTGAGATACGGTGTCAAAGGAGTGGCGACTGAACTGAAGGAAGCATGCCAATGGGCCAATCAAACTCATCAAGACATGTGACTTTGATACCACATTTTCATCCAAAATCTAAAGATATTGGATAAATGGGTCTTGTTATATTCTCTTTGAAGTCCTTTTCTAGTGAATAGGTGACCTTAGATATGACACATCCTTCATGCTATGTTGTCAATAGTGCGCTATAGCAGAATAGGTGACCTTAGATACGACACTATTGGCCCGCAAGCCACTGTCAACAATAGCGGTTGTAGCGGCCGTTATTGCAGCCCCAAACCGCTATAGTAGCTGTTACTAGGGTTTCTGGTAAAAATTCCTCGACTTTTTTCAAACCCTTTTTTTTTTTTTTTATGGGTATAAACGCCCCTTTAATGAGTAAAATTATGTTCTTCATTCTCTTATGTTCTTTCACACAAACAATCGTTATGTTCTTCCTACTTTTGGTTGGTTCTCTTATATTTTTCTTCTTGTTTAAGTTTTATTTATTTTGTACTTTAGGTTCTTTAATTATTAAGTAAGAAGGTATCTTTAATTGTGTTTACTTTGCACATTGATTTTTAGTCTTTGCAATAGCAGCTATCCTGCAATTCGCTATACTGCTATATCATTTTAGGGGGGTCGGGGCTACACGACACTATACGGGATTAACAACATAGCCTTCATGTGCAGTAGGGTTTAATGTTTCTATCTTCTCATGCTTTGATTCTCTATGGAAATTAGGGTTTAAGTTTTATTGATTCTCTATGGAAATTAGGGTTTAAGTTTTATTGATTCTCTATGGAAATTAGGGTTTAAGTTTTATTGATTCTCATCCTCATTATTGTTGTATTTTTTCAATGCTTTGCTTGTGTACTTATAATTTCCATTCTTTGCAGTCACCATCACAAAGTGGAGTAACTTGGTATAATTTAGACTCTGTTCAAGTTGGCCTTCTTGTAAGTTGAAATTAAATTATTGATTTGTTTTTTATTTGGTCTTGGCAACATGCCTTTTGTAATTTTTATGAATCATTTGTTAATTCACTCAACTGTATGTTGGTCTTGAATACGGCTCAGTTATTGAAGCTTGATGTCTTTTGCAGACTAGTGGATCATTATATGGTGCCTTAATAGGCTCTGTGTTGGCCTTCAATATTGCTGACTTCCTAGGTAATTGTGCATTTTTTTTTCAGTTATCATTTTAGATATATCCTTCCAGGGTGAAGCTGACTTGACAAATTTTATTTTTAGGGAGAAGAAGAGAGCTGATTGTAGCTGCACTGATGTATCTTGTTGGAGCCCTCATAACAGCATTAGCTCCTACTTTTCTTGTATTGGTGGTTGGAAGATTGGTATTTGGAATAGGAATTGGATTGGTATGCTCTTTTTTATGCGAATGGTACAGCTAAACTTGTACATTTTCATTTCTGATTTGTTGAGGTAGCAAACATTGTAGTCTTTGTAAACAATTGGAGACGTTGTATAGCTGTCTATGAAACAGAGACACTAGTCACACACTTGTACATTGACACTGGTAAAAAATTTAAGAAAATGAGTCAATTAAATGTAATCACATGTGTCGGTGTCGTCTCAGTTCCGGACACGCCTTCGATAAAAAGTGTGGTGCTAAAGAGATATCGCCCTTTTTAATTTAGAAAAATAAATAATTTGTTTTCCTACACCTTACCTAGTGGCTAAAGTGTTTAGAAGAGTTTATTTTTGACATATAATGAGTATTTTCCCTAACCAAGGGGCTAGAAGTGGAGAGAGTGGGGAATGGTATGCGGCCGTGGTACCCTTGACTTTTTTAATATTCTGTGCGCTAAAGGGAATCTTGGCGAAGTGGTTGAAGTTGATGCCATATGACTAGGAGGTCATGGTTTCAGGTTTTGGTCCTTGTGGATTGATCTCTTGAGAAAGCAGATATTTGCTATAGACCCACAATGGGCCGGACCTGTCTTGGTAGAATCTGTATAGCTCCAAATTTCCCTTTTCTATTCTTATTCCCTTGATTAAGGGGGCCTTGACTCAATGGCTGGAGTGTCACATTTGAATCCTAGAATCAATTTCTTACAAATGCAAGGTGAGATTGCCTATCAGAATCCCTGAGGGGATATGGATTTAAATGGATATTTCCTTGTATAGACAGAAGTGAATCCCATAGTTAGGAGATTAGGCTAGGTATCTTATTTTGTATTTTTTGTTTGTATAGGTCTGATTTTGTATATATAGTAGAGAATTATCAAACATGTTACAATTATAGGAATTAACCAACCTTCTGTCGCTAACTTATAGCACCTTTTTACTAGCTTATAGCGTCTTCTTAATCTTGAAATTATTAATAATGTGTAGTATATTTTCTCTCTAACTTATTAACTTCAAAGCAAGATACACGGTGTTCATTCAGGCAATGCATGCTGCTCCAATGTACATTGCAGAGACAGCTCCAACGCCAATACGTGGAGTACTAATCTCTCTGAAAGAATTCTTTATAGTGATTGGGATTGTTGTAAGTTCTTGAACTTTTCCGGTAGAACCTTGAATTTTCCCGTATGTTCTATAAATGCAGAAAAGCAAATGAACTTTTTTAGTTTTTCCTTTTCCTTTTCCTTCTAGTATCAAATTAGTTTCTTAGTTTCTTAATATTACTAAAAATGGCTGTATATCGCAAATTGGTGCAGGCAGGATATGGACTAGGTAGCTTATGGGTAGACACTGTTGCTGGATGGCGGTATATGTTTGGAGTTAGTAGCCCTATTGCAGTAATAATGGGATTTGGAATGTTGTGGCTCCCGGCTTCTCCTAGATGGTTACTTTTGCGTGCTATACAGAGAAAAGGGGATGTTCAGAATTTGAAAGACGCGGCAATTCTTAGTTTGTGCCAGCTTCAAGGTCGGACATTTCATGATTCTGCACCTCAGCAAGTAGACGAGATAATGGCAGAGCTTTCTCATATAGGTGTAGACAATGAGGTTACCTTTGTAGAAATGTTCCGTGGAAAATGCAAGAAGGCCCTTGTGATTAGTGCAGGATTGGTCTTGTTTCAACAGGTGTTGTAATTGCTCGAATGAAATAGTAATAATTATAACAGTTACCAACATTTCAGTATGTTTATATTATAAGATGCAAATTTATGACAGATCACAGGACAACCAAGTGTTCTCTACTACGCTGCATCAATCCTTCAGGTGTTATGTTAGTTTTAATCAAGGAATACTATTGCAAATTCATAGATTTTATTATTACTTGACACCATAGCGTAATGACACTATTGTTATCAACTTATCCAATTAAATTTCGCAGAGTGCAGGATTCTCCGTAGCATCTGATGCCACCCGGGTCTCTATTCTCCTTGGTGTATTCAAGGTAGATTTCATTTTCTCATATTCTTAATAATTAACATTTGAATTTATATATTAATGTAGTTGTAGTATCATATTTTTTTCAGTTTCTATTATATACAAAGTTCGATTTCGTGGATTGTACATATATTGTTCAAGATATGAAATGTTATTTTATCTAACTTTTTCCTCTGTCCTGTTTTTATTCTAGTTGATTATGACCGGAGTGGCTGTTGTCGTTGTTGATAGACTTGGAAGGAGACCTTTACTTCTTGGAGGAGTTTCCGGAATAGTAAGTTCCTTTCTATCTCTTAGACTTCGACAGATAATTTAGGTGGCAATTTTCCGAGAAAGAAACATTTTTCTTTTCTATCTCAAATTAAGAGTCTCAGTCAATTCTTCTAATAAGTCCCGTCTGCTGCGTCAACTTAGTTAATTATATAAAAGGAATGAATGTTGAAATCTCAGTTGTAAACAAAATTCATAGTTAGAGAACATGTGTTTATTTGTATGACAGGTGGTGTCCTTATTCTTACTGGGTTCATATTACATATTCTTGGATAATGCGGCAGTTCTTGCTGTAGTTGGTCTGCTACTCTATGTCGGGTGTTATCAGGTGAATAAGCTTCTTTTTGTCTTCATTTTTTACAGAATGTCATTTTTCCCTCTTTTTTATCATAATTCATACATCCATGCTTACGACATTTAGCAACTCTACGATGTTTTCCAGATTTCCTTTGGTCCAATGGGCTGGCTTATGATAGCAGAGATTTTTCCCTTGCGCTTAAGAGGTCGAGGACTCAGTATAGCAGTTCTTGTCAATTTTGCATCAAACGCCCTCGTTACATTCGCCTTTTCTCCACTGAAGGTGATTAAAATCTTTAAAAAGACCATATATTTTTAACATGTCATCTTCAATCACATGATTTTCATATTTCACAAATGACTATCGAAATTGCGTGTCTTTTTTTCACTTATGTTTACAGGATTTACTGGGAGCAGGAATTTTGTTTTACATATTTTGCGCAATAGCCGTGTCATCGCTTGTGTTCATATACTTCATTGTACCAGAAACCAAGGGGCTTACACTTGAGGAAATTGAAGCAAAATGCCTGTAATCACTTTCCTTGTTTGTTACCTCTGAATTTCTGCATATACTAGTGTTATGCAACTTGTTTTAAATTCAATGTAGCTGTAATGCATATATTATGTATAATAAGGATTACTTGTTTTTGTTGTCTGTTTACTGCAAGATGACAGAGACAATGTTTCTGCAATTTTTCTCAACAATTTTTGAGTTCTTTGAATAATCTTTATTAAAATTTTGTATAGTACTAATTTATAGTTCTCAGTTATTTAAATAATCTAACTAAATTTTTTAAATAACCATATAATCTATAAAACCACTCATAAATTTCACTATAGTCTATAGACCACAACCCAACTCTACTGAAAACTATCGTTTTTAAGCATAAAAACGATGGGAGAAGATTTTACCCCGCACCCCCCCACCTATACCCGTACCCCCATATTTTTTAAAAAATGCTCATTTTAACCTTAGATTATTTTATTATATTATTATTTTATTATTATTTTTTTTACCATTTGTGTCAGACCGTACGGTTAAAGTAAAAATTTGTCCAAAAATATACGTTCCGGAAGACTTTGATAATGAGTTCCGGTACGTAAATTAACATATCGGAAGACTTAATGTAAGTCTTCCGGTATTATGCTGTTTGTACACCGGAAGACTTAATAAAAGTGTTCCGGGACGGAAGACTTTTATTAACTCTTCCGGTAGTAATGAATATGTGTACCGGAAGACTTTATGTAAGTGTTCCGGTATTGTAAGAGCACAATACCGGAAGACTTTCATAAAGTCTTCCGGTTTGATTTTTTTTTTATTATTTAAGTTTTTTTAATTCTTTTTTTTAAAAAATATTTTTATTTTGTAGGTGCAGTACCTTTACACGAAAAAGAACCGATATGTGTGAATACATCAGATGTATTTACAACGACAGAGATATTTGGTACACGAGAAGAGGTGATAAGATGGGTCAAAGACACCGGATTACGAAATAAAGTGACGGTCGTCATCACTCGTTCAGATACACAAACAGGCAAGAGAGGAAGAAAGAACAAAATAATATTTGGTTGCGATAAAGGTGGGAAATACAAGGATATTCGTAGTGGAATAGAAAGTGCGACGAAAAAATGTGGATGTCCATTTAAGATCAGGTCGATTCCGACAAAAGATGGATCTGGATGGAAGATTGATGTAAAATGTGGCGTTCATAACCATGATTTACCCGATAGATTAGAAGGTCACTCATTTGTTGGTAGGTTGACAGCGGATTAGAAGCAACATGTTGCTGATTTAACAAAGAGAAAGGTTGCACCCAGAAATATATTGCATTCCTTGTACGAGCTTGATCCAGATTGTGTCACTCGTATCACACAAATATACAAGCAAAAGAGTATGATGGAAAAAGAGATAAGAGGTCCTAGAAGTGAGATACAACATTTGTTTAAGCTTATCGAGGCTGCAGGTTATGTTTATTGGAGTAGAAAAAGAGATGACTCTGAAGTTATTAAAGATATATTTTGGGCACATCCAGATTCAGTTAAGTTGTTGAATATGTTTCCTATTGTGTTAGTTATGGATAGCACTTATAAGACAAACAAATACAGACAACCTTTGTTTGAAATTGTTGGAATGACATCTACCGAGTTGACTTTTGCTGTCGCATTTGCGTATATTGAGTCTGAGCAGACTGAGACTTTTTGTTGGGTGTTAGATAAGCTTAAAAAATTGTTTGTGAAAAAAGATTTATTTCCACAAGTTATGATGACAGATAGAGATCTTGCTTTGATGAAAGCCATTGAAACTGTGTTTCCGAAGACAAATAATTTGCTATGTCAGTTTCACATTAACAAAAATGTTGGTGCAAAAAGGAAACTATTAGTGGATCCTGATAAGCAGGAGTCAATTGGCAAATTATGGACGGATGTTGTATGGGCTAGTGATGAGGTTGAGTATGCACAACATTTAAAAGAACTTGAGCAAGAGTGTGTTGATTGTCCTAAATTTTTTGAGTACGTGAACGACACATGGTTGACACCACATAGACAAAGGTTTGTTTGCACATGGATTAATCGAGTCCTACATATGGGTAACACGACGACTAATCGGTATGTTTTGTTTTAGATCCCAAAATATACTTTTTGTGAATTTTTTATTTTTCTTACTTAGTTTAAATATGTATTATTATAGGGTTGAGTCTGCTCATTGGAAGTTAAAGCAGATGTTGGGTAACAGTATTGGTGACATGGTCAAATGTTGGGAGGCCATGAATGACAACTTAAAGATACAAATTAGCAACATTCGAGCTTCTTTTCAAAAGAGTGTGTATGAAGTTGCACATGTCCATTCAAGTCCATTTTACAAATATTTACGTACTTCAGTGTCGCGAGCTGCATTGAGGCGCGTTGCTGAAGAGTTAAAGAGAGTTGATTATATTGGAACTAACAAAGACAGATGCCGATGTACTCTTAGATCCACCTATGGATTACCTTGCGCGTGTGAGTTGGCAGGGTATAGAATTAGTGGTATTCCGATACCAATTGAGGCTGTGCATGTACATTGGAGGAAACTAAGTATGGAAATTAAGTTGGAAGAAGACTTAGATGAGGAATCAGATGTGGGTATGAAATCTGCAATGGATGAGTTATGGAAAAGGTATAGGTCACAAGATGTTGTTGGAAGAAGGGCATTACATAGTAGGGTTTATGAACTTGCATTTCCCACAACGACTTCTTTGTTAGCACCACCTGAAAAAATAAAGACAAAGGGTGGAGTCAAGAAAAAAGACAAAAAACCTGAAGGGTATGATGTTTACAGGGATCCTTCGTATCATGAATATGTTGATCAAGCATCACAATCTTCACAACGACAATCTCAACCATCACAAAATTCAAAAAAGAAATCTCAACCATCTCAACCATCACAACCTGTGAAAAAGAAGTTAAAATTAACACAAACTTCACAGTCATCTAAACGGTTCATCCTTCAATTTCCTTATCATATTAGGTCATTTATTGATGACGTTGTCAACGTAATGTCAGATGGTAATTGTGGATTTAGAGTGATTGCTTCATTGCGGGGTTATGCCGAAGATGGTTGGCCAATGGTTCGTCGGGAATTAGAATTGGAAATTATACATAATGAAAGATCAGCTTTATATGCCAATTTATTTGCTGATCGGTTAGCTGAAGTGAGAGATTCTTTGAAGATAGAGGGAAGTGGTTCTCAACCAATAGAGAAATGGTTGACTCTACCAGATATGGGTTACGTGATAGCGAATCGGTATAACGTGGTACTTGTCTGTCTAGGAGTCGAATGTTTGACTTTCTTCCCTATGACAACTACATTCTCACCCAATGTCTCATTTTATTGCATTGGATTTGTAAACTCAAATCATTGGATTCAGGTAAACATTGTTATAATTTGATATTATTAGTAAATTATTTGAGTAACATTAAATAATGTATTGTTTAATTTTGAATATAGGTTAACATGAAAGAAGGATTTCCATTGCCACCAGTGACAACAGATTGGAGGAACTTTCGTTCTCCAGCAGCAACATCGTGGATGGTAGGATTTGCTGCGCGTCTACAACATTGGCAACAACTTACGCCTATATTACAAACTCATTATAAATTATAAACTATGTTATTCATTTTTATTCATGAATTATATTATATGTTTTAATTTCATTATGTTTTTCATTTTTATTTTCACTTAAATAACATATAACATAAAAACTATAAATAACATATAACATAAATATCAGTTCAAATGTCAATATATTAAGAAACAAAGTCTAAGAAATAATATGACATAAACATAACTATACATCACTGTGAACGAGCAATACGTAAAGCTGCAAACAGATCAGCAAAATGTGGATCATCCTCTTCAGCTGCATTCTGCTGAAGGTAGCGATGAATCAAGGTGGACACAGAACCCCATGCAGGATCAGATGGTCCCGCATCGTACCCAGGAATAGATGCAACTGGCGGCTCATCATAGGTAGGAGGTACCAATCGAGGATGCGAAACACGATAATACCACTCAAGGTATCCATCCTCTACCTCAAATGGGATAGTCGCCCGTGCAGCAGAACGAATCACCTGGCCAGCGCTCTGGGTGTAACTAATCCACTCAACATCAATGTCACCAGCCATCCTAG
Organism: Lathyrus aphaca; assembly: GCA_963966055.1. Classification (NCBI taxonomy): domain Eukaryota; kingdom Viridiplantae; phylum Streptophyta; class Magnoliopsida; order Fabales; family Fabaceae; genus Lathyrus; species Lathyrus aphaca. The sequence continues at coordinate 165,179,404 of OZ014521.1, read as the reverse complement.
GATCAATGGGTGCAGGTGGAATGGACTGACGGTATCCAAACTGTCGAAGACACCTGTCAGGCATGTATGGAACAATAGTATCTCCCCACCTCAAACAACCCCTGAATAGAGAAATCTCATCAAAACGACGATGAACTCTATGATCCTCGAACGGCCTCCATATGACATCAGTCGGTGTCAGCTCATCCATAATGGGTCGCAACTCATCCACCTTTAACGCCCCCTGTTTGTACGTCCACCTCATCGCTCGCGGGAGTCCACAGTTCTGAGCAGGTATCCAATTCTCTCCTTTTTTCCCAAGTGTAGGAAAATACTCGTGAATCCAGCACTGTTAAAAAAACAATAACATAATAATTAAATAGAACATAATGAACATAATAAAATTAAAATTAGAATTAAAAGAAAATCAATAAACTAAATTTAATATATAACTTTAACATAATAAACTGAATTTAAATATATACCTGTAGGAGAGTCGGATAACCACCAAGCTGTTTGCAGCTAAACATAGACGCATCTCCAAGAAACCTATACAATGTCACCAATGCAGCTGTTGCCCAACTATAGGTGGACAACGCATCCAGGTCCCTAAATAATGCCAAGTATCGCGCCTCCACGAGTGTAAATGACTTATCCGCAAAGATGGTGCAGCCCACTAACACCATCAAATAACATCGGGTCGCAAATGCCCAACGTGAAGCTGCTCGATGCTCTACGAATCGATCATATAACCACTCTATCTTGAAGTACGATCCTCTGCACTCACGAACCTGGAAAAGTGCCACTCTCGATGTCACTCCAAGATAGTCAACAGCCCACTCAATGGCTAACTCCTCACTGATGGGTTGAGGGTTCCAGAATACCCCCCTAATAGGCAAATGAAGCAGACATGCCACATCATCGAGAGTAATCGTCATTTCACCGAACGACAGGTGAAATGAAGATGTCTCTATATGCCATCTCTCCACAAATGCAGAAACCAAGTTTGCATCAATCTTCTTCAAACTCGATCTCTGTAAGGAAGCTAAACCGGATCTCGATATGATACCCTCAATCTCCGGTGGAAGCTGCTGTGGAACCATCTGGGTCAACTTCAACCCATGTCCAGCCACCTTCAGTTCCTTCTTCGCCCCCCTCTCTTGAAATCAAATAAAATTAAACAAATTAGATAAACAAATTATATAATTTCGGTTATTATTCAAAACTAAATAATTATAATTTCCTTACCTCACCCAACCATACACGTCTCGCCACGTGATGCTCGTACGAAAACAAAAGACTGGTATCGTACGGACCACCAGGATACCCCACAGGGTCAGCTGCAGCTGCAGATGTACCAGCATCATCTGCGCGTGACCTACTCGTCTCGCCCCGTCCCATCGATCGCACTGGAATCCTCCCATCTCTGCCGCGTGATCGCACCACTGAAAAAAACAGAAAAACAATTATTTAATAAAAAAAAAAAAAATTAAATTTCCGGAAGACTTTCTTGAAGTCTTCCGGTACACACAAAACCATTCCGGAAGACTTCATCAAAGTCTTTCGGTAGGCAATTTTTAAAACAACATTCCGGAAGACTTTGATGAAGTCTTTCAGTAGTCATTTAAACCATTCCGGAAGACTTTCATAAAGTCTTCCGGTACCGGAAGACTTTCACAAACTCTTCCGGTACAAAATTTTACATTCCGGAAGACTTACTTGTAGTCTTCCGGTAAACACGTGCGAAAATCAAAATTTTTTTTCTCTCTGTAACTTTTGGACGAACGGTAAAAATGGAAAGTGAATTTGAATTAGTAACTATTTATATGAGGGCATTTTGGTCAAAAAAAAATTGCTGGGGGGGTACAGGTATAATTGGGGGGGTGCGGGGTAAACTCTTCACGATGGGATATTAAACAAAAAATTTACAAAGCTAAATATCAATAAACCTTTCAGTGTTCTTGTTATCAATGAAAATAAAATATTAACCAACCTGGGTAAGCCTAAGTTATGATTTTAGGCTTTAGTTAAAAAAATCTCTAAAATTTTCAATTTATTTATAAATGTGTAATATATAAATCTCTTCTCTTAATTATAAATCTTAAATCTTAAATTTTTCTCTCCATTTTTTCATTTGCCTCAAACACAGTTTCATTAAATATATGTCACATCTATCTAAGCAAGCAACAAGAACAACCCCGAACAACAAATACTGCCTTCGTTTTATTTTTATTATAAGTCGTTTTGGAAAAATATTATGTATCACGATATAAGTCGTTTTATAATACCAATGAATTATTAATATTATTTTTATAATAATATCTTTTAATATTTATTATTTTCTCTCCTTTCAATTATATAAATTTGTCTTTCTAATATAATTAATGAAGAACAATTTTGTAAAATTATTCATAATTTCTCTTATCTATACAACAATTATTACATTTCTTAATATTTGTGAAAAGAAAAAAACAACTTATAATAAAAAACAGAGGGAGTATATTCCTATATCCCAAAATATTAAAAAAAAAAAAAGCCAAATAAATTTGTTTCAAAATAAAGGTTTTATTTTTATTTTTATATTTCTAATACAATAATAATTAAGTTCTATCAACTTTATCCTTAATAAATATTATCTACACAATTTTCAAGAGATTACATCACACTATAATTTTATGATAATCAATGATAATAATTAAAGACAATTTTGTAAAATTATTATATTTAATTATTTAATAATTACTTTTCTTAATCTATATACAACAATCTTAATAAATATTATCTTAATAATTAAGTCCAGGGGGCTCTCCAAGCGGTCGAATGACCAACCAAGGACATCTCCTCGACGTGACCAGATTCCCAGGAATGAGGACTACTCACCTTTGAGGAGCGATGGGGATGACCCTCGCTGCCCACTTTCTCGGGCCATCATGGAAACTCCACTCCCAGCGGGCATGGAGAAGCCCCCGCACCTCGCGACGTACGACGGGACAACTGACCCCGATGACCACGTCGACAACATTAACGTCATGCTCGACTACCGCAACGATATTGGCGGGAACGTCAAATGCAAACTATTCTCAACGAATTTCAAGAAGGGAGCCATGGCATGGTACAAAAGTCTGACCCCAGAATCCATCACCTCCTGGAGAAGCATGAGATCGGCGTTCACAAGGCACTTCATAGCCTCACGACGCCACCCAAAAACAGAAGCTACCCTTGAAGCCATCATACAAGGGAAAAATGAAATGTTGCACTCATACATCGAGCGATTTAACTAAGAAGCTGTCGAGGTAGATACGACCGAATACATGAAGAAGTATCTCCTTGAGAAGGGACTCCTCCCCAGAAGCGAGCTCAACCGGGAAGTAGGGATCGAACCTCCCCGCACCATTGACGAACTCCTACACAAAGCTCAAGCGTACATTAGGTACGAGGAGAAGCAGGTCGCCCATAATGTTCGTAGCAACCGCAGTCAGGACGACACCAAAAGTTCTAAACATGAAGACCACGTTGCCCTTCGCCGCACCGGGGAGAAGCAGAGGAATGACAAACCCTGCGAAGCTCGCGAAGGAAGAGGACCAGCCAGGAACTTCTTCGAATACACGTTACTAACCGCTCCTTGCGAGTGCATCCTCGCTTTATGCATCAAATTGGAGTTCAGACAGGGTAGGGTAAGGTTCCCCAAACCAACAGCACCCAAACCCCACACTGACAAGTCCAAGTACTACCGCTTCCACAGAAGCCACTGACACGTAACTAAGGATTGTGTCCACCTGAAAACACAATTGAGATTCTGATCAAGGAAGGCCACCTCAAGCAATACACCAAAAGAAGTGATACTCCCCGACACGAGGACCAGACTGCGAAGATAAGCCGCGAAGACACCACGTCCGACGGGTCTCCCTTCCAGGTAGCCATATGCATATCACGCCTTGAAGATTTCCACCTCCCCGATGTCAACATGGGAGTACAACTAGTTGCACACAACCCGTGGGAGAACTTCCCAGTGGACTTGGTTATATCCGGAGGCGGGATAAACAACGAGAACCCCGCCATTTCTGTGAAACGAAAGTTCGACGAACTCCTACTGACTGTGCTTGATCAACTAGCAACATTGATCAAATCTCGGGGAAAATCCAACCCCGTATCCTTTTTCCTTGAGGAACTACTGTGTGGTTCACCTAACTCGAGCATCCCCTTATTGATAAGGGCAAAAATGACGCATTTCGACGTCCGACGCATTCTGGTCGACCAAGAAAGCTTTGTGGATATCATGTATGCCCACCTATTCAAGACCCTCAAACTGGACAAATCGAATTTGTCCTCGTATGTTGGGTCCGACCTCTAGGGATTCAACGGGGCTACCCCGAGGTCGTGGGGATACGTGGAACTCCTCGTTCGGTTTTGAGAGAATGAGACGACCAGGGAAGTTAAAGTCCAATTCTTGGTGATCGAGTGCCCTTCGTTGTACAATTGCATTCTTGGCCGACCTACCCTAGCCAAGCTGACTGTAGTGCCATCCACTGTTCACTTAAAAAGGAAGTACTACACCAAGTTGGTTCGTGTAGTTACAATTCACGGGGACATCGAGGCAGCTCGACGATGTTACAATGCAACAATCAATGGATATGCCATAATCAACACCTCCAAGGGCAACAAGAAACCAAGAGCTGAGGAATGACCACCTTCCCTATTGGTCAATTCCATCGACCTCGACATTCGTCTCGGCGTGGATGACACTGACCCCGACGGAGAGTTCGAGCTCATCCCTTTGGGGGACGACCCCGACAGAATTGTGAAGATAGGTATTGGACTGTTGTCAGCGACAAGGGAGCAGCTCGCAACCTGCCTCAAGGAGAACGCATACCTGTTTGCATGGAGCGCTGTTGAGATTCTCGGCCTGGACCCCGAGGTCACCTGCCATCAATTAACCATAGATCTGACCATTAGGCCCGTAGCACAGTGTAGGTGCAAGCAGTCTCCCGAGAAAGTGGAGGCTGCCGAGCAGGTTGTAAAAGACCTCTTAGAGGAAAATTTTGTTTCTGAAGCCCAGTACACAACATGTCTCTCTAATGTAGTCCTTGTTAAGAAAAATAATGAAAAATGGCGAATGTGTGTTGATTATATCGATGTCAATAGGACATGTCCCAAAGATGTTTTCCCTTTGCCTAACATATATAAATTGGTAGACAATTTTGCAGGTTTTAAGCTTTTGTCCTTCTTGGACGCGTACATCGGATACAACCAAATCCACATGTCGGACACAGATAAGAGGCACACGGCCTTCATAACCACGACGGACAATTACTACTACAACGTTATGCCTTTCGGGCTGAAGAACGTTGGGGCTACATACTAGTGCATGATGAACAAGGTCTTCCAGGGAGATATCAGAGACATGCTCGAGGTCTACATGGAAGACATGATCATAAAATCACACGAGGAGCTCGACCACTCCCAACATCTCCGAAGGGTCTTCGAGCAAGCGAGAAAGTGCAAAATGAGGTTCAACCCAGAAAAGTGCACCTTTGGTGTACGAGCGAGGAAATTCCTCGGCTTCTATCTCACCGAACGAGGGATCGAAGCCAACCCCGACAAATGTCGAGCATTTTCGTAATTCCCAACCCCGAACTCGAAGAAATCTATTCAGTCGCTCAATGAGATGCTCGCCTCCCTATCTCATTTCGCCGCTAAATCCGTGCAACACACACTTCCATTCTTCAAGCTACTACGGAAAGAAGCCACCTTCAAGTGGACCGAGGAGTGCGAGCAAGCATCGCTCCACCTCAAGAGGGATCTCTCCGAACAACAAATGTTATCACGACCTTAGGAAAAGGAAACAATATACCTATACCTGTCCGTGGCCACCGAAGCGGTCAGCGCAACCCTCATTCGCGAAACGACCGACGGGCATAAACTTATCTATTTTACGAGCAATGCCCTTCAAGGCCCCGAGCTCAGATACTAGCAGACCAAGAAGGTCGCCTTGGCCCTGATAAACGCAACAAGGAGATTGCGACATTACTTTCTCGCCCATATAATAAAAGTATGAACAGATCAGCCCATAAAACAACTGCTCGGACGACCAGATATGGCCGGCAGGATGTTGAAATAGTCATTGGAACTGTTAGAATTTGACATCAAATACAAAAGCAGGAAGGCCTTAAAGGCACAAGTCCTGGCCGACTTTGTTGCCGAGATGAGATATAACCCGACCCCGACTAGCAGCGCCCACAAATGGACGATCTTCGTTGACGACGGCGCCTCCAGCTCGACAGGGAGCGGTGTGGGTATCATCCTCAAAAACGAAGATGTCATCTTAATTGAGGTATCATTGGCGTTGGCCTTCCCAACTTTGAACAACTAGACAGAATACGAAGCATTCTTGGCAGGCTTATGACTGGCCAAAGACCTAGGGGCAAAGGAAGTGAAAATCTCCACCGATTCTCAGCTCGTAGCATCCCAAGTACGGGGAGAATATCAGGCCAAAAATGACAATATCATCGAATACTCAGCCCTTGTATGGAAAAATTGGAAAAGTTTGACTCTGGGAGGTCTAGAACGTCCCACGCGAGCACAACACGCGAACATGCATTTTGTCTAAACTAGAGAGCATACAGAAGAAGGGCGGAAACAAATCTGTGATCCAAGAGATCCTCCCGCGACAAAACATCAAGAAACCTTCCCCGCCGCTCGAAGTGAACGCCATCAACAACGCTCATTGTTGAATAACTCCCATCAACAACTACCTCACTAAGGACGAACTTCTAGTCGACCCAAAAGGGGCGTCCGTGACCAAGAGAAGGGCATGTTCTTACGTCCTCATCGAAGGCAAACTCTACCGACGGTGGGAGAACTGACTTTAGTTATGTTGCGGATAGCAAGAGTCGCCACCGACTTTTATTTTATCCAAAGGAAAGGCATAAAAGAACAGGAAAGACCTTTTTAAAAGATTTTTGGGTCCGGGGGGTAGGTTATGTGAAGGGAAGGTGTTAGCACCCTTTACATCCATGGTTATCCATGGGCTCTTAGTTACTTAGCTCACTTTAAAATGTTTTTGAAAATGTGAAGTGTGTGAATAGAAATTTTCTTAAGAGTTTGATAATGATCCATGTACGGATGCGTAAAAAACCTTTGTTTTGAAAATTTGTTTGAAAGTGTGAAGTGTTTGAAAAGTTTTGAAGAGTGAGCAAGTAACTATGAGGAACCTACCCTAAAGTTAAGTCTTTTCTGTTCTTGGATCCTTTAAGTGGTAAGACTATCCCTATTATTAAGGAATAGGTAGTCATTACCTTGGATGTGTAGGACAAATGAAGGGACATCTGTTTATTTAGGCAACTGTGGGGTGTATAAGCAATTCGAAGGGACTTATCATCTTTATTCGAAAAGGGACAAGATCATTATGAAGGCAACATTCGAAAGGGACTTGATCTTTTATTCGTTAAGGGACTAGATGATGTGGAATGAGGGACTTTTGCTTTATACACCCTACTTGACCTTTTTGTAATAGGCAACACGGGAGGTATCCTTAAGAATGTGAGATGGCGATCCAAGATCGACTTACGTGTGTGAGTGTACAACTTTAATATTTATCTTTACATTTAAATGATCTAAATTAATTTTAAATTACAAGTATATTTACACTCCCTATTTACTAACCATAGCATAAAATATAAATAATAAACATTATAAATAAATATTACACCAAGGAGCAATTACATAATTATAATAAAAGCAATTTAAATAAATAAAATAATTATAATTGGGTTAGTGAAAATAATAAAAATAATACCAAATTAATGGGGTTAGTAATAAATAAATATCACAATATTATAATTAATAATAATAATGACATAAACAAGCATATTATAATAATTAAAAAAAGAATCAAATTTTTATATAAACAATTATTTAAAAATATAAGCAATTATACTAATTATTATAAAATTTTAAATTATATATAAATTATAAAATTAAATTAATTATGAACATATTATGAAGATAAATTATAATTACAAAAACTAAATTAGCAATTTTTTAATTAATTATGAACATATTACATACAAAATTAAATTATAAACAATTATAAAATATTTACATATTATAAAAATAAATTAAGAATTTTAATTACATTATAAATATAATATATACAAATAATAATATTAAACAAATAGAAGAAGAAAAATTAGGGTTTGAAGAAAAATATGTTTTTTTAGGGTTTATAAAAATAAATTAGGTTTTATATAAAAAAATATTAAATATTAAATATTAACTTAATTATATAAATAAGTTATACATAATAATATATATATATATAGTTTATTTTATGAAAACATAATAATTAATTAAAATTTAAAGAATAAGATAAGAAAAGGAAAATAGAAAGAAAATTGCTAGGTTTTATTAAAAAAATTGGGAGGCCTGGATTTGAACCCAGGACCTCCCTGGAACCTGAATGAAGAGTTGCCACTGGGCTACAGACGTGCGCGTGATAACAATTCCACTCCACTTGGTTTTGTTGGCTATCCTGAAAATCAAAGAAAAAGAAAGAAAAACAAAAGGCCTGGGGGAATCGAACCCAGGACCTTCAAACATCACACAAACACCTTAACCAATCCAGCTGGGAGAGCGCACCTGTTAATGTGGTGACTACAATACATAATATATGAAGATTGCTAATTATCTGAAAAAAATAAGAAAAAGGTGGTGAAGCCAGGATTCGAACCCCTGCCTATAAGTATCATACGCGCACCCTTCACCACTGGGACAAGCACAATGCTTGTGATACAAAACAGAAACAATATCATAATATTTTAAAACAAAAGCTTGAATTTGTTTTTCGCGCGCAGGGGATCATCTTCCTCCTCCAGCCATGCGAATTTTGCTGCGAATATTGCTACAATATTTCCTGCGAAATTCAAACTGCAGCAAACCCTACAAAACTCAAACATCAAGTAAATGGTACAATTACATCAAATTGGTTATATCAATGAATTCCTTATGATTCATACAGTCAATCCACATTGTTAGAATTTATTTATATTGTCCAAATCATAAAACCCTAAATTGGCCGTTCAAACCCTAACAATGGTGGAATGTGATTGAGGTCACGAAACTTCAAGGTTGCTGCCCAGAAACGTTCTTAGCACTATCACAAACATCAAGCAATCATCAAATATCATTTAAAACAAACAAATATGTGAAATCGAAAAACTCATATTCAAGAACAAAGCATGATTCGGTTTATGCTATATGATAGGCTTTGGATGCAAATGATCATTGGTACATGATCAGTGAAGCTTAATGAACATTCTTATGTCCTCAAAATACCTTGAAACCTCTTGAATGGATGAAACCGAAAATTGGTTTTTTGATGGATTTTGAAAAATTGAACTTACTCTTGGGAGGCTGCAATTCGTGTGTTTTTGTTAGGGTTACCTCATGTACTTATAGTGTGATGTATTTAGGTCAGAAAACTTGATGTTTGTGTGGAAAATTTGATCCAAAAAGATTGAAAAAGATAAGGCTTTAAAGTTCAAATATTATTGTATGAACACCTTCTATTTCAAGCCAATCAACATTATCATTGTATCAATTTGATCCATATTGAATTCATGACCTTCTAGAATCAAAAATAATTTTAAATCTTCACATTTAATATTTTATTTAAATTTAAAAAGATTTTTAGTATAAAAAATCATAATAAATTAATTAAATAAAATAAAAATTATGAAAATATCAAAGAATTTTCGTGCATGATGTCATGGATTGCTTTGGGTCATTAAAAGTTCAGCCCACTTAGCAAAATTTGGTTTTAAACCTCCATTTGCTTCATAAACTTCCCTAAAATTTCCCAACTTTGCAAGGGCACACATCCTTCAATTTTAATGCTATGAGGGTGTTCTTGGAAATTTTCGAAATCTTGAAGAGTCCTCTAACCAACTCCACTGGTTTCATGTTCATATCATTTACCATTCTCAAGTTATGCCCTTTTGAAGTTGTTGACTTTTTGTTGACTTTCAAAAGGACCTATAATGTCCTAGCTCATACCTTCCAAATGAAGCATTTTTGGGCTTGGCTTGTGAGACACAAAGTTGTAGAGAATTCAATTTCCTTCAAAATGAGCTTTGGATGGAGACTTGGTGATGAAGCATGTGAAAGTTATGGCTGGTCAAAGTTCAGTTGACTTTTACTAAGGAAACCCTAATTTAGAAACTCCTGATTCTTGATGATCTGAAACATCCTTGATGAATCATGATCAACCCTTGATCAAATGATGAATTTTACTTCATATACTTGATGTTGGCAAAAAATCATGAAGTTTGACTTTGGTTTGACCACAGTTGACCTCAGTTTGACTTTTTAACTGCTTTGACTGATTTTGACTTATCTGATCATCTGACTGAGCAAACCTTTGAGAAAAGTCTTGAAACTTGTCATGGGGGTTCTTACACACATATAAGATGTTATGAAGCTCACTTTAAGTCTTGGAAGTTCATTTAGCCTGATTAAAGTCAAAACCCTAGTTTTGGATGCACTGCTTAGGAGGTGCATTGTCTGAGGGAATTGTCAACTCTTCTGACTATTTGTGAACTTTGTGAACCTTGTGAACCATCATAAGATGTCTTGTGAACCTCATGGGAGGTCTTGTGAACCTTGTGAACCTCATAAAGTGTCTTGTAGACTTCATGAACCTCATGAAAGGTCTTGTGAACCTTGTGAACCTCATAAAGTATCTTGTAGACTTCATGAACCTCATGAAAGGTCTTGTAAGTATTGTGAATCTTGTGAACCTTGTGAACCTCATAAAGTGACTTGTAGACTTCATGAACTTCATGAAAAGGTCTTGTGAACCTTGTGAACCTTCTTAGCACACAAAGTCTTGTACTGTGAGGGCAAATTTTGGGGTGCAACAACATGCACCTAGCTCCCCCCAATGAGCTGAAGACAACGTCCTCCCCATGGCCCTTCACATGGTAGGGGATAGACATCCTCGGGCATTTCGTGATCGACTCCTACCAAAATAAATATCTTATCTTTGGCATCGACTATTTCACAAAGTGGACCGAGGCGGAATCCCTCGCCAAAATCACAACACAAAATATACTTTGTTTCTTCAAAATAAATATCCTCGCCCGCTTCGGCATACCCCAAGTCCTTGTCACCGACAACGGAACACAGTTCACAGACAAACGATTCCAAGATTTCATCGCCAATCTGGGCACAAAGCAACATTTCACTTCCGTTGAACATCCTTAGAAGAACAGCCAAGCAGAGGCAATCAACAGGGTAATCTTACAGGGACTAAAGCGCATATTGGGTGAAGCAAAGAAAACTTGGGTCGAGGAGATACATAGTGTACTATGGGCCTACCGCATGACCCCACATTCAATTATCGGGGAGACTCCATTCTGACTAACCTACGGGACTAAGGCATTCATCCCGGTAGAAATTCGAGAACCCTCGAGACGAACGGAAGCACCCCTTGACGAGGAACTGAACGACGAAGCCCTGCGAATTGAGCTCGACCTCGTCAAGGAAATTCGATCTGAAGCAGCCCTCCGGGAAGCATCGCTAAAACAACAGGTTGCTCTACGCCATGATGCAGAAGTTATTAAAAAGGAATTCTATATGTGCAACAGTATAGCAATCTCATATGTTTTTTTCTCTGCACTGTGTATTATATATTATATATACATTGCATTATAGAGAATTTGTCATTGCAATATTTTATTGGTTAGAGTTTTTATACGCAATATAAATAAATATCTATATTGGTACTGTATACAAATTTACACACTTTTTCTAAACTTTCTATATGGATGCATATAACAATAACTCATTTTAATTTTGAATTGATTTACTATAATTTCATTTAAATTTGAATTATGACATACATATAAATGCATATTACAATAAATATAATAGAAATTACAATAAATTTTTAAATAGTTTTTGTTTCAAAAAATTTAGCGGACTGACGGACCAACCCCGCCCCATTATGTATTTCGCCCGCGGGGTTTTTTGTTTTGGCGGGGCGGGTGGTGTGGCAGGCTGGCGGGCCCCAACCCGTTTTTCCACCCCTACTATAGACTTTGTCCAAAGCACACGAAGTAATGGGCTTCATCGTGTATCACCTGTCCTTGAAGTTTCTGACAAAGTCATGGTAGGTCTTGAAGAGCCTCATCGGTTGTTTGATGGAAACCCAACGATGGCATCCATGCGCGCTCGACCTCTGTAGGTGGAAGACTCGAAAGAAGAGGGGCAAGGTACAACCGACCTCGAGATATTGGTATACCAGTTCGAACGCCCGAACGAACACAATTTCATTTGGGTTGAGTTGAGAAGGAGTCAGGTCGAGCCTCCTGAAAACGCCCGCCTAAAAACTGGTGAAGGGAAGACGGATCCCCGCCTCCCTGAAAGCGAACTCGTACATTGGGAACCTTTTTCCTTAAAAAATCAAACAGATTCGTTGCTTGGGGAGAGGGTGTAACACGGTGGGAGAACTGACTTTAGTTATGTTGCGGATAGCAAGAGTCGCCACCGACTTTTATTTTATCCAAAAGGAAAGGGTATAAAAGAACAGGAAAGACCTTAAGAGATATTTTTGGGTCCGGGGGGTAGGTTATGTAAAGGGAAGGTGTTAGCACCCTTTACATCCATGGTTATCCATGGGCTCTTAGTTACTTAGCTCACTTTTGGATTGTTTTTGAAAGTGTAGTGTGTGAATAGAAATTTTTTTCATAATAGTTAATAATGATCCATGTACGGATGCGTAAAAACTTGTTTTTGAAAATTTGTTTGAAATTATTAAGTGTTTGAAAATTTGAAATGAAGTGAGCAAGCAACTAGGAGGTACCTACCCTAAAGTTTAAGTCTTTCTTGTTCTTTATCCTTTAAGTGGTATGACTATCCCTATTATTAAGGAATATGTAGTCATTACCTTGGATGTAAGGGACATATGAGGGACATCTGTTTTTATGAAGGCAACTGTGGGGTGTATTAAGCATATAGGAGGGACTATCATCATTATTCGAAGGGACTTGATTTGTAAAGGCAACCATTAGGGACTTGATGATTTTTCTTTTAAGGGACTTGCTTTATACACCCCACTTGACCTTATGATTTAGGCAACTTGAGGGATAATCTTAGGAATGTGAGATGGCGATTAAAAATCGACTTACGTGTGTGAGTGTTCAATATTATTTATCTTATGATTAAAATGATCTAAATTCAATTTTAAATAGAATACATATTTGCACTCCCTAAATTACTAACCATAGCAAAAATTAAATAAAATTTACACCAAGGAGCAATTACATAATTATAATAATAAGCAAATTTAAAATAAATAGCAAAATAAATATAGAAGCAATAATAGGTGAAAAATAAATAAATAAGCAATAATAAGGGTTAGTAATAATAAAAAAAATTAAATAAAGGTTAGTAAAATTATAATAAGCAAAAGTTAGTAATAATATGGTTAATAATAATAATAGAAATCAAAATAAATTGAATTAATAAAAATATTATAAGAACAAAATTAAAATAATAACCAAAAGTTTAATATGAACAACTAAACAATTATAGCATTTTAATTTATGTACCAATTATTAAATTATTTATAATTGTAAAAAAAATTAAATTATTATAAGTTTAATTGTTTCTATACATATATTAAAGAAAATAATTTGGATTATAGATATAGTATATAAAATATATTTACATATTATTAATAATAGATTATATTTACAAAAAATTAATTATATTAAAGATTATATTAAATAGATATATACATGACAATTATAATAAGAATTAGAAGATAAAAAAAATCATTTAGAAAATAAAATTAGGGTTTTGTTTAGAAAAAAATATTTTTAGGGTTTTTAATTTAATTATACAAAATCATTTAATAATATGCATATATTATATTTACATATGATAAAGAAAATAATTTCAGAAAATTCATATATTTTAGAATTTGGAAAATATTAAACATGCTTCATTATTATTTTTTTAATTATTTAGAAAACATGTATACATAAAATTATATTTAATTTAATATTAGAATACTTAAAAAAGAATGTGAAAACTTACCTGACTGGGGTTTGAACCCAGGTCAGCTTGTTTGCCAGCAACAAGAAGTACCACCAGGCTACTACACGCGCAGGTGAAAGAGAGAAGAGAGTAATTGCTTTTGTGCTTTGTCTTGAAAAATCCAGAAAATAAAGAAAGCAAAAAAAAAGGCCTGGGGTGGTGTTGAACCCAGGACCTCATAGCTATACACACGCGCACATTACCACCCGGCTGGAAGAGCCCACCTGATAGTATAATGGCAACAGAATATAATATATTAAGTCTCTTTGTTACCTGAGAAAATAGAAAAAAATAATGTACGAGACCAAAGCTCGAACTCAGGTCCCATAGGTTACACGCACAAGCCTCACACCACTGGGCCAACACAATTGTGGTGATAAACAAACAGGATATTATAATAATATTTTAAATCAACATTTTAAATATATAATTCGCGCCAGCATGCCTTCATCTTCAACCTCATGCCCTTCGAAATTAGCTGCGAATCCAGCTACGATTTTTCCTGCGAAAAATAAATCCCAGCAAGACCTACGAAATTCAATGGGCAACAAAACTGTACAATTTCACAAAATTAAGTACAGCATTATAATCCAGACATTCATGCGATTCATCCTGTGTTTTTAGAATCTATTTATGTTCCTTAAATTAGAAACCCCTAAACCTAGGTCCAAACCCTAACCATGGTGTTTCATGATTTAGCTACGGTTCCTTTGATTTTTTTGTCCAGAAACGATCTACACAACATTATAAACAACATTAGACAAACAAAATCCATTAATTTGCAGTGAATTGATGTAATCGAAAAAAGGAAAAGCAAGAACAAGTATGGCTCGGGTTGAGCAATATGGTGCATATGGGATGCATATGGGTGATGATTTCGCTTTGTGGATGCCCAAGGAACACGTCTATGATCTTGTTTTACCTTCAAATGCTCTGGATTGAAGAATCCGAATATGAGTTTTGAATGGTTTTTTGAGGTTTGGAACTTACACTTAGAGGCAGCCAATTCGTCAATGAGCAATGGCAATGAGTTTAGTACTTATATGTGAATGAATTAGGTTAAGAAAATTGAATTGTTGTGTGGAGATTTTGACATTTGAAGATTGAAAAAGATCATGGTTTAAAATTCAAATATTTGTTCATGAAGGCTTGATATTTTTGTACCAATCTCATGATTTCCTTCCCTTTCAATTCAAATCATCAATTAAGACTTTCTAGAAGCCTAATCCACATAAAATCTCTTATTTTCATATTTTATTTTTTATTTAAAATGATTTTTAATGATTTAAATCAAAATAAATAAAAACAAAATAATAAAAATTCTGAATTTTAGTCATTTGGGTCGTGCATGATGATAGTGTATGGGTTGGATCATAATTTGACAAGCCCATTTGAAAAGAATTGGTTTTAAACCTCCATTTTCATCATAAACCATCACAAAATTTCCCAACTTTGCAAGGGCACATCTCCCTCAATTTTAATGCTATGAGGGTGTTCTTGGACATTTTAGAAATCTTGAAGAGTCCTCTAAACAACCCCATTGGTTTCATGTCCATATCATTCACCAATCTCAAGTTATGCCCTTTTGAAGTTGTTGACTTTTTGTTGACTTTTGAAATGACCTATAATGTCTTAGCTCATACCTTCCAAATGAAGCATTTTTGGGCTTGGCTTGTGAGACACAAAGTTGTAGAGAATTCAATTTCCTTAAAAATGAGCTTTGAGTGGAGACTTGGTGATGAAGTATGTGAAAGTTATGGCTGGTCAAAGTTCAGTTGACTTTTACTGAGGAAACCCTAATTTAGAAACTCTTGATTCTTGATGATCTGGAACCTCCTTGATGAATCATGATCAACCCTTGATCAAATGATGAATTTTACTTCATATACTTGATGTTTGCAAAAAATCATGAAGTTTGACTTTGGTTTGACCACAGTTGACCTCAGTTTGACTTTTTAACTGCATTGACTGATTTTGACTTATCTGATCATCTGACTGAGCAAACTCCTGAGAAAAGTATTGAAACTTGTCATGGGGGTTCTTACACACATATAAGATATTATGAAGCTCACTTGAAGTCTTGGAAGTCCATTTAGCCTGATTAAAGTCAAAACCCTAGTTTTGGATGCACTGCTTAGGAGGTGCATTGTCTGAGGGAATTGTCAACTCTTCTGACCAATTGTGAACTTTGTGAACCTTGTGAACCATCATAAAATGTCTTGTGATACTCATGGGAGGTATTGTGAACCTTGTGAACCTCATAAAGTGACTTGTAGACTTCATGAGCCTCATGGAAGGTCTTGAAAGTATTGTGAATCTTGTGAACCTTGTGAACCTTCATAAAGTGACTTGTAGACTTTATGAACCTCTTGAAAGGTTATGTAAACATTGTGGAACTTGTGAACCTTGTGAACCTTCTTAGCACACAAAGTCTTGTATTGTGAACCTTGTGAACTTCATAAAGTAGCTTGTAGACTTCATGAACCTCATGAAAGGTATTGAAAGCATTGTGAAGCTTGTGAACCTTGTGAACCTTCTTAGCACACAAAGTCTTGTATTGTGAGGGCAAATTTTGGGGTGCAACAGAGGGGCATAGCACTCCCAGTTGTGAGGCTCATCTAGGCCTAGGTCTTCTATGATTGTTTGAGCAGTGCGGTGGTCTTGGACAAAACGCGAGTCCGTCTCTAACGACTCTTTGGCAACCCAAGATAGATCCTCTCTACGGAGGTGGTCGGCGCACTCCTCTCCAAAGAATGTTCTTGTTTGTCCACATCTTCCTCGTCCCCCTTTATGTCGACGTCCTCCACGAGGACATCATCAGCTCCTTGATCCACGTTTCCAGAAAAGCAGAGGAAACCGGTGAATTCGATGTTGCATCAAATCCACCCTTTCACCTCAGTTCAAGTGAAAGGGAGAGGGCCTAAAAAAAATAATGCTCGACACATTCATCCCAACCCTAGGAATTCCCAAGGCATTCATCGAGATATGCCCGAGAAATTCAATGAAAACACTTAAGATCTCCCGACACATTCATGGAAAACTCAAGATGTGCCTGGGGCATTCATCAAAATCCTTCCTAAAAGAGCCCGAGGAAGGGCCTCCTCGTCTACTCCGATGACTAAACCATCGTACTAACTAACATATTGAAGCTAATCTACCAAAAAAGAGAAGAAAACCGTACCTGACATATTGTTTGATGAAGCAACGGTACATAAATGGTGGTTCCAGTGAGAGAAAGGTGTGCGTCCGGTGAACTTGAGAGGAGAAATGAAAAGAGTAAAGTAAAGAAATGGTCCCCCAAGCCTCTTTTATAGACACCTCATGAGAGGGTATGCCTAGGAAATCATTTTCTAGGTTGCCCAGATTCCATAGGGCGGCAGGCATTTAATGCGTCGTGACATAGAAAATGAAACAACACGCATTAAATGTCATTTAAGAGAGAAATGGAAAGACAAGACATGCCATGCCATGCCACTCTTGGGAAGTTCAAGGGTCACTGGGCACACTTATCGTCGATACCTTAAAAACGCGTGTACATCATTGTACCTGTAAAGACGTACACACATCCTCGACACCTTATGAATGTTCGCGGACCATCAAAGGAGGGAATTCTCCCCGACAAAGAGGAGTGCATGCGGGGTCACGCTAACACTATCTTTAGACGTACTTCGATATCACCCGCTCACGTCCTCGATTCTACTAAAAGACTGGAACCCTTACCACCGACAATGAAAAACACAAAGGAAGCGTCAGACACACTTCCACTCGGATGGGCATCTCTTCCCGACACTCTGAAACTTAAAGCTTCGTGAATGTTGCCAGATATATGTCGATGGATATCCTCGACATTGAATGACTGCGCCTGACACGCTCCCTCTTAAGTCATCACTCCACTTCGGAGTTGCGACTTTGGGGGCTCCTGTTTCGGACTGGGCCAATATAGTCTGCGTCGGCAGAGGCCCAGTCCGTCGGGCACGACCCATGGCGTAATACCGAGACGTGGGGAAAGCGTCTCCCTCATGTGATCCTTGTCAGCCAACTACCCACTCATCTCCTGATATGTAGGGGCAGTTAGACCAAGGGCAAGACCATGTGTTGGGTCATACTTGCTCCTATGCAATCCTTGGCATTTCTTCCTTGGGCCTAGCTAATCCAGCCCATGGAAGAACCTTGGCCCAACGCTGGGGGCATACTATAAATACCCTCTTCCTCTAGAGGGTCAGGTATTCTGAATCTTTATCTCTTCTACCTTTATGTACTTGCATTCTTACTTTGGCATCGGAGCATCTTGCATGTAAACCCCCAGTCTCCCATCAAAGCTGCTCGTCACTGGAAGGTTCCTCCTGATCAGGTCAGATCACTTGATAAATACATTATCACATACTTCTAACCATTTATTCTATAAGAGCATACACATGAGTAAATATTTTGAGCGTCTATCACACTTTCCAACACCATTTTAGTGTTATCGATAACTTATCTCTTAAAGCCATGTCTTAATTTGACACTGTGGCCAGTGAAGAATTGCATTGGACGTGAAGAATTTCACTTGATATTAGTGAATAGAATGAGATGTATATATACAAGGAGGTTATTTTAAGAGTCTAGTAACTAATTTCTATCAAGTAACAAATTATAATTAATAATGTTAATCATAACTAACTAAGCTAACAACAATAACAATGATTTTATGTTAACAACCTCCAATAAGTTGGAGCGTAGTTAACGGATGTTCCAAGTTTGGACAAGAGATTTGATGAAGATGTTGGTCAATTGTGTGAAAGTTGGAATGGTTAATAGTTGAAATAACTTTGTAAGGAGTTTTTCACGAACAACGTAACGATCGATGCTTTGTTCTTTTGTGGAAGGATGCATTAGCAATAATGTGTCGAGCGAATTGATTATCATAATAAAGCAACGCATGTGTGATGGAAGTGACATGAAAATCATGAAGTAAGTAAGCAAGCCATTGTAGCTCACAAACTGTTGAAGCTAGTACATGATATTCAACTTCTGAAGAAGATCAAGGGACAATAATTTGCTTCTTTTACTTCCAATAAATTAAGAAATCACCTGAGAAAATACAAAATCCGGTGATGGACATTCGTGTGTCACTGTAAGAAGACTAGTCAGAGTCATTAAAAGCCTTGATTTGGAGAGTGGATGCTGAGGAGAAGAACAATCCCTAAGAAGAAAATTGTTTCATGTACTTAAGGATTCAATTAAGAAGCTTGCAAGTGCATAGTTGTAGTAGAAGATATAAACTGACTCAGTTATTGTACTGAGAAACTGATGTCTGATCAAGTGGTCCATAAGTATATTAGTCTACCAATGAGCCTTCTTTAGTTGGCTACATCAGTGGGATGAGAGTCATAATGGTTATAAATTTGTGAGCTCTTGTAAATGGAGTGGGAGCAAGCTTAGTAGCTAGGAGGCCTGCATCATGAAGCAATTTAAAGGCATATTTTTGTTGGTAAATGGATATTCCTTTAGGTGATTGAAGAACTTCAATGCCAAGAAAGAATTGCAGATCACCAAGGTCTTTAATATTGGATCTATAGTCAAGCTTGAATTTCAAATTATGTATCTTATCGAGATCATCACCTAAAATAATAAAGCCATCTACATATATCAGAAGGATGGTGAAGAGTGAATGATCTTCTTGAGATTTCTTGTAGTGTAAGGAAAGAAATAAAGATGCTAGTTTGGCATACCATTGTTGGATAGCTTGTTTAAATCCATAAATGGATTTTTGTAATTTGCAAACTTGGTTAGGTATCCGGGAAGTAAGCCAGGAGGAAGGTTCGTGTAAATATCCTCATCAAGATCACAATGGAGGAGTGCTTTGTTAACATCAAGTATGATCAGGTGCCAACTCTTAGTTGCAACAGTTGTCAATAAAAATCTCATAGTTGTTGTAACACCCGAGGTTGACGAGGTTGAGGAGTGGTTGACAGTGCATAAGACATGACAATGAGCGGCTTTTGGCAGCTTCTAGACAAAAATAGAATTCACATCGGAGTGAGAGGGGATCCTGAGGGTGTGCTGGTATGGAAGTGCATGGTTGAACGGAGGCTTATAAGAATTGATTGGTACTATCTATACCAACAAAATGCATCTTCTTTTCGGTAGCCTAACAAATAAGAACTTCATAGCTAAGTGTGCTTGACTTAAAATAGTATTTGGATGGGTGACCTTCTAGGAAGTTTCTTGAAAAATGTGTGAGTAAGAATAAAACATGTTGAAAAAACCTGATTTTTTTTATAGGCTTCACACAACTCTACCAAAGAAATTCCGGAGAGAATAACTTCCTTCTTTTCCTGTTGGATTTGTCAAAACCATCCACAACACATACAACTTGCAGAATCCTGAAGTTTTAAGGAATCTTCCAAGAAAATGTTAATAATAAACTACCTCCTCGCAGATCTAACATATCACAAATGAAAAATTAGTTCCATGTAAAATGGATGAAAAAAAGAGGTAGAAGATTAAAGATTTTGTTTGCAAGAACACTAAAAAACAAGATATAAAACAATTTTGAAAGTTTGAGAGCAAAAGTGCATTGTGAATCTTAGATCAATAGTGGACGTATGTTATGATACATTATTGAAGGTTGAGAGAATATTTTTTTATAGAAGTTGGATATCTAACACAAAAATGAGTAAAAAAATGTTGTTTGATTTCAGACATAAGCAAAAAGTATGATTTTAGTCAAATGACAAAGTGGTTCGAATAAATATCTAACATATATGAGAAACACATATGTGTGATTCGACTTACAAGATGTGTGACTCGAGTCACATGGTTTTATTCATGAAACATGTGATTTGAATCTAATGAGTCAATGGCAAACCATAGAAATATAGTATTGCATGATTCGAATAAAGTGTAAGTTGTGATTCAAATAAAGTACAAGTTGTTATTTGAGTCATGATAGCTCAAACATTTTCTAAATGTCTCTTTTTCATTTGATTCGAGTCATGGAATGTGTTTTTCGAATCAGACTTCTAGAATCTCAATATTTTGTAAATTTAAAGAGGTTTTGAGATTCTACCAATGTCATGACTTGAATCAATTTCATCTTTAGTTCTTGATAAAAAAACTCGACAAAATAACTTGAAACATATTGCTTACATTATAATCAAACAATTTGATTTATGCAATGCAAAACCATGGATAAAAAATTTAATCCTAAGATGTTCAATTAGTGAGGAGACTCAATGAAATATAAACTAGACTAAAAGCTTGAAAGACAAGAAATCAAAACATAACCTAAGAGGGAGAGACAATGCCATTTAAGCTAATACCCGCCCCACACCCACCTCATTCTCATCCCAACCGATTAAATTTACTACCTATGAACAAGAAAGGTTCTTGCGGAACAATTAACAAAGAAAAGAAGAAAATAGAGAAAGAAAAGAAATTAGGGTTCTAAGAGAATTTGGAGAAGAATGTTGTTACCCACAAACTATAGGATTTTTCTTTATTGATTCACTCTCCAACCTGCAAAACTGTGAATTACAATGTCTTGTGATGATTTGATTACAAGAGGGATACTCCCTATTTATATAGTTAGGTTTGCTTGCACCTCAAACCAAAAGCCCAAAACTATAAAAGGCCAAAATATCTATTTTGGAACTAAATCAAATCTAGATTTAAAACTAAATGGAATCTAATCTAAATCAAATATGACATAATGAATTACACTTTCAACACACCACCTAATTCATTGTGTCTAAGATATCTACATTCATCATAACTCTTAGTCTTTTGAATACTTCGACCTGCACTCCCTTCGTCATGATATCTGTAATCTAATTCTCAGTTTTGCAGTGTTCCAAGTTTATCTTCCCATCTGCTACCTGCTCTCGAAGATAATGGAACATGATTTCGATGTGCTTGCTTCGACCATGAGCTATCAGATCCTTTATCAGATTGATAGCTGACATGTTGTCAATCTTTATGGTGATTGATCCATGATTCTTCGATGTAATCTCTTCGACCAAGTTTACCATCCATGTTGCTTGACATGCACAAAGAGAAATATATATGTACTCTGCTTCATATGATGACAATTCCATTAATGGTTCCTTTATCGAACTCCAAGAAACTGGTGTACCACCTAACATAAACACATATCCAACTGTGGATTTCGATCCTCAGCATCACTATACCAACGTGAATCAGTGTATCCCACTATCTTACATTCTTTTCCTTCTTCAGCTGCAGGAGACAAAATTCCATAGTCGAGAGTTCCTTTTAGATAACTTAGTATCCTCTTCGCCACTGCTGGGTGTGATACATTTGGCTTCTATATGAATCTACTCACCATACCAACATTGTATGTTAAGTCAATCTGTAACACGGTGGGAGAACTGACTTTTTATTTATGTTGCGGATAGCAAGATTCGCCACCGACTTTTATTTTATCCAATAGGAAAGGGCATAAAAGAACAGGAAATACCTTTTAAATTTTTTGAGTTCGGGGGGTAGATTATACAAAGGGAAGGTGTTAGCACCCTTGTATCCATGGGCTCGTAGTTACTTAGCTCACTTATTTGTTTGAAAAATGTGTAGTGTGTGTTTAGAAAAGATTTTCAGAAGTTATTTGTAATGATCCTCGTATGGATGTATACAAAGTCTTAAGTATGAGAATATTTTGAAAGTGGGGTGTGAATAAGAGTTTTTGAAAGAGTGAACAAGTAATTAAGCGCTACCTACCCTAAGTTGGTCTTTCATGTTTTTCTATTTCCTTTCAAGGGTAAGACTGTCTTTACTATTAAGGAGTAAGTAATCATTAACTTGGATGTATTAAGGGACGGGCGTAGGGTCATCGTATGGTCAATGAAGGCAACATGTAGAGGTGTGTTTAGCACTTCGTTGGGACTATCATCATTTATTCGTAGGGATAAGATCATTATTCCGTAGGCAACCTCGAAGGGAATTATGATCTTTTGAATCTGTAGGGACTTGATGATTTATCTGTGAAGGGACTTTTCTTAAGACATCCCACTTTCGAGGGACTTGACCATGTTTAAGGCAACCAAGAGGGGATACCCTAGGAGGTGCAGATGGAGATCGTATAACGATCGACTTACGTGTGTGAGTGATTGTTTTGAGATATTTATATTGAATATTAATTTTCTAGTCCAATTTAATCAATTATTTCTTTTCACACCCTAGGTTTACTAACCATGTAATTAATTATAGAAATTTAAAAGCGGAAATAAAGATCCTACGTTATTACATTGGGGGAGGGGGATACATTTTTTAGAGGGATTACAAGAAATAAAAGACGGAAAATAAACCTAAGCTATTACAGGATAGAAGCAGTTACAAAATCAAGCGAACAAGAAATTACATAAGAATAAATCTATACAATTTTCTAAATAAATAAAATAAATTAATTGAATTAAGAAAAGAAATTATGTTTTTTATGACAAATTAGGGTTTAAAGAAAATCAGGATTGGATTAGGGTTTTTAAAATTAGGGCTGATTAAAAAATCAGGGTTTGTTAAATTAACCTAAACCTAATTGTATCAATTTACAAATTTAATTAAAAAAACTTAATAAATTAAATATTATAAAAATATTATATGGAAAAAAAATATTAAGAATAATTTATGAATCTGTTTTTTTTAAAAAAAAGTTAATGGAGGATAGTTTTTTAATTTAATTATAATTAAGGGTTAATTATTTAATTAATCATAAAACAAATTAATTAAAAAAGAGGGAGAAAAACCAGATTTTATGAGAAAAAGGTTGGAGAAGGGTGTTGAACCCACGTCCTTGAACTCCCAGTCAACAACCTTTATCCACTGGGCCAACGTGCCTCTTGTGTTATAGCATGACTTCAACATATTATTTAATATACCTGAAAAATAAATAAGTTAAAAAAAATAGGGGGAGCCTGGGATTCGAACCCAGACCCTTTGCTTCACACGCGCGTGCTTTGCCACTAGATCACCTACACAATTTGTGAAAGTAAATGCAAACAATTAATAACATAATAAATCGTTTTTTTTGAATTTTAAAAAATCGCACGCAGGGGTCGTCTCCTTCCTCCGTCTGTTGGATTAGGCTATAGTGACGCTTTTTCGTCGCTAAAAGTTGTAGTGACGGTTTTGGTCTGTCGCTACATGTCATGCATATAGAAAATGCCACAATTTGCAAAATAAATTTGTTCCAGTTATGTAAATCAATCAATGGACGTTTCCTAGGTCCGAATCATTCATCAATTTCATATGAAATTGGGTTTATGTTGAAATCCCAATTTTGAGCTTCAAAACCCTAACCATGGCACCTCGTGAATCTTGCAATGAAACTCAAATCCAATTGCCCAGAAATCATCTATACAATCAAACAAGCAATGTTAGATGATCAAAATCAATAGAAAACACATGAATTAATGGAATCAAAAAAGTAAAAAGAAGCCATGAATGTGCATTCGGATTATTCGATTCATGAGGGTTTTGATGAATGTGATGATCCAAACATGTTCCAAACACCTCAATAAAGTTATCCCAACCTTCAATTGTCTTGGAAAGTGGCTGAATATGTGAAACCGAAATTGGATTTTTTTTGTGAAATTTCAAAGTTTGAACAATGCCTCCTCTCCTGAATTTTTCATGTCTTCACATTGCCTTGTTGTTGTGAACTTATAATAGAGTGTATTAGGTTAGATTTTGGAGTTTGAATGTATGGATTTGAATTACTTGAGTGTGAAGAAACATCCTTACTAATTTTGTCAAAAAATCAAATATTCTCATACTACTTTGGTCTTGCATGATTTTGAATGATTTCCAATCACCTTAAATGCCAAATCTTTGATCCAAAAATAAGTTATGAGATCAAATATTTGATTTTCATATATTATTTCTATTAAAATTGAATTTTAATAATTAAAATCCAAAATAATATAAAATAAATGATAAAAATCAGAATAATTTATCATTGGGTGGTGCATGACCTCATCTTCAAGTTTGGGTTGCAATATTATGGGCTCATTTGACAAAATCTTGATTTTAGACCCTTTTTGCTTCATATACCCCTTGAAAATTTCCCAACTTTGACAATGCATAAATTCCTCAATTTTAATGTCATGGAGGTGTTCTAGGACTTTTTAGAAAGTTTAGAGTGTCCTATAATAAACCCTTTGGTCCCATGTCCATATCATTTACCATTTTCAAATTATGAGCTTTGGAAAAAGTTGACTTTTTGTTGACTTTCAAAAAGACATAATGTTTTGGCTCATACCTTCCAAATGATGCATTTTTAGGCTTGGCTTGTGAGACACAAAGTTGTAGAGAATTGAATTTCCTTTAAAATGAGCTTTGGATGGAAACTTTTTAATTAAGTATGTGAAAGTTATTGCTGGTCAAAGTTCAGTTGACTTTTACTATGAAAACCCTAATTTAGAAACTTTTGTTTCTTGATAATCCTGAGGTGTCCTTAATGAATCATGATCAATCCTTGATCAAATGATGAATTTCAC
This sequence comes from Lathyrus aphaca, assembly GCA_963966055.1. Lineage (NCBI taxonomy): Eukaryota > Viridiplantae > Streptophyta > Magnoliopsida > Fabales > Fabaceae > Lathyrus > Lathyrus aphaca. The sequence continues at coordinate 165,153,830 of OZ014521.1, read as the reverse complement.
CTCATAACCTTGATGTTTACCAAAAATCTTGAAGTTTGACTTTGAGTTGACCACAGTTGACTTCAGTTGACTTTTTTGACCAAGTTAACTGATTTTTAAGTATCTGAGCATCTGACTGACCAAACTTGTTGGGAAAGCTTCGAAACTTGACATGAAGATTATTTAAGGTATATGGAATGTTATGAAGTCCACTTGAGGCCTTGTAAGTCCACTTAGCTTGGGTAAACTCAAAACCCTAGTTCTAAAATCCATTGTTCAGAAGGAGGCTTTGTCTGGTGAAACCTTCAATCCTTTTGACCAATTGAGAATCTTGTGACTATTAAGAGACCTCTTGAGATACCTGATCTTGAATGTGGGAGGGAAAATTTTGGGGTACAACAACTGCCCCTGTTCAATTTTCTGAAACCCGAGGAGTTAGATTGGCATGTACGCCATTCGTGACTTGAAGGTTGAAGGGGATTGTACACTAAAGCCCAAAAATTTGCACTCGCCGGTGCACAAAATAATGTTGTTGGTTGGTTGTATTGCTTGAACGGGCTTAAAGATGCCATTCAGAAAAATGTTCTTCAGATATACTTCTTGGAGGATAAAGCAGTCCAAAACGTAGATTGATGTAATCTTGGGGGATGTAGCAACCTAAGAGGTTATTTGGTGTGGTCCTGAAGGATAGAGCAGTCCGAGATGTTGTTATTTGGTGTGGTCCTGGAGGATAGAGCATTCCACGATGTTGTTATTTGGTGTGGTCCTGGAGGATAGAGCAGTCCAAGATGTTATCTTGGGGGTTTATAGCAGCCCGAGATATTGTTTGAGATAGCCCTTGGGGGGATTTAGCAGCCCTAGATGGATATAGATGAAATCTCAAGAGATGTAACAACCTAAGATATTGGTTTTCGTGGCCCTGGGGGATATAGCAGTCCAAGACGTTGATGGATGTAATCTTGAGGGATGTAGCAGCCCAAGATATTGGTATATGTATTCCTGGAGGATAAAGCAGTCCAAGATATTGTTATATGTACTCCTGGAGGATAGAGCAGTCCAAGATATTCTTTTAGGTAACCCTTGGGGGGTATAGAAGCCCAAGAATAAGTTGTTGATGATGTTTGTCTGCTGGGGAATTAACCTGAAAAACAAGGTTAGTTCTATGCAAATGTCATAATGTATATAACACTTTGCAAGATGATATTCTGATGAGAATGTTGTATGCGTATGATATGATGTAAATGATGTATGTATGAATTATGTAGTTGAAACACATGAGTAGCTTCGTATAACAACTGTTGGTTGGGGAAAATAAATCCTGATTTGTTGCTGAGGAATATGAAGACTTCGTTCCCGTCTTGTTTTGGAATATCGTACTTAAAACCTTCCGTTTTCGTTCGTCGTACTTCTTATTGAAGGATTAAACTCCTGAATACCCTGACTGAGGATAAAAGAGATGGAAATTCCCCTGCGAGACTTATCCGTCTAAGTTTCAATTCTTCGGAGGATATCAGACTTGAAAGAAAACTACTTGAAGACCTAATAGAGTTGGAAGTACAAGATACTACTTGAAGTGTTCTGTAAAATATCGGTGAAGATTTGTTGGATCCCTACCTCCAATCGTCCTTAGTAAATTCTATTATTGTATTTTACACATTTCTGGTAAACATCAATCATATTCAAAAGCATATATACATTCAGACATAATCAACAGACGTTTTCGCCTAAGTGAAAAGGAAAAAGTAAACCTGAATTTGGAAATAGAGTTGTATCCATTTTGAAAGTGTATACTCATTCAAAATAACCAATTGGATTTAGAACTTCTGAGATTCTTGACTTCCCCGAGTAATTTCCTAGAAATTCTCATGACTGAATCTGAAGTCATGATACTGAGACCATTTGATACTATTGGCACATACAATTTATTTCCACAATGGCTTCCCAAGAGGAATGTGTTTTCAGACTGCGTTGGATCGTGTACGTCTCGGTCAATGGTTAAGGAGCTTGCAACTGAATTTGATCTAATTAGGTTTGAAAAGAGAGCATTGACCCTAACTGAGGATGACTTGTTCCAAAATGGCAGTATTTGAAAAATCTACCTCAAGAGAAACAAATAAAATGCCCCACAATAATATGCCCATGGCATCGTGAACTCGGTAATGTTACCTTTGGTAATTCATATAGGTAAGGAGACCTGCCCCTGGCTACTTGAGCATAGTTGAATCTTGACCTGATTGCCCCAAATGAATTGGACAGTAACATGGCATGCCCCCTTGATTGGAAGATAGTGACTATGCCCCCTTGTATACATCGACTTTGATCCAGGAAGCAACTTTGTCTGTTGGGAGGATTTTGGTTTATTGAATATTCATCATGTAAGCTTTTATGCTATCAAACACTTAGTTATATGCAAACAATGATATTCAAAATGCAACGTTGCTGTCTGTCTTGAAATTTTGAAAAAGATTTATTTTAGAAAAACAATGTTTATAAAACTGTGATATTAACTCAAGATTTATAATAAACCCTAAAGGAGTCAGGATACCTTTTTGTAGCAGTGTGCTTTCGAACTAACCATGCTTCAGTTAGGACTTTTAAAGGGTTGTAACGTGGCCTGGTTCAAGGTTTAAGAAACAAAGGATAAAGGCTCAAATTTTATTTGTACCTGTAACCCGGTGAACTGACTTTAAACAATGTTGCGGATAGCAAGAGTCGCCACCGACTTTTATTTTATCCATAAGGAAAGGTTATAAAAGAACAGGAAAGACCTTAGAGAATTATTTGGGTCCGGGGGGTAGGTTATGAAAAGGGAAGGTGTTAGCACCCTTTTCATCCATGGTTATCCATGGGCTCTTAGGTACTTAAGCTCACTTTTGAATTGTTTTGAAAGTGTAGTGTGTGAATAAGAAAATTTCAGAATAGTTAATAAATAATCCATGTAAGGATGTGTTAAAAACATGTTTGAAAATTTTGTTTGAAAATTGTTTAAGTGTGGAGAAAATTTTGAAATGAGCTTAAGTACTTAAAAGTAACTTACCCTAATGTTTAAAGGTCTTTCTTGCTTTTTATTCTTTCCTTAGTAAGACTATCCCTACTATAATAGAGTAGGTAGTCCTTACTTTGGATGTTAACGGGACATGTGAGGGACAATTTGATCTTTAAGGCAATGGTGGGGTGTAATAAGCACTTATAAGGGACTATCATCATTTTTTTCGAAGGGACTCGATTCGTATAGGCAACATAAGGGACTTTGATGATTTTTACTCGAGGGACTTGCTCTTATACACCCCACTTAACCATTATTTGTAGGCAACTGGAGGGATATCCTTAGAAAGTGAGACGGCGATTTAAAATCGACTTACGTGTGTGAAGTGTTTAAATTAATTATCTTTATTAGAAATTTTCTAAATTGATTTTAAATATCATACATGTTATCACTCCCTAATTACTAACCATTGCAATAATAAATAAAATAATTACAAAAGATTACAACCGGGAAACAATTACAAAATAATAATAATGAATAAAAATAGAAAATTAGACAATAAAATGTAAATAATAAAGGGGTTAGTGATGATAAAAATTAATAATAGAAAATTAAAGCAAAATAATGTGGTTAGTAAAATAATAATAAGAATAATTAGAAATAATAAACAGAGATTAGAAATATAAAAAAGGAATGATAAATAAAAATTATAATAGACAAAAATTAGTAACAATATAATTAGTAATAATAAAAACCAAGAATAATATAAGAAAGAATTAACATACATAACCAAATATTTTTCAATTCACATATTAAATATTAAATTATTTTTAAATAGAGTATAATTACAAAATTCTAATATATATTTACAATTTATATGTATATTATAAGAAAAAGATGGATAGCATATTAAAATTTAATTTCTATTAGTCATTATATTTACAAATTATTTTTAATCATATAATTATCCTAAATTAAATTATTTCTAAATATTAAAAGAAAATTAATTCAACTTATGATTATATTTACAAAAATTAACTATATTAAAAATTATATTAGAAAATAAATCATTAAGAAAAAAATAGAATTAGGTTTTGAAATATAAATTAGAGTTTATAAAAAAAATAGGATTTAATTATGTACAAAAATTTTCTAATTTATACATACATATTATAATTTATTTACATGATTATAAAAATATTTTCAAAAGAAAAGAAATTAGAATTTGAATATTTTATTAATTATATTTGCATGCATATATTAAGTTTAATCTAAGATTGTATAAAACAAATAAAATAAGAAGAAAGCATAAAAACTTACCTGACTGGGATTTGAACCCAGGTCAGTCCATTTGCAGCCAACAAGAATAACCACCAGGCCACTGACGCGCAGGCAGTAAGTGAGGAGAACGAATCTGTTTTGTTGCTTGATCTTGAAAATTCCATAGAAAATAAAAAAGAACAAAAGGGCCTGGGGAGGATTTGATCCCAGGACCCTCATATTCACAAACGCGCATCTCACCACCCGGCTGGAAGAGCCCAACTGGTGATGAATTGATAACAATGTATTATATATTATACATGCTTTTATCCTGCAAAATAACCAAAAAACAATGGCCCAAGCTGGATTCGATCACAGGTCATACAGCTAACATGCACACGCTTCTTTCCGCTAGGCCACAAACACACATGTGATAATGAAACAACAACAATAAAAAAAAAAATATATTCACAAGTATTTGAATTTCCAGCGCGCGGGAAGCAGTCATCCCCTACCTCCAGCACTGCAAATTTTGTTACGAAAATAACTGGGATTTTTCCTGCGAAATTGAAACCCTAACCAAAACCTGCGAAACTCAAAGGGCAACAAAACCATACAATTTTTTAAAATTGAAAGTACAAACATGTTCCAGAGATCAATTAGAATCCAGCCATGGTTTTAGAAATTATTTACGTTCATTAAATCAGTAAACCCTAATTGGAGGTCATGAACCCTAATATGGCATCTCACGAATTAGGTACTGTTTCTTGACTTTTCCTGCCCAGAATCAATCCACACAACATCACAAACAACATTAAACAGTCAAAATTCATTTAAATGCAGTAAATTATGGTAATCGAAAAAAGAAAAATCATGAACAAGAATGGCTCGGGTTTGGCAATATGGGGCATATTGGATGCATGTGATGGATGATTTTGCTTCATGGATGGTCAATGAACATGTCTATGTTCTTCATTTACCTTCTAAAGCTCTCAAATTCAAAAACCGATTCTCACTTTTTTGTTGATTTTTTGAATGTTGAACTTACCTATGAGCTGCTGCAATCCGTCCATGATCATTAGGGTTGTGATTAGTATATATAAGTGATTGATTTAGGTCAGAAATATCACTTGGTTGTGTGAAGATTTGATCCAAAAAAGATTCACAAAGATCATTGTGTAATTTTCAAATATTTGACCATAATGCCTTGCTATTTTGGGAGGAACCTCATGATTTCTTTCTTCTTTGATTCCAATCTGAAATTATGAATTTTTAAGAACAAAATCTTCACCCAAAAATAACTTTTCATATTTTTTATTTATTTAAAATGATTTTTAGGAGTTAAATCAATAATAAATAAATAAAAAATAATAAAAATGATGAATTTTATTCCATTGGGTCGTGCATAGTGTTTGGAGATGGATTGGGTCATGAATTAGGCAGCCCATTTGAAAAGAAATACTTTTAAGCCTCCATTTTCAACATAAACCCTCCTAAAATTGTCCAACTTTGCAAAGGCACATCTCCCTCAATTTTAAAGGTATGAGGGTGTTCTTGGACTTTTTGGAAAGCTTGAAGAGTCCTCTAAACAACCCCATTGGTTTCAGGTCCATATCATTTACCAATCTCAAGTTATGCCCTTTTGAAGTTGTTGACTTTTGAAATGACCTATAATGTCTTAGATCATATCTTTCAAATGAAGCATTTTTGGGCTTAACCTTCAACATCAAAGTTGTAGAGGATTCAATTTCCTTCAAAATGAGCTTTGGATGGAAACTTGGTGATGAAGTATGTGAAAGTTATGCCTGGTCAAAGTTCAGTTGACTTTTACTGAGGAAATCCTAATTTAGAAACTCCTGATTATTGATGATCTGGAATCTCCCTGATGAATCATGATCAACCCTTGATCAAATGATGAATTTTACTTCATATACTTGATGTTGGCAAAAAATCATGAAGTTTGACTTTGGTTTGACCACAGTTGACCTCAGTTTGACTTTTTAACTGCACTGACTGATTTTGACTTATCTGATCATCTGACTGAGCAAACTTTTGAGAAAAGTCTTGAAACTTGTCATGGGGGTTCTTACACACATATAAGATGTTATGAAGCTCACTTGAAGTATTAGAAGTCCATTTAGCCTGATTAAAGTCAAAACCCTAGTTTTGGATGCACTGCTTAGGAGGTGCATTGTCTGAGGGAATTGTCAACTTCTTTGACCAATTGTGAACTTTGTGAATCTTGTGAATCTTCATAAGATGTCTTGTGATACTCATGGGAAGTATTGTGAAGCTTGTGAACCTTGTGAACCTCATGAAATGGCTTTGTAGACCTCATGACCCTCAGGAAAGCTTTGTAAACATTGTGAAACTTGTGAACCTTGTGAACCTTCAAGAAGTAACTTGTGAACTTCATGAACTTCATGAAAGGTCTTGTAAATGTTGAGAAGCTTGTGAACCTTGTGAACCTTCATAAAGTAGCTTGTGGACTTTATGAACTTCATGAAAGGTTATGCAAGTGTTGGGGAACTTGTGAACCTTGTGAACCTTCTTAGAACACAAAGTCCTGTGTTGTGAGGGCAAATTTTGGGGTGCAACAGCTGCCCCTGTTCAATTTTCTGAAACCTGAGGGGTTAGATTGGTATATTTGCCAGTCGTAACCTGGAAGGTTGAAGGGGATTGAACACAAAAGCCCAAAAATTTGCACTCACCAGTGCATAGAGTGATATTGATGGTTGGTTGAACATGATTGAGTGGGCTTAAAAATGCCACTAGGGGAAAGTTCTTTAGTAGTATAATGAAAGCTGTCAGGAGTCTGGAGTAATACTGATGTAACAGCATGTCTTCATGAGGATAAAGCAATGGAAAGCTCTAAAGCAGTCTTGAAGTAATGATTTCAGGAGGATGGAGACATCAATAATGACAACTCCAATGCAGTCTTGAAATAATAGTGTGATATGTCTTCAGGAGGATAGAGCAATCAATAATGATAACTCTAATGCAGTCTTGAAGTAATGATTTCAGGAGGATGGAGACATCAATAATGACAACTCCAATGCAGTCTTGAAATAATAATGTGATATGTCTTCAGGAGGATAGAGCAATCAATAATGATAACTCTAATGCAGTCTTGAAGTACTGATGTGATATGTCTTCAGGAGGATAGAGCAATCAATAATGATAACTCTAATGCAGTCTTGAAGTACTGATTTCAGGAGGATGGAGACATCAATAATGACAACTCCAATGCAGTCTTGAAATAATAATGTGATATGTCTTCAGGAGGATAGAGCAATCAATAATGATAACTCTAATGCAGTCTTGAAGTAATGATTTCAGGAGGATGGAGACATCAATAATGACAACTCCAATGCAGTCTTGAAATAATAATGTGATATGTCTTCAGGAGGATAGAGCAATCAATAATGATAACTCTAATGCAGTCTTGAAGTACTGATGTGATATGTCTTCAGGAGGATAGAGCAATCAATAATGATAACTCTAATGCAGTCTTGAAGTACTGATTTCAGGAGGATGGAGACATCAATAATGACAACTCCAATGCAGTCTTGAAATAATAATGTGATATGTCTTCAGGAGGATAGAGCAATCAATAATGATAACTCTAATGCAGTCTTGAAGTAATGATTTCAGGAGGATGGAGACATCAATAATGACAACTCCAATGCAGTCTTGAAATAATAGTGTGATATGTCTTCAGGAGGATAGAGCAATCAATAATGATAACTCTAATGCAGTCTTGAAGTAATGATTTCAGGAGGATGGAGACATCAATAATGACAACTCCAATGCAGTCTTGAAATAATAATGTGATATGTCTTCAGGAGGATAGAGCAATCAATAATGATAACTCTAATGCAGTCTTGAAGTACTGATGTGATATGTCTTCAGGAGGATAGAGCAATCAATAATGATAACTCTAATGCAGTCTTGAAGTACTGATTTCAGGAGGATGGAGACATCAATAATGACAACTCCAATGCAGTCTTGAAATAATAATGTGATATGTCTTCAGGAGGATAGAGCAATCAATAATGATAACTCTAATGCAGTCTTGAAGTAATGATTTCAGGAGGATGGAGACATCAATAATGACAACTCCAATGCAGTCTTGAAATAATAGTGTGATATGTCTTCAGGAGGATAGAGCAATCAATAATGATAACTCTAATGCAGTCTTGAAGTAATGATTTCAGGAGGATGGAGCCATCAATAATGACAACTCCAATGCAGTCTTGAAATAATAATGTGATATGTCTTCAGGAGGATAGAGCAATCAATAATGATAACTCTAATGCAGTCTTGAAGTACTGATTTCAGGAGGATGGAGCCATCAATAATGACAACTCCAATGCAGTCTTGAAATAATAATGTGATATGTCTTCAGGAGGATAGAGCAATCAATAATGATAACTCTAATGCAGTCTTGAAGTAATGATTTCAGGAGGATGGAGACATCAATAATGACAACTCCAATGCAGTCTTGAAATAATAGTGTGATATGTCTTCAGGAGGATAGAGCAATCAATAATGATAACTCTAATGCAGTCTTGAAGTAATGATTTCAGGAGGATGGAGACATCAATAATGACAACTCCAATGCAGTCTTGAAATAATAATGTGATATGTCTTCAGGAGGATAGAGCAATCAATAATGATAACTCTAATGCAGTCTTGAAGTACTGATGTGATATGTCTTCAGGAGGATAGAGCAATCAATAATGATAACTCTAATGCAGTCTTGAAGTACTGATTTCAGGAGGATGGAGACATCAATAATGACAACTCCAATGCAGTCTTGAAATAATAATGTGATATGTCTTCAGGAGGATAGAGCAATCAATAATGATAACTCTAATGCAGTCTTGAAGTAATGATTTCAGGAGGATGGAGACATCAATAATGACAACTCCAATGCAGTCTTGAAATAATAGTGTGATATGTCTTCAGGAGGATAGAGCAATCAATAATGATAACTCTAATGCAGTCTTGAAGTAATGATTTCAGGAGGATGGAGCCATCAATAATGACAACTCCAATGCAGTCTTGAAATAATAATGTGATATGTCTTCAGGAGGATAGAGCAATCAATAATGATAACTCTAATGCAGTCTTGAAGTACTGATTTCAGGAGGATGGAGCCATCAATAATGACAACTCCAATGCAGTCTTGAAATAATAATGTGATATGTCTTCAGGAGGATAGAGCAATCAATAATGATAACTCTAATGCAGTCTTGAAGTACTGATTTCAGGAGGATGGAGACATCAATAATGACAACTCCAATGCAGTCTTGAAATAATAATGTGATATGTCTTCAGGAGGATAGAGCAATCAATAATGATAACTCTAATGCAGTCTTGAAGTACTGATTTCAGGAGGATGGAGACATCAATAATGACAACTCCAATGCAGTCTTGAAATAATGATGAGCTCATCAGGATACTATATTTGAAAAGAAAGTATTGCCCCTTGGTTGAGGATGAATTGTCCCATAATGGAAGTATCTGTAATGAGTCATCTCAAAAGAAACAAGTAGAATGCCCCATAAGCATATGCCCCTGGCAATTAAGCACTATTGGATCTGGAACTGATTGCCCTGAATGATCTGAACAGTAACTTAGAATGCCCCCTTGATTAGGAAACAACGACCATGCCCCTGGCATTATGAATTCTGTAATGTTACCCTTGGCACTTCAAAGATATGAGAATAACTGCCCCTGGTCATTAAGTACTGTTGGATCTGGAACTGATTGCCCTGAATGATCTGAACAGTAACTTAGAATGCCCCCTTGATTAGGAAACAACGACCATGCCCCTGGCATTATGAATTCTGTAATGTTACCCTTGGCACTTCAAAGATATGAGAATAACTGCCCCTGGTCATTAAGTACTGTTGGATCTGGAACTGATTGCCCTGAATGATCTGAACAGTAACTTGGAATGCCCATGAATTGGGAAACAGTGGCTATGCCCCTTTATATACATGGACTTTGATCCAGGAAGCAACTTTGCTTATCGGAAGGACCTTAGTTCATTTGAACATTCATCCTGTAAGCTTCTCCATTTGTCAAACATTCAGGTATATGCAAACAATATATATTCAAAAAATGCAATGCTTATATCTGTCTTGAAAATAAATTTTTTTTTTTTTTTTTTTTTTTTTTTTTTTTGAAAAACTGTGATATTAACTCAAATTTTATGACAAGCCCTAAAGGAGTCAGGATACCTTTTGTAGCAGTACGCTTTCGAACTAACCATGCTTCAGTTAGGACTTTTAAAGGGTTATAACGTGGCCTGGTTCACGGTTTAAGAAACAAAGGATAAAGGCTCAACTTTTATTTGTACCCAACCCAATCTCCATGATGTTCTTCAGTCCTATACTCAGTTAACTTATGCACTTCACATAAGTGTGGTATTGTAACATTGATATCTTGTGATGGTTTGGCAACCAAAAGTTTATTTGAACCTTCAGTCATCTTTCTTTGTTGAGGATTCATAGTGACCTCTTTTTCTTTTTCTTTTGACTTTATTATCCCTTCTTTTTGCCTGAACTGCTTATTTCAAGGTTACAGTCAGCGGGATGTCTTGATGTTTTACTAAGCCTCCTTCATAGGTTTTGACTTAGTGAGCTTTTCTTTTGCTAGATATTGACTATCAGGTTTCATGATTACAGAGAACCATCATTAGTTGTGTACAACACATACATTTGGCATATTTTGAGTTAACTGAGTAACTACCCTGCCCCAGGTTATGAATAAGGGTTTTAATTTGTGCGAGAATAAAAACTCCTACTTCATAGGCTCAAAAGGGTTGACTAGGGATTAACTTCCTTATATCTCCACTGTTTAGGAATTGAAACAATGCCTGTACATCGTCAGCCTAGTCTGTTCAAAAGCATACTGCATAAGATTATGGTATTATTTTCGTCATCCTCCCTCTACAGGCTTATAGCTTTATCAGGAGTTAAATATCACAGGATAGAAGTAAGAAGTATAATTCAAAATATAGTGGAACGAATGGATTAATTCAAGACAAACATATGCAGTGCATTAATGAAAACAAAAGTTTAACATAATAGCAAGTGTTCAAACAAATAAAAGAAATTACAAATGAAAATTCAAATGTTGTCCCATCCGGTTGGCTGAATGTCCTCAATTGCAATCTGTGAACTTTGAGGAGCAGTATACTTCACCATGAAATCAAATTTACCACTTGGATGCCCCAAGGTGCCCCATATCTCAACAGGAACAGGTAGGCTTTCTTTCTTGCAACCTTGGGCAACTTGTCTTGCAGCTTCGGTGTTTGATGGACGATAGTAGAGCTCAACTTGACCTTCTGGAGTAACCTCTAGGATTCCTTCATCAATCAGGTCTTGAATCTTTTCCTTCAATGCCCAACAGTTATTTGTATCATGTCCAGGACTGTTGGAGTGATACTCACACCTTGCCCTGGGATTATAGCGGGGAGAGGAAGTTTTAGGGTTTTTAGGAGACTTTTCCAAGGAAACCAGCTTCATCTCCAACAGGCATTGCAAAACTTGTGACATTGGAGTGCTGAACTTGATAAACCGCCTTCTACCTTTCTGGTGTTGAAGCGGATTAACCTTATCAGGTCTTTCTTCTTCAATTGAAGAATAGTCAATGGCAACCTGTCTCTTACCCTCTTTTATCCTCATCCTCCTTTCAACCAAATCAGCTTGTTTTAACGGAGGTTGACTGACAATTAGATCCCTAACTCTATCACCTTGAAGTTTGTGGACAAAGGTTCTTAGCTCTTTTTGCCCCTGAGCTAAACTTTGGATAAGAGCCACCTGGCCATTCATCTGGATCCTCATTTCTGTTATTTCAGCTTGCAATTGTTCCAACTGACCATCCTTGTTGTCCTCAGGACTCTTCTTCTTAGCCAGCAGTGTCTTCAATTCATCCTGCCCCTTGGTTAGGTTCAGGATCAGCTCTCGGAACTGTGCATTCTGTGCCTGAAGATCCTTAACTGATTGTTCAAGAGCCATTGCTGAAATAAACAGCGAGAAGATGAGAAACCTGTGCACAATTATAAACCTGTGATGTGATGAAATGATATGGGAATGCATATGCAATGTTTTCAAGGACCGCAGGATTTAAATTTGCTTAAACAAACAAAAAGTAACTTTTTATTAGTAATAACTTGTTTTGCCTTTTAGGCTTACAAAAAATGAAAGTGAAATAAGTACAAAAGATGGGGTTTTAAGTCTCCCATGGACGTTTCCTTTTTGTGTTGAGGTATGAGTTGAGGTTTCGTTCCTCGTGAAGCTGCTTTGTTAGCTCCAGGACCCTTGCTTGGCTTGCTTTGTAATGAGCCTCGAAAGTATCCCTTTGCTCCTTCAGTTGGATCCATGATCTCTACAAGTCTTCCTTATCAGTAGGCATGTCTGGGTGAAGGATGGTATAAGCAGTGTCTCCTTCAGCAACAGGTTCCATGGTAACCGGTAGGATGGCAGGATATGGCATCATGAGTGTCTGAGCACGAGATCGCACCCATCTGAGATAAGCCTCCATAGGAATAGTGTACTTAGGCTCCAGTGTCTTACTGTCAATCCTGTTTACCTTTCCCCAAGCTCGTATGAATCTCTGACGATAACCCTGAAGGTCGTTGTCGTAATCAAACACAATGCCTTGAATCAACATGTCATGTGGACCATCGCTCCGGGCGTAACCAAACTGTCGTAAAGCTAAAGATGGGTTGTAGGTGATGCCTCCTCTTATGCCAAGAAGTGGCACATTAGGAAACTCCCCACAACGGTCAATGATAGTGACATTCTCCATAGATCTGGAGCACCAATGAACATCTGAGTGAGAAAGTGACATGATCCTCTTGGACCATCTGAACCCTTGTTCATTCTTCATTACTGAGCGAGGAAGGTGAGAAATAAACCACCTAGAAAGCAAAGGTATGCAGCACATCAAAGTTCCTCTTGCCCTTGTAGTACGAGTATGGAGAGAATGTAGGATGTCTCCAAGCAATGTAGGCACTGGATTGTGACTCAGGAAAATGTTGATGGCATGAACATCTATGAACTGATCTGGATTGGGGAACAATACTAAGCCATATATCAGCAAGGCTAAGATCTCCTCAAAAGCATCATAGCTCATGGCCTTCAAGAACATTTGAGCTTTATCCACTAATACTTTAGCAAGAATACCCTTAACTCCGCTTCTCGTTTCTAGCACAATGTCAGACTTCTTCAGATGTAGGGCTGCAGCAATAATTTCTGGTTTAAGTTCCTTCTCCAAACCTGTGAATGGTTTCTGATCAAGAACAGGGATATCCAGAAGTTTAGAGAACTCCTCCATGGTTGGAACTAGCTGATAGTCAGGAAATGTAAAGCAATGGTGCTTAGGGTCAAAGAACTGAAACAGCACACTCATCATGTCTTCACTGAACCCTGAAGTGACTAGATCCAATAGGTGACCATGTCTCTTGTTGAACCGGGAATGATCAGACACTTGAGAAACCAACTCCTTAAGCTTGGGAGGTATCCCCACAAAGTTGATCCTGATGGTGTTTCTACGAGCAGAAGCCATGACCTGCAACAAAGAACAAAGATAAATCCCTTGGTCCTTGAAATGGTTAGGGAAAATGATATGCTCATGATGCATGATGATGTCATGATGTTATGCTCAATCACAAACATGTGGCACACACAAACAAGTCACACAATTGCCCTAGGTTTAAAGGCTTGCATGAGGTTCAAAGGTAAGTACCCTCCCCTGAAGTTAGATGGTTCATCCTGTCCTACAAAAGTAACCAGGTTCTAAGGGATCTCAATATCATTGATCCTTCACAAGGGTGGTTGATCAGAAGGCAACTTACTTGCCAACCAAAACCCTCCAAGTTTAAGATCTCAATGAGTGTAGTATCGAGTGTCAACCAACTTCAGTCTGCACTAAAGCCGGCTACCTCACTACTTTTCTAAAGGCCAAGATGAGTTAACTAGGGTTCTAAAAGTCAGTTAGTGCATTGACAACATATGGCAGCCTCAATATTATCCTCAACTTGACTTAAGGAATATAAGCACCAACCAAGAAGTCGCACTAACTATGGCCACCAGATCAACCGTGTCGATATACGTCGCACAGTTTCCTTGGTCTATTGCCATTTACCTAAGGTACACTAGATCCGGGTTAGGACCTTTCACACATAAGAGCACACCAACAAGTAATATAAAACAAACAAGGCAAACAATTTAAAGTGATCTTATTTCCTAAGGGTACCCCTCTTAAATAGATCCCCAGCAGAGTCGCCAGTTCTGTAACCCGGTGAACTGACTTTAAACAATGTTGCGGATAGCAAGAGTCGCCACCGACTTTTATTTTATCCATAAGGAAAGGTTATAAAAGAACAGGAAAGACCTTAGAGAATTATTTGGGTCCGGGGGGTAGGTTATGAAAAGGGAAGGTGTTAGCACCCTTTTCATCCATGGTTATCCATGGGCTCTTAGGTACTTAAGCTCACTTTTGAATTGTTTTGAAAGTGTAGTGTGTGAATAAGAAAATTTCAGAATAGTTAATAAATAATCCATGTAAGGATGTGTTAAAAACATGTTTGAAAATTTTGTTTGAAAATTGTTTAAGTGTGGAGAAAATTTTGAAATGAGCTTAAGTACTTAAAAGTAACTTACCCTAATGTTTAAAGGTCTTTCTTGCTTTTTATTCTTTCCTTAGTAAGACTATCCCTACTATAATAGAGTAGGTAGTCCTTACTTTGGATGTTAACGGGACATGTGAGGGACAATTTGATCTTTAAGGCAATGGTGGGGTGTAATAAGCACTTATAAGGGACTATCATCATTTTTTTCGAAGGGACTCGATTCGTATAGGCAACATAAGGGACTTTGATGATTTTTACTCGAGGGACTTGCTCTTATACACCCCACTTAACCATTATTTGTAGGCAACTGGAGGGATATCCTTAGAAAGTGAGACGGCGATTTAAAATCGACTTACGTGTGTGAAGTGTTTAAATTAATTATCTTTATTAGAAATTTTCTAAATTGATTTTAAATATCATACATGTTATCACTCCCTAATTACTAACCATTGCAATAATAAATAAAATAATTACAAAAGATTACAACCGGGAAACAATTACAAAATAATAATAATGAATAAAAATAGAAAATTAGACAATAAAATGTAAATAATAAAGGGGTTAGTGATGATAAAAATTAATAATAGAAAATTAAAGCAAAATAATGTGGTTAGTAAAATAATAATAAGAATAATTAGAAATAATAAACAGAGATTAGAAATATAAAAAAGGAATGATAAATAAAAATTATAATAGACAAAAATTAGTAACAATATAATTAGTAATAATAAAAACCAAGAATAATATAAGAAAGAATTAACATACATAACCAAATATTTTTCAATTCACATATTAAATATTAAATTATTTTTAAATAGAGTATAATTACAAAATTCTAATATATATTTACAATTTATATGTATATTATAAGAAAAAGATGGATAGCATATTAAAATTTAATTTCTATTAGTCATTATATTTACAAATTATTTTTAATCATATAATTATCCTAAATTAAATTATTTCTAAATATTAAAAGAAAATTAATTCGACTTATGATTATATTTACAAAAATTAACTATATTAAAAATTATATTAGAAAATAAATCATTAAGAAAAAAATAGAATTAGGTTTTGAAATATAAATTAGAGTTTATAAAAAAAATAGGATTTAATTATGTACAAAAATTTTCTAATTTATACATACATATTATAATTTATTTACATGATTATAAAAATATTTTCAAAAGAAAAGAAATTAGAATTTGAATATTTTATTAATTATATTTGCATGCATATATTAAGTTTAATCTAAGATTGTATAAAACAAATAAAATAAGAAGAAAGCATAAAAACTTACCTGACTGGGATTTGAACCCAGGTCAGTCCATTTGCAGCCAACAAGAATAACCACCAGGCCACTGACGCGCAGGCAGTAAGTGAGGAGAACGAATCTGTTTTGTTGCTTGATCTTGAAAATTCCATAGAAAATAAAAAAGAACAAAAGGGCCTGGGGAGGATTTGATCCCAGGACCCTCATATTCACAAACGCGCATCTCACCACCCGGCTGGAAGAGCCCAACTGGTGATGAATTGATAACAATGTATTATATATTATACATGCTTTTATCCTGCAAAATAACCAAAAAACAATGGCCCAAGCTGGATTCGATCACAGGTCATACAGCTAACATGCACACGCTTCTTTCCGCTAGGCCACAAACACACATGTGATAATGAAACAACAACAATAAAAAAAAAAATATATTCACAAGTATTTGAATTTCCAGCGCGCGGGAAGCAGTCATCCCCTACCTCCAGCACTGCAAATTTTGTTACGAAAATAACTGGGATTTTTCCTGCGAAATTGAAACCCTAACCAAAACCTGCGAAACTCAAAGGGCAACAAAACCATACAATTTTTTAAAATTGAAAGTACAAACATGTTCCAGAGATCAATTAGAATCCAGCCATGGTTTTAGAAATTATTTACGTTCATTAAATCAGTAAACCCTAATTGGAGGTCATGAACCCTAATATGGCATCTCACGAATTAGGTACTGTTTCTTGACTTTTCCTGCCCAGAATCAATCCACACAACATCACAAACAACATTAAACAGTCAAAATTCATTTAAATGCAGTAAATTATGGTAATCGAAAAAAGAAAAATCATGAACAAGAATGGCTCGGGTTTGGCAATATGGGGCATATTGGATGCATGTGATGGATGATTTTGCTTCATGGATGGTCAATGAACATGTCTATGTTCTTCATTTACCTTCTAAAGCTCTCAAATTCAAAAACCGATTCTCACTTTTTTGTTGATTTTTTGAATGTTGAACTTACCTATGAGCTGCTGCAATCCGTCCATGATCATTAGGGTTGTGATTAGTATATATAAGTGATTGATTTAGGTCAGAAATATCACTTGGTTGTGTGAAGATTTGATCCAAAAAAGATTCACAAAGATCATTGTGTAATTTTCAAATATTTGACCATAATGCCTTGCTATTTTGGGAGGAACCTCATGATTTCTTTCTTCTTTGATTCCAATCTGAAATTATGAATTTTTAAGAACAAAATCTTCACCCAAAAATAACTTTTCATATTTTTTATTTATTTAAAATGATTTTTAGGAGTTAAATCAATAATAAATAAATAAAAAATAATAAAAATGATGAATTTTATTCCATTGGGTCGTGCATAGTGTTTGGAGATGGATTGGGTCATGAATTAGGCAGCCCATTTGAAAAGAAATACTTTTAAGCCTCCATTTTCAACATAAACCCTCCTAAAATTGTCCAACTTTGCAAAGGCACATCTCCCTCAATTTTAAAGGTATGAGGGTGTTCTTGGACTTTTTGGAAAGCTTGAAGAGTCCTCTAAACAACCCCATTGGTTTCAGGTCCATATCATTTACCAATCTCAAGTTATGCCCTTTTGAAGTTGTTGACTTTTGAAATGACCTATAATGTCTTAGATCATATCTTTCAAATGAAGCATTTTTGGGCTTAACCTTCAACATCAAAGTTGTAGAGGATTCAATTTCCTTCAAAATGAGCTTTGGATGGAAACTTGGTGATGAAGTATGTGAAAGTTATGCCTGGTCAAAGTTCAGTTGACTTTTACTGAGGAAATCCTAATTTAGAAACTCCTGATTATTGATGATCTGGAATCTCCCTGATGAATCATGATCAACCCTTGATCAAATGATGAATTTTACTTCATATACTTGATGTTGGCAAAAAATCATGAAGTTTGACTTTGGTTTGACCACAGTTGACCTCAGTTTGACTTTTTAACTGCACTGACTGATTTTGACTTATCTGATCATCTGACTGAGCAAACTTTTGAGAAAAGTCTTGAAACTTGTCATGGGGGTTCTTACACACATATAAGATGTTATGAAGCTCACTTGAAGTATTAGAAGTCCATTTAGCCTGATTAAAGTCAAAACCCTAGTTTTGGATGCACTGCTTAGGAGGTGCATTGTCTGAGGGAATTGTCAACTTCTTTGACCAATTGTGAACTTTGTGAATCTTGTGAATCTTCATAAGATGTCTTGTGATACTCATGGGAAGTATTGTGAAGCTTGTGAACCTTGTGAACCTCATGAAATGGCTTTGTAGACCTCATGACCCTCAGGAAAGCTTTGTAAACATTGTGAAACTTGTGAACCTTGTGAACCTTCAAGAAGTAACTTGTGAACTTCATGAACTTCATGAAAGGTCTTGTAAATGTTGAGAAGCTTGTGAACCTTGTGAACCTTCATAAAGTAGCTTGTGGACTTTATGAACTTCATGAAAGGTTATGCAAGTGTTGGGGAACTTGTGAACCTTGTGAACCTTCTTAGAACACAAAGTCCTGTGTTGTGAGGGCAAATTTTGGGGTGCAACAGTACCCACCCATCCTTCGTGATGTTCTTGAGTCATATGTTCGGTTAACTTATGCATTGAGGCTCCAAAGTAGTTTGGAATTGTAACATTGACATTTGCGATGGGTTAGAAACCAAAAGTTTATTTGAAAATTCAGTCCTAGTTTTTTTTAGGATTTGTAGTGACCTCTTTTTCTTTTGACTTTGTTATCCCTTCCTTTTGCCAGAACTGTTTGTTTTAAGATTACAGTCAGCGGGATGTCTCAATTTTTTTCTAAGTATCCTTCATAGGTTTTGACTTAGTGAGATTTTCTTTTGATAGACATTGACTGTCACACTTAATGATTACAGGGAACCATTATTAGTTGTGTACAAAAAGTACAACTGGCATAATTGAGTTAACCGAGGAACTACCCTGCCCCAGGTTATGATTGAGGGTTTTAATTTGCGTGATAATGAAAACTCCTACTTCATAAGCTCAAAATGGTTGAACATGGATTAACTTCCTTATACCTCCACTATTCAGGAATTGAAACAATGCATGTACATCGTCAGCATAGTCTGTTCAAAAGCATACTACATGAAATTATGGTATCGTCTTCTTCATCCTCCCTCTACAGGCTTATAGCTTTAACAAGAGTTAAATATCCCAAAAGAGGAGTAAAAACATATTTTAAATTTAGTGAAACAAATGGTTTGATTCAAGACAAACATACGCAATGCATTAATGTGAAAACAAAGTTTGACATAATAGTAAGTGTTTGAGTAAACAAAAGAAATTACAACTAAAGAAATCAAATGATGTCCCATCTAGTTGACTGAATGTCTTCGATTGCAATATGTGAACTTTCAGGAGCGGTATAATTACCGTGAAATCAAATATGCCACTTGGTTGTCCTAAGGTATCCCAAACTTCAACAGGGATATGTGGGCTTTCTTTCTCGCTACCTCGGGCAATTTGTCTGGCAGCTTCGATGTCTGATGGACGATAGGAGAATTCAATCTGATCTTCTGGTGTAACCTCGAGGATTCCTTCATCAATCAGGTCTTGAATCTTATTCCTTAATGCCCAACAATTATCAGTGTCATGTCCAGGACAGTTGGAGTGATACGCACACATTGCATTGGGATTATAGTGAGGGGAGAAAGTATTTGGCTTTCGAGGAGAATTTTTCAAAGAAATTAGCTTCATCTCCAACAAGCATTGCAAAGTTTGCGACATTGGCGTGCCGAATTTGATGAATTACCTTCTACATTCCTTGTGTTGAGGTGAATTAACCTTACAAGATCTTCTTTCTTTAATTGAAGAACTATCAGTAGTAGCCAGTCTCTTTCCTTCTCTTATCCTTATCTTTCTTTCAAACAAGTCAGCTTGTTTCATCGGAGGTTGATTGATGATTAGATTCCCGACTTCGTTACCTTGAAGTTTATTGACAAAAATTCTTAGCTCTTTTTGCCCCTGGGCTTGGCTCTGGATAAGAGCCACCTGGCCATTCATCTGGATTCTCATCTCTGCCATCTCAGCTTGCAGTTGTTCCAACTGATCATCCTCGTTGTCTTCAGGATTCTTCTTTTTCATGTCCTTAGAGAGGAGTGCTTTCAACTCTTCTTGTCCCTTGGACAAATTCAGGATCACTTCTTGAAGCTGAGCATTCTGAGCTTGGAGATCTTTGATAGATTGTTCAAGAGTCATTTCTTGCGAAATAACCAACGAGAAGATGAGAAACCTGTTGTGAAAACCCGTCATGCAATGATATGGTATGTAGATGCATATGCAATGTTGTCAACGACCGCATGATTTAAATTTGTTAAAACAAACAAAAACAAAACTCTTATTAGTAAGCTTGAAATAATATTGCCCCTTGGGCTTACAAATTAAAACAAACAAAATTTATAAAGAAAATAAAACATCTAAGAATTAAGTCTCCCATGGACGCTTCCTCTTGGTGTTGAGATATGTGTCTCGTGAAGTTGCTTTGTCAGCTCCAACACTCATTTTTGGTTAATCCTGAATTGGGCTTCAAAGGTATCTCTTTGCTCCTTCAGTTAGATCCAGGACTTCTGCACCTCTTTCAAACCAGTGGGCATATCTGGATGAAGATTGGTATAAGGAACATCTCCTTCAGCAATAGGCTCCATAGTAAACGGCAGAATAGTAGGATATGGCATCATAAAAGTCTGAGCACGAGACCGCACCCATCTGAGGTAAGTTTCCATAGGAATGGAGTACTTTGGTTACAGAGTCTTATTATCAACCTTGTTCACTTTACTCCAAGCTCGTATAAACCTTTGACGGTAACCTTGAATATCGTTGTCGTAGTCAAACAGAATACCTTGAATAAGCATGTCACGAGGACCATTACTTCGAGCATAACCAAATTGTCGTAGAGCTAAAGAAGGGTTGTAAGTAATGCCCCCTCTTATGCCAAGGAGATGCACATTAGGGAACTCCCCACAATGGTCAATGATAGTGACATTTTCCATAGATTGGGAACACCAGTGAATATCTGAATGAGAGAGTGACATCATCATTTTAGACCACCTCAACCCTTGTTCATTCTTCATCACAAATCAAGGAAGGTGAGAAATAAACCACCTAGATAGTAGAGGTATGCAACACATCAAAGTTCCTCGCGCCTTCGTAGTACGAGTGTGAAGAGAGTGTAAGATATCTCCAAGTAATGTAGGCACTGGATTGTGAGTCAGAAATATGTTGATGGCGTGTACATCTATGAACTGGTCTGGATTAGGGAATATCACCAAACCATAGATCAGCAAAGCTAAGATCTCTTCAAAAGCATCATAACTCATAACATTCAAGAACACCTGAGCTTTCTCTACTAATACTCTGGCAAGGATACCCTTAACTCCACTTCTTGTTTCTATGACAATGTCTGATTTCTTCAAATGTAGGGCTGCAACAATGACTTCAGGTTTACGCTCTTTGTCCAAGCATGTGAAGGGTTTCTGATCAAGGATTGGCACATCCAGTAATTTGGAGAATTCTTCCATTGTAGGTACCAGCTGATAATCGGGAAATGTAAAGAAATGATATTTTGGATCAAAGAACTGGAATAGGACATTCATCATATCTTCATCAAACCCTGAGGTAACCAAGTCAAGTAGATGGCCATACGTCTTGATGAACTGGGAGCTTTCAGGAAGTTTTGAGACCAAATCCTTAAGCTTGGAAGGTATCCCTACAAAGTTGATTCGGATAGTGTTCCTACGAGTGGAAGCCATAACCTGCAACAAAGAACAAAGATAAATCCTTTGGTCCTCAAAATGGTTAGTGAAGATGCTATACTTATGATGTCATGATGTTATGTTCAATCACAAACATGTGGCACACACAAACAAGTCACATAATAGCCCTAGGTTTAGAGGCTTCCATGAGGTTTAAAGGAAAGTACCCTCCCCCTGAAGTTTAGTTGGTTCATCATGTCCTACAAAAGTAACCAAGTTTTAAGGGATCTCAATATCATTGATCCTTCTCAAGGGTTGTTGTTCAGCAAGCAACTGACTTTCCAACCAAAACCTCCCAAGATTAGAATCTCAATGAGCGTAGCATCGAGTATCAACTAACTTTAGACATCTCCAAAGCCGGCTATCTCACTACTTTCTAAAGGCCAAGATGGGTCAATTAAGATTTTAAAGGGTAATTAGTGTTAATGACAACATATGGCAGCCTCATATTATCCTTAACTTACTTAAGGAACATAATTGCCAACCAAGAAGTCACACTAACTGTAGCCACCAGATCAACCATATCGGTATATGCCGTATAGTTTCCTTGGTCTATTGCCACTTACCTAAGGTACACTAGACCCGGGTTAGGATCTTTCACACAGTAACCCCACAACAATCCCTTAACGATAAAGCAAACAAAGCAAACAAGTAAGTGATCTTAATTCCTAAGGTAACCCCTCTTTTACTAAGTACTCCCCATCAAAGTCGCCAGTTCTGTAACACGGTGGGAGAACTGACTTTTTATTTATGTTGCGGATCTTTATAGAATTTATGTTTAGGATCTTTATTTCCGCAATTAATTATAGAAATTTAAAAGAGGAAATAAAGATCCCACGCTATTACATTGGGGGAGGGGGATACATTTTTTAGAGGGATTACAAAAAATAAAAGACGGAAAATAAACCTAAGTTATTACATGATAGAAGTAGTTACAAAATCAAGCGAAAAAGAAATTACATAAGAATAAATCTATAAAATTTTCTAAATAAATAAAGTAAATTAATTGAATTAAGAAAATAAATTATTGTTTAATGACAAATTAGGGTTTAAAGAAAATCAGGATTGGATTAGGGTTGATTAAAAAATCAGGGTTTGTTAAATTAACCTAAACCTAATTGAATTAATTTACAAATTTAATTAAAAAAACTTAATAAATTCAATATTATATGGAAAAAAAATTAAGAATAATTCATGAAACTCTTTTTTTACAAAAAAGTTAATGGGTTTAGTTTTTTAATTTAATTATAATTAAGGGTTAATTATTTAATTAATCATAAAACAAATTAATTAAAAAAGAGGGAGAAAAACCAGATTTTATGAGAAAAAAGGTTGGAGGAGGGTGTTGAACCCACGTCCTTGAACTCCCAACCAATAACCTTCATCCACTGGGCCAGCGCGCCTCTTGTGTTATAGCATGACTTCAACATATTATTTAATATACCTGAAAAATAAATAAGTTTAAAAAATAGGGGGGAGCCTGCGATTCGAACTCAGACCCTTTGTTTAACACACGCATGCTTTGCCACCAGATCACCTGCACAATTTGTGAAAGTAAATGCAAACAATTAATAATATAATAATTTTTTTTTTAATTTTACAAAATCGCGCGCATGGATCGTCCCTTTCCTCCGTCTGCTGGATTAGGCTATAGTGACGCTTTTTCGTCACTAAAAGTTGTAGTGGCGGTTTTGGTCCGTCGCTACATGTCCTGCATATAGAAAATGCCACAATTTGCAAAATAAATTAGTTCCAGTTATTTAAATCAATCTATGGATGTTTCCTATGTCCGAATCATTCATCAATTTCATATGAAACTAGGTTTATGTTGAAATCCCAAATTTGAGCATCAAAACCCTAACCATGACACCTCGCGAATCCTACAATGAAACTCAAATCCAATTGCCCAGAAATCATCTATACAATCAAACAAGCAATGTTAGATGATCAAAATCAATAGAAAATACATGAATTAATGGAATCGAAAAAGTAAAAAGAAGCCATGAATGTGCATTCAGATTAGTCGATTCATGAGGGTTTTGATGAATGTGATGATCCAAACATGTTCCAAACACCTCAATAAAGCTATCCCAACCTTCAATTGTCTTGGAAAGTGGCTGAATATGTGAAACCGAAATTGGATTTTTTTGTGAAATTTAAAAGTTTGAACAATGCCTCCTCTCCTGAATTTTTCATGTCTTCACATTGCCTTGTTGTTGTGTACTTATAATAGAGTGTATTATGTTAGATTTTGGGCTTTGAATGTATGGATTTGGATTACTTGAGTGTGAAGAAACGTCCTTACTAATTTTGTCAAAAAATCAAATATTCTCATACTACTTTAATCTTGCATGATTTTGAATGATTCCAATCACCTTAAATGCCAAATCTTTGATCCAAAAATAAGTTATGAGATCAAATATTTGATTTTCATATTTGATTTCTATTAAAATTGAATTTTAATAATTAAAATCTAAAATAACATAAAATAAATGATAAAAATCAGAATAATTGATCATTGGGTCGTGCATGACCTCATCTTCAAGTTTGGGTTGCAATATTATGGGCCCATTTGACAAAATCTTGATTTTAGACCCTTTTTGCTTCATATACGCCTTAAAAATTTCCCAACTTTGACAATGCATAACTTCCTCAATTTTAATGCCATGGAGGTCTTCTGGGACTTTTTAGAAAGCTTAGAGTGTCCTCTAATCAACCCTTTTGGTCTCATGTCCATATCATTCACCATTTTCAAATTATGAGCTTTGGAAAAAGTTGACTTTTTGTTGACTTTCAAAAAGACCTATAATGTTTTGGCTCATACCTTCCAAATAAAGCATTTTTAGGCTTGGCTTGTGATACACAAAGTTTTAGAGAATTGAATTTCCTTTAAAATGAGCTTTGGATGGGAAATATTTGATGAAGTATGTGAAAGTTATGGCTAGTCAAAGTTCAGTTGACTTTTACTATGAAAACCCTAATTTAGAAACTTTTGATTCTTGGTGATTCTGAGGTTTCCTTGATGAATCATGATCAATCCTTGATAAAATGATGAATTTCACCTCATAATATTGATGTTGACCAAAAATCTTGAAGTTTGACTTTGAGTTGACCACAATTGACTTTTTTGACCAAGTTAATTGATTTTTAGGTATCTGAGCATCTGAATGACCAAACTTGTTGGGAATGCTTCTAAAATTGACACGAAGATTATTTAAGGTATATGGGATGTTATGAAGTCCACTTGAGGCCTTGGAAGTCCACTTGGCTTGGGGAACTCAAAACCCTAGTTCTAAAATCCATTGTTCAAGAGGAGGCTTTGTCTGGTGAAACCTTCAATCCTTTTGACCGATTGAGAATATTGTGACTATTAAGAGACCTCTTGAGACACCTGATATTGAATGTGGGAGGGAAAATTTTAGGGTACAACACAATCCTTGTCTGACAAAGGTATCTAAATGGCCCAATAAGTCTTATGTATTGGGCTAGGGCGACATCATCTTCATCTGAATCTTTTGACAGTTGCAATCTGGGATCAGTTGGAGTCGAAGTTGGGTTGCAATCTTGTATCTCGGATCTCTTCAGTATTTCGCCTACATATCTTCTTTGATGCATCATCAAACCTCTACCATTCTTGTAAAATTTGATTCCAAGGAAATATGAGAGATTTCCCAAGTCTTACATTTCAAACTCCTCGCTTAGGTCACATTTGAAATCTTTGATCTCCTTCTTGCAACTTCCTGTTATCAACAAATCATCGACATAGAGACATAGTATAAGAAATTCTTCATTGCTTATTCTTACATATACTCCATGTTCAGTTGTGCACTTTACAAATTCCTTTTCCCTTAGAAATCCATCAATTTTCTTATTCCAAGCTCTTGGAGCTTGATTAAGTCCATACAGGGATTTATGCAGCCTGTACACTTTTCTTTTGTCACATTGTTTCACAAACCCAACTGGTTGTGCAACATAAACTTCTTCATCTAAGGCGTCATTGAGGAATTCACATTTCACATCCATCTGACATGCGTGCCAATTGTTTATATTCATTAGACCAACAACCAACCTGATTGTTTCGATCCTAGAAACAGGTGCAAATACTTAATCGAATTCGATTCCTTCCTTTTGAAAAAATACTTTCGCCAAAAGCCTCGCCTTGTGTTGAGTCACTTCCCCTCTGGGATTCAGCTTCACCTTGTATACCCATTTCACATCAATTGCCTTCTTTCCTTGAGGTAATTCTACATGTGACCAAGTGTTGTTGACTTTGATTGACTTCATCTCCTCATTCATTGTTTTCACCCACTTCGAATCTTTCGATGCCTCAAATGCATTGACAAGTTCGACATCTGCATAGAAAACATAGTGTATCAGCTCACCTTCTTCATCGGCCATATCATCTAATGTAATCACACATTCTTGCAACTTTGCAGACATGTGTCTTGTTCGTTGAGGTCTGCTTGGGCCTTCTTCACCTCTAACTTCTTCTTGTTGAACAGCTCTTTTGACTTCACTAGCTGGTTCTTCACACAAGATTCTAACTGAATCTTTCTTGATATTTTCAGTCTAATCTCATTCTTTAAGCTCATCTATGATCACATCCCTGCTGATCACTACTTGATTGTTCATTGGGTAGAACAACGTGTAACCTCCAATCGAATGATATCATATCAGAATCATTTGACTAGACTTGTCATCAAGATTTCTTCTCAACTTATCTGACACATGTCTATGTGATATAGATCCAAACACCTTCACATGACTCAAGCTAGGATTGACACCAAACCAACACTCATCTGCATAACTTCTTCTAGCTTCTTCGTCACACACCTGTTCAAAATATATGTTGCAGTCTACACAACTTCTCCCCATAGTTGTTTGGGTGGATGCTTGCCATTTAACATACTTCTCACTATGTTCATGATGGTTCGATTCTTCCTTTCTGTAATTCCATTTTGTTGTGGAGTGTAGGGTGGCACCACCTCATGGACAATCCATTCTTTTACACATAATGCATCGAAATCTTTCGACACATACTTTCCACCACCAATCCTCAAAATCTTGAGCTTTCGACCACTTTGTGTTTCGACCATAGATTTAAACTTGGTAAATACTTGGATCACTTCAATTTTCTTCTTGATCAGGTAAGTCCATAATTTTCGACTAAAATCATCTATGAAACTGACAAAGTATCTATTACCTCCAATCGAATCCACTTGGATAGGACCACATACATCAGAGTATATGACTTAAAGAATTGCCTTCAACCTGCTTCCTGCATCTTTGCTGAAGTTATTCTTGTGTTGTTTCGATTGAACACATTCTTCACACACTTTGTTTGGAATGTCGATTTCTGGAAATCCTGAAACCATATTTCTTCTCTTCAAATCTCCGATGTCTTTGAAATTGAGATGAACAAGTCTATAATTCCATAACCATTCATCTTTTCTAGTTGCAATTGCAAGGCACTTATACTCCATCAAATTTAGTTCGATCTTGAAGTTTATATTCTGAGACATTGGAGCCTTCAAGATCAACCTACCACATGCGTCGATGACTCTCATCACCTTGTCTTCGACTGACACCTTGTAGTTCTTTTCGACCAATTGCCCTATAATGAGCAAATTTCTCTTCATGACTGGTATGTAAAAAATGATAGAAATTAATGACATCTTGACATCCTTCCTCTTAATTAGAACATTACCAATACCTTTAGCTGCTAGAGTATTGTCATTTGCGAATTTCATCGTGTTCTTCATTGAGGGCTTCATGTTGACAAACCAATTTTTCCTACCAGTCATGTGTGATGAGCATCCTGAGTCCAAGTACCATTGGTCCTAGAATATCCCTTCATTTCTTGTTGTGACCATCAACAACATTTCTTCTTCTTCATGTTTTTCCAGCTTAGCATCAAAATCTTGATTCTTTTGCTTTTCTGGACAACCACTAAAATAATGATCATACTTCTGACAATTGAAACACTGTATATGACTCTTTTCTGGCTTTCGACCACCACTTATTCCTCTACATGCAACACCACCTCTTTGGTTGCCTTGGTTCCAGGGTTTTCTTTGATTCAGCCAGTCTCCTTCTTACTAACTTTGATTATTCAAATTGTTGTAGTCTCCTTTGCATTTGTTATTCAACATCTTTCCTTTTCCTTTCTTATCTCTTGTTGGTTGAGCCTGCAGAGCCACATGACTCTTCAACTTGCATGCTTCTATTTTAGCTATTCTTTGTTCATGAGATTTAAGTGTCCCTTGAAGCTCTTCTTTAGTCACATTTGACAAATCTTTCAACTCTTTTATGGCCACTACCACATGGTCAAACTTTGGAGCCAACAATCTCAAAATCTTTAGACAACTACTTTTGTCATCAACATTTCTCCACATACTTTGATTTGATTCACAAGTTTTGTAACTCTTGTGAAGAAATCTATAATTCTTTCATTGGCTTCCATCTGAAGCAATTCATAAGCCCTTTTGTGAGTTTGTAACCTCACTTCTTTCACCTTCTCTACACCTCCAAAACACTTTTCAAGAATCTCCCATGCTTCTTTTGCACAGATTCAACATCACGAACTTTTACAAAGTTATCTGGATCAACACATTGATGAATTATAAAGAGAGCTTTATAATCTTTCTTCTTTAATTCTTATTGTGCAGCCTTTTCTTGATCTGTTGCATTCTCTACAAGCGTTGTTAATCCTTCCTTCACAAGATCTCATAAATATTGATAAGAAAACATAACTTTAATTTGCTTGCACCAATTCTCATAATTATCTTTCTTGATAATTTGAAGGCTTGCAGGAAAGTTCCCATTCAGATGATTCATCGCCATCACTTTTGCTTCCCACGGTTTATTGAAACCGGAGCTCCAGATACCAGATGTTGGAATTAGCTCAAAACCTATGAGAATTCTGACCCTTTCTTTATGAACAAGAAAGATTATCATGGAACAATTAACAAAGAAAAGAAGAAAATAGAGAAAGAAAATGATCTTACCTGATCAGGAGGGCCTTCCAAGGATTTGAAGACCGGGCCGGAGGGTGAGATGAGTGAGGGGGTGTACCTGCAAGGTGCTCCAATGCTTAAGTCAGAAGAGGTACAGAAAATTAAGGTTATTTCAGAGTGAGTTAGAATACCTGACCCTTTGCTATGAAAGGGTATTTATATTGAGCCCCCAGCGCTGGGCCAAGGCTCCTAATGGGCTGGATTTAGGTAGGCCCAAGGAGGAGCTGCCAGGGGACGCGTAAGAAGCGTGAAGACCTAGACCAAAGATCTGCTCCCTGGTCCAACTTCCCCTATCCCTCCGGAGATAATACAGGGGAGTTGGGTGACGTGCCAGATGAGATGGCAGACATGGTTCTGCCCGACATAGCTCATGTGCCCGTGATATAGGTAGGTGATATGTGAATGAAGATCAGCTGGTGGGGGAGGCGTGTCTCTGCCCGACACGCAGTAGAGTTGTCGAGGTGGTGTCCCATCGACATGGATGGTTGGGCCCTTGCTCGACGCATTCATCTGCCCGGACGTTTGGGCCTGTACCCGACAAGCATTGGGCCGTGCCGTGCATGTCGTCATGGCCCAGTCCAGAACAGGAGCCCCCCAAGTCGAGTCTCTGAGTTAGAGTGATGACTTTTATTGCAACCGGGGTTCCCTGTGTCGAGGGAGAGGCGTGGACGTATGGCATGGAAGATTCCAATAGACTTGCTCGCGAGCTCCTCTTTTCACGGTAGTGTCGGGGATGGAAAGTGATTGATGGTGCACATCTTCCTCGTAAAGGCCGAGGGCTTGATGCGGGGATAGGGTGTCTTGATGAGTCGGGGAGACGGACAGATGCTCGACGTTGCTTCAGTTTCTTTTTTGGGTAGACGTGTCTCAGACTTAATGGCGTCGCTTCGTTTTGTGTGCAAAGACGGCGTAGGCAGTATGCAATGATGACCTAGCGCGTTGGCCCACGCGCCAGGGACTATAAAAGGAAGTTGAGTGACTTCATTTTCACTTTTTCGCTCCTACGTTCACCGGAAGCTCTGAAGAATCCTCCTGTGTCTGCTCGTCTTGCCGCCTGAACCGCCGTCTCAGCCCGTCTCGTTGCCTAAACCACCGTCTCTGCCCGTGCGCCACCGTCTCTTTCTCAACTTCCTATATGTCAGGTACCATTTTGCTTCTGTAATCCATCATTTTCCCTTCTGTTTGTGTCAAATGTCTACAAATGCATGTTGTATTCGTAGTATGTGGTTAGATTTGACTTAGGAATAGTAAAATGGACTGTAGATGGACTATAGATGGTAGAAAATAGGGTTAGGGTTAGACTGTCCCGGGCAGAAATTACATATGCCGGGCAATATTTGCATAAGTATATATGAACTTTCTGCCCGGTCTCTTAAGAACGTGTGTATCTTCGCGTCGAACACGTTGTCAGTGTCCGTTGCTGTTACGCCCTTTCACTTGACCTGCGGTGGAAGGGTGGATTTGATATGATGTCGAATTCACTCTTTCTGTCTGCGTTTCAGGTGCTACCGGGCGTTTACGGTCGAGGAGGGAAGACTCTGGGTCCTCGTCTGAATATGCGGTCATCGCTCGTCTACCCGTCGGGGATGGGAGTGCCAGGGATGGTACTGAGCATGCTTCATCCTCCGGGCAGGTTGATCTCTCCTGGGTTGCGGATGAACCTTTGGAGGAGGAGTCCTATTTCTGTGACGAGGCCATCCCCGCTTACGTCGTGGTCGAAGACAGAAGCCGGGAAGATCCGGAGAATTGGTATTGTTGTGCCCCCAAGGAGGAGGACCGTATATGCCATCATTTCCCGGGGAAGCAGTTCACGATGTACGAGTTTGCTTTCCAGGAGGCGGGGATCAGGCTGCCCTTCAACTCCTTCCAAATGTCGATCTTTAAATGGCTTCGGCTGGCGCCATCCCAACTGCATCCCAACGCCCTCGCCTTTATGCGGGCATTCGAGTTGGTCTGCCGTTTCCTCGGCATTGGGTGAACTCGAGCCCTTTTCTTCCACGTCTTCCACCTCCAGCGGTCCGGCCTCCGTGGGCGCCACAGTTGGGTTTCTTTTAAACAGCCCGTGCGTTTGTTCAAGACGTACGTGGACTCTGCCCGTCATTTCAAAGTTCGTTGGTATGTGGTGATGCCGATCACCCGTGCCGCCCTTCATTCCCTTTACTATTATCAACGAGCATCAAATGGGGAGGAGACATTGATGTCGAAGATACCGCTGAGGTGCCAGCGCGATCATTTCGACCTCTCAACCGCCCACTATAGGGTCAAATTTGCGATGCTCGGCGTTGAGGATAGGCTCGCATACAAGAAGCTGGTTGATTACGTGCAGAGTTTCAATCTGGGGGTCTGGACGAATCGACAGGGCGTGCCCTATCTTGACGAGGCCGGAATGCCAATTACTGAGACGCGCTATATTAATACAAAGGCCTTGCTCGAGTGTAGGACCGAGGAGAAGGCTTTAGAATTATTGAGTAGGAAGATTTTTTCTTGATCTTTTATTTTTGTCTATGTTTTCGCTCGCTAATGTTTGTGTGTAATGTTTCGCAGGTGCCATGCCCAGTACGCGTGATCGGGTCCTGAAGCTGGCCAACCAGGTGCGTCTGACCGGGTGCCAAAAAAGAAAAAGAAGACCGTGGCCCGTGTTCAGGTGACCGGTGCTGATGCTGGGGTTGGGACTTCGAACACAGAAAGTCCGACACCTTCCTCTCCTCCTCGGGCGTCGACAATAAACATCCCTGATAGTCTGCCTCAATCGGCCTCTCCTCTCTATAAACGGAAACGTCCGGCGGGGACTCTTTCGAGGTCATCCTTGGGAAGTCCGGGTGGACCGGGCAGCTATTTGTTACCCCCCTGCTATGTGGAGCGGTCGTTCTTCAAAGTCGAGGATGCGATCGCGGTGCCGGCGCCTGAGGCAAAGGCTATCCTGGACCAAGATGCTGGTGTCCGACGCAAGGAGCTGGCTAGAGACCTGGCAGCTGTCATCCGGGTGATGGAGACGGCCATGGTCTTGACCGATACCTCAGTCTCTACTGCCTCCCTGGAGGACGCTCTCGTGCAGGTTCGGTCGGAGAAGGACAAGCTTTCCAAAGACCTGTCGGACTATAAGGAGGAGCAATCAGCTGCAGGAGGGGCTGAATAAGAAATTGGAAGAGGCAGAAAAGGAGCGGGACCAGCTGAAGGCGGCCAAGGTGAGCTTGGAGGAGCAGGTGGCCGGGAACCAGAAGCTGATCGAGGACAATGCTGGACTGCGGGCTCAGTTTGAATCTCTCGAGGAAAAGGTCCGTCCTTTGGCTGATGAGACCGAGGAGGAGCTTGCCCTTGGTTCCCGTGGCGAGCTGCTGGGGCACATACGCTCTCTCAACCAGGACCTCGTGGCTGTCTTCAAGGAGGGTTTCGACAATGCCGTCGAACAACTGAGGCTTCTGAATCCTGAGTTGGTGACGGAGGGGTCGGCCCATAATTACTGCGTCCGGGAAGGAGAGATCGTATGCCCTTTCGAAGCTGAGGAGGAGCTGGGGGATGACGAGGATGAGGTGGAAGATGCTGAGGAGGTGCTCCGGGCGGAGTCTTGATTATTGTTTTTTCTTTTGGTTTGTTGTTTTTGTTATGGCCTGCGTGCCTTGTTGTGTGGCCTGCGTGCCCTTTATGTATTTTGGCCTTCGGGCATATGTAATTTGGCCTTCGGGTGTACTTGACCTCGGCCGTTGTTATGTTATTCTGTTTTAAATATATGAATGTTTTCTATTGTCATTCATTGTGTTCGGTTATGCGTTATATTTGCTTGTTTATGAATTTATATTCTGCTCGACCTCGTTAGTCTCCTCGGTTTAGGGAACCGACGAAGCGTCAGGCTTTGTGCCCGTTTGGATCAAAGCCCGGGTTCGTTGTTCGGACTCTGGCTTCGAGGCTTGGGCTTTCCCATCGCGAGTTGGGTGCCCTGCCTGTCGTGGTACTTCGACGTTGGGTCTCGATCGAGATCCCAATCGTCGGGGAGGGTTGTGTTCGCTGTGTGGCTCCGGTTCGTCCCCGGGTCTTGCGGTTCCTCTTTGGGGTTTTGGAGACGAAGAGCGTGGTCGTACCGCCCACGTCTCCCCGTGATACATTTTAGCTGTAATATTGTCTAAGTTTTTCTGCGTTCCATGGTCGAGCGAGTTCTTCCCCTTGTAGGTTTTCTAGGTAATAGGCCCCGTTGCTCGTCTTGTCGCGGACGCGGTAGGGGCCTTCCCAGTTGGCGGCCAGTTTACCCTCTTTTGGGTTTTTCTGGTTTCTTCTGAGGACCAGGGTGCCGACCTGGAACTCTCTTCTTATGACCTTCGCGTCGTGGCGTAGTGCTATTTTTTGTTTGAGGGACATTTCCCTGAGGGCTGCTTCGGAACGGATCTCTTCGACTAGGTCGAGTTCGGCTCTAAGGGTCTCGTCGTTCATTTCCTCGTCTAGGGGCTCCTCTATCCGCCTCGTTGGTTCCCGTATTTCCACCGGGATGACTGCTTCGGTGCCGTAAGTCAGTCGGAATGGGGTCTCCCCGGTGGTGGAGTGTGGTGTCGTGCGGTAAGCCCATAGGACACTATGTAGTTCCTCGACCCATGCCCTCTTCGCCTCGCCGAGCCTGCGTTTAAGGCCACGTAATATTACCCTGTTGGCCGTCTCCGCTTTCCCGTTCGTCTGTGGATGTTCGACAGACGTGAAATGTTGTTTAGTACCTAGGCTGGCGACGAAGTCCTGGAATCCTCCGTCCGTGAATTGTGTCCCATTGTCCGTGATGAGGGCCTGGGGTACGCTGAACCGAGCGAGGATGTTGCGTTTAAAGAACCGAAGAATGTTCTGTGCGGTTATTTTAGCCAATGCCTCTACTTCAATCCATTTCGTAAAATAATCCACCCCGACGATGAGGTATTTATTCTGGTACGATCCGGTGACAAAAGGGCCGAGGATGTCCATGCCCCACCATGCGAAGGGCCACGGGGAAGACAGTGATTTTAGGTCATTCGGGGGTGCGAGGTGCATGTCGGCGTGTCGCTGGCATTTGTCGCATTTTTTTACGTGCTCCTTTGAGTCGTTTTGCATGGTCGCCCAGTAGTAGCCTGCTCGAAGGGCTTTTCGCGCGAGTGATCACCCGCCGAGGTGTTGAGCGTTAATCCCCCGGTGTATTTCTCCAAGTATGTCGGGAACTTTCTCTTCCTCGACACACTTGAGTAACGGGATGGAGAACCCTCTACGGTAGAGTTTCCCTTCGAGGAGTACGTATGAGCATGCCCGTCGTTTGGTGGTGGCCGCCTCCTTTGGGTCGACGGGGAGTTCATCTTTTGTTAGGTAATTGTAGATGGGTGTCATCCAACAGTGAGCATCCCCGATCGCGTTGACCTCGAGGGGAGGAGGTAGTTTTTCGATGCTAGGTCGAGGGAGGATTTCTTGAATTACGGATTTGTTTCCGCCCTTTTTCCTCGTGCTGGCTAGTTTTGAGAGGATATATGCCCGTGTATTGTGCTCGCGAGGGACGTGTTGAACTTCCCACTTCTCGAATTTTTCAAGTTTTTCTTTGACAAGGGACAAGTATTCGACGAGGTTGTCGCTCTTGGTTTGGTACTCTCCTCGCACTTGTGAGGCCACGAGCTGGGAGTCTGTGGATATTTTGACTTCTTTTGCTCCCAGATCCTCGGCTAACCTCAGGCCGGCGATAAAAGCCTCGTATTCGGCTTGGTTGTTCGACGTTGGGAAAGCCAGTGCTAATGAGACCTCGATCAGGAGTCCGTCCTCATTCTCAAGGATGATCCCGGCTCCGCTGCCTGATGTGCTGAAGGCGCCGTCGACGAAGATCATCCACTTGTGGGCGCCGTCCACCGGTGTTGAGCAGTGGGTCATTTCTGCGACGAAGTCGGCCAGCGCTTGGGCTTTCAAGGCTTTTCTATTTTTGTATTGTACGTCGAATTCGGAGAGTTCCAGTGACCACTTGAGCATTCTCCCGGCCATATCTGGTCGCCCAAGCAACTGTTTGATTGGCTGATCGGTTCGTACTTTTATCGTATGTGCGAGGAAGTAATGACGTAGTCTCCTCGCCGCATTTACCAGGGCCAAGGCGACCTTTTCAATTTGCTGATATCGGAGCTCAGGGCCTTGGAGTGCTTTGCTTGTAAAATAGATGGGTTTCTGTCCCTCGTCGGTCTCCCTTATTAGGACGGCGCTGACGGCCTCGGTCGCCACGGACAGATACAGGTATAGGGTTTCCTTTTCCAATGGTCGTGATAAGACCGGGGGTTCGGAGAGAACTTTCTTTAGATGGAGTAACGCCCGTTCGCACTCGTCGGTCCAGTCGAAGCTGGCCTCTTTGCGAAGGAGTCTGAAGAATGGCAGCGCGTGCTAGGCGGACTTGGCGATGAAACGGGAGAGTGAGGCGAGCACTCCGTTGAGGGATTGGATTGACTTTTTGGTCCTCGGGGTCGGAAATTCCGAGAACGCCCGGCATTTGTCGGGGTTGGCTTCGATCCCCCTTTAGGTGAGGTAGAAGCCCAGGAATTTTCCTGCCCGTACCCCGAACGTGCATTTTTCAGGGTTGAACCTCATTTTGCATTGCCTCGCCTGTTCGAAAACTCTGGATAGGTGCCGAGCATGGGTAACCTCCTCGTGTGATTTGACGATCATGTCGTCCATGTATACTTCGAGCATGTCCCCTATTTCTTCCTTGAAGACTTTGTTCATCATGCGTTGGTACGTGGCACCGGCGTTCTTGAGCCCGAACGGCATTACGTTGTAATAGTAATTGCCCGTTGGGGTCATGAACGCCGTGTGTTTCTTGTCTGTGGGCGACATAGGGATTTGGTTGTATCCACTATATGCGTCCATGAAGGATAAGAGTTTAAAACCTGCAGAATTGTCTACGAGCATGTCTATGTTAGGGAGGGGGAAAGCATCTTTCGGGAAAGCCCTATTAAGATCAGTATAATCAACACACATACGCCATTTTCCATTATTTTTCTTAACGAGGACTACATTAGAGAGCCAGGTTGTGTACTGGGCTTCAGAAATAAAATTTGCCTCTAAGAGGTCTTTTACAGCTTGCTCGGCAGCCTCCGCCTTCTCGGGGGACTGCTTGCGCCTACGATGTGCTATGGGCTTGGCTGCCCGATCTAACGCGAGCTGGTGACATGCGATCTCAGGATCCAGTCCGGGCATTTCCGCGGCATTCCAGGCGAAGAGGTCGGAGTTCTCTTAGAGGCATGCTACGAGCTTCTCTCTTGTTCCCTCGGGCAATCCCTTGCCTATCTTTACCATCTTTTCTGGATCGTCCCCAAGGGGGATGAGTTCGAATTCTCCGTCGGGGATTGGTCGGAACGGGTGTTCGGGAGATCGTTCCTCGGTGGGCTTCCCCTCTTCAGTTTCGCCGAGACCAATGCGGCAGTCGAGGTCGATGGCGTTGATTCCCTGGAGGGGAAGATCCTCGGTCTTGAGTTTTTTGTTGCTACTTTTAGTGTTGACCGTGGCCTGTCCTTTTACCGCGACGTTGTAGCACCGTTGGGAAGCTTCGATGTCACCGTGGATGGTGACTACGCGGCCTAATTTGGTGTAGTATTTCATCTTCAGGTGGACGGTGGATGGGACCGCGGTGAGTTCGGCTAATGTCGGGCGTCCGAAGATGCAATTGTAAAGGGATGGACAGTCCACGACCAGGAATTGGATTTTGATTTCCCTAGCCGTTTCCTGCTCCCTGAAGGTGACGAGGAGCTCGATATATCCCCACGGCCTTGTTGTTGCTTCGTTGAACCCCTGGAGGTCGGATCCGACGTAGGGGGCCAGGTTGGTCTTATCCAATTTCAGAGTCTTGAAGAGGTGGACGTACATGATATCCACCGAGCTGCCCTGATCGACCAGGATGCGCCTGACGTCGAACTGGGCCATCTTTGCCCTAATCAATAGTGGGATGCCCGAATTCGGGGATCCGCCCGGAAGTTCCTCCAAAAAGAAGGATATTGGGTTGGATTTACCCCGATATTTTGTCAGCGTCGCCTTTTGCTCGGGCGCAGTCAGTAGGAGCTCGTCGAATTTGCGTTTGACCGAGAGGGCAGCGGCTTCACCATTTATCCCTCCACCCGATATAACCAGGGCGGCCGGGAAGTCTTCCCAGGGGCTGAGTGCAGTGATTCTACCTTCGGGCACTGGCTCGGGGAAGATGAAATCTTCCGGGCGTGACACGCAGAGAGCCACTTGATAAGGAGAGTTGGCGGGGGGTGTGTCCTCCCGTGGCCTCTTCTTCTCAGTCTCATCATGCTTGGGGGTTTCGTTCCTCCTCGTATACTGTTTTAGGTGCCCTTCTTGGATTAAAATCTCTATCGCATCCTTCAGGTGGACGCAGTCTTCGGTCACGTGGTCGTGGCTCCTGTGGAACCGGCAGTACTTGGATTTGTCGGTGTGAGGTTTTGGTGCAGATGGTTTTGGGAACCTTACTCTACCCTGTTTGAACTCAGAGTTGATGCATTCTGCGAGGATGCGCTCGCGAGGAGCTGTCAGTAAGGTGTACTCGCTGTATCGGCCCGCGGGGCCTCTTCCTTCTCGGAGCTCGCGAGGTCTTTCTTCCCTTCGCTTGTCCCCGTTGCGACGGAGGATGTTTGGCTCCTCGCGTTTGGGGTGGTCGGTATCCCCAGCACCACGGCCGCTGCGAGCGTTGTGGGCCACCTGTTTTTCCTCGTATCTGATATAGGCTTGGGCCTTGTGCAGGAGTTCGTTCAAGGTGCGGGGAGGCTCGATCCCGACGGCTCTGCTAAGTTCACTGCCGGGCAAGAGTCCTCTTTCGAGGAGATACTTCTTCATGTGTTCGGTGGTATCCACCTCGACAGCTTCCTGGTTGAATCGCTCGATGTACGAGCACAGTGTTTCATTCTTCTTTTATACTATGGCTTCAAGGGTCGCCTCAGTCTTGGGGTGACGACGGGAAGCCGTGAAGTTCCTGGTGAACATGGACCTCATGACTCTTCAAGATGTGATGGATTCGGGAGCCAAGCTTTTGTACCAAGCCATGGCCCCTTTCCTGAGGGTTGTTGAAAACAGCCGGCATTTGAGATGACCGGTGATATCATTGCGGTAGTCGAGCATCGCGTTGACGTTGTCGACGTGGTCGTCGGGATCGGTAGTCCCGTCGTACACAGCTAGATTGGGCGGTTTCTCCATGCCTTTGGGGAGCGGGGCTTCCATTATTTCCCGAGACAGGGGACAGTGCAAGTCTTCCTCGTCGCTCCTTAATGGAGATAGTTCATTTTTGTCGGGGCTGCGCCCGCGCCTTGGTGATGTTCCTGATCGATCATTGTCACGACGGGCGCGTGCCCTGATGACGTGAGGTTCTGGAGAGCGACGCCCTCGCTTCTTTGTTGGCTCTGGACGTTGTTGTGTCCTCCTCTCCTGCTGGGGTCGGACTTCCTGTCGCTCAGCTTCGAGGGCCATGATTCTCTCGTGCTGCTGGTAGAGCATAAAACCGGCCTGGTTGAGGGCATTCACCATGGAAATCATGGTGGCGTCTCCTTCAATGGGGACGGGGATGGGATGAAATGCCTCGACCCCCTGGTTTTGGGTGTGAGGGACATCCCCGTTGTTTTGGGGCTCCGGAGACGGGGTAGATGGACGACCGTCTCGAGCGTCTGCTTCATGGGGTTGCGGGCCATCATCCATAGTGTAGTCGACGAGGGGACGGCTGCGCTCGCTAGGTTGTTCTCCGGCCATGTTGGAAGGACAAGAATGAATGAGCTTTGATCCTCTGTTGATGAAGACGGGGATAGCTAGTTCCCACAGACGGCGCCACTGATCTTACCTGATCAGGAGGGCCTTCCAAGGATTTGAAGACCGGGCCGGAGGGTGAGATGAGTGAGGGGGTGTACCTGCAAGGTGCTCCAATGCTTAAGTCAGAAGATGTACAGAAAATTAAGGTTATTTCAGAGTGAGTTAGAATACCTGACCATTTGCTATGAAAGGGTATTTATATTGAGCCCCCAGCGTTGGGCCAAGGCTCCTAATGGGCTGGATTTAGCTAGGCCCAAGGAGGAGTTGCCATGGGACGCGTAAGAAGCGTGAAGACCTAGACCAAAGGTCTGCTCCCTGGTCCAACTGCCCCTATCCCTCCGGAGATAATACAGGGGAGTTGGGTGACGTGCCAGGTGAGGTGGCAGACGTGGTTCTGCCCGACATAGCTCATGTGCCCGTGATATAGGTAGGTGATATGTGAATGAAGATCAGCTGGTGGGGGAGGCGTGTCTCTGCCCGACACGCAGTAGAGTTGTCGAGGTGGTGTCCCATCGACATGGATGGTTGGGCCCTTGCTCGACGCATTCATCTGCCCGGACGTTTGGGCCTGTACCCGACAAGCATTGGGCCGTGCCGTGCATGTCGTCATGGCCCAGTCCAGAACAGAAAATAAATTAGGGTTCTAAGAGAATTTGGAGAAGAATGTTGTTACCCACAAACTGTTGGATTTTTCTTTATTGATTCACTCTGCAACTTGCAGAACTGTGAATCACAATATGTTGTGATGATTTGATTACAAGAGAGATACTCCCTATTTATAGAATTAGGTTTGCTTGCACCTCAAGCCAAAAGCTCAAAACTATAAAAGTCCAAAATATCTATTTTGGAACTAAATCAAATCTAGATTTAAAAATAAATCAAATCTAATCTAAATCAAATATGACATAATGAATTACACTTTCAACAATTACAATTTCTTCGGGTGGA
Organism: Lathyrus aphaca; assembly: GCA_963966055.1. NCBI lineage: Eukaryota > Viridiplantae > Streptophyta > Magnoliopsida > Fabales > Fabaceae > Lathyrus > Lathyrus aphaca. The sequence continues at coordinate 165,114,172 of OZ014521.1, read as the reverse complement.
TGTGGAATCAGGCGGGAAAATCGTTCCTCATTGGAGGTGATGTTGAGTGATCAATTGTTACCCTCGACTAGGAGAGAAGCTGATACAAGAAGGTAGAGGTGCAACCGGTTATCCTTAAACCCACCCATGCTCTGCCTTATTGTCATGCATATCACTACAATAAAGTATTAATTACTTTGAGCCTTATTTTGATAATGTGAAGAACTTTAAGGACCGTTTTTTCCTGGTAGTCACCCTCAATCGGGAAGTCCATTTGAATCTTTGACAATTAGATCCTGATGCTCCCTCTTCGTGTACGAATATTTTTCACAAATATGAACTCAAAGTCATTTCATTATTGGAAGAGGAGTTGTACTTGAAAGTCTAACTAGTGTCTTTTTGTCAGGAAATTGGCCATGTAGGTGGGGTAATCCCATCCAATCTGACCTCCAAGTCTCGATTGAAAAGACGCATTCAAACTCTTTGAAATTTCGATGATGTGTCACATAAAATTTATGACATACTAAGTAAATGTTACTCCCTCTGTTTCAAAATGATTGTCCTTTAAGGTTTTTTCACACAGATTAAGAAATGTAATAATGTCATAAAAAATAAATTTTAACTAAGTTAACCTTATTAAAGTATTGAAAGTAATGTGCAGAGTAATAATTAAAGGATAGAATTGAAAAAGTTATAATCCTTGCTACATTGAAAAGTGAGAATGACATTCATTTTAAACTAAATTTTATTTACTAAAACGATAATCATTTTAAACGGAGAGTACACATGAACGAGGGAGTTCTTCACAATCACAACTAACGACTACCTCATTGATGTGAGCGATAGGAAACATCTCGTTGAAGTGGAACTGACACTCACTTAGGATTTGACCGACGATTTTATTTATTTATTTACTTTATAATCAAATTTATTATTTTATTTTGTAATGATTGTTTTATTTTAATATTTTTTTAAATACACTTTATGAAGTATTTTAATTTTTAAATTTGATACTAGTTGTTAAATAATTTTATAATGTGACTATTTAAAATAATTCATTTAATAATTATTTAGTAATTATTAAACTATATTATTAATATTTAAAGTATTAATAAAAATAATTAGATAACAATATTATAAGTTATATATAGAAAAAAGGGAGAGAAAAAAAAGTCTGCCAATTGTATTAATACGGAATTTTTACCCATATACCTCACTTTTTCAAAACAAATCCTCAAATAACTCACTTTAAAAAAAAAATCTCAATCTATCCTTTTTTGAATATTAGAGAGGAGTCTCCACTTTGATTGGTGATTATGTTTAAATTTAGAGAGGTGTCACCAATTGGAATGGAGACACCAAAAGTAGTCTCCAATCCAATTGACGGCTATGTGTTATAGTTGGGAAGGGTCGTTAATTGGTTTGTAGACATGGTGTTATTTGAAATTTTCCTATAAATACTCATGGTGTGCTCAATTTTTTTCACATCTCTTCTCTCATCTCTTCTGATATACAATTAATATTGATATCATGTATACGCGCTGTTATAGGAAAGTGATTTTTTCGAGAGAGAAGCCTCTGATCGATATGTTGTTCTGGAATATCCAAAGTCTCAATCAACTGAAGAGGGAGTTGAATCGGTTGCTAGAGGAAGAAATTGGTGAAGGAGAAAAAATTCGTAGTATTGAGAGATTTGATAGGATGTGTGGGTGGGTGCGAGTTAAGACTGACGTGGAAGCTAGGAAAATGATGTTTGGACCTAATGAAATCACATTGATTGTTGTAATCAGTTAGAAATAATATCTTTATCTGTTGTATGTGTTGTTTAGATTAAGTTTATTTAACAGTGTTGCAACGAAATGCACATCTATATTTTCTGGATGTGTCGTTTTACTCCAAGCATGAGGTTGGTCTTGGTTGCCATCCATTGCCCCGGTCAACGAAAACGCATTCACATTCATGTATGCTCAAAAGTAAGTTAATTGTATCATATTAATTAGTTCACTTTATTATATCATTTTATTGATTATTGTTTCTAATTGTTATTTTTACACTATTTTTTTGTATCAGATGGTCGACACGCGGTATGAATTATAATAGATGTCCAAGACAATACATCATTCAGTACCGCAATCTCTTGGATCATCTTACCCTTGCAGATGTAATGTCACTAAAATAATCAATTTTTTTAACATAACATTTTTCTATAATCTAACACTTTTCACTTTTATAGTTCATTTGGCGTCCATATCTAGGAATGGACCATGATCACCAAATCAGAGAGGAAGACGCAGCAGTTTGGACTACATGTGTGCCGATCATCAGATTCACTACTGTGGAGATGCACAACAGTGATCGTGTCAAACTCCAGTTCAGAATGCATCAAAACATCCCAGATCCCCCAACTGATCTTGGTCAGTGGCATCTAAAAAAAGTCAACGACCAATGGAACCTTAGGGATTGGAAAGACTTAGCAAAATCTGAGTGTCGTAAATGGAGGAACTGACACCAATATGTCTTACGTGAACCGGTAATGACAACCCCGTCTATACCAACTAATACTTATATGATTTGGTATAGATCGGTTGCAACTGATTTTCTATCCGAAGATAGGTATCTACACGACCCACACCAGACCACTTACACACAAGAAGCTTCCACGTCTAACCAACAAAGAAACTATCAACAACCTTGTTACTCACAACTTCCTACACAAACACAAACCCACTTTCCAAACATGTCAGACACATAACCACAATACCAAGAGCGTCCCCCTTACCGTGTCCAACAAAATGACTTTTATCAAGACGCTCAAACATCACACCATAGCCGACACACACAAACATCACACCACAACCAACAAACACAACCATCACAACTACCATACGGCTTTCAAACACCACTACCATTTCAACCTTTCACCAATGAAGCCTTCACACCAATGTCCCCTTTCATTTGTCCAAGTCGCACACCTAGGACCCCATCATCACATTCAAACTACTCTGGCATGGGTCACGACCTCAGTTACGACATATCGTCCTTCAATACGCAAGACTTTGTAGAAATTGCAGAATATCTGAGGAAGTCTAATGATGTTCCGGAGACCTCAACTCCACAAACACCTGGAGTGAACCAACAACAAGGGCAGCGAGTGCAGCGAGTGAGGGTACCTAGGGGATGTGGAACCGGCGGGCGGTATGCCTAACCTGGCCGTGGTCATTAAATTATGTACTTTTAATTATAATTAATTATTAATATATTTTTATTTTTCATCTATTATTATTTAATGAAAATAATGTATTATTAATCTCATCTATTATTTATATCATTTTATTTTAAATTATGTATTTTTTAAAGACAAATTTGTAAATACACATGGTCTACAAACCAATTGGCGATCCTTCATAAGGGTAACACATAGTCGTCAATTGGAATGGAGACTCCATATGATGTCTCCAAACCAATTGGCGACCCTTCATAAGGGATATACATGGTCGCCAATCCATGTGGAGACTCCTCTCTAACTTTCAAAAAAGTGGGGTAGATTGAGAATTTTTTTTTAAATGGATTATTTGAGGATTTTTTTTGAAAAAGTAGGGTATATGGGTAAAAATTTCCATTAATACAGGATTACAACAATTGATAGATTCTTGTGAAAAAGTATTATAATTTTTTTTGGGGTTAAGTGTGCTTTTGGTCCTCTAAATATCTCAAATTTTGTTTTTAGTCCCTCTAAAATTTCCCTTCAAAAAATGATCCTCATAAAAAATTTAACTTTAATTTTTTGTCCCTCGTGCAATTTAGCGACGACTTTTACGATTTAGTGACAGTTTTAGCGACGATTTTTTATTTAGCGACGGAATTAGAGAGCATTTTAGCTACGATTTTGTCATGAGGGACCAAAAGTTAAAATTTAAATTTTTAGGAGGATCATTCCTTAAAGAAAAATTTTAGAGGGACAAAAAAAGAAATTTAGATATTTAGAGGGACAAAAACATTTAATTTTTTTTTTTTCAAAACAGTTTTTTTTTTTTTTATAATTCTCAACACATGTCTTGATAAGCACCCTAAGCATGAGTCATTATTAAAAAGGAAAAATAAAGTCCCTAGGCTATTAGACGAAGATAGCATAGGTAGAACAGCAAACTAAATGCCAAGGTTTGTTCTTGGGCCACTCTGTCTGTGCCATCCTACGAATACAGGAACCAGTCCCTACTGTTCAGAACATACATATGAATCGTTTCCGTGTACAAGCACTTCTTCATTTGTATCAACAAACAACCATGCTTCATTTCCAACATATTTATTTATGTCTTTCCATCCTCTCAATTCACACACCCCCATTTTTGATTTGATTGCTCATGATGTGACTAGTTAACCATGAAAAACAAAATCCATCCTAGTACTGTGGTCCCAATTCACATTCATTGTTTCAATTTAGCAGCAACCTAAGTTGTTCATTAACAATACTTGAAATCAAGGTGATTTTGTTAACAAAATTATCTTGTCATTGTGATTCTACCAAATTCACCAAAAGTTGAAACATTGTACAACTGTAGAACTCACTTGAATTGCACTTATTCCAAGTGGGGTAATGTGATTCTAGATGAGGGATGGTGGTGTTGTATCTATGAGTTTTGAGTTACGAACTCTGCCATATAAAGTGGGGAATAGGACACAAATCTTAGCCTCACAAAGTGTAGTCTACATTTATGGGACCCTTCTGCCAGATCAAGTTCAAAGAGAAAATGTCCTATTCACTTGAATTGTCATCATCACTCACTCAACACCAGAAAACCATCACTGCCAGTCTTTCCTTGTCACACCACCCTTATGGCCAATCGTTTTACAAACTCACTCAAAACAGACTACTGTTTCATCATCTTCAAAGTCTCTCTTATCATGAGTGATGAAGACAAGCAACTTGATTGAAGCAGCATATGAAAGAGACACGAAACAAAGCCACTATTATAATATCATATCATATGGCCCATTTATTTGAGCAAAGACCAACACTACCAAAACTTTGCTAAACAAAAAGAACCAAACTTTATTCAGATGGTGTGAAATCAAGAAAAACTAAACCAAACTCAAAAGTAGTGTGGAGTAATTTTTTTCACTCAATTGACTGTAGAGTAATAGTTTGGCAGAAGAAAGAGTGTGTCATTGGTCATCACCCCACTAGTTTCCATGCAACAGTGCACTGTGTACGTCATTTACCGATCACAGAAGCACATAGTGAAAAAGGATCTTCAATTTTCAATCAAGTGCCACATAGAAGACTGTGTGACCCATTCACTGACACTTTCCTCAATCATGATCACTTTGTACAGCTAGAAATTAATAAATTATCAGCCAAGTAGGGAAGAAACTGCATTTACATTGGATGAAAATGAATCTGTTTTGCATAGACAAATCCTTAGAGTACAGATTTTCAACTTGCAGATATACTGAGAAAAAATTTTATAACCCCTGACAGAGTCAGAAAGTAAAGAAAAAAGAAAGCCTCTTTGATATTTGTACTAATCAATGGCATGCAACAAAATCAGTCAGAAGGTAAAGTAAAATAACTTTTTTGATATTTAGACAAATTTAAACCCCAAACAACATAATCAAATTTACAGAGTTACAATACTAGCAAAGCATGAAAGAAAGCATTCCCTTCCCATTTCTTCAAATTCATAATCTTCATCTACAACTATAGCAACATTATGCTAATTGCTACCCAAAAAAAAACAGAAAAATTAATTGAAACTAAGACCAAACTGCTAAAAATACAGCCCAAAACAGAAATGAATTTAATGATTCCAAAATCTTGTAGTGCAGTGCTAAGTGCTGATAGCACACATCCAATCTGCATACCTTCTTCACCAAGCAAAACATCATATATCAAAGATCTTCCTTCCTAGCATGATCCTCAACGGCATATAGACAATTATTGATAGTTGTTCCACACCAGAGAAAAAATACTAGGTGGAAGAAACCCATTTCCAAATTTGAGTCCAAAATCCATTTCATGGAATCAACGCCAAGATGAAACAGTCAAGAGAGGAACATCTTTCCAAGCCAAAGACAAAAACCCAGGTTGAGATTCAACAAGAGAATACAAAGAACTATAACTATAGTTCCATAAAAGTATCTTAGCTTGGCTAATTGCATAATGACTCAAACTAACAGATTCAAAACCACAACTTTCCATCAAAACTTTCCACTGTTCTTTATCCTCCATCCTCTCCCTCTCACCAATCACACCATCAATTCTCCTACCAAGCAAAAGACTCTCCACCTGAAACCTCTCCGGAGAATCCAACGCCATGTTCGGCTCCAAAGACTCGAAAAAAGCAGCAAAATAATTAAAAGCAGTTTCAACCCGTTTGACAAACCCAACACGGGCAGTCAAGCTAGCTTCATATTCACCAAGAGTAACAATTTTAGGATTCAAAGATTTCGCCAAACGAAGCGCTGTTTCAACAGAATTTGTAGTCTCATCCAAAAGATTATACAACTGAAGCATGAAATTAACAGCCAAAGCCTCATTAGGTTGAATACAAAAGCTAGACTCATTAAGCATCTGAATCGGAGTAGTAATTGGCGTAAACTCAAAATTCAACTCTAGAAGTTTCGCAAATTCAGATAAACGATTACCAGTAGCAGAAATTGAAGAAACATGCGAAGTTCCAAGAGCCATAGCAGGTATACCAGAAATTCTTACACTATTAGGTTTACCAGAAGACCTCGTTGCGAATGCTTGTAATAGTGCAGCCCATTGAATCCCTTGAACAATTCCAAAATCAACTATATGAATATTGTTGAATCCTTCTGTTGCTTCGAGTATAGCTTGATTTGCAGTTAAATGTGCGAACTTTGAATAAGGGCATGCATCGTTTAGGGCTTTGTAAGAAAGTGTTAACTCTTCCCATGTAGTTGAAGAAGAAATTGAAGGTGATAGTTGTGACTCGGCGGTGATTTTGTTGGTTAAAGCTTGAGAGAAATAGAATGAAACTCTCTGAATTGGGTTTCCGTTCTGTGAAATAGATTTTTTGAGATGAGTTAGGGTTTCCCCGGCTTGATTTGGTTCGGTTTGGATGAGACTCGCGCATTGGGTTAGTGATTTTAGAAGGGGGTTTGTGGACGACGGTAGTGAGGATGTCGTTTCGGTGGTGTCGTTTTTGTTGTGAGTGGTGGTACTGGTAGGTTGGGTTGGGATTTGGAGTGGAACGGTGGCGGGTAAGAGGAGATCCGAAGGTGGTGAGAGTCGGGTCGGGCAGGATGAAAACGGGTTGAGAGGGTCGGCGACGTCGACGTCAGCAGCGGCGGCCATTAAAGTGTCCATCCAGTCGTCGGAATCGAAATCGGAGAAACGGAAGGTGGTGGAGTGAGGGTCGAGGGGAGGGAAGTGGAAAGCGGGATCGGGGTTTTCGGGGCCCGACCCGACTTGAAATGGGTCGGTGAAGTCGGTTGGTGGGAAGGTTAAAGGTGGAAGTGATGAAACAGAATTGTTATTGTTATTGGGATTCCATGGATGGAGAGAGGGGGGGTTTGTTATAGTACCAAGGAGATTTTGATGATGATGATGATGATGATGATGATGTTGTTGATGTTGTTGTTCTTGTTGCTGTTTTTGGTTGATGACTTGTTGAGCAATAGCCATAAGGTTACCACTGTCAGCACACATGTAAGCCATTCCCACCTTGTTCTGCAAATTCAAAACATTGAAACTAAAAAACGTTTGGGTTAAATTTCAAGTGTTTGAGAGAGAAAGAGAGAGAAAGTACCTGGAGGAGGTTGTGTTGAAGTGGTGAGAAAGAAAGAGTTAGAGAAGATGTATGGTAATGAAGTGAGGAGGAAATGGGTAATCGGAAGTGTGAAAGTGAGTTTGAGAAAAGAGTGATTGAACCGTTGAAGTTGAAGTGGAGAGAAGAAGACGGGAGGGAGAACCTAGAACGACTATAAAATAAATATGTCTTTTGAAATGGGACCATCCTCGTGCTTATGGTCCCACCATCTCTTATATTTTCTCACTATTTTCTTATATGTTTTTATTATTATATAAACAAGTGTTTAGAATAATGTAAATTTTGAATTTGTTTTTTAGAATAACCTAATTTTATAAAAAATTATTGAAATAACGTAATTTTAAAAATAAATACTAAAATAACATAGGTACTTTATATATCATATGAATTGGTTTATAAATATTAAAAGAATTTTTTTTAACAACATATATGCGTCATTTCAAATAGTTAATAAGTTACTTTTTTTTTAATCAACTAATGCGTCAATTGGTTTGGTGTGTTTGTTTTATATATTTTTTAAATGAACTAATATTCCATTTGATTTGGCTAGTATGTTTTATATATTTTTTTGGTTGGTATTTATGCGTCATACGCATTTGGTATGGGGCTGAGTTTAATTATTTCTTTTTACATATTATTCATTATTGAATAAATGAAGTTAAAAAAATCAATAAAAAAAAAATAGAAAACCAATAAATAAAGAAATAAAGATGATATTATTTAAAAGTGGTTATTATAAATGATCAATTTCTCGCCCGATCTAGACGTCCTCCATCTTCACATGCACGTGGATTGTTAGACGATGACGCAGATCTAGAAGAGGTTGAATAGATCTATTTTTAAAATTAAGTTTTTCAAAAATTAATTGAAAAATAACTTGCGGAAGTTCCCCGGAAAAATGAGATATAAGAGATGAATAGATTAAGTCATCGGTGATCGGATATGTGCTCAAAACCAAATGAGATATAAGAGATGAATAGATTAATCAATACAATATCAATTAATCACTTAAATTCAACACATTTGAATAATCCACTACCAACAATGAATACAAATGAAAAATAAGCACAAGGAACAAGAAGTTATGTGTTTTATGTTTTTATCAAACAATTGGTGCACACACACACAAAGTGTAGTTGGACAATTAGTGTAGTGCAGAATTTTAATCAAGTTGTTATCCAAATGTGATAGCAACAATTTCACAAACACTTGGTAGGCGCGCACCAATGCAAAACAAAATTTTCAAGCAATACAACTTCAACTTATGTAGAAAAATTGATAAATGAAAAATACAAAGAACAAACGAGATTTGTTTATGCAGTTCCCCCACCGTCCTCGCTAAGGGTACTCTGCCTCCAATTCACAAACTGAATTGGGATCTTTTATTAATATTACAATGTTAATACAAGAAGAAAATAGGAACAACAAACCAATCATAATTGCGATTGTTTCTATAACTCTTATTGCCCCTTGATTCGAGATGAACCAAGTCTTTCACGTGCGTCGAACAAACCTCTGATTAATTGCCCCCTTCTTGCAAGAATATACAATTCTCCAAACTTTGAGCACGGCCACTTTGATTCGATGTTTGTGAACTCACACCATTCTTCGCAATCCTCCGGTTATCGTGATATGAATGAACGATCCCCTTGATCTTCAAACCTACTCACTCGGTTGAATCTACGAACGAATGATGCGTGCAAAATCCCCCAAATCACAATGATCTTGGAGGACAAACCCTCAAGGTTTATTCAAGAAAAACCCACAAATCTCTCAACCCAAACTGAAATCGCAATCTCACGTTTGAATGTTATCACCTTGATCTTGCACTTTGATCAACAAAATTGTTGTGTGTAATTGTTGATGAATGCAAGAGAAGGAGAAGATGAAGAGATCACATGTGTCTCTATTTCACTTTTCTTGTTAATTTTCACAAAATAATATGACAACTATTTATATGGGTTAGTAAAAGAATAAGAATTAAACAAAATGAAGAGAGGGAAGAGAGAGAGAGAGAGAGAGAGAAAGAGAAAGAGAGAAATTAAAAAGGGCGCTCACAAACAGTAATGAGTCGACATGTTTAATGTTTTGAGTCGACCTATTTTGATATGCAGGAATGTGTCGATATGTAGAAGTATTTGAGTCGACATGTTTAATGTTTTGAGTCGGCCTATTTTGATATGCAGGAATGTGTCGACCTGTAGAAGTATTTGAGTCGACCTATTTGTGACTTTCAGTCGACCTGAAAATGCCCATCTGTCAGTCTGTTGCGACCCGTGAGTTCCAAGGGAAGAAATCTATCAAATGAGTCGACCTAACACTTTCATTGAATCGACTCAAATATCTCTAACTGAATGAGCCGGTCTATTTAGGTGATTGAGTCGACTCATTCCTTTCAAAACACTACAAAAACCTTTTCTGATGAAATCTTCCTGTTTCTTGTGATCCCATAAGACATCTTAAAGCATAAATGTTTTGACATCATTAAAAATATTTTTTATGTCTCACAAACTCCCCCTTTTTGAAATATCAAATTTAAAACCATGTTAGCGTTTGCTTAAGGCGACGCTACATAGCCACTATAATAGCATCGGGATTGTAGCCGACGCTAAAATATTGATGCTAAAATGCATTTTTCTTGTAGTGAGCAGGGACTAGATGAGGTGTTTTTAGCGCCTCATGATGAGGGTGACCCAAACTATTGTGCCATTAAGTAGAGAAAAAAGGTACTAATCCAGTGACATTTTTATTTGTAAAGGAATTCAAATCTATTATGTTAGGTGCATTATTGGTAGTGTATGGACTTAAGGTGATTTTTGTATATTTGAATCAACATGTGTAGATTGCATTTGACCAAAGGAGTGGAGTCATTCATTTTCAAGTTCTCCTTGTAGAAGGACTTCAGAGGTAGCCTGAGATTTGACAATATATACATGAGTATCCCCAAAATTAGAGTTTTTGCTGTCAAAATTACAACTGAAATAAGAGTATTTTCTTTTACTGTCAAACCTAAGTATCCCCAAAATTTCCTTCATAAACCTATTACACTTCAATCCAATAGCCATGGTAAAAAGGCCCGCGACTGAAGTCTGAGACGATCATGATGGTTTTTTGGGCTGCAATTTCAGCCACGTTTGACCGGAAATCTAAGTTATATCAAGGATGGGATTGCTAAAACCTTGTTATTTAAAACCTTTTTATTTACCACAAGAAGGCTATCGACACACATAATAAGACTCATCTATCAAACGATGCGTTTTGATTTGTGTGTCCCAAATCTCTATCCTTATATGTTGTAATTTGTCTCATATCTCCGTCTTAGGGTTTCACTCGCAGACTCTATCTCCCTCTAAAAAGGTACCAATATGTTGATGGATCTTCAGATCTGCCACCGCTCCTTCATCTTTCGCCACCGATTAGTTAGTGGAATTGATTCTTTCAATGATCAACCTTCAGTATCACTTAATGTAACCAATGTTGATGGTCATAGTTCTCACCCTTTATTTGATGATGTAGTTGTCGCTCCCCCGAAAAGACACCAGGGTCCCAGGGTGCAGACGCGAACGGTCGGCGAAAATAGAGAATGAAGGTAAAGTGAATAGAGTCGCCAGCTAGGCATTTTTATCCCGAAGGAAAGGTAATGCTGCATAAACCTGGAAAGAGATGGATAAGACGGTTGCGAACCAGAGAAACTGAGAAAGGGGGTTGGTTACAACCTGGGAAGGTATTAGCACCCAGATTGTCTGTCGTACTCGACGGGATCCACGCTTACAAGATTGTGTTTAAAGGGGTAGTGTATGTGCTATCTGTGTGCAAAGGCTAAGAAAAGAATATACAAGTGTCAGTCAAAAGGTGTGAAATGCCCAGGAACTGAGGCTTAGAAAGAATGTTGAAAGAGGGGGATGACCAAGAGACTTTTGTTCGATAACAATTAAGTTATGCCTACGTATCCTCCCGTGCAATGAGGAAGTCAGAACACTGTAGTTCGACTCAAAGGGACTGAAAAATAAATTGACTGTGAACTGCTTGCTTGTCTATGCTCAAGTGTATGACTCGTCTGGCTCGAGTGCTAACTGTCTTGCATTAGACGGAAGAAGCAAGTTCTCGTTTGTGAATGAGTGTGATGAGAAAAGAATCCCAGAGGAGACGATTATTGTTTGTTTTTGTGTTTTCAGTTTTGTTATTGTTTTTGATGTTTTCCATAAGTTAATGAGCTTAAGCCTAAATCAAGGGCTTGTAAACTCGTTATATCCTCCCTGATTAGGGATAATGAGCTTACTTAAGTATGAGATAAGCATCTCAACTTAATTACCATGATGATGTAGGATTAAGATCATTAACCTAATTGTGATTAATTAGGTGTTTTTTGGTTTTTGTTTAGTGTTAAGTAATGAGTTTAATCTCTAATCACAGATTAGTGGACTCATTACACCATCCTAATAGAAGGATAATAGATGAGAACACTTAAGATGAGGAAGATACCTCAACTTAATCCATGGTTAGGGATTAAATTCATTATATAACAAGCCTTTATTAAATGGATTTTAATTAAAGGATGAGATTAAGAAGTGAATTTTATGGTTTGTAAGACAACTTGAGGGAGACTTGTCCATTAAACACTAGGATTAGTCCTTCTTAACCATAAGGAAGAATTAGAACCCTAATGTAAGGCCCAAGTTACAAGATAAATTCTTGATGGTTTATTAAGTGATTTGATTAAGAGGTTTAAACAAATTAAAGGTTTAACACTTAGGATTAAAGTTATACACTCCATCCTAAGAGAAGCATGCAGGCATAACCCTAATTCAAAGTCCTAAAGCTTTAAGAGTTTAGTCTCTGATTATTGAGATGAGAAGAGAGACTCAAGGAGACTCAAAGGTAAAAACTAAGGGGGACTAATCACAACCCTAATTATTATCATTCTTTGATATCCTATGGCTTGTGAGGCTTAGAGAAACATCTTCAAGGAAGCCACCAATGGAAGAAGCAGATGAAAGGAGGAGGAAACAGAAGAATAAGTTACTTACTTCCTAAGAAGATAAGTAACTTAAAGGAAGAAAGTGAGAGAGAAGGAACATAAGTGAACAAGATTCACTTCAAAGACAAGTTGAAATGCAAATGAAAGAGATAATAAGAAGTGATAGGTGAAGGCAAATCCACCTCCCAAGATAACTTACCGAACCTGAAAGTGTTAGTATGAATGCATAAAGTATAAAGCATAAAGAAATGAAGTGAAATGAGATGAAATGATCAAAGTCAGAAGTTCTTATGCCATGTAAATGTCATGTGAGATGATGCAAAGTCATACAATATACATATATATGATCATACAAAGATGAGATGCAAAGGAAGCATGCTTTGAAGTTTGAAAACACATGAAAGTTTATGAAATGAAATGGATGCTAAACATGGAAAATGAATGAAGAAATGATCAAGCAAGGTTCTAACATGTCCTAAGATGTCTAAGATGACATATGAATGTTTGAAATGTCATGGCAAGTTCATGTGATGATGAATATGCAAGGTGAATGCAAATGAACATGAGAAATTAGGGCTTTATGGACATATGAGATGCAAATGGATAAAACAGAAGCATACAACAAGATAAAAAATTGAAATCAAGCTCAAACAAACCCTAATCCCATATTAGGTCACACCCCAAAGGAGAAGGTTAGAAGCCTAACCTATCAAAAGTTATGATTTTCCTAAGTTTTCTAGGGTTTTTGGGTGATTCAAAAGGAAAAATGCAAATCAAATTGAAAATGCAAGATAAATTCATGAGGAAAATGACATATAGACTACATGCAATATGTAACATAATGCAAAAAGAATCAAGTTCAAACTCTTCTTGGTTAGGCAGAAATGATTTTTCAAAGTTAGGGTTTAAAAATGTGATTTTTATGACCCATAATTCAAAGAAAATTGGTAAGCTATGATCAAACCTAAAAAGAAATTTGTGTGAAGAGTTTGAAAATGTTTCTAAATGTATTGGAATGGTTCATGATTTTTTGGTGATTTTTAGAAACCTAAATGTATTTTTAATTAATTAAAATACTTTAATTAATTAAAAATATCATTTAAATATTTTAAAAATACTTTTTTAATGCAAAAAATAAAATAAAAATTATTTTTGGATTGAGAAAAAAATTTAAAGTCAGAATGCAAAAGAAAATATTTTTTGAAGTTTTTAGCTATTTTAAATAAAATGAGAAAGAAAATGCAAAGAAAATGAAATAAAAATAAAATAAAATGGAAGTATGCCGATCTGATGGCTGAGATTCAAACTGGGAAAGGGAGGGTTGACTGCGCGCGTCATCCAAGGGTTGACATTTAAACTGGCTAATTAAACTGATTAAATTAATTAATTAAAATTAGGGTTTAAGTGAAATGATCATGTCCACTAAAACACGCGTTAAACTAAATCCAAGGGCTGAGATTCAAACTGGGGAGATTAGCCCTAATCCTAACCCTAATTACATTCAGGTGACCGGAGCAAGCTCCGGTCATCTTCTCCGGCGAACCATTCATGCTATCTTCTTCCCTAGGTTACCCCAAACCCTCAAACTCTCCAGAATCAAACCCCTAATCATTCTAAACAAGAATCAGGCCACAAACAACATTTATTTTACATCAAACGCACGAATCGAAGAAAAACATTTTCAGATCTAAAAGTTTCAGAACGTCAATACATCCTGGTTTCTCAACCATTTTCAAAAATAAACATATCAGTATGATCAGCTAAACATGTAGAATCATTTAGAAACTTACAACAAGAGTTTTGGAAAAAAAGTTCATCATGGCTACCTGAGTTGAAGCTTTGCAAACTGGAGCTTTCTGACCTCTTCCTTTGTGCAAAATGCCTCCAATGATTCATCTGATGCTTCTGAAAAGCTTGGATGGAGTTTAAATGGGCTGGTTTGAGTGATTCAGTTTTGATAACTCAGAAATCATGTTTGTTGTGTGATGTGTTTCAGGTCATTCTAATGGTTGGAATTTGTCCTTAGGTGATGCTGAGTTGAATGGTGAAGAAAGTTTGAAGTTTGAGTGGTTGTGCTATGAAATTCGAAGAGATGAAGGTATGAGGTGATTTTTGGCAATCTGAATGTTGAGAGGTTTTCAGGCTTGTGTGTTATGATGTTTGAGGTCCATGATGTTTGCATAAACCAATGGGATTGCTCAGAAAGTGGGTGGTGGCACAGCTTGATTGGTATGGGCCAAGTTGCAAAAAGTCAAGGTGATGTATACTTGAAGCATGGCACGGGTCAGAGATGTTTTCATGGGGTGTCTGGCCTCAGCTTGCATCAAGGATGGCCATGGGATTGAATTTGATGTGCTGGAAGGCTTGGACGAAGAGTTCTCATGGATTTTGCAACTTTCCCTCTTTGGTGTTTCTTGGATCACAAGCCATGAAAACCCTAGATTCAAAGTCCAATTCTGATCTTTTGAAGCTTCTTTGACATGTTATGACATATTTGTGCACATTAGAGGTCATTAGAATGCATGGCAAGTGAAATTGCAAAATTCACTCTTTGGCATGAACTTGAAAATTATGTGATTTTTTGCCAACTTTGAAAGGTCATATCTTGAGTTCTAGGATGAATCAAGACATGTTCTTGTACTTTTTGAAAAGGGAAAGACCTAATCTACAACTTTCATGCCCAAGAATGTTTCATTTGAAGCATTTTTGGTCATGAAAGAGGAGGTTGAAAATCTTTCCCAAAATGGAAAGTTTGCATTTCAAGTCATTTCCAAAAATGGCAAGTTTGCAATTGGCTCAAAATTCTTCAATCTTGTAAGCTTCCAACCACTTCTAAGATCAAATAAAGATCATTTAACTTCAATTTGATGAAAATACCCTTTTGGTTCCATTGTTGGGGCCTCAAATGCCCTGATTTTGACTTAACTTGTTCAGGAAGTTACCCAGTAAACAGATGACTTCCACAGTGAGTTTCTTCATAAAACATGGTACACATGATCCTTATAACATATTAAGACCATTATAAACAAGAATGACCCAAAAATTTGGAGTTAAGGCCTCTGAAACCAAAACCCTAATTTTGGTCATCTATGTAGTGAAAACCCTAGCTCTGCTTCCATGCCTTTGCCAGTTCTTGTGATCCCTTGACTTTCATGAACTTTGGGGAGCATAATATTTTTATATAACACACATGGACCCTCTTGGAAAGCTTTAAGACCTTTGGTATGACTCAGATGGATCCTTGGATTGTTCAGATCACAAACCCTAGATGCAGATGAACTTGAACTATGCAGTGAAACAAAAATGCAATATGAGATGTAATTCTTATGTTAAAACAAAAAAAATGAAAGATAAAAAGCCATGGTGTGATAAAGAGTGAGGGCAAATTTGGGGTGTTTACAGCTGCCCCTATTCAAACATGAGTTAGTTGTGCATGATGTAAGCGTCTGGCTTAACAGACAAACAAGATAACTTGTGGTTGAATACCAAAGACAGTCCGAAATTTGCACTCACTGGGGAGAAGAAGAAAAAGTATATAAATTGTAAAAGATAGTATAATATGATTATCAAATGAAGGTGATGGAGGACGACCATCGAGCAGAGGACGACTGTTGGGGATAAAGTGTCAAGCAAAGCAATGACGGGGTCGGCTGACAAGCTGGGGAAATAAAGAGACCATGACGGGGACGGCCATCAGGTAATAAAATAAAACTCTCTGGGGATTTAAACAAGCATAGATGGGGACGACCATCAGGCTTGAAAAGTAAAGTAAACAACGACGGAGACGAACATCGAGTTAATAAATGAAATAACGATGAGGGACGGTCATCACAGGTGAAGGACGTTCACCTAGCAGGGGACGGCTGTTGAAAATATCACGACATAGGACAAATTTCAGATAGAAAAAGGTCAACGATGGGGACGGTTGTAACACGGTGGGAGAACTGACTTTAGTTATGTTGCGGATAGCAAGAGTCTCCACCGACTTTTATTTTATCCAAAAGGAAAGGGTATAAAAGAACAGGAAAGACCTTAAGAGATATTTTTGGGTCCGGGGGGTAGGTTATGTAAAGGGAAGGTGTTAGCACCCTTTACATCCATGGTTATCCATGGGCTCTTAGTTACTTAGCTCACTTTTGAATTGTTTTTGAAAGTGTAGTGTGCGAATAGAAAAATTTTCATAATAGTTGATAGTGATCCATGTATGGATGCGTAAGAACTTGTTTTTGAAAATTTGTTTGAAATTGTGGAAAGTTTGAAAAGTTGTGAATGAAGTGAGCAAGTACATAAGAGGAACCTACCCTAAAGTTTAAGTCTTTTCTGTTCTTTATCCTTTAAGTGGTAAGACTATCCCTATTATTAAGGAATAGGTAGTCATTACCTTGGATGTAAGGGACATGTGAGGGACATCTGTTTATGAAGGCAACTGTGGGGTGTATTAAGCATATTGGAGGGACTATCATCATTATTCGAAGGGACTTGATTTTTAAAGGCAACCATTAGGGACTTGATGATTTTTCTTTTAAGGGACTTGCTTTATACACCTCACTTGACCTTATTAGTAGGCAACATTGAGGGATAACCTTATGAATGTGAGATGGCGATTAAAAATCGACTTACGTGTGTGAGTGTTTAATTTAAATTTATCTTATAATTAAAGTGATCTAAATTTGATTTTTAAATAGAATACATGTTTGCACTCCCTAAATTACTAACCATAGCAAAAAATTAAATAAATTAAATATTACAAAAATTTACATTCAGGCGCATTTACATAATTATTAAAAATAAATAGCAAAATATAAAGCCAAAATATAAATAATAAGCAAAAATAAGCAATAATAAATAAATAGGGGTTAGTAATAATAATAATTAAAAATAGGGTTAGTAAAAAATAAATAAAGTTAGTGAAATAATAATAATAATAAAATATATAAGATTAATGAAGCAAAAATAATAAATAATAACATGGTTAGTAACAATAATTAAAATAAATAAAATTAGCCAAAATATTATAAGAATAAAAGATTAACAATTTTTTAATATAGGCAATTATATTTACAAATTATTTTTAAATGTATTATAATTACAAAGTTTAATTATTATAAATTCAATTTATTTCTAAACAATTATTTATTAAAAGATATTTATACATTATATGAAGAAAATAGGTTTTAAATATTATATTTACAAAAATTAATCACATTTACAAAATTTAATTTTTATTAATTATTACATTTACAAAAATTATATTAAATAAATATATATATTATAATTATATAAAGAATTAGAAAGTAAAAATTATTTAGAAAATAAAATTAGGTTTTCACAAAATTAGGGTTTTGTTTAGAAAAATATTTTTTAGGGATTTTAATTTAATTATACAAAATTATTTAATTAACATGCATATATTATATTTACATATATAATAAAGAAAATAATTTTTTGAATTAGAAAAAAAATAAAGTTTAGAACTTTTAGAAAATAAAATGTTTTTTAGATATTTGAACATATATGTACAATACATAATTTTATTTTTTATTAATAATAAGAAATAACTAAATTAATTAATTAAAGGAATTAAAATAGAAAAAGGTGGTAAAAATAAGAACTTACCTTGGCTGGGTTTGAACCCAGGATGCCCTATTTACTAGCAACAAAACCTTCCACCAGGCCACCACGTGCGCAAGCAACAAGGAAGGGGTTTTAATTTGTTTTGTTCTTTGTCACAAAAACTTGGAAAATAAAAGAAATAAAAAGGCCTGGGGTGGTGTTGAACCCAGGACCTTTACACACACAAGCGTACGCATCACCACCCGGCTGGAAGAGCCCACCTGATAGTATAGTGACAATATAACATAATATATTAAAATTATAAGTTAAATGAAAACGTATCAAAAAGAATGGCTGGAGGCTGGATTCGAACTCATGTCATCAGGTCACACATGCGTTCCTCCTACCACTGGACCACCTGCAACGTTTGTAATTTATCCACAAACAAAACTATATAATATAAGATAATATTTGAATTTCAGAAACGCGCCAAAGACCTTCTTCTTCCTCTGCCCGTCGTCTTAACTTTTAGTGACAGTTGGTCTGTCGCAATAGCCTATAGTGACGGATTTTTTCCGTCACTAGAACTCCTGCATATCAAATCATGAAAAATACACACGATAAATTTGTTTTAACTGCCCAGATCAACTACATGAAGGCCGTAGGTTCCAAATATGTCATTAATTTGGTCTGAAATTGGTTGTATAATAGAATCCCTAAACTCACGGTTGTGAAACCCTAACTATGGTGATTCATGGATTCGGCAGTGAAACTCCAATCTAACCATCCAGGATGCTTTAGTACAATGAAACAAACATAGTTAAACAATCAAAATCAATTAAAAACCAGTAAAATCATGGAATCGAAAAAATTCAAATATGGTATGAACACGGGTTTGATTCATGCGAATGAGGATGTTTCATATGTTGTTTATGATCCAAACATGATCAATGAGGTTCAATGAAGAAGAATCAACCTTCAAATTGCCTTGAAAGTGCCTGTATTTTGGAATCCGAATTTGAATTTTTTGTGATTTTTGAAGAAGTGAACTTACTCTTTGAGGCCAGCAAAATCGTGGCTGGATGTTTGCATTAGGTTTAGTACTTATAGGAGACTCAATTAAGGCAAAAAGATTGATTGGTTGTATGAAAATTTTGATTCAAAAAGATTGAAATTGATCATGTCTTAAAGTTCAAATATTTGTTCATGAAGGCTTGCTATTTTTGGATCAATCTCATGATTTCCTTCCCTTTCAACTTCAATCAATATTTAAGATGTTCTAGAAACCAAATCTCCCTTAAATAATATATTTTCATATTTTATATTTATTTAAAATGATTTTTCATGAATTAAATCAAAATAAATAAAAATAAAATAATAAAAATTCTGATTTTTAATCATTTGGGTCGTGCATGATGATATGGTATGGATTGGATCACAATTTGGCAAGCCCATTTGGAAGAAATTGGTTTTAAACCTCCATTTTCAACATAAACCATCACAAAATTTCCCAACTTTGCAAGGGCACATATCACTCAATTTTAATGCTATGAGGGTGTTCTTGGACATTTTGGAAAGCTTAAAGAGTCCTCTAAACAACCCCATTGGTTTCATGTCCATATCATTTACCAATCTCAAGTTATGCCCTTTTGAAGTTGTTGACTTTTGAAATGACCTATAATGTCTTAGCTCATACCTTCCAAATGAAGCATTTTTGGGCTTGGCTTGTGAGACACAAAGTTGTAGAGAATTCAATTTCCTTCAAAATGAGCTTTGGATGGAGACTTGGTGATGAAGTATGTGAAAGTTATGGCTGGTCAAAGTTCAGTTGACTTTTACTAAGGAAACCCTAATTTAGAAACTCCTGATTCTTGATGATCTGAAATCTCCTTGATGAACCATGATCAACCCTTGATCAAATGATGAATTTTACTTCATATACTTGATGTTGGCAAAAAATCATGAAGTTTGACTTTGGTTTGACCACAGTTGACCCCAGTTTGACTTTTTAACTGCTTTGACTGATTTTGACTTATCTGATCATCTGACTGAGCAACCTTTTGAGAAAAGTCTTGAAACTTGTCATGGGGGTTCTTACATACATATAAGATGTTATGAAGCTCACTTGAAGTCTTGGAAGTCCATTTAGCCTGATTAAAGTCAAAACCCTAGTTTTGGATGCACTGCTTAGGAGGTGCATTGTCTGAGGGAATTGTCAACTCTTCTGACCAATTGTGAACCTTGTGAACCTTGTGAACCATCATAAAATGTCTTGTGAACCTCATGGGAGGTATTGTGAAGCTTGTGAACCTTATGAACCTCATAAAGTGACTTGTAGACTTCATGAATCTCAGGACAGCTTTGTAATCATTGTGAATATTGTGAACCTTGTGAAGTTTCATGAAGTGACTTGTAGACTTCATGAACCTCATGAAAGGTATTGAAAGCATTGGGAAACTTGTGAACCTTGTGAACCTTCAAGAAGTAACTTGTAGACTTCATGAACCTCATGAAAGGTTATATAAGCATTGTGAAATTTGTGAACCTTGTGAACCTTCTTAGCACACAAAGTCTTGTATTGTGAGGGCAAATTTTAGGGTGCAACAGCTGCCCCTGTTCAATTTTCTGAAACCTGAGGGGTCAGATTGGTATATCTGCCAGTCGTAACCTGGAAGGTTGAAGGGGATTGAACACAAAAGCCCAAAAATTTGCACTCACCGGTGCATAAAGTGATACAGATGGCTAGTTGAATATGCTTGAGTGGGCTTAAAGATGCCACTGGGAAAAAGTTCTTCAGATACATTTCTTGGAGGATGAAGCAATCCAAAATATGAAGTTATAATGATAGATTTCAGGAGGCTGGAGCAGTCCTGAATATGAATATGATTTCAAGAGGATAGAGCAATCTTGATGTATAAGAAGCTGTCAGGAGGCTGGAGCAGTCCTGAGGTAATAATATGATTTCAAGAGGATAGAGCAATCTTGATGTATAAGAAGCTGTCAGGAGGCTGGAGCAGTCCTGAGGTAATAATATGATATCAAGAGTATAGAGCAGTCTTGAGAGATTGATGATATGCTTTCAGGAGACTGGAGTAATCCTGATGTAACAGCATGTCTTCAGGAGGATAGAGCAGTCCTGATGAGATTATAAGCTTTCAGGAGGATGAAGCAATCCTGAGAGATTGATGATATGCTTTCAGGAGACTGGAGTAATCCTGATGTAACAGCATGTCTTCAGGAGGATAGAGCAATCCTGATGATCATAAGTTTCTTTGTTGGATAATTAACCTGAAGACAATGTAACATTCTGTATAATAATATTAGTTTATGCTTTATGTATGCATGTATAATATGATGCACTTAGATAATGTACTATGTATCTATGGATATGTATGTTATGGTATGGTGTAAATGATGTATGTATGATATGATACTGCCGGAAGCGTCTGGATGTCTTTGTACAACAACTGCTGGCCAGGGAAAATAAATCCCGATTTGATGAAGAATATATTATACATAACCTTCCGTCTGCTGGGGATAGCAAAGTATATATAACCTCCCGGATGTTGGGGATAATAAGGCATATGTAACCTCCGTCTTCGTTTGATAGTAGGGTAGATATAGCATCCCGTCTTCGTTCGTCGTACCCTTATTGGAAAGTAAATTCCCGAATATCTGTATGAGGATAAAAGAGATGGATATATATTCCAGGGGAGATAAGACTTTATGAAGATGGATTTGTCCTACTGAGGGTTTGTAACTGTCTTGTAAAGAGGAACCGGCGAAGCTTTGTTGAAACCCTTCCCTCGTTCGTCCTTAGTAAATACTATTACTGCATTTTTATGCATTTCTGGTAAACATCAATCATATTAAGCATACATGCATTTCTGGTAAACATCAATCATATTCAAAAGCATACATACATTCAAACACAACCAATGGACGTTTCGCTTATGTAAATAGGGTAAAAGTAAATCTGGATTCAAAAGATGGAATTTATTTATATCAAAAAGTGACCCATACACGGGCAAGTTTGTACAAGGAGACATAAACCCTAGTAAGAGGATTTTGCCATAAAGTTTTTACAAAACAAAGAGAATCAGCTATGTGGGAAACAATCCTATTGAGTTTCAATTCTACTATTGCCATTATCTTCAAGTATCTCATCTTCTACTGTTGAGACGGAAACGATTGGATTGAGCTTTATCTGTTCGAGCTTGAATAAGTAGTACAACTGGTTGCAGTTTCATGGGTGATCCAAACGAGACATAGTCATACGCTTTAATCCCTAACTTTTGCCTGGATTGCCCTTTCAGGTTTTCAATCCACCGGGATACCCTTTTTTGCCCAAGCCGCCTTTTCAGGTTTTCGACTTGCCGGGTGTACATCTTTTTATATATATCCCTAAATTTTGCCCAAACCCTTTTGGTTTGCCGGGATGCCCTTATTTTTGCCTAGGCCTGTCAACCTAGCGGGTCTCTTTTTATGCGTAGTATCTTTTAACTATGTCTGCGTTTACAGGCTGTGGAAAGTCTTCACCATCCATTGTAGTAAGTATCATGGCACCTCCTGAAAACACTGTCTTGACTACAAATGGTCCTTCATATGTCGGAGTACACTTGCCCCTAGGATCACCCTGTGGTAATATGATACGCTTGATTACCAAGTCACCAGCCTGATATACCTTTGGCTTAACCTTCTTGTTAAAAGCTTTGATCATTCGTTTCTGGTACATCTGGCCATGACAAACTGCTGCTAACCTCTTCTCATCAATCAGATTTATCTGGTCAAGTCGAGTCTGAATCCACTCATCTTCATCCAAGCCTGCATCCTTCATAATTCTTAAGGAGGGAATCTGAACTTCAATGGGCAGAACTGCTTCCATACCATAGACTAAGGAGAATGGGGTTGCCCCTGTTGAAGTACGTATTGTAGTACGATAACCATGAAGAGCAAATGGTAACATCTCATGCCAATCCTTGTAAGTAACAGTCATCTTCTGTACGATCTTCTTAATGTTCTTATTAGCAGCTTCAACTGCCCCATTCATCTTTGGACGATACGAAGAAGAATTGTGATGCTTAATCTTGAACTGCGTGCAGAGATCAGTAATCATAGTGTTGTTCAGATTAGATCCATTGTCAGTGATAATCCTTTCAGGGATGCCATATCTACATATGATATTATTCTTAATGAACCGAGCCACAACATTCTTGGTAACAGATGCAAATGAAGCTGCCTCCACCCACTTCGTGAAGTAATCAATAGCAACCAGGATGAAACGATGTCCATTAGAAGCAGTAGGCTTGATCTCACCAATCATATCAATGCCCCACATGGCAAATGGCCAAGGAGCAGTCAACACATTCAAAGGTGATGGAGGTACATGGACTTTATCAGCATAAATTTGACACTTGTGACAAGTTCTGGAGTGTTGATAGCAATCAGCTTCCATGGTAGACCAATAGTAACCTGCTCTCAATATCTTCTTTGCCATAGTATGACCACTAGAATGAGTGCCAAAAATTCCATCATGCATATCTTCCATAATCTCAATTGCTTCCTTCTTATCCACACAACGAAGCAATGTTGAATCATGATTGCGCTTGTACAGAATCCCATTACTCAAGAAGAATTTAGCAGAAAACCTTCTCAGAAACTTCTTATCTTTGACAGATGCCCCTTCAGGGAACTTCTGAGCTTCAAGATATCTTTTCAACTCATAGAACCAAGGTTTCTCCTCTACCCCTTCAGTGTCAATCTCATTGTAGTATGCAGGCTTTTCAAATCTATCAATAGTAATCTTGGGAGCTTCATTATCCCAACTAATCTCAAACATAGATGCCATGGTAGCTAATGCATCTGCCAACTGGTTCTCTCTTCGTGGAATGTGTCCAAAGGTAATCTCTTTGAAATGTGGGATTAAAGACAACACATGCTCTCTATAAGGAATGAGATTATCATGCTTGGTATCCCAATCTCCTTTAATCTGACTTACCACCAGGGCTGAATCTCCATACACGTCAAGGAACTGAATCTTCATATCAATAGCAGTTTTAATACCCAGGATACATGCCTCATACTCAGCCATGTTATTGGTACAATAGAAACAAAGTCTGGCGGTAATCGGGGTATGACCACCTTCAGGGGAACTAATCACAACACCAACACCATTACCAAGTGCATTAGAGGCACCATCAAAAACCATAGTCCATCGGGATCCTTGTTCAGGTTCGTCATATTGTCCAGGTTCTTTGGTAATAATCATAATATCTTCATCAGGGAACTCAAAATTCATTGACTGGTAATCATCCACTGCCTGATGAGCCAGATGATCAGCAACAACACTTCCTTTAATGGCCTTCTGAGTAGTATACTGTATGTCATATTCTGTCAAGATCATTTGCCATCTTGCAATTCTTCCGGAGAGAGCAGGTTTCTCAAATATGTACTTGATTGGATCCATCTTTGAAATCAACAAGGTAGTATGGGTCAACATATACTGTCTTAGTCGGCGAGCAGCCCATGCCAAAGCGCAGCAAGTTTTCTCGAGCAGTGAGTATCTTGTTTCACAGTCGGTAAACTTTTTGCTAAGGTAGTATATTGCCTGCTCTTTTCGACCAGACTCGTCATGTTGCCCCAATACACACCCCATTGAGTTGTCTAACACTGTTAAGTACATAATCAAGGGTCTTCCATCAACTGGTGGCATCAAAATTGGAGGTTCTAGCAGATATCTCTTGATTTCATCAAAGGCAGTCTGGCACTCATCATTCCATTCCATCACCTGATCCTTTTTTAACAACTTGAAGATTGGCTCACAGATGGTAGTTAATTGGGAAATAAATCTTGCAATGTAATTCAATCGTCCCAAGAAACCTCTAACCTCCTTCTCAGTACGGGGAGCTGGCATCTCTCGTATAGCTTTCACTTTTGCAGGATCCACTTCAATACCTTTTCCACTGACAATAAAACCCAGGAGCTTTCCAGATCTAACCCCAAAAGTACACTTGTTTGGGTTCAACCTCAACTTGTATTTCTTCAACCTCTCAACCAACTTGTGCAGATGATCAAGATGTTGCTCTTCATTCTGAGACCTGGCTATCATATCATCTACATATACCTCTATCTCATGATGAATCATATCATGAAACAAAGCTACCATAGCACGCTGATATGTTGCCCCTGCATTCTTCAAACCAAATGGCATTACCTTATAGCAAAAGGTGCCCCACTGTGTCACAAATGTTGTCTTCTCCATATCTTCAGGTGCCATCTTGATTTGATTGTAACCAGAGAAACCATCCATAAAAGAGAATACCTTGTGCTGAGCAGTGTTGTCTACCAGAATATCAATATGAGGGAGTGGAAAGTCATCTTTAGGGCTGGCCTTGTTCAAATCTCTGTAGTCTACACACATACGTACCTTACCATCTTTCTTAGGAACTGGTACCACATTTGCAACCCACTGAGGATAAGAAGTCACTGCTAAGAACCCTGCATTGAACTGTTTCATTACCTCTGCCTTGATCTTTTCTGACATTTCAGGACGCATACGACGAACCTTCTGCTTCTTTGGACGACAATCTTCTTTCACTGGCAAACGGTGAACCACAATGTCTGTATCCAACCCTGGCATATCTTCATAAGACCAAGCAAAGATCTCCACATAGTCACGTAACATCTGAATCAACCTGCTCTTGACACTGTCCTCTAAATCAGCCCCTATCTTGACCTCTTTTCTGTTTTCTTCAGTTCCCAGATTCACAACTTCGACTGGCTCTTCATGTGGCTGTATAGCTTTCTCTTCTTGTTGTAACAACCTAGCAAGCTCTACAGGTATTTCACAATCGTCCTCATTTCCGTCTTCAGTTTGATAGATCGGATTCTCGAAATTATAATTGGCAATAGTAGAACTGTTATCAACAGGATCCAGAGTGGATGAGGATCTGCATTTTAGTGATGTGGGTGTGTGTAAGAACACATAGCTGATAAAACAAAAATAAAAGAAAAAGAAAGACAGGGAACACAATATTTACGAAAACGAAACGTCCACCGATTTTATTGAATGAAGTATGCAAATGAAATGACAGCCTGTAACAAGCACACCATTGTGCCCCGGGTAAGGCACATGGCTTGAAAGTTTTATTGTTCAGAAATTACAAATTTAAAAAAACACAACACAGTAACAGTATTTACTCCTGACTAAAGGAGATAGGGATAACATCTTCAGCTTTCCAATTATTGAGTCCAGCACCCACAGTAGGAAAAATCCATGCATCCAAGTTGTAGTCTTCATCTTGATCTCCCGCAGCATTAATCTGGTCCTTCACAACCCCTTGATTAGTGATACGAGCATCACGAGCACGACGAACAACTTTCTGGGACTCTGCAGTGAAACCCAAACCAAACTTGTCAGACTTGTATGGAATATCAGGAAGCTGACCCCAAATAGTACAACCACCTTCATCCACCACAGCTCTAGCATCATTGAGGGAAGCCATTGCCATTGTTGGAGGCTTTCTGGTGACCACAGGAACTTTCTTCACAACAGGAGGAGCTACATAATCATTAACAACCCAGGGAACCACTTCAAATGTCTGACACAGAGTCTCAATGTATTCACCTTCCATTTCCAGATACTTGAAGGTATTCACATGGCTGACAAAGTATTCTTCTTCTCCATAGACAGTAACAACCTTTCCATCCACCGGATATCTCAACTTTTGGTGCAATGTAGAGGTTACAGCACCTGCCCCATGGATCCAGGGACGACCAAGCAGACAAGAGTATGAAGGACGAATATCCATCACAAAAAATGTAGCAGTAAACACCTGGGAGCCAACTTTGATTGGAAGATCAATTTCTCCATGCACTACTCTTCTAGAACCATCAAAAGCCTTCACCACAATGTTACTGGGCTTTAGCACAGCATCGTCAGGACTCAGCTTATTCAGGACTTCCTTAGGCAACACATTCAAAGAGGAACCATTGTCTATCAGCACATGTGACAGGGTAGTGCCCCTGCATTCAATTGAGATATGCAAGGCCCTGTTATGATCCCTCTTGGCAGGGGTTAAATCAGCATCAGAAAATCCTAACCCATTGTCATAGGTCAGGTGGGCAACACAGTTCTCAAATTGGTCAACAGAAATTGCACTGGGTACATGAGCAGTCTTCAGGAACTTGATCAAGGACTTGGCATGAGCCTCAGAACATAACAACAAGGACAGCATAGAAATCTTCGAGGGAGTATGCCCCAACTGATCAACAATGTCATAATCACTCCTGCGAATGATTTTCAATACTTCTTCCATCTGCTTAGAGAGGTCATCAGCAGCTGGCTCATCAGTAGATACAGGCTCAATAACAGGAACTTTGCCCCGAGCATCAGTGGTGGAAGTAGTAGCAGGAGTAACTGCATTCTTGGAAGTAACTGGAGGAGAGAAGACTCTTCCACTACGAGTGATCTTGCTAGATCCAGCAATATTATCAATGTCAACAGGCACATCAGCTACAGGCTCTTGCTTAACACCATGGATATAAACATCAGACCCATAGTGCCAAGGCACAGCTTTGTCAGACGTGTATGGGATAGGACCAGGAGTAGTAATGACCACAGGAGCTACTCTGGCTTCAGCAACAACTTTCACGGGACCTTCAGCAGTAATCTTGATGGGACCCTGATGAGTGATTTTAATGGGACCCTTTGAAGTGATTCTTATTGGTACTTTGTCAACCATGTCTACCTCTTCAGTCTTCCTACCTTGAGTCAGATGATCCACCA
Organism: Lathyrus aphaca; assembly: GCA_963966055.1. NCBI lineage: Eukaryota > Viridiplantae > Streptophyta > Magnoliopsida > Fabales > Fabaceae > Lathyrus > Lathyrus aphaca. The sequence continues at coordinate 165,086,079 of OZ014521.1, read as the reverse complement.
TACTTTCTACAGACGACGGAGTCCTCTCAAACACTATAGTATACTTATCCATGAGACGTTGAATTCCATCTCTCAATATGAAGCAACTATCCGGCTTATAGGTACAATACAAACAATCTTCACGAAAACCTGGAAAGATCCCAGCTTGTACTAACCTCTTTTTGATAACAGACAGTGGTGTGGTCAACTCCATAACTGAATAGACATGTAGATCTTCATCAATAACATTGACAGTCTTCTCGTGATTTGGCATTGGAGCAGTAATCACATTGGGAGTACCCGGAGGATCGAACTCAATTTCTCCAGCATCAATCATATCTTGAATTTTATTCTTCAAGATCCAGCAGTTATTAGTATCATGTCCCTGACAGTTTGAATGGTATGCACACCGTGCATTGGGATTGTACCTGGGAGAGGTAACATTAGGATTCTGAGGAGCCTCTTTCAAAGTAATAAGTTCAGCCTTCAACAAGTGTTGCAATGCCTGAGCCATTGACATGTTGATCTTCGTGAACTGTCTTTTAGCCCTCTGTTGGTTGCCCTGTGGCTGCTCTGTTGGTGCAGGAGTTGGATTTGAAATATGTACTGCACTAACAAACTGATGCCTTCTGTTACGATCAGGTTGACCATAAACAGCATTGGATTCTTTCTTCCCAGTGGGAGGCTTCTTTGCAGCACCTGATGAGGAAGTACCCACTTGGATCTTACCATTCTTTATACCATTCTCTACTCGCTCTCCTGTCATGATCAACTCAGTGAAGCCAGATGATGAGCTTCCAATGAGATGACTGTAAAATGGACCATTCAGTGTACACATGAACATATCAACCAATTCCCTATCAGTCAAAGGGGGTTGAACTCTTCCAGCTAAATCTCTCCACTTTTGAGCATACTCTTTAAAACTTTCTTTGGCACCCATAGACATGCTCTGAAGCTGCATGTGTGTGGGGGCTAAGTCAGCATTGTATTGATACTGCTTATAGAAAGCTTCAGCAAGGTCATTCCAGTCTCTGATGTTGACACTCTCCAACTGATAATACCACTCCAGCTGAGCTCCAGATAAGCTCTCTTGAAAGAAATGGATCCACAACTTCTTATCAGCAGTGTGGGGTTGAATTCTTCTGACATAGGACTTCAGATGCAGCTTGGGACAAGAGACCCCATCATAAACAACAAATGTAGGAACCTTGAACCCAATGGGTATGACTACCCCAGATATCAGACTCAAATCCTCAAAATCCAGCCCAGATGACTTCTGCAACTCCATGGCATCCATCCTATCCACCAGCATCTTGAATTTGTCTTCATTAGGATCATGGTAGTAATTAGCCTCAGAATCAGAGTCCCCCATAGTGTTGTGGAGACTGCCTCCCTCTTTTTCAGATTCCTCAGATTCATAGTCTTCAGCTGGTTCTTTGGTCTTGGCAAGACCTTTGAACCTTCTTCCCATGTTGATCAAACCAGCAGACCTTCTAGTCTTCTTAGTCTTCTTGGCCAGCAGTGCCTTCAATTCATCCTGCCCCTTGGACAGGTTCAAGATCAGCTCTTGGAACTGTGCATTTTGTGCCTGGAGATCCTTAACTGATTGTTCAAGAGCCATTGCTGAAATAAACAGCGAGAAGATGAGAAACCTGTGCACAATTATAAACCTGTGATGCAATGAAATGATATGTGAATGCGTATGCGATGTTTTCAAGGACCGCAGGATTTAAATTCGCTTAGACAAACACGAAAGTAAACTTTTATTAGTAATAAATCGTTTTGCCTTTTAGGCTTACAAAAAATGAAATGAAATAAGTACAAAAGATGGGGTTTTAAGTCTCCCATGGACGTTTCCTCTTTGTATTGAGGTATGAGTTGAGGTTTCGTTCCTCGTGAAGTTGCTTTGTTAGCTCTAGGATTCTTGCTTGGCTTGCTTTGTAATGAGCCTCGAAAGTATCCCTTTGCTCCTTCAGTTGGATCCATGATCTCTGCAAGTCTTCCTTATCAGTAGGCATGTCTGGGTGAAGGATGGTATAAGCTGTGTCTCCTTCAGCAACAAGTTCCATGGTAACTGGTAGGACGGCAAGATATGGCATCATGAGTGTCTGAGCACGAGATCGTACCCATCTGAGATAAGCCTCCATAGGAATAGTGTACTTAGGCTCAAGTGTCTTGCTGTCAATCCTGTTTACCTTTCCCCAAGCTCGTATGAATCTCTGACGGTAACCCTGAAGATCGTTGTCATAATCAAACACAATGCCCTGAATCAACATGTCATGTGGACCATCGCTCCGGGCGTAACCAAACTGTCGTAAAGCTAGAGAGGGGTTGTAAGTGATGCCTCCTCTTATGCCTAGAAGTGGCACATTAGGAAACTCCCCACAACGGTCAATGATGGTGACATTCTCCATAGATCTGGAGCACCAATGGATATCGGAGTGAGAAAGTGACATGATCCTCTTGGACCATCTGAACCCTTGCTCATTCTTCATTACTGAGCGAGGAAGGTGAGAAATAAACCACCTAGAAAGCAAAGGTATGCAGCACATCAAAGTTCCTCTTGCCCTTGTGGTACGGGTGTGAAGAGAATGCAGGATGTCTCCAAGCAATGTAGGCACTGGATTGTGACTCAGGAAAATGTTGATGGCATGAACATCTATGAACTGATCTGGATTGGGGAACAATACTAAGCCATATATCAGCAAGGCTAGGACCTCCTCAAAAGCATCATAGCTCATGGCCTTCAAGAACATTTGAGCCTTATCCATTAGCACCTTGGCAAGAATACCCTTGACTCCGCTTCTCGTTTCTAGAACAATATCAGACTTCTTCAGATGTAGAGCTGCAGCAATGACCTCTGGTTTAAGCTCTTTCTCCAAGCCTGTGAAGGGTCTTTGATCAAGAACAGGTATACCCAGAAGTTTAGAGAACTCCTCCATGGTTGGAACCAGCTGATAATCAGGGAATGTAAAGCAATGGTGCTTAGGGTCAAAGAACTGAAACAGCACACTCATCATGTCTTCATTGAACCCTGAAGTGACTAGATCCAATAGGTGACCATGTCTCTTGATGAACTGGGAGTGATCAGACACCTGAGAAACCAACTCTTTAAGCTTGGGAGGTATCCCTACAAAGTTGATCCTGATGGTGTTTCTACGAGCAGAAGCCATGACCTGCAACAAAGAACAAAGATAAATCCTTTGGTCCTTGAAATGGTTAGTGAAAATGCTATGCTTATGATGCATGATGATGTCATGATGTTATGTTCAATCACAAACATGTGGCACACACAAACAAGTCACACCATAGCCCTAGGTTTAAAGGCTTGCATGAGGTTTAAGGTAAGTACCCTCCCCTGAAGTTAGATGGTTCATCCTGTCCTACAAAAGTAACCGGGTTCTAAGGGATCTCAATATCATTGATCCTTCACAAGGGTGGTTGATCAGAAGGCAACTTACTTGCCAACCAAAACCCTCCAAGTTTAGAATCTCAATGAGCGTAGTATCGAGTGTCAACCAACTTCAGTCTGCACCAAAGCCGGTTACCTCACTACTTTTCTAAAGGCCAAGATGGGATAACTAGGGTTCTAAAAGTTAGTTAGTGCATTGACAACATATGGCAGCCTCATATTATCCTCAACTTGACTTAAGGAACATAAGCACCAACCAAGAAGTCGCACTAACTATGGCCACCAGATCAACCGTATCGATATACGTCGTACAGTTTCCTTGGTCTATTGCCATTTACCTAAGGTACACTAGATCCGGGTTAGGACCTTTCACACATAGAGCACCCCAACAAGATAATGTAAAGCAAACAAGACAAACAATTTAAAGTGATCTTAATTCCTAAGGGTACCCCTCTTAAATTATGGTCCCCAGCAGAGTCGCCAGTTCTGTAACACGGTGGGAGAACTGACTTTAGTTATGTTGCGGATAGCAAGAGTCGCCACCGACTTTTATTTTATCCAAAAGGAAAGGGTATAAAAGAACAGGAAAGACCTTAAGAGATATTTTTGGGTCCGGGGGGTAGGTTATGTAAAGGGAAGGTGTTAGCACCCTTTACATCCATGGTTATCCATGGGCTCTTAGTTACTTAGCTCACTTTTGAATTGTTTTTGAAAGTGTAGTGTGCGAATAGATGTCGCTCCCGGGATTTTCATCCTAGTACAAACGCGAAAGTGGCGCGGAAAAGGTAGAGTCGCCAGCCAGACATTTTTATCCCAAAGGAATGGGAGAGGTAATGTTGCACAAACCTAAGGAAGAAGGAAAGGACGAGGCCTTGCGAACCAAAGATCTGGATACGGGAGTCGGTTACGAATTGAGAAGGTATTAGCACCCCAATCCGTCCGCCGTACCCGACGGGATCCACGCTTATAAGTCTGTTTTCAAAGGGTGAGAAATAATGTGCTATTTAACTGAAAGAGTAGCTATCTGGAATGAAATGGAAATGAGAAAAAGAAATGGAATTAACAAATGGGAATAAAAATGGGAAAATGTAGGGAAAAAGAAAGATTGTGCTCGAATGGGCCCTACCCCACTGCCTACGTACCTCATCGGGATAAACGAGGATCAGAGACGCCGTAGTTCGTCTAACTAAGGCTTACACTCGTTTGTGATTTTTAGGATGACGTTGCCATAGTTCTAGCTCAGGTGTTACCGGCTCTGACTCGAGGGTGTTTACCGTATCGCTGTTTGAACTGTCGAGACAAGTCATGTTCGTCCGCAAAGAGTATGAGATGAGATGAGAAGACGTGACTTCTTGGTTTGTTGTCTTTTATAAGAAGTGTTTTGAATTTGTGTTTATTGAATGTACAACACTAAAGACTATGACACAGGAGCGAATACTTTCCAAGATCGCCCCCAATGGAACGTTTGTAAAGCATCCTAGAAGAGTGAAGGAGACCTCCACTAGTCATTTCCCGTATAGCTTAAGGCTCGTGGCGCATTGTACACCTTCCATTTATTAAGTGTTTTGATTTTTCTTTTAAGAAGAGAAGAGAAACTCAAGTTATAAAAGGTAAACATTCTAAAGGGAACTAGACTCACCCTAAGTTAGTTTGAATTCATGGATAACCTATGGTTAATGAGGTTTGCAATTTAAAATCTACCTAAGAGATATAAGAGATATAAGACTAAACACGTAAGTAAAAGAAGTTAGTAATGAGCAATAGGGTCTTCCTAGGTCATGGTAGGTAAAAATGCATATGAAATGTAAACGGGATGAAACAATGAGGTGTGTAGGTCGGTTGCGTGGTGCTAAGACACACGACTTATGGTATGAAACATGCAAAGTTTGATATTGGTTGAATGGAATGGAACGAAGGTAATCGTGGAACCCTAGAATAATATGAACTTTATTTATTTATTTGAAAATATACTCGACGTTGGATCGAATACTTTATTTGCTTTTGAAGATTTGGTTTTCTAACGATTTGTTTTTATCTTTTCTAATCCTAATTATGGAAACTATAAAAGCATACAAATTCTAAGCTATTACAATCACAAAATACACAATTTAAGCATAAAATATCCAAGTCCATAAGCCAAACCTTGCAAAACACCTTGCACAAAAAAACAAATAGTTAGTAAATGATATGAATCATGAATATGTACAATATGATGGAAATGAATTAAAATGACAAAAAAATATTAAAAGTCATGAAAAAAATATGAAATTAAATTCCTAAGGTCTTCAACCTGATTATATTATTGTGCTAAAACATCTCTCCAAAATTCTGAGCCTAACTATGGTAAGTGGCCACTTAAATCTAACTAAAGTTCAATCACGACTTTACACAAATTATACTATCAAAACAATAGAAAAAATGTCTTAAAAAATTCACCAAAAATATTATAGGTCCTTCTATTTGTCCTTTAATTATGGCAAAAAGAATGGGTCAAAAATGTTATGGGGAGTGGCCTAAATAAATTGTACAATTTATATGTCCAAATGGAAATTCAATATAAGCCTATTAAATTAAATAAATCGAAATTAAATCGAAAAAATGGTAAAAATTAGAAAATAAAAATTGGACATGGTTCTAAAATGTCTTATTATTCTAACATAATTTTTGTGGAATTTTAGTAAATGTTTTAACATTTTTTATGGAATTAATCCGAAATGGTATAAAAATAGAAATAAATAATAGATGGAAAATAGAAATGGGGTGCAGTAGTAATTCATTTAGTTAAAATTAAAATATGGGCTTAGAATAGAGGGGTGTTAATAGCGAATTCGCAGGGCCCATTAAAACATACTTAATAATTTTTCTATTAATTCTCTTATAACCCTTTTTCTTTTATGAGATTTTTTAATAGTTTTCTTAATAATAAAATTTTTAATCATCAATCAGGCTGATTAATGGGTCTCTTTATGAGATTCTACTTTTAAACTTATCAATTAATAGTTTTTTAAATGGATTAATGGCCCTTAATTTTATTCTTCATTACTCTAATTAATATTTTATTAATCCTAATCTTTGATTTACTTTAATATCCTAATTAATGTTTTATTAACTAAATTTATAGAAACAAAAGAAACAAAATGAATACAGAGAAACAAATTGGTTGAGAAAAACGTCTGTCTTCTTCTTCTCCCCACTAGCAAAACCCTAGCCGTCGCCTTCCTCCAAGCCGCGCCGTCACCGTCACCAAATCCTCACCATCTCCTCTGTTCCCTCTCTCAAATTGAAACCTTAACCTCCGTCTCGTCTCCTTCTTCTCTACGAACAAAAATCAATCGCCGCCCTCTCCTTCTTCTTCTCACATTCGCGGCCTCATCTTCTCAAACCTCAACACTTCATCATCTTCCTAATCCTTTTCACTTCTTCCTCACCCTTCGTTTTCCCCTCTCAAACCCTAGAGCCGCCGTGACGGCTTCTCCGGCCACTCTTCCTAATCCGAAAACAACTAACACGCCTTAGCTCAAACTTGCTTCTAGTAAAAATCTAGATTCAAACCCTTGTCAAACCTATGTTCGTCTGCCTCACTCAAGCAAACCTAGCTGCCGCCGCCGGAGGATTTCCTTCGATTGATCCTCTCAAACCGAAATCCTAAACAAACGAAAACTCAACCCCCCTCTCAAATTCGTAATCAATCTTCTCCTAAGCTCACTCAAACACCCGAATTGGAGTTCATACCAAACAGAAGCGCAAGAAAATTACCGCAAAACCAAGATTGACATACCTGAGAGTCAACAACAATCAAGAGTTGGTCAAGGTATGAGCTCGATTCTCCGTTCCTCTTCTCGCTGTGATTTGCGATTTTTCTTGGAATATACGTTGATCTGAATTTTTGTGGTAATTTTTAGGTTTTGCTGTTCGTATGATTGAGATGAAGATGCGGATGGAGCCGATGCGATTTCGCCGTGAAACTCATTCAAAGACGCTGCAAATACAAGAAAGCCGACCCAAACCAAGACGGATACAACTTCATGAATCAAATCGGCCACCAATACTAGAAGGAAATTGAAAAAAAACAAACAAACGACGAGCTCCAAAGTCTTGAGCGAGATAATCGTGTCCGTGATGAACAAACGCTGCAACTCCCCAGGTATAACATTGATTCTCCCTTTTCACCGATTTTTACCTCATAATTTCTCTATTCTTTTGCTTTGGTGGTGATTCGGTAAGGTGCTAACACGTTCGAGTTTCTGACTGCAGATTTGAAGTATAATCTCTGCGTTTTGTTTTAAGTCAATGGAGATTAAATGGTGGTGCTGAGATTGAGAGAGTTTGATTTGTTCTTAGCCAATATCACGAAGTAGCCTTCCACAGCCCTTACAAAACTTTTCAATACCTCGCCGCTGCAACAACAATGTATGTGTCAGCAGACCCTTGATACAAATCCCATCGTTATCCCATTATTCTACTTCTTTTCCTTGCTGCGAGTTTGATGTCTTGATCAGGTTGAAGGTTTTGCTGGTTATGATTCTTGCGGATTCTTGATGTGGATTTTTGCATTGTTGAGTCGTTTCTTTGTTATACACCGTCCTATGGATCGCTGTTTTTGTTGATTTCTTTGTATGTTTTGTGTTGAAATTGCAGGTGCATTGAATCGATTGGGGTGGATATGATTATCTGAAAGATGAGAATTTTGGGAGTGATGAAGATCACGATGAAGTATTAGGATGGTTGATGATGAAACTGTGTAGTGCAGGGTCGAGATAAGATGCAAGAATTGAAGGCTTCGGACGCCGAATGAAGATTGGAAGTGAAATCTGAAATTGATTGGTAATGGTGAATGATGCAGAGAGAGGTTTTTTAGTTGGGATTGAAGAATGGAGGAGGATTGGATGAGGAGGAGTAAAAGTTACCCAAAAAAATCAGCTTGAAAAAAAATGAGTTTTTGAAGGCTGAAGAATAGAGTGAGAAGAGTGATCTCCTTCTCTCTTTTTTTCCAGAAATTCTGTTATCCCTTGTATAGTTAGTTAGAAGTTAGTTATGTAACTGAAAATCTGTTATTGAACCTCTGCTATATGAATTTCCATTTGGCTTTGTTCTCTTTTATTTCCCTAATAATCATTCCTTCTGTTATCTCTTTTTTTAATAAATATGAATTCCTTGTAATAGAGCTGAATTTCTTGTAATAAGATAGACATTGATTTTCTTCCTCCCTAATTTTTTATAAAGAATTTCTTTGAGAATTTTTCTGGTGTATCAGTTTTGTTATTACCCTCTGCTAGTAATTGTGACGTCTAATGATGTTGTAGATACAAGTGATCCCTTTTTATCTTGTAACCATACTGGTATAGCAACAATAAATCACAATATGTCTAGTGAAAATACAGAACACAAATTTCCGGAAATAATGTATTGGCTCCAAAAGGAAAATGATAAAGTATTTTGTGGTAATAACAAATCTTAATTGTTGACTGACGAACTGTTGGGCCTTAAATGAATAGGGTTTTCTATTGAATTTGGACTGAAAAAGAATTTAGAAGATCGGGTAATGGGTAATTGGTTTGAGTGAAAATGAAATTCAAATTTTGGTATTAAAATAATTTCTAGCATGGAACACGGGAATATGGATGAGACCAAGGCGTGCAAAAACAGGTTAAAACAAATGACTTTCGGATAATGGGCTTAAGCGGATAATAATAAAAAGCGACTTTTGTTGGAAATATGGACTTATAGACACTGTAGACATGACCAATGGAGGATGAAGTATAAAACTCCCCATAATATACCTCTTAACACACTTGGCCACCACCTGAGTTTATAAACTAAAACATGCCTTCTCGATGAATCCCCATATCTTAGTCATTGAAATCAGTTCATTCGTATCAACACTAATAAACCACAGACAACTTGTTAGGATCGTAATGCTTTGAGGAATCCTTGAAGTAGCAACATATTATTGGCATGAAACTCTAACCATAATCTTCAGTTGATGATCATCAACAAACTCACACATAAAGTGAGAAGCCCTGAGCCACTTATCTTAGACGCATCATGATGAAGAAAACCCTTAGCATCTATGAATCAACCTTAGTTCCTCAATTCATTGTTGTGTTCTGATGACGAGATCGGCCATATGAACCCCATGATAAGAGTGTGTTCCTGAGGACATGAATTTAGCCTTTGTCTCTATCTTGAGCGTAATGGCCAGCCTATAAACCAGATAACTCAGACCATAGGAAGATGCTTTGATCCATGCCTTAGGAGTCTAATGAAAAGGCATGATTGCGATATTATGACCTAATGGGAGAATACAGATAAAATGCGAAGCGTAAAACCGGTTAGTTGGTAATAAATAAGAGGGCAAATTTTGGGGTGTTACAGCTGCCCCTATTCAATCACTGTAGACTTGAATGGATGATAGCAGCTGCTTTCAGACGTTTGAAGTATGCAGGGATTGAATACCAGAAACAACCAGAAAATTTGCACTCTGCGGCAGAAGAACAGGGAAATAAACTCAACCGAACGATCTCTGCTTGGATATAATTACGATGGAAAGGTCATAAACGGGGGATGCCTTTTGTGTAATGCCAGAAGGCTACTGGCTTGCCACACTGTGGGTGGACTTGGGATACATTGCCACACTGCGGGTGGACTTTGGAAATGATGCCACCCTGAGGATGGACTTTCGCCAATCTACGGTTGGACTTCAAAAACTTTGCCATACTGCGGGTGGACTTGGATAATTTGCCACACTGCGGGTGGACTTTAAGGGTTTGCCACACTGCGGGTGGACTTCTGCTCGCTGCGGGAGATTTTTGAAACTTGCCACCCGAAGATGGACTTTGGGCAGTCTGCGGCTGGACTTTTGCTCACTACGGGAGACTTTTGCTCACTACGGGAGACTTTTGAGATTTGCCACACTGCGGGTGGACTTTTGGAACTTGCCACCCGAAGATGGACTTTGGCCAGTCTGCGGCTGGACTTTTGCTCACTACGGGAGACTTTTGCTCACTACGGGAGACTTTTGCTCACTACGGGAGACTTTTGAAACTTGCCACGCTGCGGGTGGACTTTTTGGAACTTGCCACCCGAAGATGGACTTTGGCCAGTCTGCGGCTGGACTTTTGCTCACTACGGGAGACTTTTGCTCACTACGGGAGACTTTTGCTCACTACGGGAGACTTTTGCTCACTACGGGAGACTTTTGCCCACTGCGGGGGACTTTTGAAACTTGCCACCCGAAGATGGACTTTGGCCAGTCTGCGGCTGGACTTTTGCTCACTACGGGAGACTTTTGCTCACTACGGGAGACTTTTGCTCACTACGGGAGACTTTTGCTCACTACGGGAGACTTTTGAAACTTGCCACGCTGCGGGTGGACTTTTTGGAACTTGCCACCCGAAGATGGACTTTGGCCAGTCTGCGGCTGGACTTTTGCTCACTACGGGAGACTTTTGAAACTTGCCACCCGAAGATGGACTTTGGCCAGTCTGCGGCTGGACTTTGCATATGTTGAATTGCATGGTATGTTGCCCCATGACACTGGGGATATTATGTCTTGAGTATTGTTAATGAACTGGTGAATGTAAAAGAAATTCCTGACGCGGAAATGATAAGTCTCTGTTGACTCTGTGGGGAAACACAATGATCGCGAATTCGATATCAAGTAGCCCTGTGGGGATGACATCTCTGTCGGAGAGTGTCGCTCCCGACAAATGAAGGGGGATCAGATGAAGGTACAGACGCGAACGGTCGGCGAAAGGAACAGTGAGAACACACAGCCGTGAACTCACTGGAGATGAATAGAGTTGCCAGCTAGGCATTTTTATCCCAGAGGAAAGGTAATGCTGCATAAACCTAGAAAAAGATGGATAAGACGGTTGCGGACCAGAGAGACTGAGAAAGGGGGTTGGTTACAACCTGGGAAGGTATTAGCACCCAGATTGTCCGTCGTACTCGACGGGATCCACGCTTAAAAGATTTGTGTTTTAAAGGGGTAGTGTCAGTGCAATCTGTGTGTAAAATAGCTGGAAAAGATGTACAGGTGTCAGTGTATAGTGTATAAGTGATATGAAGTATGAAAGTGTCAGTGTAAGAACAGGAGTGAAATGCTCAAGATCATGAGGCTTAAAGAATAAAGCTAGAAAGAGGGGGAATGTACAGATACTTTTGTTCGATAACTGTTAAGTTATGCCTACGTATCCTCTCGTGCAATGAGGAAGTCAGAACACCGTAGTTCGACCCCAAAGAGACTGAAAGATGAATTGACTTGTGAACTGCTTACTTGTCTATGCTCAAGTGTATGATCTGTCTGGCACAGATGCAAACTGTCTTGCATTAGACGGAAGAAGCAAGTTCTCGTTTATGAGTGAATGAGATGAGAAAAGAATCCCGAAGGAGACGATTATTGTTTGTTTTTGAGTTTTCAGTCTTTTATTGCTTTTGAAAGTTTGTCATAAGAAAATGAGCTTAAGCCTAAACCAATGGATTTAGTAAACTCATCACATCTTCCCTCTGATTAGGGGTAATGAGAATACCTTAAGTGTGAAGTCAGATTCTCACACTTAATCACCTTTGGTGTAGGATTAAGATCATTAACCTACTTGTGATTATTTAGATGTTTTTGTGGTTTTTTGTTTAGTGTTAAGTAATGAGGTTAAGCCATAATCAGGGATTAAACAGACTCATTACACCATCCTAATAGAAGGATAATAGATGAGAATGTTTAAGCTGAGGAAAGCTCCTCAACTTAATCCATGATTAGGGATTAAACTCATGACAAAACAAGCCTTTGATTAAATGGATTTTACTTAATGATATGATGATGAAGTAAGTTTTATGATTTGTAAGACAACTTGAGGGGGACTTGTCCATTAACACTAGGGTTAGTCCTTCTTAACCAATTAAGGAAGAATTAGAACCCTAATGCAAGGCCCAAGTTACAAGTGTGGTGTCTTAATACTTATTAAGTGGATTGATTAAGAGAATTTAAACACATTAAGGGTTCAACACTTAGGATTAAAGTTATACACTCCATCCTAAGAGAAGGATGCAGGCATAATCTTAATCACAAAGCCTTAAAGCCTTTAGGGTTTAGTCCCTGATTATGAGGTGAGAAGAGAAGACTCAAAGAGACACAAAGGTGAAAACTAAGAGGGGAGACTAATCAAAACCCTAATCATTGTCATGCTTGGTTGTTCCTAAGGTTTGTGAGGTTTTCAAGAACAATCTTCAATGGAAGCACCAGGAAGCAGATGAACAGGATCAAGAGAAGCAAAGTGACTTGCTTCATTCAAGAAGTCAAGTCACTTGAAGAAAGAAAGTGGGAGAAACAAGAATGAGCAAGCTCAATCTCAAACACATACATAAATGCAGCAATGGATGCAAGAGAGATGAAAAGAAAAGTTATGAGAAGTGAAGGCAAATTCACTTCTCAAGTTCACTTACCACCTGAAATGTTAGAAAGAAATGCAATGCAATGCAAAATGGGATGAAATGGTATGATGCTAAACAAAACCAGAAGCATGTTGATGATGAAAATGATGTTATGAGATGCTGCAAACATGAGGCAAGGCATGAAGATGTTCATACAAGATCATGGATGCAAATGGTGCAAGCTTAGAAGCATGGATACACATGAAAAGTTAGGAAGCATACAAAGCATACAACATGGCAAATATGTAATGCAATGATCAAACATACTTTCTACATGTCTTATGATGTTAAATGAATCACATGAATGCTTGAAATGTCATGACAAGTCATGTTATGCAAGAGAATGCAAGAGGTATGCAAATGAAAGCCCAAATTAGGGTTTATGGATTAAACAACAATCAAAAACCAAAAACAGAAGCAAAACCTAATTTAAAAAATGGAAAATGCCACCCAAAGAAACCCTAAACCTATACTAAACCAATGTCCAAAGGGGGGGCTCTCAACTCTTAACCAAACTCAAGTTATGATTTTTCTAAGTTATTAGGGTTTTTAGGGTTCCTAAACAAAAGAAATGCCAAACAAATTGAAAATGCAAGATCAAATCATGGCCATTTTATCCTAGAAACTACATGCTAAACACAAAACAATGCAAGAAGAACCAATGTCCAACTCTTCTCAAATAGGCAGAAATGATTTTTTGAACTTATGATCAAAATAATGCACAAAAAATGATTTAATTCAATGAAAAATTCTTAAAATGCATCAAGATCAAAAAAGAAATTTGGTTTGAAGGTTGGACAATGTTTCTAAATGTCTTAGAACATTTCATGAATTTTTTGGTGATTTTTAAATGCCTAAAAGTATTTTTAATAAATTAATTTCCATTAATCAATTAAAAATAATCTTTTAAATATTAGAAAAATACTTTTTTAATGAGAAAAATAAAAATAAAAATATTTTTGTGTCATGAAAATTAATAAAACTCAGGAGAAAAAGTTTCATAATTTTTAAGGCTTTTTTACTATTTTAAAATAATTATGCAAAACAAATGAAAAGAAAAGAAATTAAAATGAATTTTTAATGAATTAATGAGAAGTAATCAGATCCTAAGGTGGAGATTCAAACTCACACGCGCGGGAGTTGACTGCGCGCCACATCTCACGGCTCAGATTCAAATTTCGCTAATCAATGCTTAAAACCCTAACCCTGTCGTTAATCACTTTCAGATGACCGGAACAGTGTTCCGGTCATCTTCTCCGTTCACCTCAAAATGCTATCTCTCTCCCCAGGCCATTTTAGAAGCTCTAACTCTCCAGAAATCATCTACTAACTACCCTAAGCACGAATCCAGCATCAAATCACATTTAAACTCACACACGAACAAGAATCGAAGCAAAGAAATTTCTAGGTCAAACTTTCAGAACACCATAACATACTCATTTCTTGCTCATTTCAAAAAGTAAATAGATCCCAATGATCAGTGCAACATACAAAACAAGATTCTAACAAGAAAATGGAGTTCTGGAAAAAAAGTTCATGGAGTCACCTGAGATGGAGCTTTTGATTCAAGAGCTTTCTGGATGGTTCTTTAGCTCAAACAGGTCCCACTGATCCCCCTTAGAAGCTTTGCACACTTGGTTGGAGTTTAAACAGCCTCTTGAGTGAGTTTGCAGAAGCTCTGACCAAGGGAATGTGAAAATCGTATTTGAGTTATGGAGGGTTTCTGGCCAAAGTAGTGGGTGGTTTCTGGTCAGGGGAGCAAGGTGAGTTGATGTGTGAAGTTTGTTTGAGTGTTCTTGGCTTGTAGAAGCAGATTCGAAAGCTTTTGCTTTATGGAGTGAAAATGGTGAAATGGAGTTATGGCTTGTTTCAGGCCTGGTTCTTTTGGGTTTAGGGTCAATGAAGCATGGTGAACTGAATGGTGAAAATGGTTTGAGTGTTTTGTGGCTGGGCAGAGAGATTCGAAGCAATTTGCAGCTGGGGTGTTTTTGGTGTATGTGTTGGTATGAATGGTTTCAGCCTTGCTAGATGTATGGAATGGCTTGCTCTTTGTCCACATAACCCTCTCTCATTGGTCAGATGACAAGACATGTGCTTTTTTGATTGGTATGGCCACTTTTGCAATTTGTCAACTCTTGTGTAAGAGAAAGTATGGGCAACTTCTAGGCTAGTACATGGGCTGGTTCTGGCGCAGCAAGATGAGGGGAAAGGGCTAGCTTGGTTCAAGGGCCAATGCAGCAAGTTGGTGAAGAGAAATGAGTGGTTTTGCAACTTGTTACAACTTTGGTTCACATGTGATTCTCTTTATCCAACCAAACCTAAACCATGGGCATTCTTGGTTCATTCTGAATTTTATGACTTATAGAATGTTTATGTGATGGTTTGATGCCAATTAGAAGTTGCAATTTGCCTTGGTACATGATTTTGCAATTTTCACACTTGGTGCATAACTTGAAAATCAATGATTTTTGCCAACTTTGTCACACCATAACTTTTGATCCAAGAAGAGTTTGATCATGTTCTTGTACTTTTTGAAAAGGGAAAGATGAGATCTACAACTTTCATGACCAAAGTTTTTTCATTTGAAGCATTTTTGGATCAAGAATCAAGGCTTGAAAAATGACCTAAATTGAAGCATTCTTGAAAAGTCAACTATGCCCAAAAAGTCAACATTTGCAAAAACTCCAAATTCTTGATTTTTATGAACTTCAACCTTCTTCCATGATCAAATAAAGATCATATACACTCAAAATGATGAAGAATGCCCATTGGTTGGGTCATTGGGGGCCTCAGATGCCCTGATTTTACACTGACTTGTCTGAAAAGTCAACCCTTGATCAGATGACTTCCCCATGGAATTTCTTCATGAAAATTGATATGCATACTCCATATACCATATAGAGACCAATGGAAACAAGAATGACCAAAAAAATTGGAGTTATGGCCTCTGAAACCAAAACCCTAATTTTAGGTCAACTGTGCAGTCAAACCTGGCTCTGCATCCATTCAAACCCTAGTTCTTGTGATTCTTTGGAAACCTTGACTTTGAGAGGATATAATATGATACTTGAACACATATGGATCCCTTTGAAGTGATTGGTTGCCTTTGGAGTGGCTCAAGATGCCCTGAGATTGCTCAGATCACAAACCCTAGGTGCAGATGACTCAGAATCTATGCAGTGGATCAAAAATGAGACATGAGATGCTATGATTGTGTTTATGCATATGAAATGATCACAAGCCATGGTGTGAATGGGTGAGGGCAAATTTGGGGTGTTTACAGCTGCCCCTATTCAAACATGAGTTAGCTGTGCAGGATGTAAGCGACGGCTTAACAGGCAAACGAGATAACTTGTGGTTGAATACCAAAGACAGTCCAAAATTTGCACTCACAGAATGAAGAAGAAAAGGGATATAGATTGTAAAAGGAAAATAAAGTATATTGTAAAGCGGGAAACAACGCAATGACGGGGACGACCGACATGCTGGGGATAAAAGGTAAAGCCAAGACGGGGACGGCCGACTAGCTGGGGAAAATCAGGTTATGATGGGGACGGCCATCAGTATAAAGCTGTAAAAATTTCTGGGAGTTAATGAAACATGACGGGGACGGCCATAAAGTTCATAAAAAGTAAAGTAACCAACGATGGGGACGACCATCGGGCTAAAAGAAAAGGAAAAGGGACCACGACGGGGACGACCATCGGGTTAAAGAATAAATGAAATAAACAGATGATGGGGTACGGCCATCAAAGGTGAAGGACGATCACCTAGCAGGGGACGGCTGCTCTGTTGGGGAATAAAGGAAGTATGATGGGGACGGCCATCAAAGGTGGAGGACGACCACCTGGCAGGGTACGGCTGCCGAAAATATCAACGATGGGGACGGCCATCGGATAGAAAAGGTCAACGATGGGGACGGCCATCGGACGAGCATGATGGGGGACGACCATCAAGAAGTGGAGGACGACCACTCAGCAGGGTACGGCTGCTCTCAAGGTTTGTCATAACACAGGACGAATGTTAGGCAACCGAAATCAACAATGGGGACGGCCATTGGATAAAATGATGAAGGACGATCATCAAAAGGTGGAGGACGACCACCTAGCAGGGGACGGCTGCTAAAAGACAACGATGGGGACGGCCATCGGACGAGCATGATGGAGGACGACCATCAAGAAGTGGAGGACGACCACTCAGCAGGGTACGGCTGCTCTCAGGGTTTATCGTGACACAGGACGAGTGCCTGATAAAAAGGAAAATTTGTTGTGTTGGTGATCTGCTGGGGATATAGTGAACACGGACGAGCGTTCACAACCAAGAAAGGAAAGTATAAGTGTTTGGTATTGTGTATAGATTAAAGATGCGGACGAGCATCCTTAAGACTATGATACGGACGAGTATCGGGTAGAAACAAACTGACACATGTTCAGAGATGATGATACGGACGAGTATCAACTGGTTAACAAGGAACACAGACGAGTGTTGAATCTGATGGTTCTTCTGGGGGAATAGTAGACACGGACGAGCATCTATATTCAAGAAGACACAAGTGTTTGACACGGTGTATGGATTAAAGATGCGGACGAGCATCCTTAAGGTTATGATACGGACGAGTATCATGTAGAAACAAACACTAGACGCAATGTTCTGAGATGATGGTACGGACGAGTACCAACTGGTTAACAAAGAACAAGGACCATTGTTGAATCTGTGGGGATATAGATGGTGTATACAAGATACAGACAAGTATCTGTATGAGAGCGAGTGGTGAGTATTGTATTGTATAGATGAGTGTTTTAAATTGCTGGGGAGAGTGACACGGACGAGTGTCAAGAGAGGGAGGTGCAATAATATCAACAAGTATATGGGTTGTAGAAGTGTAGGCGACTGCGCTGGGGAAACGACACGGACGGGTGCCAAGAAAGTGTATATATAGGTATAGGTGAGTGCAAAGATGATGTCTTTGGCTTTCTGCTGGTGATGTGACACGGATGGGTGTCAGGAAGTATCTGTAATACGGGTGATCTTGTTTGTAAAGAGTGTTCCAGCGACTTTACTGGGGAGTGATGATATGGACGGGTATCGAAAGGAAATATATACTGGTGTTTGTGATTTGGGAGGCAACTGCTTTTGCTGGGACTCTGGTGGGGATTTCTGTACAATGATGATGAACGGTTATTATTCACAAGTGTCAATTCAGAACAATGGCTTATGATTATGCTATGTGTTGGATTTTTGCCGTAATGCTCCGTATTAGACGGAATGCTACGCTTTGTTGGTGAATATGATGCAAATGCTATGATTGTGCAAAAGGTAAAGGTCCGGGATTCGGATCCTGTTGTTGTGAAGATCTCTGGCTGATCTATTTGAAATGGACCTCCCAGCAGGGGATGAGATCCTTGATAGACTTGGAGGGATGTATCCACTTGGGGATATAGGTCACTGATTGACATACCCTTGCAATATGGGACCCAGCTGGGGTTTGTAGAAGCCTTCTTCACTCTGTTGTGATCTTCTATGCGCCGCTCTTCTGGATAGAGGCTGGGGATTCTGTGGGGAGATGGTTCCCTGACTTTTGTACTCAGCTGAGGATGAAATGGCAACTCGGCTGGGAGAATTATGAGAGGCAACTCGGCTGGGGATAGAGCGTTTCGGGTGCTGAGATCTTTTGTTGATTTGCCAGCTTGCTGAGATGTAGCTTGCATGCCCCAAGTTGCGTCCTGTATACCTGCGATCCTGCAAAGATAAGGAAACGCACAAAAGGTCCCGAGGTATCCTTTACTGGATTCCGTCATAGGAGTTAAGCATTTTCGAGAGTAAGTATATTCCCCGTAAGCATGTGTTTTATTATTATTATTTTTTGGGAGAAAAGCATCTGTACTTATGCAATTGATTTTTTAGAGACATCAGACATCCTTTGCAACTAAAAATATACAAAACGAAACATGGCTGAAAAGTCTGATTTTATTAATTCATGTGCCTTGAATTGGCAAGATACAGTCAAAGAAACATATCTCCTGAAATGAGGAGATTGTTACAAATTGAGAAACAAAGTGCTGGCGGTGTTGACGACGCTTTAAGGAGCTCCCTCTTCTGCTATGACTCGCATGACAATGACGTTCTTCTCGTCTTGCTTTCTGGAGAAAGTTGATTCTGATTGAAGCTTGATTTTGTTGGAGCTTTCCAAGTTGCAAGTGATACAGACGAATTCAGAATGCGGTTGTTCGCTTATTCCCTTATTTTGCATGGATCGCCCTTTCGGGTTTTCAATCCATCGGGATACCCATTTTTGCCTGAGTTGTCCAATGCGGCTTTTCAACTCAGCGGGTGTACATTTTTTGCTTATTTTCCCTTATTTTTGCCCGAGTCTTTTATTCTGTTTTTGACTCGCCGGGATGCCCTATTTTTGCCTGGACTTACATTCTGTTTTTATGTCCAGCGGGTCATTTTTATGCGAAGTATTTTTTAACTGCATCTGAATTCACAGGGGACGGGAAATCTTCACCATCCATGGTGCTGAGCATCAGTGCTCCACCAGAGAAAACTTTCTTTACCACAAATGGTCCTTCATAATTTGGAGTCCACTTGCCCCTGTGGTCTGTATGAGGAGGGAGGATTCTTTTCAGCACAAGATCTCCTACTTGGTACTCTCGGTGCCTGACTTTCTGATCGAAGGCTCTTTTCATCCTTTTCTGATACAACTGCCCATGACAGATTGCAGCCAATCTTTTCTCTTCAATCAGACTCAGTTGCTCGTATCGGGACCTAACCCATTCTGCTTCGTTCAGCTTAACATCCATCAATACCCGCAGAGAGGGTAGTTCAACTTCAACTGGTAGGACTGCTTCCATACCATACACAAGTTGATACGGTGTTGCCCCAGTGGATGTTCTGATCGATGTGCGATACCCATGCAAGGCAAACGGTAGCATTTCATGCCAGTCTTTGTAAGTGACTACCATCTTCTGCACAATCTTCTTGATATTCTTATTTGCTGCCTCAACAGCGCCATTCATCCTTGGCCTGTAAGGAGAAGAATTGTGATGTTGAATCTTGAAGTCCCGGCACAGCTCTGCCATCATTTTGTTGTTTAAATTGGAACCATTATCAGTAATGATTCGCTCGGGCACTCCGTATCGACAGATGATATCTCTCTTCAGAAATCTGGCTACCACTTGTCTTGTAACATTTGCATATGAGGCTGCTTCAACCCACTTGGTGAAATAGTCAATGGCGACCAGGATGAATCTGTGACCATTTGAAGCAGTTGGCTCGATCTTGCCAATCATATCAATGCCCCACATGGCAAAGGGCCATGGTGAAGACATAATGTTCAAAGGATTCGGAGGCACATGCACTTTGTCCGCATAGATCTGGCATTTGTGGCATTTCCTGGCGTAGGCACAACAGTCTGCATCCATTGTGATCCAATAATAGTCTGATCTTAACAACTTCTTAGCCATTGCATGTCCTCCAGCATGGGTGCCAAAGGAGCCCTCGTGCACTTCATGCATCAATAAATCTGCTTCTGTCTTGTCAACACATCTGAGGAGTACCATATCAAAGTTCCTTTTGTATAAAGATCCATCAGTGTTCAGAAAGAAACTTCCAGCAAGCCTTCTCAAAGTCTTCTTATCATTGGAAGATGCCCCAGGGGGGTATGTTTGATCCTCCAAGAAGCACTTAATGTCATGGAACCAAGGCTTATCGTCTTTGACATCATCTGCTGTAAATACATATGCTGGTCTATCAAGTTTCGACACTGAAATCTGAGGTACAAAGTTAGCAGCTTGAACTTTGATCATGGATGAAATGGTAGCGAGAGCATCTGCAAACTGATTCTCGTCCCGTGGGATATACTCAAGCTTGACTGTTGTGAAAAAAGTCAATAACCTTCTTGTATAATCCCTGTAAGGTATCAGATGATCCTGGTGTGTATACCATTTCCCGTTGGTTTGATTGATTACCAGAGCTGAATCTCCGAATACGGTCAATGTCTTGATCCTGAGGTCAATGGCTTCCTCAAGACCCATAATGCAAGCTTCGTATTCAGCTTCGTTGTTAGTGCAGTTGAAAGTGAGTTTTTCCGAGAATGGCATGTGAACTCCTTTAGGTGTAATGAGTACTGCACCAACACCACGACCATTCATGTTAACAGCCCCATCAAACATCATTGTCCATTCCTCTTCCGGGTCAGGCCCTTCAGTGTGAATAGGCTCTTCATGATCTTTTGCTTTTATGAACATGATGTCTTCATCAGGGAAGTCAAACCTCATAGGCTGGTAATCGTCAATGGGTTGCTCAGCAAGATATTCAGACAACACACTGCCCTTGATGGCTTTCTGAGATGTGTATTGGATGTCATACTCTGTAAGGATCATCTGCCATCTTGCAACCCGTCCGGTAAGCGCTGGCTTCTCGAATATGTACTTGACTGGGTCCATCTTTGAAATCAGTAAGGTAGTGTGGGTCAACATATACTGCCTTAGTCGGCGAGCAGCCCACGCTAAAGCACATCAAGTTTTCTCGAGCAGTGAATAACGTTGTTCACAGTCGGTAAACTTTTTGCTTAGGTAGTATATTGCATACTCTTTTCGACCAGACTCGTCATGCTGGCCCAACACACACCCCATTGACTCTTCTAATACTGTCAAGTACATGATTAGAGGTCTCCCTTCAACTGGAGGCATAAGGATTGGAGGTTCTTGCAGATACTCCTTGATCTTGTCAAAAGCCCTTTGGCAGTCTTCGTTCCACCTGACTGTCTGTTCTTTTCTTAACAGCTTGAACAAGGGTTCACAGGTTGCTGTAAGGTGAGATATGAACCTCGAAATGTAGTTCAATCGACCTAAAAACCCTCGAACTTCCTTCTCTGTCTTTGGTGCAGGCATCTCTTGTATGGCTTTGACTTTATCAGGGTCAACTTCAATCCCTTTCTCGCTTACAATAAAGCCCAGCAGCTTACCAGATCTCACCCCGAATGTGCATTTGTTGGGGTTCAACTTCAGTTGGTACTTCCTCAGACGTTTGAATAGCTTTAGCAGATTCACCAGATGGTCTTCTTCAGTAAGGGACTTGGCGATCATATCATCCACATAACATTCTATTTCTTTATGGATCATATCGTGGAATAGTGTCACCATAGCCCGTTGATATGTTGCACCAGCATTCTTCAGTCCGAATGGCATCACTTTGTAACAGAACGTGCCCCAGGGTGTGATGAAGGTTGTCTTCTCCATGTCTTCAGGTGACATTTTGATCTGGTTGTATCCTGAAAATCCGTCCATGAAGGAGAATACCGAGAACTGAGCCGTATTATCCACCAATACATCAATGTGAGGTAAAGGGAAATCATCTTTTGGGCTGGCTCTGTTCAGGTCCCGGTAATCAACACACATCCTTACTTTGCCGTATTTTTTAGGCACAGGTACTATGTTAGCAACCCACGGTGGATAACTAGTCACAGCAAGGAACCCGGCGTCCCATTGCTTTTGTACCTCCTCCTTGATTTTCATAGCCATGTCTGGACGAGTACGACGCAGTTTCTGTTTAACCGGTGGGCACTCTTCTCTCAAAGGCAGCCTGTGCACGACAATATCGGTATCCAACCCTGGCATATCTTGGTATGACCAAGCAAACACATCCACATACTCTTGAAGCAGATCAACCAGTTGTCTCTTTACTGAGTCTTGCAGGCAGGCCCCGATTCTAACCTCTTTCACGTCTTCCTCTGTACCAAGATTAATCACTTCAACCTCCTCCTGGTGAGGAGTAATAACCTTTTCCTCCTGTCTCAACAACCTGGCTAGCTCTTCAGGAAGCTCATATTCTTCTTCAACCCCTTCATCAGCTTGATTGATTGGATTGCCAAAGTCATACGATGTCATAGCCGTGCTGTTGTCGGTGCTGTCAGGAAGGCATTCTCTGCAAGGGTTTAATTTGTTC
Source organism: Lathyrus aphaca (assembly GCA_963966055.1). Taxonomy (NCBI): domain Eukaryota; kingdom Viridiplantae; phylum Streptophyta; class Magnoliopsida; order Fabales; family Fabaceae; genus Lathyrus; species Lathyrus aphaca. The sequence goes on along the minus strand of OZ014521.1, from coordinate 165,063,311 downwards.
ATTTTAGTGATTAATTTTAATCTTGCCTTAGAAAAAGTGAAATAAAGTTATCATTTTGAAAACACTGCCATTTATTTTTTTGTACAAAAAGAAAAATGGAAAAACAGTGAACGAAAAGAAAAAGACTCGTTTACAAAAAGATGTCTGATATTTCATTAATTGATCTTGTTTGCACAAAAAGTACAGATGGCCCGATTACAAAATGAGTCTTGTCATCTTGGGCAAGATGCAAGACTTTGATGCATGCTTATAAAAATACAGGAAATAATAATTACTCTGCATGAGTAACTCTTATAATTTCCTGGGAAGACCAGTTCGAGACACTGCTCCCCGGGATCTTTGGACGAATCCAGCTTTCCAGGTTGCGCTCCTCTTCCAGCTCGTCTTCCAGACAGTTGATAGCATCAGGGGTAAGCATCCCCCCACTGACAAAACCAGGCTCTCCAGCAGCCTTTGCTTGATGTTGAGTTGGTTTGTAACCCAACCCAAACTTGTCCTTCTTCTCCTCCACAGCTAAAACCTTGCCCCAGCCTAGGGCAGTTCCTTCCTCAACAACCTTCCGGGCTTGTTGGTATGATGACATGGAGATCCCAGATACAGCAGATGCTTCATTGACATTCAAGGCTTCAAATCCTTGGCTCATTGTTTCATGGATCTCCCCATCCATTTCAATATACTTATAAGTAGCCAGATGGCTAACAAATATATCCTCCTCTCCACAGATTGTAACAACTTGGCCTTCCCACTCATATTTTAACTTTTGGTGAAGGGTAGACGTTATTGCGCCGGCGGCGTGAATCCAGGGTCTACCCAACAAACAGCTGTAGGCGGGCTGAATGTCCATCACATAAAAGATAGTTTTAAAGGTCTGTGGGCCAATTGTCACAGGCAGCTCAATCTCTCCCAGAACCGATCTCTTAGAACCATCAAAGGCTCTTACCACCAGGTTGCTGGGTCTCAATGCCAATCCGTCATATTCTAACTTCACCAGAGCCTTCTTTGGTAAGACATTAAGGGACGACCCCGTGTCTACCAGTACATGAGAAAGGACTGCTCCTTTGCATTCCATGGTTATGTGCAAGGCTTTGTTGTGGTTGCGGCCATCCGCTGTCAAGTCAGTATTGGTGAATCCTAGCCCATTGCTAGCAGTAACATTTCCAACTACGGTCTCCAACTGGTTGACAGTGATCTCTTCAGGCACGTAAGCTGCGTGCAAGACTTTAAGTAGTGCATTCCGATGGGCTTCGGAGCACATAAGCAGTGAGAGGATAGAGATTTTGGATGGCGTTTGGTGAAGCTGATCCACAATTTTGTAATCACTCTTTTTGATGATTCTCATAAACTCATCAACTTCTTGATCGAACGGTGTCTTCAAGGCTTCTTTAACAGCTTGATCTTCCTGCACCGGGCTCTTTCCTTTTGCCTTGGCAGCAGCTTCTGCTTCGGCAGTAGGTCTTTGCATTGGTGGAGCAAAGAGACGTCCGCTTCGAGTGAAGCCTCCGCCTCCCCCCACACTATCTACTTGTGGTGCAGGTGTTGATGTTTCAAGAGTGATTCTTTTTCCTTCAAAGTACACGTCTGAGCCATAGTGCCAAGGGATGACCCTATTGCTTTCATATGGTACTGGTCCAGGCCCCGTGACAGTGACTGGACTGATTGCTGCTGCTGAAGGGACTGTAATTGTTTGTGGATCATAAAAGATTGTAACTGGTGCTCTGGTGGGAGCAGCACCTTCTGAATGGTAGGCAGAGTTATTCTCAGGATCATAAAAGATTGTGACAGTAGAGACATCTTCATGATTTGTTGCTGGAGTTGTAGGAGACAGTGGTGGAAGAATGGATGTTGTCGTTGTAGGAGTCTCAAAATGGAGTGAAGCTGAAGTTGTAGCAGAAAAATTTGTTGAAAACTGATCGGTTGAGATGATAGATGGAGTACTTGTTGATGAAGCCGAAGAATTGTCAGGAACAATAGTTGTTGCAGTAGTAGGAGGTTCTGAAACCGTTGCTGATGATATTGCTGGATTTGTTGGAAATGATGTGGTGATCTGAAGTTGGCCACTCTGAATGAGGCTGTCTATGCCATTCCTCAAATTATCGCACCCATTGACTGAGATATTGCAGTAAGCACAACCCAACTCACACCCCGGGAACATTTGACATTCCAAGAGCTGAGCCTTGATTTCTACCAATGGTGTCCGGATCTGACCCACACTGGTTATTAAATAAGACGGTTTGTCTTCCTCAATAGCGTTAATCCTGGGACCACCATGGTTTGGCATTGGGTTCTTATTGACATTGGGCGGTGGTGCGAAATTCAGAGCCTTGGAGTCTACCAGGTCTTGTACCTTCATATGCAGAGCCCTGCATTTTTCTGTACTATGGCCAGGTGCGTTGGAATGAAAAGCACACCTAGCGTTGGAGTCATAATTCCTGGGTAGACTGTTGGGATCTGGAGGTGCCAATGTCCTTAGCTCAACTAGGTTGAGTTTCAGGAGTTGTGGCAGCAAGGTAGCATATGGCATTGGGATCGGGTCGATCACTCTGTTAGCTTGAGATGGCCTCTGTTGGAATGGCCTTTGCTGGTTATTGTTGTTGGTGTTGCTGTTGTTGTAATTCCTTGGAGGATACTGACTTTGCTGGTGGTACTGAGGTTGCGGCTGATAGTTTTGCTGAGGAGGTTGATAGACTGGTTGTGGATGAGCTGGAGCAGGGATGGTGACTGCTGCTATTGACCTTTGAACATATTGGGGCCCGCCCCTGTTTGAATGGATGGCATTGGTCTCGCCAGTTCTTCTCGGGCCTGCAAAAGGCTTTCTTGTACTACTGGACGAGCTTGCACCGTTGTCTGAGATCTTTCCCATTTTTAACAAGCTTTCAATTCTCTCCCCGGCTATGACAACATCCGCAAAGCTAGTGGAAGAGAAAGCAGCCAACCTGTCAATATATGTTCCCTGAAGGGTGTTCATGAACATATCTGCCATTTCCCGTTCAGACATAGGTGGTTGAACAGCAGCAGCCAGTTGCCTCCATCTCTGGGCATATTCTCGGAAACTTTCCCTTGACGACTGTGACATCCCCATCAGGAGGGTCCTGTTGGGTGCCATGTCGAGATTATACTGATACTGTCTGATGAAGGCCTCTGCCAGGTCCTTCCAGCATCTAATAGTTGCCCTTGTCAAGTGAGAGTACCATTCTCTCGACGCTCCAGTTAAGCTGTCTTCGAAATAGAACATCCAGAGCTTCTCATCCATTGTATAGGCCTTCAGCCTTCCCAGAAATGACTGTAAGTGAGTCCGGGGGCATGAAGTCCCGTTGTATTTTTCAAAGCAAGGAGGCTTGAACTTATGGGGGATCCTGACCCCGTCTACCAAGCCCATATCCATGACATCGAAGCCCAAAGAGTTTTGAGATTCTAAGGACCTCAACTTCTCAGCTATCTCATCCAATCTCCTATCATAAGCTTCTTCCCCAGCACCCATTACTGTGAACTGGTCTTCTTGAGGGTCTTCCTGTAGTACCCTCCCTGCTGTGGCAGTCCCTTGTATATTGACAGGGATGTTGGCCTCTGGATGGAGATGGGGTCCAAAAACTGGGGGATTGACATGAGGTTGGACCCTCTCGTTGTTACTTGTGCCAGCAGTTCCCACATGGGGCTCTTCTTGATTCTGCCTTTCCACCATGGCTCTCAATCTTTCCTGGCTCTGAGCCATATTGTTCATAACCTCCATAAACTGAGTCATTTGATTCCTCATCTCTAGCCTTTCATTTGCCATTTGATTTCTGACCTCAGTAAGGTCCTGCTGCATCTGATCCATCTGAATTCCCGGAAGGTTGTTTCGGGTTGGATAACGGTGCAGACGGTTGAGGGGAAATACCCGGCGCCTAGCAATAGTTCCTGAGGTATCACAACAGAGGTTAGCAACAATAAAACAAAACCTACAAAACACACAAAGGGTTAGCATGCAATGCAGTTATGCTTATTTGCTCTCAAGGTATCCGGTTTGGCATTCAGTTTTGACCCTTCCAGACCCTTGAAGATATTGTTGTTGTTGCTTGAAGAAAACTCAGGTGAAGCAAACTAACACAAATATATTACAGAAGGTGAAATGATACAATTTGTTCATTTTACAACACAAGCCCTCTAAGGGGTCAAAATACATTACGAGAAAATAAAAGTACACGGAAAGAAAGCAACAACAAACAAATGGTCAAACACCAAGACCAAACTCATCCTCACGAACTTCCTTGAGAAGTGCTTCGGTCACAGGATCAGCCGGACGCTCCGTGAGATTCCTGATGAGGAGATTCCGGGTTGCAATAGCTGCTGCTAGTTTCTTGTGCTGAGTTTGGTCCTTGGACCTCTTCACCCCTGCTTTGACCTTCAGCTCTGATATCTCCCTCTGGGCTGCTGCCAGGGCTTCTTGCTGTTCTTTTGCACTTGCTTCTAGTTGCTCCATCTTGTCTTGAACTCTCTTGTCTTCCAGGGTACGAGCCTCGGTGATCCTGACCCACCGGGCTTGACTCTCCTTCAAATACAAGTCTGTTCTTGCTCTCTGGAACTGGGCTTCCTTGCAAGCATTCTTCAGAATTTGTTCTCCAGCTTTAGACTTTTTGATATAATCCCCAGACTTTTCAATCTTAGTCAAATGCTCCACTCTCATCTTCTCCAACCTCTCAATCTCCCTCATACCTTCACTCCTTTCCCGGAGGGTCTTCTGCAAAGCCTGGGTTAACTTCTCATTTCTTTCCTTCAAGCTCTCAAACTCTTCCAAACTGATAGTGGTAGGGGGTGGTGCTGAAGATGACTCAGGCATGTCTTCTATGGTAAAGGGCATCCCAGAGAATTGGGCCCTGGCACGGGACCACTCATAGTATTGTGCTGATGCCACATTATTGCACTTACCCAGAATGGTTATTCCCTTGGTTTGAACATTATCCCAGGCCCAAGCATCCTGCCTAACAACAGTCAAACTAATCTTGTTCTCACAATAGAGGGTCTCAACCAAGTCCTGTGCCTTAGGAGTATGGACCAGTGCATAGCCCAGTTGTCGTCTAAACAGCAGAGGGTTGTAGTTGATACTACCCTTAACTCCTATCAAAGGCACATTAGGAAAATGCCCACAGCTGGTGATGATATCTCTGCCCTTGGTGCTTTGAGTGCACCATCTGATATCTGCTGAAGTTAGGACAGTGAGTCTCTTAGCCCAGTTGCTCTGCTGATGAGGATTTAGGAATGCATCTGTCCTGGGTAGATGCCTGAGAAGCCAAGTGTGGAACAATGGAGCACAACACCTCACTAATCTTCCTCTCTGCTTTTCATTCCTCTGATGCACTGAATAGTAAAGATCCCCTAATAATGTTGGCACTGGGTTCTTCAGGATGAACAGATGGATTGCATTTTTGCTAATGAATCGAGGCTCATCTGCAAACAACACAATTCCATATACACTTAAGGCCAACAAAGCACAAACAGCTTTCCACTCCCCCAGGGAAGCCTTCAGACTAGCTTGAGAAATCAGGAAATCCAAATGAAAGCCAGGGATTCCAGCTTTAGAGGTCATATGTTGCTCAATCAAAACAGGTTCCAGATGCAAAGCTTTTGCTACTTCTCCATTAGCAGGAAAGACCATCTCAGGGTTGAAAGGGATTCCACCTCTGATAGGCAAACCAACCAATGAAGAGTACTCTTCCAATAAGGGACCCAACTGAAAGTCTTGAAAGGTAAAACATCTCAGTGGAGGGTCATAAAACTGGATGCAGGTGTGGATCAAGCTTCTCTGTGATGGGTCCAGATCCATAACCATGTCAAGTATATCTCCATAACTTTCCCTGAACAAAGGTATGTGATCTGGAGTGATCAGGGTTTGAATCCTCCTGATATCTGATAGCTCTGGCTGGAAGAAGTGATAGGTGATGTTGCTCTTTTTAGGGGCCATGATGTTGAAGACTGAGTAGAGACAGGTGCTGATGATAATACTGAAGAAATGGGCCACTGACTGGCTGGTGCAGGAGATAACTGAAGCAGATAGCTGATGAAGACAAGTCAAAACTGAAGATGGGGTCAAAACCAAAACCAGATGAAAAAGGATACCCTGAAACACAAATAAGCAAATGTCAATATGATGCAATGATTATGTATGCAAATGAAATGCGAGGGTCTGTGACTGAGCTGGATCTGATCAAGTGCTCTGATATAGGTCCAAGTATGTTCAAGAATTCCAGATGGAGGTCTATAAATCCAGTAACCAGGGTGGGGGGCTCAAATAAAGAACCACAAGTCCAGGGTTTAGAATCACAAGAACTATCCAACATGGAGTACTCTTAACAAATCCAAGTAATAGGTATTCTGAGGTCAAGGTACCTGAAAACCTGTAAACAGCCCAACCCCCTCACAGGTGGTGTTCTAGAACAAGGATCCTCAGACTCGGATCAGTTATGAGAAGTGTAAACACTTCCAACCCGAAGGTACAGTGTTTACAATAACCATAACAATTCCTCCTCTAACTCACCTCAGTTTCTGAAGGTCAATACTAAAGGTCATCCAGACTTAGCAGGCTTCCCAGATAGCCCTAGCATTGCAGGAAATCTGCAACACAGAGTTCTCAAGAAGAAACCCATATCTGAACCGTGTTTCATATTCCCGCACCAGACCGAAATGGAATGGGAAAGAATATGATTCACTCTAGCCTAGGTGTCACTCAGGTCCCAGGTATAGGACCTTAACTCTCAATGAATTACCCACCCACCAAAACAAGAAACCAGATCCAGCCAGCAGTATGACAGTACGATATATGTAAAGCAGTAAAGAAAGCTAATAAACAACTGTACATAAAGCAAAAATAAAACATATACAAACACAGATAAACACAAAACACCCCAGTAGACACAAATCAATCAAGCGCTAGGAGGAACCCACAAAAAGAACCAGAAGCCCTGGTTGCAATATAAGGGTCCCCAGCAGAGTCGCCAAGCTGTCGCTCCCGACAAATGAAGGGGGATCAGATGAAGGTACAGACGCGAACGGTCGGCGAAAGGAACAGTGAGAACACACATCCGTGAACTCACTGGAGATGAATAGAGTCGCCAGCTAGGCATTTTTATCCCGGAGGAAAGGTAATGCTGCATAAACCTAGAAAAAGATGGATAAGACGGTTGCGGACCAGAGAGACTGAGAAAGGGGGTTGGTTACAACCTGGGAAGGTATTAGCACCCAGATTGTCCGTCGTACTCGACGGGATCCACGCTTAAAAGATTTGTGTTTTAAAGGGGTAGTGTCAGTGCAATCTGTGTGTAAAATAGCTGGAAAAGATGTACAGGTGTCAGTGTATAGTGTATAAGTGATATGAAGTATGAAAGTGTCAGTGTAAGAACAAGAGTGAAATGCTCAAGATCATGAGGCTTAAAGAATAAAGCTAGAAAGAGGGGGAATGTACAGATACTTTTGTTCGATAACTGTTAAGTTATGCCTACGTATCCTCTCGTGCAATGAGGAAGTCAGAACACCGTAGTTCGACCCCAAAGAGACTGAAAGATGAATTGACTTGTGAACTGCTTACTTGTCTATGCTCAAGTGTATGATCTGTCTGGCACAGATGCAAACTGTCTTGCATTAGACGGAAGAAGCAAGTTCTCGTTTATGAGTGAATGAGATGAGAAAAGAATCCCGAAGGAGACGATTATTGTTTGTTTTTGAGTTTTCAGTCTTTTATTGCTTTTGAAAGTTTGTCATAAGAAAATGAGCTTAAGCCTAAACCAATGGATTTAGTAAACTCATCACATCTTCCCTCTGATTAGGGGTAATGAGAATACCTTAAGTGTGAAGTCAGATTCTCACACTTAATCACCTTTGGTGTAGGATTAAGATCATTAACCTACTTGTGATTATTTAGATGTTTTTGTGGTTTTTTGTTTAGTGTTAAGTAATGAGGTTAAGCCATAATCAGGGATTAAACAGACTCATTACACCATCCTAATAGAAGGATAATAGATGAGAATGTTTAAGCTGAGGAAAGCTCCTCAACTTAATCCATGATTAGGGATTAAACTCATGACAAAACAAGCCTTTGATTAAATGGATTTTACTTAATGATATGATGATGAAGTAAGTTTTATGATTTGTAAGACAACTTGAGGGGGACTTGTCCATTAACACTAGGGTTAGTCCTTCTTAACCAATTAAGGAAGAATTAGAACCCTAATGCAAGGCCCAAGTTACAAGTGTGGTGTCTTAATACTTATTAAGTGGATTGATTAAGAGAATTTAAACACATTAAGGGTTCAACACTTAGGATTAAAGTTATACACTCCATCCTAAGAGAAGGATGCAGGCATAATCTTAATCACAAAGCCTTAAAGCCTTTAGGGTTTAGTCCCTGATTATGAGGTGAGAAGAGAAGACTCAAAGAGACACAAAGGTGAAAACTAAGAGGGGAGACTAATCAAAACCCTAATCATTGTCATGCTTGGTTGTTCCTAAGGTTTGTGAGGTTTTCAAGAACAATCTTCAATGGAAGCACCAGGAAGCAGATGAACAGGATCAAGAGAAGCAAAGTGACTTGCTTCATTCAAGAAGTCAAGTCACTTGAAGAAAGAAAGTGGGAGAAACAAGAATGAGCAAGCTCAATCTCAAACACATACATAAATGCAGCAATGGATGCAAGAGAGATGAAAAGAAAAGTTATGAGAAGTGAAGGCAAATTCACTTCTCAAGTTCACTTACCACCTGAAATGTTAGAAAGAAATGCAATGCAATGCAAAATGGGATGAAATGGTATGATGCTAAACAAAACCAGAAGCATGTTGATGATGAAAATGATGTTATGAGATGCTGCAAACATGAGGCAAGGCATGAAGATGTTCATACAAGATCATGGATGCAAATGGTGCAAGCTTAGAAGCATGGATACACATGAAAAGTTAGGAAGCATACAAAGCATACAACATGGCAAATATGTAATGCAATGATCAAACATACTTTCTACATGTCTTATGATGTTAAATGAATCACATGAATGCTTGAAATGTCATGACAAGTCATGTTATGCAAGAGAATGCAAGAGGTATGCAAATGAAAGCCCAAATTAGGGTTTATGGATTAAACAACAATCAAAAACCAAAAACAGAAGCAAAACCTAATTTAAAAAATGGAAAATGCCACCCAAAGAAACCCTAAACCTATACTAAACCAATGTCCAAAGGGGGGGCTCTCAACTCTTAACCAAACTCAAGTTATGATTTTTCTAAGTTATTAGGGTTTTTAGGGTTCCTAAACAAAAGAAATGCCAAACAAATTGAAAATGCAAGATCAAATCATGGCCATTTTATCCTAGAAACTACATGCTAAACACAAAACAATGCAAGAAGAACCAATGTCCAACTCTTCTCAAATAGGCAGAAATGATTTTTTGAACTTATGATCAAAATAATGCACAAAAAATGATTTAATTCAATGAAAAATTCTTAAAATGCATCAAGATCAAAAAAGAAATTTGGTTTGAAGGTTGGACAATGTTTCTAAATGTCTTAGAACATTTCATGAATTTTTTGGTGATTTTTAAATGCCTAAAAGTATTTTTAATAAATTAATTTCCATTAATCAATTAAAAATAATCTTTTAAATATTAGAAAAATACTTTTTTAATGAGAAAAATAAAAATAAAAATATTTTTGTGTCATGAAAATTAATAAAACTCAGGAGAAAAAGTTTCATAATTTTTAAGGCTTTTTTACTATTTTAAAATAATTATGCAAAACAAATGAAAAGAAAAGAAATTAAAATGAATTTTTAATGAATTAATGAGAAGTAATCAGATCCTAAGGTGGAGATTCAAACTCACACGCGCGGGAGTTGACTGCGCGCCACATCTCACGGCTCAGATTCAAATTTCGCTAATCAATGCTTAAAACCCTAACCCTGTCGTTAATCACTTTCAGATGACCGGAACAGTGTTCCGGTCATCTTCTCCGTTCACCTCAAAATGCTATCTCTCTCCCCAGGCCATTTTAGAAGCTCTAACTCTCCAGAAATCATCTACTAACTACCCTAAGCACGAATCCAGCATCAAATCACATTTAAACTCACACACGAACAAGAATCGAAGCAAAGAAATTTCTAGGTCAAACTTTCAGAACACCATAACATACTCATTTCTTGCTCATTTCAAAAAGTAAATAGATCCCAATGATCAGTGCAACATACAAAACAAGATTCTAACAAGAAAATGGAGTTCTGGAAAAAAAGTTCATGGAGTCACCTGAGATGGAGCTTTTGATTCAAGAGCTTTCTGGATGGTTCTTTAGCTCAAACAGGTCCCACTGATCCCCCTTAGAAGCTTTGCACACTTGGTTGGAGTTTAAACAGCCTCTTGAGTGAGTTTGCAGAAGCTCTGACCAAGGGAATGTGAAAATCGTATTTGAGTTATGGAGGGTTTCTGGCCAAAGTAGTGGGTGGTTTCTGGTCAGGGGAGCAAGGTGAGTTGATGTGTGAAGTTTGTTTGAGTGTTCTTGGCTTGTAGAAGCAGATTCGAAAGCTTTTGCTTTATGGAGTGAAAATGGTGAAATGGAGTTATGGCTTGTTTCAGGCCTGGTTCTTTTGGGTTTAGGGTCAATGAAGCATGGTGAACTGAATGGTGAAAATGGTTTGAGTGTTTTGTGGCTGGGCAGAGAGATTCGAAGCAATTTGCAGCTGGGGTGTTTTTGGTGTATGTGTTGGTATGAATGGTTTCAGCCTTGCTAGATGTATGGAATGGCTTGCTCTTTGTCCACATAACCCTCTCTCATTGGTCAGATGACAAGACATGTGCTTTTTTGATTGGTATGGCCACTTTTGCAATTTGTCAACTCTTGTGTAAGAGAAAGTATGGGCAACTTCTAGGCTAGTACATGGGCTGGTTCTGGCGCAGCAAGATGAGGGGAAAGGGCTAGCTTGGTTCAAGGGCCAATGCAGCAAGTTGGTGAAGAGAAATGAGTGGTTTTGCAACTTGTTACAACTTTGGTTCACATGTGATTCTCTTTATCCAACCAAACCTAAACCATGGGCATTCTTGGTTCATTCTGAATTTTATGACTTATAGAATGTTTATGTGATGGTTTGATGCCAATTAGAAGTTGCAATTTGCCTTGGTACATGATTTTGCAATTTTCACACTTGGTGCATAACTTGAAAATCAATGATTTTTGCCAACTTTGTCACACCATAACTTTTGATCCAAGAAGAGTTTGATCATGTTCTTGTACTTTTTGAAAAGGGAAAGATGAGATCTACAACTTTCATGACCAAAGTTTTTTCATTTGAAGCATTTTTGGATCAAGAATCAAGGCTTGAAAAATGACCTAAAATGAAGCATTCTTGAAAAGTCAACTATGCCCAAAAAGTCAACATTTGCAAAAACTCCAAATTCTTGATTTTTATGAACTTCAACCTTCTTCCATGATCAAATAAAGATCATATACACTCAAAATGATGAAGAATGCCCATTGGTTGGGTCATTGGGGGCCCAGATGCCCTGATTTTACACTGACTTGTCTGAAAAGTCAACCCTTGATCAGATGACTTCCCCATGGAATTTCTTCATGAAAATTGATATGCATACTCCATATACCATATAGAGACCAATGGAAACAAGAATGACCAAAAAAATTGGAGTTATGGCCTCTGAAACCAAAACCCTAATTTTAGGTCAACTGTGCAGTCAAACCTGGCTCTGCATCCATTCAAACCCTAGTTCTTGTGATTCTTTGGAAGCCTTGACTTTGAGAGGATATAATATGATACTTGAACACATATGGATCCCTTTGAAGTGATTGGTTGCCTTTGGAGTGGCTCAAGATGCCCTGAGATTGCTCAGATCACAAACCCTAGGTGCAGATGACTCAGAATCTATGCAGTGGATCAAAAATGAGACATGAGATGCTATGATTGTGTTTATGCATATGAAATGATCACAAGCCATGGTGTGAATGGGTGAGGGCAAATTTGGGGTGTTTACAGCTGCCCCTATTCAAACATGAGTTAGCTGTGCAGGATGTAAGCGACGGCTTAACAGGCAAACGAGATAACTTGTGGTTGAATACCAAAGACAGTCCAAAATTTGCACTCACAGAATGAAGAAGAAAAGGGATATAGATTGTAAAAGGAAAATAAAGTATATTGTAAAGCGGGAAACAACGCAATGACGGGGACGGCCGACATGCTGGGGATAAAAGGTAAAGCCAAGACGGGGACGGCCGACTAGCTGGGGAAAATCAGGTTATGATGGGGACGGCCATCAGTATAAAGCTGTAAAAATTTCTGGGAGTTAATGAAACATGACGGGGACGGCCATAAAGTTCATAAAAAGTAAAGTAACCAACGATGGGGACGGCCATCGGGCTAAAAGAAAAGGAAAAGGGACCACGACGGGGACGGCCATCGGGTTAAAGAATAAATGAAATAAACAGATGATGGGGTACGGCCATCAAAGGTGAAGGACGATCACCTAGCAGGGGACGGCTGCTCTGTTGGGGAATAAAGGAAGTATGATGGGGACGGCCATCAAAGGTGGAGGACGACCACCTGGCAGGGTACGGCTGCCGAAAATATCAACGATGGGGACGGCCATCGGATAGAAAAGGTCAACGATGGGGACGGCCATCGGACGAGCATGATGGGGGACGACCATCAAGAAGTGGAGGACGACCACTCAGCAGGGTACGGCTGCTCTCAAGGTTTGTCATAACACAGGACGAATGTTAGGCAACCGAAATCAACAATGGGGACGGCCATTGGATAAAATGATGAAGGACGATCATCAAAAGGTGGAGGACGACCACCTAGCAGGGGACGGCTGCTAAAAGACAACGATGGGGACGGCCATCGGACGAGCATGATGGAGGACGACCATCAAGAAGTGGAGGACGACCACTCAGCAGGGTACGGCTGCTCTCAGGGTTTATCGTGACACAGGACGAGTGCCTGATAAAAAGGAAAATTTGTTGTGTTGGTGATCTGCTGGGGATATAGTGAACACGGACGAGCGTTCACAACCAAGAAAGGAAAGTATAAGTGTTTGGTATTGTGTATAGATTAAAGATGCGGACGAGCATCCTTAAGACTATGATACGGACGAGTATCGGGTAGAAACAAACTGACACATGTTCAGAGATGATGATACGGACGAGTATCAACTGGTTAACAAGGAACACAGACGAGTGTTGAATCTGATGGTTCTTCTGGGGGAATAGTAGACACGGACGAGCATCTATATTCAAGAAGACACAAGTGTTTGACACGGTGTATGGATTAAAGATGCGGACGAGCATCCTTAAGGTTATGATACGGACGAGTATCATGTAGAAACAAACACTAGACGCAATGTTCTGAGATGATGGTACGGACGAGTACCAACTGGTTAACAAAGAACAAGGACCATTGTTGAATCTGTGGGGATATAGATGGTGTATACAAGATACAGACAAGTATCTGTATGAGAGCGAGTGGTGAGTATTGTATTGTATAGATGAGTGTTTTAAATTGCTGGGGAGAGTGACACGGACGAGTGTCAAGAGAGGGAGGTGCAATAATATCAACAAGTATATGGGTTGTAGAAGTGTAGGCGACTGCGCTGGGGAAACGACACGGACGGGTGCCAAGAAAGTGTATATATAGGTATAGGTGAGTGCAAAGATGATGTCTTTGGCTTTCTGCTGGTGATGTGACACGGATGGGTGTCAGGAAGTATCTGTAATACGGGTGATCTTGTTTGTAAAGAGTGTTCCAGCGACTTTACTGGGGAGTGATGATATGGACGGGTATCGAAAGGAAATATATACTGGTGTTTGTGATTTCGTACTATTAGGGTGGCCTGCCCCAGTACGAGCATTTGAACAGATTTGCACCTGAGTGGCTGATCTTCGATCTTGGAGAGATTTGAATCTCGAGGTGATTGCCCCAGTTTGACTGAAATTTGAAGAGATTGCTCCACGTAACTGCCCTGGATTGGCTCAGTACTTTAATTTTGAAGAGATTGCTCGACGTAACTGCCCCGGATTGGATAGCTCTTACTGTGACTAATTGGGAAAGTCCCTGCTCAATGAAGCTTTTTTTTGAAAAGTGTACCTCGACGTGACAGTCTTTCAGAAGTTTTAGACTTCTCAACCTGGCAAGCTTGAGCTTCTGGATTGAATTTCCGCATGTGAACCATTTATGATGCTCAACAAATGTATGCAAGTGAGAAAATGTTTATTCTTAGAATGAAAATCCTAATTCAACAAACATGTTAATCTTGAAGTTTTGAAAATGGATCGTTAACCTTCGTGAGCGAATCACTGGTTAAAATACGATCTTTATTTTAATGAAAGTATGTACATGCAATACCAACAAACGTCTTTTAGCACAACACATAGGAGTCAGGAAGGCGGTCTCGTGATAGCGCGCTCTCAAGTTAACCCTGTTTCAGTTAGGACTTTTTAAGGGTTGTATCGTGGCCTGGTTCACGGTTATAGAAACAAAGGATGTAGGCTCGAAATTTATTTGTGCCCCCCCACTCTTCGTGATGTTCTCCATTCCTATATTCAGCTAGTTTTCACAAGCATTCACCTTTCATAAAGGCTTCGTGCTGATTGAAGAATCATTGCTGCTATTAGTTCAAGCACCAATCAGGTTATTGTTGAGAGTCAGTCACTCCTCTATCTTTCGTGTCTGTGCCACACGACTTTGTTCTCGTTTTGAGGATCTTTCTTGTGTAATCCTTTTCCGTCTTTCGCTTTTGCATTATTTTGCTTATCCCTAACTTTTGCCTGGACTGATTCTTGTGAATCTTTGATTGTGAAGTCCAGCGGGATGCCCTAACTTTTGCCTAAGTCGCTTGTTTTCAAGTTTCGACTTAGCGGGCCTTTTCTTTTCTTTTTCTTTTTGCATTTGGAACAAGTCGCGTGACATTGTTTGTCTTGATTGCTTCACGAGGGTTGTGACTGCCTCATTTTGTGGTCGACGAAGGATAACCATTGTAGTTTTCAATCTTTGTACCTTTTGACTTGGAACCATTGTGGTTTCGGGTCTTTGGACCTCTTGATTAGCATAGTAGAATGCAATGGATCTTCAAATACACTCCTTTATGAAAGTCTGAACGCTTGGTCTGACTAGCTGACGTCTACCCTGCCCCTGGGTCACATGTGAGGGTTTTTTATGTGAAAATAAACTCCTACTTCAAGGCTCGAAGGGGTTAGCAAGGGTTTATCTTCCTTATATCTACAGTGTTTAGGATTTGAAACAATGCCTGTACATCGTCAACAGGGCCTTACTCGAGAGCACACAATTCAGAGATATTGCGTTTTTGTTTCGTCATTCTCCCTCATAGAATTTAAGCATGACAATTGGTATTGCGATATACATATGCAAAATTATAAGGGAATGCAAATGAATTTACTTCAAGAAAAACATGTGAGTTTTATTATTTCTAACATTCAAAAGCAAACAAATTTCATACATGTAGACAAATGTTTAACATATAAAAGAAACTACAAATGGAAATGCAGTAAAGAAACTGAATATTTCCGTAGTTGAGGAGACTTGGCTCCGTCTGGACCTGTCAGTCTTGGATACTTTCAACGATCAATAGCTCTTTTCACAGACTTGTAATCTTCAATTTGCAGTTGCATGCCCAACCATGGCAGTAATACTTCCTCTTCTAGCTATTCTGATTCTGACGCGAGACATCTGAAGGAAAGAGTGAAGCTGGGGAGTAAAGTTGCCCCAAAAGGTTGCTCGGAAAGACCTGTCGATCTTCTGCCTACGTATCTCCATTGACTGATGACCAATGAAGAATCAGAGCGACGTAGTTCCCCTCAATAGGGATGAAAAACGAACAATGAAGAAAGGCAAACACAAAAATGCCATCACTGAGAGTATTTGAATACTGCTGGCTTTATTTGCTTCATGAATACCCTAGCGTCCTAGGTGATTAACTTGAAGACTTCAGCTTAACATGGACCATCTGGTAGAATAACCGTGACACTGGTTCCTTCGTGATTAGGCATCATACTCTGGAGTACCTTTGGATGAGGAGAAAAAATGATTGTCTTGGACTCAATTAGGTCTTGTACCTTGTTCTGAAAAGCCCAACATTTCTCGATATTGTGCCCCTGGGCACCTGAATGGAATTCGCACCTGGAGTTTGGATCGAAATTTGGTGGTAGGTTATCAGTAGCAGGAGCCCTCATGGTTTGGAGCTCAACCAAGTTCAACTTCAGCAACTCTGGAAGTAATACAACATATGGACATGGGATAGGATCAAGTCTGCGGTTCTTCGCTCTTGTTCTTTCCTGAAACTGTCTTTGTACCTGTTGTTGTTGACCCTGTGGTCGTGATTGAAAACTTCGTTGTTGACACTGCGTTGGACGCCTGACATGTCCCTGTACTTTCTTACTCGTACTTGGCCGAGGAGTGAATGAAGATTGTTGATGCAGCCCCTTTGAAGACTTTGACTGAGCAATGGTTCTAGAAGAAGGAAAGTTGACCACTTCTTTTGTATTCCTGCATGCTGAAGGAGGAGTTAGCTCGTGACACTCAATCAATCCCATCTTGAACAGTTGTGGACATAATTCAACATAAGACACGGGTATCGGATCAATAACCCTTTCTTGAACCGGTTGATGACGGGTTGCTAGCAACAGAGGAGTTATAGACGAAATCGGTTGAAGTGTTTCTCCCGGAAACCAAGGTGTAGCAGCTGAGGAGGATCCCTGATAAGGAAAGAAAGTGCTCACTTCTTTGGTAACGATTGGTGTAGGATCATTCAGTTCACATGTGGAGTTGATTCCTATCTGATGCTCTTCCTGACTGACGAGTGACAATTGCTGGTGAAGAGATTCGAACTGTAGAGGAAACCCATCTAAAGAACCCTGATTTATTGGACATCCCAAAGAGATGGGAGAAACATGACCTTCTGTTTGAAAAGTAGACACACAACTGTTTTCCTTTTTTGACATAGTATTCATGATTCCTGTAAGCAGCTTTATCTGAGTCTTCATCAGGTTGAATTCTTCTCTCAACAACTTCTGATCCTGGGACAACGCTCGAATGTCCACTACAACATGCCCCAGTTGGGCCTTCATCTCGGTCACCTCCGCTCGGAGTTGTTCCATGTCTAAACCTTGACAGTCGTGATTCAAATTGACCATTCTGAAGAGAAACCAAGTCAAGATAAGAAGCTGTCTCTGAACACCTGTAAAAAATGCCAGGATGTATGCAAATGCCATGTTCGTTTATTTCCAAGGAATCCATCTGTTTTGATCCAAGTTTTAATGCAGAAGAAAATCCGACATAATTCAGATATGGGATCCTTAGAAGTAACTGAAACATGTATGCTAAAATGCTATGATGTCATGTATGCAACTGGCATGTGGTCAGCGGTCCGCCGCTAGTGTGGATCAGATAACCAAGTGTTGGTGAAGATCATGATATCAGTATCTCTGTGCAGAAGCTCCAGAATTCTCAACCAAGTATCATATAGGGCCGGATCATAACACGGAGTAATATTGGAAAAAGCGGGTATGTTGGAAGTTTTTAGGGTTCCTGCAAACCTGTAAACCCCTCCCAATCTCACGGGTGTGCTACTACGGGTCAACATCACGGACTCTCAAAGCCGAATAGCAATAATACGTTCACCATTTCCGAAAAATGGCTCATGACCAAATCAGGGAATCGGTTTGGCATTATGTACTACTCAGGGAGGCCTCAGCTGAATTCCGGAAAAACAAGCATCCCTCATAAGTCCCCGGCTTCAAGCACTGAAGTCGAGAAACAATAGTACATTCATCCCGAAGGGTACAATACTACCGTCATACGACCAGTTGCTTTAACCAGGTTCCTATGAGAGAACAAGGTCATCCTATGCGATTTCCTAGTGGGCCCTCGGGTGCGAATGGGTTTGCCACGGAATGTGGTCTGCCACTGTCACCACTGGAGAGGGTTGTTTCCACTAAGGTCCTCGATGATCGGTTCCCAGTGTTAGCAGCTCAGGTAGGAACATTCTATGGTCTGCCTAGGCAGTATAGAACATATCCCAAGAGAGCCTGATCTGGGTGTGGGACTCGTGAAAACTACACGTGCTCAAGACCACGCAAGCCACACGACTGCCCACTCTAAATCCTATGTGTATACTCAAGCCGGGTATTTGGCTTATCTCACAATAATCCCATCCCGCCAAGGAAAACCAGAACAGCCAGTACAGTATGCCAGTATATGCGACAGTAAAGTAAAGTGCAGAAAGCTGTAAATAAAGCTGTAAAAGGAAAGCGATAAACTGTAAACAAAACAGTAAAGCTAAACTAAAGCATACCAGCGAATGAATAAGCACCCAAAGAAAACAAAACAGACAAGCGCTAGGATTGACTCTCAAAGGGGAGATTAGAATTTCTAAAAGTCCCCAGCAGAGTCGCCAGCTGTCGCTCCCGGGATTTTCATCCTAGTACAAACGCGAAAGTGGCGCGGAAAAGGTAGAGTCGCCAGCCAGACATTTTTATCCCAAAGGAATGGGAGAGGTAATGTTGCACAAACCTAAGGAAGAAGGAAAGGACGAGGCCTTGCGAACCAAAGATCTGGATACGGGAGTCGGTTACGAATTGAGAAGGTATTAGCACCCCAATCCGTCCGCCGTACCCGACGGGATCCACGCTTATAAGTCTGTTTTCAAAGGGTGAGAAATAATGTGCTATTTAACTGAAAGAGTAGCTATCTGGAATGAAATGGAAATGAGAAAAAGAAATGGAATTAACAAATGGGAATAAAAATGGGAAAATGTAGGGAAAAAGAAAGATTGTGCTCGAATGGGCCCTACCCCACTGCCTACGTACCTCATCGGGATAAACGAGGATCAGAGACGCCGTAGTTCGTCTAACTAAGGCTTACACTCGTTTGTGATTTTTAGGATGACGTTGCCATAGTTCTAGCTCAGGTGTTACCGGCTCTGACTCGAGGGTGTTTACCGTATCGCTGTTTGAACTGTCGAGACAAGTCATGTTCGTCCGCAAAGAGTATGAGATGAGATGAGAAGACGTGACTTCTTGGTTTGTTGTCTTTTATAAGAAGTGTTTTGAATTTGTGTTTATTGAATGTACAACACTAAAGACTATGACACAGGAGCGAATACTTTCCAAGATCGCCCCCAATGGAACGTTTGTAAAGCATCCTAGAAGAGTGAAGGAGACCTCCACTAGTCATTTCCCGTATAGCTTAAGGCTCGTGGCGCATTGTACACCTTCCATTTATTAAGTGTTTTGATTTTTCTTTTAAGAAGAGAAGAGAAACTCAAGTTATAAAAGGTAAACATTCTAAAGGGAACTAGACTCACCCTAAGTTAGTTTGAATTCATGGATAACCTATGGTTAATGAGGTTTGCAATTTAAAATCTACCTAAGAGATATAAGAGATATAAGACTAAACACGTAAGTAAAAGAAGTTAGTAATGAGCAATAGGGTCTTCCTAGGTCATGGTAGGTAAAAATGCATATGAAATGTAAACGGGATGAAACAATGAGGTGTGTAGGTCGGTTGCGTGGTGCTAAGACACACGACTTATGGTATGAAACATGCAAAGTTTGATATTGGTTGAATGGAATGGAACGAAGGTAATCGTGGAACCCTAGAATAATATGAACTTTATTTATTTATTTGAAAATATACTCGACGTTGGATCGAATACTTTATTTGCTTTTGAAGATTTGGTTTTCTAACGATTTGTTTTTATCTTTTCTAATCCTAATTATGGAAACTATAAAAGCATACAAATTCTAAGCTATTACAATCACAAAATACACAATTTAAGCATAAAATATCCAAGTCCATAAGCCAAACCTTGCAAAACACCTTGCACAAAAAAACAAATAGTTAGTAAATGATATGAATCATGAATATGTACAATATGATGGAAATGAATTAAAATGACAAAAAAATATTAAAAGTCATGAAAAAAATATGAAATTAAATTCCTAAGGTCTTCAACCTGATTATATTATTGTGCTAAAACATCTCTCCAAAATTCTGAGCCTAACTATGGTAAGTGGCCACTTAAATCTAACTAAAGTTCAATCACGACTTTACACAAATTATACTATCAAAACAATAGAAAAAATGTCCTAAAAAATTCACCAAAAATATTATAGGTCCTTCTATTTGTCCTTTAATTATGGCAAAAAGAATGGGTCAAAAATGTTATGGGGAGTGGCCTAAATAAATTGTACAATTTATATGTCCAAATGGAAATTCAATATAAGCCTATTAAATTAAATAAATCGAAATTAAATCGAAAAAATGGTAAAAATTAGAAAATAAAAATTGGACATGGTTCTAAAATGTCTTATTATTCTAACATAATTTTTGTGGAATTTTAGTAAATGTTTTAACATTTTTTATGGAATTAATCCGAAATGGTATAAAAATAGAAATAAATAATAGATGGAAAATAGAAATGGGGTGCAGTAGTAATTCATTTAGTTAAAATTAAAATATGGGCTTAGAATAGAGGGGTGTTAATAGCGAATTCGCAGGGCCCATTAAAACATACTTAATAATTTTTCTATTAATTCTCTTATAACCCTTTTTCTTTTATGAGATTTTTTAATAGTTTTCTTAATAATAAAATTTTTAATCATCAATCAGGCTGATTAATGGGTCTCTTTATGAGATTCTACTTTTAAACTTATCAATTAATAGTTTTTTAAATGGATTAATGGCCCTTAATTTTATTCTTCATTACTCTAATTAATATTTTATTAATCCTAATCTTTGATTTACTTTAATATCCTAATTAATGTTTTATTAACTAAATTTATAGAAACAAAAGAAACAAAATGAATACAGAGAAACAAATTGGTTGAGAAAAACGTCTGTCTTCTTCTTCTCCCCACTAGCAAAACCCTAGCCGCCGCCTTCCTCCAAGCCGCGCCGTCACCGTCACCAAATCCTCACCATCTCCTCTGTTCCCTCTCTCAAATTGAAACCTTAACCTCCGTCTCGTCTCCTTCTTCTCTACGAACAAAAATCAATCGCCGCCCTCTCCTTCTTCTTCTCACATTCGCGGCCTCATCTTCTCAAACCTCAACACTTCATCATCTTCCTAATCCTTTTCACTTCTTCCTCACCCTTCGTTTTCCCCTCTCAAACCCTAGAGCTGCCGTGACGGCTTCTCCGGCCACTCTTCCTAATCCGAAAACAACTAACACGCCTTAGCTCAAACTTGCTTCTAGTAAAAATCTAGATTCAAACCCTTGTCAAACCTATGTTCGTCTGCCTCACTCAAGCAAACCTAGCTGCCGCCGCCGGAGGATTTCCTTCGATTGATCCTCTCAAACCGAAATCCTAAACAAACGAAAACTCAACCCCCCTCTCAAATTCGTAATCAATCTTCTCCTAAGCTCACTCAAACACCCGAATTGGAGTTCATACCAAACAGAAGCGCAAGAAAATTACCGCAAAACCAAGATTGACATACCTGAGAGTCAACAACAATCAAGAGTTGGTCAAGGTATGAGCTCGATTCTCCGTTCCTCTTCTCGCTGTGATTTGCGATTTTTCTTGGAATATACGTTGATCTGAATTTTTGTGGTAATTTTTAGGTTTTGCTGTTCGTATGATTGAGATGAAGATGCGGATGGAGCCGATGCGATTTCGCCGTGAAACTCATTCAAAGACGCTGCAAATACAAGAAAGCCGACCCAAACCAAGACGGATACAACTTCATGAATCAAATCGGCCACCAATACTAGAAGGAAATTGAAAAAAAACAAACAAACGACGAGCTCCAAAGTCTTGAGCGAGATAATCGTGTCCGTGATGAACAAACGCTGCAACTCCCCAGGTATAACATTGATTCTCCCTTTTCACCGATTTTTACCTCATAATTTCTCTATTCTTTTGCTTTGGTGGTGATTCGGTAAGGTGCTAACACGTTCGAGTTTCTGACTGCAGATTTGAAGTATAATCTCTGCGTTTTGTTTTAAGTCAATGGAGATTAAATGGTGGTGCTGAGATTGAGAGAGTTTGATTTGTTCTTAGCCAATATCACGAAGTAGCCTTCCACAGCCCTTACAAAACTTTTCAATACCTCGCCGCTGCAACAACAATGTATGTGTCAGCAGACCCTTGATACAAATCCCATCGTTATCCCATTATTCTACTTCTTTTCCTTGCTGCGAGTTTGATGTCTTGATCAGGTTGAAGGTTTTGCTGGTTATGATTCTTGCGGATTCTTGATGTGGATTTTTGCATTGTTGAGTCGTTTCTTTGTTATACACCGTCCTATGGATCGCTGTTTTTGTTGATTTCTTTGTATGTTTTGTGTTGAAATTGCAGGTGCATTGAATCGATTGGGGTGGATATGATTATCTGAAAGATGAGAATTTTGGGAGTGATGAAGATCACGATGAAGTATTAGGATGGTTGATGATGAAACTGTGTAGTGCAGGGTCGAGATAAGATGCAAGAATTGAAGGCTTCGGACGCCGAATGAAGATTGGAAGTGAAATCTGAAATTGATTGGTAATGGTGAATGATGCAGAGAGAGGTTTTTTAGTTGGGATTGAAGAATGGAGGAGGATTGGATGAGGAGGAGTAAAAGTTACCCAAAAAAATCAGCTTGAAAAAAAATGAGTTTTTGAAGGCTGAAGAATAGAGTGAGAAGAGTGATCTCCTTCTCTCTTTTTTTCCAGAAATTCTGTTATCCCTTGTATAGTTAGTTAGAAGTTAGTTATGTAACTGAAAATCTGTTATTGAACCTCTGCTATATGAATTTCCATTTGGCTTTGTTCTCTTTTATTTCCCTAATAATCATTCCTTCTGTTATCTCTTTTTTTAATAAATATGAATTCCTTGTAATAGAGCTGAATTTCTTGTAATAAGATAGACATTGATTTTCTTCCTCCCTAATTTTTTATAAAGAATTTCTTTGAGAATTTTTCTGGTGTATCAGTTTTGTTATTACCCTCTGCTAGTAATTGTGACGTCTAATGATGTTGTAGATACAAGTGATCCCTTTTTATCTTGTAACCATACTGGTATAGCAACAATAAATCACAATATGTCTAGTGAAAATACAGAACACAAATTTCCGGAAATAATGTATTGGCTCCAAAAGGAAAATGATAAAGTATTTTGTGGTAATAACAAATCTTAATTGTTGACTGACGAACTGTTGGGCCTTAAATGAATAGGGTTTTCTATTGAATTTGGACTGAAAAAGAATTTAGAAGATCGGGTAATGGGTAATTGGTTTGAGTGAAAATGAAATTCAAATTTTGGTATTAAAATAATTTCTAGCATGGAACACGGGAATATGGATGAGACCAAGGCGTGCAAAAACAGGTTAA
Source organism: Lathyrus aphaca (assembly GCA_963966055.1). Lineage (NCBI taxonomy): Eukaryota > Viridiplantae > Streptophyta > Magnoliopsida > Fabales > Fabaceae > Lathyrus > Lathyrus aphaca. The sequence continues at coordinate 165,039,972 of OZ014521.1, read as the reverse complement.
AACAAATGACTTTCGGATAATGGGCTTAAGCGGATAATAATAAAAAGCGACTTTTGTTGGAAATATGGACTTATAGACACTGTAGACATGACCAATGGAGGATGAAGTATAAAACTCCCCATAATATACCTCTTAACACACTTGGCCACCACCTGAGTTTATAAACTAAAACATGCCTTCTCGATGAATCCCCATATCTTAGTCATTGAAATCAGTTCATTCGTATCAACACTAATAAACCACAGACAACTTGTTAGGATCGTAATGCTTTGAGGAATCCTTGAAGTAGCAACATATTATTGGCATGAAACTCTAACCATAATCTTCAGTTGATGATCATCAACAAACTCACACATAAAGTGAGAAGCCCTGAGCCACTTATCTTAGACGCATCATGATGAAGAAAACCCTTAGCATCTATGAATCAACCTTAGTTCCTCAATTCATTGTTGTGTTCTGATGACGAGATCGGCCATATGAACCCCATGATAAGAGTGTGTTCCTGAGGACATGAATTTAGCCTTTGTCTCTATCTTGAGCGTAATGGCCAGCCTATAAACCAGATAACTCAGACCATAGGAAGATGCTTTGATCCATGCCTTAGGAGTCTAATGAAAAGGCATGATTGCGATATTATGACCTAATGGGAGAATACAGATAAAATGCGAAGCGTAAAACCGGTTAGTTGGTAATAAATAAGAGGGCAAATTTTGGGGTGTTACAGCTGCCCCTATTCAATCACTGTAGACTTGAATGGATGATAGCAGCTGCTTTCAGACGTTTGAAGTATGCAGGGATTGAATACCAGAAACAACCAGAAAATTTGCACTCTGCGGCAGAAGAACAGGGAAATAAACTCAACCGAACGATCTCTGCTTGGATATAATTACGATGGAAAGGTCATAAACGGGGGATGCCTTTTGTGTAATGCCAGAAGGCTACTGGCTTGCCACACTGTGGGTGGACTTGGGATACATTGCCACACTGCGGGTGGACTTTGGAAATGATGCCACCCTGAGGATGGACTTTCGCCAATCTACGGTTGGACTTCAAAAACTTTGCCATACTGCGGGTGGACTTGGATAATTTGCCACACTGCGGGTGGACTTTAAGGGTTTGCCACACTGCGGGTGGACTTCTGCTCGCTGCGGGAGATTTTTGAAACTTGCCACCCGAAGATGGACTTTGGGCAGTCTGCGGCTGGACTTTTGCTCACTACGGGAGACTTTTGCTCACTACGGGAGACTTTTGCTCACTACGGGAGACTTTTGAGATTTGCCACACTGCGGGTGGACTTTTGGAACTTGCCACCCGAAGATGGACTTTGGCCAGTCTGCGGCTGGACTTTTGCTCACTACGGGAGACTTTTGCTCACTACGGGAGACTTTTGCTCACTACGGGAGACTTTTGAAACTTGCCACGCTGCGGGTGGACTTTTTGGAACTTGCCACCCGAAGATGGACTTTGGCCAGTCTGCGGCTGGACTTTTGCTCACTACGGGAGACTTTTGCTCACTACGGGAGACTTTTGCTCACTACGGGAGACTTTTGCTCACTACGGGAGACTTTTGCCCACTGCGGGGGACTTTTGAAACTTGCCACCCGAAGATGGACTTTGGCCAGTCTGCGGCTGGACTTTTGCTCACTACGGGAGACTTTTGCTCACTACGGGAGACTTTTGCTCACTACGGGAGACTTTTGCTCACTACGGGAGACTTTTGAAACTTGCCACGCTGCGGGTGGACTTTTTGGAACTTGCCACCCGAAGATGGACTTTGGCCAGTCTGCGGCTGGACTTTTGCTCACTACGGGAGACTTTTGAAACTTGCCACCCGAAGATGGACTTTGGCCAGTCTGCGGCTGGACTTTGCATATGTTGAATTGCATGGTATGTTGCCCCATGACACTGGGGATATTATGTCTTGAGTATTGTTAATGAACTGGTGAATGTAAAAGAAATTCCTGACGCGGAAATGATAAGTCTCTGTTGACTCTGTGGGGAAACACAATGATCGCGAATTCGATATCAAGTAGCCCTGTGGGGATGACATCTCTGTCGGAGAGTGTCGCTCCCGACAAATGAAGGGGGATCAGATGAAGGTACAGACGCGAACGGTCGGCGAAAGGAACAGTGAGAACACACAGCCGTGAACTCACTGGAGATGAATAGAGTTGCCAGCTAGGCATTTTTATCCCAGAGGAAAGGTAATGCTGCATAAACCTAGAAAAAGATGGATAAGACGGTTGCGGACCAGAGAGACTGAGAAAGGGGGTTGGTTACAACCTGGGAAGGTATTAGCACCCAGATTGTCCGTCGTACTCGACGGGATCCACGCTTAAAAGATTTGTGTTTTAAAGGGGTAGTGTCAGTGCAATCTGTGTGTAAAATAGCTGGAAAAGATGTACAGGTGTCAGTGTATAGTGTATAAGTGATATGAAGTATGAAAGTGTCAGTGTAAGAACAGGAGTGAAATGCTCAAGATCATGAGGCTTAAAGAATAAAGCTAGAAAGAGGGGGAATGTACAGAGACTTTTGTTCGATAACTGTTAAGTTATGCCTACGTATCCTCTCGTGCAATGAGGAAGTCAGAACACCGTAGTTCGACCCCAAAGAGACTGAAAGATGAATTGACTTGTGAACTGCTTACTTGTCTATGCTCAAGTGTATGATCTGTCTGGCACAGATGCAAACTGTCTTGCATTAGACGGAAGAAGCAAGTTCTCGTTTATGAGTGAATGAGATGAGAAAAGAATCCCGAAGGAGACGATTATTGTTTGTTTTTGAGTTTTCAGTCTTTTATTGCTTTTGAAAGTTTGTCATAAGAAAATGAGCTTAAGCCTAAACCAATGGATTTAGTAAACTCATCACATCTTCCCTCTGATTAGGGGTAATGAGAATACCTTAAGTGTGAAGTCAGATTCTCACACTTAATCACCTTTGGTGTAGGATTAAGATCATTAACCTACTTGTGATTATTTAGATGTTTTTGTGGTTTTTTGTTTAGTGTTAAGTAATGAGGTTAAGCCATAATCAGGGATTAAACAGACTCATTACACCATCCTAATAGAAGGATAATAGATGAGAATGTTTAAGCTGAGGAAAGCTCCTCAACTTAATCCATGATTAGGGATTAAACTCATGACAAAACAAGCCTTTGATTAAATGGATTTTACTTAATGATATGATGATGAAGTAAGTTTTATGATTTGTAAGACAACTTGAGGGGGACTTGTCCATTAACACTAGGGTTAGTCCTTCTTAACCAATTAAGGAAGAATTAGAACCCTAATGCAAGGCCCAAGTTACAAGTGTGGTGTCTTAATACTTATTAAGTGGATTGATTAAGAGAATTTAAACACATTAAGGGTTCAACACTTAGGATTAAAGTTATACACTCCATCCTAAGAGAAGGATGCAGGCATAATCTTAATCACAAAGCCTTAAAGCCTTTAGGGTTTAGTCCCTGATTATGAGGTGAGAAGAGAAGACTCAAAGAGACACAAAGGTGAAAACTAAGAGGGGAGACTAATCAAAACCCTAATCATTGTCATGCTTGGTTGTTCCTAAGGTTTGTGAGGTTTTCAAGAACAATCTTCAATGGAAGCACCAGGAAGCAGATGAACAGGATCAAGAGAAGCAAAGTGACTTGCTTCATTCAAGAAGTCAAGTCACTTGAAGAAAGAAAGTGGGAGAAACAAGAATGAGCAAGCTCAATCTCAAACACATACATAAATGCAGCAATGGATGCAAGAGAGATGAAAAGAAAAGTTATGAGAAGTGAAGGCAAATTCACTTCTCAAGTTCACTTACCACCTGAAATGTTAGAAAGAAATGCAATGCAATGCAAAATGGGATGAAATGGCATGATGCTAAACAAAACCAGAAGCATGTTGATGATGAAAATGATGTTATGAGATGCTGCAAACATGAGGCAAGGCATGAAGATGTTCATACAAGATCATGGATGCAAATGGTGCAAGCTTAGAAGCATGGATACACATGAAAAGTTAGGAAGCATACAAAGCATACAACATGGCAAATATGTAATGCAATGATCAAACATACTTTCTACATGTCTTATGATGTTAAATGAATCACATGAATGCTTGAAATGTCATGACAAGTCATGTTATGCAAGAGAATGCAAGAGGTATGCAAATGAAAGCCCAAATTAGGGTTTATGGATTAAACAACAATCAAAAACCAAAAACAGAAGCAAAACCTAATTTAAAAAATGGAAAATGCCACCCAAAGAAACCCTAAACCTATACTAAACCAATGTCCAAAGGGGGGGCTCTCAACTCTTAACCAAACTCAAGTTATGATTTTTCTAAGTTATTAGGGTTTTTAGGGTTCCTAAACAAAAGAAATGCCAAACAAATTGAAAATGCAAGATCAAATCATGGCCATTTTATCCTAGAAACTACATGCTAAACACAAAACAATGCAAGAAGAACCAATGTCCAACTCTTCTCAAATAGGCAGAAATGATTTTTTGAACTTATGATCAAAATAATGCACAAAAAATGATTTAATTCAATGAAAAATTCTTAAAATGCATCAAGATCAAAAAAGAAATTTGGTTTGAAGGTTGGATAATGTTTCTAAATGTCTTAGAACATTTCATGAATTTTTTGGTGATTTTTAAATGCCTAAAAGTATTTTTAATAAATTAATTTCCATTAATCAATTAAAAATAATCTTTTAAATATTAGAAAAATACTTTTTTAATGAGAAAAATAAAAATAAAAATATTTTTGTGTCATGAAAATTAATAAAACTCAGGAGAAAAAGTTTCATAATTTTTAAGGCTTTTTTACTATTTTAAAATAATTATGCAAAACAAATGAAAAGAAAAGAAATTAAAATGAATTTTTAATGAATTAATGAGAAGTAATCAGATCCTAAGGTGGAGATTCAAACTCACACGCGCGGGAGTTGACTGCGCGCCACATCTCACGGCTCAGATTCAAATTTCGCTAATCAATGCTTAAAACCCTAACCCTGCCGTTAATCACTTTCAGATGACCGGAACAGTGTTCCGGTCATCTTCTCCGTTCACCTCAAAATGCTATCTCTCTCCCCAGGCCATTTTAGAAGCTCTAACTCTCCAGAAATCATCTACTAACTACCCTAAGCACGAATCCAGCATCAAATCACATTTAAACTCACACACGAACAAGAATCGAAGCAAAGAAATTTCTAGGTCAAACTTTCAGAACACCATAACATACTCATTTCTTGCTCATTTCAAAAAGTAAATAGATCCCAATGATCAGTGCAACATACAAAACAAGATTCTAACAAGAAAATGGAGTTCTGGAAAAAAAGTTCATGGAGTCACCTGAGATGGAGCTTTTGATTCAAGAGCTTTCTGGATGGTTCTTTAGCTCAAACAGGTCCCACTGATCCCCCTTAGAAGCTTTGCACACTTGGTTGGAGTTTAAACAGCCTCTTGAGTGAGTTTGCAGAAGCTCTGACCAAGGGAATGTGAAAATCGTATTTGAGTTATGGAGGGTTTCTGGCCAAAGTAGTGGGTGGTTTCTGGTCAGGGGAGCAAGGTGAGTTGATGTGTGAAGTTTGTTTGAGTGTTCTTGGCTTGTAGAAGCAGATTCGAAAGCTTTTGCTTTATGGAGTGAAAATGGTGAAATGGAGTTATGGCTTGTTTCAGGCCTGGTTCTTTTGGGTTTAGGGTCAATGAAGCATGGTGAACTGAATGGTGAAAATGGTTTGAGTGTTTTGTGGCTGGGCAGAGAGATTCGAAGCAATTTGCAGCTGGGGTGTTTTTGGTGTATGTGTTGGTATGAATGGTTTCAGCCTTGCTAGATGTATGGAATGGCTTGCTCTTTGTCCACATAACCCTCTCTCATTGGTCAGATGACAAGACATGTGCTTTTTTGATTGGTATGGCCACTTTTGCAATTTGTCAACTCTTGTGTAAGAGAAAGTATGGGCAACTTCTAGGCTAGTACATGGGCTGGTTCTGGCGCAGCAAGATGAGGGGAAAGGGCTAGCTTGGTTCAAGGGCCAATGCAGCAAGTTGGTGAAGAGAAATGAGTGGTTTTGCAACTTGTTACAACTTTGGTTCACATGTGATTCTCTTTATCCAACCAAACCTAAACCATGGGCATTCTTGGTTCATTATGAATTTTATGACTTATAGAATGTTTATGTGATGGTTTGATGCCAATTAGAAGTTGCAATTTGCCTTGGTACATGATTTTGCAATTTTCACACTTGGTGCATAACTTGAAAATCAATGATTTTTGCCAACTTTGTCACACCATAACTTTTGATCCAAGAAGAGTTTGATCATGTTCTTGTACTTTTTGAAAAGGGAAAGATGAGATCTACAACTTTCATGACCAAAGTTTTTTCATTTGAAGCATTTTTGGATCAAGAATCAAGGCTTGAAAAATGACCTAAAATGAAGCATTCTTGAAAAGTCAACTATGCCCAAAAAGTCAACATTTGCAAAAACTCCAAATTCTTGATTTTTATGAACTTCAACCTTCTTCCATGATCAAATAAAGATCATATACACTCAAAATGATGAAGAATGCCCATTGGTTGGGTCATTGGGGGCCTCAGATGCCCTGATTTTACACTGACTTGTCTGAAAAGTCAACCCTTGATCAGATGACTTCCCCATGGAATTTCTTCATGAAAATTGATATGCATACTCCATATACCATATAGAGACCAATGGAAACAAGAATGACCAAAAAAATTGGAGTTATGGCCTCTGAAACCAAAACCCTAATTTTAGGTCAACTGTGCAGTCAAACCTGGCTCTGCATCCATTCAAACCCTAGTTCTTGTGATTCTTTGGAAACCTTGACTTTGAGAGGATATAATATGATACTTGAACACATATGGATCCCTTTGAAGTGATTGGTTGCCTTTGGAGTGGCTCAAGATGCCCTGAGATTGCTCAGATCACAAACCCTAGGTGCAGATGACTCAGAATCTATGCAGTGGATCAAAAATGAGACATGAGATGCTATGATTGTGTTTATGCATATGAAATGATCACAAGCCATGGTGTGAATGGGTGAGGGCAAATTTGGGGTGTTTACAGCTGCCCCTATTCAAACATGAGTTAGCTGTGCAGGATGTAAGCGACGGCTTAACAGGCAAACGAGATAACTTGTGGTTGAATACCAAAGACAGTCCAAAATTTGCACTCACAGAATGAAGAAGAAAAGGGATATAGATTGTAAAAGGAAAATAAAGTATATTGTAAAGCGGGAAACAACGCAATGACGGGGACGGCCGACATGCTGGGGATAAAAGGTAAAGCCAAGACGGGGACGGCCGACTAGCTGGGGAAAATCAGGTTATGATGGGGACGGCCATCAGTATAAAGCTGTAAAAATTTCTGGGAGTTAATGAAACATGACGGGGACGGCCATAAAGTTCATAAAAAGTAAAGTAACCAACGATGGGGACGGCCATCGGGCTAAAAGAAAAGGAAAAGGGACCACGACGGGGACGACCATCGGGTTAAAGAATAAATGAAATAAACAGATGATGGGGTACGGCCATCAAAGGTGAAGGACGATCACCTAGCAGGGGACGGCTGCTCTGTTGGGGAATAAAGGAAGTATGATGGGGACGGCCATCAAAGGTGGAGGACGACCACCTGGCAGGGTACGGCTGCCGAAAATATCAACGATGGGGACGGCCATCGGATAGAAAAGGTCAACGATGGGGACGGCCATCGGACGAGCATGATGGGGGACGACCATCAAGAAGTGGAGGACGACCACTCAGCAGGGTACGGCTGCTCTCAAGGTTTGTCATAACACAGGACGAATGTTAGGCAACCGAAATCAACAATGGGGACGGCCATTGGATAAAATGATGAAGGACGATCATCAAAAGGTGGAGGACGACCACCTAGCAGGGGACGGCTGCTAAAAGACAACGATGGGGACGGCCATCGGACGAGCATGATGGAGGACGACCATCAAGAAGTGGAGGACGACCACTCAGCAGGGTACGGCTGCTCTCAGGGTTTATCGTGACACAGGACGAGTGCCTGATAAAAAGGAAAATTTGTTGTGTTGGTGATCTGCTGGGGATATAGTGAACACGGACGAGCGTTCACAACCAAGAAAGGAAAGTATAAGTGTTTGGTATTGTGTATAGATTAAAGATGCGGACGAGCATCCTTAAGACTATGATACGGACGAGTATCGGGTAGAAACAAACTGACACATGTTCAGAGATGATGATACGGACGAGTATCAACTGGTTAACAAGGAACACAGACGAGTGTTGAATCTGATGGTTCTTCTGGGGGAATAGTAGACACGGACAAGCATCTATATTCAAGAAGACACAAGTGTTTGACACGGTGTATGGATTAAAGATGCGGACGAGCATCCTTAAGGTTATGATACGGACGAGTATCATGTAGAAACAAACACTAGACGCAATGTTCTGAGATGATGGTACGGACGAGTACCAACTGGTTAACAAAGAACAAGGACCATTGTTGAATCTGTGGGGATATAGATGGTGTATACAAGATACAGACAAGTATCTGTATGAGAGCGAGTGGTGAGTATTGTATTGTATAGATGAGTGTTTTAAATTGCTGGGGAGAGTGACACGGACGAGTGTCAAGAGAGGGAGGTGCAATAATATCAACAAGTATATGGGTTGTAGAAGTGTAGGCGACTGCGCTGGGGAAACGACACGGACGGGTGCCAAGAAAGTGTATATATAGGTATAGGTGAGTGCAAAGATGATGTCTTTGGCTTTCTGCTGGTGATGTGACACGGATGGGTGTCAGGAAGTATCTGTAATACGGGTGATCTTGTTTGTAAAGAGTGTTCCAGCGACTTTACTGGGGAGTGATGATATGGACGGGTATCGAAAGGAAATATATACTGGTGTTTGTGATTTGGGAGGCAACTGCTTTTGCTGGGACTCTGGTGGGGATTTCTGTACAATGATGATGAACGGTTATTATTCACAAGTGTCAATTCAGAACAATGGCTTATGATTATGCTATGTGTTGGATTTTTGCCGTAATGCTCCGTATTAGACGGAATGCTACGCTTTGTTGGTGAATATGATGCAAATGCTATGATTGTGCAAAAGGTAAAGGTCCGGGATTCGGATCCTGTTGTTGTGAAGATCTCTGGCTGATCTATTTGAAATGGACCTCCCAGCAGGGGATGAGATCCTTGATAGACTTGGAGGGATGTATCCACTTGGGGATATAGGTCACTGATTGACATACCCTTGCAATATGGGACCCAGCTGGGGTTTGTAGAAGCCTTCTTCACTCTGTTGTGATCTTCTATGCGCCGCTCTTCTGGATAGAGGCTGGGGATTCTGTGGGGAGATGGTTCCCTGACTTTTGTACTCAGCTGAGGATGAAATGGCAACTCGGCTGGGAGAATTATGAGAGGCAACTCGGCTGGGGATAGAGCGTTTCGGGTGCTGAGATCTTTTGTTGATTTGCCAGCTTGCTGAGATGTAGCTTGCATGCCCCAAGTTGCGTCCTGTATACCTGCGATCCTGCAAAGATAAGGAAACGCACAAAAGGTCCCGAGGTATCCTTTACTGGATTCCGTCATAGGAGTTAAGCATTTTCGAGAGTAAGTATATTCCCCGTAAGCATGTGTTTTATTATTATTATTTTTTGGGAGAAAAGCATCTGTACTTATGCAATTGATTTTTTAGAGACATCAGACATCCTTTGCAACTAAAAATATACAAAACGAAACATGGCTGAAAAGTCTGATTTTATTAATTCATGTGCCTTGAATTGGCAAGATACAGTCAAAGAAACATATCTCCTGAAATGAGGAGATTGTTACAAATTGAGAAACAAAGTGCTGGCGGTGTTGACGACGCTTTAAGGAGCTCCCTCTTCTGCTATGACTCGCATGACAATGACGTTCTTCTCGTCTTGCTTTCTGGAGAAAGTTGATTCTGATTGAAGCTTGATTTTGTTGGAGCTTTCCAAGTTGCAAGTGATACAGACGAATTCAGAATGCGGTTGTTCGCTTATTCCCTTATTTTGCATGGATCGCCCTTTCGGGTTTTCAATCCATCGGGATACCCATTTTTGCCTGAGTTGTCCAATGCGGCTTTTCAACTCAGCGGGTGTACATTTTTTGCTTATTTTCCCTTATTTTTGCCCGAGTCTTTTATTCTGTTTTTGACTCGCCGGGATGCCCTATTTTTGCCTGGACTTACATTCTGTTTTTATGTCCAGCGGGTCATTTTTATGCGAAGTATTTTTTAACTGCATCTGAATTCACAGGGGACGGGAAATCTTCACCATCCATGGTGCTGAGCATCAGTGCTCCACCAGAGAAAACTTTCTTTACCACAAATGGTCCTTCATAATTTGGAGTCCACTTGCCCCTGTGGTCTGTATGAGGAGGGAGGATTCTTTTCAGCACAAGATCTCCTACTTGGTACTCTCGGTGCCTGACTTTCTGATCGAAGGCTCTTTTCATCCTTTTCTGATACAACTGCCCATGACAGATTGCAGCCAATCTTTTCTCTTCAATCAGACTCAGTTGCTCGTATCGGGACCTAACCCATTCTGCTTCGTTCAGCTTAACATCCATCAATACCCGCAGAGAGGGTAGTTCAACTTCAACTGGTAGGACTGCTTCCATACCATACACAAGTTGATACGGTGTTGCCCCAGTGGATGTTCTGATCGATGTGCGATACCCATGCAAGGCAAACGGTAGCATTTCATGCCAGTCTTTGTAAGTGACTACCATCTTCTGCACAATCTTCTTGATATTCTTATTTGCTGCCTCAACAGCGCCATTCATCCTTGGCCTGTAAGGAGAAGAATTGTGATGTTGAATCTTGAAGTCCCGGCACAGCTCTGCCATCATTTTGTTGTTTAAATTGGAACCATTATCAGTAATGATTCGCTCGGGCACTCCGTATCGACAGATGATATCTCTCTTCAGAAATCTGGCTACCACTTGTCTTGTAACATTTGCATATGAGGCTGCTTCAACCCACTTGGTGAAATAGTCAATGGCGACCAGGATGAATCTGTGACCATTTGAAGCAGTTGGCTCGATCTTGCCAATCATATCAATGCCCCACATGGCAAAGGGCCATGGTGAAGACATAATGTTCAAAGGATTCGGAGGCACATGCACTTTGTCCGCATAGATCTGGCATTTGTGGCATTTCCTGGCGTAGGCACAACAGTCTGCATCCATTGTGATCCAATAATAGTCTGATCTTAACAACTTCTTAGCCATTGCATGTCCTCCAGCATGGGTGCCAAAGGAGCCCTCGTGCACTTCATGCATCAATAAATCTGCTTCTGTCTTGTCAACACATCTGAGGAGTACCATATCAAAGTTCCTTTTGTATAAAGATCCATCAGTGTTCAGAAAGAAACTTCCAGCAAGCCTTCTCAAAGTCTTCTTATCATTGGAAGATGCCCCAGGGGGGTATGTTTGATCCTCCAAGAAGCACTTAATGTCATGGAACCAAGGCTTATCGTCTTTGACATCATCTGCTGTAAATACATATGCTGGTCTATCAAGTTTCGACACTGAAATCTGAGGTACAAAGTTAGCAGCTTGAACTTTGATCATGGATGAAATGGTAGCGAGAGCATCTGCAAACTGATTCTCGTCCCGTGGGATATACTCAAGCTTGACTGTTGTGAAAAAAGTCAATAACCTTCTTGTATAATCCCTGTAAGGTATCAGATGATCCTGGTGTGTATACCATTTCCCATTGGTTTGATTGATTACCAGAGCTGAATCTCCGAATACGGTCAATGTCTTGATCCTGAGGTCAATGGCTTCCTCAAGACCCATAATGCAAGCTTCGTATTCAGCTTCGTTGTTAGTGCAGTTGAAAGTGAGTTTTGCCGAGAATGGCATGTGAACTCCTTTAGGTGTAATGAGTACTGCACCAACACCACGACCATTCATGTTAACAGCCCCATCAAACATCATTGTCCATTCCTCTTCCGGGTCAGGCCCTTCAGTGTGAATAGGCTCTTCATGATCTTTTGCTTTTATGAACATGATGTCTTCATCAGGGAAGTCAAACCTCATAGGCTGGTAATCGTCAATGGGTTGCTCAGCAAGATATTCAGACAACACACTGCCCTTGATGGCTTTCTGAGATGTGTATTGGATGTCATACTCTGTAAGGATCATCTGCCATCTTGCAACCCGTCCGGTAAGCGCTGGCTTCTCGAATATGTACTTGACTGGGTCCATCTTTGAAATCAGTAAGGTAGTGTGGGTCAACATATACTGCCTTAGTCGGCGAGCAGCCCACGCTAAAGCACATCAAGTTTTCTCGAGCAGTGAATAACGTTGTTCACAGTCGGTAAACTTTTTGCTTAGGTAGTATATTGCATACTCTTTTCGACCAGACTCGTCATGCTGGCCCAACACACACCCCATTGACTCTTCTAATACTGTCAAGTACATGATTAGAGGTCTCCCTTCAACTGGAGGCATAAGGATTGGAGGTTCTTGCAGATACTCCTTGATCTTGTCAAAAGCCCTTTGGCAGTCTTCGTTCCACCTGACTGTCTGTTCTTTTCTTAACAGCTTGAACAAGGGTTCACAGGTTGCTGTAAGGTGAGATATGAACCTCGAAATGTAGTTCAATCGACCTAAAAACCCTCGAACTTCCTTCTCTGTCTTTGGTGCAGGCATCTCTTGTATGGCTTTGACTTTATCAGGGTCAACTTCAATCCCTTTCTCGCTTACAATAAAGCCCAGCAGCTTACCAGATCTCACCCCGAATGTGCATTTGTTGGGGTTCAACTTCAGTTGGTACTTCCTCAGACGTTTGAATAGCTTTAGCAGATTCACCAGATGGTCTTCTTCAGTAAGGGACTTGGCGATCATATCATCCACATAACATTCTATTTCTTTATGGATCATATCGTGGAATAGTGTCACCATAGCCCGTTGATATGTTGCACCAGCATTCTTCAGTCCGAATGGCATCACTTTGTAACAGAACGTGCCCCAGGGTGTGATGAAGGTTGTCTTCTCCATGTCTTCAGGTGACATTTTGATCTGGTTGTATCCTGAAAATCCGTCCATGAAGGAGAATACCGAGAACTGAGCCGTATTATCCACCAATACATCAATGTGAGGTAAAGGGAAATCATCTTTTGGGCTGGCTCTGTTCAGGTCCCGGTAATCAACACACATCCTTACTTTGCCGTATTTTTTAGGCACAGGTACTATGTTAGCAACCCACGGTGGATAACTAGTCACAGCAAGGAACCCGGCGTCCCATTGCTTTTGTACCTCCTCCTTGATTTTCATAGCCATGTCTGGACGAGTACGACGCAGTTTCTGTTTAACCGGTGGGCACTCTTCTCTCAAAGGCAGCCTGTGCACGACAATATCGGTATCCAACCCTGGCATATCTTGGTATGACCAAGCAAACACATCCACATACTCTTGAAGCAGATCAACCAGTTGTCTCTTTACTGAGTCTTGCAGGCAGGCCCCGATTCTAACCTCTTTCACGTCTTCCTCTGTACCAAGATTAATCACTTCAACCTCCTCCTGGTGAGGAGTAATAACCTTTTCCTCCTGTCTCAACAACCTGGCTAGCTCTTCAGGAAGCTCATATTCTTCTTCAACCCCTTCATCAGCTTGATTGATTGGATTGCCAAAGTCATACGATGTCATAGCCGTGCTGTTGTCGGTGCTGTCAGGAAGGCATTCTCTGCAAGGGTTTAATTTGTTCATTTTAGTGATTAATTTTAATCTTGCCTTAGAAAAAGTGAAATAAAGTTATCATTTTGAAAACACTGCCATTTATTTTTTTGTACAAAAAGAAAAATGGAAAAACAGTGAACGAAAAGAAAAAGACTCGTTTACAAAAAGATGTCTGATATTTCATTAATTGATCTTGTTTGCACAAAAAGTACAGATGGCCCGATTACAAAATGAGTCTTGTCATCTTGGGCAAGATGCAAGACTTTGATGCATGCTTATAAAAATACAGGAAATAATAATTACTCTGCATGAGTAACTCTTATAATTTCCTGGGAAGACCAGTTCGAGACACTGCTCCCCGGGATCTTTGGACGAATCCAGCTTTCCAGGTTGCGCTCCTCTTCCAGCTCGTCTTCCAGACAGTTGATAGCATCAGGGGTAAGCATCCCCCCACTGACAAAACCAGGCTCTCCAGCAGCCTTTGCTTGATGTTGAGTTGGTTTGTAACCCAACCCAAACTTGTCCTTCTTCTCCTCCACAGCTAAAACCTTGCCCCAGCCTAGGGCAGTTCCTTCCTCAACAACCTTCCGGGCTTGTTGGTATGATGACATGGAGATCCCAGATACAGCAGATGCTTCATTGACATTCAAGGCTTCAAATCCTTGGCTCATTGTTTCATGGATCTCCCCATCCATTTCAATATACTTATAAGTAGCCAGATGGCTAACAAATATATCCTCCTCCCCACAGATTGTAACAACTTGGCCTTCCCACTCATATTTTAACTTTTGGTGAAGGGTAGACGTTATTGCGCCGGCGGCGTGAATCCAGGGTCTACCCAACAAACAGCTGTAGGCGGGCTGAATGTCCATCACATAAAAGATAGTTTTAAAGGTCTGTGGGCCAATTGTCACAGGCAGCTCAATCTCTCCCAGAACCGATCTCTTAGAACCATCAAAGGCTCTTACCACCAGGTTGCTGGGTCTCAATGCCAATCCGTCATATTCTAACTTCACCAGAGCCTTCTTTGGTAAGACATTAAGGGACGACCCCGTGTCTACCAGTACATGAGAAAGGACTGCTCCTTTGCATTCCATGGTTATGTGCAAGGCTTTGTTGTGGTTGCGGCCATCCGCTGTCAAGTCAGTATTGGTGAATCCTAGCCCATTGCTAGCAGTAACATTTCCAACTACGGTCTCCAACTGGTTGACAGTGATCTCTTCAGGCACGTAAGCTGTGTGCAAGACTTTAAGTAGTGCATTCCGATGGGCTTCGGAGCACATAAGCAGTGAGAGGATAGAGATTTTGGATGGCGTTTGGTGAAGCTGATCCACAATTTTGTAATCACTCTTTTTGATGATTCTCATAAACTCATCAACTTCTTGATCGAACGGTGTCTTCAAGGCTTCTTTAACAGCTTGATCTTCCTGCACCGGGCTCTTTCCTTTTGCCTTGGCAGCAGCTTCTGCTTCGGCAGTAGGTCTTTGCATTGGTGGAGCAAAGAGACGTCCGCTTCGAGTGAAGCCTCCGCCTCCCCCCACACTATCTACTTGTGGTGCAGGTGTTGATGTTTCAAGAGTGATTCTTTTTCCTTCAAAGTACACGTCTGAGCCATAGTGCCAAGGGATGGCCCTATTGCTTTCATATGGTACTGGTCCAGGCCCCGTGACAGTGACTGGACTGATTGCTGCTGCTGAAGGGACTGTAATTGTTTGTGGATCATAAAAGATTGTAACTGGTGCTCTGGTGGGAGCAGCACCTTCTGAATGGTAGGCAGAGTTATTCTCAGGATCATAAAAGATTGTGACAGTAGAGACATCTTCATGATTTGTTGCTGGAGTTGTAGGAGACAGTGGTGGAAGAATGGATGTTGTCGTTGTAGGAGTCTCAAAATGGAGTGAAGCTGAAGTTGTAGCAGAAAAATTTGTTGAAAACTGATCGGTTGAGATGATAGATGGAGTACTTGTTGATGAAGCCGAAGAATTGTCAGGAACAATAGTTGTTGCAGTAGTAGGAGGTTCTGAAACCGTTGCTGATGATATTGCTGGATTTGTTGGAAATGATGTGGTGATCTGAAGTTGGCCACTCTGAATGAGGCTGTCTATGCCATTCCTCAAATTATTGCACCCATTGACTGAGATATTGCAGTAAGCACAACCCAACTCACACCCCGGGAACATTTGACATTCCAAGAGCTGAGCCTTGATTTCTACCAATGGTGTCCGGATCTGACCCACACTGGTTATTAAATAAGACGGTTTGTCTTCCTCAATAGCGTTAATCCTGGGACCACCATGGTTTGGCATTGGGTTCTTATTGACATTGGGCGGTGGTGCGAAATTCAGAGCCTTGGAGTCTACCAGGTCTTGTACCTTCATATGCAGAGCCCTGCATTTTTCTGTACTATGGCCAGGTGCGTTGGAATGAAAAGCACACCTAGCGTTGGAGTCATAATTCCTGGGTAGACTGTTGGGATCTGGAGGTGCCAATGTCCTTAGCTCAACTAGGTTGAGTTTCAGGAGTTGTGGCAGCAAGGTAGCATATGGCATTGGGATCGGGTCGATCACTCTGTTAGCTTGAGATGGCCTCTGTTGGAATGGCCTTTGCTGGTTATTGTTGTTGGTGTTGCTGTTGTTGTAATTCCTTGGAGGATACTGACTTTGCTGGTGGTACTGAGGTTGCGGCTGATAGTTTTGCTGAGGAGGTTGATAGACTGGTTGTGGATGAGCTGGAGCAGGGATGGTGACTGCTGCTATTGACCTTTGAACATATTGGGGCCCGCCCCTGTTTGAATGGATGGCATTGGTCTCGCCAGTTCTTCTCGGGCCTGCAAAAGGCTTTCTTGTACTACTGGACGAGCTTGCACCGTTGTCTGAGATCTTTCCCATTTTTAACAAGCTTTCAATTCTCTCCCCGGCTATGACAACATCCGCAAAGCTAGTGGAAGAGAAAGCAGCCAACCTGTCAATATATGTTCCCTGAAGGGTGTTCATGAACATATCTGCCATTTCCCGTTCAGACATAGGTGGTTGAACAGCAGCAGCCAGTTGCCTCCATCTCTGGGCATATTCTCGGAAACTTTCCCTTGACGACTGTGACATCCCCATCAGGAGGGTCCTGTTGGGTGCCATGTCGAGATTATACTGATACTGTCTGATGAAGGCCTCTGCCAGGTCCTTCCAGCATCTAATAGTTGCCCTTGTCAAGTGAGAGTACCATTCTCTCGACGCTCCAGTTAAGCTGTCTTCGAAATAGAACATCCAGAGCTTCTCATCCATTGTATAGGCCTTCAGCCTTCCCAGAAATGACTGTAAGTGAGTCCGGGGGCATGAAGTCCCGTTGTATTTTTCAAAGCAAGGAGGCTTGAACTTATGGGGGATCCTGACCCCGTCTACCAAGCCCATATCCATGACATCGAAGCCCAAAGAGTTTTGAGATTCTAAGGACCTCAACTTCTCAGCTATCTCATCCAATCTCCTATCATAAGCTTCTTCCCCAGCACCCATTACTGTGAACTGGTCTTCTTGAGGGTCTTCCTGTAGTACCCTCCCTGCTGTGGCAGTCCCTTGTATATTGACAGGGATGTTGGCCTCTGGATGGAGATGGGGTCCAAAAACTGGGGGATTGACATGAGGTTGGACCCTCTCGTTGTTACTTGTGCCAGCAGTTCCCACATGGGGCTCTTCTTGATTCTGCCTTTCCACCATGGCTCTCAATCTTTCCTGGCTCTGAGCCATATTGTTCATAACCTCCATAAACTGAGTCATTTGATTCCTCATCTCTAGCCTTTCATTTGCCATTTGATTTCTGACCTCAGTAAGGTCCTGCTGCATCTGATCCATCTGAATTCCCGGAAGGTTGTTTCGGGTTGGATAACGGTGCAGACGGTTGAGGGGAAATACCCGGCGCCTAGCAATAGTTCCTGAGGTATCACAACAGAGGTTAGCAACAATAAAACAAAACCTACAAAACACACAAAGGGTTAGCATGCAATGCAGTTATGCTTATTTGCTCTCAAGGTATCCGGTTTGGCATTCAGTTTTGACCCTTCCAGACCCTTGAAGATATTGTTGTTGTTGCTTGAAGAAAACTCAGGTGAAGCAAACTAACACAAATATATTACAGAAGGTGAAATGATACAATTTGTTCATTTTACAACACAAGCCCTCTAAGGGGTCAAAATACATTACGAGAAAATAAAAGTACACGGAAAGAAAGCAACAACAAACAAATGGTCAAACACCAAGACCAAACTCATCCTCACGAACTTCCTTGAGAAGTGCTTCGGTCACAGGATCAGCCGGACGCTCCGTGAGATTCCTGATGAGGAGATTCCGGGTTGCAATAGCTGCTGCTAGTTTCTTGTGCTGAGTTTGGTCCTTGGACCTCTTCACCCCTGCTTTGACCTTCAGCTCTGATATCTCCCTCTGGGCTGCTGCCAGGGCTTCTTGCTGTTCTTTTGCACTTGCTTCTAGTTGCTCCATCTTGTCTTGAACTCTCTTGTCTTCCAGGGTACGAGCCTCGGTGATCCTGACCCACCGGGCTTGACTCTCCTTCAAATACAAGTCTGTTCTTGCTCTCTGGAACTGGGCTTCCTTGCAAGCATTCTTCAGAATTTGTTCTCCAGCTTTAGACTTTTTGATATAATCCCCAGACTTTTCAATCTTAGTCAAATGCTCCACTCTCATCTTCTCCAACCTCTCAATCTCCCTCATACCTTCACTCCTTTCCCGGAGGGTCTTCTGCAAAGCCTGGGTTAACTTCTCATTTCTTTCCTTCAAGCTCTCAAACTCTTCCAAACTGATAGTGGTAGGGGGTGGTGCTGAAGATGACTCAGGCATGTCTTCTATGGTAAAGGGCATCCCAGAGAATTGGGCCCTGGCACGGGACCACTCATAGTATTGTGCTGATGCCACATTATTGCACTTCCCCAGAATGGTTATTCCCTTGGTTTGAACATTATCCCAGGCCCAAGCATCCTGCCTAACAACAGTCAAACTAATCTTGTTCTCACAATAGAGGGTCTCAACCAAGTCCTGTGCCTTAGGAGTATGGACCAGTGCATAGCCCAGTTGTCGTCTAAACAGCAGAGGGTTGTAGTTGATACTACCCTTAACTCCTATCAAAGGCACATTAGGAAAATGCCCACAGCTGGTGATGATATCTCTGCCCTTGGTGCTTTGAGTGCACCATCTGATATCTGCTGAAGTTAGGACAGTGAGTCTCTTAGCCCAGTTGCTCTGCTGATGAGGATTTAGGAATGCATCTGTCCTGGGTAGATGCCTGAGAAGCCAAGTGTGGAACAATGGAGCACAACACCTCACTAATCTTCCTCTCTGCTTTTCATTCCTCTGATGCACTGAATAGTAAAGATCCCCTAATAATGTTGGCACTGGGTTCTTCAGGATGAACAGATGGATTGCATTTTTGCTAATGAATCGAGGCTCATCTGCAAACAACACAATTCCATATACACTTAAGGCCAACAAAGCACAAACAGCTTTCCACTCCCCCAGGGAAGCCTTCAGACTAGCTTGAGAAATCAGGAAATCCAAATGAAAGCCAGGGATTCCAGCTTTAGAGGTCATATGTTGCTCAATCAAAACAGGTTCCAGATGCAAAGCTTTTGCTACTTCTCCATTAGCAGGAAAGACCATCTCAGGGTTGAAAGGGATTCCACCTCTGATAGGCAAACCAACCAATGAAGAGTACTCTTCCAATAAGGGACCCAACTGAAAGTCTTGAAAGGTAAAACATCTCAGTGGAGGGTCATAAAACTGGATGCAGGTGTGGATCAAGCTTCTCTGTGATGGGTCCAGATCCATAACCATGTCAAGTATATCTCCATAACTTTCCCTGAACAAAGGTATGTGATCTGGAGTGATCAGGGTTTGAATCCTCCTGATATCTGATAGCTCTGGCTGGAAGAAGTGATAGGTGATGTTGCTCTTTTTAGGGGCCATGATGTTGAAGACTGAGTAGAGACAGGTGCTGATGATAATACTGAAGAAATGGGCCACTGACTGGCTGGTGCAGGAGATAACTGAAGCAGATAGCTGATGAAGACAAGTCAAAACTGAAGATGGGGTCAAAACCAAAACCAGATGAAAAAGGATACCCTGAAACACAAATAAGCAAATGTCAATATGATGCAATGATTATGTATGCAAATGAAATGCGAGGGTCTGTGACTGAGCTGGATCTGATCAAGTGCTCTGATATAGGTCCAAGTATGTTCAAGAATTCCAGATGGAGGTCTATAAATCCAGTAACCAGGGTGGGGGGCTCAAATAAAGAACCACAAGTCCAGGGTTTAGAATCACAAGAACTATCCAACATGGAGTACTCTTAACAAATCCAAGTAATAGGTATTCTGAGGTCAAGGTACCTGAAAACCTGTAAACAGCCCAACCCCCTCACAGGTGGTGTTCTAGAACAAGGATCCTCAGACTCGGATCAGTTATGAGAAGTGTAAACACTTCCAACCCGAAGGTACAGTGTTTACAATAACCATAACAATTCCTCCTCTAACTCACCTCAGTTTCTGAAGGTCAATACTAAAGGTCATCCAGACTTAGCAGGCTTCCCAGATAGCCCTAGCATTGCAGGAAATCTGCAACACAGAGTTCTCAAGAAGAAACCCATATCTGAACCGTGTTTCATATTCCCGCACCAGACCGAAATGGAATGGGAAAGAATATGATTCACTCTAGCCTAGGTGTCACTCAGGTCCCAGGTATAGGACCTTAACTCTCAATGAATTACCCACCCACCAAAACAAGAAACCAGATCCAGCCAGCAGTATGACAGTACGATATATGTAAAGCAGTAAAGAAAGCTAATAAACAACTGTACATAAAGCAAAAATAAAACATATACAAACACAGATAAACACAAAACACCCCAGTAGACACAAATCAATCAAGCGCTAGGAGGAACCCACAAAAAGAACCAGAAGCCCTGGTTGCAATATAAGGGTCCCCAGCAGAGTCGCCAAGCTGTCGCTCCCGACAAATGAAGGGGGATCAGATGAAGGTACAGACGCGAACGGTCGGCGAAAGGAACAGTGAGAACACACATCCGTGAACTCACTGGAGATGAATAGAGTCGCCAGCTAGGCATTTTTATCCCGGAGGAAAGGTAATGCTGCATAAACCTAGAAAAAGATGGATAAGACGGTTGCGGACCAGAGAGACTGAGAAAGGGGGTTGGTTACAACCTGGGAAGGTATTAGCACCCAGATTGTCCGTCGTACTCGACGGGATCCACGCTTAAAAGATTTGTGTTTTAAAGGGGTAGTGTCAGTGCAATCTGTGTGTAAAATAGCTGGAAAAGATGTACAGGTGTCAGTGTATAGTGTATAAGTGATATGAAGTATGAAAGTGTCAGTGTAAGAACAGGAGTGAAATGCTCAAGATCATGAGGCTTAAAGAATAAAGCTAGAAAGAGGGGGAATGTACAGATACTTTTGTTCGATAACTGTTAAGTTATGCCTACGTATCCTCTCGTGCAATGAGGAAGTCAGAACACCGTAGTTCGACCCCAAAGAGACTGAAAGATGAATTGACTTGTGAACTGCTTACTTGTCTATGCTCAAGTGTATGATCTGTCTGGCACAGATGCAAACTGTCTTGCATTAGACGGAAGAAGCAAGTTCTCGTTTATGAGTGAATGAGATGAGAAAAGAATCCCGAAGGAGACGATTATTGTTTGTTTTTGAGTTTTCAGTCTTTTATTGCTTTTGAAAGTTTGTCATAAGAAAATGAGCTTAAGCCTAAACCAATGGATTTAGTAAACTCATCACATCTTCCCTCTGATTAGGGGTAATGAGAATACCTTAAGTGTGAAGTCAGATTCTCACACTTAATCACCTTTGGTGTAGGATTAAGATCATTAACCTACTTGTGATTATTTAGATGTTTTTGTGGTTTTTTGTTTAGTGTTAAGTAATGAGGTTAAGCCATAATCAGGGATTAAACAGACTCATTACACCATCCTAATAGAAGGATAATAGATGAGAATGTTTAAGCTGAGGAAAGCTCCTCAACTTAATCCATGATTAGGGATTAAACTCATGACAAAACAAGCCTTTGATTAAATGGATTTTACTTAATGATATGATGATGAAGTAAGTTTTATGATTTGTAAGACAACTTGAGGGGGACTTGTCCATTAACACTAGGGTTAGTCCTTCTTAACCAATTAAGGAAGAATTAGAACCCTAATGCAAGGCCCAAGTTACAAGTGTGGTGTCTTAATACTTATTAAGTGGATTGATTAAGAGAATTTAAACACATTAAGGGTTCAACACTTAGGATTAAAGTTATACACTCCATCCTAAGATAAGGATGCAGGCATAATCTTAATCACAAAGCCTTAAAGCCTTTAGGGTTTAGTCCCTGATTATGAGGTGAGAAGAGAAGACTCAAAGAGACACAAAGGTGAAAACTAAGAGGGGAGACTAATCAAAACCCTAATCATTGTCATGCTTGGTTGTTCCTAAGGTTTGTGAGGTTTTCAAGAACAATCTTCAATGGAAGCACCAGGAAGCAGATGAACAGGATCAAGAGAAGCAAAGTGACTTGCTTCATTCAAGAAGTCAAGTCACTTGAAGAAAGAAAGTGGGAGAAACAAGAATGAGCAAGCTCAATCTCAAACACATACATAAATGCAGCAATGGATGCAAGAGAGATGAAAAGAAAAGTTATGAGAAGTGAAGGCAAATTCACTTCTCAAGTTCACTTACCACCTGAAATGTTAGAAAGAAATGCAATGCAATGCAAAATGGGATGAAATGGTATGATGCTAAACAAAACCAGAAGCATGTTGATGATGAAAATGATGTTATGAGATGCTGCAAACATGAGGCAAGGCATGAAGATGTTCATACAAGATCATGGATGCAAATGGTGCAAGCTTAGAAGCATGGATACACATGAAAAGTTAGGAAGCATACAAAGCATACAACATGGCAAATATGTAATGCAATGATCAAACATACTTTCTACATGTCTTATGATGTTAAATGAATCACATGAATGCTTGAAATGTCATGACAAGTCATGTTATGCAAGAGAATGCAAGAGGTATGCAAATGAAAGCCCAAATTAGGGTTTATGGATTAAACAACAATCAAAAACCAAAAACAGAAGCAAAACCTAATTTAAAAAATGGAAAATGCCACCCAAAGAAACCCTAAACCTATACTAAACCAATGTCCAAAGGGGGGGCTCTCAACTCTTAACCAAACTCAAGTTATGATTTTTCTAAGTTATTAGGGTTTTTAGGGTTCCTAAACAAAAGAAATGCCAAACAAATTGAAAATGCAAGATCAAATCATGGCCATTTTATCCTAGAAACTACATGCTAAACACAAAACAATGCAAGAAGAACCAATGTCCAACTCTTCTCAAATAGGCAGAAATGATTTTTTGAACTTATGATCAAAATAATGCACAAAAAATGATTTAATTCAATGAAAAATTCTTAAAATGCATCAAGATCAAAAAAGAAATTTGGTTTGAAGGTTGGACAATGTTTCTAAATGTCTTAGAACATTTCATGAATTTTTTGGTGATTTTTAAATGCCTAAAAGTATTTTTAATAAATTAATTTCCATTAATCAATTAAAAATAATCTTTTAAATATTAGAAAAATACTTTTTTAATGAGAAAAATAAAAATAAAAATATTTTTGTGTCATGAAAATTAATAAAACTCAGGAGAAAAAGTTTCATAATTTTTAAGGCTTTTTTACTATTTTAAAATAATTATGCAAAACAAATGAAAAGAAAAGAAATTAAAATGAATTTTTAATGAATTAATGAGAAGTAATCAGATCCTAAGGTGGAGATTCAAACTCACACGCGCGGGAGTTGACTGCGCGCCACATCTCACGGCTCAGATTCAAATTTCGCTAATCAATGCTTAAAACCCTAACCCTGTCGTTAATCACTTTCAGATGACCGGAACAGTGTTCCGGTCATCTTCTCCGTTCACCTCAAAATGCTATCTCTCTCCCCAGGCCATTTTAGAAGCTCTAACTCTCCAGAAATCATCTACTAACTACCCTAAGCACGAATCCAGCATCAAATCACATTTAAACTCACACACGAACAAGAATCGAAGCAAAGAAATTTCTAGGTCAAACTTTCAGAACACCATAACATACTCATTTCTTGCTCATTTCAAAAAGTAAATAGATCCCAATGATCAGTGCAACATACAAAACAAGATTCTAACAAGAAAATGGAGTTCTGGAAAAAAAGTTCATGGAGTCACCTGAGATGGAGCTTTTGATTCAAGAGCTTTCTGGATGGTTCTTTAGCTCAAACAGGTCCCACTGATCCCCCTTAGAAGCTTTGCACACTTGGTTGGAGTTTAAACAGCCTCTTGAGTGAGTTTGCAGAAGCTCTGACCAAGGGAATGTGAAAATCGTATTTGAGTTATGGAGGGTTTCTGGCCAAAGTAGTGGGTGGTTTCTGGTCAGGGGAGCAAGGTGAGTTGATGTGTGAAGTTTGTTTGAGTGTTCTTGGCTTGTAGAAGCAGATTCGAAAGCTTTTGCTTTATGGAGTGAAAATGGTGAAATGGAGTTATGGCTTGTTTCAGGCCTGGTTCTTTTGGGTTTAGGGTCAATGAAGCATGGTGAACTGAATGGTGAAAATGGTTTGAGTGTTTTGTGGCTGGGCAGAGAGATTCGAAGCAATTTGCAGCTGGGGTGTTTTTGGTGTATGTGTTGGTATGAATGGTTTCAGCCTTGCTAGATGTATGGAATGGCTTGCTCTTTGTCCACATAACCCTCTCTCATTGGTCAGATGACAAGACATGTGCTTTTTTGATTGGTATGGCCACTTTTGCAATTTGTCAACTCTTGTGTAAGAGAAAGTATGGGCAACTTCTAGGCTAGTACATGGGCTGGTTCTGGCGCAGCAAGATGAGGGGAAAGGGCTAGCTTGGTTCAAGGGCCAATGCAGCAAGTTGGTGAAGAGAAATGAGTGGTTTTGCAACTTGTTACAACTTTGGTTCACATGTGATTCTCTTTATCCAACCAAACCTAAACCATGGGCATTCTTGGTTCATTCTGAATTTTATGACTTATAGAATGTTTATGTGATGGTTTGATGCCAATTAGAAGTTGCAATTTGCCTTGGTACATGATTTTGCAATTTTCACACTTGGTGCATAACTTGAAAATCAATGATTTTTGCCAACTTTGTCACACCATAACTTTTGATCCAAGAAGAGTTTGATCATGTTCTTGTACTTTTTGAAAAGGGAAAGATGAGATCTACAACTTTCATGACCAAAGTTTTTTCATTTGAAGCATTTTTGGATCAAGAATCAAGGCTTGAAAAATGACCTAAAATGAAGCATTCTTGAAAAGTCAACTATGCCCAAAAAGTCAACATTTGCAAAAACTCCAAATTCTTGATTTTTATGAACTTCAACCTTCTTCCATGATCAAATAAAGATCATATACACTCAAAATGATGAAGAATGCCCATTGGTTGGGTCATTGGGGGCCCAGATGCCCTGATTTTACACTGACTTGTCTGAAAAGTCAACCCTTGATCAGATGACTTCCCCATGGAATTTCTTCATGAAAATTGATATGCATACTCCATATACCATATAGAGACCAATGGAAACAAGAATGACCAAAAAAATTGGAGTTATGGCCTCTGAAACCAAAACCCTAATTTTAGGTCAACTGTGCAGTCAAACCTGGCTCTGCATCCATTCAAACCCTAGTTCTTGTGATTCTTTGGAAACCTTGACTTTGAGAGGATATAATATGATACTTGAACACATATGGATCCCTTTGAAGTGATTGGTTGCCTTTGGAGTGGCTCAAGATGCCCTGAGATTGCTCAGATCACAAACCCTAGGTGCAGATGACTCAGAATCTATGCAGTGGATCAAAAATGAGACATGAGATGCTATGATTGTGTTTATGCATATGAAATGATCACAAGCCATGGTGTGAATGGGTGAGGGCAAATTTGGGGTGTTTACAGCTGCCCCTATTCAAACATGAGTTAGCTGTGCAGGATGTAAGCGACGGCTTAACAGGCAAACGAGATAACTTGTGGTTGAATACCAAAGACAGTCCAAAATTTGCACTCACAGAATGAAGAAGAAAAGGGATATAGATTGTAAAAGGAAAATAAAGTATATTGTAAAGCGGGAAACAACGCAATGACGGGGACGGCCGACATGCTGGGGATAAAAGGTAAAGCCAAGACGGGGACGGCCGACTAGCTGGGGAAAATCAGGTTATGATGGGGACGGCCATCAGTATAAAGCTGTAAAAATTTCTGGGAGTTAATGAAACATGACGGGGACGGCCATAAAGTTCATAAAAAGTAAAGTAACCAACGATGGGGACGGCCATCGGGCTAAAAGAAAAGGAAAAAGGACCACGACGGGGACGGCCATCGGGTTAAAGAATAAATGAAATAAACAGATGATGGGGTACGGCCATCAAAGGTGAAGGACGATCACCTAGCAGGGGACGGCTGCTCTGTTGGGGAATAAAGGAAGTATGATGGGGACGGCCATCAAAGGTGGAGGACGACCACCTGGCAGGGTACGGCTGCCGAAAATATCAACGATGGGGACGGCCATCGGATAGAAAAGGTCAACGATGGGGACGGCCATCGGACGAGCATGATGGGGGACGACCATCAAGAAGTGGAGGACGACCACTCAGCAGGGTACGGCTGCTCTCAAGGTTTGTCATAACACAGGACGAATGTTAGGCAACCGAAATCAACAATGGGGACGGCCATTGGATAAAATGATGAAGGACGATCATCAAAAGGTGGAGGACGACCACCTAGCAGGGGACGGCTGCTAAAAGACAACGATGGGGACGGCCATCGGACGAGCATGATGGAGGACGACCATCAAGAAGTGGAGGACGACCACTCAGCAGGGTACGGCTGCTCTCAGGGTTTATCGTGACACAGGACGAGTGCCTGATAAAAAGGAAAATTTGTTGTGTTGGTGATCTGCTGGGGATATAGTGAACACGGACGAGCGTTCACAACCAAGAAAGGAAAGTATAAGTGTTTGGTATTGTGTATAGATTAAAGATGCGGACGAGCATCCTTAAGACTATGATACGGACGAGTATCGGGTAGAAACAAACTGACACATGTTCAGAGATGATGATACGGACGAGTATCAACTGGTTAACAAGGAACACAGACGAGTGTTGAATCTGATGGTTCTTCTGGGGGAATAGTAGACACGAACGAGCATCTATATTCAAGAAGACACAAGTGTTTGACACGGTGTATGGATTAAAGATGCGGACGAGCATCCTTAAGGTTATGATACGGACGAGTATCATGTAGAAACAAACACTAGACGCAATGTTCTGAGATGATGGTACGGACGAGTACCAACTGGTTAACAAAGAACAAGGACCATTGTTGAATCTGTGGGGATATAGATGGTGTATACAAGATACAGACAAGTATCTGTATGAGAGCGAGTGGTGAGTATTGTATTGTATAGATGAGTGTTTTAAATTGCTGGGGAGAGTGACACGGACGAGTGTCAAGAGAGGGAGGTGCAATAATATCAACAAGTATATGGGTTGTAGAAGTGTAGGCGACTGCGCTGGGGAAACGACACGGACGGGTGCCAAGAAAGTGTATATATAGGTATAGGTGAGTGCAAAGATGATGTCTTTGGCTTTCTGCTGGTGATGTGACACGGATGGGTGTCAGGAAGTATCTGTAATACGGGTGATCTTGTTTGTAAAGAGTGTTCCAGCGACTTTACTGGGGAGTGATGATATGGACGGGTATCGAAAGGAAATATATACTGGTGTTTGTGATTTCGTACTATTAGGGTGGCCTGCCCCAGTACGAGCATTTGAACAGATTTGCACCTGAGTGGCTGATCTTCGATCTTGGAGAGATTTGAATCTCGAGGTGATTGCCCCAGTTTGACTGAAATTTGAAGAGATTGCTCCACGTAACTGCCCTGGATTGGCTCAGTACTTTAATTTTGAAGAGATTGCTCGACGTAACTGCCCCGGATTGGATAGCTCTTACTGTGACTAATTGGGAAAGTCCCTGCTCAATGAAGCTTTTTTTTGAAAAGTGTACCTCGACGTGACAGTCTTTCAGAAGTTTTAGACTTCTCAACCTGGCAAGCTTGAGCTTCTGGATTGAATTTCCGCATGTGAACCATTTATGATGCTCAACAAATGTATGCAAGTGAGAAAATGTTTATTCTTAGAATGAAAATCCTAATTCAACAAACATGTTAATCTTGAAGTTTTGAAAATGGATCGTTAACCTTCGTGAGCGAATCACTGGTTAAAATACGATCTTTATTTTAATGAAAGTATGTACATGCAATACCAACAAACGTCTTTTAGCACAACACATAGGAGTCAGGAAGGCGGTCTCGTGATAGCGCGCTCTCAAGTTAACCCTGTTTCAGTTAGGACTTTTTAAGGGTTGTATCGTGGCCTGGTTCACGGTTATAGAAACAAAGGATGTAGGCTCGAAATTTATTTGTGCCCCCCCACTCTTCGTGATGTTCTCCATTCCTATATTCAGCTAGTTTTCACAAGCATTCACCTTTCATAAAGGCTTCGTGCTGATTGAAGAATCATTGCTGCTATTAGTTCAAGCACCAATCAGGTTATTGTTGAGAGTCAGTCACTCCTCTATCTTTCGTGTCTGTGCCACACGACTTTGTTCTCGTTTTGAGGATCTTTCTTGTGTAATCCTTTTCCGTCTTTCGCTTTTGCATTATTTTGCTTATCCCTAACTTTTGCCTGGACTGATTCTTGTGAATCTTTGATTGTGAAGTCCAGCGGGATGCCCTAACTTTTGCCTAAGTCGCTTGTTTTCAAGTTTCGACTTAGCGGGCCTTTTCTTTTCTTTTTCTTTTTGCATTTGGAACAAGTCGCGTGACATTGTTTGTCTTGATTGCTTCACGAGGGTTGTGACTGCCTCATTTTGTGGTCGACGAAGGATAACCATTGTAGTTTTCAATCTTTGTACCTTTTGACTTGGAACCATTGTGGTTTCGGGTCTTTGGACCTCTTGATTAGCATAGTAGAATGCAATGGATCTTCAAATACACTCCTTTATGAAAGTCTGAACGCTTGGTCTGACTAGCTGACGTCTACCCTGCCCCTGGGTCACATGTGAGGGTTTTTTATGTGAAAATAAACTCCTACTTCAAGGCTCGAAGGGGTTAGCAAGGGTTTATCTTCCTTATATCTACAGTGTTTAGGATTTGAAACAATGCCTGTACATCGTCAACAGGGCCTTACTCGAGAGCACACAATTCAGAGATATTGCGTTTTTGTTTCGTCATTCTCCCTCATAGAATTTAAGCATGACAATTGGTATTGCGATATACATATGCAAAATTATAAGGGAATGCAAATGAATTTACTTCAAGAAAAACATGTGAGTTTTATTATTTCTAACATTCAAAAGCAAACAAATTTCATACATGTAGACAAATGTTTAACATATAAAAGAAACTACAAATGGAAATGCAGTAAAGAAACTGAATATTTCCGTAGTTGAGGAGACTTGGCTCCGTCTGGACCTGTCAGTCTTGGATACTTTCAACGATCAATAGCTCTTTTCACAGACTTGTAATCTTCAATTTGCAGTTGCATGCCCAACCATGGCAGTAATACTTCCTCTTCTAGCTATTCTGATTCTGACGCGAGACATCTGAAGGAAAGAGTGAAGCTGGGGAGTAAAGTTGCCCCAAAAGGTTGCTCGGAAAGACCTGTCGATCTTCTGCCTACGTATCTCCATTGACTGATGACCAATGAAGAATCAGAGCGACGTAGTTCCCCTCAATAGGGATGAAAAACGAACAATGAAGAAAGGCAAACACAAAAATGCCATCACTGAGAGTATTTGAATACTGCTGGCTTTATTTGCTTCATGAATACCCTAGCGTCCTAGGTGATTAACTTGAAGACTTCAGCTTAACATGGACCATCTGGTAGAATAACCGTGACACTGGTTCCTTCGTGATTAGGCATCATACTCTGGAGTACCTTTGGATGAGGAGAAAAAATGATTGTCTTGGACTCAATTAGGTCTTGTACCTTGTTCTGAAAAGCCCAACATTTCTCGATATTGTGCCCCTGGGCACCTGAATGGAATTCGCACCTGGAGTTTGGATCGAAATTTGGTGGTAGGTTATCAGTAGCAGGAGCCCTCATGGTTTGGAGCTCAACCAAGTTCAACTTCAGCAACTCTGGAAGTAATACAACATATGGACATGGGATAGGATCAAGTCTGCGGTTCTTCGCTCTTGTTCTTTCCTGAAACTGTCTTTGTACCTGTTGTTGTTGACCCTGTGGTCGTGATTGAAAACTTCGTTGTTGACACTGCGTTGGACGCCTGACATGTCCCTGTACTTTCTTACTCGTACTTGGCCGAGGAGTGAATGAAGATTGTTGATGCAGCCCCTTTGAAGACTTTGACTGAGCAATGGTTCTAGAAGAAGGAAAGTTGACCACTTCTTTTGTATTCCTGCATGCTGAAGGAGGAGTTAGCTCGTGACACTCAATCAATCCCATCTTGAACAGTTGTGGACATAATTCAACATAAGACACGGGTATCGGATCAATAACCCTTTCTTGAACCGGTTGATGACGGGTTGCTAGCAACAGAGGAGTTATAGACGAAATCGGTTGAAGTGTTTCTCCCGGAAACCAAGGTGTAGCAGCTGAGGAGGATCCCTGATAAGGAAAGAAAGTGCTCACTTCTTTGGTAACGATTGGTGTAGGATCATTCAGTTCACATGTGGAGTTGATTCCTATCTGATGCTCTTCCTGACTGACGAGTGACAATTGCTGGTGAAGAGATTCGAACTGTAGAGGAAACCCATCTAAAGAACCCTGATTTATTGGACATCCCAAAGAGATGGGAGAAACATGACCTTCTGTTTGAAAAGTAGACACACAACTGTTTTCCTTTTTTGACATAGTATTCATGATTCCTGTAAGCAGCTTTATCTGAGTCTTCATCAGGTTGAATTCTTCTCTCAACAACTTCTGATCCTGGGACAACGCTCGAATGTCCACTACAACATGCCCCAGTTGGGCCTTCATCTCGGTCACCTCCGCTCGGAGTTGTTCCATGTCTAAACCTTGACAGTCGTGATTCAAATTGACCATTCTGAAGAGAAACCAAGTCAAGATAAGAAGCTGTCTCTGAACACCTGTAAAAAATGCCAGGATGTATGCAAATGCCATGTTCGGTTATTTCCAAGGAATCCATCTGTTTTGATCCAAGTTTTAATGCAGAAGAAAATCCGACATAATTCAGATATGGGATCCTTAGAAGTAACTGAAACATGTATGCTAAAATGCTATGATGTCATGTATGCAACTGGCATGTGGTCAGCGGTCCGCCGCTAGTGTGGATCAGATAACCAAGTGTTGGTGAAGATCATGATATCAGTATCTCTGTGCAGAAGCTCCAGAATTCTCAACCAAGTATCATATAGGGCCGGATCATAACACGGAGTAATATTGGAAAAAGCGGGTATGTTGGAAGTTTTTAGGGTTCCTGCAAACCTGTAAACCCCTCCCAATCTCACGGGTGTGCTACTACGGGTCAACATCACGGACTCTCAAAGCCGAATAGCAATAATACGTTCACCATTTCCGAAAAATGGCTCATGACCAAATCAGGGAATCGGTTTGGCATTATGTACTACTCAGGGAGGCCTCAGCTGAATTCCGGAAAAACAAGCATCCCTCATAAGTCCCCGGCTTCAAGCACTGAAGTCGAGAAACAATAGTACATTCATCCCGAAGGGTACAATACTACCGTCATACGACCAGTTGCTTTAACCAGGTTCCTATGAGAGAACAAGGTCATCCTATGCGATTTCCTAGTGGGCCCTCGGGTGCGAATGGGTTTGCCACGGAATGTGGTCTGCCACTGTCACCACTGGAGAGGGTTGTTTCCACTAAGGTCCTCGATGATCGGTTCCCAGTGTTAGCAGCTCAGGTAGGAACATTCTATGGTCTGCCTAGGCAGTATAGAACATATCCCAAGAGAGCCTGATCTGGGTGTGGGACTCGTGAAAACTACACGTGCTCAAGACCACGCAAGCCACACGACTGCCCACTCTAAATCCTATGTGTATACTCAAGCCGGGTATTTGGCTTATCTCACAATAATCCCATCCCGCCAAGGAAAACCAGAACAGCCAGTACAGTATGCCAGTATATGCGACAGTAAAGTAAAGTGCAGAAAGCTGTAAATAAAGCTGTAAAAGGAAAGCGATAAACTGTAAACAAAACAGTAAAGCTAAACTAAAGCATACCAGCGAATGAATAAGCACCCAAAGAAAACAAAACAGACAAGCGCTAGGATTGACTCTCAAAGGGGAGATTAGAATTTCTAAAAGTCCCCAGCAGAGTCGCCAGCTGTCGCTCCCGGGATTTTCATCCTAGTACAAACGCGAAAGTGGCGCGGAAAAGGTAGAGTCGCCAGCCAGACATTTTTATCCCAAAGGAATGGGAGAGGTAATGTTGCACAAACCTAAGGAAGAAGGAAAGGACGAGGCCTTGCGAACCAAAGATCTGGATACGGGAGTCGGTTACGAATTGAGAAGGTATTAGCACCCCAATCCGTCCGCCGTACCCGACGGGATCCACGCTTATAAGTCTGTTTTCAAAGGGTGAGAAATAATGTGCTATTTAACTGAAAGAGTAGCTATCTGGAATGAAATGGAAATGAGAAAAAGAAATGGAATTAACAAATGGGAATAAAAATGGGAAAATGTAGGGAAAAAGAAAGATTGTGCTCGAATGGGCCCTACCCCACTGCCTACGTACCTCATCGGGATAAACGAGGATCAGAGACGCCGTAGTTCGTCTAACTAAGGCTTACACTCGTTTGTGATTTTTAGGATGACGTTGCCATAGTTCTAGCTCAGGTGTTACCGGCTCTGACTCGAGGGTGTTTACCGTATCGCTGTTTGAACTGTCGAGACAAGTCATGTTCGTCCGCAAAGAGTATGAGATGAGATGAGAAGACGTGACTTCTTGGTTTGTTGTCTTTTATAAGAAGTGTTTTGAATTTGTGTTTATTGAATGTACAACACTAAAGACTATGACACAGGAGCGAATACTTTCCAAGATCGCCCCCAATGGAACGTTTGTAAAGCATCCTAGAAGAGTGAAGGAGACCTCCACTAGTCATTTCCCGTATAGCTTAAGGCTCGTGGCGCATTGTACACCTTCCATTTATTAAGTGTTTTGATTTTTCTTTTAAGAAGAGAAGAGAAACTCAAGTTATAAAAGGTAAACATTCTAAAGGGAACTAGACTCACCCTAAGTTAGTTTGAATTCATGGATAACCTATGGTTAATGAGGTTTGCAATTTAAAATCTACCTAAGAGATATAAGAGATATAAGACTAAACACGTAAGTAAAAGAAGTTAGTAATGAGCAATAGGGTCTTCCTAGGTCATGGTAGGTAAAAATGCATATGAAATGTAAACGGGATGAAACAATGAGGTGTGTAGGTCGGTTGCGTGGTGCTAAGACACACGACTTATGGTATGAAACATGCAAAGTTTGATATTGGTTGAATGGAATGGAACGAAGGTAATCGTGGAACCCTAGAATAATATGAACTTTATTTATTTATTTGAAAATATACTCGACGTTGGATCGAATACTTTATTTGCTTTTGAAGATTTGGTTTTCTAACGATTTGTTTTTATCTTTTCTAATCCTAATTATGGAAACTATAAAAGCATACAAATTCTAAGCTATTACAATCACAAAATACACAATTTAAGCATAAAATATCCAAGTCCATAAGCCAAACCTTGCAAAACACCTTGCACAAAAAAACAAATAGTTAGTAAATGATATGAATCATGAATATGTACAATATGATGGAAATGAATTAAAATGACAAAAAAATATTAAAAGTCATGAAAAAAATATGAAATTAAATTCCTAAGGTCTTCAACCTGATTATATTATTGTGCTAAAACATCTCTCCAAAATTCTGAGCCTAACTATGGTAAGTGGCCACTTAAATCTAACTAAAGTTCAATCACGACTTTACACAAATTATACTATCAAAACAATAGAAAAAATGTCCTAAAAAATTCACCAAAAATATTATAGGTCCTTCTATTTGTCCTTTAATTATGGCAAAAAGAATGGGTCAAAAATGTTATGGGGAGTGGCCTAAATAAATTGTACAATTTATATGTCCAAATGGAAATTCAATATAAGCCTATTAAATTAAATAAATCGAAATTAAATCGAAAAAATGGTAAAAATTAGAAAATAAAAATTGGACATGGTTCTAAAATGTCTTATTATTCTAACATAATTTTTGTGGAATTTTAGTAAATGTTTTAACATTTTTTATGGAATTAATCCGAAATGGTATAAAAATAGAAATAAATAATAGATGGAAAATAGAAATGGGGTGCAGTAGTAATTCATTTAGTTAAAATTAAAATATGGGCTTAGAATAGAGGGGTGTTAATAGCGAATTCGCAGGGCCCATTAAAACATACTTAATAATTTTTCTATTAATTCTCTTATAACCCTTTTTCTTTTATGAGATTTTTTAATAGTTTTCTTAATAATAAAATTTTTAATCATCAATCAGGCTGATTAATGGGTCTCTTTATGAGATTCTACTTTTAAACTTATCAATTAATAGTTTTTTAAATGGATTAATGGCCCTTAATTTTATTCTTCATTACTCTAATTAATATTTTATTAATCCTAATCTTTGATTTACTTTAATATCCTAATTAATGTTTTATTAACTAAATTTATAGAAACAAAAGAAACAAAATGAATACAGAGAAACAAATTGGTTGAGAAAAACGTCTGTCTTCTTCTTCTCCCCACTAGCAAAACCCTAGCCGCCGCCTTCCTCCAAGCCGCGCCGTCACCGTCACCAAATCCTCACCATCTCCTCTGTTCCCTCTCTCAAATTGAAACCTTAACCTCCGTCTCGTCTCCTTCTTCTCTACGAACAAAAATCAATCGCCGCCCTCTCCTTCTTCTTCTCACATTCGCGGCCTCATCTTCTCAAACCTCAACACTTCATCATCTTCCTAATCCTTTTCACTTCTTCCTCACCCTTCGTTTTCCCCTCTCAAACCCTAGAGCCGCCGTGACGGCTTCTCCGGCCACTCTTCCTAATCCGAAAACAACTAACACGCCTTAGCTCAAACTTGCTTCTAGTAAAAATCTAGATTCAAACCCTTGTCAAACCTATGTTCGTCTGCCTCACTCAAGCAAACCTAGCTGCCGCCGCCGGAGGATTTCCTTCGATTGATCCTCTCAAACCGAAATCCTAAACAAACGAAAACTCAACCCCCCTCTCAAATTCGTAATCAATCTTCTCCTAAGCTCACTCAAACACCCGAATTGGAGTTCATACCAAACAGAAGCGCAAGAAAATTACCGCAAAACCAAGATTGACATACCTGAGAGTCAACAACAATCAAGAGTTGGTCAAGGTATGAGCTCGATTCTCCGTTCCTCTTCTCGCTGTGATTTGCGATTTTTCTTGGAATATACGTTGATCTGAATTTTTGTGGTAATTTTTAGGTTTTGCTGTTCGTATGATTGAGATGAAGATGCGGATGGAGCCGATGCGATTTCGCCGTGAAACTCATTCAAAGACGCTGCAAATACAAGAAAGCCGACCCAAACCAAGACGGATACAACTTCATGAATCAAATCGGCCACCAATACTAGAAGGAAATTGAAAAAAAACAAACAAACGACGAGCTCCAAAGTCTTGAGCGAGATAATCGTGTCCGTGATGAACAAACGCTGCAACTCCCCAGGTATAACATTGATTCGCCCTTTTCACCGATTTTTACCTCATAATTTCTCTATTCTTTTGCTTTGGTGGTGATTCGGTAAGGTGCTAACACGTTCGAGTTTCTGACTGCAGATTTGAAGTATAATCTCTGCGTTTTGTTTTAAGTCAATGGAGATTAAATGGTGGTGCTGAGATTGAGAGAGTTTGATCTGTTCTTAGCCAATATCACGAAGTAGCCTTCCACAGCCCTTACAAAACTTTTCAATACCTCGCCGCTGCAACAACAATGTATGTGTCAGCAGACCCTTGATACAAATCCCATCGTTATCCCATTATTCTACTTCTTTTCCTTGTTGCGAGTTTGATGTCTTGATCAGGTTGAAGGTTTTGCTGGTTATGATTCTTGCGGATTCTTGATGTGGATTTTTGCATTGTTGAGTCGTTTCTTTGTTATACACCGTCCTATGGATCGCTGTTTTTGTTGATTTCTTTGTATGTTTTGTGTTGAAATTGCAGGTGCATTGAATCGATTGGGGTGGATATGATTATCTGAAAGATGAGAATTTTGGGAGTGATGAAGATCACGATGAAGTATTGGGATGGTTGATGATGAAACTGTGTAGTGCAGGGTCGAGATAAGATGCAAGAATTGAAGGCTTCGGACGCCGAATGAAGATTGGAAGTGAAATCTGAAATTGATTGGTAATGGTGAATGATGCAGAGAGAGGTTTTTTAGTTGGGATTGAAGAATGGAGGAGGATTGGATGAGGAGGAGTAAAAGTTACCCAAAAAAATCAGCTTGAAAAAAAATGAGTTTTTGAAGGCTGAAGAATAGAGTGAGAAGAGTGATCTCCTTCTCTCTTTTTTTCCAGAAATTCTGTTATCCCTTGTATAGTTAGTTAGAAGTTAGTTATGTAACTGAAAATCTGTTATTGAACCTCTGCTAT
This sequence comes from Lathyrus aphaca, assembly GCA_963966055.1. Taxonomy (NCBI): domain Eukaryota; kingdom Viridiplantae; phylum Streptophyta; class Magnoliopsida; order Fabales; family Fabaceae; genus Lathyrus; species Lathyrus aphaca. The sequence continues at coordinate 165,003,469 of OZ014521.1, read as the reverse complement.
ATGAATTTCCATTTGGCTTTGTTCTCTTTTATTTCCCTAATAATCATTCCTTCTGTTATCTCTTTTTTTAATAAATCTGAATTCCTTGTAATAGAGCTGAATTTCTTGTAATAAGATAGACATTGATTTTCTTCCTCCCTAATTTTTTATAAAGAATTTCTTTGAGAATTTTTCTGGTGTATCAGTTTTGTTATTACCCTCTGCTAGTAATTGTGACGTCTAATGATGTTGTAGATACAAGTGATCCCTTTTTATCTTGTAACCATACTGGTATAGCAACAATAAATCACAATATGTCTAGTGAAAATACAGAACACAAATTTCCGGAAATAATGTATTGGCTCCAAAAGGAAAATGATAAAGTATTTTGTGGTAATAACAAATCTTAATTGTTGACTGACGAACTGTTGGGCCTCAAATGAATAGGGTTTTCTATTGAATTTGGACTGAAAAAGAATTTAGAAGATCGGGTAATGGGTAATTGGTTTGAGTGAAAATGAAATTCAAATTTTGGTATTAAAATAATTTCTAGCATGGAACACGGGAATATGGATGAGACCAAGGCGTGCAAAAACAGGTTAAAACAAATGACTTTCGGATAATGGGCTTAAGCGGATAATAATAAAAAGCGACTTTTGTTGGAAATATGGACTTATAGACACTGTAGACATGACCAATGGAGGATGAAGTATAAAACTCCCCATAATATACCTCTTAACACACTTGGCCACCACCTGAGTTTATAAACTAAAACATGCCTTCTCGATGAATCCCCATATCTTAGTCATTGAAATCAGTTCATTCGTATCAACACTAATAAACCACAGACAACTTGTTAGGATCGTAATGCTTTGAGGAATCCTTGAAGTAGCAACATATTATTGGCATGAAACTCTAACCATAATCTTCAGTTGATGATCATCAACAAACTCACACATAAAGTGAGAAGCCCTGAGCCACTTATCTTAGACGCATCATGATGAAGAAAACCCTTAGCATCTATGAATCAACCTTAGTTCCTCAATTCATTGTTGTGTTCTGATGACGAGATCGGCCATATGAACCCCATGATAAGAGTGTGTTCCTGAGGACATGAATTTAGCCTTTGTCTCTATCTTGAGCGTAATGGCCAGCCTATAAACCAGATAACTCAGACCATAGGAAGATGCTTTGATCCATGCCTTAGGAGTCTAATGAAAAGGCATGATTGCGATATTATGACCTAATGGGAGAATACAGATAAAATGCGAAGCGTAAAACCGGTTAGTTGGTAATAAATAAGAGGGCAAATTTTGGGGTGTTACAATAGAAAATTTTCATAATAGTTGATAGTGATCCATGTATGGATGCGTAAGAACTTGTTTTTGAAAATTTGTTTGAAATTGTGGAAAGTTTGAAAAGTTGTGAATGAAGTGAGCAAGTACATAAGAGGAACCTACCCTAAAGTTTAAGTCTTTTCTGTTCTTTATCCTTTAAGTGGTAAGACTATCCCTATTATTAAGGAATAGGTAGTCATTACCTTGGATGTAAGGGACATGTGAGGGACATCTGTTTATGAAGGCAACTGTGGGGTGTATTAAGCATATTGGAGGGACTATCATCATTATTCGAAGGGACTTGATTTTTAAAGGCAACCATTAGGGACTTGATGATTTTTCTTTTAAGGGACTTGCTTTATACACCTCACTTGACCTTATTAGTAGGCAACATTGAGGGATAACCTTATGAATGTGAGATGGCGATTAAAAATCGACTTACGTGTGTGAGTGTTTAATTTAAATTTATCTTATAATTAAAGTGATCTAAATTTGATTTTTAAATAGAATACATGTTTGCACTCCCTAAATTACTAACCATAGCAAAAAATTAAATAAATTAAATATTACAAAAATTTACATCCAGGAGCATTTACATAATTATTAAAAATAAATAGCAAAATATAAAGCCAAAATATAAATAATAAGCAAAAATAAGCAATAATAAATAAATAGGGGTTAGTAATAATAATAATTAAAAATAGGGTTAGTAAAAAATAAATAAAGTTAGTGAAATAATAATAATAATAAAATATATAAGATTAATGAAGCAAAAATAATAAATAATAACATGGTTAGTAACAATAATTAAAATAAATAAAATTAGCCAAAATATTATAAGAATAAAAGATTAACAATTTTTTAATATAGGCAATTATATTTACAAATTATTTTTAAATGTATTATAATTACAAAGTTTAATTATTATAAATTCAATTTATTTCTAAACAATTAATTATTAAAAGATATTTATACATTATATGAAGAAAATAGGTTTTAAATATTATATTTACAAAAATTAATCACATTTACAAAATTTAATTTTTATTAATTATTACATTTACAAAAATTATATTAAATAAATATATATATTATAATTATATAAAGAATTAGAAAGTAAAAATTATTTAGAAAATAAAATTAGATTTTCACAAAATTAGGGTTTTGTTTAGAAAAATATTTTTTAGGGTTTTTAATTTAATTATACAAAATTATTTAATTAACATGCATATATTATATTTACATATATAATAAAGAAAATAATTTTTTGAATTAGAAAAAAAATAAAGTTTAGAACTTTTAGAAAATAAAATGTTTTTTAGATATTTGAACATATATGTACAATACATAATTTTATTTTTTATTAATAATAAGAAATAACTAAATTAATTAATTAAAGGAATTAAAATAGAAAAAGGTGGTAAAAATAAGAACCTACCTTGGCTGGGTTTGAACCCAGGATGCCCTATTTACTAGCAACAAAACCTTCCACCAGGCCACCACGTGCGCAAGCAACAAGGAAGGGGTTTTAATTTGTTTTGTTCTTTGTCACAAAAACTTGGAAAATAAAAGAAATAAAAAGGCCTGGGGTGGTGTTGAACCCAGGACCTTTACACACACAAGCGTACGCATCACCACCCGGCTGGAAGAGCCCACCTGATAGTATAGTGACAATATAACATAATATATTAAAATTATAAGTTAAATGAAAACGTATCAAAAAGAATGGCTGGAGGCTGGATTCGAACTCATGTCATCAGGTCACACATACGTTCCTCCTACCACTGGACCACCTGCAACGTTTGTAATTTATCCACAAACAAAACTATATAATATAAGATAATATTTGAATTTCAGAAACGCGCCAAAGACCTTCTTCTTCCTTTGCCCGTCGTCTTAACTTTTAGTGACAGTTGGTCTGTCGCAATAGCCTATAGTGACGGATTTTTTCCGTCACTAGAACTCCTGCATATCAAATCATGAAAAATACACACGATAAATTTGTTTTAACTGCCCAGATCAACTACATGAAGGCCGTAGGTTCCAAATATGTCATTAATTTGGTCTGAAATTGGTTGTATAATAGAATCCCTAAACTCACGGTTGTGAAACCCTAACTATGGTGATTCATGGATTCGGCAGTGAAACTCCAATCTAACCATCCAGGATGCTTTAGTACAATGAAACAAACATAGTTAAACAATCAAAATCAATTAAAAACCAGTAAAATCATGGAATCGAAAAAATTCAAATATGGTATGAACACGGGTTTGATTCATGCGAATGAGGATGTTTCATATGTTGTTTATGATCCAAACATGATCAATGAGGTTCAATGAAGAAGAATCAACCTTCAAATTGCCTTGAAAGTGCCTGTATTTTGGAATCCGAATTTGAATTTTTTGTGATTTTTGAAGAAGTGAACTTACTCTTTGAGGCCAGCAAAATCGTGGCTGGATGTTTGCATTAGGTTTAGTACTTATAGGAGACTCAATTAGGTCAAAAAGATTGATTGGTTGTATGAAAATTTTGATTCAAAAAGATTGAAATTGATCATGTCTTAAAGTTCAAATATTTTTTCATGAAGGCTTGCTATTTTTGGATCAATCTCATGATTTCCTTCCCTTTCAACTTCAATCAATATTTAAGATGTTCTAGAAACCAAATCTCCCTTAAATAATATATTTTCATATTTTATATTTATTTAAAATGATTTTTCATGAATTAAATCAAAATAAATAAAAATAAAATAATAAAAATTCTGATTTTTAATCATTTGGGTCGTGCATGATGATATGGTATGGATTGGATCACAATTTGGCAAGCCCATTTGGAAGAAATTGGTTTTAAACCTCCATTTTCAACATAAACCATCACAAAATTTCCCAACTTTGCAAGGGCACATCTCCCTCAATTTTAATGCTATGAGGGTGTTCTTTGACATTTTGGAAAGCTTAAATAGTCCTATAAACAACCCCATTGGTTTCATGTCCATATCATTTACCAATCTCAAGTTATGCCCTTTTGAAGTTGTTGACTTTTGAAATGACCTATAATGTCTTAGCTCATACCTTCCAAATGAAGCATTTTTGGGCTTGGCTTGTGAGACACAAAGTTGTAGAGAATTCAATTTCCTTCAAAATGAGATTTGGATGGAGACTTGGTGATGAAGTATGTGAAAGTTATGGCTGGTCAAAGTTCAGTTGACTTTTACTGAGGAAACCCTAATTTAGAAACTCCTGATTCTTGATGATCTGAAATCTCCTTGATGAACCATGATCAACCCTTGATCAAATGATGAATTTTACTTCATATACTTGATGTTGGCAAAAAATCATGAAGTTTGACTTTGGTTTGACCACAGTTGACCCCAGTTTGACTTTTTAACTGCTTTGACTGATTTTGACTTATCTGATCATCTGACTGAGCAACCTTTTGAGAAAAGTCTTGAAACTTGTCATGGGGGTTCTTACATACATATAAGATGTTATGAAGCTCACTTGAAGTCTTAGAAGTCCATTTAGCCTGATTAAAGTCAAAACCCTAGTTTTGGATGCACTGCTTAGGAGGTGCATTGTCTGAGGGAATTGTCAACTCTTCTGACCAATTGTGAACCTTGTGAACCTTGTGAACCATCATAAAATGTCTTGTGAACCTCATGGGAGGTATTGTGAAGCTTGTGAACCTTGTGAACCTCATAAAGTGACTTGTAGACTTCATGAATCTCAGGACAACTTTGCAATCATTGTGAATATTGTGAACCTTGTGAAGTTTCATGAAGTGACTTGTAGACTTCATGAACCTCATGAAAGGTATTGAAAGCATTGGGAAACTTGTGAACCTTGTGAACCTTCAAGAAGTAACTTGTAGACTTCATGAACCTCATGAAAGGTTATATAAGCATTGTGAAATTTGTGAACCTTGTGAACCTTCTTAGCATACAAAGTCTTGTATTGTGAGGGCAAATTTTGGGGTGCAACAACGGTCATCAGATAAGTTTGATGAAGGACGATCATCAAGAGGTGAAGGACGATCACCTAGCAGGGTACGGCTGCTTTCGGGGTTTATCACGACATAGGACGAATGTCGGATAACAGGATCAACGATGGGGACGACCATCGGATAAAAATGATGAGGGACGGTCATCAAAAGGTGAAGGACGATCACCTAGAAGGGGTCAGATGCTGAAAATATCATGACATGGGACGAATGTCAGATAGAAGGTTCCAATAATGGAGATTCCACTGGGGAAAGGATGAGGGACGGTCACCTGGCAGGGGACGACTGCCGAAAATATCACGACATAGGACGAATGTCAGATAAAGGAAAGTTGTTTTGTTGGTGACTTACTGGGGAACGGTAAACACGGATGAGTGCTTATGCTTCCAGGAATAAAAGGTATAAATGTCTGACAGTGTGTATAGATTAAAGATGCGGACGAGCATCCTTAGGACCATAATACGGACGAGTATCGGTAGAAACAAACGCTGACGCATGTTCAAAGATGATGATACGGACGAGTATCGACTGGTGTTGCACCCCAAAGTTTGCCCTCCCCTAGTCAAGGAATTGTGTACTAAGGTGTACCAAGAGGTTCACAAGGTTCAAAAGGTTCACAAGGTATCCCAAGGGGTTCACAAGGTTCACAATTAGTCAGAAAGCTTGGAAGTTCCCTCAGACAAAGTCTCCTCCTAAGCAATGCACCCTAAACTAGGGTTTTGGATTTCATCAGGCTAAATGGACTTTAAAGGCCTCAAGTGAGATTCATAACATCCTACATGTCTTCAATAATCCCTATGTCAAGTTTCAAGGCTTTCCCAAAAGGTTTGCTCAGTCAGATGATCAGATATGCAAAAATCAGTCAAAGTGGTTAAAAAGTCAAAATGAGGTCAACTATGGTCAAATCAAAGTCAAACTTCATGCTTTTTTGCCAACATCAATTTTATGAAGTAAAATTCATCATTTGATAAAGGGTTGATCATGATTCATCAAAGAGATTTCAGATCATCAAGAATCAGGAGTTTCTAAATTAGGGTTTTCACAGGAAAAGTCAACTGAACTTTGACCAGCCATAACTTTCACATGCTTCATCAAAAATTTCCCATCCAAAGCTTATTTTGAAGGAAATTGAATTCTCTACAACTTTGTGTCTCACAAGCCAAGCCTAAAAATGCTTCATTTGGAAAGTATGAGCCAAAACATTACAGGTCATTTCAAAAGTCAACAAAAAGTCAACATCTTCCAAAGGTCATAATTTGAAAATGGTAAAGGATATGGAAATGAGACCAAAAGGGTTTGTTAGAGGACTCTCTAAGCTTTCTAAAAAGTCCAATAACACCTTCATAGCCTTAAAATTGAGGGATATGTGCCTTGTTAAAGTTGGGAAATTTTTTAGGAGTGTATGAAGCAAATGGGGTCTCAAATCCAAATATTTACAAATGGGCCCATCAAATTCCAATCCAAACTCAAAGGTGACATCATGCACGACCCAATTCAACCAATTTCTGATTTTTATATTTTTATTATTATTTATTTGGATTTTATTCATTAAAATTCATTTTAAATCAAAATAAAATATGAAAATACAATTATTGGATTGGATTTTTCTTCTAGAAGCCTTTAAATGGTAATTAAGTTGATTATAAGCCATCCAAATTCGTACATGACCAGAATAGCAAGGTTGGATATGATTTTTTTGACCTTTTTGAATATTTGATTTCTTCATGATCAAGGTATCACATAAGCCCAAAAATCCATCAACTTTATGACCTAATTATGCTCACTATATGTACATGAACACAATACAATACTAGGGGACGATTTTGCAACCAAGAACATCAAATACAACTTCAAAAAATTCATACAAAAAGCTTGATTCGGTTTCAAAGCTAGAGGCACTTTCAGGACAATTTAAAGATTACAATAGCTTCCTGGTGATTCACTGATCATGTAACAACCATCATCATCATTCATAGTGCCATGAAAAGCACAAACCGAATCACGTTTTCTCCCTCTTTTGCATTCTTTCGTGTTCGTATAATTAACCACTATTGTTTGAATTTAACGCCTGGTTTGTGTTTGTTATGATCCTAGGGTGCTTTCTGGATGTTTAGATTAAAGGTTCATGGCTTGATACGATAGTCGCCATTGTTAGGGTTTTAAGCTCCTTTTTAGGGCTTTTTGATTAAGACCAAATAAATACCGTTGAATGCCATGTTTGGACTCTATGAGTCTTGGATAATCATTTAGTATAAACAATTTGGACTAATTTTACTCTTTTCAAAAGGTTTGATGGTTGCAGGTTACCCACGGAAAAATTCGCAACAAAAATCCTAAGAAATCTCGCAAGAAATTTCGTAGGTATAGAGGAAGAAGACGACTCAGATGGCGCGAAAATCTGTTTTTAAATTTGAGTTTATTTTATTAAATATTCGTTGTATTTTATTTCACAAATGTGATAATGGGTCAGATGGCCAAGGCGCGTGTGTATGGTCTCAAAGGCAGGGGTTCGATCCTTGCTGATACAAATTATTTTTTCTAACCTATTTGTTTCACAGGTTTATTATATAATGCTTATTTCCCAGTACATATACAACGCGCACGTTAGCTCAGATGGTTTGGTGCTTGTTCTTGTGAGGTAAGGGACCTGGGTTCGATTCCCAGGTCCTTTCTTTTTGGGCAAATTTCTTATTTTTATTGTATTTATCTATTTTTATTATTTTAACTATTTCTTTTTTTTCTTTCATAATAATAAAACTATTAACTAATTATAATCTATTAATATATATATATATATATATATATATATATATATATATATATATATATATATATATATATATATATATATATATATATTTTTTTTTTTTTTTTTTTCTTAATAAAAATCCTAACTTTCAAAAAAATGTTTTTTTCTTTATCCAAACCCTAATTTCTATAACTTAGACTTTAACCTAATTTTCTTAACCTAATCTTAACCTTTTCTTATTTAATTTGAAATTTTCAATCTTAAATTATTTATGTTTCTTTTATTATTATTACCTTAATTTCTCTGATTTTGTTATTTATTTTGTAATTTATTTTCTCTGATTATTTTGTAATTGCTTCTCGTATGTAATAGCTTAGATTTACTTTTTTCGCTTCAATTATTTTGTATCTGCCTCAAAGCAATGTAATAGCGTAGATTTATTTTCTCGTCCTTTTGTTTATATTATTTAATTGTTTGGTTAGTAAATAGGGAGTGAAAATTAATTGTAATTAAATAAATTTAGAAAATTAATTAAATAAGATAAATAATTAAAAACACTCACACACGTAAGTCGATCTAAGATCGCCGTCTTCACTTCTTAGGGTTACCTCTCAGTTACCTTATTCAAAAGGTCAAGTAGGGTGTCTTAAGCAAGATCCTAACAAACAAAATATCATCTTGTCCCTCCAAGTTAAAAGATGATTGTCCCTCCCATATGGCTAAAGACACCCTACAATTGCCTATACATATTGACCCTGCATATGTCCCTTAACTAACATCCAAGGTAATGACTACATACTCCTTAATAGTAGGGATAATCTTACCCTTTGAAAGAACATAAAAGAATAAGAAAGACTAATCTAGGGTAGGTACCCCATAGTTACTTGCTCACACCTGCAAAATTACTTTTACACCTCACCATTTCTAAACTAGACTTTGTATACACCCATACGAGGGTCATTACAAAGTACTTAAAGAAATTTTTCTAATCACACACTACATTTTTCAAAAAAACAATTAAAGTGAGCTAAGTAACTAAGAGCCCATGGATAACCATGGATATAAAGGGTGCTAATACCTCCCCTTTATATAACCTACCCCCCGAATCCAAGTCTTTTAAAATAGGTCTTTTCTGTTCTTTTATGCCCTTTCCTTATGGATAAAATAAAAGTCGGTGGCGACTCTTGCTATCCGCAACACGACTAAAAGTCAGTTCTCCCACCGTGTTACAACTGGTTAACAAGGAACATAGACGAGTGTCGAATCTGGTGAGGAGTGATATAAACAAGATACGGACGAGTCTCAAAGACTTCTGTATAAGTGTGTACAAGTATTGATCTGCTGGTGAGGTATGTGCAAGACAATGAACGAGTGTTCGACTTGCTGGGGAAGGTATGACACGGACGAGTGTCAAACATGTATAAGTATAAACAGGCATTTGTTTTGAAAGTGCAAATGATATGTTTTGGCTTTCTGTTGGGGATAAGATGACATAGACGAGTGTCGAGAAGAACATGTTATGGACAAGTATCTGCTTGCAGAAGGTGTTCGGGCGACCTGCGGGGATAGGACGACACAGACGGGTGTCAAAAAGAGTGTGTTATGAACAAGTATTTGTACTGGAGAGTGCAAAGGGGACGCTTTGTCTTTTATGTGCAAGGGATGTATTTTGTATATTGCTGATGAAATACTGATGGTAATTGCAGGTGACTGGCTCGAACCCGACTTGCAATCATGCAAATGTTTGCTTTTTGCCGTAATGCTCCGTTTTTAGACGGAATGCTACGCTTATTTGGTGAATATGATGCGAATGCTATGATTATGCAAAGAGAAAACTGATCCGAGACTCGGATCCTGTTGGGATGAGGATCTCTGGCTGATCTGCTTGGAGGAATAACCCGGCTGGGGGAGAGATCATTGGTGGATCTGTCAGGAGGGAGAACTCTGCTTGGGGGAGTAGATCATTGGTAGATCTATCCGTAAGGAGAACTCAGCTGGGGAGAAGGAAACCTTAGCCACTTTGTTGGGGATGGGCTTCAGGCATTGCTCTTTTGGGGGAATGAATGGAAACTCTGTGGGGAGGCAGTTCCATTAGCTTTGCTGGGGATGAGAGAGATCTGGCTCTCTGGTGGGGAGGAGGAGATTCCTTGCTCATCTTGCTGACATGCCCCATGCTGTGTATTGAATACCTGCAACCTGTTAAGACAAAAGAAACTCACAAATATCCCGAGGTATCCCTAACCGGATTCCCTTATAGGAGTTAGACCTTCCTGAAAGTACTATATTTCCTGCAAGCATTTATTTAAAATGGCTCATTTGTTTTATGCAAGTGTTGTATTATAAATATTTGACATTTTGCAAACAAAACAAAAATGTATAAAATGAGGTGTGACTGAAAACTCTGATTTTATTGATTAGGGTGCCCTGAATCGGCAAATATAGTTAAAGAAACAAATCCCCTGAAATGAGGAGATTGTTGTAAATTGAGAAAATAAAGGTGTTGGCAATGTTGACGATGACACTCCTCTGAAACTTACTTTGTTATGACCTGTATGACCTTGACATTCTTCTTATCTTGCTTTCTGAAGAAGGTTGATTCTTGACAGATGCTTTGTCCTTTAGGAGCTTGCCATGTTATGAGTGATACAAACGAATTCAGAATGCAGTTGTTCGTTTATTCCCTGATTTTGCGTGGATCGCCCTTTCGGGTTTTCAATCCACCGGGATACCCATTTTTTCCTGAGCTGTCCAATGCGGCTTTTCAACTCAGCGGGTGTACACATTTTTTAATTTTTCCCTTATTTTTGCCCGAGTCTTTTATTCTATTTTTGACTCGCCGGGATGCCCTATTTTTTCCTGGACTCACATTCTGTTTTTATGTCCAGCAGATCATTTTATGCGAAGTATTTTTTAACTGCATCTGAATTCACATGGGATAAGAAATCCTCGCCGTCCATAGTAGTGAGCATCAGTGCTCTGCCAGAGAAAACTTTCTTTACTATGAATGGGCCATCGTAGTTTGGCGTCCATTTGCCCCTGTGGTTTGTATGAGGAGGAAGGAATCTTTTCAAAACAAGGTCTCCCACATGGTATTCCCAAAGCCTGACTTTCTGATCGAAGGCTTTCTTCATCCGCTTTTGATATAACTGCCCATGACAAATGACAGCTAGCCTTTTCTCCTCGATCAAATTCAGTTGATTGTACCGAGACCGGACCCATTCTGCTTCGTCCAGCTTTACATCCATCAGTACCCGTAAGAAGGGTAGCTCAACTTCAACCGGTAGGACTGCCTCCATACCATACACAAGCTGATAAGGTGTTGCCCCGGTAGACGTTCTGATTGAGGTTCGATACCCATGCAAGGCAAATGGTAGCATTTCATGTCAGTCTTTGTAAGTGACCACCATCTTATGCACAATCTTCTTGATGTTTTAGTTAGCTGCCTCAACAACGCCATTCATTTTTGGCCTGTAAGGAGAAGAGTTGTGATGTTGGATTTTGAAGTCCCGACACAGTTCTGCCATCATTTTGTTGTTCAAATTGTTACCATTAACAGTAATGATTCGCTCGGACCCTCCATATCGACAGATGATGTCTCTTTTCAGAAATCTGGCTACCACTTGTCTGGTGACGTTCGCATACGAAGCTGCTTCGACCCATTTGGTGAAGTAATCAATGGCTACCAGGATGAATCTGTGGCCATTTGAAAAAGTTGGTTCGATCTTTCCAATCATGTCAATGCCCCACATGGCAAAGGGCCAAGGTGAAGACATCATGTTCAAAGGATTTGGAGGCACATGCACTTTATCTGCGTAGATCTGGCATTTGTGGCATTTTCTGGCATATGCACAACAGTCTGCATCCATTGTGATCCAATAGTAACCCGATCTTAATAACTTCTTTGCCATTGCATGTCCTCCGACATGGGTACCGAAAGATCCTTCATGCACCTCGTGCATCAGCAAGTCTGCTTCTTTCTTGTCAACACATCTGAGCAGAACCATGTCAAAGTTTCGCTTGTATAATGAACCATCAGCATTTAGGAAGAAACTACCGGTCATCCTTTTTAATGTCTTCTTATCATTGGATGATGCCCCAGGTGGGTATGTATAATCTTCTAAGAAGCTTTTGATGTCATGGAACCAAAGCTTGTCATCTTTAGCAGTATCCACAGAGAATACACATGTCGGTCGGTCCAGTCTGGATACCAAAATCTGAGGCACATAATTGGCAGTTTGAACCTTGATCATGGAGGAAATGGTAGCTAAAACATCCTGTAATACCTCAAAATTTGCCCTCATTCTTGTTGCCCTAACTGGCTTATCGCTTTGCATTCATCTGCATTTCTCATTAGACCATATTATTCACAATCATACATTTGCATTGAGTTCCTCAGGCATGGGATCGGTGCACTCTGAAGAATCAAGTAATTCCCTTGGTTTGAGGTTACTACTCTACTGGGGTTGGAATTAGAACTTCATGCCCTATTTATAGCCATGAGATAAATTCAATGTTTTGTGCCATGTGGCTAATAACATCTGCTGGTACTCCCAGCTCCTGATTAGGGTTTATTTCCCTAATTAAGCAAATACTCGACAAAGTTTCCTTGTGAAATGTGTTCATAAGTGGTCTTGTCACTCAAGGGATTCCATTATCACTCGAGACGCAATTTATTGAAGATCATGGCGCATGCAGAGCTTATTAGGGTTTTCATGACAAATGAATGATGGATTATGGTATAAGGGATCAAGTTGCGGATTCTTATGATAATCAGGGCACTGTGGTCCTCTTTATAGTTCATTGTTGGTGATACACGTCAATGGGGTTTGGATTTGAAGGTTGACTGAAGATCGATGATTCATTGAAGACTCGAGTTTGAATTAGATTGGGGGTTTAAGTTGGATTAAACGTGTTGAGATTGGTCGCAAGGATTACTTGGGTTTCAATAATCTGTTTCCATGCTAATATTCACTTTTTGCCCACTATCCAAATTAAGTCCATAAACTTTGTTTTAGTTCATTATCCACGTTAAGAAATTCAATTTTAACCTCCACTTCGGATCCCTTTCAAGGCCTATTTATTTTAATCTAATTTCCAAGTGTCTAGCTCCAGTCTCAATAAATGTCCGATTTTATTCTGATTTCATTTGTCCACTTTTATAGCCAATTAACAACCGTATTCCAAGAACGCATATTATCCATATTCCTTTATGTCGAGTTTAAAACTCATTGACTATTTTTCCGGTTACTGTCAAATTCTCATTTGGGCTCATATCACTTATTTTCTAGGCCCATCAATTTTTTTATGTTTATTATTTTATTTTTGCATTCTTAGTATTAAGGAAATAAGAGTAATAACAAAAAAAAGGCCTCCCTTGTTAAGACACACCATAAAAATGCAACAGGGGATTTGCTAACAACAAACTTAGAAGAAAATTCATAATTCAATTCTCATTGATAACAGAAAAAAAAACCAAAAAATGCAGATACAGATTATCAGTCAGTTACAAAAGTTACAATAATAAACCATCAGAAAGGGCTGATCTAAAAAGAAAGTATATAACAAAAATTCTTTTCCTCATCAATCCAACCTCCGACATCTCTGCAGAACCTGCACATCACACACCATTATCAACTTCCAACAGAAAAAAAAACAGAACTCAAGGTTCATATCCAATCATTACCAAAAAGGCTATAACAGACTCCTAACAGAATTTTAACAAAAAATAGAAACTTTTTAACCGATTGCTTCTAGAATACTCACCTGAGATTACATACAGGAAATGAATTTGTTTTCTATAAATCAGGATCCTCTTTCTTCAATCAATTCTTCTAGAAAAAAACTAATCACCACTCTCTTCTAAACTTATTACATAAAACACAGAAAAAACTCAGAATGGGGGATCTCGGCTTCAATCTCCAAAGCTCTCTCCAACTTCATCCACCTCAGTCTCAATCTTCTTCAATTGATCTCCATGAAATCAATCCCTCTTCAATGATAATATGCAGCTCTCACCATCAATCTTCATCTTCAATCATAGATCAACAAGCTTCATCAATTCAATCTGCAAATTCAAGAACTCCCAAATTCAGATAAACATTCAACAACAACAGATAAAACAGTTATGGAAGAAAGAAGTGGAGAAAACAAATCTGCAGAATCCTTCACCTCTTGAGAACATTTTTCAATCATCATCACCAAACAGAAATGAAAAAGCACCTATCTTAAATCTTCTTCACTTTTCATCATCATTGCATAACCTTCAAGGACCTCTCATCAACCAACTTCTCAATCTTCAGGTCTTCATCATTCCCCGATCTTCATCACTCATCGGTTTTCTCTATGTAAATCGATCTTGCAACAACTTCCTCACTCCATCTGTGAATCCCTTATCATCTCCACCATTCTTCAATCAATAAATTCTTGTATCTTCAGTCATCATCGCACCTTCATCAGCCAATCATTCTGCAAGAACTGCATAAAGGAACAAGAAGTGGAAAAATGGCTCATATTCGGGGCTAAGCATAGAAGAAGAACATAAGCAGGGGAAAAGGAGATCAGACCAAGGTCTTACCGGATATACGCGTGTGTAGTTATCATAACCGACCGCAAAATCTAAGCTTTCTTCATCTTCATCAATCTTCAGCCACCGCGAATCCGATACATCTTCAATCGGCGTCATCGATAAGACATTAAACAGAAACGATTTCAAGCTTCATCTTTATCGTCATCGTGAAAATCTACATTATTCAGATCATACCAACACATTCAATACCTGCAAGAATGCGGTTTACAATAGTTCACAACAAGACTCAGACTCTGCAAGGCGAGAATTCGATGAATCCGTTACGACAATGATAACAGTCTTCAACATTTATTCATTTGCAACAAAAACTCAACGAAAAGAGCAACAATTAGGTTTCAATGAGATTTCGTTCGTTCTTCAACTACAATGCTTCACACTTCAAGAACAACTCGCAGAAATCGTAATACAACAACTCAGAATGCAAAAGTTAGACGAAGAAGAACGAGACCAGAGATGAATTGAGACCGAACCTGAGTTATGAATCCGAGACGAAGAACAGTAGTGGTGGTTTGTTTGGGATTTGACGACGAAGTTTCCTTTGAGGATTGACGGATTGTTCACGGTTGAGACCGAAGTGGAGTAGATGATGAAGACGAAGCGGAAACGAAGCAGGTAGATAGCTGATGTTTATCGGCGGCACCATGAAGCTTTCATCGGTGAACAACCTTTGAAGACAAACGGAGTCGGTTTAAAGAAGAAAGATGGCGTCGGAGTAATTGGATCCGAGCTCGGGCTATCGGCGGTGTCCTTCTCGTTGCAACGATCGTCGGAACGATTCCGATTAGTTTGGATTTCCTTAATTGTGCTTGCAAGTTCTTCACGGTCTGTGTCGCGAGATGAAGATGGAAGCTGATGAGACGAAGCTCGACATGGTGGAGCAAAGGGCTGTGGCCGACGTTTGTTTCGTGAAGGAGAACAAGACGACGGCGGAGAAATTGAGAAGAAGAAGATAGCAGATGAGTGAGAGCGGCAGAAAGATGAATTTAGGGTTTGTCTTCAACCCTCTTGTTATTTTCTATTGTTTTTAATGTTAATTATAATGATGTTAGGCAATTATGAGTAATTAAGTAAATATCTCATGTTTAATAAGTAATCATTTGAATTAATTCTGTTTAATTCTTCATAATGTACCGTTAGAGGATTTGGAAAGGACAAGATTAGACCCTTTTGAATTTCCCAACCATACCGGCGGTGACACTTGTCACCGTCCGGTAGGTCTTCCTTCTTTTCTATTTGCACCCCCTCTCATAAGCCCATTTAGAAAAATAACATGAAAAAAATCATTTCTGCACCCTCTCCCTCTTTCAGCGCAAATGGGCCTCACCTTTTGCTTCTCACACCCCTAGTTTTTTAGGCCTGTATGAGGAATAACTGAAAAATATTTCTAAAAGCACCCCCCTTTCTTATTTCTTTTTTTTTAGATTTTTTATTTTCAGTTTTATATAGTTAGAAATAATGCCTTAAAAATAGGAAAATGATTAGAAAAATTCCATAAAAATTCAAATTGACTTTTAATCCCCTTTAGAAATAATTGGCACTTTATTTTTCTGTTTTTGCCTTATTTTTGATTTTATATTGAATTTTTCATGTGAATGGTTTTTAGTGAATTTTCTTTAAATACACATAAACTTGTATATTTTATATTTTAACCTTACAGTAACTTTTTTTGCTCATTCTTTTTAATGTAGTTAGATGACTCATAATAGTACTTAGAGTAATTTTAGGGGATTTTTTAGGTCACTTTATCTTAGGTTTTAGTGGATTAATCCTTAGAAACTAATGAATAATTCTTAGGTGAAAATAAACAATTTTTAGACATAGCAAAATTATGATTTTTTAGGAGCCCTTTTAATACAATGTTATAGGTAGTTGTAGGACCCCATAGATTAAATTTCATAATTTTTCCAGAAGTTTTGTTTTTTTTAGAATATTAATTCTTAGGCTTTGTTACTTATACTTTCCATTAGTTTAGGCTTTGATATTAAAACTCAATAAAAATAGTTTAGATTAGATTTAATCTTAGAAGTTAATATGGACTTAGGTTAGTTTAGATTCTGATTTTTTAGATTGAAAATATTAGGTATGACCATAGCTTAGAACTTAGGCTTATGATTCATTTTAATTAGACTTAGAATAAAAAATAGGACCATTTTAGTTCATACTTTTAATTGAATTGTTTTGAATTTTATTCTTACTTTCAAAAAATTTATGTTTTGTATGTTGATTAATATTTCAATTACTTGAATAGGTCTCCCCCTTGCCTTTAGAATCAACTTATCTTCCTTAGGAAGTAAGTTGCATTCTATTAGTTCTAGGTGTTTTTTTCATTAGGTTTAGAAAACCCCACAAACCATAGGATTTCCCTTGTAAATAAATCAATAAAATTAGGGTTGTGTCTTAGTTCCCATTAGATTTTCCCTTTTCCAATTTGAGTCATTCTTTCTCATCTCATAAAGAAAAGCAATAAAACATTTAATGAAAATCGGACATTCTTGTACAACACGAGACTTTGTTGCGGAGGGTTTATACGCGTCCTGTTTCGGGGCGAGGTGTAAATACTTCCCGTGATGGATAGGTCTTAGTACAAGACAGTTCACAAACAAATTCAAAACACCTTCCCATAAAAGACAAAAAACAAATAATAAGCGACTATCCTGCGGGAACTTCTCTTCTCATCTCATTCACTCACAACGCGAACTCGCGACGACTTGTCTCGCATGCAAGACGGTAAACGCACTCGTACCAGACGAGCCTGCAACACCTGAGCATAGACATACGCAGTTCCAGCATAAAAAACACAAATAAATAGTTCCCGCCTTAGGTAGGCGAACTACGTCGACTCTGATCCTCATTATCCCGATGAGGTACGTAGGCAGCGGGGTAGGGCCCGTTCGAGCACAATCATTCTTTTTCCCTACATTTTCCCCATTCTTTCCATTTTCTTTTCCACTCCCTTTCTCATTTCCATTTCCATCTCAGTCAGCAGTTTCATTCAGCAGCATCTTTATTTCTCACCCTTTGAAACAAACAAGCAAGTGTGGATCCCGTCGGGTACGGCGGACGGTCTGGGGTGCTAATACCTTCCCAGGTCGTAACCGACTCCCGAACCCAGATCTTTGGTTCGCTGGACCTTGTCCTTTCCTTCTTCCTTAGGTTTATGCAACATTACCTTTCCCATTCATTCGGGATAAAAATGCATGGCTGACGACTCTACCTTTTCCGCGCCACTTTCGTGTTTGTACTAGGATGAAAATCCCGGGAGCGACACATCCGCAAACTGATTTTCGTCCCGAGGGATGTACTCAAGTTTGAATGTTGTGAAGAAAGTCAATAATCTCCTCGTATAGTCTCGGTACGGAATTAGATGCTCCTGATGAGTGTACCATTTGCCGTTGGTCTGATTGATTACCAAAGTTGAATCTCTGAATACATTCAATGTTTTGTCCTGAGGTCAATGGCTTCCTCAAGACCCATGATACATGCTTCGTATTCTGCTATGTTGTTAGCGCAGGCAAATGTGAGTTTTACCGAGAAAGGCATATGAACTCCTTTAGGTGTAATGAGCACTGCACCAACTCCACGACCATTCATATTGACAGCCCCGTCAAACATCATAGTCCATTCCTCTTCTGGGTCAGGCCCTTTAGTGTGAACTAGCTCTTCATAATCTTTTGCTTTTAAGTACATGATGTCTTCATCAGGGAAGTCAAATCTCATGGGCTGGTAATCATCAATGGGTTGCTCAGCCAGATAGTCAGACAATACACTACCCTTAATGGCCTTTTGAGATGTGTACTGAATGTCATACTCTGTCAGAATCATTTGCCATCTTGCAACCCTTCCGGTAAGTGTTGGCTTCTCAAATATGTACTTGACGGGGTCCATTTTTGAGATCAACAAAGTAGTGTGAGTCAGCATATACTGTCTTAGTCGGCGAGCAGCCCACGCTAAAGCACAACAAGTTTTCTCGAGCAGTGAATAACGTTGTTCACAGTCGGTAAACTTTTTGTTTAGGTAGTATATTGCATACTCTTTTCGACCAGACTCGTCATGCTGGCCCAACACACACCCCATTGATCCTTCTAATATTGTCAGGTACATTATCAGAGGTCTTCCTTCAACTGGAGGCATGAGAATCGGAGGTTCTTGCAGGTACTCCTTGATCTTGTCAAAAGCTTTCTAACAATCGTCGTTCCACCTGACTGTTTTTTCCTTCCTTAACAGTTTGAACAAGGGTTCACAAGTTGCGGTGAGGTGAGATATGAACCTTGAGATGTAGTTCAATCTACCCAAGAATCCCCGAACTTCTTTTTCAGTCCTAGGTGCAGGCATCTCCTGAATGGCTTTGACTTTGTCAGGATCAACTTCAATTCCCTTTTCACTTACGATAAATCCCAGCAACTTACCAGAACGTACCCCGAATGTGCACTTGTTGGGGTTTAACTTCAACTGATATTTCCTCAAATGCTTGAACAACTTTAGTAGGTTTACCGGATGGTCTTCTTCAGTAAGGGACTTGGCAATCATGTCATCCACGTAGCATTCAATTTCCTTGTGGATCATATCGTGGAATAACGTTACCATAGCCCGTTGATAAGTGGCACCGGCGTTCTTTAGTCCAAACGACATTACCTTGTACCAAAATGTGCCCCAAGGTGTGATGAAGGTTGTTTTATCCATGTCTTCGGGTGACATCTTGATCTGATTATACCCAGAAAATCCGTCCATGAAAGAAAATACCGAGAACCGAGCTGTGTTGTCGACCAATACATCAATTTGAGGTAATGGGAAATCATCCTTCGGGCTAGCTCTGTCCAGGTCTTGGTAATCCACATACATACGCACCTTGCCATCCTTCTTAGGCACGGGGTACAATGTTAGCAACCCACAGAGGGTAACTAGTTACAACAAGGAAACCGACATCCCACTACTTTTGTACTTCTTCCTTAATCTTCATGGCCATATCTGGGCGGGTGCGGCGCAACTTTTCCTTCACTGGAGGGAAATCTTCTTTCAAGGGTAGCCTGTGCATGACAATATCTGTATCTAGACCTGGCATGTCTTGATAAGACCAAGCAAAGACGTCGACATATTCTCGAAGCATGTTGATAAGCTGTTCTTTTACTGAAGCTTGCAGACAGGCCCCAATCTTTACTTCTTTCAAATCCTCCTCGGTACCAAGATTAACAGTTTCAACCTCCTCCTGATGAGGAGTAATCACTTTCTCTTCTTGCCTCAACAACCTGGCTAACTCTTCAGGAAACTCATAGTATTTTTCAACCCCTTCATCAGCTTGATTAATCGGATTGTCGAAGTCATACAAGGTCATATCAGTACTATTGTCGGTGCAATCTGGAGGATTATCTCTGCAAGGGTTGAGATTTTTTCTTTTTAGTGATCAATTTTAATCTTGTTCAAAAAATGAAGTTATTTATTTTGAAAACATTGCCATTTTATTGTTTTGTGCGAAAAATAAAAAAAATGAAAAGACAGTGAGCGAAAGAGGAAATTGTTTGCAAAAGATGTCCGATATTCATTGATATTCCATTTGCACAAAATTACAAATATGACCCTATTACAAAATGAGTCCTGACACCTTGGGCAAGATGCATGACTTGATGCATGCTAAAAAAAGCAGGAAATAATAATTACTCTGCAGGAGTAACCCTTATAATTTCCTGGGAAGACCAGTTAAGGACTTGGTGACCCGGGATCCTTGGACGAATCCAGCTCTCCAGGTTGAGGTCGGTTTCCACCTCGTCTTCCACGTTATTGACAACATCTGGGGTGAGCATCCCCCCACTTATGAACTTGGGCTCCTTAGCAGCCTCTGCTTGATTTTGTCGGAATGGTTTGTAACCCAAACCGAATTTGTCCTCCTTCTTCTCCACCGGTAGCAGCTTGCCCCAGCCTTGGGCATTTCCATCTTCAACAACCTTCCGAGCTTGTTGATAAGAGACAATTGAAGTACCCATCCTATCCTCCTGGGATGTGTTGCACCCCAAAATTTGCCCCCACCAAGACAAGGCATTGTGTACTAAAGTATCCCAAGAGGTTCACAAGGTTCACAAGGTTCACAATACATCTCATGAGGTTCACAAGATTCACAATTAGTTAGAAGATTTGACAATTCCCTCAGACAATGCATCCTCCTAAGCAATGCATCCTAAACTAGGGTTTTGACTTTCATCAGGCTAAATAAACTTCCAAGACTTCAAGTGAGCTTCATAGCATCCTATATGTGTTCAAGAATCCCCATGTCAAGTTTCAAGACTTTCCCAAAGGATTTGCTCAGTCAGATGATCAGATAGGTTAAAATCAGTCAAAGTAGTTAAAAAGTCAAACTGAGGTCAACTGTGGTCAAACCAAAGTCAAACTTCATGATTTTTTGCCAACATCAATTATATGAAGTAAAATTCATTATTTGATCAAGGATTGATCATAATTCATCAAGGAGATTTCAGATCATCAAGAATCAGGAGTTTCTAAATTAGGGTTTTCATAGGAAAAGTCAACTGAACTTTGACCAGCCATAACTTTCACATGCTTCATAAATTTTTTTCCATCCAAAGCTCATTTTGAAGGAAATTGAATTCTCTACAACTTTGTGTCTCACAAGCCAAGCCCAAAAATGCTTCATTTGGAAGATATGAGCTAAGACATTATAGGTCCTTTTAAAAGTCAACAAAAAGTCAACAACTTCCAAAGAGCATAACTTGAGAATGGTAAAATATATGGACATGAGACCAAATATGTTGGTTATAGGACTCTTCAAGCTTTCCAAAATGTACAAGAACACCTTCATAGCATTAAAATTGAGGGATTTGTGCTCTTGCAAAGTTGGGGAATTTTTGAGAGGTTTATGAAGCAAATGGGGTCTTAAACAAAAATTCACCAAATGGGCTTGCTTTTTTATGATCCAAACACTTCCATGACATCATGCACGAATTAAAAATTATTTATTTATATTTTTATTCATTTTATTTTATTTATTATGATTTTTTACATTAAAAATCATTTTAAATCTAAATAAAATATAAAAATAAGAATATTTGATTTGATTTTGGTTCTAGAAAGTCTTAAAGGCTATTTAGAAGTGACTGAGATTATACAAATTCAGATCATACAAAAATAGCAAGAATATATCCAAATTTTCAATATTTTAAAGGCATATATTTTTCAATCTCTAACTATCCAAAAGTCCAAAATATGATGTGGTTTTTTTTAACCTAATTTTGTTCTACTACATATATACAACTCATACAAACACACACAAAAAAAAATTAGCCTCCAAGAGCAAGAACCAAATTTCAAGAAATTCAGAAAAAAAGCTATCCCCATCATCATTATCAAGTTCATACAAAAATGAATGAACTGAATTGAAATTTTGAAGCTTTCTTTAGTTTTTTTTAATTTCATTTATTCTTGATATTTTAATCAATTTTGTTTATCTAACGTTGTTTTTCTCATGTTATAGAAGCTTTCTGGGTTGATTATTCGAAGCTTCATGACCAAAACCGAATCCTACCATAGTTAGGGTTTCAAGCTCAAATTTGGGGTTTTTACAAATTTCGCAGGAAATTTCAGAGGTCAAGAGGTTTATTCATGAGGACTGCGTATAGCCTAGTGGCTAAGGTTGGAAACTGGAAGGTCAAGGGCGTGAGTTCAATTCCCACTCACAACATTTTGGGCAAAAACCTGCTTTTCTTTCATATTTTCCTTTAATTTCTATAATTAACACATTTTCTAATTGATTTATCCTTTTAACCATGATTAACCTCAAAAAATTTCTCTAAAGTAAATATTTTCCTATTTTCACTCGTTTTTATGTTATTCTTTATCCGCCTTATCATATAATATATGTTTTCCATGTTTAGTAACACAGCCACGCATGACTCAATGGTAAAGGTTCTCCAGAGGTTGGAATTAAAAGGGCTTGGGTTCAAACCTTGGACATAACATTTTGGCAAACAAACATGGGTCCTTCATCATTTTCTTTCTTTTCCTTAATTTATCTTTTAAACATGGTTAACCTATTATTTTTAATTAACTTTTTTTAACAAATCTTTTTTTTATTAAATTTAGGTTAGCATTTTTTTTATTAGTATTATTACTTTTATATTTAGGTTTATTAAAACCTCAAACTTTTTTTTTTATAAAAACCTTAATCAACATTTAAATGTTTTTTAATTTAATTAATTCTCATAATTCATTTTTCTTAGATTTATTTAATTATTAGGCTATTTTAATATAAACTGTTTATATATTTTCTTTTGTAAAACTCAACCTTGGAAAATTTTGTTTTACTAACATGTTTTTTTTTCATTTTTATTATATAATAGGTATTTGTTACACTTATTCATATGCAGGCCCACAACCTAGTGACAAGGAACTGAGGTTTGGAGCATTTTAATGAAGAAACATGGGTGTCCAAGTGGCAAAGAACTCAATGAAGCAAAAAGGACAAACCCTCAATATTTTGGGTATCTCTAACTTTATTTTTCCCTTTTTCATCAAATTATGTATTTTCTTTGAATTTCCTTATTATTATTATTAAACTAATTTCTAAAAGATAAAACATAATCCTTTTTTCTATTTTACTTTTAAAACTTACATTTTTATTATAAACCTTAATTTTTTTTCATAAACCTTAATTTTTTCCCTAAACCCTAACTTTTTTCAAAACCCTAATTTTTTATTAACCTTAATTTTTATTAACTTTAATATTTAATTTAATTTTGCTATAGACCATAATTTAATAATTAATCATGTTTTGTTATAAATAATTAGTATTTGTTTATTATTATTATTATAATTATTCTATTTTCTTCTAAAAAAAATTTCAATGTTTATTTAATTTAAAAATAATATATTCTCTTAAATTTTTATCTTCTTTATATTTTTACTAACCTTTTTCTTCTTATTATTATTATTTCATTATTACTAATCATTTAAATTATTGCTTATTTATTTTCTCGTTATTATTATTTTTTTCGATTATATTGTAACTATCCCAAAGCTTTGTAATAGTTTAGGTTTATATTTTTGCTTTATTTTTATTGTAAATATATTAACTGTGTGGTTAGTAACTATAGGGTGTGTATAACATGTTTGTAATTAAAAATTGACTTAGAATCACTAATTAAATAAGATAAATACTTGAAAATAAACACTCACACACGTAAGTCGATCTTTGATCGCCATCCTACACTTTCTAAGGTTACCTCTCATGTTGCCTATTTTTAAGGTCAAGTAAGGTGTCTTAAGCAAAGTCCCTTCATTAATATCATCAAGTCCCTTCAGTTTATAAGATCAAGTTCCTTCGAGGTTGCCTACGATAAATGATCTTGTCCCTTCGAATAAAAGATGATAAGTCCCTACGAATTGCTAAAGACACCTTACAATTGCCTAAATTCAGATTGTCCCTATACATGTCCCTTCTCACATCCAAGGTAATGACTACCTATTCCTTAATAATAGGGATAGTCTTACCATTAAAAGAACATATAAGAACAGTAAAGAATTATTATAGGGTAGGTTCCTCTTAAGTACTTGCTCACTTTTTCAAAATACTTCATTACATTTCACATTTCAAACAAATTTTCAAAACAAAGTCTTTATATACATCTATACGAGGATCATTATAAAGTACTTAAGAACATTTTTAATCACACACTACACTTCTCAAAACAGTTTAAAGTGAGCTAAGTAACTAAGAGCCCATGGATATATAACCTACCCCCCGAACCCAAAAATCTTTCAAGGTCTTTCCTGTTCTTTTATGCCCTTTCCTTTGGATAAAATAAAAGTCGGTGGCGACTTTTGCTATCCGCAACATAACTAAAGTCAGTTCTCCCACCGTGTTACAGAACTGGCGACTCTGCTGGGGATTAATATTAAAGAGGGGTACCCTTAGGAATTAGATCTCTTTAAACTTGTTTGCTTTGTTTGCTTTACTTTACTTGTTGGGTGCTCTTATGTGTGAAAGATCCTACCCCGGTTCTAGTGTACCTTAGGTAAATGGCAATAGATCAAGGAAACTGTACGGCCTATACCGATATGGTTGATCTGGTGGCCATAGTTAATGTGACTTCTAAGTTGGTGCTTATGTTCCTTAAGTAAGTTGAGGATAATATGAGGCTTCCATATGTTGTCAATACACTAACTGACTTTTAGAACCTTGGTTATCCCATCTTGGCCTTTAGAAAGTAGTGAGGTATCCGGCTTTGGTGAAGACTAAAGTTGGTTGATACTCGATGCTACACTCATTGAGAACCTAAACTTGGAGGGTTTTGGTTGGCAAGTAAGTTGCCTACTGAACAACCACCCTTGTGAAGGATCAATGATATTGAGATCCCTTAGAACCTGGTTACTTTTGTAGGACAGGATGAACCAACTAAACTTCAGGGGAGGGTACTTACCTTTAAACCTCATGCAAGCCTTTAAACCCAGGGCTATGGTGTGACTTGTTTGTGTATGCCACATGTTTCTGATTGAGCATAACATCATAACATCATCATGCATCATAAGCATAGCATTTTCACTAACCATTTCAAGGACTAAAGGATTTATCTTTATTCTTTGTTGCAGGTCATGGCTTCTGTTCGTAGGAATACTATCCGGATCAACTTTGTAGGAATACCTCATAAGCTTAAGGAATTGGTCTCTCAAGTTTCTGAAAACTCCCAGTTCATCAAGATACATGGTCACCTACTGGATCTAGTCACTTCAGGGTTCAATGAAGACATGATGAGTGTTCTGTTTCAGTTCTTTGATCCTAAACATCATTGCTTCACATTCCCCGACTATCAGTTGGTTCCTACAATGGAAGAGTTCTCCAAACTGGTAGGTATACCTATCCTCAAACAGAAACCCTTCACAGGCTTGGAAAAAGAGCCTAAACCTGACATCATTGCTGCAGCCCTACATCTGAAGAAATCAGACATTATCCTAGAAACAAGAAGTGGAGTTAAGGGTATCCTTGCTAAGGTATTGATGGAGAAAGCTCAAGTGTTCCTGAAGGCTATGAGTTATGATGATTTTGAGGAGATCTTAGCCCTATTGATCTATGGCTTAGTATTGTTCCCCAATCCAGACCAGTTCATAGACGTACACGCCATCAACATATTTCTGACTCATAATCCAGTGCCTACATTACTTGGAGACATCTTACACTTTTTTCATACCCGTACTACGAAGGCACGGGGAACTCTGATGTGTTGCATACCTTTTCTATCTAGGTGGTTTATTTCTCACCTTCCTCGATCAGTGATGAAGAATGAACAAGGGTTAAGGTGGTCCAAAAGGATCATGTCGGTTTCTCATTCAGACATTCATTGGTGTTCTAGATCTATGGAGAATGTTACTATCATTGACCGTTGTGGTGAATTCCCCAATGTACCACTCCTTGGCATAAGAGGGGGAATTACCTACAATCCTTCTTTAGCTCTACGTCAGTTTTGTTATGCTCGGAGTGATGGTCCTCATGACATGCTTATTCAGGGTATTGTGTTCGACTACAACAACGATCTGCAAGGTTACCGTCAAAGGTTCATACGAGCTTGGGGTAAAGTGAACAAGGTTGACAGTAAGACTCTGGAACCAAAGTACTCTATTCCCATGGAACCTTATCTCAAATGGGTACGATCATGTGCTCAAACTCTTATGATGCCATATCCTGCTATCCTGCCAGTTACCATGGAGCCTGTTGCTGAAGGAGATACTTCTTATATCATTCTTCATCCAGACATGCCCACTGACATGGAAGAGTTACAAAGGTCCTGGATCCAGTTGAAGGAGCAAAGAGATACTTTTGAGACTCATTACAAAGCAAGTCAAGAAAGAATCCTGGAGCTAACAAAACAACTTCACGAGGAGCGGAATCTCAACTCATACCTCAACACAAAGAGGAAACGTCCATGGGAGACTTAAAACCCCATTTTTTGTATTCATTTCATTTTTATTGTAAGCCCAATGGGAAAACAAGTTTATTTGATTACTAATAAAATTTTACTTTATGGTTGTTTAAACAAATTTAAATCCCGCGGTCCTTGAAAACATTGCATACGCATTTACATACCATATCATTGCATCACAGGTTTCATAACAGGTTTCTCATCTTCTCGCTGTTTATTTCAGCAGAAATGACTCTCGAACAATCTGTCAAAGATCTTCAAGCTCAGAATGCTCAGTTTCAAGAAGTGATTCTGAATTTGTCCAAGGGGCAAGAAGAGTTGAAAGCACTTCTCTCTAAGGACATGAAGAAGAAGAATCCTGAGGACAACAAAGATGATCAGCTGAAACAACTACAAGCTGAGATAACAGAGATGAGGATTCAGATGAATGGCCAAATGGCTCTTATCCAGAGTTTGACCCAGGGGAAAGAAGAGTTGAGAAGCTTTTTCAATAAGCTTCGATATAACGGAGTTGGGAATCTAATCATCAGTCAACCTCCATTAAAACAAGCTGACTTGGCTGAAAGGAAAGTAAGGATAAGAGAAGGAAAGAGACAGGCTACTACTGACCATCCTTCAATGGAAGAAAGAAGGCCTTGTAAGGTTAATCCACTTCTATACAAGGAATGTAGAAGACAGTTCATCCGGTTCAGCACACCAATGTCACAAGTTTTGCAATGCCTATTGGAGATGAAGTTGATTTCCTTGGAAAATTCTCCTAAAAATACTAACACCTCTTCTCCTCGCTATAATCCCAAGGCAAGGTGTATGTATCACTCCGACTGTCCTGGTCATGACACTAATAACTGTTGGGCATTGAAGAATAAGATTCAAGACCTAATCGACGAAGGAATACTCGAGGTTACTCCAGAAGGCCAGGTTGAGTTCTTCTATCGTCCATCAAGCATCAAAGTTTCCAGATAACTGGAGTGACGGGTTTAGAGGAAGAGGCTTTGAGAACATTTGAATTTTCATTTGTAATTTCTTTTGTTTGTTTAAACACTTACTATTATGTTAAACTTTTGTTTTCATTAATGCATTGCATATGTTTGTCTTGAATTAATCCATTCGTTTCACTATATTTTGAACTATGCTTTATATTTCTATTTTGTGATATTTAACTCCTGATAAAGCTATAAGCCTAAAGAGGGAGGATGACGAAAACAATACCATAATCTTATGTAGTATGCTTTTGAACAGACTATGCTGACGATGTACAGGCATTGTTTCAATTCCTAAACAGTGGAGATATAAGGAAGTTAATCCCTAGTCAACCCTTTTGAGCCTATGAAGTATGATTTTTTCATTCTCATGCCAATTAAAACCCTTATTCATAACCTGGGACAGGGTAGTTACTCGGTTAACTCAACTATGCCAATTGTTTGTGTTGTACACAACTAATGATGTTTTCCTGTAATCACTAAAGTCTACAAGTCAGTATCTAGCAAAAGAAAATCTCACTAAGTCAAAACCTATGAAGGAGACTTAGTAAAAAATTAAGACATCCCGCTAACTGTAACCTTGAAATAAACAGTTCAGGCAAAAAGAAGGGATAACAAAGTCAAAAGAAAAAAGGAGGTCACTATAGATCCTAAATAAAGAAAGATGACTGAATGTTCAAATAAATTTTTGGTTTCTGAACCATCACAAATGTCAGTGTTACAATTCCAAACTCCTTTGAGCCTCAATGCATAAGTTAACTGAGCATAGGACTGAAGAACATCATGGAGATCGGGTTGGGTACAAATAAAATTTGAGCCTTTATCCTTTGTTTCTTAAACCGTGAGCCAGGCCACGTTATAACCCCTTAAAAGTCCTAACTGAAGAAGGTTAGTCTGAAAGCATATTGCCACAAAAAGGTATCCTGACTCCTTTAGGGCTTATTATAAAACTAGAGTTAATATCACAGTTTTCACAAAAGTTGTTTTTCTAAAATAATTTTTTTTCAAAACTTCAAAGACAGACATAAGCATTGCATTTTTGAATATATTTGTTTGCATATACTTGAGTGTTTGATAAACAGAGAAACTTACAGGATGAATGTTCAAAGTCCTTCTGACAAACAAAAGTTGCTTCCTGGATCAAAGCCAATGTATACAAGGGGCATAGTCATTATCTCCCAATCAAGGGGGCATGCCATGATACTGCCTAACTCATTTGGGGCAATCAAGACAGGATTCAACTATGTTTAAGTAGTCAGGGGAAGATTTCCTCATCTATCTAAATTACCAAGGGTAACATTATAAAGTTCATGATGTCAGGGGCATATTATTGTGGGGCATTCTGCTTATTTCTCTTGAGGTAACTACATTCAGATACTTCCATTATGGGACAATTCATCCTCAACCAAGGGGCAATGCTCTCTTTTCAAATCTAATACCCGGAGCGTATATGGTCCATCACAATTTGAAGACACGTCCCTCTCATTGCATTACCTTGATATTGGATTCTCAGCAGAGTCCATTGTGGAAATTAATTGTCTACGCTAGTAGTATCAGATGGTGTCAGTATCATGTCTTCAGATCCAACAATGAGGATTTCTGGGAAGGTATTCAGGAAAGTTAAGAATCTCAGGAGCTCTAAATCCAATTGGTTATACACTCTCAAAGTTGAAACGATTCTATTTTTGAGTTCAACTTTACTTTTCCCTCTGTATTCAGGATTACTTTTCCTCTTTTATTAAAGCGAAAAACGTTTGTTGGTTATGTTTGATTGTATATATGCTTTGAATATGATTGATGCTTACCAGAAATGCATGAAATGCAGTAATAGTATTTACTAAGGACGAACGAAGGTAGGAATTCAACGAAGTTTCGCCGGTTCATCCCCACAGGACAACTACAAATCCACAGCAGAGCAAGTCTATCTTTATAGATACTTCGAGTTACATCTCCCCTTGAATTTATGTCCATCTCTTTTACCCTCATTCGGGATACCCAGGAACTTATTCCTTCAATGGAAGTACGACAAACGAAGACGAGAGGTTATAAATACTATACTATCAAACAAGACGGGAATGAGGTCTTCATATTCTTCAGCAACGAATCGGGATTTATTTTCCCTAGCCAGCAGTTGTTATACAAAGATATCCGGACGCTTCAGGCTGCATGATTCATACATACATCATTTACATCATACCGTAACATATCCATAAATGCATAATACATTTACTTAGGTGCATCATACTATGCATGCATACATATTGCATAAACTAACATTCTCCTTGCAGGATAGTTATATGCAGATAAAATAGCATCAACAATTCACAACAGGTCAGAAATGATCCATACATTACTCAAGATGTCCTCGGAGAGTTGGCAAACGGTCTGTAAGAAGATCCATTCCCTAATCCAGGATATTTCTAGAAGATTTCATCTATCTGGTCTTAAATAGCAGGCAAACGGTCTGTACAAAGATCCATTCCCTGGTTCAAGATATTTTCAGAAAATTTAATCTATTTCCTCGGAGAGTAGGCAAACGGTCTGTACAAAGATCCATTCCCTAATCCAGGATATTTTCAGGAGGCTTGATCCTGACACTTTTTTGTCCTCGGAGAGTAGGCAAATGGTCTGTAAGAAGATCCATTCCCTAATCCAGGATATTTCTAGAAGATTTCATCTATCTGGTCTTGAATAGCAGGCAAACGGTCTGTACAAAGATCCATTCCCTGGTTCAAGATATTTTCAGAAGATTTAATCTATTTCCTCGGAGAGTAGGCAAACGGTATGTACAAAGATCCATTCCCTAATCCAAGATATTTTCAGGAGACTTGATCCTGACACTTTTTTGTCCTCGGAGAGTTGGCAAACGGTTTGTAAGAAGATCCATTCCCTAATCCAGGATATTTCTAGAAGATTTCATCTATCTGGTCTTGAATAGCAGACAAACGGTCTGTACAAAGATCCATTCCCTGGTTCAAGATATTTTCAGAAGATTTAATCTATTTCCTCAGAGAGTAGGCAAACGGTCTGTACAAAGATCCATTCCCTAATCCAGGATATTTTCAGGAGATTTAATCCTGACATTTTTTTGTCCTCGGAGAGTAGGCAAACGGTCTGTACAAAGATCCATTCCCTAATCCAGGATATTTTCAGGAGAATTAATCCTGATATTCTTTTGTCCTTGGAGAGTAGGCAAACAGTCTATACAAATACCCATTCCCTAATCCAAGATATTTCCAGAAGAGATAGTCGTCACGAAGATTTATTTCTACTGGTCTATTCAACAATTCAAATCATGTTGCATAAACGATTCAGAGACGGCCTATACAAAAACCTAGTACTGATATCCAGTATCAACATAAAGACATCATCATATCCTGATATTTTAGATGGCATCTCTAAGCCCATCTCCAGTTCTTCCATGGCATCTATAATCCCATCTCCAGTTCTTCCAAGTGGCATCTTCAAGCCCACTCAAGCATATACAACTAATCATCAGTGTTACTTTACACACCGGCGAGTACAAATTTTTGGGCTTTTGTGTTCAATCCCCTTCAACCTTCCAGGTCACGAATGACACATATACCAATCTAACCCCTCAGGTTTCAGAAAATTGAACAGGGGCAGCTGTTGCACCCCAAAATTTGCCCTCACCAAGACAAGGCATTGTGTACTAAAGTATCCCAAGAGGTTCACAAGGTTCACAAGACATCTCATGAGGTTCACAAGGTTCACAATTAGTCAGAATATTTGACAATTCCCTCAGACAATGCATCCTCCTAAGCAATGCATCCTAAATTAGGGCTTTGACTTTCATCAGGCTAAATGAACTTCCAAGACTTCAAGTGAGCTTCATAGCATCCTATATGTATTCAAGAATCCCTATGTCAAGTTTCAAGACTTTCCCAAAGGATTTGCTCAGTCAGATGATCAGATAGGTTAAAATCAGTCAAAGTAGTTAAAAAGTCAAACTGAGGTCAACTGTGGTCAAACCAAAGTCAAACTTCATGATTTCTTGCCAACATAAATTATATGAAGTAAAATTCATTATTTGATCAAGGATTGATCATAATTCATCAAGGAGATTTCAGATCATCAAGAATCAGGAGTTTCTAAATTAGGGTTTTCATAGGAAAAGTCAACTGAACTTTGACCAGCCATAACTTTCACATGCTTCATAAATTTTTTTCCATCCAAAGCTCATTTTGAAGGAAATTGAATTCTCTACAACTTTGTGTCTCACAAGCCAAGCCCAAAAATGCTTCATTTGGAAGGTATGAGCTAAGACATTATAGGTCCTTTTAAAAGTCAACAAAAAGTCAACAACTTCCAAAGAGCATAACTTGAGAATGGTAAAAGATATGGACATGAGACTAAAGAGTTTGGTTAGAGGACTCTTCAAGCTTTCCAAAATGTCCAAGAACACCTTCATAGCATTAAAATTGAAGGATTTGTGCTCTTGCAAAGTTGGGGAATTTTTGAGAGGTTTATGAAGCAAATGGGGTCTTAAAACCAAAATTCACCAAATGGGCTTGCTTTTTTATGATCCAAACACTTCCATGACACCATGCACGAATTAAAAATTATTTATTTATATTTTTATTCATTTTATTTTATTTATTATGATTTTTTACATTAAAAATCATTTTAAATCTAAATAAAATATAAAAATAAGAATATTTGATTTGATTTTGGTTCTAGAAAGTCTTAAAGGCTATTTAGAAGTGATTGAGATTATACAAATTCAGATCATACAAAAATAGCAAGGATATATCCAAATTTTCAATATTTTAAAGACATATATTTTTCAATCTCTAACTATCCAAAAGTCCAAAATATGATGTGGTTTTTTTTAACCTAATTTTGTTCTACTACATATATACAACTCATACAAACACACAAAAAAAAAGAAAATTAGCCTCCAAGAGCAAGAACCAAATTTCAAGAAATTCAGAAAAAAAAGCTATCCCCATCATCATTATCAAGTTCATACAAAAATGTATGAACTGAATTGAAATTTTGAAGCTTTCTTTAGTTTTTTTTAATTTCATTTATTCTTGATATTTTAATCAATTTTGTTTATCTAACGTTGTTTGTCTCATGTTATAGAAGCTTTCTGGGTTGATTATTCGAAGCTTCATGACCAAAACCGAATCCTACCATAGTTAGGGTTTCAAGCTCAAATTTGGGGTTTTTACAAATTTCGCAGGAAATTTCAGAGGTCAAGAGGTTTATTCATGAGGACTGCGTATAGCCTAGTGGCTAAGGTTGGAAACTGGAAGGTCAAGGGCGTGAGTTCAATTCCCACTCACAACATTTTGGGCAAAAACATGCTTTTCTTTCATATTTTCCTTTAATTTCTCTAATTAACACATTTTCTAATTGATTTATCCTTTTAACCATGATTAACCTCAAAAATTTTCTCTAAAGTAAATATTTTCCTATTTTCACTCGTTTTTATGTTATTCTTTATCCGCCTTATCATATAATATATGTTTTCCATGTTTAGTAACACAGGCACGCATGACTTAATGGTAAAGGTTCTTCAGAGGTTGGAATTAAAAGGGCTTGGGTTCAAACCCTAGACATAACATTTTGGCAAAGAAACACGGGTTCTTCATCATTTTCTTTCTTTTCCTTAATTTATCTTTTAAACATGGTTAACCTATTATTTTTAATTAACTTTTTTTAACAAATCTTTTTTTTATTAAATTTAGGTTAACATTTTTTTATTAGTATTATTACTTTTATATTTAGGTTTATTAAAACCTCAAACTTTTTTTTTTATAAGAACCTTAATCAACATTTAAATGTTTTTTAATTTAATTAATTCTCATAATTCATTTTTCTTAGATTTATTTAATTATTAGGCTATTTTAATATAAACTGTTTATATATTTTCTTTTGTAAAACTCAACCTTGGAAAATTTTGTTTTACTAACATGTTTTTTTTTTCATTTTTATTATATAATAGGTATTTGTTACACTTATTCATATGCAGGCCCACAACCTAGTGGCAAGGAACTGAGGTTTGGAGCATTTTGATGAAGAAACATGGGTGTCCCTGTGGCAAAGAACTCAATGAAGCAAAAAGGGCAAATCTCCAATATTTTGGGTATCTCTAACTTTATTTTTCCCTTTTTCATCAAATTATGTATTTTCTTTGAATTTCCTTATTATTATTATTATTAAACTAATTTCTAAAAGATAAAACATAATCCTTTTTTCTATTTTATTTTTAAAACTTACATTTTTATTATAAACGTTAATTTTTTTTTTCATAAACCTTAATTTTTTCCCTAAACCCTAACTTTTTTCAAAACCCTAATTTTTTATTAACCTTAATTTTTATTAACTTTAATATTTAATTTAATTTTGCTATAGACCATAATTTAATAATTAATCATGTTTTGTTATAAATAATTAGTATTTGTTTATTATTATTATAATTATTCTATTTTCTTCTAAATTTTTTTCAATGTTTATTTAATTTAAAAATAATATATTCTCTTAAATTTTTATCTTCTTTATATTTTTACTAACCTTTTTCTTCTTCTTATTATTATTTCATTATTACTAACCATTTAAATTATTGCTTATTTATTTTCTCATTATTATTATTTTTTCCGATTATATTGTAACTATCCCAAAGCTTTGTAATAGTTTAGGTTTATATTTTTACTTTATTTTTATTATAAATATATTAACTGTGTGGTTAGTAACTATAGGGTGTGTATAACATGTTTGTAATTAAAAATTGACTTAGAATCACTAATTAAATAAGATAAATACTTGAAAATAAACACTCACACACATAAGTCGATCTTTGATTGCCATCCTACACTTTCTAAGGTTACCTCTCATGTTGCCTATTTTTAAGGTCAAGTAAGGTGTCTTAAGCAAAGTCCCTTCATAAATATCATCAAGTCCCTTCAGTTTATAAGATCAAGTCCCTTCGAGGTTGCCTACGATAAATGATCTTGTCCCTTCGAATAAAAGATGATAAGTCCCTACGAATTGCTAAAGACACCTTACAATTGCCTAAATTCAGATTGTCCCTATACATGTCCCTTCTCACATCCAAGGTAATGACTATCTATTCCTTAATAATAGGGATAGTCTTACCATTGAAAGAACATATAAGAACAATAAAGACTTATTATAGGGTAGGTTCCTCTTAAGTACTTGCTCACTTTTTCAAAATACTTCATTACATTTCACATTTCAAACAAATTTTCAAAACAAAGTCTTTATATACATCCATACGAGGATCATTATAAAGTACTTAAGAACATTTTTAATCACACACTACACTTCTCAAAACAGTTTAAAGTGAGCTAAGTAACTAAGAGCTCATGGATAACCATGGATGTAAAGGGTGCTAACACCTTCCCTTTATATAACCTACCCCCCGAACCCAAAAATCTTTCAAGGTCTTTCCTGTTCTTTTATGCCCTTTCCTTTGGATAAAATAAAAGTCGGTGGCGACTCTTGCTATCCGCAACATAACTAAAGTCAGTTCTCCCACCGTGTTACAGGATGCAGCAAATACTTCAGTTGTCGCCTCATTGACATTCAGTGCTTCGAACCCTTGGCTCATGGTTTCATGGATTTCACCATCCATCTCAATGTATTTGTAGGTAGCCAGATGGCTAACAAAGATATCCTCTTCACCACAGATTGTGATAATCTGCCCTTCCCACTCATATTTCAATTTCTGGTGAAAGGTCGACGTAATTGCGCCAACGGTGTGAATCCATGGTCGACCCAACAAACAACTGTAGGCCGGTTGAATGTCCATCACGTAGAAAGTAGTTTGAATGACCTGTGGGCCAATTATCACAGGAAGCTCCACCTCTCAAAGAGCAGACCTCTTGGAACCATCAAAAGCTCTAACCACCAGATTGCTTGGTCGGAGAGCAATACCGTCATATTCAAGCTTGACAAGGGCTTTCTTCGGCGCGACATTGAGTGAAGACCCAGTGTCAACTAGAACATGTGAAAGCACATCCCCTTTACACTCTAGAGTGATGTGTAAAGCTTTGTTGTGGTGACTTCCTTCCGTTGTCAAATCAGTGTTGGTGAAGCCTAGCCCATGGCTAGTATTAACATTAGACACCACTGTCTCAAGCTGATTTACCGTGATCTCTTCCGGCACGTAGGTTGCATGCAGAACTTTAAGTAATGCATCCCGGTGAGCTTCAGAATACAATAGCAAGGATAAGATGGAGATCTTGGAAGGAGTCTGGTGGAGTTGATCCACAACCTTGTAGTCGCTTCTCTTGATTATCCTCATAAATTCATCCACATCTTGATCAAAGGATGTTTTATGGGCTTCTTTCAGACTTGGTTCTTCCGGCACCACATTTTTGTCTTTGGCTTTGGCAGCAGCCTCTACCTCAGTGTTGACTCTTGGAACTTGTGACGCGAAGAGGCGTCTGCTTCGGGTGAAGCCTCTGCCTCCCCCGACATTATCCACTTGTGGTGTATGAACTGAAGAATCAGGAAGGACTCTCTCTCCGTTGCAGTAAAGGTATGAACCATAGTGCCATGGTACAACATTATCTTTTTCGTATGGAATGGGTCCAGATATCGTAATGGTGACTGGACTGACTGCAGCAGAGGTAGGTACTGTTATTGTCTGTGGATCATAAAATATGGTGACAGGTCTTCTGATTGATGGTGGTGGTGATTGACTGAAGCTGGGTTGTTGCTGAAACTGTTGTTGAAATTTTTGCTGAAAATTGTTGGAATCAGGGACCGTTGCAGGGTCGTAATATATGGTGACTGTGGAGACGTCGTTGTTCATGGTTGTTGTAGTTGTAGAAGCAGATGCGACTGAACTAGTGTTCTTTGAAGTGGTGGAAGAGGTGGTTTCTGATTTTGTAGACGAGTCTGTAGGAACAATTGTCTTTGCAGTTGTAGGAGAAATACTGGTTGTTGCTGAAAAAGGAATTGATGATGTTATAGAAGCTGTTGTTGTTATTTGCAGGATACCTTCTCTGATCAGGCTATTGATGCCATTTCTCAATCTTTCACACCCATTGATGGAAACTTTGCAAGATTCACAGCAGGCCTCACAACCTAGGAACACTTGGCATTTTAAAAGCTGATCTTTAACCTCTGCCAGAGGTGTTTGAATGCTTGCAGTATCTTCAATTAAATTCATGGGTTAGCCCTCGTCGATTGCATTTATCCTAGGCCCGCCATGGCTGGGCATAGGGTTTTTCGTGACATTAGGAGGTGGTGCAAAATTTAGGTCCTTTGAATCAACCAGATCCTGGACCTTCATGTGCAAAGCTTTGCACTTTTCTGTAGTATGGTGTCGCTCCCGGGATTTTCATCCTAGTACAAACGCGAAAGTGGCGCGGAAAGGTAGAGTCGCCAGCCAGACATTTTTATCCCAAAGGAATGGGAAAGGTAATGTTGCACAAACCTGAGGAAGAAGGAAAGGACAAGGTCCTGCGAACCAAAGATCTGAGTCCGGGAGTCGGTTACGACCTGGGAAGGTATTAGCACCCCAGACCGTCCGCCGTACCCGACGGGATCCACGCTTGTTTGTTTGTTTCAAAAGGTGAGAAATAATAACTGCTGCTGAATAAAACCGCTAACTGGAAATTGGAATGAGAAATGAGAAAGGAACTGAAATAAGAAAATGGAAAGAAAGGGGGAAATGTAGGGAAAATAAAGAATGTGCTCGAACAGGCCCTACCCCGCTGCCTATGTACCTCATCGGGATAATGAGGATCAGAGTCGACGTAGTTCGCCTAACTAAGGCGGGAACTATTTGTTTGTGTTTTTTATGCTGGAACTGCGTATGTCTATGCTCAGGTGTTGCAGGCTCGTCTGGTACGACTGCGTTTACCGTCTTGCATGCGAGACAAGTTGTCGCGAGTTCGCGTTGTGAGTGAATGAGATGAGAAAAGAAGTTCCCGCAGGATAGTCGCTTGTTATTTGTTTTTGGTCTTTTAAGAGAAGTATTTTGAATTTGTTTGTGAACATTCTCATACTAAGACCTATCCATCGCGGTGAGTATTTACACCTCGCCCCGAAACAGGACGCGTATAAACACTCCGCAACAAAGTCTCGTGTCGTACAAGAAAGTTCGATTTTTATTAAGTGTTTTATTGCTTTTCTTTATGAGATGAGAAAGAAAGACTCAAGTTGCAAAAAGGGAAAATCTAATGGGAACTAAGACACAACCCTAAGTTATTTATCATATACAAAAGGGAGATCCTATGGTTAATGAGGTATTCTAATCCTAAGAAAGAAAAGGAAAAGAAGAAAAGAGAGCTTAGAAACTAACTTACTTCCTAAGGAAGTTAAGTTGTCTCTAAAGAAAGGGAAAACCTAAAATCAAAGCACAAAAAGCTAAGGCAAACACAATTAAAATGCATAAGAGATAGGAATGAAGTAATGCTTACCTCAATATTCCCCCCTACAAAACAAAAGTTAGCATGACAATGCATATTGAAAGTAAAATCAAAGCATAAAAGCGATTAAGTACCATAAACGTCCTAGAATGGAACTAGGGTTCAAAATAAGACCTAAGTCTAAAGGTGAAGGTACCTAAAGGTTACATGACTTCTAAAATCAGTAGCTACATGATATAGATCCCTAAGGATGCTAGGATACCCCACAAGATCAAACTATGTCAAACTATGTACAAAAAGTTCACCTAAGTTCACATAAATGCAAATTAGGGTTTATGGATGAAGTATGAATGCGTATGGCTTACAAGCATGAATGAATACATGAAATGAACATAAAAGTCAGTAGTGAATGCTTATGAATATGGATTAATGAATATACAATCATGGATGCAATGGATTAGGCATATGGAGCAAGGAGAAGAATACATGAGAAGAAATGAACAAAAATCGCATAAAATCGCAAATGATGCAAATTAAGGAAGAATGGCATGTGAATATGAATGAAATGATTATGGGTCAGTAGCATACAAGGTATGAGATGCACTTAGAATTCATGAATAGGCATTAATGATTTCCATATAATTCATGTTATTATTTAGAGGAGAAGAGAAGCTAGTTTAGGTTGAGATTAGTTCACATAAGTATGCCCTTTAAAGCACCAAAACAAACCAAATGAATATGGTTCAAAAATGACCTATGACTGGAATTAAAGACATACAAATGACCTATAATCAACTCCTAGAATTTACCAAAATGTCTCTCAAGCCAATGGCATGAAAGCCTTCTTAACATTTAAGTTATGCAACAAATAGACACGAATCAACCTAGGATCTAGGTGACATGGAAAAATAGCAAAAAGCCTTTAAAAATTATGAAATTAAATCCCTGGAATGATATAGTGATTATCTTAAATGGTCTAAAAGGATTCCACAAAATTATGCACCAAAGTGCCAAAACAATTACTTGACTAGCAAGGTAGCAAGGCATGATCGCCGAAAAACAACTCCACAAAGTGGATCAAAAAGGGCATCAAAAAATTATGAAAAAAATTCCTAATGAGCATCAAAATGTCACAAATTATAGTGATTAATCACAAACAAAAAATAGGTTTCACGCCTATGGGGAAAAATCGATTTCGGTCCCTTATGCCAAAACATTCCTTTTTGGGACAGCTTGTGATCTAAAACCCAAATTAATTATTAAAACCACCCAAATCTGGAAACAAAAATTATGAAAAATTAATTAAGAGGATAAGGATCACTCATGAATTTTTCCAGAATTTTATCACACCTAAAACTATTTTTAATAATTGCGACGAAACGGGCAAAAAAGTGGATTTTAAGGGAAAGTGAAAGGAATCGAATTCTCTAATCCGTAACCTAATCCCTAAACTCCGAAATCGACACATATCAATATATATCATAAATAAATCCAATGCCTCAGGTGGGAGGGCTCAGTATGCACCTTAAGTTATATGGTCCTAAGCCGCATACGACTATAATGATGCTTAAAAGCCGAAAAAAGCTCGAAATCACTTACTTGAATGACGTGTCGATTCTTCACAAAAAGAAATACGAAAAAAAACCTTAAGCAAGGTCTTGTAGCCTCCTATGAGCAAAATAAATGCCCATCTTCCATAATTACTTTGTGAAGCTTTGGCCATAATCGAAATCGATTCAATATCAATCAAAAACATCATGAACACTTACCAAGATTAATTCACAACAATTAGAATTCTCACAAAAAAAAACTCTAATTAAAAATTATCAAGGGAAATGGATTAGATATTAATCCACAGAATGGATTTAACAAGAAAAATTAATTAGCATCTTTACAAGAAATAATTAATTAAGAAATTCCTAAAAATACAAGAATGCATGGGTGCAGAATGAAAAATGTGAGTCTGAATAGGAATTTTGTGGAGCTAGGCCCAAGTTGCATGCTGACTCGCAGGAGGGGTGTGAAGGTGACATTTGTGAGCGTGAATAACACTTCTATGGAGTGGGAGGATAAGCCCAATCCAATTGCACTCTTAACCTAAAAAATATCAGAAGATGTAATTAAACCCTAACTTCCCCTGTGTCCGCCGCGATTCCTCTTCACGACAACCTCACCATCACAGCATACTCAGAATCGCCGTCGCGGAACAAACCATCCTCATCGTCGACGACCACTCTCCACTGTTCATCTTCGCCTTGCTTATTACATTCAAACTCGCCGAATACGGCGTTCTCAAAACCGCCGACATGGCGTTCTCCGCCACCACAACATCCTTCGTCACCATCCCCTTCTTGAAAGAACGCCGTCGGCCCTGATGAAGACTTTCCATCGACCCCGGCTTCATCACCTTCCACTTTTTCGTTTCACCAGAGCAACACCATTGTACCTCTGTCACGAACCAAACATTCTTCGCGAGCCCGAATTTGGCGACGGACTTCATGGATCCCTCGTCATTCAACGAAATTGGCGAAGTTAGCGATGGAGCTCGATTTACACAGTGAGGAGGAGCCAAGCTACACTCAGAGATTCGATTCGCGAAACAAGTGTGTTTAGATCTTGTGTGGTTCCGATGCCGTGACTTGCTTTTGTCATCGTCTTCTCCGCACAACATGTATGCTTCGCCTTCAACTCCCTGAGATCAAAACGCGTCGCGGAAGACGTCTGGAAACCGCTGTTCGTCGATCCACATTCAATCTGCTTTTCGTCTCTATTCAAATTCTTCTTCTCCGTCGAAGTAACACCGTCGTCCGCTAAACCACTTGCTAAACGTCACCGGAGACAAAGCCCTCCACCCTACCGTGCTGATGTCGGTGGCAGAAATAGTTGAGGTTGAATGCTTGGTCACTTTTCTTCTTCGATTCGAATGAGCACCTCAGTTCACAAAGCTAAGACCGGTTTCGAAATCACGATATAGTTTACGAACTGATACGCGGAAGAAAGGACGTTTACCCGAATCAAAGCTTCAATCTGGTTCGTTTTCTCTATCTTTATTGAATCTTCCTCTGTAGGCATTGATTTGATGCAACGTTGTTGATTTCCTTGCCATGTTGCTGTGATTTTGGATTACAGGATTGTTATGATTCAGTCCTGGATCAATTTTGCCGATTTTCTGTTGTCACAGTTGGAGGCGAATATTGAAGAGTTGAAGATGAGTTTCGAATTTTCATATGTTATTGCTGAAGGTCGAACATTGAAAGATCGATGAAGCTGATTGGAGTTGATTTGAGTCTGATTCTTGCTGATATGTTGCGTTATTGTTGAATGTTGTTCTTGGAGATTTGCAGTTGTATTTTCTTGCAGGTTATGCACAGTTGAAGTTTGAAGAAGATGATTCTCA
Organism: Lathyrus aphaca; assembly: GCA_963966055.1. Taxonomy (NCBI): domain Eukaryota; kingdom Viridiplantae; phylum Streptophyta; class Magnoliopsida; order Fabales; family Fabaceae; genus Lathyrus; species Lathyrus aphaca. Next base: position 164,962,154 of record OZ014521.1, on the reverse strand, counting down.
AGGTTGGTTGAGGTGTCGATTATGGTGGCTGGTGAATCTGTTCCGGTTATTACAGGTCGCTGATTGAAGATGTTGGATGTTGGAGATCGGAAAGTAATCGTGGTGATGAAGTTGAGGATTGCTGATGATACCTCTGTTGAGTCTTGTGGATGAAGACGGAAGCCCAAACATTGATAAAGATGAACGTTGCAGAGTCAGAGATTTGGAGGAGATGAAGATTGTTGGTGGTTGAGTTTTTGCTGATTGATGAAGATGTAGGATTGCTGGATGCAGGTTCTGAGAGATTCTAGAGTTTGTCGAGTGAAGAAGTTTCAAGAGGATAATTAGAGAAGATGATTGAAGAGGGATCCGATTATGGATGATGGTGAAGAGAGCTTTATACTAATTCTTTTCTTTTTCTGTTGTTTTTCGGTTATCAGCTTTTGTTATCAGTTGGCATTTTTTTCAACTGATTTTTCTTATTACTGTTATATCAATTACCTTTTGTAACTGACTTTTTGGAGATGATTTGTAACTGATTTTGTTCAGTTTTTCTTCTTGATTATTCCTGTAAATGATTCTCATTATTCTGTCTAAATCCTCAGTTTTTTTTTTGTACATCCTTTTGTATACCTATTTAAATAGATATTATGATATCCTCCCTTGTTGTTTCTCTATTCAGGCCCTTTTTGTTTGTTTGTGAATTTAGTAAATACCATTAAAGTCACAAAGAAAGTTTAATGAAAAACAAAGTTTCTAAATTTAAAATTATATTTGGGACAAAAGAGAAACTATGGCTTGGAATATTGGACCTTAATGAAAAAAAGAACTGAAAAAGAATTGAAATTGAAAGTTGGCCCAACTTTGGATAAAGACCATGGTATTAATGGAACTCTAAATGAATGAATATTGGTTTAATAGGGAAATGGGCTTAAAAGTTGGATTTAGAGAATTGGACATGAAAATTGGATAAATGGGAATTGGTCAAAGAAGGGTTTATATAATTTATTAACAATGAAATGGACAAGTCGAAGGTGGTTTATGACAACTTTCCTTTTCGAACAAGATCGAATGAGATACATACCTCATTAATTCACATGACCAATTTTAACACATTCCATTCAAACTATCCTTGCACTCCAAATCGAGCTTGTGCCCACATTAATCCTTCAATTCCAAATAGTTTCAAAGTCAAATCCCACTAACTTGTCATTCATCCGTTCAAGCCATTAGGTGCTCATTAATGAAGAAAAAACCAAAGACAGTGAGAAGGAAAGGGCATCCTCGCAATTCAACAAAGGAGAAGTCCTCAATATCCATGAATCAGACCCTAATTCAAAATACATTTGAAATGAAAACCTGGTGATAGGCCATATGCACGGGTGAATAATCTTTGCAAGTGAAATCCTTGACGGTTACTTAATTAGAGAAGTAAACCCTAGCCCAATAGCCAGAGCCTAAGAAGATGATTCCAATGATGGGAACATAGCTAAACCTTGAATCCTCCTGATAATCCGAAATAGGATGTGAAACCCTAATTCTTCAGAAAAATATCGATCACATGTCTTAGGAGCCAATGCACTACATGAGTATGAATATTATGACCTAATGAGAAATGCAGATGAAATGCAAAGCGTAAAGCCAGTTAAGGTAAAAAGAATGAGGGCAAATTTTGAGGTATTACTGCTGCCCCTATTCAATCAACTGCAGACTTGAATGGATAATTGCAACAGCTTTTAGACGTTCGAGGTATGGAGTGATTGAATACTCGAATAAAACCTGAAAATTTGCACACCGAGGGTAACAGAAATGTCGTCTGCCCGTTTATTTATTTATTTTTGTTTCTTCTGATTTTGACCTCTGAATAGGTAACGGGGATAGAACCAGGTGGAATAGAATCAATGCAATCACTGCGAATGCTGAACGAACCGAAACCACAAGGAGGGCGCCTGTTGGCGAAACAGGACTTAACGCAACATCAACCGATTTGCGACTCAAATAAGATCAACCGATCTAATACGGAGATGGTATCAACCGATCCACCCCAGAAAGCGAGAATGTAATATCATCCGATTTACAACTCAAAGAGAAATGATATCAACCGATTCATAACTCAAATATGATCAACCGATCTAACACGGAAATGGTATCAACCGATCCACCCCGGAAAGCGAGAATGTAATATCATCCGATTTACAACTCAAAGAGAAATGATATCAACCGATTCATAACTCAAATATGATCAACCGATCTAACACGGAAATGGTATCAACCGATCCATTATCTTCGCACTGAGACGAGACCATTGTACTTAAATGGAGACTCGAAAGGAACGGGATCGTTGTACTAAAACGAGAGCCCAAGACGCGACCGTTGTACTGAAACGGAGACGCGGAAAATATGAGACTGTTGTACTGAAACAAGACTCAACGACGAGACCATTGTACTTAAATGGAGACTCGAAAGGAACGGGATCGTTGTACTTAAACGAGAGCCCAAGACGCGACCGTTGTACTAAAACGGAGACGCGAAAAAAATGAGACTTTTGTACTGAAACAAGACTCAAAGACGAGACCATTGTACTTAAATGGAGACTCGAAAGGAACGGGATCGTTGTACTTAAACGAGAGCCCAAGACGCGACCGTTGTACTGAAACGGAGACGCGAAAAGATGAGACTGTTGTACTGAAACAAGACTCAAAGACGAGACCATTGTACTTAAATGGAGACTCGAAAGGAACGGGATCGTTGTACTTAAACGAGAGCCCAAGACGCAACCGTTGTACTGAAACGGAGACGCGAAAAAATGAGACTGTTGTACTGAAACAAGACTCAAAGACGAGACCATTGTACTTAAATTGAGACTCGAAAGGAACGGGATCGTTGTACTTAAATGAGAGCCCAAGACGCAACCGTTGTACTGAAATGGAGACGCGAAAAAATGAGACTGTTGTACTGAAACAAGACTCAATTGGGGATAACTACAAGACTTGATGGAAGCATCCACCCTGGGAAATGAAGTTGTATTATGTGGGGAACACTTCAATCTGATTGGAGATGTAACGGATCTTATGCAATACCTCAAAACTGGCCCATGCTGGTATGCATATGTGTGGATTTATGGCGTAATGCTCCATGACGATGGAAATGCTACGCTTTGGAGGATGCAAATGTGATGATGATTATGCGTATGCAAATGCAAAGAAATCTCCCGATAAGGAGACTGCAGGCATCCCAGATAGCTTGACTGGGGAGGAACTGATGATCACTGCATTGATCTGGTTAATCCTTGTGAGGAGTAGACAACTCTGCGGGGAAAGTTGTCAATAATTCACTGGCTCTGAATAGCTGCCACTGCCAAACATAAATTGGACTTTGAGATTGGAGCGCCAAGACCCTGCTGGAGATGGACCTTTCTTGAACTCTGGTGGGGAAGTGAGGACCTCCTGACTTAATTGGGAACCAAAGGCATGACACTGCTGAGGAAGCAACCTGCTGGGGAGGCAAAACATTCCTTATACTGCTGAGAATTGTCCCTGTCTGAAGGGAAACTTCTGCTTGGGGATGACACCCACTCTCTGCTACCTTGCTGGGTGAAATTTCAACTTCCACATGGTTGGGGATGACATATAATGTCAATGATAAAGCTTCCCGCTGAAGATAAGAGCTTAAGCTGCCACTTACTGGGGATAAAAGATAAATCCTCTCATGATGGGAATGAGAGATGTAAGGCGTCTCATGTCGGGGATGAGAGACGATGATATCCTTCTGCTCAAGAAGTAATCTTCCATTTGCCGCACTACTGGAGAAGGGATTGTCTAATGAGACTTGCTAAGGAATTTTGATCAATGAATCTTGCTGATGAAATAACTCTTGAAGTACTGTGCTGACAATGGCTTTGCCCCTAGCCCCGGGTTGATAGGTTATCAACTAATCATGAGTGAACAATGGTTCTTTGCAATTTTCGACTCACCTCAGATTAAAGTCCATCAGAAGTAAATGTCCCAAGAGGATTTTACAGATAACATGGCATATGAAATGCCTCAGTGTCTTCGAACTCTTGGAGAGATTCATCGGATCTCGAAATAACTGCCCCAGACTGCATGGTCTGTGCAAGAATTTGCCTCGCAAGGATTCATGAAAAGCCTCATATCACTGTGAGATATTCTGCCCCAGTATTTTGAACTCTGGATAGGTGCCTCTGATTAACCGTCTTCAGGAGAAAGTACTTCCCATGCTCTTGGGATGGCCTGCCCCAGTACGAGCCTCGAAGTGATCACCTCTGACGGACTGTGCTTTGAAGAAAACACCCATGCCAATTGTTCTTTGAGAGATTGGATCTCGAATTAACTGCCCCAGTTTGGCTAAAATTTGAATAATGCCTCCGCCTGATGGCTCTTTGAGAGATTTGAATCTCGAAGTGATTGCCCCAGCCTGGTTGACTCTTACCATGACTGTTGGGAAAGTCCCTACTCAATGGAATTTTCCTGAAAAGTGCATCTCGACAGATTATCCTTCGTAAGTTTCAGACTTCTCAACTTGGCAAGATTAAGTTTCTGGACTGAGATTCCATACATGGACTTTTATGATGCCAAACAAATGTATGTAAGCAGAAAATGTTTATTTTAAGAATGAAAATTCTAATGCAACACACATGTTAATCTTGAAGTTTTACTGAAGAAAATGTCGCAAACCTTTGTGAGCGGATCACTGGTTAAGATACGACATTAATATTTTGAATAATAGAATGCATGCACATGCAACACCAATAAAGATCAACTCATAGGAGTCAGGAACACGGTCTCGTGGTAGTACGCTCTCGAAATAACCCTGTTTCAGTTAGGACTTTTTAGGGTTGTATCGTGGCCTGGTTCACGGTTATAGAAACAAAGGATATAGGCTCGAAATTTATTTGTGCCCACCCATCTTAGTGATGTTCTCCATTCCTATGTTCAGCTAGCTTGGCACAAGCACTCACCTTTCGAAAAGGGGTTTTGTGATGATTGAGGAACCAATTACACTAACGGTTTAAGCACCACTCAGGTTGTTGTTTGGAGTCAGTCATCCCTTCGTCTTTCGTGTCTGTATCACACGACTTTGTTCTTGTTCAAAGATCTTTCTTGTGTAATCCTTTTTTGTCTTTTGCTTTTGCATTATTTTGCTTATCCCTAACTTTTGCCTGGACTGATTCTTGTGAATCTTTGATTGTGAAGTCCAGCGGGATGCCCTATTTTTTGCCTAAGTCGCTTGTTTTCAAGTTTCGACTTAGCGGGCTTTTTCATTCATTTTTTTTTCAATTCTTCTTTTTTTGAACAAATTATGTGACACTGCTTGTCTTGAATGCTTTGAAATGGTCGTGACTGCCTCATTCTCTGGTCAATGAGTAATAACCAATGTGGTTTCCGGTCTTTGGACTCTTGATTGGGATAACCATTGTGGTTTCTGGTCTTTGGACCTCTTGATTTTGTACAACGAAAGGAAATGGATCCTCAGATGTGCACTCCTTTTTGAAATTTGAACGATCGGTCCAACTAGCTGACACCTACCCTGCCCCTGGGTTAATTGCGAGGGTTTTTTCATGCAAAAAGAAACTCCTACTTCAAGGCTCAAATGGGTTGGCGAGGGTCTATCTCCCTTATATCTCCGGTGTTTAGGATTTGAAACAATGCCTATACATCGTCAACAGGGTCTTTCTCAAAAGCACACAATTAGAGTGTTTTTGCGTTTTCATTTCGTCATCCTCCTTCATAGAGTTTAAGCACGACAATTGGTATTGCAATGCACATACACAAAATCATGAGTGAATACGAATGGATTACTTTAAGAAAAACATGTGCATTTTATTATGGTTATCATTCAAAAACAAATAAGTTTCATGCATGCATACAAATGTTTAAACAAACAATATAAACTACAAGTGAAAATGCAGTAAAGAAGCTGAACATTGCCGTCATTGAGGAGACTTGACTCCGTCTGGACTTATTGCTTCTGAAGACGCCTTGGCAAATTGGGAGACCCATTTGATGAGGAGACTTCAATATGTGGGCGAACTTTCTGGCATGATGACCTTTGAGTCGATCAAATTTTGCACATCGTATCTGAACACATCACAGTTGTCAAATGGTATGCCTAAATGTCCCTGAGCGGTACTTGCATCTAGGATTCATATCGTGGTAGCCATTATTGAGGAGGCTTGACTCCGTCTGGACTTATTGCTCTTGGAGACTTTCAGCAGTCAGTAGTCTGGATGTTTACTCAATCAAATTCGCGACCTTGTTTTTACCTTTGTCTCTAAAAGACTTTCAATCTTCAATTAAATGGTTAGGTGCCCCAAAATGGTAGTCAGACTTGGCATTCGGCATTGAAACCCCAAAGGAAGATTTATCAGAGATGATCCTGATGTGACTAGCTCAATCAGTTTGAATCTGAGCAAATAAGGAAACTCGTTGCACGTACGACATCAAAACAGGATCAAACTTCTTCTCAAGTTGTTTTGGCCTTTACCCTTATGCTCTGCCCCTATGACACTCTTGGGAAGCTCAGGTTGGATGCTGACAAATGACATTTGGAGGGAAGAGATTGATAAAGTTAATAGATAAGGTTGCTCGGAAAGATCTCATATGATCTCCTGCCTACGTATCTCCATTGACCAATGGAGAATCAGAGCAGCGTAGTTCCCCTCACTAGGGATGAAAATAACTTCGTTCACAATTTCCATAACCAAGCTCATCTGAGTCTTTATCTGGTTGACTTCCTGTTTCAGCAGTTTCTGGTTTTGAAATAAATCTTATACTTCTGCGCTGAATGGCCTCAGCTGGGTCTTCCTTTCAGTTACCTCCGCCCGGAGTTGCTTCAAATATATACCTTGATGAACGTGATTCAAGTTGTCCATTTTGATGAGAAATCAAGTCAGGAAAAGGATGTGTCTCTGAACACCTGTCAAGAATGCAAGGATGTATGCAAATGCCATGTTCAATTATTTCTGAGGAATCTATCTGCTTTGATTCAAGTTTCGATACAGAAAAATCCAGCAACATGATTCAGACATGTGATCCTCGAAAATAACTGAACATGTGTGAAGAAATTCTATGATATCATGTATGCAACCGGCATGTGATCAATGGTCTGATGTTGGTGCCGGTGTTGAGCAATGAGTCAGGTGTCTAAATAGAACCATAATAGTAACACCATCTCTGTATAGAACCCCATAACTGAGAACCCAATAACTGTAGAACTGGATCACATAATTGAACAGTCACTGATGGTGTTGAAGCTGAACAACGAGCCAGGTGTCTGTGGAGAGTCATAATAATAGTCACAATATCAAGGTCGCAATGGTAATCACAGTAACAATTTCTCTGAATAGAAATCCCGAATATCAGAATCAAAGAACCATAAAACACGGAACAATACTGACAAAGTGGGTATGTTGAAGTTTAGGGTTCCTGCAAACCTGTAAACCCCTCCCAATCTCACGGGTGTGCTACTCGGGTCAACATCACGGACTCTCAAAGCTGAGTAGCAATAATACGTTCACCATTTCCGAGAAATGGCTCATGACCAAATCAGGGAATCGGTTTGGCATTATGTACTACTCAGGGAGGTCTCAGTTGAGTCCGGAAAAACAAGCATCCCTCACAAGTTTCCAGCTTCAAGCACTGAGTCGAGAAACAATAGTACATTCATCCCGCAGGGTACAATACTACCGTCATACGATCAGTTTGCTTTAACTGAATTCCTATGAGAGAACTAGATCATCCTATGCGAGTTCCCAATGGACCCTCGGATGCGAGTGGGTTTGCCAACAAATGTGGTCTACCACTGTCATCACTGGAGAGGGGTGTTCCCATTAAGGTCCTCGAAGATCGGTCACCAGATGCACATAACTATCAAGGTCGTACCCTGAAGTGAGGTAATCCCCACACAGGATAGTTCCAAGACGGTCGCAATCTGGGTGTGGAACACATCGCCACCCATCATGGTGAGATACCATAAGAGTACAATGTCTGTCCACGCTAATCCTATGGTGCACTCAAGCCGGGTAGTTGGCTTATCTCACAGTAACTCCCAACCCACAGAAAAAATGAAAACCAGCACAGCCAGACAGTCCAGTATAATATGATGCATGGAAAATAAAATACTGAAAGCGGTAAATAAATGCGATAAAGTAAAGCTGTAAATAAAACTGTAAATAAAAACAATAAAGCTAAACTAAAGCACACAACAGCAAACAAACACCCAAAGAAGCAAAACCAAACAGGCGCTAGGATTGACTCTACAAGGGAAACCGGAAGAATCATTTCTTCCCCAGCAGAGTCGCCAGCTGTCGCTCCCGGGATTTTCATCCTAGTACAAACGCGAAAGTGGCGCGGAAAGGTAGAGTCGCCAGCCAGACATTTTTATCCCAAAGGAATGGGAAAGGTAATGTTGCACAAACCTGAGGAAGAAGGAAAGGACAAGGTCCTGCGAACCAAAGATCTGAGTCCGGGAGTCGATTACGACCTGGGAAGGTATTAGCACCCCAGACCGTCCGCCGTACCCGACGGGATCCACGCTTGTTTGTTTGTTTCAAAAGGTGAGAAATAATAACTGCTGCTGAATAAAACCGCTAACTGGAAATTGGAATGAGAAATGAGAAAGGAACTGAAATAAGAAAATGGAAAGAAAGGGGGAAATGTAGGTAAAATAAAGAATGTGCTCGAACAGGCCCTACCCCGCTGCCTACGTACCTCATCGGGATAATGAGGATCAGAGTCGACGTAGTTCGCCTAACTAAGGCGGGAACTATTTGTTTGTGTTTTTTATGCTGGAACTGCGTATGTCTATGCTCAGGTGTTGCAGGCTCGTCTGGTACGAGTGCGTTTACCATCTTGCATGCGAGACAAGTCGTCGCGAGTTCGTGTTGTGAGTGAATGAGATGAGAAAAGAAGTTCCCGCAGGATAGTCGCTTGTTATTTGTTTTTGGTCTTTTAAGAGAAGTATTTTGATTTTGTTTGTGAACATTCTCATACTAAGACCTATCCATCGCGGTGAGTATTTACACCTCGCCCCGAAATAGGACGCGTATAAACACTCCGCAACAAAGTCTCGTGTCGTACAAGAAAGTTCGATTTTTATTAAGTGTTTTATTGCTTTTCTTTATGAGATGAGAAAGAAAGACTCAAGTTGCAAAAAGGGAAAATCTAATGGGAACTAAGACACAACCCTAAGTTATTTATCATATACAAAAGGGAGATCCTATGGTTAATGAGGTATTCTAATCCTAAGAAAGAAAAGGAAAAGAAGAAAAGAGAGCTTAGAAACTAACTTACTTCCTAAGGAAGTTAAGTTGTCTCTAAAGAAAAGGAAAACCTAAAAGCAAAGCACAAAAAGCTAAGGCAAACACAATTAAAATGCATAAGAGATAGGAATGAAGTAATGCTTACCTCAATCTTCCCCCCTACAAAACAAAAGTTAGCATGACAATGCATATTGAAAGTAAAATCAAAACATAAAAGCGATTAAGTACCATAAACGTCCTAGAATGGAACTAGGGTTCAAAATAAGACCTAAGTCTAAAGGTGAAGGTACCTAAAGGTTACATGACTTATAAAATAAGTAGCTACATGATATAGATCCCTAAGGATGCTAGGATACCCCACAAGATCAAACTATGTCAAACTATGTACAAAAAGTTCACCTAAGTTCACATAAATGCAAATTAGGGTTTATGGATGAAGTATGAATGCGTATGGCTTACAAGCATGAATGAATACATGAAATGAACATAAAAGTCAGTAGTGAATGCTTATGAATATGGATTAATGAATATACAATCATGGATGCAATGGATTAGGCATATGGAGCAAGGAGAAGAATACATGAGAAGAAATGAACAAAAATCGCATAAAATCGCAAATGATGCAAATTAAGGAAGAATGGCATGTGAATATGAATGAAATGATTATGGGTCAGTAGCATACAAGGTATGAGATGCACTTAGAATTCATGAATAGGCATTAATGATTTCCATATAATTCATGTTATTATTTAGAGGAGAAGAGAAGCTAGTTTAGGTTGAGATTAGTTCACATAAGTATGCCCTTTAAAGCACCAAAACAAACCAAATGAATATGGTTCAAAAATGACCTATGACTGGAATTAAAGACATACAAATGACCTATAATCAACTCCTAGAATTTACCAAAATGTCTCTCAAGCCAATGGCATGAATGCCTTCTTAACATTTAAGTTATGCAACAAATAGACACATGAATCAACCTAGAATCTAGGTGACATGGAAAAATAGCAAAAAGCCTTTAAAAATTATGAAATTAAATCCCTGGAATGATATAGTGATTATCTTACATGGTCTAAAAGGATTCCACAAAATTATGCACCAAAGTTCCAAAACAATTACTTGACTAGCAAGGTAGCAAGGCATGATCGCCGAAAAACAACTCCACAAAGTGGATCAAAAAGGGCATCAAAAAATTATGAAAAAAAAATTCCTAATGAGCATCAAAATGTCACAAATTACAGTGATTAATCACAAACAAAAAATAGGTTTCACGCCTATGGGGAAAAATCGATTTCGGTCCCTTATGCCAAAACATTCCTTTTTGGGACAGCCTGTGATCTAAAACCCAAATTAATTATTAAAACCACCCAAATCTGGAAACAAAAATTATGACAAATTAATTAAGAGGATAAGGATCACTCATGAATTTTTCCAGAATTTTATCACACCTAAAACTATTTTTAATAATTGCGACGAAACGGGCAAAAAAGTGGATTTTAAGGGAAAGTGAAAGGAATCGAATTCTCTAATCCGTAACCTAATCCCTAAACTCCGAAATCGACACATATCAATATATATCATAAATAAATCCAATTTCTCAGGTGGGAGGTCTCAGTATGCACCTTAAGTTATATGGTCCTAAGCCGCATACGACTATAATGATGCTTAAAAGCCGAAAAAAGCTCAAAATCACTTACTTGAATGACGTGCCGATTCTTCACAAAAAGAAATCCGAAAAAAAACCTTAAGCAAGGTCTTGTAGCCTCCTATGAGCAAAATAAATGTCCATCTTCCATAATTACTTTGTGAAGCTTTGGCCATAATCGAAATCGATTCAATATCAATCAAAAACATCATGAACACTTACCAAGATTAATTCACAACAATTAGAATTCTCACAAAAAAAAAACTCTAATTAAAAATTATCAAGGGAAATGGATTAGATATTAATCCACAGAATGGATTTAACAAGAAAAATTAATTAGCATCTTTACAAGAAATAATTAATTAAGAAATTCCTAAAAATACAAGAATGCATGGGTGCAGAATGAAAAATGTGAGTCTAAATAGGAATTTTGTGGAGCTAGGCCCAAGTTGCATGCTGACTCGCAGGAGGGGTGTGAAGGTGACATTTGTGAGCGTGAATAACACTTCTATGGAGTGGGAGGATAAGCCCAATCCAATTGCACTCTTAACCTAAAAATATCAGAAGATGTAATTAAACCCTAACTTCCCCTGTGTCCGCCGCGATTCCTCTACACGACAACCTCACCATCACAGCACACTCAAAATTACCGTCGCGGAACAAACCATCCTCATCGTCGACGACCACTCTCCACTGTTCATCTTCGCCTTGCTTATTACATTCAAACTCGCCGAATACGGCGTTCTCAAAACCGCCGACATGGCGTTCTCCGCCACCACAACATCCTTCGTCACCATCCCCTTCTTGAAAGAACACCGTCGGCCCTGATGAAGACTTTCCATCGACCCCGGCTTCATCACCTTCCACTTTTTCGTTTCACCAGAGCAACACCATTGTACCTCTGTCACGAACCAAACATTCTTCGCGAGCCCGAATCTGGCGACGGACTTCATGGATCCCTCTTCATTCAACGAAATTGGCGAAGTTAGCGATGGAGCTCGATTTACACAGTGAGGAGGAGCCAAGCTACACTCAGAGATTCGATTCGCGAAACAAGTGTGTTTAGATCTTGTGTGGTTCCGACGCCGTGACTTGCTTTTGTCATCGTCTTCTCCGCACAACATGTATGCTTCGCCTTCAACTCCTTGAGATCAAAACGCGTCGCGGAAGACGTCTGGAAACCGTTGTTCGTCGATCCACATTCAATCTGCTTTTCGTCTCTATTCAAATTCTTCTTCTCCGTCGAAGTAACACCGTCGTCCGCTCAACCACTTGCTAAACGTCACCGGAGACAAAGCCCTCCACCCTACCGTGCTGATGTCGGTGGCAGAAATAGTTGAGGTTGAATGCTTGGTCACTTTTCTTCTTCGATTCGAATGAGCACCTCAGTTCATAAAGCTAAGACCGGTTTCGAAATCACGATATAGTTTACGAACTAATATGGAAGAAAGGACGTTTACCCGAATCAAAGCTTCAATATGGTTCGTTTTCTCTATCTTTATTGAATCTTCCTCTGTAGGCATTGATTTGATGCAACGTTGTTGATATCCTTGCCATGTTGCTGTGATTTTGGATTGTAGGATTGTTGTGATTCAGTCCTGGATCAATTTTGCCGATTTTCTGTTGTCACAGTTGGAGGCGAATATTGAAGAGTTGAAGATGAGTTTCGAATTTTCATATGTTATTGCTGAAGGTCGAACATTGAAAGATCGATGAAGCTGATTGGAGTTGATTTGAGTCTGATTCTTGCTGATATGTTGCGTTATTGTTGAATGTTGTTCTTGGAGATTTGCAGTTGTATTTTCTTGCAGGTTATGCACAGTTGAAGTTTGAAGAAGATGATTCTCAAGGTTGGTTGAGGTGTCGATTATGGTGGCTGGTGAATCTGTTCCGGTTATTACAGGTCGCTGATTGAAGATGTTGGATGTTGGAGATCGGAAAGTAATCGCGGTGATGAAGTTGAGGATTGCTGATGATACCTCTGTTGAGTCTTGTGGATGAAGACGGAAGCCCAAACATTGATAAAGATGAACGTTGCAGAGTCAGAGATTTGGAGGAGATGAAGATTGTTGGTGGTTGAGTTTTTGCTGATTGATGAAGATGTAGGATTGCTGGATGCAGGTTCTGAGAGATTCTAGAGTTTGTTGAGTGAAGAAGTTTCAAGAGGATAATTAGAGAAGATGATTGAAGAGGGATCCGATTATGGATGATGGTGAAGAGAGCTTTATACTGATTCTTTTCTTTTTCTGCTGTTTTTCGGTTATCAGCTTTTGTTATCAGTTGGCATTTTTTTCAACTGATTTTTCTTATTACTGTTATATCAGTTACCTTTTGTAACTGACTTTTTGGAGATGATTTGTAACTGATTTTGTTCAGTTTTTCTTCTTGATTATTCCTGTAAATGATTCTCATTATTCTGTCTAAATCCTCAGTTTTTTTTTGTACATCCTTTTGTATACCTATTTAAATAGATATTATGATATCCTCCCTTGTTGTTTCTCTATTCAGACCCTTTTTGTTTGTTTGTGAATTTAGTAAATACCATTAAAGTCACAAAGAAAGTTTAATGAAAAACAAAGTTTCTAAATTTAAAATTATATTTGGGACAAAAGAGAAACTATGGCTTGGAATATTGGACCTTAATGAAAAAAAGAACTGAAAAAGAATTGAAATTGAAAGTTGACCCAACTTTGGATAAAGACCATGGTATTAATGGAACTCTAAATGAATGAATATTGGTTTAATAGGGAAATGGGCTTAAAAGTTGGATTTAGAGAATTGGACATGAAAATTGGATAAATGCGAATTGGTCAAAGAAGGGTTTATATAATTTATTAACAATGAAATGGACAAGTCGAAGGTGGTTTATGACAACTTTCCTTTTCGAACAAGATCGAATGAGATACAGACCTCATTAATTCACATGACCAATTTTAACACATTCCATTCAAACTATCCTTCCACTCCAAATCGAGCTTGTGCCCGCATTAATCCTTCAATTCCAAATAGTTTCAAAGTCAAATCCCACTAACTTGTCATTCATCTGTTCAAGCCATTAGGTGCTCATTAATGAAGAAAAAACCAAAGACAGTGAGAAGGAAAGGGCATCCTCGCAATTCAACAAAGGAGAAGTCCTCAATATCCATGAATCAGACCCTAATTCAAAATACATTTGAAATGAAAACCTGGTGATAGGCCATATGCACGGGTGAATAATCTTTGCAAGTGAAATCCTTGACGGTTACTTAATTAGAGAAGTAAACCCTAGCCCAATAGCCAGAGCCTAAGAAGATGATTCCAATGATGGGAACATAGCCAAACCTTGAATCCTCCTGATAATCCGAAATAGGATGTGAAACCCTAATTCTTCAGAAAAATATCGATCACATGTCTTAGGAGCCAATGCACTACATGAGTATGAATATTATGACCTAATGAGAAATGCAGATGAAATGCAAAGCGTAAAGCCAGTTAAGGTAAAAAGAATGAGGGCAAATTTTGAGGTATTACATATGGCCAAGTGCATTAGAATGAAAAGCACATCTGGAATTGACGTCGTAATTTCTCGGAAGGTTCTGAGGATCGGGTGGAGCCAAAGTCCTTAACTTGACAAGATTAAGCTTCAGGAGTTGTGGCAATAAGGTGGCATATGGCATTGGTATAGGGTCAATTACCCTATTGACTTGAGATGGCCTTTGCTGAAAAGGACGCTGATGTTGGTTGTTTTTGTTGTTATAGGACCTTTTTTGAGGAAATTGTTATTGTTGAGGAAAATGTTGTGGTTGTTGAGTGCATTGAGGAGGTGGAGTAGGAATAGTGACAGCGGCAATTGATCTTGGCAGATACTGGGGTCTTCCTCTGCCCATGTATACATAATTTGTTTCACCGGATCTGCGAGGCCCTGCAAATGGTTTCCTTGCACTGCTTGAGTTGGCGCCGTTATCAGAAATCTTTCCCATTTTCAATAAGCTCTCAATTATTTCCCCAACTATGACTACGTCTGCAAAGCTAGTGGAAGAGAAAGCAACCAACCTATCAATGTATGTCCCCTGGAGGGTGTTCATAAACATATCTGCCATTTCCCTTTCTGACATTGGGGGTTGAACGACAGCAGCTAATTGCCTCCATCTTTGAGCATGCTCTCTAAAGCTTTCCCTGGAAGACTGTGACATTCCCATTAGAAGGGTTCTGTTAGGAGCCATGTCTAGATTGTATTGGTATTGGCGAATGAAGGCCTCAGCTAAATCTTTCCAATTTCTGATTGTGGCCCTAGTCAAATGAGAGTACCACTCACGGGATGCCCCTGTCAAGCTATCCTCAAAATAGAACATCCATAGCTTTTCATCCATAGTGTAGGCTTTTAATCTTCCTAGGAAAGATTGGAGATGGGTACGAGGGCAGGATGTACCATTGTATCTTTCAAAACAGGGAGGATTGAATTTGTGAGGAATTCTAACCCCCTCCACTAGTCCTATATCCATGACATCAAAACCTAAGGAGTTTTGAGACTCCAGGGACCTCAGCTTTTCTGCTATATCGTCCAGTCGAAGATCATAGACTTCATCTCCTGCCCCAACTATAGTGAATTGTTCTTCCTGAGGGTCCTCCTGCAAGGCACGCCCTCCAGTGTTACCCTGAGTGTTCCTTATAACATTAATGTCTGGGTTAAGATGAGGTCCAAACTCTGAGGGATTAGTACGAAGCTATACATGATCATTGTTGCTAATACCCCCTGTACCTGGATGGTTTTCCTCAGGAGTTTTCCGCTCAACCAACTCTCTCAGTCTTTCTTGGCTTTGGGCCAATCCAGTCATCACTGCCATAAACTGGTTCATCTGGGCCCTCATCCCAGTCCTTTCATTGGCCATTTGGGTTCTCACGTCGGTCAGATCTTGCTGAACCTGATCCATTTGTAAGCCCAGAAGGTTGTTTCTTGTCGGATACCGGTGAACTCTGTTGATGGGGAAGACCCTTCTACGAGCAATGTTTCCTGAAACCACAACAAAGTGAGAAACAATAAAAACAAAAACCTACAAAACAAAGAAATGGGGTTAGTATGCAATCAGGATGTCTATTTGTCTTCGAAGGGTATCCGGTTTGGTTCTTTGGCTTTGACCTTCCAGACCTCGAGGAATGATGATGTTGGAGAGAGATAAAGCCCACAAAATAACACAAACCATATATTACAAAGTGTAAAGATACATAGTTTGATTACAACAAGGTTCCCATGGTGGGTCAAAATACAACAACAAAAATACAATCAAAAATGAAATACAAATACAAAGAAATCAAACATCCAATCCATAATCATCCTCTCTGACTTCTTTCAGGAGAGCCTCAGTCACTGGGCCAACTGGATGCTCTGTGATGGTCCTGATAAGAAGGTTCCTGGTGGCAATGACACTTGTCAACTTCTTATGCTTGTCTTAGTCCTTTGATCTCTTCAACCCCGCCCGAAGTTTCAACTCAGAGAATTCTTTCTATGCTACTAACAAGACTTCCTGGTTCTTCTTCTCATTAGCTTCCAACTGCTCTATCCTGGCCTGGGTCCTCTGATCTTCCTATGAACAAGCCTTAGTGATCCTGATCCACCTAGCCTGACTCTCCTCCAAGTAGTGCTCAGCTCTGGCCTTTTGAATCTTGGCTTCCTTGCAAGCATTTTTTTAATACCAACTCCCCTACTCTAGCCCTTCTGATGTAATCATTTGTCTTCTCAATATTGGTCATATGCTCGATCCGGAGTTTCTCCAACCTTTCATTGTCCAGACGACTATCATTCCTCTCCCAGAGGGTCTTCTTCAGAGCTTCAGAAAGCTGATTATTCCTTTCCTTTAATTTCTCAAACTCCTCCAAACTGACTGTAGCTACTGGCTTTACTACTGATGGTCCAGGCACATCCTCTAAGGTGAATGGCATACGGGTGATCTGTCCCCTGATACGAGACCAATCAAGATACTGAGCTGAAGCTATGTTGTTGAACTTGCCACGGATGACAGTCCCCTTTGTCTAAATATTATCCCAAGCCCAAGCTGCTTGTCTGGAAATGGCAAGGTTGTGTGAAATGTCATAGTAAAGGGTCTCTGACAAGTCTTGCTCTCTTGGTGGATGTACCAAGGCATACCCTAATTACCTTTTGAACAACAAAGGATTGTAGTTGATGCAACCCTTTACTCCAATCAGGGGTACATTTGGATACTGCCCACAACTGGTGATGATATCTCTGCCCTTGGTGCTCTGAGTACACCATCTGATGTCTTCTGATATAAGGGCAATCATTCTCTTATCCCAATTCCTTGACTGATGAGGGTTCAGGAAAGCTTCTGACTTTGGCAAGTGCCTCAACAACCAACAATAGAAGAGAGGTGCACAACATCTGACTAATCTCCCCTCTACTTCTCATTCCTTTGATGCACTGAGTAGTAAAAGTCTCCAAGAAAGGTAGGGACTGGATTCTTCAACAAGAAAAGGTGGATGACATTCTTGCTTACAAACTTAGGCTCGTCTGCAAACAAGATGATACCATATATGCTAAGGTCCAGAAGAGCACAAACAGTGTCCCACTTCCCTACTGCAGCATGAATGGAGGCCTGAGTAACCAAGAAGTCCAAATGATGGCCTGGGATTCTAGCCTTGGTGGTCATATTCTGGTTAATGAGGGTGGACTCCAAGTGAAAGGCCTTAGCTACATCTTCATTCTTGGGAGCAGTCATCTCAGGGTTGAAAGGAATCCCTCTCCTGATGGGGACACCCAACAACATGGAGAACTCTTCTAGCAAATGTCCTAATTGGAAATCTGGGAAAGTGAAACATCTGAGAGGAGGGTCATAAAACTGAAGACAAGTGTAGATCATGCTCCTCTGTGATGCATCCAAGTCCATGATCATGTCCATAATGCCACCATAATGTTCCCTGAATAAAGGGACATGATCAGGAGTGATGAGTGTCTGGATCTGCCTGATACCTGCCAGAGTGGGCTCAAAGAAATGGTATGTGATGTTGCTCTTCCTGGATGGGTCCATGATGACAATGGATGCTGGTGAAGAAGACTGAGGAGAAATACTGGAGAAAACTGCTGAAGATAGCAGGAGAAGATACTGAAAAGGATCTCTGATGAAGATAACTGGTGAAGAAGGCTGATGCAGATAGTTGAAGGAATCTGAGCAGCAGAACAGGTCAAAACCAAACCAAAGATAAAATGTGGATACCCTGTAAAACAAATAGACAAATGTTAAATGATGCAAAATGATGTATACAAAATGATATGCAAGGGTTTGTGATCAAGTGTTGGATCTGTTATCTGCCTTGATAAGGTCCATGTGTGTTCATAAGTCCGGATGAAGGTTTAAAAAACCAGTAACCAGGTGGGGGACTCAAATAAAGAGTCACAAATCCAGGGTTTCACAAGAACAGTCCAAAATGATATGACCTTAACAAAACCAGTAACAGGGTATGATGAGTCCAAGGGTTCCTGCAAACCTGTAAACATCCCAACCCTCTCACATTTATTGTTCTAGAAAAGGATCCTCAGACTTGGATCAGTTATGAGAAGTGTAAACACTTCTAACCCGGAGGTACAATGTTTACAATAATCATAAAGGATCCTCCTCTAATTCACCTCTGATGCTGAAGGTCATAAAAAGGTCATCCATACTTAGCAGGCTTCCCAGATAGCCCTAGTACTACAGGAAATCTGTAGCACAGAGTTCTCAAGAAGAAACCCATGTCTGAAGCGTGTTTCATATTCCCGCACCAGACCAAAATGGAATGGGAAAGAATATGAAGCCACTTTATCCTATGTGTCACTCAGGCTCCCGGTATGGAACCTTTACTCACTCAATAACCCTCCCACCAAGGAAAACAACAGATCCAACACAGGTGATATGATGATAATATGAAATGTACAAAAACAGTAAATAAAGCAATAAATAAAGCTGTACAGAAAGCAATAAATAAAGCAATAAATAACAAGCACAAGCATCACACAACACCCCCATAAACACAAATCAAACAAATGCTAGGAGAAACCCACAAAAAGAACCAGAAGCCCTGGTTGCAAGATAAATCCCCAGCAGAGTCGCCAAGTTGTCGCTCCCCCGAAAAGACACCAGGGTCCCAGGGTGCAGACGCGAACGGTCGGCGAAAAGAGAGAATGAAGGTGAAGTGAATAGAGTTGCCAGCTAGGCATTTTTATCCCGAAGGAAAGGTAATGCTGCATAAACCTGGAAAGAGATGGATAAGACGGTTGCGAACCAGAGAAACTGAGAAAGGGGGTTGGTTACAACCTGGGAAGGTATTAGCCCCCAGATTGTCCATCGTACTCGACGGGATCCACGCTTACAAGATTGTGTTTAAAGGGGTAGTGTATGTGCTATCTGTGTGCAAAGGCTAAGAAAAGAATATACAAGTGTCAGTGCAAAAGGTGTGAAATGCTCAGGAACTGAGGCTTAGAAAGAATGCTGAAAGAGGGGGATGACCAAGAGACTTTTGTTCGATAACAATTAAGTTATGCCTACGTATCCTCCCGTGCAATGAGGAAGTCAGAACACCGTAGTTCGACTCAAAGGGACTGAAAAATAAATTGACTGTGAACTGCTTGCTTGTCTATGCCTAAGTGTATGACTCGTCTGGCTCGAGTGCTAACTGTCTTGCATTAGACGGAAGAAGCAAGTTCTCGTTTTTGAATGAGTATGATGAGAAAAGAATCCCGGAGGAGACAATTATTGTTTGTTTTTGTGTTTTCAGTTTTGTTATTGTTTTTGATGTTTTCCATAAGTTAATGAGCTTAAGCCTAAATCAAGGGCTTGTAAACTCATTATATACTCCCTGATTAGGGATAATGAGCCTACTTAAGTATGAGATAAGCATCTCAACTTAATTACCATGATGATGTAGGATTAAGATCATTAACCTACTTCTAATTAATTAGGTGTTTTTTGGTTTTTATTTAGTGTTAAGTAATGAGTTTAATCTCTAATCACAGATTAGTGGATTCATTACACCATCCTAATAGAAGGATAATAGATGAGAACACTTAAGATGAGGAAGATACCTCAACTTAATTCATGGTTAGGGATTGAATTCATTATATAATAAGCCTTTATTAAATGGATTTTAATTAAAGGATGAGATTAAGAAGTGAATTTTATGGTTTGTAGGACAACTTGAGGGATACTTGTCCATTAAACACTAGGGTTAGTCCTTCTTAACCATAAGGCAGAATTAGAACCCTAATGTAAGGCCCAAGTTACAAGAAAAAGTCTTGATGGTTTATTAAGTGATTTGATTAAGTGGTTTAAACAAATTAAAGGTTTAACACTTAGGATTAAAGTTATACACTCCATCCTAAGAGAAGGATGCAGGCATAACCCTAATTCAAAGTCCTAAAGCTTTAAGAGTTTAGTCTGTGATTATTGAGATGAGAAGAGAGACTCAAAGGTAAAAACTAAGGGGGACTAATCACAACCCTAATTATTATCATGCTTGGCTATCCTAGGTCTTGTGAGGCTTAGAGAAACATCTTCAAGGAAGCCACCAATGGAAGAAGCAGATGAAAGGAGGAGGAAGCAGAAGAATAAGTTACTTACTTCCTAAGAAGATAAGTAACTTAAAGGAAGAAAGTGAGAGAGAAGGAACATAAGTGAACAAAATTAACTTCAAAGACAAGTTGAAATGCAAATGAAAGAGATAAGAAGAAGTGAGAGGTGAAGGCAAATCCACCTTCCAAGATAACTTACCAAACCTGAAAGTTTTAGTATGGATGCATAAAGTATAAAGCATAAAGAAATAAAGTGAAATGAGATGCAATGATCAAAGTAAGAAGTGCTTATGCCATGTAAATGTCATGTGAGATGATGCAAAGTCATACAATATACATATATATGATCATACAAAGATGAGATGCAAAGGAAGCATGCTTTGAAGTTTGAAAACACATGAAAGTTTATGAAATGAAATGGATGCTAAACATGGCAAATGAATGAATAAATGATCAAGCAAGGTTCTAACATGTCCTAAGATGTCTAAGATGACATATGAATGTTTGAAATGTCATGGCAAGTTCATGTGATGATGAATATGCAAGGTGAATGCAAATGAACATGAGAAATTAGGGCTTTATGGACATATGAGATACAAATGGATAAAACAGAAGCATACAACAAGATAAAAAATTGAAATCAAGCTCAAACAAACCCTAATCCCATATTAGGTCACACCCCAAAGGAGAAGGTCAGAAGCCTAACCTATCAAAAGTTATGATTTTCCTAAGTTTTCTAGGGTTTTTGGGTGATTCAAAAGGAAAAATGCAAATCAAATTGAAAATACAAGATAAGTTCATGAGGAAAATGAACTATAGACTACATGCAATATGTAACACAATGCAAAAATAATCAAGTTCAAACTCTTCTTGGTTAGGCAGAAATGATTTTTCAAAGTTAGGGTTTAAAAATGTGATTTTTATGACCCTTAATTCAAAGAAAATTGGTAAGTTATGATCAAACCTAAAAATAAATTTGTGTGAAGAGTTTGAAAATGTTTCTAAATGTATTGGAATGGTTCATGATTTTTTTGGTGATTTTTAGAAACCTAAATGTATTTTTAATGAATTAAAATACTTTAATTAATTAAAAATATCATTTAAATATTTTAAAAATACTTTTTTAATGCAAAAAATAAAATAAAAATTATTTTTGGATTGAGAAAAATATTTAAAGTCAGAATGCAAAAGAAAATATTTTTTTTGAAGTTTTTTAGCTATTTTAAATAAAATGAGAAAGAAAATGCAAAGAAAATGAAATAAAAATAAAATAAAATGGAAGTATGCAGATCTGATGGCTGAGATTCAAACTGGGAAAGGGAGGGTTGATTGTGCGCGTCATCCAAGGGCTGACATTTAAACTGGCTAATTAAACTGATTAAATTAATTAATTAAAATTAGGGTTTAAGTGAAATGATCCTGTCCACTGAAACACGCGCTAAACTAAATCCAAAGGCTGAGATTCAAACTAGAGAGATTAGCCATAATCCTAACCCTAATTACATTCAGGTGATCGGAGCAAGCTCCGGTCATCTTCTCCTGCGAGCCATTCATGCTATCTTCTTCCCTAGGCTACCCCAAACCCCCAAACTCTCCAGAATCAAACCCCTAATCATTCTAAACAAGAATCATGCCACAAACAACATTTATTTTGCATCAAACACACGAATCGAAGAAAAACATTTTCAGATCAAAAAGTTTCAGAACATCAATACATCTTGGTTTCTCAACCATTTTCAAAAATAAACATATCAGGATGATCAGCTAAACATGTAGAATCATTTAGAAACTTAAAACAAGAGTTCTGGAAAAAAAGTTTATCATGGCTACCTGAGTTGAAGTTTTGCAAACTGGAGCTTTCTGACCTCTTCCTTTGTGCAAAATGCCTCAAATGATCCCTCTGATGCTTCTGAAAAGCTTGGATGGAGTTTAAATGGGCTGGTTTGAGTGATTCAGTTCTGATAACTCAAAAATCGTGTTTGTTGTGTGATGTGTTTCAGGTCATTCTAATGGTTGAGATTTGTTCCTTAGTTGATGATGAGTTGAATGGTGAAGAAATTTTGAAGTTTGAGTGGTTGTGCTATGAAATTCGAAGAGATGAAGGTATGAGGTGATTTTTGGCAATCTGAATGTTGAGAGGTTTTCAGGCTTGTGTGTTATGATGTTTGAGGTCCATGATGTTTGCATAAACCAATGGGATTGCTCAGAAAGTGGGTGGTGGCACAACTTGATTGGTATGGGCCAAGTTGCAAAAAGTCAAGGTGATGTGTACTTGAAGCATGGCACGGGTCAGAGATGTTTTCATGGGGTGTCTGGCCTCAGCTTGCATCAAGGATGGCCATGGGATTGAATTTGATGTGCTGGAAGGCTTGGATGAAGAGTTCTCATGGATTTTGCAACTTTCCCTCTTTGGTGTTTCTTGGATCACAAGCCATGAAAACCCTATATTCAAAGTCCAATTTTGATCTTTTGAAGCTTCTTTGACATGTTATGACATATTTGTGCACATTAGAGGTCATTAGAATGCTTGGCAAGTGAAATTGCAAAATTCCCTCTTTGGCATGAACTTAAAAATTATGTGATTTTTTGCCAACTTTGAAAGGCCATATCTTGAGTTCTAGGATGAATCAAGACATTTTCTTGTACTTTTTGAAAAGGTAAAGACCTAATCTACAACTTTCATGCCCAATAATTTTTCATTTGAAGCAATTTTGGTCATGAAAGAGGAGGTTGAAAATCTTTCCCAAAATGGAAAGTTTGCATTTCAAGTCATTTCCAAAAATGGCAAGTTTGCAATTGGCTCAAAATTCCTCAATCTTGTGAGCTTCCAACCACTTATAAGATCAAATAAAGATCATTGAACTTCAATTTGATGAAAATACCCCTTTGGTTCCATTGTTGGGGCCTCAAATGCCCTGATTTTGACTTAACTTGTTCAGGAAGTTACCCAGTAAACAGATGACTTCCACAATGAGTTTTTTCATCAAACTTGGTACACATGATCCTTATAACATATTAAGACCATTAGAAACAAGAATGACCCAAAAATTTGGAGTTAAGGCCTCTGAAACCAAAACCCTAATTTTGGTCATCTGTGCAGTGAAAACCCTAGCTCTGCTTCCTTGCCTTTGCCAGTTCTTGTGATCCCTTGACTTTCATGAACTTTAGGGAGCATAATATGATCATAGAACACACATGGACCCTCTTGGAAAGCTTTAAGACCTTTGGGATGACTCAGATGGATTCTTGGATTGTTCAGATCATAAACCCTAGATGCAGATGAACTTGAACTATGCAGTGAAACAAAAATGCAATATGAGATGTAATGCTTATGTTAAAAAAAATGAAAGATCACAAACCATGGTGTGATAAAGAGTGAGGGCAAATTTGGGGTGTTTACAGTAACCAATGAATATCATAATGCTTGTATACTTCTATGATTTGTGTTTTTCTTTTGTACCCATTCATTTCAAATAAGGAAAGGAGGTGCTTCTGCTGGAGTAACTCAGTTGTGTCTCGAACTGGTATGGTATGTTGGCCTTTATAACTTTTTCTAATCAACCACGGTATCTGATAATGTAGCATACCCTTCATATTTTGTGATTTATATGTTGAGTATACCATAAAGTACCACTTAGGATATGAAATTACACATTACTAATCAACATCTATGGAGAATGAAACTCCAGATAGAGGGAGATTTGCAATGGGGGAGTTAGTAAACTTATTTCAAAGAGTCATCAATGGGGGGAGTTAATATACTGAATATTGGCACTAATTGGTGCTAAAAATATTAATAATTTCTACAAGAATGAAAAACAATGAAATTATGATTCAAAATGCATGAATGCATGGAACTTGTGTTAGAGTTTAGAGTGGGGATGATGAACTGATAAGGTACTGCTGGCTGTACATGCGGTAATTGATTTGTAATTGGGCTGGGCACAATTGCTGCTACTTTTTTTCGATTTCCAAATACCAAATATAGAAATTTATAATAGGGTTCTCATTAATTTAATGGAAAAAGCTTTCAATTTTCTTTATTGCTTTGTCCACAGGTTCTTTGAGTAAATCTAATTGGAATTTTGTATGTATCAATTTGTTAGAATTAGAGTTTGACCTAACTCACCCTACAAAACCGGTTGGTAAGGTGAGGAGTGTCACTCTATTTAAACCCTTTGTGAGTTATATATTTAGCCAATGTGGGACTTTGGGTTTTTCCCAATACACCCCCTTGCGCCCAACACATCTTGGGCTTGGTGCGCATATTAAATGGTGGGTGGCCCGAATCAATAGGCTCTGATACCATGTTAGAATTAGATTTTGACCTAACTCACCCTACAAAACCGGTTGGTAAGGTGAGGAGTGTCACTCTATTTAAATCCTTTGTGAGTTATATATTTAGCCAATGTGGGACCCGGGTTTTTCCCAATACACCCCCTTGCGCCCAACACATCTTGGGCTTGGTGCGCATATTAAATGGTGGGTGGCCCGAATCAATAGGCTCTGATACCATGTTAGAATTAGAGTTTGACCTAACTCACCCTACAAAACCGGTTGGTAAGGTGAGGAGTGTCACTCTATTTAAACCCTTTGTGAGTTATATATTTAGCCAATGTGGGACTTTGGGTTTTTCCCAATACAATTTAACATTTATAATGACTAGTTAAAAGCACATTTTAACTTCAAAAAAATAGGTACCTTTTGTTTAATTCAAACATTAAAAAAGTGCAATTGTGTAACTTATTACAACAAGTATCTTTTTTCCTACTGCTTGTATATCTAAGTGGGTAGTTTCTCTCTTAGTTATGCTACTGGTGTGATTACACCAACATATTTGCATTAGCCGATGATGCTTAGTTTACCCACAATATTGAGTCAAAGAAAGCACAAAATTTATCAATTCTGTTGAAAGCATTAAATGTTACAGTGTAAGAAGTTTGTGATGCACTACTTGAAGGTTCTGTTTTTTCTGTTCCTTTATTTTTCTTCTAGAACTGCATATAATATTGTCATCAAATTCTTCTGATGTAACACTGATTACTATTTTAATATGTAAGGATTATGTATCAATAAATTGTATCTAGTTTATGGTCTCTGATTCTACATGTATGATAGCTTTGAATATGTTTTTGGTTGATCACGAAATGAGTTCCCAATAGAATTTCTTCGCATCCTAATATGTTTTTGGTTCCTTAAATCTCTGGTACGTGTTTCTCTTTGATATGTCTCGAGTCTTTGATTGAACTATGACATTTTAATGACCAAGTCTTTGTGTTCCTTATTCTATGATGTGTGGGTTCATCAAAGTATGTTCTTTATTCTATGATGAAATTGTGTGCTTTCTTTTACTCGATTATTTGGTACCATCATATGAATTGGAGTAAACTCTTTCATATATATTTTGGATTGTTCAAATATATATTTTGGATTATTAAACAAATTTGTATAATTGTATTCACGATAGGTAGGGTGGGAATAGGCCAGACTGGCCTACAGGGGCCTATAGCCTAGCCTACTTAAGACTAGGTCAGACCAGGTTTTTTTAATAAAAATGTCAGACTTAGGCTTTTTTTAAAAGTCTATTTAATTAAATAAGTCAGACTTAGGCTATTAAAAGAGCCTATAAAGCCTTATAGACCGACCTATATTTTCACACACACACCCTCATATATATATATATATATATATATATATATATATATATATATATATATATATATATATATATATATATATATATATATATATATATTAAAAATATACTAAATAGGTTGTCCTATATATGCTTGTCTATTATAAAGAAGGATACATATGTTGACTTGTTTATGCATATATATTAGAACAAAGGATAAATAAATCAGTTTATATATGCATCTATAAGCCAACCTATAAAGATTCTACAGTAATATGAAATAATTGAGAACCTTAATGAGAAAAATGCTTGTAAATAGACTTTCAGGCCAGACTTTTAAAAAGGTCAGGTCAGACCAAAAAAGTGAGTCTATAATAGGCCATAGGCTAGACTCAAGTCTTTTAAATTTATCGTAGGTCAAACTCAAGCATTATAAAGCTTAGCCCAGTCTAGCATATTTCCATCCCTAACGATAGGCGAGTTACAATCATACGAATTAAGAATACTTATATGTATTCAAAATAGAAATATTTGTATAATTGTATCCACGATAGGTGAGATTACAATCATACAAATTAATAGTAATTACTTAATTTTTCATATTAAAACTCTCAAAATAATAAAATATATAACAAGAAACTAATTTATGACAATAAATAATGAGTTTTTAATTAAGAATATTTTGAAAATTAATAATTTTATATAAATGCACATTTTATATTTTAAAGGAGTGGATAATATTAGAAACAAATTTCTTCTTATATACAATTATATAATTAATAACATGAGATTGAAAATAAATTAGGACTAACCTTAAAAAAATGTGACATTCATCCTTATTGATAGAATAAATAAATATAGATGACTTTATAATTTACAATATCATCTCAAATGATTCATAGATCAATATCGACTATTTTAACAAATTCGAATAATATATTATTATTATTACTTTAGTGTGCCAGAATGGAGAATCACTTAATAAATTCTAATAGTATAATATTCATTAACAAAGCTTGGAAATAGTGTATTTGTTAAATGGTATGAAATAGTGTTAAATGACATTGTTATAGAAAAACCGAAACACTCAGGGATGGAAATTGATATCCATGGGACGGATACTATGATATATGTATTCGCCTTATTAGATAAAAATGATATCCATATCCGTCTCATATTCATGCGGATATCCATTAAGCGGGTAATCTGCGCATTTAACGGTATCCGCGGGTATTTACATATATCCATGGATAATATTTTTGAAAAAATATATATTTTTAAAATTATTTAAAAAATAATAATTTTAAAATTCTTTTAAAGACATAAAGTTATTATCATATAACATTCATACAATTCGCTCTTAATTTAAGAGCGGACGACCGAAGAGTAGGAAGAAGACATTGGTTTGATAGTGGAATGACGACACTAGTTGGTTAGAAAGTGAAATTGTTGAATTGAGGTATGAAATATTGAATAGTTTAAATATGAAATGACTAATAGAATTTGAGTGAAATGTGAAAGGTTTAAAAGAAAATTTCAAGAAAAGTAAGAAATATAAGAAGACTAATTTTTTATAGATGAAAAAAATAAAGTATAATAAACTAATAATATTTAAATAATTTTTATAATTTAATAACGGATATGGATATCTGCGGGTACGTATATCATTAAACTCATATCCATATCCATTAACAAACAGATATTTAAATATCCATTTATTTTATACGTGGATATCCGTTAAGTTATCCGCCATATATCCGTGACGGATTTTATCCGCGAATATCTAAAAAAAATTTGTCATCCCTATAAACACTCATATAATTTACTATATTTTAGGAATTTAAAACAAAAGCAAAAGCCAATTCAAAACACAATATTAGATTTTTATATTTTATATTTTATATTTTTAATTGAAACAAATTATTTTTCATTTTCATGTGTGAATGGAAATATAATTTTAGATTTTTATATTTTATATTTTTATATTTTATAAACCTAACCCTAGATTAATTGTACATCATTTGCACGCCAACAAAATATAATACAGTTGCGCGTCTAATGTTTTGAAAAATCTTTGGCAAAGCATTCATGCCCGCCATAGAGTTTCCTAACCAAGTAGAATATGCAAATATCTTCTTTTTCTTAACATACAAATGATCATATTAAAAAAGAATGAAATGAATGTACTCATATTTCTTACCACTATTTCTTAATTCAATACCATAAAACCAAGATTTAGCACAAAGCGATTCACAGGAAGTTCACAATTCAGATTGAAAAAAAAAAATAACCCCAGGTGTAGATAAAAAAAGTAGGGGCTAAGTATCAATGATATATTATTCATGTAAACTTTTTCATGAATCATAAAATATCAACTATATATTTTTATTCATATTTATAGATATTTAAATACCAATATTCATCCTTTTTATTCATATTTATACCATATTTAAGTATTTATAGATTTTTAAAATTTAATGATATAAATTCTTTGAATTAAAATATATTTATTATGAATATTTATTTTTATGTGTATATTTGAAATTGACTTTATTGTTTGAAAATTTCTTAACTAAAATTTAAAACTTATTTTAATTTTGAAAATCTTAAAACTCAATAAAAATAAGTTTTAGTTTCTACAAATTTCAAAACATAACAGAAAACCATTTCAAATAGAGTCTGAAGTTTATATAATCACCATCAAATTTATATAATTTTATCATTTTTAGAAAGCGAATACTAAACCCTGAAATATTTATGATGTATTGATGAAAATAATATTTTAAATTAAAAATTGTGATTTTTTTAATTATGAATTGATATATATGATTGTTGTTGAATGAAATAGAATCTTTTTAAATTGAAAGTAGGATTTAAATTTTTTGAGCGATTAAAAACATAGTTTTTAATTAAAATTAATCGTTGAACTCCCATTTTTATGTATTTAATTTATTTTTAATCAAAGTTAATATTAATTTATTTAAAATCAATTATTGTAATTGCATAAATAGAAATTTTGCCAAATATATCCTGTTTTTCAACTTTATTTCCAATATCATTATCATAAGTGTCACGCCCCAGTCATCATTCAACATTCATCGTGTGATCCACTACACTCTTACTAATCCCAGTCAACTCTTTATGCTAATTCTTCAATAATATCATCATCATTTCTTCAAATATGGACTACTACTACCACTCTTCAAATATATCCTTACATCACATTCCCATACTACATTTTTTTGTTGCTCATCTTTCTGAAATAAAGAAGAATGTAAACGTGTTTGCTTATTAATTTACTAGTACATAAATGATTTTTCAAATCGGATGAAAATGATTTTTCAGATCGGGCGAAAATCCGATGTAAAGGCAGACAATATAGTAACTCAATGATATTTTACATCGGGTTATAAACTGATGTGAAAAATACACCTACCATATCGCTTAACTTTTAAATCTGATGCGAAAAAAATACAACTTTATTTTTTTATAAATAAATATAAACTTTTACATCGATTTTATGTCATGTCTGATGTAAAAGGTAGACTTTTACATCGGTTTTAAATACTGGTCGATGTAAAATATTGGTTTAAATGAATTTCAAAACGCGCGGTACTTTGGTTTTTACATCGGTTTTGATAATGGCCTATGTAAAATTTGGCTTTTTACATCGGTTTTTACTTTGGCCCGATGTAAAAAGTTATGTTATATTTCTTAAAAATTTGACTATTTTGTAGTATAATCGAGGTGGATTCCCTGTAATTTTTTTTGTACCTAATTTTTCATATTTTTCCAACATCACACATCGTATTTAGGTCGCTATTTTCCATAATTTTCCAACATCACATTGACCACATTTAGGTCGCTATTTTCATATTTTTCTAACCAACCTAATTTCATTGCACCAAATATATATATATATATATATATATATATATATATATATATATATATATATATATATATATATATATATATATATTCTTCATGAAGTACTAATATAGGATACACACAAATGTATCAAATTATAAGGAGGTTTACGCAATGGACTACTACTACAACAACAACAAATACAAAAATATCCAACAATTTATAATTATTTTCTGACAATTGAATTACCAACTTGCAATCCACAAGAAAATGAGTTATAGCTTCGGTAGACAACACCAAAATTAAATTTGCTGACAATAAATAATAACATCAATTTACATCAACAGACAACACCAAAGTCAAGAAACTCAAATCAAATATATATAGACAATTCTATATAACTCAAAGAAACATGTTGCCTAACGGAGTCGCAAATCATACAAATCATCTTCTTTTAATTATTTTGGGTCATCAAATACCTACAACATGTAAATAATAATATAGAGTTATTCTTCGAAAATTCACATTAAATTGCAAAACGCAAAGTAAATAACAAAGTAAATTTATTTTTATTACCTTCATCCAAGAATCGGTTATCTTGGCAGAGAAAATATTCAACATATTTTTCATCACATAGTACCCATAATCATTAGAGTTATTTTGTTTTCTTGTCTACAAATGAATGACATATTAGTGAATAATTATATGGTAAAATTAAATATATAATTATAATTTACACCACGCTTACTTTGGGTTGAAGCCATGTAGCCTTTTCTTAATGCCATTTGTCGGTTGATGAACTCCAAAAGCACTAATTTAGAACCAAAAAAAATCATATAAAGCCACATAAAATATGGAATTACTTTTGTAACAAATTATGTTTATAGGATGAAGTGAACATAAAAGATAAACTTACAGTGTAACAATTTTCCTCATGGTTTGATTAAGTTCCCGATGAAGTGAACAAAAGACGATCACTGTATTGTCTTTTGGATAAATGACTATTAATTGCCAATGACCTCTGTTTGTGTGTGTGTGAAAACACAAAAGTCACAATTTCATGCTACCAAAATTGAAATATCCATGTAACCAACATAAAAAAATAGAAAACACAATTTCATTCAAACTTACCCATGAAGAAATGGTAGCAAATGACACTCTTTCTTTCCGTCACGTAACTTGTCTTGTATGTATTTTATAACATTTACTTCAGTTTTTGACACATTATCAACATATGAACACATAACAGGGTCCATATCATCAGGAGAACAGACCAAGAAGTATGGTTAGTACTTAAATTACCAAACATATTAATTCCATCAGTAGAAAGTCCAAGTCTAAGGTTTCTCGACTCTTTGCTAAATTTGGAAACAAAGAATCTATTGCCTTCCATTGCAAAGAATCATCTACATGGCGAATTTGTCCATCACATTTTCTTTTTTCTGCTTGTCATCTAAGATTCTTTGCATCATTTGCATTAGAGAATAGTCTCTTGAACTTTGAAATTATTGGTAGGTACCATACCACTTTCGCGGGAGGACCCTTTTTAACCAGCTCATCAGCACTAGAATCACTAGCTTTCTTTTTGTAGTGTGACGCCTTGCACTTCGGACAATGATTATAGTTTACATACTCTTTTTTTGTATAATATGCAATTATTAGAGCATGCATGTATCGTTTCAAACTCCAAACCCATCAGACACAAATTTTTTTCCGCCTCGTAATAACTTTTTGGCATTACGTTACCTTCTAGAAGCATTTGCATCAACAATTCAAGCAATTTGGTAAAACTTTTGTCAGTCCACCCATTATTTTCCTTCAAATTAAACAATTTTAACACGGCTGACAAACATGTGAAATTTGTGCATCCAGGGTACAAAGGTGTATCCTTGTCATTGCATAAAGTATCATACGCATGTGCCTTCTTAAACGAATCTTGTCCAATATCACACATCATGTCTTCTAGACGATCATTCATTTCTACACTAACATTATCTCTTTGGGACACATTTGAATATGCTACTACCTCACCGTGCCATATTCATTGTGTATAACTTTGACAAATCATATGTCAAATTAGATGATCCATGATTTCTTTCTTATTAAGTTTTGGTTTGCAATTTGTGTAATGCCTTGATTTCCGAATTAATTAATTATTTAATTAATTTGACATGGATATGTGAATATTATGAGTCAGTGTGAAGTATTTGAATTCGATGATGGATTGATGACGATTATTGTGATGGTTTCGAAGAATTTCTGATTTAGGGGATGTATAAGTGCGTCAAAGAATAATCGAGTATTTGAGAATAATTATTTGCTTAATTAATTAAGTTGATTATTGATTTAATTGAATTATTGGTGAGAACTAAGGAGTTCGATGACGTGTCAACGAGAGATATCTGACGAATGACGTTTTATGGACTTACCTATTTAATTTGGAGGAAATGGAATTAGTTGGAATTAATTGATTAAATAAAATAGAATAATATGTGATTTATAGAGCTAGAACACATGGTGGTCATTGTGAGAAGTTAGTAGGGATATTATTGGAAAATTATAATAGAGGTTATGAGGGTTACATAGATGAGTGGGGAGTTGGAAAAAAAGACATGCATTACGTGGGAAATAAGGAAAAGGCAGAGAGAAGAGGAAACATGGTTTTCGATTCGTGAGGAAAACGGATGATCGGCAGAAGAATCAGAAGAGGAATTCGATGAACGCGAAGAAGATTCGGATGGAACATCAATAAATCAAAGGCAATGTGTGTTTAATCGTATTTATTATATTGGATTATAGAATTGATAATTGGTATTTGTCTGAGCGTGTGTTTGAGAATTATGAGGTTCCATTGATGAAATATTATGTGTCGAATGATTGATGAGAGGCTGAGTTTAAATTTAAAAATTGTAATCGGTAGTGAAATTCTGGAAACAGATATGAGATTTCGAATAAGATGTTACAATAATAATATCTGGCAGATTAAAAAAACAAGGTAAATAAACAAAAACAACTATAAAAGACACAAGCAATTGTTAAGCTAGTTCGGTGCAAACACACCTACTTTGGAGGCTACCAAGCCAGGAAGGAAATCCACTATAAGTAGTATCAATTCAGATCTAAACCACTTAGTTTACCCTCTTCACTTAATCACTATCCAATGCAATTTTTATCTAAGAACTCTTAGATAAGAGACACATCTCACTCCCCCTCAATCACAACACTGATAACAAACTAACAATCAATAAAAAGAAGACACACTTCAAAGACAATCCTTGACCTTGCTTAAAAGCTTCAGTCAAATACAAAACTCTCTTACTTAAAAGCTTTGTGTGACCAACATACAACTCGATAAAACCTAGTCCAATACATCCATCAACATGATAATTGTTTGGCTCACAAGAAAATTAAACAAACGTAAAACCCTAATACTTTTCAATCCTTATTTTCTATGTATTTAAATAGGGTTTAGCAGCCTTTTTGTAGAGTCTGAAACGTGGGCATGGGCCTGCTATAAATGCACACCAGTCTTATCCTAAATACATTAATTCCTAAAATAAAGGAACAAATATAGAAATCATATAAAATGTTCTACGAATACCACTCCATGTTGAATCACAACCTTCTAAAAATAGCGCATGGAAATTCTCAACAAAACACACAAACGAATACCAAAATACGCGCGCATGAAATAAGGATCAAATTAGGTCTTCAGTACCAGTCAAAGATGTCATGACATCAGTCTCGACATCCTGATAAAACAACAACACACTTAAACTTTCACACCTGCAGATTTCTTAAGTAACATGTCATAACATCAATCATGACATTAGAATACATAACATGTTTTACCATAAGATACTGTCAATCTACAACAGCTACAAACTCCCCCTTTGGCAAATTTTTTGCTAAAACAATTTAAGCATTTACCAGAGCACAGCCAGCAGAATACACAAACACAAATGATAGGTTACATCACCCCCTCAACACAACCTGTAGGACCTGTAAAGAAATCCTGCAGAAATGAGAGCTTGTTTCAATTCATACATAGCCTTTCTCAGCCTGTAGACATGATCTGAAAAGTTTGGATCAACAAAGCCTTTAGGTTGTTCAACATAAACTTCCCCATTCAAGTATCCATTCAAAAATGCACTTTTAACATCCATTTGGAACTGTTTGAACTTCAGATTGCAAGCAAATCACAATAGCAGTCTTATTGATTCAAGTCTGGCAACAAGAGAAAATGTCTCATCAAAGTCAATGCCTTCAACTTGAGTGTATCCTTGAGCAACTAGTCTGGCTTTATTCCTGGTCACAACTCCTAGTTCATCAGATTTATTCTTGTACACCCATTTAGTACCAATAACATTGGTTCCTTCAGATCTTGGAACAAGTTCCCACACTTCATTCCTTTTAAATTGTTCTAACTCGTCTTGCATACCATAATCCAAAATTCATCAGTCAATGCTTCCTTAACATTCTTAGGTTTAATCTTTGACATAAAGAAAGAGTTTGAGATGACATCCCTTGATCTAGTAATGACTCCACTGTTTGGATCACCTATAATAAGATCTTTAGGATGATCTTTCTGGATTCTGATGGAGGGTGCCTTGTTTGTTGGTTATGGCTCAGTTTCTGAGATAGCTGGATTTGGATCACCCTCTTTATCAGTAACTTCAACTGGAGTATCAAAGAATGTTCCAACATCATCTATGACATAAACTTCTTTATGTAGATCATCAATAATTACATTTATGGATTCCATCATGACTCTTGTTCTAGAGTTGAAGACTCTATAAGCTCTGTTGTTAGTAGAGTAACCCAGAAATATGCCTTCATCACTTTTGGGGTCCATTTTTCTTCTTTGTTCTCTATCTTCCAGAATATAACACTTACTACCAAACACATGAAAGTATTTGACATTAGGTTTTCTTCCATTCCATATCTCATAGAGAGTAGTAGGAGTTCCCTTTCTCAAAGTGACTCTATTGTGAACATAGCAAGCAGTATTCATAGCTTCAACCCAAAAATTCATACTTTGCATGAATCATAACTCTAGCTGATTCTTGAATAGTTATGTTCTTTCTTTCCACAACTCAATTTTGCTGAGGAGTAATGGGAGAAGAAAATTCATGGTTGATTCCTTCAGTTGAGCAAAAGTCAGAAAACCTTTGATTCTCAAATTCCTTCTCATTGTTACTTTTAATTCTGATAACACAACTCTTCTTTTCCTTCTGAAGTCCTTGGTAAAGGTCCTTGAACAAATCAAAAACATCATATATCTTTGATAAAATTTATCCAAGTGAACCTTGAGTAGTCATCCACCACCACATAATCATACCTCTTCCCACTAAGACTTTCCACCTGCATGGGACCCATCAAGTCCATGAGTAACAGCTCCAAGACTTTGAATGTAGTAAGATGTCGAATCTTCGGATGTGACATCTTGGTTTGCTTTCCCACTTGTCATTCACCGCATACTTTTACTTCATCAATTTGAAGCTTTGGAATTCCTCTTATAACATCCATAGTTATAACCCTTTTCATCCCTCTTAGATGAAGATGACCCAATTTTTGATGCCACAATTTAAATTCTTCTTCTTTGGATATGGAACACATAGATGAGTAATTGGAATCTTGATTAACCCAAAGATAACAATTATTGCTAGAGCCAACTCCCTTCATGATCACTACTTTTTCTTCATTTGTGACAAGACATTCAGATTTGGTGAAGTTGACATTAAATACATGATCACACAATTCATTGATGCCAATAAGATTAGCAGTCAATCCTCTCACAAGTAAAATGCCATCAAGATTTGGAACTCCTGAACACTCAAGTTTTCCAACACCTTTGATTTCTCCTTTAGCTCCATCACCAAAAGTTACATAGCTGGTAGAGTGAGGTTTGATGTCAACCAACATTTTTTTTATTTCAGTCATATGCCTAGAGAAACCACTATCTAAATACCAATCCTCTTTACCTGAAACTCTAAGATACGTATGATCTATCAAGGAAACATTCTTAGGAACCCATTGTTGTTTCTTGATGATCATGTTTTGGTTAGATCTGGGCTGAGGATTATGATCAGGATATCTATAAACTCTGAAACGGAAAGGTTTTATGTGACCAAATCTGCCACAATAATGACACCTCCATCTTTGATATCTTTTCCTTTGATGATTTGATCTTCCTTTAGCATGATGTTGAGACATTGGTTTTGACATCTGATTTGCAACATCATTCTTTAGTTCAGGTTGGCTGCTACTTGCAGAGCTGTTTTCAGATCCACTATTCAGCATTCTGATGGGTTTTGTCATTTGATTAAGCTTGGAATTCAGCATGATGACTTCATTGTTCAGGTTGGATATTGTTGTTAGATGCTCTTCCTTTTCAACCTCCAATTTTACTATGATCTTCTTCTACTTTTCTCCTTATTGAATCACTTGTGCACATCTGATACATAGCTTTTTGTAAGATGCTGCCAGTTCTTCAAAGGTTAGCTCATCCTCACTAGAGTCATTATTAGAAATACATGTCCCTGTCAAAACAGTGCTATGTTTAGTTGATTCCTCTTCAAAATCACTTTCACAATCTCCATCAGACCATGAAACAAATAGGCATTTCTTTAGTTTCTTTAGATAAGTAGGACATTCAGCTCTAATGTGGCCAAAACCCTCACAACCATGACATTAAACTCTATTGCTTTGATTTGGTTTCTCTTCAGGATTTGTCCTTCTTCTAGACTCATTGGATCTACAGATGGCAGATGAGATGTTCCTGACATTTGGTCTTGAATTCATATTCATCATTTTCATTGCTTTATTGAATTGTCTTCCAATCATGGCAAGAGCTTCTGTCAGGCTTTCTTCAGTTTCCACTTCACCTTCTCCTGCTTCATCTTCAGTATTAGAAACAAGGGGTATGTTTTTATTCTTCCTTTCAGAGATATCACTGATTCCCATTTCAAATGTTTGAAGAGACCCAATGAGATCTTCAACCTTCATATTGCAGATGTCATGTGCCTCCTCTATAGCAGTAACCTTCATAGCAAATCTTTTGGGAAGAGATCTGGGAATTTTTCTCACAAGTTTTTCATCAGACATTTTTTTCTCCTAAAGCTCCTGAGATGTTAGCAATCTCAAGAATATTCATGTGAAAATCATGAACAGTCTCATCTTCTTTCATTCTCGGATTTTCAAATTTAGTAGTGAGTGTCATACCCCAAATTTTTCGTATCTGTCGCTCCCCCGAAAAGACACCTGGTCAGATAGGGTACAGACGCGAACGGTCGGCGAAAGGAGAAAATGAAAGTGAAGATGAATGAGTCGCTAGCTAGGCATTTTTATCTTGAAGGAAAGGTAATGCTGCATAAACCTAGAAAAAGATGGATAAGACGGTTGCGAACCAGAGAAACTGAGAAAGGGGGTTGGTTACAACCTGGGAAGGTATTAGCACCCAGATTGTCCGTCGTACCCGACGGAATCCACGCTTGAAAGTTTGTGTTTAAAAGGGGTAGGTGTATGTGCTATCTGTGTGCAAAAGCTGGAAGAGAAATATACAAGTGTCAGTGCAAGAAAATGAAGTGGGGTGCTCAGTGTAACACGGTGGGAGAACTGACTTTCTATAAATGTTGCGGATAGCAAGGGTCGCCACCGACTTTTATTTTATCCAAAAGGAAAGGACATAAAAGAACAGGAAAGACCTTAAAAAGATTTTGGGTTCGGGGGGTAGGTTATTGATGGGCTAAAGACGTGTCTAATTATGTGTCTAGCGGTATCTTAACTGCAAGTGCACAGCCTATCGAAGTAATATTTAAGATTATCGATCCACAGGGACTCTATGGTTACTTAGTGCTAGATGAACTTCTAGTTTAGCTAAGGTGAAGGGTTGTCACGATTTTTTGTTGTTTTTAAAGATTAAAAGCGGGAATTAAATTTAAGTTTTAATAAAATAATACTAAGGCGGTCGGTATGTAATTATACTAACTTAGGCGGGTCAATCTAACCTAGGCTTATAAAGGTGTTCACTTAAACTATTCTGTAGAGGTTACCAGTTTAAATACCCTCAACTCACACTCTCGTGGTCTTATCTCGGATCTTACCCCTAAAGCCCTATGCCTGCTCTCGCTAGCCCATAAATGTTTAGAGATAATTTTTGGAAACTTAGTAATTCTAATTTATTTTAAAGCGCTCTCGCTGTGTTTAATTTAAATGCCTAACTTTAGCTATCTGGTTAAAATCTCACACTCTCGTGGTCTTGACCTAACCTAATACTCTTTCCTTACTCTCGTAACGAAAAGGTCGATTTTAAATAAAAAGTATCAGCCAGAATGTTAAGCTATTAATTATTTTAAGCCTATGATTAATTTTACCGATTAAGTTTGTTTTAACTACATACCGCCCTAAGGTAATTAGCTACTCATTTCTGTTGAACCAGACAGAGGCAGAGAAACAATAAACAAAATATTCATGGCAGAAAAAATAAATAAATAACATAAATTGCAAATTGCAAATAATATAAACCTGGTTAACAATAAAATGGCAGACTCCTTCTTCCACAGACCGGAAAGCTCGGAGTATTTGGCGGAATCGAAAATAACAAAATATTCTGAAGGTTTGGAAACAAGTAAATTTTATAACAATTTCCTGATGTTGGAAATTGTTATAGGTTGGGTTGGATACAATAAAAATAGAATACTGAAAATAATACTGAAATAAAAAGGGTGTAAAATAATTCGGCAGAGCTTCCGCAAGAATTTGATAAAAAATTACTCTGTAAATTGTTCATAAAATTTAAGCTATTTATAGAAGATTTAATGGACTTGTGGGTGGACTTGTTGCATTGGGCCTCGTAGGAACAATTGAGAGAATATAGGAACGTGGCTGGAAAATAGGCAGATCATGTGCACGTAACGTTTTGACGTAGTCTCAGTCAAATAACCTCCTTTTTCCCTTGTCACGGTCGTGACAAGGGCATCACGTTCGTGTCCCTTGAATTTTAAGTGTCACGGTCGTGACAAGGTCATCACGGTCGTGATTGCTTCTTTTGGGGTGTCACGGTCGTGACACCTAGGTGACGACCGTGAGTGCAACAAATTATGCAGGTTTTGCAGGTTTCTTTATTTCTTCATCTTTTTATGGTTGTTTTCGCTCCTTTTGCTCTTGACTCATGATTTAGCTCCATATATGATGTACCTGCAAAATGGTAAGAAAAACTCGAGGAATCGGGTGTTAAAACGATGATTATGCGATAAAACGGTAATGAAACTTAGCAATATAATCGATACATTTTCTCGTTATCAAACTTCCCCAAACTTAAACCTTTGCTTGTCCTCAAGCAAATAGTCGGTTGAAAATCGTCGGACAAGTTTTTATTGATGCATACACATAACAAACCGTACGAGGGATCGTTTTGTCGGATAAACATGTAATGATAAAACACTAACGATACACTAATGACACAAGCAACAAGCTAAGTCGTCGACTTCCTGTTAAACGAAACAATCGGTAATTCTTTACGATTTCACCTAGAGTTTTTCGATCTTATTTCGCCCGGTTTCATTCTAGCGCAATCACATTAAGCCCTTTGCCTTAGCACGCACGTAGTGGAGTAGCCGGTTAGCGACTTTGATCCTTTTTAAGCACGGGGTCTGGTACACGAGTGTGGTAACCCTTCATATATTATCCGATTTGGAGGTTGTGGGGGATCGAGCCGTAGCACGCCCTACCAAGTTCAGAACCAGTACCTCTGAACCAACCCGCAATGGACTCCTTCTCATATTTCTCGTTTCTTATATGCGACCGTGTACTTTGGTGCAATTTCTTTTCATTTGCATCGAGATATGAAGGATCATTATTGATTAGGCATCAAACGCTTATATTCATCGGCTCCCCACGTGGTTTGTGTTCAGACGGTGCTGACTGCTAGTATAAACTACTAGGGGTTACTTTTGAACTGAAACTTAAGGTGTACTCGTAACGATAATCGGAATGGAATCGCTTAAGTGGGAAGTCAAAGGTGTCAAGACTGTATTGGTCTTGTTGAATCGTTCTCAGCTTCCTAATTACGATTCCGTAGGTAAGTCGGGTAATGCGAATAATTAAAGATTTTTTTTCGGTATGGCTAAATAAACGGGGAAAGTTCGAAACTAAAGAAAATAGCACAAAAATTGCTCGTTTCATTAACTTACGAAAAGAAATACAACGGAATTGAAAAAGTGCGAAAAGGGAAAATGCGGAAAATGAAAGGTACCTCTCCCACACTATATCAGACATTGTCCTCAATGTTGTGATATAATAGCGGTAAAAGTACAATACAAACTAGGAAAATGAAAAACAAACATAAGCAAAAACTAAAACTAAGGCTGCTGAGGACCGCGGGCTCGGCTTCTGGTGCGGGAGCGTCTGGTAGGAGTCGCTTCAGGATCAGAACCGGTAACGGTAACAGCAGTGATGTCAATGCGTAAGGCCTCTAGCTCGCTGAAAATTTCTCTGAGCTTCTCATTAGTAGCTGTCTGGTTGGTTGCAATAGTGCAGAGTAAATCATCATGCTGCTCCTTCTGCCTTCGCTCCAGTGCGGCGTTCATCTGGTTTTGATGATGAATCGCACGGAGGACGTCCTCAAGAGTGAATTCCTGTGCAGGAGGCTGTTGGGTAGATGTCTCTGGAATGTCCTGGACAGGCTCAGCTGCATCCATGGCGTCCTGCATCTCATCCGCTGGAGGATCTGCCTGATCATCATGAATGGGGGCGTGGCCGGCAGCATCTGGTAAAACAAAGAGCCAGTTGGCTCGGCTGGATGGGTCGATGCGGTCACGGGACGGCAGAATGATGTGGTGATAAATAGTGCCATGGACAACAGGGCTATACCTGCCATCCTCTCTCTGCGCAATCAAGTGAGCGGACCTGCAATAGTTCTTGGTGAGGAATTTTGCAGCTATGCGAGGCAAATTGGTGAGCAAGTCACTAAGCCCTAACTGAAAGGCGAGGGTGGTGACAATGCCGCCTATGAAAAATGGGGTGGAGCCTCTTTGCGCAATGGCCTGGATGTGAGAAAGCATGAACGGGGCAGCGTTGATTGGCTCGTCATTTAGAGCGCAGTGCAAGAACAGAAGCTCCTTGGAGTTGAGCTTATGGTTACTCTCTCGTGCAAAGATGGTGTTGCAAATGACTCGGTGAAAATATCTGATTGTCGGGTTGTGGATGTGTGTAGCATTAAGGCTTTGAAAGGCTGAGGCACGGGTGTTGGTTATGTCGTGCCATAAAGTGAAAGCGGTTTCACTAAAATTATCTGGCACGCGGAGGTGAGCTTCATTCCCGTGAGCGAAGCCTAGCAACTCGGCTATCCTTGTTTGCGAAAGTTCGAACTCCCGACCAGACAATCTGAATTTAGCAACGCCGGTAAGTTGACTCTGAGAACCGGTACCGGTGATGTAATGGAACGAGCTTAGGAACTCCAATGTCAGAAACTCGAATGTGGGCTGAGGCTGACTGCATAGAACTCACAAATTAACCTTCTTAAGCAGGTTCTTGACACTGTTGAGCATTCCCAACTCTCTCAAACATTCAGTGTCGATATAACGCGTAGGTTGCTGTAATACCTCAAAATTTGCCCTCATATTTATCCCCTTTATTGGTGTATCATTTCACACTCATCTGCATTTCTCATCATAGTAGTTCATTTCATTGTTTCATAAGGCATGTGATTCGGGCCCTTTGAATCTCGGGTTTCATATTTTATCTGTGTCTATCAGGGATTGAACTGATGGAGATTATTCACTGGTATATCCAACCCACTTTTGGGGATAGTCACACAGACTTGGTTTTTGAATGAGAATATTGGCCCTTTTTCAGCGTCCCAGGTTGTATCCTTCGCTGTTTGAATATCTCAAGGAGATTTTGGAGTTTTGTTCTTGACTTGATTTGAAGGGTGGAATTCATCTGTTTACAGAACAAAGATTCGGTAGTGTGAGGAGTTTATTATGGCCTCAAGGTTCTTAATTGTGGATTATGTCGAAGGGTTTATTTCAAGATAAGAGAGGGTGTATAGTTATTGGTCCAAATTCAAGTCGTCGGTATTCATTTCGAATACAAGTCGTATCCATTGTCCATATCCATTTTTTATTTCCATTTAAACTATTAAATCAAAATTCCATCCAAATACCTACTCTCAAGTTTGTTTGTCAAATCCTTTATAAGCCTATTACACACTTTCAAGCCATTTGTGTAGCTCATTTCCAATCCCATTGTTTTCTTCTTTCTCTCTTTATGTGTTTTCGAACTTTGTTCACATTCTAGGCCCATCCCTGGTTCTCATTAGCAACTAAGTCATCACAATTTTTTCTTTTATATGCTTTGTTAGTTTAGGAGTCTAACATGATTCTTGTCAGGAAGGTGGTTAATATTCATGGTTGGGGAAAGAAGAACAAGTTTGGTTCCATAATCCATGATGGAAAAAAGGAAAAGAAATACAAGCATAAGAAAATATAGCAAGTTCAGCAATGTATGCTATAGTGGCTACAAGCCTGGCCCATGTCTTGCCATATATGAATGGTGCACGGCTACTTCTGTTGATAAAAAAAAAACAAGAACAAAAAATCAAGGCAGAGATTGAGGTTTGTCAATAGGCTTCATAACATTAGCTTAATTACAAAGTGTATGGAAGCTCTTACGCAAGCCGGTTTTGAGGCTATATGAAAAAAACTAGTTATAACAAAATACATTAACAAGGTTCAAAAATAAGATTTATAATCACTGCCCTTATGATTTTTGGAGGAAAAATTCTATTCTAAATCTTCACAAAAGTGTCTTCGAACAACTAATATTCTTCCTAATTCCAGCATCAATGATTAACCGCCATACTCGCGGGTTCATCCTCAGTGACCGTCACCATCTTCATCATTCATCACACTCCAAGCAACCATCAATCATGTTAGTAGCCTGTATCACAGAAGAAGCACAGTATCAAGTCCAGTTATTCATCCTGCAAAAACTCAAATCGAAAGTTATAAGAACTGTGAAGCTGGTCAACAAGTTCAACAACCTGCAGAATCCACAATACCAACATGTTCAATGCAACTCACTACAATTTAATCCATAACCAACCGTAAACTCACAGAAGAAAAAGAAGAAGTAGCATAGGAAAATAGATGAGCGGCATGATTCGAGTGTGATACCTGGAAAGTTGCGGCGGTTCGTTCGTCACATTGATATAGCAGCTTTGCTTCGAATTTCAATTTCGCGATGTGATCGCTGTTTGGACTTGGTAGTGAAGCAGGACGGAGCTTCCGTCACATTCAGATTCATTCCCAAGAGAAACACCAGAATTCAAGTGTTGTCCATCCTTAATCAATATTGCAATTTCTTCCCATTTCCAATATAGATTCTGAGCTAGCTGATTTTGAGGAGCTGTGTCCTTCAAATGATAGTATATTGCTGGCTGTTGGAGTAAAAAAACTCAATTACGGCAAGAAGAAAATCTGGTGCAATAAGTAGCGGAGGCCTCTGGATACACACAGAAACAAATGTTAAATCAGGACCAAATTTCATATCAACGACGAGCATCGTCTGAACTGGTTCAAAATTGTTCCCTTTACTTGGGCTACCACCAGCTGGGTCATGATTTTCGTAATACAACGAAGTATTTAGAGGGCTGGCTCCAATGTTCTCAGGCTTTCCTATTGCTAACCGAAATCCTTGCTCAACTCTTTCTCCACCATCTTTCACTAACAACCTATATTAGCCAAGAAGGAAAAAACAAAAGTCAAAAGAAATATCAGTTTATGTTATCAGCTCAGAATTAAAGCTCAGTGAGTATCGGAGAAAAGCAAGTAGAAAAATTCAGTTACGAATCAGTTATAAACCATAACCTCCTAACAGAATGCTTCAACCAACACTACTAACACTAACCGAATTCACAAAATTATCCAAAAATGAAAACAACTCAAGCTAACAGAATTCTCTAACTGATCATTACCTGAAGTTTCCAGAATCATCTTCAATTCTGCTATAAATCAGAGGCATCCCACTCTATCACTTCTTCTTGACACAACTTCACAAATTCCTCACCATTTTCCTTCCCTCCCAATCACTCTTCAACCTCTAAGCGATGACTCTTCACCACTGTTCTTCGTAACCGAAAACACAGCTGCGCCATCATAACTGCGTTCTTCATCATCAGCAACGACCTGAAACCGGATTATTCGCCAACGCATCATCAATAGTAACACGAGAAGAAGAACAACAAAATCGAGTAAAGATTGGGGAATATGATACATACCGGAAATAGTGAATTTCGATTCGGCTTCGCAGCAATAGCTTTTGTTTCGTGACGGAGCTCGTCATCAACAGAGACGTCTTCATCGCGTCTTCGGTCATCAAGAGGAAACAGAGCAAACCTTGCGGCGGCATCGGAATCACAGATACTTATTTTCCCACGCACAACTTCGATTCCAGGTACGACTTCATGTCAGTGGTGAAATTGTTCTTGATTTAGGTTTGAAGAAGCTTTGGTGTATTAGTTTTGTTTCGGATTAGATAAGTTTGAG
The DNA here is from genome assembly GCA_963966055.1 of Lathyrus aphaca. Taxonomy (NCBI): domain Eukaryota; kingdom Viridiplantae; phylum Streptophyta; class Magnoliopsida; order Fabales; family Fabaceae; genus Lathyrus; species Lathyrus aphaca. The sequence continues at coordinate 164,917,661 of OZ014521.1, read as the reverse complement.
TTTTGGCTTTGATTAGATTTGTGGTTTAAATTCGGTAAGAGGAGGGTGATAGGTTTAGGGCGAAGAAGGCAATGATGTGTGGAGGTGATGGTCCGCGGCGGAGAAAAGGAAAAGATGAGAAGGAGGAGGCGAGAGGGTAGGGTGGTGATGGCGGAGAGGAAATGGATGAAGGGGAAAAGGGTTTAGCGGCGGAAGGGTAAAGGAAAGAGGAACTAGGGTTATTCATCCCCAATTATGCCTTTGTTTCCTAATTTTTGTTTATTAATGTGATTAGTGAGTTAATAAGTCATAAAGAAGGATGTTATTGGGTCTTTAATTTTTAATATGCTGAATTTAATTTTAATTAAGGTGCTTAATTTCTTATAATTATCCTCATAACAGAACCTTTAATTTCCTCTTAAATCCAATAATGGGCCCAGTATTTGACTATTGGCACCCCTTGTCTTAGGCCTGTAGGAAAAGTTAACATAAGAATATCACTTCCTCCCCCTCTCATTTTCCAGCGCATGGGCCTACCCTATTGCTATTCACACCCGTATTAAGCCCATCAGAAAATTAACTAAAAAAACTGTCTTTTTGCACCCTCCCTTTAATCTGCATTTTGGGCCTGTCGTGGTTTGCTGTTTGCACCCTCTTTTAGGGCCCATATGTGAAATTAATTAAAAAATGTCACTAAAGAAACCCCCTCATTCTTATTTCTTTTTTTAGAACTTTATTCTTTAGTTTAGCATAATTAGAAAATAATTCACCAAAAATAGTAAAAAGATTAGAAAAATGCCATAAAAAATTAATTAGCTTTTTAGATCCAATTAGAAATTTTTGACATTTTTATTTTCTGAATTTCGCATTATTTTCAATTTAATTCTGAATTTTCTTTCAATTAGCTTTTATTGGATTCCATTTAATTGTGCTGAATTTTGTTCATTTTATTTTGGTAATTTCCAGTAGGATTTTTGAGCCATTCTTTTTACTGTAATTAGAGGACCCATAATAGTTCTTAGGATATTTTTAGTGGATTTTTTAGGGCCTTTTATCTTAGGTTTTAGTGATGTAATCCTTAGGAATTAGTAGTTAATTCTTAGCTGGAAATAATTAATTGTTAGGCATAGAAAAAATAAGATTTTTTAGAATCCCTCTTAATACAATTTTAGAGATTAGTGTTAGGACCCTATAGTTTAAGTTTCATAATTTTTCTAGAAGTTTTAATATTTTAGAATATTAGTCTTAGGCCTAGTTATACATAGTTCCCATTAGTTTAGGCCATTAGAAAAAATAAAGTTCAATATAAAAAATAATAGTCTAGATTAGATTTAGTCATAGAATTTAATTTAGACTTAGGCTAGTTAAAATTCATTTTTTAGATGAGCATTAGGTTTGATTTAGATTTAGTACTTAGGCTTGAAACTTCATTTTCATTAGAATATAGAATAAATAAATAGACTATTTTTTAATTCATGCCTCTAAGTGCATTTGTAGAATTTTATTCCTTATGTTTAATTTCATTTTTTTGCTTCATTTGATTTTACAACTTGTATAGGCTTCCCCATTGTTCTTAGAATCAACTTAACTTCATTAAGAAGTAAGTTGAATTCTAATAGTTTCTAGTTTTAATTAGGCTTAGAGACCTCACTAACCATTAAGACCACTTTGTAAATAAATAAACAAAATTAGGATTGAGTCTTAGTCCCTTAGATTTTTCCTTTTATCAACTTGAGTCTTTCTTTCTCATCTCATAAACAAAAGCAACAAAAACACTTAATAAAGTTCAACAAGCCAGTGAACTTAAACCCTAATCCTAGGAAACCAGTCTTGGATAAGTTCTCCTTGCTGGGTATGCTTGTTCTATTATTCCATCTTGGAATGTAGAGTCAAGTGTACATTCCATGGAAAAGAGTTTGAATTCACTTCCTTGTGCCAAATTCATACAAAACTTTTAAAAGCCAAAAACAAACAATAAGCGACTATCCTGCGGGAACTTCTCTTCTCATCTCATTCACTCACAATGCGAACTCGCGGCGACTTGTCTCATTTGCAAGACGGTAAACGCACTCGTACCAGACGAGCCTGCAACACCTGAGCATAGACATACGCAGTTCCAGCTGTAAAAAAACACAAACAAATAGTTCCCGCCTAGGTTAGGCGAACTACGTCGACTCTGATCCTCATTTTCCCGATGAGGTACGTAGGCAGCGGGGTAGGGCCCGTTCGAGCACACTTTTCATTTTCCCTACATTTCCCCCTTTCTTTCCATTTTCTTATTTCATTTCTTTTTTCATTCCATTCACATTCCAGTTAGCAGTTCATTTCATTTCAGCAGCATTTTATTTCTCACCCTTTGAAACAAACAAGCAAGCGTGGATCCCGTCGGGTACGATGGACGATCTGGGGTGCTAATACCTTCCCAGGTCGTAACCGACTCCCGAACTCAGATCTTTGGTTCGCAAGGCCTTTTCCTTTCCTTCTTCCTTAGGTTTGTGCAACATTACCTTTCCCTTTCTTTCGGGATAAAAATGTCTGGCTGGCGACTCTAACCTTTCCGCGCCACTTTCGCGTTTGTACTAGGATGAAAATCCCGGGAGCGACAGCTGGCGACTCTGCTGGGGACTAACCTGATTCTTCCGGTTTCCCTTGTAGAGTCAATCCTAGCGCCTATTTGGTTTTGTTTCTTTGGGTGTTTATCTGTTTGTTGCTGTGTGTTTTAGCTTAGCTTTACTGTTTTATTTACAGTTTTACTTTACAGCTTTACTTTACCGCATTTATTTACCGCTTTCAGTATTTTATTTTCCATGCATCATATTATACTGGACTATCTGGCTGTGCTGGTTTTCATTTTTTCTGTGGGATGGGGTTATTGTGAGATGAGCTTGTAACCGGGGCTCGAGTGCACCCTAGGACTTAGAGTGGTTCCACTTTGGCTTCATGGCATCTTGCTATGTTGGTAGTAGTGAGTTCCACACCTTGACTTGCGACCTTCTCGGGAATGTATTGGTTCCGGAATCTTTCTGGGTCAATACGCTACCTTGATAGTTATGTGCAGTCAAGGGACCGATCATTGAGAACCTTAGTGGAAACAACCCTCTCCAGTGATGACAGTGGAAGACCACATTTGTTGGCAAACCCACTTGCATCCGAGGGCCCACTGGGAACTCGCATAGGATGGCCTGGTTCTCTCATAGGAATCCAGTCAAAGCAAACTGATCGTATGACGATAGTATTGTACCCTTCGGGATGAATGTACTATTGTTTCTTGACTCAGTGCTTGAAGCTGGAAACTTATGAGGGATGCTTGTTTTTCCGGACTCAACTGAGACCTCCCTGAGTAGTACATAATGCCAAACCGCTTCCCTGATTTGGTCATGAGCCATTTCTCGGAAATGGTGAACGTATTATTGCTATTCGGCTTTGAGAGTCCGTGATGTTGACCCGAGTAGCACACCCGTGAGATTGGGAGGGGTTTACAGGTTTGCAGGAACCCTAAACTTCAACATACCCACTTTGTCAGTATTGTTCAGTGTTCTATGGTTCTCTGATTCTGAGATTCAGGATTTCTATTCAGAGAAATTTTTACTGTGATTACCATTGTGACCTTGATATTATGACTGTTATTATGACTCTCCACAGACACTTGGCTTGTTGTTCAACTTCAACACCGTCAGTGACTATTCTATTATGTGATCCAGTTCTACAGTTATTGGGTTCTCAGTTATGGGGTTCTGTACAGAGATGGTGTCGCTATTATGGTTCTATTCAGACACTTGACTCATTGCTCAACACCGGCACCAACATCAGATCATTGATCACATGTCTGTTGCATACATGACATCATATCATTCTAGCATACATGTTCAGTTATTTCCGAGGATCACATATCTGAGTCATGCCATTGGACTTTTTCTGTGTCAAAACTTGAATCAAAGCAGTTAGATTCCTCAGAAATAATTGAACATGGCATTTGCATACATCCTTGCATTCTTGACAGGTGTTCAGAGACATATTCTATCCAGACTTGGTTTCTCATCAGAATGGACAACTTGAAGCACATTCATCAAGGTATATATTTGAAGCAACTCCGGGTAGAGGTAACCGAAAGGAAGACCCAGCTAAGGCCATTCAGGCAGAGGTACAAGTTTTATTTCAGAATCAGAAACTGCTGAAACAGGAAGTCAACCAGATGAAGACTCAGATGAGCTTGGTTATGGAAATTTTGAACGAAGCTATTTTCATCCCTAGTGAGGGGAACTACGCTGCTCTGATTCTCCATTGGTCAATGGAGATACGTAGGCATGAGATCGTGCAAGATCTTTGCGAGCAACCTTATCTATTAACTTTATCAACCTTTTCCCTCCAGATGTCATTTGTCAGCATCTAACCGGAGCTTCCCAAGAGAATCCTAGGGGCAGAGAATACGGGTAAGGTCCAGAACAACTTGAGAAGAAGTTTGATCATATTCTGATGTCGTACGTGCAACAAGTTTCCTCATGTACGCAAATTCGGAGTGGTTGAGCTAATTGCATCAGGATCATCTCCGACAAAGCTTCCTTTGGGGTTTCAATGCCAAGCATGATTACCATTCTGGGGCACCTGGCCTTTTAATTGAAGATTGCAAGTCTTTCAAAGGCAAAAGTGAAGACAAGGTCCAGAATTTGATCGACTCAAAGGTCATCATGCCAGAATGTCTGCTCACATATTGAAGTCTCCTCATCAAATGGGTCTCCCAATTTGAAAAGGCATCTTCAGAAGCAATAAGTCCATACGGAGTCAAGTCTCCTCAATGACGACAATGTTCAGCTTCTTTACTGTATTTTCATTTGTAGTTTATATTGTGTGTTTAAACATTTGTACGCATGCATGAAACTTATTTGTTTTTGAATGATAACCATAATAAAATGCACATGTTTTTCTTGAAGTAATCCATTCGTATTCACTCATGATTTTGTGTATGTGCATTGCAATACTAACTGTTATGCTTAAACTCTATTGGGGAGGATGACGAAATGAAAACGCAAAAACTCTAATTGTGTGCTTTTGAGAAAGACCCTGTTGACGATGTACAGGCATTGTTTCAAATCCTAAACACCAAAGAGATAAGGGAGATAGACCCTCGCCAACCCATTTGAGCCTTGAAGTTGGAGTTTCCTTTCACATGAAAAAACCCTTGCATTTAACCCAGGGGCAGGGTAGGCGTCAGTTAGTTTGGCCGAGCGTTCAAATTTCAAAAAGGAGTGCAAATCTGAGGATCTATTACCTTTTGTTGTACCAAATCAAGAGGTCCAATGACCAGAAACCACAATGGTTATCCTAATCAAGAGGTCCAAAGACCGGAAACCACAAAGGTTATCCTTCCTCAACCAAGAAGTGAGACAATCACGACCCTTGCAAAGCAATCAAGACAAACAGTGTCACACGATTTGTTCAAAAAAAAAGAATTGAAAAAGAAATGAAAAAGCCCGCTAAGTCGAATTTTGAAAACAAGCGACTTAGGCAAAAATTAGGGCATCCCGCTGGACTTCACAATTAGAGATTCACAAGAATCAGTCCAGGCAAAAGTTAGGGATAAGAAAAATAATGCAAAAGCGAAAGACGAAAAGAATTTCACAAGAAAGATCCTTGAACAAGAACAAAGTCGTGTGATACAAACACGAAAGACGAAGGGATGACTGACTCCAAACAACAACCTGAGTGGTGCTTAAACCGTTAGTGTAATTGGTTCCTCAATCATCACAAAACCCCTTTTCGAAAGGTGAGCGCTTGTGCCAAGCTAGCTGAACATAGGAATGGAGAACATCACGAAGATGGGTGGGCACAAATAAATTTCGAGCCTATATCCTTTGTTTCTATAACCGTGAACCAGGCCACGATACAACCCTCAAAAGTCCTAATTGAAACAGGGTTATTTTGAGAGCGTACTACCACGAGAATGCGTTCCTGACTCCTATAAGTTGAGCTGAAAAATCTTTGTTGGTGTTGCATGTGCATGATTTCTATTATTAAAAAAAAGGAGTTAATGTCGTATATTAACCAGTGATTCGCTCACAAAGGTTTACGACATCTTTTACAGTAAAACTTCAAGATTAACATGTGTGTTGCATTAGAATTTTCATTCTTAAAATAAACATTTTCTGCTTACATACATTTGTTTGGCATCATAAAAGTTCACATATGGAATCTCAGTTCAAAAGCTTAATCTTGCCAAGTTGAGAAGTCTGAAACTTCCGAAGGACGATCGTATCGAGGTGCACTTTTCAAGAAAACTCCATTGAGTAGGGACTTTCCCAACAGTCGTAGTAAGAGCCAATTAATCTGGGGCAATCATGTCGAGCAATCTCTTCAAAATGCAGCCAAGCTGGGGCAATCACTTCGAGATTCAAATCTCTCAAAGAGCCATCAGGCGGAGGCATTATTCAAATTTCAACCAAACTGGGGCAATTACTTCGAGATCCAATCTCTCAAGGAATAATTGATCTGGGTGTTTCCTTCAAAGCACAGTCATTCAGAGGTGATCACTTCAAGACTTGTACCGGGGCAGGCCACCACAAGAGCATGAGGAGTCACTTTTTTCCCGAAGACGGTAAATCCAAAGCACATATCCAAACTCCAAAATACTAGGGCAGAATATTTCACGGTGATATGAGGTTTTCCATGAATCCTCGCGAGGCAAATTTCTTTTATATCATGCAATCTGGGGCAGTTATTTCGAGATCCAACGAATCTCTCCAAGAGTTTGAAGACACTAAGGCATTTCGTATGTCATGTTTTCTGTAAAATCCTCTTGAGACATTTTCTTCCGATGGACCTTAGTCTGAAGCGAGTTGAAAATTTCAGAGAACCATTATTCAATCATGGTTAGTTGGCGATCTATCAACCCAGAGGCTGGAAGCAAAGCCATTGTCAGCACAATACTTCAAGAGTTATTTCATCAGCAAGCTTCTTTGATCAAAATTACTTAGCAAGTCTCATTAGACAATCCTTTATCCAATAGTGCGGAAAATGGAAGTTTTCTTCTTGAGCAGAAGGGTATCATCATCTCTCATTCCCAACATGAGAGGATTTATTTCTTATCCCCAGCAAGTGGCAACTTGAGCTCTTACCTTCTGCAAGAAGCTTTATTATTGACATCATTCGTCATCCCCATCAGAGTCCAACGGGTAGCGTACCTAGCAAGAAGAGTCCATCTCCAGCAGGGTCCTGGCATTCTAATCCCCAAGTCCAATTTATTTTTGGCAATAATGGTTGTTCAGAGCCGGTGTATCATTGAGAACCTTCCCCGCAGAGTTGTTTCCTCCTCACCAGGACTAACCAGATCAATGCAGTGATCATCAGTTCCTCCCCAGTCAAGCCATCTGGGATACTTGCAGTCTCCTTGTCAGGAGATCTCTTTGCATTTGCATATGCATAATCATCATTACATTTGCATCCTCCAAAGCGTAGCATTTCCATTATTATGGAGCATCACCATAAATGCAAACATATGCATACCAGCATGGGCCAGTTTTGAGGTATATTACATAAGACCCGTTACATCTCCAATCAGATTGAAGTATTCCCCACAGAATGCAATTTCGTTTCCCAAGGTGGTTACTTCTACCACGTCTTGTTGTTATCCCCGATTGAGTCTTGTTTCAGTACAACAGTCTCATTCTTTCGCGTCTCCGTTTCAGTACAACGGTCGCGTCTCAGGTTATCATTTAAGTACAATGATCCTGTTTTCTTGGGCTCTCGTTTAAGTACAACGATCCCGTTCCTTTCGAGTTTCCATTTAAGTACAATGGTCTCGTCTTTGAGTCTTGTTTCAATACAACAGTCTCATTTTTTCGCGTCTCCGTTTCAGTACAACGGTCGCGTCTTGGGCTCTCGTTTAAGTACAACGATCCCGTTCCTTTCGAGTTTCCATTTAAGTACAATGGTCTCGTCTTTGAGTCTTGTTTCAGTACAACAGTCTCATTTTTTCGCGTCTCCGTTTCGGTACAACGGTCGCGTCTTGGGCTCTCGTTTAAGTACAACGATCCCGTTCCTTTCGAGTCTCCATTTAAGTACAATGGTCTCGCCATTGAGTCTTGTTTCAGTACAACAGTCTCATTTTTTTCGCGTCTCCGTTTCAGTACAACGGTTGTGTCTTGGGCTCTCGTTTAAGTACAACGATCCCGTTCCTTTCGAGTCTCCATTTAAGTACAATGGTCTCGTCATTGAGTCTTGTTTCAGTACAACAGTCTCATTTTTTTTCGCGTCTCCGTTTCAGTACAACGGTTGCTTCTTGGGCTCTCGTTTAAGTACAACGATCCCGTTCCTTTCGAGTCTCCATTTAAGTACAATGGTCTCGTCTTTGAGGTTTGTTTCAGTACAACAGTCTCATTTTTTCGCGTCTCCGTTTAAGTACAACGGTCGCGTCTCGGGTTATCATTTAAGTACAATGATCCTGTTTTTCTTGGTTATGGATCGGTTGATACCATCTCCATGTTAGATCGGTTGATCCTATTTGAGTCATGAATCGGTTGATATCATTTCTCTTCGAGTTGTAAATCGGATGATATTACATTCTCGTTTTTCTTGGTTATGGATCGGTTGATACCATCTCCATGTTAGATCGGTTGATCTTATTTGAGTCATGAATCGGTTGATATCATTTCTCTTCGAGTTGTAAATCGGATGATATTACATTCTCGTTATGGATCGGTTGATACCATCTCCATGTTAGATCGGTTGATCTTATTTGAGTCATGAATCGGTTGATATCATTTCTCTTCGAGTTGTAAATCGGATGATATTACATTCCGGGATGGATCGGTTGATACCATCTCCGTGTTAGATCGGTTGATCTTATTTGAGTCGCAAATCGGTGGATGTAGCGTTAAGTCCTGTTTCGCCAACAGGCACCCTCCTTGTGGTTCCGATTCGTTCAGCAGTCGCAGTGATTGCATTGATTCTATTCCACCTGGTTCTACCCCCGTTACCTATTCAGAGGTCAAAATCAAAAAATATATAAATAAATAATGGGCAGATGACATTGCCATTGCCCTCAGTGTGCAAATTTTCCGGTTTTATTCGAGTATTCAATCACTCCATACCTTGAACGTCTAAAAGCCGTTGCAATTATTCGTTCAGGCTAGTAGATGATTGAATAAGGGCAGCTGTAATACCTCAAAATTTGCCCTCATATTTATCCCCTTTATTGGTGTATCATTTCACACTCATCTGCATTAATCATCATAGTAGTTCATTTCATTGTTTCATAAGGCATGTGATTCGGGCCCTTTGAATCTCGGGTTTCATATTTTATCTGTGTCTATCAGGGATTGAACTGATGGAGATTATTCACTGGTATATCCAACCCACTTTTGGGGATAGTCACATAGACTTGGTTTTTGAATGAGAATATTGGCCCTTTTTCAGCGTCCCAGGTTGTATCCTTCGCTGTTTGAATATCTCAAGGAGATTTTGGAGTTTTGTTCTTGACTTGATTTGAAGGGTGGAATTCATCTGTTTACAGAACAAAGATTCGGTAGTGTGAGGAGTTTATTACGGCCTCAAGGTTCTTAATTGTGGATTATGTCGAAGGGTTTATTTCAAGATAAGAGAGGGTGTATAGTTATTGGTCCAAATTCAAGTCGTCGGTATTCATTTCGAATACAAGTCGTATCCATTGTCCATATCCATTTTTTATTTCCATTTAAACTATTAAATCAAAATTCCATCCAAATACCTACTCTCAAGTTTGTTTGTCAAATCCTTTATAAGCCTATTACACACTTTCAAGCCATTTGTGTAGCTCATTTCCAATCCCATTGTTTTCTTCTTTCTCTCTTTATGTGTTTTCGAACGTTGTTCACATTCTAGGCCCATCCCTGGTTCTCATTAGCAACTAAGTCATCACAATTTTTTCTTTTATATGCTTTGTTAGTTTAGGAGTCTAACATGATTCTTGTCAGGAAGGTGGTTAATATTCATGGTTGGGGAAAGAAGAACAAGTTTGGTTCCATAATCCATGATGGAAAAAAGGAAAAGAAATACAAGCATAAGAAAATATAGCAAGTTCAGCAATGTATGCTATAGTGGCTACAAGCCTGGCCCATGTCTTGCCATATATGAATGGTGCACGGTTACTTCTGTTGATAAAAAAAAACAAGAACAAAAAATCAAGGCAGAGATTGAGGTTTGTCAATAGGCTTCATAACATTAGCTTAATTACAAAGTGTATGGAAGCTCTTACGCAAGCCGGTTTTGAGGCTATATGAAAAAAACTAGTTATAACAAAATACATTAACAAGGTTCAAAAATAAGATTTATAATCACTGCCCTCATGATTTTTGGAGGAAAAATTCTATTCTAAATCTTCACAAAAGTGTCTTCGAACAACTAATATTCTTCCTAATTCCAGCATCAATGATTAACCTCCATACTCGCGGGTTCATCCTCAGTGACCGTCACCATCTTCATCATTCATCACACTCCAAGCAACCATCAATCATGTTAACAGCCTGTATCACAGAAGAAGCACAGTATCAAGTCCAGTTATTCATCCTGCAAAAACTCAAATCGAAAGTTATAAGAACTGTGAAGCTGGTCAACAAGTTCAACAACCTACAGAATCCACAATACCAACATGTTCAATGCAACTCACTACAATTTAATCCATAACCAACCGTAAACTCACAGAAGAAAAAGAAGAAGTAGCATAGGAAAATAGATGAGCGGCATGATTCGAGTGTGATACCTGGAAAGTTGCGGCGGTTCGTTCGTCACATTGATATAGCAGCTTTGCTTCGAATTTCAATTTCGCGATGTGATCGCTGTTTGGACTTGGTAGTGAAGCAGGACGGAGCTTCCGTCACATTCAGATTCATTCCCAAGAGAAACACCAGAATTCAAGTGCTGTCCATCCTTAATCAATATTGCAATTTCTTCCCATTTCCAATATAGATTCTGAGCTAGCTGATTTTGAGGAGCTGTGTCCTTCAAATGATAGTATATTGCTGGCTGTTGGAGTAAAAAAACTCAATTACGGCAAGAAGAAAATCTGGTGCAATAAGTAGCGGAGGCCTCTGGATACACACAGAAACAAATGTTAAATCAGGACCAAATTTCATATCAACGACGAGCATCGTCTGAACTGGTTCAAAATTGTTCCCTTTACTTGGGCTACCACCAGCTGGGTCATGATTTTCGTAATACAACGAAGTATTTAGAGGGTTGGCTCCAATGTTCTCAGGCTTTCCTATTGCTAACCGAAATCCTTGCTCAACTCTTTCTCCACCATCTTTCACTAACAACCTATATTAGCCAAGAAGGAAAAAACAAAAGTCAAAAGAAATATCAGTTTATGTTATCAGCTCAGAATTAAAGCTCAGTGAGTATCGGAGAAAAGCAAGTAGAAAAATTCAGTTACGAATCAGTTATAAACCATAACCTCCTAACAGAATGCTTCAACCAACACTACTAACACTAACCGAATTCACAAAATTATCCAAAAATGAAAACAACTCAAGCTAACAGAATTCTCTAACTGATCATTACCTAAAGTTTCCAGAATCATCTTCAATTCTGCTATAAATCAGAGGCATCCCACTCTATCACTTCTTCTTGACACAACTTCACAAATTCCTCACCATTTTCCTTCCCTCCCAATCACTCTTCAACCTCTAAGCGATGACTCTTCACCACTGTTCTTCGTAACTGAAAACACAGCCGCGCCATCATAACTGCGTTCTTCATCATCAGCAACGACCTGAAACCGGATTATTCGCCAACGCATCATCAATAGTAACACGAGAAGAAGAACAACAAAATCGAGTAAAGATTGGGGAATATGATACATACCGGAAATAGTGAATTTCGATTCGGCTTCGCAGCAATAGCTTTTGTTCCGTGACGGAGCTCGTCATCAACAGAGACGTCTTCATCGCGTCTTCGGTCATCAAGAGGAAACAGAGCAAACCTTGCAGCGGCATCGGAATCACAGATACTTATTTTCCCACGCACAACTTCGATTCCAGGTACGACTTCATGTCAGTGGTGAAATTGTTCTTGATTTAGGTTTGAAGAAGCTTTGGTGTATTAGTTTTGTTTCGGATTAGATAAGTTTGAGTTTTGGCTTTGATTAGATTTGAGGTTTAAATTCGGTAAGAGGAGGGTGATAGGTTTAGGGCGAAGAAGGCAATGATGTGTGGAGGTGATGGTCCGCGGCGGAGAAAAGGAAAAGATGAGAAGGAGGAGGCGAGAGGGTAGGGTGGTGATGGCGGAGAGGAAATGGATGAAGGGGAAAAGGGTTTAGCGGCGGAAGGGTAAAGGAAAGAGGAACTAGGGTTATTCATCCCCAATTATGCCTTTGTTTCCTAATTTTTGTTTATTAATGTGATTAGTGAGTTAATAAGTCATAAAGAAGGATGTTATTGGGTCTTTAATTTTTAATATGCTGAATTTAATTTTAATTAAGGTGCTTAATTTCTTATAATTATCCTCATAACAGAACCTTTAATTTCCTCTTAAATCCAATAATGGGCCCAGTATTTGACTATTGGCACCCCTTGTCTTAGGCCTGTAGGAAAAGTTAACATAAGAATATCACTTCCTCCCCCTCTCATTTTCCAGCGCATGGGCCTACCCTATTGCTATTCACACCCGTATTAAGCCCATCAGAAAATTAACTAAAAAAACTGTCTTTTTGCACCCTCCCTTTAATCTGCGTTTTGGGCCTGTCGTGGTTTGCTGTTTGCACCCTCTTTTAGGGCCCATATGTGAAATTAATTAAAAAATGTCACTAAAGAAACCCCCTCATTCTTATTTCTTTTTTTAGAACTTTATTCTTTAGTTTAGCATAATTAGAAAATAATTCACCAAAAATAGTAAAAAGATTAGAAAAATGCCATAAAAAATTAATTAGCTTTTTAGATCCAATTAGAAATTTTTGACATTTTTATTTTCTGAATTTGGCATTATTTTCAATTTAATTCTGAATTTTCTTTCAATTAGCTTTTATTGGATTCCATTTAATTGTGCTGAATTTTGTTCATTTTATTTTGGTAATTTCCAGTAGGATTTTTGAGCCATTCTTTTTACTGTAATTAGAGGACCCATAATAGTTCTTAGGATATTTTTAGTGGATTTTTTAGGGCCTTTTATCTTAGGTTTTAGTGATGTAATCCTTAGGAATTAGTAGTTAATTCTTAGCTGGAAATAATTAATTGTTAGGCATAGAAAAAATAAGATTTTTTAGAATCCCTCTTAATACAATTTTAGAGATTAGTGTTAGGACCCTATAGTTTAAGTTTCATAATTTTTCTAGAAGTTTTAATATTTTAGAATATTAGTCTTAGGCCTAGTTATACATAGTTCCCATTAGTTTAGGCCATTAGAAAAAATAAAGTTCAATATAAAAAATAATAGTCTAGATTAGATTTAGTCATAGAATTTAATTTAGACTTAGGCTAGTTAAAATTCATTTTTTAGATGAGCATTAGGTTTGATTTAGATTTAGTACTTAGGCTTGAAACTTCATTTTCATTAGAATATAGAATAAATAAATAGACTATTTTTTAATTCATGCCTCTAAGTGCATTTGTAGAATTTTATTCCTTATGTTTAATTTCATTTTTTTGCTTCATTTGATTTTACAACTTGTATAGGCTTCCCCATTGTTCTTAGAATCAACTTAACTTCATTAAGAAGTAAGTTGAATTCTAATAGTTTCTAGTTTTAATTAGGCTTAGAGACCTCACTAACCATTAAGACCACTTTGTAAATAAATAAACAAAATTAGGATTGAGTCTTAGTCCCTTAGATTTTTCCTTTTATCAACTTGAGTCTTTCTTTCTCATCTCATAAACAAAAGCAACAAAAACACTTAATAAAGTTCAACAAGCCAGTGAACTTAAACCCTAATCCTAGGAAACCAGTCTTGGATAAGTTCTCCTTGCTGGGTATGCTTGTTCTATTATTCCATCTTGGAATGTAGAGTCAAGTGTACATTCCATGGAAAAGAGTTTGAATTCACTTCCTTGTGCCAAATTCATACAAAACTTTTAAAAGCCAAAAACAAACAATAAGCGACTATCCTGCGGGAACTTCTCTTCTCATCTCATTCACTCACAATGCGAACTCGCGGCGACTTGTCTCATTTGCAAGACGGTAAACGCACTCGTACCAGACGAGCCTGCAACACCTGAGCATAGACATACGCAGTTCCAGCTGTAAAAAAACACAAACAAATAGTTCCCGCCTAGGTTAGGCGAACTACGTCGACTCTGATCCTCATTTTCCCGATGAGGTACGTAGGCAGCGTGGTAGGGCCCGTTCGAGCACACTTTTCATTTTCCCTACATTTCCCCCTTTCTTTCCATTTTCTTATTTCATTTCTTTTTTCATTCCATTCACATTCCAGTTAGCAGTTCATTTCATTTCAGCAGCATTTTATTTCTCACCCTTTGAAACAAACAAGCAAGCGTGGATCCCGTCGGGTACGACGGACGATCTGGGGTGCTAATACCTTCCCAGGTCGTAACCGACTCCCGAACTCAGATCTTTGGTTCGCAAGGCCTTGTCCTTTCCTTCTTCCTTAGGTTTGTGCAACATTACCTTTCCCTTTCTTTCGGGATAAAAATGTCTGGCTGGCGACTCTAACCTTTCCGCGCCACTTTCGCGTTTGTACTAGGATGAAAATCCCGGGAGCGATAGTTGCACACCGCGGTTCTGGAATCGGATTAATCTTTCTCTCTGGTTTTCTCCATTCTCACCCTCTCTAAATTGTATAGCATCCATTGCATACAAGAACTAGAGTGAGAGATGAGGATTTTGGATTTTGTGAAAAAGTGATAAAATGAGAGAAATAATGGTTCGGATAAATATTGGAAGGTGAGAATGTGATAGGTGTGGTGATAATGGAGAGGTTAATGAGTTTTAATTTGGTAATGGGAGGTTACGGAAGTTGGGGGAGATAATGGGTGGTTTTGAAAGTTATGGAGGAAGAAGAAGAAGAGGTTTCGAAAAGAAACAGTTCTGTTTCTCACGAATCTTATATTTAGGGTTGTCACGGTCGTGACAGGGAGGTGACGGTCGTGACACGCTAAATTAGCACGTCACGATCGTTAGGGGGTGTGACGATCGTGAGGGTTGATTTCCTTGAATAATTTCCAGAAACATTATCTCTTACGCTTCATATAATTTATATAATAATTTTTTGGTCACTTCTCACTCAATATTTAATATAAACACCATATAATAAATATTTTCAATATAGTACTTGTATATTTGCATGGCACGAGAGATTTTATAGAAAATAATTCAATCCAAGCATAACAGTATATATAATCAAAACATATAAATTAATTAAAATGGAAAAATTTGTAAACTAGAAGTGCATTGCATATGGTAATTGAAATGAAATTACATTAATGAAAATACGGTATGAAATTGTTTGCGAAAAGTAAAACTAACTAGAAACGAAAACAATAAGTAAAATAAACTAGATCACTTATAGCATTTTCAAAAGTGTTTCTTCAAATCTTCGATTGCGGAGTTCAAGTGATAGAATTGTTCACAGGTTATGTCAGATAAACCTATAATGTCCAATCGCATGCTCTTAATTTCATCCTTAAATGTATTTATATCAGTTTGGTAAGCTTCAAGAGTGTTTATGATATTCTGTAAGTTGTTAGCATAATCTCCTTGATTCACTTCAGGGGTTTCAATAACTTCGTCAGTGTGGTCAATGTCATGGTAACCAGGAGGTGTCTCAGGGTCAGTTTCGACATCGGTCATTATATCATCTTTTATCTTGTAAGACTGAGGTGTTTCAGGAGTAGATGGATAATCAGGTGGGGTTAACTCATAAAGCCAGTTATCCTTATTGTGAACACTCACTCTAGCATGGTTTGGTAGTGTGAACAGGGTTACTACCTCATTCCGGATTAGGTACTCGAAAGGTGGATGTCCTAAATTCCTTATGATATGGCGATTAAAGCAGAAGTTAAGATTCATGGGATGGATGGTACCTAAACGGTTGCACCTGTGCAATTGGTATCTAAGTCCTAAGGCGTCAGCAATCATGGTTACAAGACCTCCTACTAATATAGGTAATTCAGGTTCTTCTTGGATACGGGTGAAGGTTTGCATCATGAAAGGTACACCATTAACAGGCTGTCCATTAGTGAAACATGACATAATGAATATCTCATCTTTAGAGACTCCGGTAATGTTTTCTTCTTTTCCAAAGAAGGTGTGGGCAAGGATCTTATGGAAGTAACGGAGAGCAGGGTTATGTATTTCATCATTGTTCATGCTATTTGGTTCAGGGTGGTAGTTTCCGGTTAAAGTTCCCCAAAAGAAATCCAGCTCAATGTCCATCAATTCTACCTGTGTGGTAGTAAAAGCAAAGGGTCCACTAGGGAATCCTAATAATTCAGCTAGTTCTTTATGGTTAAAGTCATATTCTATTCCAAATAGGCGGAAACTAATAAATCCTTTCCTGAATCCAAAATCGCGCTCGGGTAGGTAAACTAAGGAGCTAAGGAACTCAAGGGTGAGCTCGCAGTAAGTCACAAACTTATGTTGAATCCGTGCATTCTCCCATCCAAGTCGGTTAAACAAGTACAGGATGCTATCATGTATACCTAGGGTTTCCATAGTCAGATCATCCGGGTACAGAGTCAAATCCATTTGCCTCTATGATAACTCTTCAAACTTCATTCTTTGGTTCCTACCTCTAAATTTGGTTTCCATATGGTTTATCGGTTGGTTAGCCATGGTTAGTGCAAATATGGAGGAAACAAATCAGGGGGAGAAGGAAAGTGGAAAAGACTTTTAGAAAATCTGTAAAAGTGATTTAAGATTAAAATAAAGAAAAATAAGGAAATGAAATGCATAATTTAGAGGCAATAATAATAATAATGAAATAAAGCTATAAAATGACAAAACAATTAAATGAAGAATAAAACGATAAATGACAAAATAATAGATTGATAAAAATGAATTAAATGATTAAATGAGTAAATGGGTTGCCTCCCACTAAGCGATGTTTTTATCGTCAAAAGCCTGACGTAATTCTTAGGTTTAGATTAATCAGGGGAATTAGTGGACAACTCCAAAAGCCTTAGAATATTTGCATAATCTCGATTTTCAACTTTATGATAGTGTTTTAAACGTTGTCCGTTTACTACGAATGGTTCACTATTCCTACCCTTAATTTCTATTGCTCCACTCGGGAACATTTTAGTTATTTCAAAGGGTCCTGACCATCTAGATTTTAATTTTCCAGGAAAGAGCCTAAGTCTTGAGTTAAAGAGGAGTACAACGTCTCCCACACTAAATTCTTTCCTAGATAGGCGTTTATCATGCCATCGCTTAGTTCTTTCTTTATATATCTTAGCATTCTCATAAGCATCTAGCCTTAATTCTTCTAATTCGTTAATGTCTAGGATTCGCTTTTCTCCTGCAGCATTATAGTTTATATTGAGAGTTTTGATCGCCCAATAAGCTTTGTGTTCTAGTTCTACCGGGAGGTGACAAGATTTTCCATAAACTAATTTGAAAGGTGTAGTACCTATGGGTGTCTTGTAAGCGGTCCTATAAGCCCATAAAGCTTCATTAAGTTTAGATGACCAATCTTTCCGAGATATGGCGACAGTCTTTTCTAAGATTTGTTTGATTTCTCTGTTTGAGACTTCGACTTGTCCACTTGTTTATGGGTGATATGGTGTTGCCACACGGTGTCTTACTCCATACTTAGATAGTAATTTGTCAAAGATTTTTGAAATGAAGTGCGAGCCACTGTCACTTATGACGAGTCTAGGCACACCAAATCTGGGAAAGATTATATTTTTGAAAAGCTTTATTACTACTCGTGTATCGTTTGTAGGAGAAGCTATAGCTTCAATCCATTTTGAAACATAATCAACAGCTACAAGTATGTAATTGTTACCGAAAGATGATGGGAATGGTCCCATGAAATCTATTCCCCAGACGTCAAAGATTTCTACTTCTAAAATTCCTTTTTGAGGCATTTCATCTCTTCTTGAAATATTGTCGGTGCGTTGACACCGATCGCAATTTATAGCAGCGATGTGGACATCCTTCCATAGATTAGGCCAGAATAGGCCGGCTTGCAAGATTTTTGCACAAGTCTTGGAAGTACTTGCATGTCCACCATAAGGAGATGAATGGCATTGAGCAATGACATCTTCTATTTCTTCTTCGGGAATACATCGACGAAAGATTCCATCGGGTCCTCTTTTGAACAATAATGGTTCATCCCAATAGTAATGTTTTAGATTGTGAAAGAATTTCTTTTTCTGCTGATAGGTTAAATCAGGTGGAAGAGCTCCTGCGGCTAGGTAGTTAACAATGTCAGCGTACCATGGCAGTCCTACAGTTGTTTGGATTGTTTCCACGGGTTCTGGTTCATTTAGGTCTAACTGAACTGGGTCGCTTCCTATTTGTGCTATCAGCTGTTCATATGGAAAATCATCGTTAATCGGTACTTGTTCGGGTTTAATACCTTCTATTCTAGATAAATGGTCCGCTACAACGTTTTCAGTACCTTTCTTATCTTTTATTTCAAGATCAAACTCTTGTAAGAGTAAAATCCATCTCAAGAGTCTCGGTTTAGCATCTTTCTTAGTTAATAGATATCGGATAGCAGCATGGTCTGTGTAAACGATTATTTTCGCTCCTACTAGGTAAGAACGGAATTTGTCAAGCGCAAAGACAACTGCTAACAGTTCTTTTTCAGTAGTGGCGTAGTTCATCTGAGCAGAATCTAAGGTTCTACTGGCATAGTAAATCGCATGAAGTTTCTTTTCCTTCCTCTGGCCTAGAACTGCGTCTACAGCATAGTCACTCGCATCGCACATGATTTCAAAAGGTAATCTCCAGTCAGGGGGTTGCATGATTGGTGCGGTGATGAGGGCTGTTTTTAGAGTTTCGAATGCTTTAAGACAATCTTCATTGAATATGAACTCAGCATCTTTCATTAATAAACCAGTAAGAGGTTTAGTGATTTTCGAGAAATCTTTGATGAATCGTCGGTAGAAACCGGCGTGTCCTAAAAAGCTTTGTATTTCTCGAATGGTTTTAGGGGGTTGAAGATCTTTTATGACTTCTATCTTAACTTTATCTACTTCAATTCCCTTGTCGGATATAACGTGGCCTAATACAATTCCTTCTCTGACCATAAAATGACATTTCTCCCAGTTAAGCACGAGGTTTACTTTTACACATCTTTCTAACACCATTTCTAAATTTGATAGGCATCCTTCAAAACTTTGCCCGCATACAGAGAAGTCGTCCATGAACACTTCCATGATGTTGTCTATAAAATCTGCGAAGATTGACATCATACATCTTTGAAAGGTTGCAGGAGCGTTGCATAATCCAAAGGGCATTCGTCTATAAGCGAACGTTCCATATGGGCATGTGAATGTAGTCTTCTCTTGATCATCTGGATGGATAGGGATTTGGAAAAATCCTGAGTAACTGTCAAGATAACAGAAGTATGAATGCTTGGCTAATCGTTCTAACATTAGATCTATAAAAGGTAGTGGGAAATGATCTTTTCGAGTGGCTTTGTTTAGTTTACGATAATCTATGCACACTCTATGTCCTGTCACTACTCTTTGCGATATCGATTCGACTTGAGCGTTTTTCACAATAGTGATACCTCCTTTCTTTGGTACTACATGTACTGGACTAACCCATTTACTATCAGAGATTGGATATATTATTCTGGCATCTAGTAGTTTCTTAACTTCTTCTTTCACTACAGTGCTAAGGATTGGGTTAATTCTTCTTTGAGATTCTCTGGAGGTTTTGCAATCTTCTTCTAGCAGAATACGATGCATACAGATTGAAGGGCATATTCCTTTGAGATCAGATATGTTATATCCTAATGCAGTTGGATATTTCTTTAAGACATCTAAACGTTTATTTGTTTCTATAGTTCCTAAACTGGAATTTATTATAACTGGTCTTTTACATTCAATGTCTAAGAATTCGCACCTTAGGTTATTAGGTAAAGTTTTTAATCCTAATGTAGGTTTATCTTTACTTGGCATGGGATCCGGTGTAAGTGCTAAACTTTCGCTTAGACTATCATCCTGATATGGTTTACGCCAATTATCATCTTCGAAAATCGGAGGGATTTGAATTTTCATTATTTCAGAATAGGTAGTTTCTTTCAGTTCCATTTCTCTTACACATTCGTCAATTACGTCCAATAGATAGCAAGTATCCTCTATAGCTGGTGATTGTAAGAATTGTGTTAAAATAAATTCAACTTTCTCTTCACCTACTTCAAAGGTTAGCTTTTCTCTTTTTACGTCTATTATAGCTCCGGCGGTCGCTAAGAATGGTCTTCCTAGTATGATAGGTGTAGTGGAGTCTTCAGAGATGTCCATGATTATAAAATCAGTAGGGATGTAGAATTGTCCTATACGTACTGGGACGTTTTCTAGTATGCCTACAGGATATTTAACTGAGCGATCGGCTAGTTGAACAGACATTTTAGTTGGTCTAAGGTCTCCCATGTCTAGCCTTTTGCAAATCGTTAAGGGCATAACACTGATACTGGCTCCTAAATCGCATAGAGCTTTGTCAATGACGAATTTTCCTATTACACAGGGTATAGAGAAACTTCCTGGATCTTTTAGCTTAGGAGGCATATTATTCTGAATTATGGCGCTACACTCAGCAGTAAGTGTAACTGTTCCGTTATCCTCTATTTTTTTCTTATTAGATAAGATTTCTTTTAAAAACTTAGCATACGAGGGTATTTGAGTGATCGCTTTTGTAAACGGAATAGTAATGTTCAACTGTTTCAGAAGTTCGACAAATTTCTTAAACTGACCCGTCGTCTTGGAATTGGTTAATCTCTGAGGGTATGGAATTGGTGGTTTATAGGGTGGTGGAGGCACATAAGGCTTTTCTTTCTCCACTGCCTCTTGATTATCATCTTCCTTTTCTTCTGGATCATTCACCACTTCAGTCGGTTTATCCGGTTTTTGGTACATGGCTGGATTGTCAAGTCTTGGATCGGTAGGTCCGTCAAGTTCCTTGCCACTTCTTAATATTACGGCATTGGCATGTCCTTTCGGATTAGGTTGAGGTTGTCCAGGGAATACTCTAGCTGGTGCAGCGGTAGGTGCTTGTTGTTGAGCTACTTGTGAAATCTGAGTTTCAAGCATTTTGTTATGTGTAGCTAATGCATCTACTTTGCTCACTAATTGCTTAATCTGCTCACTAGTGTGAATGTTTTGGTTTAAGAAGTCCTTGTTTGTTTGAGATTGGTTAGCTATAAAGTTCTCCATCATCAACTCAAGGTTCGATTTTCTAGGGACATTAGGAGCAGTCTTTTAATATCCTGGTGGTGTAGCTGGTGCTTGACCTGGTGCGTATAAAGCATTGTTATTCTTATAGGAGAAGTTCAGATGATTCTTCCAACCTGGGTTGTATGTGTTTGAGTATGGGTTTCCTTGAGCATAATTCACTTGATCTGTGGGAATTCCTGTCAATAGTTGACAATCAGAAACTTCGTGTCTTGGAACTCCACATAACTCACAGTTAGGTGTTACTGCAGCCACGGTGGCTGTTGGTGTTATGGCCAAGTTGTCGATCTTTTGGCTTAGTTGGTCAAACTTTGCATTGACTTGGTCCATACTACTCACTTCGTACATACCTCCTTTTGTTGGTTTCTCAGTTGCGACTCTCTCGCTTCCCCATTGGTAATGGTTTTGAGCCATACTTTCAATAAGTGCATAAGCATCATTATATTCTTTGTCCATCAATGCACCGCCCGCGGCAGCGTCAATTGTCATTCTTGTATTGTACAAGAGTCCATTATAGAAGGTATGGATGACCATCCATTCTACTAATCCGTGATGTGGACAAAGTCTCAGCAAATCCTTATAGCGTTCCCAAGCTTCGAATAGTGATTCGGTTTCCCTTTGCTTAAATCCGTTGATCTGAGCTCTCACCATAGCTGTCTTGCTAGGTGGGAAATATCTGGTCAAGAAAACTCTCTTTAGTTCCTCCCACGTAGTTACTGAGTTCGAAGGCAAAGATTGAAGCCAGGCTCTTGCTCTGTCTCGAAGTGAAAAAGGAAACAAACGTAGTCTAATGGCTTCTTGGGTAACTTCATTGGCTTTTACGGTATCTGCGTATTGCACAAAGATCGAAAGATGAAGGTTCGGATCCTCGGTAGGATTTCCGGCGAATTGATTTTGTTGCACGGCTGATATCAACGAAGGTTTTAGTTCGAAATCATTTCGGTTGATAGCCGGTGCGGTAATGCTAGAATGCGGTTCAGCTTGCGAAGGACTGGCGTAATACTTGAGTGGGTGATTCTGTTCTTCAGCCATCTCTGCGTCCTTTGATGTTACGACTGGTTTAGGCGGATCTAATTGAAGATCTGGAATATTGTAACTTTGTTCGTAATCGAATATCCGTCTTCTTACGTGTAAGAAGCGTTCCGATTCTGGGATTAGAGGTTTCAAGTCTTCGCCTTTAGAGCGAGTACTTGGCATACACTCGGAAATTTAGATTAAAAAAATAAAATAGTTGTTACCTTAGTTTAGACAATGCTACCTAAAGTGCACTAGTAACTAAATTAAGGTCCCCGACAACGGCGCCAAAAACTTGATGGGCTAAAGACGTGTCTAATTATGTGTCTAGCGGTATCTTAACTGCAAGTGCACAGCCTATCGAAGTAATATTTAAGATTATCGATCCACAGGGACTCTATGGTTACTTAGTGCTAGATGAACTTCTAGTTTAGCTAAGGTGAAGGGTTGTCACGATTTTTTGTTGTTTTTAAAGATTAAAAGCGGGAATTAAATTTAAGTTTTAATAAAATAATACTAAGGCGGTCGGTATGTAATTATACTAACTTAGGCGGGTCAATCTAACCTAGGCTTATAAAGGTGTTCACTTAAACTATTCTGTAGAGGTTACCAGTTTAAATACCCTCAACTCACACTCTCGTGGTCTTATCTCAGATCTTACCCCTAAAGCCCTATGCCTGCTCTCGCTAGCCCATAAGTGTTTAGAGATAATTTTTGGAAACTTAGTAATTCTAATTTATTTTAAAGCGCTCTCGCTGTGTTTAATTTAAATGCCTAACTTTAGCTATCTGGTTAAAATCTCTCACTCTCGTGGTCTTGACCTAACCTAATACTCTTTCCTTACTCTCGTAACGAAAAGGTCGATTTTAAATAAAAAGTATCAGCCAGAATGTTAAGCTATTAATTATTTTAAGCCTATGGTTAATTTTACCGATTAAGTTTGTTTTAACTACATACCGCCCTAAGGTAATTAGCTACTCATTTCTGTTGAACTAGACAGAGGCAGAGAAACAATGAACAAAATATTCATGGCAGAAAAAATAAATAAATAACATAAATTGCAAATTGCAAATAATATAAACCTGGTTAACAATAAAATGGCAGACTCCTTCTTCCAAGAGATTGGATGCAAATGAAGCATGCTTTGAAGTATGAAAACACATGTATGTTTATGAAATGAAATGGATGCAAAGCATGGAAAATGTAAGAAGAAATGACCAAGCAATATTCAATCAATGTCTTAAGATGGCATACAAGTGCTTAGAATGTCATGACAAGTTCACATGTTCATGCAATGCAATGTAAGATGCAAGTATGGATGCAAGTATCGAACCCAGGACCATCATACCAGCTGAGCCACATGGGGCGCGTTCAACATATAATCAGTAAACAAACATTATATTTAAAAACAATTTTTGAATTTTAATTTCAGCGCCAATTCATCATCTTCTTCCTCAGGATTCGCAGGTTTTCCTGCGAAATTTCCCAGGGATTCTCCTGCGAATTTTCTTGTGTTTTAAACCTGCGAAACTCAAACATCAATCAAATGGTACAATTTCATCAAATTAATTATGCCAATGAATTCCTTATGATTCATACAGTCCATCTACGTCCTTTGAATCCATTTATATTTGGTTTTTCAGGAACCCCTAATTTGGAACCCGAAACCCTAACAATGGCAGTTCCTGTTCTAGGTTATGATTCTTCAAGAAAATGTCCAGAAACCATCTATAGGTCATGACTAACACAAATCAAACAACAAAATTAGTTTATGTTAGCTAAATAAATGGAATCGAAAATTTCAAAATCAAGAACAAAAGAGGTTCGGTTTATGCATTCAGGGATGATTTTGATGATGTAAAGCATTGAGATCGTATCAATGATGTTCAAGGATCATGTCTATGTCCGTAGAATACCTTTAATTGCCCTGTAAATATGAAACCGAAAATTGAATTTTTAAGGAAAAATTTGAATGTGCAAAGTGTTCTTGGAGAATGCCAAAATCCTTCATCTTGCTTGTGATCACTTGTATGTATATATTGGAAGTAAATTAGGTCAGAAAATTGTAGGTTTATGGGCCTTGTAGAGATTACTTGATCATGAAGATTCAACGTGTTATTTTGGTCAAAAAATCACACAAATCCTTTCCTCTTTGGTTTAGCACGAATTTAAATCTCCCAATCAACTTTAAATCAAGTTTATGAGTTTCTAGAATGAAAATCATATCAAATATTGAGCCTTTCATATTATATTTTGATTTAAAATGATTTTTAATGTATAAAATCAAAATAAATAAAATAAAATAAATTAAAATCTGAATAAATGATATTTGGTTCGTGCATGATGTCATGGTAGTGATTGGGTCATAAAAATGCAAGCCCATGTGGAAAGAATTGGTTCTAAGACCCCATTTGCTCAATAAACCTCTCAAAAATTTCCCAACTTTAAAAAGACACAAGTCCCTCAATTTTAAGGATATGAAGGTGTTCTTGGACATTTTAGAAATCTTAAAGAGTCTTATAACAAACCTCTTTGGTCTCATGTCCATATCTTTTACCATTTTCAAGTTATGCCATTTGGAAGATGTTGACTTTTTGTTGACTTTTTAAAATGACCTATAATGTCTTAACCCATACCTTCCAAATGAAGCATTTTTGGGCTTGGCTTGTGAGACACAAAGTTGTATAGAATTAAATTTACTTCAAAATGAGTTTTGGATGGAAAAATTTTGATGAAGCATGTGAAATTTATGGATGGTCAAAGTTCAGTTGACTTTTCCTGTGAAAACCCTAATTTAGAAACTCCTGGTTCTTGATGATCTGAAATCTCCTTAATGAATCATGATCAACCATTGATCAAATGATGAATTTAAACTCATATACTTGATGTTGGCAAAAAATCATGAGGTTTGACTTTGGTTTGACCACAGTTGACCTCAGTTTGACTTTTTGACTGCTTTGACTGATTTTAGCCTATCTGATCATTTGACTGAGCAAATCTTTTGGGAAAGCCTTGAAACTTGACATAGGAATTCTTGAAGGCATATAGGATGCTATGAAGCTCATTTGAAGCCTTGGAAATCCATTTAGCCTGATGAAACTCAAAACCCTAGTTTAGGATGCATTGCTTAGGAGGATGATTTGTCTGAGGGGATTGTCAAACTTCCTGACTAATTGTGAACCTTGTGAACTTCTTGGGACACCTTAGTACACAATGTCTTTTCTATGTGAGGGAAAATTTTGGGGTGCAACACTCAGGAATGAGGCTTAAAAGATAATGCTGGAAGAGGGGGGAAGAGACAGAGACTTTTGTTCGATAACAGTTAAGTTATGCCTATGTATCCTCTCGTGCAACGGGGAAGTCAGAACACCGTAGTTCGACTCAAAGAGACTGAAAGATAAATTGACTTGTGAACTGCTTGCTTGTCTATGCTCAAGTGTATGACTCGTCTGGCTCGAGTGCTAACTGTCTTGCATTAGATAGAAGAAGTAAGTTCTCGTTTATGAATGAAGATGATGGGAAAAGAATCTCGAAGGAGACGATTATTGTTTGTTTTTGTGTTTTCAATCTTTTATTGTTTTTTGTGTTTGTCATAAGTTAATGAGCTTAAGCCTAAACCAAGGGTTAGTAAACTCATTATATCCTCCCTTTGATTAGGGATAATGAGAATACCTTAAGTATGAGATAAACATCTCAACTTAATTACCATGATGGTGTAGGATTAAGATCATTAACCTACTTGTGATTATTTAGATGTTTTTGAGTTTTTGTTTAGTGTTAAGTAATGAGTTTAAGCCATAATCAAGGATTAGTGAACCCATTACACCATTCTAATAGAAGGATAATAGTTGAGCACACTTAAGCTGAGGGAGATACCTCAACTTAATCCATGATTAGGGATTAACCTCATGATAAAACAAGCCTTTATTAAAGTGGATTTTAATTAAGGGTGAGATTAAGAAGTGAGTTTTAAGTTTGTAAGATAACTTGAGGGGGACTTGTCCATTAACACTAGGGTTAGTCCTTCTTAACCAATAAAGGAAGAATTAGAACCCTAATGCAAGACCCAAGTTACAAGTTAATGTCTTAGTAATTATTAAGATGGATTGATTAAGAGGTTTAAACAAATTAAGGGTTTAACACTTAGATTTAAAGTTATACACTCCATCATAAGATAAGGATGCAGGCATAACCCTAATTCCAAAGACCTAAAACCTTAAAGGTTTAGTCTCTAATGATGAGATGAGAAAAGAGACACAAATGAGACACAAAGGTAAAACTAAAGGGGGACTAATCACAACCCTAATTATTGTCATGCTTAGGTGTTCCTATGGTTTGTAAGGCTTGAGAAAGATCTTCAAAGAAGCCACCAATGGAAGAAGCAGATGAAAGAAGGAGAAGCAGAAGAAACAAGTTACTTACTTCATTGAAGAAGATAAGTAACTTGGAGAAAGAAAGTGAATGATGAACATGAATGAGAAAGCTCACTCTAGGCAAATAAAAATGCAGCAATGGTGCATATGAAGAAGATGAAGAGAAATGAGAAGTGAAGGCAAATTCACTTCTCAAGTTAACTTACCACTTGAAAATGTTAGCATAAGGAAAGAAAATAAATGAAATGAAGAATATGCAAAGGTAAAAAACCAAAACCAGAAGCAAACACATGATGCAAAGGTTGATATGACATGATGCAAAGGCATGCGAAGTGCTATGAATGTTCATACAAGAGATTGGATGCAAATGAAGCATGCTTTGAAGTATGAAAACACATGTATGTTTATGAAATGAAATGGATGCAAAGCATGGAAAATGTAAGAAGAAATGACCAAGAAATATTCAATCAATGTCTTAAGATGGCATACAAGTGCTTAGAATGTCATGACAAGTTCACATGTTCATGCAATGCAATGTAAGATGCAAGTATGGATGCAAGTATCGAACCCAGGACCATCATACCAGCTGAGCCACATGGGGCGCGTTCAGCATATAATCAGTAAACAAACATTATATTTAAAAACAATTTTTGAATTTTAATTTCAGCGCCAATTCATCATCTTCTTCCTCAGGATTCGCAGGTTTTCTTGGGAAATTTCCCAGGGATTCTCCTGCGAATTTTCTTGTGTTTTAAACCTACGAAACTCAAACATCAATCAAATGGTACAATTTCATAAAATTAATTATGCCAATTAATTCCTTATGATTCATACAGTCCATCTACGTCCTTTGAATCCATTTATATTTGGTGTTTTAGGAACCCCTAATTTGGAACCCGAAACCCTAACAATGGCAGTTCCTGTTCTAGGCTATGATTCTTCAAGAAAATGTCCAGAAACCATCTATAGGTCATGACTAACACAAATCAAACAACAAAATTAGTTTATGTTAGCTAAATAAATGGAATCGAAAATTTCAAAATCAAGAACAAAAGAGGTTCGGTTTATGCATTCAGGGATGATTTTGATGATGTAAAGCATTGAGATCGTATCAATGATGTTCAAGGACCATGTCTATGTCCTTAGAATACCTTTAATTGCCCTGTAAATATGAAACCGAAAATTGAATTTTTAAGGAAAAATTTGAATGTGCAAAGTGTTCTTGGAGAATGCCAAAATCCTTCATCTTGCTTGTGATCACTTGTATGTATATATTGGAAGTAAATTAGGTCAGAAAATTGTAGGTTTATGGGCCTTGTAGAGATTACTTGATCATGAAGATTCAACGTGTTATTTTGGTCAAAAAATCACACAAATCCTTTCCTCTTTGGTTTAGCACGAATTTAAATCTCCCAATCAACTTTAAATCAAGTTTATGAGTTTCTAGAATGAAAATCATATCAAATATTGAGCCTTTCATATTATATTTTGATTTAAAATGATTTTTAATGTATAAAATCAAAATAAATAAAATAAAATAAATTAAAATCTGAATAAATGATATTTGGTTCGTGCATGATGTCATGGTAGTGATTGGGTCATAAAAATGCAAGCCCATGTGGAAAGAATTGGTTCTAAGACCCCATTTGCTCAATAAACCTCTCAAAACTTTCCCAACTTTAAAAAGACACAAGTCCCTCAATTTTAAGGATATGAAGGTGTTCTTGGACATTTTAGAAAGATTAAAGAGTCTTCTAACAAACCTCTTTGGTCTCATGTCCATATCTTTTACCATTTTCAAGTTATGCCATTTGGAAGATGCTGACTTTTTGTTGACTTTTTAAAATGACCTATAATGTCTTAACCCATACCTTCCAAATGAAGCATTTTTGGGCTTGGCTTGTGAGACACAAAGTTGTATAGAATTAAATTTACTTCAAAATGAGTTTTGGATGGAAAAAGTTTGATGAAGCATGTGAAATTTATGGATGGTCAAAGTTCAGTTGTCTTTTCCTGTGAAAACCCTAATTTAGAAACTCCTGATTCTTGATGATCTGAAATCTCCTTAATGAATCATGATCAACCATTGATAAAATGATGAATTTAAACTCATATACTTGATGTTGGAAAAAAATCATGAGGTTTGACTTTGGTTTGACCACAGTTGACCTCAGTTTGACTTTTTGACTGCTTTGACTGATTTTAGCCTATCTGATCATTTGACTGAGCAAATCTTTTGGGAAAGCCTTGAAACTTGACATAGGAATTATTGAAGACATATAGGATGCTATGAAGCTCATTTGAAGCCTTGGAAATCCATTTAGCCTGATGAAACTCAAAACCCTAGTTTAGGATGTATTGCTTAGGAGGATGCTTTGTCTGAGGGGATTGTCAAACTTCCTGACTAATTGTGAACCTTGTGAACCTTGTGAACTTCTTGGGACACCTTAGTACACAATGTCTTTTCTAGGTGAGGGCAAATTTTGGGGTGCAACACTCAGGAATGAGGCTTAAAAGATAATGCTGGAAGAGGGGGGAAGAGACAGAGACTTTTGTTCGATAACAGTTAAGTTATGCCTATGTATCCTCTCGTGCAACGGGGAAGTCAGAACACCGTAGTTCGACTCAAAGAGACTGAAAGATAAATTGACTTGTGAACTGCTTGCTTGTCTATGCTCAAGTGTATGACTCGTCTGGCTCGAGTGCTAACTGTCTTGCATTAGAAAGAAGAAGTAAGTTCTCGTTTATGAATGAAGATGATGGGAAAAGAATCCCGAAGGAGACGATTATTGTTTGTTTTTGTGTTTTCAATCTTTTATTGTTTTTTGTGTTTGTCATAAGTTAATGAGCTTAAACCTAAACCAAGGGTTAGTAAACTCATTATATCCTCCCTTTGATTAGGGATAATGAGAATACCTTAAGTATGAGATAAACATCTCAACTTAATTACCATGATGGTGTAGGATTAAGATCATTAACCTACTTGTGATTATTTAGATGTTTTTGAGTTTTTGTTTAGTGTTAAGTAATGAGTTTAAGCCATAATCAAGGATTAGTGAACCCATTACACCATCCTAATAGAAGGATAATAGTTGAGCACACTTAAGCTGAGGGAGATACCTCAACTTAATCCATGATTAGGGATTAACCTCATGATAAAATAAGCCTTTATTAAAGTGGATTTTAATTAAGGGTGAGATTAAGAAGTGAGTTTCAAGTTTGTAAGATAACTTGAGGGGGACTTGTCCATTAACACTAGGGTTAGTCCTTCTTAACCAATAAAGGAAGAATTAGAACCCTAATGCAAGACCCAAGTTACAAGTTAATGTCTTAGTAATTATTAAGATGGATTGATTAAGAGGTTTAAACAAATTAAGGGTTTAACACTTAGATTTAAAGTTATACACTCCATCATAAGAGAAGGATGCAGGCATAACCCTAATTCCAAAGCCCTAAAACCTTAAAGGTTTAGTCTCTAATGATGAGATGAGGAAAGATACACAAATAAGACACAAAGGTAAAACTAAAGGGGGACTAATCACAACCCTAATTATTGTCATGCTTAGGTGTTCCTATGGTTTGTAAGGCTTGAGAAAGATCTTCAAAGAAGCCACCAATGGAAGAAGCAGATGAAAGAAGGAGAAGCAGAAGAAACAAGTTACTTACTTCATTGAAGAAGATAAGTAACTTGGAGAAAGAAAGTGAATGATGAACATGAATGAGCAAGCTCACTCTAGGCAAATAAAAATGCAGCAATGATGCATATGAAGAAGATGAAGAGAAATGAGAAGTGAAGGCAAATTCACTTCTCAAGTTAACTTACCACTTGAAAATGTTAGCATAAGGAAAGAAAAGAAATGAAATGAAGAATATGCAAAGGTAAAAAACCAAAACCAGAATCAAACACATGATGCAAAGGTTGATATGACATGATGCAAAGGCATGCGAAGTGCTATGAATGTTCATACAAGAGATTGGATGCAAATGAAGCATGCTTTGAAGTATGAAAACACATGTATGTTTATGAAATGAAATGGATGCAAAGCATGGCAAATGTAAGAAGAAATGACCAAGCAATATTCAATCAATGTCTTAAGATGACATACAAGTGCTTAGAATGTCATGACAAGTTCACATGTTCATGCAATGCAATGTAAGATGCAAGTATGGATGCAAGATTAGGGTTACATGAAAGGATGAAATGCAAATGTCAAAAATAGAAGCAAATCACATGATAAAAAATTGAAAATGAACTCAAAGGAACCCTAACCCCATATGATATCACACCCCAAAGGAGAAGGTCTAACTCTTAACCTAAAGAAAGTTGTGATTTTTCTAAGTAAACTAGGGTTTTTGGGTACCTTAAGAGGAAAAATGCAAATCAAATGGAAAATTCAAGATAAATTCTTGGCAAAAATACCCTAGGAAATACATGCTATATAGAAAACAATGCAAAAATAACCATCATCAAACCATTCATGGTTAGGCAGAAAAGAATTTTCAAAGTTAGGGTTCTAAAAAGGGAATTTTATGAACCCTAAATTCAAGAAAAATGTCAAATTTGGATCAAAACCAAAAATAAATTTGTATGAATTGTTTGACAATGTTTCTAAATGTCATAAGATGCAATGTGAATTTTTCTGGAATTTTTAGAAACCTAAATGGTATTTTAATTAATTAATTTCCATTAATTAATTAAAATAAACATTTAAATATTTTTAAAATGATTTTTTAATGCAAAAAATAGAAATAAAAATGTTTTTGGGTGAAGAAAAATATTTGAAGTCAAAATGCAAAAGAAAAATATTTTTGGAATTTTCTAAGTATTTTAAATAATATGCACAAAATAAATGGGATTTAAATGAAATAAAATGAATTAAAGGGGTTGGTCAACGCATCCAAGGGATTAGATTCAAACTGGGGTTTGGAGGGAAAGACTACGCGCGTTATCCAATGGTCCAAATTTAAACTGAGTTAATTAATTAATTAAACCTAATTAAATTAATTAAACTAAATTAGGGCTTAAGTGGATTAATCTGGACCCTACAAACACGCGCTAAACAAGATCCTACGGCTGGCATTCAAACTGGCTGGATTAACCCTAATTACAACCCTAAACATTTTCAAGTGACCGGAACAGTGTTATGGTCATCTTCTCCGGCCATCCTTCAACCCAACTTCCACCACAGGCCATGAAACTTCACCAAAACCTCCAAAAATGATCTATGGATAACACTAAACAAGAACCCAACACTCAAAATCATTTATTTTCAGAAACCAGCATGAATCGAAGCAAACTTCTTTTAGGTAAAAAATTTCAGAGATTCGATTCATGCTCATTTCTTCACCATTTTCAAAAACAACAAGTGCAGTGTGATCAGGGGAGCATGGGGAACATTTCTATAACATAAAATAAAGTTTCTGGAAAAATTGTTCTTGAGGTTACCTGAGCTTGAGCTTTCTCAGTTTGGAGCTTTTGGACCTCCTCTCTTGTGCAAACCCACTCTTGGCCTCCTGATGAAGTTGCAATGCTTGGAAAGAGCTTAGAATGGCTAGAATGAAGGCTTGCAACTCAACTGGCCAGAAATCGTGTTTTTGTTTGGCTGGCTTTAAGGCTTGTTTGATGGTTGGTTTATGTTCTAATGATGATGGTGAGTTGAATGGTGAAGTTTGTTTGTGATTTTAGTGGCTGGACAAAGTGTTTCAAAAGCTTTTTCTTTTGGGGTGATTTTGAGAAAACTTGGTGATTCTGAGGTTTCAGGCTTTTGTGATGTGTGTTATGAGTTGCTTTTGGTCCACATAACATTGTTTGATAGGTCAGAAAGTGGGTGGTGGCATGTGGTGATTGGTATGGGCAAGTTGCCAAAATGTCAACATTAGGTGTACTTGAGGTATGGGCTCATGTTGCAGCTGGTTTAGGGCATGTCTTGGCTCAACAAGGATCAAGGAGAACCATGGAAAAGGTTTTGGGGTGATTCAGCAAGTGTATGAGGAGTTTCATGTCCTTTTGCAAATTTGAAAAGTTTTGGCCCCTTTTGAATTACTTGAAGTTCAAGGCATGAAATGGGATGATTCTTTGGGAAATTTTGGTCACAATGCATTTTAGTATGTTTGTATGATGCTTAGAGAGTGATTAGAGGTCACAAAATGGCTTGGCATGTGAAATTGCACAAAATCCTCTTTGGTGTGAAAGTGAAAATTATGGGATTTTTGCCAACTTTGCAAGTCCATAACTTGAGTTCAATGATGAATTAGGAATTGTTCTCTTACTTTTTGAAAAGGGAATGATCCAATCTACAACTTTCATGACCAACATTTTTTCATTTGAATCATTTTTGATTGAGAAAGAGGAGGTTGAAAGACTTTCCCAAGATGGAAAGTTTCCATTACAAGTCATTTCCATTTTTGCCAACTTTTGGTTTAGCTCAAATTTCTTCAATTTTGTGAGCTTATAAGCACTTCAATGATCACATAAAGATCATATAACTTCAATATGAAGAAAAATCCACTTTGGTTCCATTGTTGGGGGCCTCAGATGCCCTGATTTTGCTCTGACTTGCTCAAGAAGTTACCCAGTGAACAGATGACTTCCACAATGAATTTCTTCATCAAACTTGGTACACATGATCCTCATAACATATTGAGACTATTAGAAACAAGAGTGACCAAAATATTTTGAGTTATGGCCTCTGAAACCAAAACCCTAATTTCAGGTCATCTGTGGAGTGAAACCCTAGCTCTGCTTCCATGTTTTGCCAAGTTCTTGTGATTTCTTGACCTCCTTGATCTTTGAGGGATATACTATGATGATGGAACACACATGGACCCTCTTGGAATGATTGGAGACCTTTGTAGTGGCTCAGATGGATCCTTGGATTGCTCAGACCACAAACCCTAGATGTAGATGAACTTGAACTATGCAGATGAAACAAATTTGCAATGTGATGTGGTATGCTTATGCTAATGAAAATATGGAAGATCACAAGCCAATGGTGAAATGAGTGAGGGAAAATTTGGGGTTTTTACAGCTGCCCCTATTCAAACATGAGTTAGCTGTGCAGGATGTAAGCGACGAGCTTAATAGACAAACAAGATAACTTGTGGTTGAATACCAAAGACAGTCCAGAATTTGCACTCACTGGGGAGAAGAAGAAAAGGGATATAAATTGTAAAATAAAGTATAGTATGATTATCAAGTGAAGGCGATGGAGGGCGACCATCGAGCAGAGGACGACTGTTGGGGATAGAGCAATAACGGGGATGACCGACATGCTGGGGAAATAAAGAGATCATGATGGGGACGGCCAACAAGATTCTCTGGGGATTAAAGGTAAAGTCAATGATGGGGACGACCATCATGTTTGCAAATTAAGGTAAACAACGATGGGGACAACCATCGGTTCAAGGAATAAATGGAATAAATGATGAGGTACGGTCATCAAAGGTGAAGGACGATCACCTAGAAGGGGACGGCTGCTTTTTATCACGACATAGGACGAATGTCGGATAGAAAAGGTCGACGATGGGGGCGGCCATCGGATAAGCATGATGAAGGATGATCATCAAGAGGTGAAGGACGATCACCTAGCAGGGTACGGCTGCTCTCAGGGTTTTATCATAACATAGGACGAATGTCAGATAACAAGATCAGCGATGGGGACGGCCATCGGATAAAATAATGAAGGACGATCATCAAAAAGGCGAAGGACGGTCTCCTAGCAGGGGACGGCTGCTAAATATCACAACATAGGACGAATGCTGGATAGAAAAGGGTTCCAATAATGGAGACTCCGCTGGGGAAAGGATGAGGGACGGTCATCCAAAGGTGAAGGACGATCACCTGGCAGGGTACGGCCGCCGAAAATATCACGACATAGGACGAATGTCGGATAGAAGAAAAGTTGTTTTGCCGGGGAATGGTAAACACGGACGAGTGCTTACGCTTAAGAAATAAAAGTATAAGTGTTTGACAATGTGTATAGATTAAAGATGCGGACGAGCATCCTTAAGACCGTGATACAGACGAGTATCAGTAGAAACAAACGCTGACGCATGTTCAGAGATGATGGTACAGACGAGTATCAGCAGGTTAACAAAGAACATGGACGAGTATCGAATCTGTGGGGAAATAATTGTATATACAAGATACGGACGAGTATCTGTATAAGTAAAAACAAGTATTATGAAGTATGAACAAGCATTGTGAAGTATGAGCAAGACACGAACGAGTGTTCAACTTGCTGGGGAAAGGTGACACAGACGAGTGTCAAAAGTGAAAAGTGTATAAGTTATGAACAAACATTTGTAAGGTGTCCTGGCGACCTGCGGTTATAGGATGACACAGACGAGTGTCAAAAGGAGTATATTATAAACAAGTGTTTGGTTTGCAACAAGTGTTTAGGCAACCATGTTGGGGAAGGTGACACAGACGAGTGTCAGAAGGGTATATAGATATTTGTAATCACAGAGGATGTTTATGGCTTATATCTGCAGGGGAATATAATGACACGGAAGAGTGTCGGAAAGGTATATATGAACACGTATTAGTTGGAGAGTGCAAAGGGGACGCTTTGGCTTTTTTTTGCAGGGGATGTGAGCTTTTATATACGTTGCTGATGGAATACTGATGGTATTTGTAGGTGA
This sequence comes from Lathyrus aphaca, assembly GCA_963966055.1. NCBI lineage: Eukaryota > Viridiplantae > Streptophyta > Magnoliopsida > Fabales > Fabaceae > Lathyrus > Lathyrus aphaca. The sequence continues at coordinate 164,882,326 of OZ014521.1, read as the reverse complement.
CTGATTCGAACCTGGCTTATGATCATGCAAATGTTTGATTTTTGCTGTAATGCTCCGTATTAGACGGAATGCTACGCTTTGTGGGGAAAAATGATGCGAATGCTATGATTATGCAAAAGAAACCGATCCGGGATTCGGATCCCGCTGTTATGAAGATCTCTGGCTGATCTGTTTGGAAGGATATCCCAGCTAGGGATGAGGAAGCTTCCGTCACTTTGTTGTGTGAGAATTTCAGGAATTGCTCCTCTGGGTAGAGGCTGGAACTCTGCGGGGAGATGGTTCTTTTGTCTTTGAGACCCGGTACTCTGTTTGGGGAAGGAAATATCACTGAACGATCTTCCTAGAGCTCTCTATGGGGATCCCGGCTGGGGATGAAGAGGCTTTAACAAATCTGCAATCCTGTTAAGACAAAGAAACGCACGAGTATCCCGAGGTATCCCTTACCAGATTCCCTTATAGGAGTTAGATATTCCTGGAAGTAAATACATTTCCTGCAAGCATTCATTACGAATGGCTCATTTGTCTTATGCAAATATTATATCATGGACATTGGACATTTTGCAAACGAAACAAAAAATGTACAAAACAAGGTGTGACTGAAAACTCTGATTTTATTAATCTGGGTGCCCTGAATCGGCAAATACAGTCAAAGAAACAAATCCCCTAGAATGAGGATATTGTTACAAATTGAAAAAGTAAAAATGTTGGCAATGTTGACGACGCTCCGGTGAGCTTCCTTTGCTATGACCTGTATGACTTTGACGTTCTTCTTATCTTGCTTTCTGAAGAAGGTTGATTCTGACCGCTGCTTTAATCTTTCGAAGCTGGCCATGTTGTAAGTGATACACACGAATTCAGAATACAATTGTTCGCTTATTCCCTGATTTTGCGTGGATCGCCCTTTCGGGTTTTCAATCCACCGGGATACCCATTTTTGCCTGAGCTGTCCAATGCGGCTTTTCAACTCAGCAGGTGTACATTTTTTTTTTTTAATTTTCCCTTATTTTTGCCCGAGTCTTTTATTCTGTTTTTGACTCGCCGGGATGCTCTATTTTTGCCTGGACTTACATTCTGTTTTTATGTCCAGCGGGTCATTTTATGCGAAGTATTTTTTAACTGCATCTGAATTCACAGGGGATAAGAAATCTTCACCATCCATGGTAGAGAGCATCAGTGCTCCACCAGAGAAAACCTTCTTTACTATGAATGGACCATCGTAATTTGGAGTCCACTTGCCCCTGTGGTCTGTATGAGGAGGAATAAGTCTTTTCAGCACAAGATCTCCTACTTGGTATTCCCGAAGCCTGACTTTCTGATCGAAGGCTTTCTTCATTCTTTTCTGATATAACTGCCGATGACAGATTGCAGCTAATCTCTTTTCTTCGATCAAATTCAGTTGATTGTACCGAGAACGGACCCATTCTGCTTCATTCAACTTTACATCCATCAGTACCCGTAAGGAGGGTAATTCAACTTCAACTGGTAGGACTGCCTCCATACCATACACAAGCTGATACGGTGTTTCCCCAGTGGACGTTCTGATTGAGGTTCAATACCCATGCAAGGCAAATGGTATCATTTCATGCCAATCTTTGTAAGTAACCACCATCTTCTGCACAATCTTCTTAATGTTCTTGTTAGCTGCCTCAACAGCGCCATTCATCTTTGGCCTGTAAGGAGAAGAGTTGTGATGTTGAATTTTGAAGTCCCAGCACAGTTCTGCCGTCATCTTGTTGTTCAAATTGGAACCATTATCAGTAATGATTCGCTCGGGTACTCCATACCGACAGATGATGTATCGTTTCAGGAATCTGGCTACCACTTGTCTGGTGACGTTTGCATATGAAGCTGCTTCAACCCATTTGGTGAAGTAATCAATGGCTACCAGGATGAATATGTGACCACTTGAAGCAGTTGGTTCGATCCTCCCAATCATGTCAATGCCCCACATGGTAAAGGGCCATGGTGAAGACATCACGTTCAAAGGATTTGGAGGCACATGCACTTTGTCTGCGTAGATCTAGTATTTGTGACACTCCCTGGCATAGGCACAACAATCTGCATCCATGGTGATCTAGTAGTAACCTGATCTTAACAATTTCTTTGTCATTGCATGTCCTCCAGTATGGGTACCGAAAGATCCTTCATGCACCTCGTGCATCAGCAAGTCTGCTTCTTTCTTATCAACACATCTGAGAAAAACCATGTCAAAGTTTCTCTTGTATAATGAACCATCGGCATTCAGGAAGAAACTACCAGCCAGCCTTCTCAATGTCTTCTTATCATTTGATGATGCCCCAGGTGGGTATGTCTGATCCTCTAAGAAGCTTTTGATGTCATGGAACCATGGCTTGTCATTTTTAGCAATGTCCACAGAGAATACGTATGCTGGTCGGTCAAGTCTGGATACCGAAATCTGAGGCACATAATTGGCAGTCTGAACCTTAATCATGGAGGAAATGGTAGCTAAAGCATCTGCGAACTGATTTTTGTCTCGAGGGATATACTTAAGTTTGACTGTTGTGAAGAAAGTCAACAATCTCCTCGTATAGTCATGATATGGAATCAGATGCTCCTGGTGAGTGTACCATTTGTTGTTGGTCTGATTGATTACCAAAGTTGAATCCCCGAATACAATTAAAGTCTTGATCCTGAGGTCAATGGCTTTCTCAAGACCCATGATACAGGCTTCGTACTCAGCTTCGTTGTTAGTGCATGCAAAGGCGAGTTTTACCGAGAAAGGCATATGAACTCCTTTAGGTGTAATGAGCACTGCACCAACTCCTCAACCATTCATATTGACAGCCCCGTCAAACATCATAGTCCACTCTTCTGCCGGGACAGGCCCTTCAGTGTGAACAGGATCTTCATGATCTTTTGCTTTCAGAAACATGATGTCTTCATCGGGGAAGTCAAATCTCATTGGTTGGTAATCATCAATGGGTTGCTCAGCTAGATAGTGTTGCACCTCAAAATTTTCCCTCACAATACAAGGCTTTGTGTACTAAGAGGTTCACAAGGTTCACAAGACCTTTCATGAGGTTCATGAAGTTTACAAGACACTTTATGAGGTTCACAAGATTCACAATACTTACAAGACCTTTTCATGAAGTTCATGAAGTCTACAAGACACTTTATGAGGTTCACAAGGTTCACAAGATTCACAATACTTACAAGACCTTTTCATGAAGTTCATGAAGTCTACAAGACACTTTATGAGGTTCACAAGGTTCACAAGATTCACAATACATACAAGACCTTTCAGGAGGTTCATGAAGTCTATAAGACACTTTATGAGGTTCACAAGGTTCACAAGACCTTCCATGAGGTTCACAAGGTTCACAAGACATATTATTATGGTTCACAAGGTTCACAAGACATCTTATGATGGTTCACAAGGTTCACAAAGTTCACAAATAGTCAGAAGAGTTGACAATTCCCTCAGACAATGCACCTCCTAAGCAGTGCATCCAAAACTAGGGTTTTGACTTTAATCAGGCTAAATGAACTTCCAAGACTTCAAGTGAGCTTCATAACATCTTATATGTGTGTAAGAACCCCCATGACAAGTTTCAAGACTTTTCTCAAAAGTTTGCTCAGTCAGATGATCAGATAAGTCAAAATCAGTCAAAGTAGTTAAAAAGTCAAACTGAGGTCAACTGTGGTCAAACCAAAGTCAAACTTCATGATTTTTTGCCAACATCAAGTGTATGAAGTAAAATTCATCATTTGATCAAGAGTTGATCATGATTCATCAAGGATAGCTCAGATCATCAAGAATCAAAAGTTTCTAAATTAGGGTTTCCTCAGGAAAAGTCAACTGAACTTTGACCAGCCATAACTTTCACATGCTTCATCACCAAGTCTCCATCCAAAGCTCATTTTGAAGGAAATTGAATTCTCTACAACTTTTTGTCTCACAAGCCAAGCCCAAAAATGCTTCATTTGGAAGGTATGAGCTAGGACATTATAGGTCCTTTTGAAAGTCAACAAAAAGTCAACAACTTCAAAAGGGCATAACTTGAGAATGGTAAATGATATGGACATGAAACCAGTGGGGTTGGGTATAGGACTCTTCAAGCTTTCCAAAATGTCCAAGAACACCCTCATAGCATTAAAATTGAAGGATATGTGCCCTTGCAAAGTTGGGAAATTTTTGAGTGGTGTATGTAGGAAATAGGGCTTTAAAATCAATTTCTTCCAAATGGGCTTGCAATCTTGTGATCCAAACTTCAATATAACACCAAGCACGACCCACCCATGTAATTTCTGATTTTTTTTTATTTTATTTAATATTTATTTGAATTTTATTCATTTAAATACATATTAAATCAAAATAAAATCAAAAAATCAATATTTAAGGGTGATTCTTCTTCTAGAAAGTCATCAACACCATTCAAGACCAATTATCAACATCCAAATTCGTGCTAGGCTAAAATAGTAAGAATATATTGGATTTTTTTGATATTTTTGGATGAGAGATTTCTTCATAATCAAGTAATCAATTGTCATGATACAAGGTCCATTCTTTTTGACCTAATTCAATCATTATAAATACTTGAAGACACTGCAAGCACTGGGGACGATTTTGGGCAGCTTCAAGAACACTAAACAAATTTCAAAAAATTCAAGAAAAAGTTCAAATTCGGATTTTGTGATTTTGTTGTTTTTCAGGTGATTTAAAGGTGGCAAATCATTCTTGGACAATCTCTAAACCTGTTTGCATCATTGTCATCATCAAAATAGTGCCATATCAAGCTAACCGAATCACATTTTGTTCTTCATATTCATGTTTTTGATTCTCTTAATTTAACCGGTTTCAATTGTTTTTGCTTGTGTAGTATGGTTTACAATGAAGCTAAGATCGTTTCTGGGCAATTAGAATTGAGTTTTGGTGTGCGGATACGCAAACACCATTGTTAGGGTTTATGGTCATAAATTAGGGCTTCCTAATACAGGCAATATAAATGCCTTATGAGACCATGTTTGAATTCTCTGAAGCCTGGTCAATCGAATGGTACAAAATATTTGGACAAATCGTACCTGTATACAATATATGTGTAAACCTAGGAATACATACGAAAATAAATTCGCAGGAAAAATTGTATAAGAATTCGCAGGTATTTTCGCAGGTACAGAGGTTGAAGATGACCATAGCGCGGGAATGTCATATTTGAATTGTTAATTTATCTTATTTAGTTTTATTTGCGTTTATATGTTTGAAGCACTGCTTGGCTCAATTGGTAAGGAAGCGTATATGTGAGGCAGCAAACCAGGGTTCGAATCCTGGCTTGGTATATTTTTTGGACAATTTTCTTTTGATTTTCAGGTTTACAATATCTTGATGTTGGATCCATTCCCCACCAGCTACGCAGGCGCAGCCCAGTGGTTCGTCTCCTCCATGGTAATGGGGAGGTCCTGGGTTCAAATCCAGGCCTCCCCCATCTTTTTAGAACTTGTTTTTTTTTTTTTCCTTAATTATTTAATTATATATTATTAACTAATTAACTAATTTGTTTATTTAAATTAAAAAACTCAATTAAAATATTAATCCAAAATTATGCTTTTTTACAAATATCATAATATGTTTTTTTCGTAAATAATTCTGTATATAATTTTATTGTTTATAATTTGTAAATAATTTATGTAAATTTATATTAATTGTTTAAAATATCTAAACCCTAATTTTTCTTAAATAAAAATCTAAACTCTATTTATTTTCGTAAACCCTAATTTTCTTTTATGGTAATTTCTTATTATTAATAAATGTTTCTAAATCATTTTTATTTTTGTAAATATAATTATAATTAACCCTATTTTTATAATATGTAAATATCCTATAAATTGTTTAGAATTTAATTTAGTATATAAATAATTTTTATTATATGTTTAAAAATAGTTAAGAATTGCTAATTTTATTTTATAATTATAATTCTATTTTCATAATATATTCATAATTAATTTAATTTTATAATTTACATATAACTTAAAACTTTATAATAATTAGCATAATTGTTTATATTTTAATATTAAATAATAATTGTTTATAAAATTGAATTTTTAATTATTATAATATTATTATTTATTTCATTATTACTATTAATTATATTCTTGTGATATTTATTTATTACTAACCCCATTTAATTTGGTATTATTTTTATTATTATTATTTTCACTAACCCAATTATAATTATTTGTTTATTTTGCTTATTATATTTAATTTTGTTTAATTATTATTATGTAATTGCTCCTTGGTGTAATATTTATTAATAATGTTTATTATTTATTTTATGCTATGGTTAGTAAATAGGGAGTGTAAATATACTTGTAATTTAAAATTAATTTAGATCATTTAAATTTAAAGATAAATATTAAATTGAACACTCACACACGTAAGTCGATCTTTGATCGCCATCTCACTTCCTTAGGGATACCTCTCATGTTGCCTAAAATAAAAGGTCGAGTAGGGTGTATAAAGCAAAGTCCCTCAATCTCACATCATCTAGTCCCTTAACAGATAAAAGATCAAGTCCCTTTCGAATGTTGCCTTCGTAATGATCTTGTCCCTTTCGAATAAAGATGACAGTCCCTCCAAAATTGCTTAATACACCCCACAGTTGCCTACATTAACAGATAACCCTTACTTGTCCCTCACATCCAAGGTAATGACTACCTATTCCTTAATAATAGGGATAGTCTTACCATTTAAAGGATTCAAGAACAGAAAGACTTAAACTTTATGGTAGGTTCCTCATAGTTACTTGCTCACTATTCGAAAACTTTTCAAACACTTCACAATTCCAAACAATTTTCAAACACAAGTTTTTTACGCATCCGTACATGGATCATTATCAAACTCTTATGAAAATTTCTATTCACACACTTCACCTTTTTCAAAACATTTTAAAGTGAGCTAAGTAACTAAGAGCCCATGGATAACCATGGATGTAAAGGGTGCTAACACCTTCCCTTTACATAACCTACCCCCCGGACCCAAAAATCTTTTAAAAGGTCTTTCCTGTTCTTTTATGCCTTTCCTTTGGATAAAATAAAAGTCGGTGGCGACTCTTGCTATCCGCAACATAACTAAAGTCAGTTCTCCCACCGTGTTACAGATAGTCAGACAGTACACTGCCCTTGATGGCCTTTTGAGATGTGTACTGAATGTCATACTCTGTCAGGATCATTTGCCATCTTGTAACCCTTCCGGTAAGTGTTGGCTTCTCAAATATGTACTTGATGGGGTCCATCTTTGAAATCAACAAGGTAGTATGAGTTAACATATACTGTCTTAGTCGGCGAGCAGCCCACGCTAAATCACAACAAGTGTTTAGGCAACCATGTTGGGGAAGGTGACACAGACGAGTGTCAGAAGGGTATATAGATATTTGTAATCACAGAGGATGTTTATGGCTTATATCTGCAGGGGAATATAATGACACGGAAGAGTGTCGGAAAGGTATATATGAACACGTATTAGTTGGAGAGTGCAAAGGGGACGCTTTGGCTTTTTTTTGCAGGGGATGTGAGCTTTTATATACGTTGCTGATGGAATACTGATGGTATTTGTAGGTGACTGATTCGAACCTGGCTTATGATCATGCAAATGTTTGATTTTTGCTGTAATGCTCCGTATTAGACGGAATGCTACGCTTTGTGGGGAAAAATGATGCGAATGCTATGATTATGCAAAAGAAACCGATCCGGGATTCGGATCCCGCTGTTATGAAGATCTCTGGCTGATCTGTTTGGAAGGATATCCCAGCTAGGGATGAGGAAGCTTCCGTCACTTTGTTGTGTGAGAATTTCAGGAATTGCTCCTCTGGGTAGAGGCTGGAACTCTGCGGGGAGATGGTTCTTTTGTCTTTGAGACCCGGTACTCTGTTTGGGGAAGGAAATATCACTGAACGATCTTCCTAGAGCTCTCTATGGGGATCCCGGCTGGGGATGAAGAGGCTTTAACAAATCTGCAATCCTGTTAAGACAAAGAAACGCACGAGTATCCCGAGGTATCCCTTACCAGATTCCCTTATAGGAGTTAGATATTCCTGGAAGTAAATACATTTCCTGCAAGCATTCATTACGAATGGCTCATTTGTCTTATGCAAATATTATATCATGGACATTGGACATTTTGCAAACGAAACAAAAAATGTACAAAACAAGGTGTGACTGAAAACTCTGATTTTATTAATCTGGGTGCCCTGAATCGGCAAATACAGTCAAAGAAACAAATCCCCTAGAATGAGGATATTGTTACAAATTGAAAAAGTAAAAATGTTGGCAATGTTGACGACGCTCCGGTGAGCTTCCTTTGCTATGACCTGTATGACTTTGACGTTCTTCTTATCTTGCTTTCTGAAGAAGGTTGATTCTGACCGCTGCTTTAATCTTTCGAAGCTGGCCATGTTGTAAGTGATACACACGAATTCAGAATACAATTGTTCGCTTATTCCCTGATTTTGCGTGGATCGCCCTTTCGGGTTTTCAATCCACCGGGATACCCATTTTTGCCTGAGCTGTCCAATGCGGCTTTTCAACTCAGCAGGTGTACATTTTTTTTTTTTAATTTTCCCTTATTTTTGCCCGAGTCTTTTATTCTGTTTTTGACTCGCCGGGATACCCTATTTTTGCCTGGACTTACATTCTGTTTTTATGTCCAGCGGGTCATTTTATGCGAAGTATTTTTTAACTGCATCTGAATTCACAGGGGATAAGAAATCTTCACCATCCATGGTAGAGAGCATCAGTGCTCCACCAGAGAAAACCTTCTTTACTATGAATGGACCATCGTAATTTGGAGTCCACTTGCCCCTGTGGTCTGTATGAGGAGGAATAAGTCTTTTCAGCACAAGATCTCCTACTTGGTATTCCCGAAGCCTGACTTTCTGATCGAAGGCTTTCTTCATTCTTTTCTGATATAACTGCCGATGACAGATTGCAGCTAATCTCTTTTCTTCGATCAAATTCAGTTGATTGTACCGAGAACGGACCCATTCTGCTTCATTCAACTTTACATCCATCAGTACCCGTAAGGAGGGTAATTCAACTTCAACTGGTAGGACTGCCTCCATACCATACACAAGCTGATACGGTGTTTCCCCAGTGGACGTTCTGATTGAGGTTCAATACCCATGCAAGGCAAATGGTATCATTTCATGCCAATCTTTGTAAGTAACCACCATCTTCTGCACAATCTTCTTAATGTTCTTGTTAGCTGCCTCAACAGCGCCATTCATCTTTGGCCTGTAAGGAGAAGAGTTGTGATGTTGAATTTTGAAGTCCCAGCACAGTTCTGCCGTCATCTTGTTGTTCAAATTGGAACCATTATCAGTAATGATTCGCTCGGGTACTCCATACCGACAGATGATGTATCGTTTCAGGAATCTGGCTACCACTTGTCTGGTGACGTTTGCATATGAAGCTGCTTCAACCCATTTGGTGAAGTAATCAATGGCTACCAGGATGAATATGTGACCACTTGAAGCAGTTGGTTCGATCCTCCCAATCATGTCAATGCCCCACATGGTAAAGGGCCATGGTGAAGACATCACGTTCAAAGGATTTGGAGGCACATGCACTTTGTCTGCGTAGATCTAGTATTTGTGACACTCCCTGGCATAGGCACAACAATCTGCATCCATGGTGATCTAGTAGTAACCTGATCTTAACAATTTCTTTGTCATTGCATGTCCTCCAGTATGGGTACCGAAAGATCCTTCATGCACCTCGTGCATCAGCAAGTCTGCTTCTTTCTTATCAACACATCTGAGAAAAACCATGTCAAAGTTTCTCTTGTATAATGAACCATCGGCATTCAGGAAGAAACTACCAGCCAGCCTTCTCAATGTCTTCTTATCATTTGATGATGCCCCAGGTGGGTATGTCTGATCCTCTAAGAAGCTTTTGATGTCATGGAACCATGGCTTGTCATTTTTAGCAATGTCCACAGAGAATACGTATGCTGGTCGGTCAAGTCTGGATACCGAAATCTGAGGCACATAATTGGCAGTCTGAACCTTAATCATGGAGGAAATGGTAGCTAAAGCATCTGCGAACTGATTTTTGTCTCGAGGGATATACTTAAGTTTGACTGTTGTGAAGAAAGTCAACAATCTCCTCGTATAGTCATGATATGGAATCAGATGCTCCTGGTGAGTGTACCATTTGTTGTTGGTCTGATTGATTACCAAAGTTGAATCCCCGAATACAATTAAAGTCTTGATCCTGAGGTCAATGGCTTTCTCAAGACCCATGATACAGGCTTCGTACTCAGCTTCGTTGTTAGTGCATGCAAAGGCGAGTTTTACCGAGAAAGGCATATGAACTCCTTTAGGTGTAATGAGCACTGCACCAACTCCTCAACCATTCATATTGACAGCCCCGTCAAACATCATAGTCCACTCTTCTGCCGGGACAGGCCCTTCAGTGTGAACAGGATCTTCATGATCTTTTGCTTTCAGAAACATGATGTCTTCATCGGGGAAGTCAAATCTCATTGGTTGGTAATCATCAATGGGTTGCTCAGCTAGATAGTGTTGCACCTCAAAATTTTCCCTCACAATACAAGGCTTTGTGTACTAAGAGGTTCACAAGGTTCACAAGACCTTTCATGAGGTTCATGAAGTTTACAAGACACTTTATGAGGTTCACAAGATTCACAATACTTACAAGACCTTTTCATGAAGTTCATGAAGTCTACAAGACACTTTATGAGGTTCACAAGGTTCACAAGATTCACAATACTTACAAGACCTTTTCATGAAGTTCATGAAGTCTACAAGACACTTTATGAGGTTCACAAGGTTCACAAGATTCACAATACATACAAGACCTTTCAGGAGGTTCATGAAGTCTATAAGACACTTTATGAGGTTCACAAGGTTCACAAGACCTTCCATGAGGTTCACAAGGTTCACAAGACATATTATTATGGTTCACAAGGTTCACAAGACATCTTATGATGGTTCACAAGGTTCACAAAGTTCACAAATAGTCAGAAGAGTTGACAATTCCCTCAGACAATGCACCTCCTAAGCAGTGCATCCAAAACTAGGGTTTTGACTTTAATCAGGCTAAATGAACTTCCAAGACTTCAAGTGAGCTTCATAACATCTTATATGTGTGTAAGAACCCCCATGACAAGTTTCAAGACTTTTCTCAAAAGTTTGCTCAGTCAGATGATCAGATAAGTCAAAATCAGTCAAAGTAGTTAAAAAGTCAAACTGAGGTCAACTGTGGTCAAACCAAAGTCAAACTTCATGATTTTTTGCCAACATCAAGTGTATGAAGTAAAATTCATCATTTGATCAAGAGTTGATCATGATTCATCAAGGATAGCTCAGATCATCAAGAATCAAAAGTTTCTAAATTAGGGTTTCCTCAGGAAAAGTCAACTGAACTTTGACCAGCCATAACTTTCACATGCTTCATCACCAAGTCTCCATCCAAAGCTCATTTTGAAGGAAATTGAATTCTCTACAACTTTTTGTCTCACAAGCCAAGCCCAAAAATGCTTCATTTGGAAGGTATGAGCTAGGACATTATAGGTCCTTTTGAAAGTCAACAAAAAGTCAACAACTTCAAAAGGGCATAACTTGAGAATGGTAAATGATATGGACATGAAACCAGTGGGGTTGGGTATAGGACTCTTCAAGCTTTCCAAAATGTCCAAGAACACCCTCATAGCATTAAAATTGAAGGATATGTGCCCTTGCAAAGTTGGGAAATTTTTGAGTGGTGTATGTAGGAAATAGGGCTTTAAAATCAATTTCTTCCAAATGGGCTTGCAATCTTGTGATCCAAACTTCAATATAACACCAAGCACGACCCACCCATGTAATTTCTGATTTTTTTTTATTTTATTTAATATTTATTTGAATTTTATTCATTTAAATACATATTAAATCAAAATAAAATCAAAAAATCAATATTTAAGGGTGATTCTTCTTCTAGAAAGTCATCAACACCATTCAAGACCAATTATCAACATCCAAATTCGTGCTAGGCTAAAATAGTAAGAATATATTGGATTTTTTTGATATTTTTGGATGAGAGATTTCTTCATAATCAAGTAATCAATTGTCATGATACAAGGTCCATTCTTTTTGACCTAATTCAATCATTATAAATACTTGAAGACACTGCAAGCACTGGGGACGATTTTGGGCAGCTTCAAGAACACTAAACAAATTTCAAAAAATTCAAGAAAAAGTTCAAATTCGGATTTTGTGATTTTGTTGTTTTTCAGGTGATTTAAAGGTGGCAAATCATTCTTGGACAATCTCTAAACCTGTTTGCATCATTGTCATCATCAAAATAGTGCCATATCAAGCTAACCGAATCACATTTTGTTCTTCATATTCATGTTTTTGATTCTCTTAATTTAACCGGTTTCAATTGTTTTTGCTTGTGTAGTATGGTTTACAATGAAGCTAAGATCGTTTCTGGGCAATTAGAATTGAGTTTTGGTGTGCGGATACGCAAACACCATTGTTAGGGTTTATGGTCATAAATTAGGGCTTCCTAATACAGGCAATATAAATGCCTTATGAGACCATGTTTGAATTCTCTGAAGCCTGGTCAATCGAATGGTACAAAATATTTGGACAAATCGTACCTGTATACAATATATGTGTAAACCTAGGAATACATACGAAAATAAATTCGCAGGAAAAATTGTATAAGAATTCGCAGGTATTTTCGCAGGTACAGAGGTTGAAGATGACCATAGCGCGGGAATGTCATATTTGAATTGTTAATTTATCTTATTTAGTTTTATTTGCGTTTATATGTTTGAAGCACTGCTTGGCTCAATTGGTAAGGAAGCGTATATGTGAGGCAGCAAACCAGGGTTCGAATCCTGGCTTGGTATATTTTTTGGACAATTTTCTTTTGATTTTCAGGTTTACAATATCTTGATGTTGGATCCATTCCCCACCAGCTACGCAGGCGCAGCCCAGTGGTTCGTCTCCTCCATGGTAATGGGGAGGTCCTGGGTTCAAATCCAGGCCTCCCCCATCTTTTTAGAACTTGTTTTTTTTTTTTTCCTTAATTATTTAATTATATATTATTAACTAATTAACTAATTTGTTTATTTAAATTAAAAAACTCAATTAAAATATTAATCCAAAATTATGCTTTTTTACAAATATCATAATATGTTTTTTTCGTAAATAATTCTGTATATAATTTTATTGTTTATAATTTGTAAATAATTTATGTAAATTTATATTAATTGTTTAAAATATCTAAACCCTAATTTTTCTTAAATAAAAATCTAAACTCTATTTATTTTCGTAAACCCTAATTTTCTTTTATGGTAATTTCTTATTATTAATAAATGTTTCTAAATCATTTTTATTTTTGTAAATATAATTATAATTAACCCTATTTTTATAATATGTAAATATCCTATAAATTGTTTAGAATTTAATTTAGTATATAAATAATTTTTATTATATGTTTAAAAATAGTTAAGAATTGCTAATTTTATTTTATAATTATAATTCTATTTTCATAATATATTCATAATTAATTTAATTTTATAATTTACATATAACTTAAAACTTTATAATAATTAGCATAATTGTTTATATTTTAATATTAAATAATAATTGTTTATAAAATTGAATTTTTAATTATTATAATATTATTATTTATTTCATTATTACTATTAATTATATTCTTGTGATATTTATTTATTACTAACCCCATTTAATTTGGTATTATTTTTATTATTATTATTTTCACTAACCCAATTATAATTATTTGTTTATTTTGCTTATTATATTTAATTTTGTTTAATTATTATTATGTAATTGCTCCTTGGTGTAATATTTATTAATAATGTTTATTATTTATTTTATGCTATGGTTAGTAAATAGGGAGTGTAAATATACTTGTAATTTAAAATTAATTTAGATCATTTAAATTTAAAGATAAATATTAAATTGAACACTCACACACGTAAGTCGATCTTTGATCGCCATCTCACTTCCTTAGGGATACCTCTCATGTTGCCTAAAATAAAAGGTCGAGTAGGGTGTATAAAGCAAAGTCCCTCAATCTCACATCATCTAGTCCCTTAACAGATAAAAGATCAAGTCCCTTTCGAATGTTGCCTTCGTAATGATCTTGTCCCTTTCGAATAAAGATGACAGTCCCTCCAAAATTGCTTAATACACCCCACAGTTGCCTACATTAACAGATAACCCTTACTTGTCCCTCACATCCAAGGTAATGACTACCTATTCCTTAATAATAGGGATAGTCTTACCATTTAAAGGATTCAAGAACAGAAAGACTTAAACTTTATGGTAGGTTCCTCATAGTTACTTGCTCACTATTCGAAAACTTTTCAAACACTTCACAATTCCAAACAATTTTCAAACACAAGTTTTTTACGCATCCGTACATGGATCATTATCAAACTCTTATGAAAATTTCTATTCACACACTTCACCTTTTTCAAAACATTTTAAAGTGAGCTAAGTAACTAAGAGCCCATGGATAACCATGGATGTAAAGGGTGCTAACACCTTCCCTTTACATAACCTACCCCCCGGACCCAAAAATCTTTTAAAAGGTCTTTCCTGTTCTTTTATGCCTTTCCTTTGGATAAAATAAAAGTCGGTGGCGACTCTTGCTATCCGCAACATAACTAAAGTCAGTTCTCCCACCGTGTTACAGATAGTCAGACAGTACACTGCCCTTGATGGCCTTTTGAGATGTGTACTGAATGTCATACTCTGTCAGGATCATTTGCCATCTTGTAACCCTTCCGGTAAGTGTTGGCTTCTCAAATATGTACTTGATGGGGTCCATCTTTGAAATCAACAAGGTAGTATGAGTTAACATATACTGTCTTAGTCGGCGAGCAGCCCACGCTAAATCACAACAAGTTTTCTCGAGTAGTGAATAACGTTGTTCACAGTCGGTAAACATTTTGCTTAGGTAGTATATTGCATACTCTTTTCGACCAAACTCGTCATGCTGGCCCAACACACACCCCATTGATCCTTCTAATACTGTCAGGTACATTATTAGAGGTCTTCCTTCAACTGGAGGCATAAGGATTGGAGGTTCTTGTAGGTACTCCTTGATTTTGTCAAAAGCTTTCTGACAATCTTCATTCCACCTAACCGTTTGTTCCTTTCTTAACAGTTTAAACAAGGGCTCGCAGGTTGCAGTAAGATGAGATATGAACCTTGATATGTAGTTCAATCTACCTAAGAAACCCCGAACTTCCTTTTCAGTCCTAGGTGCAGGCATCTCCTGAATGGCTTTGACTTTGTCAGGATCAACTTCAATTCCTTTTTCACTTACAATGAATCCCAGCAGTTTACCAGAACGCACCCCAAATGTGCATTTGTTGGGGTTTAGCTTCAACTGGTATTTTCTCAGACGCTTGAACAACTTCAGCAGATTTACCAGATGGTCTTCTTCAGTGAGGAACTTGGCAATCATGTCATCCACGTAGCATTCAATTTATTTGTGGATCATGTCGTGGAATAATGTTACCATAGCCCGTTGATAAGTAGCACCAGCATTCTTCAATCTAAAAGGCATTACCTTGTAACAAAATGTGCCCCAAGGTGTGACGAAGTTAGTCTTCTCCATGTCTTCGGGTGACATCCTGATCTGATTATATCCGGAAAACCCATCCATGAATGAAAACATTGAGAACTGAGCCGTGTTGTCGACCAATACATCAATGTGAGGTAATGGGAAATCATCCTTTGGGCTAGCTCTATTCATATCCCGGTAATCCACACACATTCGTACTTTTCCATCCTTCTTAGGCACTGGTACAATGTTAGCAACCCACGGCGGGTAACTAGTCACAGCAAGGAAACCGGCGTCCCACTGTTTTTGTACTTCTTCTTTAATCTTCATGGCCATATCTGGATGAGTACGGCGAAGCTTCTGCTTTACCGGAGGGAAATCTTCTTTCAATGGCAGCTTGTGCATAACAATATCTGTATCCAGACCTGGCATGTCTTGATAGTGTTGCACCCCAAAATTTGCCCTCACAATACAAGACTTTGTGTGCTAAGAAGGTTCACAAGGTTCACAAATTTCTCAATGCTTATATAACCTTTCATGAGGTTCATGAAGTCTACAAGTTACTTTATGAAGGTTCACAAGGTTCACAAGCTTCTCAGCATTTACAAGACCTTTCATGAAGTTCATGAAGTCCACAAGTTACTTCTTGAAGGTTCACAAGGTTCACAAGTTCCATAACATTTACAAGACCTTTCATGAAGTTCATGAAGTCCACAAGTTACTTCTTGAAGGTTCACAAGGTTCACAAGTTCCATAATGTTTTCAACACCTTTCATGAGATTCATGAAGTCTACAAGTTACTTTATGAAAGTTCACAAGGTTCACAAGCTTCTCAACATCTTCAAGACCTTTCATGAAGTTCATAAAGTCTACAAGTCACTTCTTGAAGGTTCACAAGGTTCACAAGGTTCACAATACCTCCCATGAGTATCACAAGACATTTTATGGTGGTTCACAAGGTTCACAAAGTTCACAATTGGTCAAAAGAGTTGACAATCCCCTCAGACAATGCACCTCCTAAGCATTACATCCAAAACTAGGGTTTTGACTTTAATCAGGCTAAATGGACTTCCAATACCTCAAGTGAGCTTCATAACATCTTATATGTGTATAAGAACCCCCATGTCAAGTTTCAAGACTTTTCTCAAAAGTTTGCTCAGTCAGATGATCAGATAAGCCAAAATCAGTCAATGCAGTTAAAAAGTCAAACGGAGGTCAACTGTGGTCAAACCAAAGTCAAACTTCATGATTTTTTGCCAACATCAAGTATATGAAGTAAAATTCATCATTTGATCAAGGGTTGATCATGATTCATCAAGGAGATTCCAGATCATCAATAATCAGGAGTTTCTAAATTAGGGTTTCCTTAGTAAAAGTCAACTGAACTTTGACCAGCCATAACTTTCACATACTTCATCACCAAGTCTCCATCCAAAGCTCATTTTGAAGGAAATTGAATTCTATACAACTTTGATGTTGCAAGTTAAGCCCAAAAATGCTTCATTTGGAAGATATGAGCTAAGACATTATAGGTCATTTCAAAAGTCAACAAAAAGTCAACAACTTCAAAAGGGCATAACTTGAGATTGGTAAATGATATGGACCTGAAACCAATGGGGTTGTTTAGAGGACTCTTCAAGCTTTCCAAAAAGTCCAAGAACACCCTCATACCTTTAAAATTGAGGGAGATATGCTCTTGCAAAGTTGGGAAATTTTGTGATGGTTTATATTGAAAATGGGGGTCTAGAACCAATTCCTTCCAAATGGGCTTGCTAAATTGTGATCCAATCCACATCATATCATCATGCACGACCCAATTGACCAAAATTCAGAATTTTTATTATTTTATTTTTATTTATTATTGATTTAATTCATAAAAATCATTTTAAATAAATATAAAATATGAAAATCTATTTTTGGGTGAAGATTGAGTTTCTAGAATTTCATAAATGTTGATTGAATTTGAAAGAGAAAGGAATCATGAGATTGATCCAAGAATAGCAAGTCTTCATGAACAAATATTTGACTTTTACACCATGATCTTTTTCAATTTTTTTGGGATCAAATCTCCACACAACCAATGAGTTTTCTTAACCTAATTCACTCACATATATATACTAAACACAAACCTAACATTGATGGACGAATTGGCAGCCTCATAGTGTAAGTTCAAAACCTCAAAAATCCATTGAAAACTCATATTCGGATTTCCAATTTGCAGGGCATTAGAAGGTAAAATAAGGACACTACAAGATTCCTTGGGCTTCATTGATCCTAAACCAATACTCATGTGCATCAAAGTCATCCCATAATGCATAATCCGAATTCTTCATATTCTTGAATATTTGTTTTTCGGTTTCACTAACTTAATGCATCTCCATGAATTTTATTTGGTTAATAATGTTTGTATTGAGTTTATGAAGGTTTCTGGATAAAGAAATTGGAGTTTCATGCCCTGAATCCGAATCGGCCATAGCTAGGGTTCTTGAGTTGAAATTAGGAACTTTTGATTTAGCCAATATAAATTGATTTAGAGACCATGATTGAATTGTATATTGTGTGGGGATTACGAATATGTAATCAATTTGATGGAATGTTGCTGTTTCATGATGATTAAGAATTTACAGGTTCACATGCGCAGGAAAAATGGAAGGAAATTCCTCAAGAAAATTCGCAGGAAAATCCTACGAATTTGAGGAAGACGATGACTGGGTTGGCGCGTGTTTAAAATTCAAATTATGAATTTAATATTTTTATTTATTCGTTTGAGTTTCATTACAGGAATGTGTTTGTGGCCTGGTGGAAAAACATGTGCGCGTATTGGGGGAAGGCTGGGGTTCGAATCCAGCCTCCAGCCATTCTTTTTTTGATACTTTTTCATTTAACTTATAATTCTAATATATTATGTTATAGTGTCATCATACTTTCAGTTAGGCTCTCCCAGCCAGGCGGTAACGTATGCATGCTTGTCACCAAAAGGTCCTGGGTACGATTCCCACCCCAGGCCTTTTTGCTTGCTTATATTTTTTCTGGATCTTCAAAAGGCAAGGCACAAAACCAATTATTCCCTTCCTTCTTTCACCTGCGCGTGTGGTAGCTTGGTGGTGATTCCTCTTGCTGGCAAACAAACTGACCTGGGTTCAAACCCCAGTCAGGTAAGTTTTTCATATTCTTTTTCTTTTATTTGTTTTAAGTATTCAAATGTTAAATTATAAATATAATTTTATGTATATATGTTTTTTCTAAACAATTAAAAAAATAATAATAATGAAGCATGCTTAATATTTTAAAATATATAAATTCCCTAAAATTATTTTCTTTATCATGTATGTATAATTTTGTATAATTAAATTATAGGATATATGTTTATTTAATAATTTGTATATTCTAAACCCTAAAAAATATTTTCTAAAATAAACCCTAATTTTCACAAACCCTAAAAATATTTTCTAAATGAACTTTAATCAAACCTAATTTTCTAAATAACTTTTATTTTTTCTAATTCTTAATATAGTTAGTATAATTTTTTTGTAAATAAAGTTAAATCTTATAAATATAAATATTTAATATAAAATTTTTGTAAATATACTCATAATCTATTTTTCCTTTATATATAATATGTAAATACCTTTTATAATTTTTTTTAGAAATAATTAAATTTGGTAATGATTTAAATTTGTAATTATATCATGTTAAAATTTTTTTTTACTATAGTAATTATGTTTCTAAATAAATACTTATATATTAAAAATCCAATTTTGTGTTTATTATTCTAATCATGTCATTATAATATTTTTCTATTTATTAATTATTGTTGCTAACCATATTCCTATTTTTTGCTTATTATTTTCCTAAATTTTTATCTTATTATTTTTCTAACCTTGTCTATTGTCTAATTATTATTATTTCACTAAATTTAATTATTTTCACTAACTTTATTTATTCTTAATATTTCTACTAACCTTATTTTTTTTTTAATTATATCTATCACTAACCCCTATTATTTATTGTTTATCGCTTATTTATTTATTTTTCATCTATTATTTATGTTTTTGCTTATTATTTATTATTTTGCTCTTATATTTATATTTTTACTATTTATTTATTATTATGTAATTGCTTCCCGGATGTAAATTTTGTAAATATTTAACTTTTACGCTATGGCTAGTAATTTAGGGAGTGCAAAACATGTATTCCATTTAAAAATTAATTTAGATCACTTTAATCCAAAGATAATTAATATTGAACACTCACACACGTAAGTCGATTTTTAATCGCCGTCTCACATTTCTAAGGTTATCCCTCAAGTTGCCTAAATCATAAGGTCAAGTGGGGTGTATAAAGCAAGTCCCTTTAAAAAGAAAAATCATCAAGTCCCTCATGGTTGCCTTTACGAATCAAGTCCCTTCGAATAAATGATGATAGTCCCTCCTATATGCTTATTACACCCCACAGTTGCCTTCATAAAACAGAATGTCCCTCTTATGTCCCTTACATCCGAGGTAATGACTACCTACTCCTTAATAGTAGGGATAGTTTTACCAATGAAAGGATAAAGAACAAGAAAGACTTAAAACTTTAGGGTAGGTTCCTCTTATGTACTTGCTCACTTCAAACTTTTCAAACACTTAAAACAAATTTCAAACCAATTTTCAAAAACAAGTTTTTACGCATCCATACATGGATCATTATCAACTATTCTGAAAATTTTTCTATTCACACACTACACTTTCAAAAACAATTCAAAAGTGAGCTAAGTAACTAAGAGCCCATGGATAACCATGGATGTAAAGGGTGCTAACACCTTCCCTTTACATAACCTACCCCCCGGACCCAAAAATATCTCTTAAGGTCTTTCCTGTTCTTTTATACCCTTTCCTGTTGGATAAAATAAAAGTCGGTGGCGACTCTTGCTATCCGCAACATAACTAAAGTCAGTTCTCCCACCGTGTTACAGAACTGGCGACTCTGCTGGGGATTTAATTTAAGAGGGGTACCCTTAGGAATTAGATCACTTTAAATTGTTTGCCTTGTTTGCTTTATATTATCTTGTTGGGGTGCTCTTATGTGTGAAAGGTCCTAACCCGGATCTAGTGTACCTTAGGTAAATGGCAATAGACCAAGGAAACTGTACGACGTATATCGATACGGTTGATCTGGTGGCCATAGTTAGTGCGACTTCTTGGTTGGTGCTTATGTTCCTTAAGTTAAGTTGAGGATAATATGAGGCTGCCATATGTTGTCAATGCACTAACTAACTTTTAGAACCCTAGTTAACTCATCTTGGCCTTTAGAAAGTAGTGAGGTAACCGGCTTTGGTGCAGACTGAAGTTGGTTGACACTCGATACTACGCTCATTGAGATTCTAAACTTGGAGGGTTTTGGTTGGCAAGTAAGTTGCCTTCTGATCAACCACCCTTGTGAAGGATCAATGATATTGAGATCCCTTAGAACCCGGTTACTTTTGTAGGACAGGATGAACCATCTAACTTCAGGGGAGGGTACTTACCTTAAACCTCATGCAAGCCTTTAAACCTAGGGCTATTGTGTGACTTGCTTGTGTGTGCCACATGTTTGTGATTGAGCATAACATCATGACATCATCATGCATCATAAGCATAGCATTTTCACTAACCATTTCAAGGACCAAGGGATTTATCTTTGTTCTTTGTTGCAGGTCATGGCTTCTGCTCGTAGAAACACCATCAGGATCAACTTTGTGGGCATACCTGCTAAGCTCAAAGAGTTGATTTCTCAAGTGTCTGATCACTCCCAGTTCATCAAGAGACATGGTCACCTATTGGATCTAGTCACTTCAGGGTTCAATGAAGACATGATAAGTGTGTTGTTTCAGTTCTTTGACCCTAAGCACCACTGCTTTACATTCCCTGACTATCAGTTAGTCCCTACCATGGAGGAGTTCTCTAAGCTTCTGGGTATACCTGTTCTTGATCAAAGACCCTTCACAGGCTTGGAGAAGGAGCTCAAACCAGAGGTTATTGCTGCAGCCCTACATCTGAAGAAGTCTGACATTGTTCTAGAAACGAGAAGTGGAGTCAAGGGTATTCTTGCTAAGGTATTAATGGATAAAGCTCAAATGTTCTTGAAGGCCATGAGCTATGATGCTTTTGAGGAGGTCTTAGCCTTGCTAATATATGGTTTAGTATTGTTCCCCAATCCAGATCAGTTCATAGATGTTCATGCCATCAACATTTTCCTGAGTCACAATCCAGTGCCTACACTACTTGGAGATATCCTGCATTCTCTTCACACCCGTACTACAAGGGCAAGAGGAACTTTGATGTGCTGCATACCTTTACTATCCAGGTGGTTTATTTCTCACCTTCCTCGCTCAGTAATGAAGAATGAGCAAGGGTTCAGATGGTCCAAGAGGATCATGTCACTTTCTCACTCAGATATCCATTGGTGCTCCAGATCTATGGAGAATGTTACCATCATTGACCGTTGTGGGGAGTTTCCTAATGTGCCGCTTCTAGGCATAAGAGGAGGCATCACCTACAACCCCTCTCTAGCTTTACGACAGTTTGGTTACGCTCGGAGTGATGGCCCACATGACATGTTGATTCAGGGCATTGTGTTTGATTATGACAACGATCTTCAGGGTTACCGTCAGAGATTCATACGAGCTTGGGGAAAAGTAAACAGGATTGACAGCAAGACACTGGAGCCTAAGTACACTATTCCTATGGAGGCTTATCTCAGATGGGTACGATCTCGTGCTCAGACACTCATGATGTCATATCCTGCCGTCCTACCAGTTACCATGGAACCTGTTGCTGAAGGAGACACTGCTTATACCATCCTTCACCCAGACATGCCTATTGATAAGGAAGACTTGCAGAGATCATGGATCCAACTGAAGGAGCAAAGGGATACTTTCGAGGCTCATTACAAAGAAAGCCAAGAAAAGATTCTAGAACTAACAAAGCTACTTCATGAGGAACGGAACCTCAACTCTTACCTCAACACAAAGAGGAAACGTCCATGGGAGACTTAAAATCCCATCTTTTGTACTTATTTCATTTTCATTTTTGTAAGCCTAAAAGGCAAAACAAGTTATTACTAATAAAAGTTTACTTTCGTGTTTGTCTAAGCAAATTTAAATCCTGCGGTCCTTGAAAACATTGCATATACATTACCATATCATTTCATGGCATCACAGGTTTATTGTGCACAGGTTTCTCATCTTCTCGCTGTTTATTTCAGCAATGGCTCTTGAACAATCAGTTAAGGATCTTAAGGCACAAAATGCACAGTTCCAAGAGCTGATCTTGAACCTGTCCAAGGGGCAAGATGAATTGAAGGCACTGTTGGCCAAGAAGACTAAGAAGACTAGAAGGTCTGTTGGGTTGATTAACATGGGAAGAAGGTTCAAAGGTCTTGCCAAGACCAAAGAACCAGCTGAAGACTATGAATCTGAAGAATCTGAGCAAGAGGTAGGCAGTCTCCACCACACAATGGGGGACTCTGATTCTGAGGCTAATTACTACCATGAGCCTAATGAGACAAATTCAAGATGTTGGTAGATAGGATGGATGCTATGGAGTTGCAGAAGTCATCTGGGCTGGATTTTGAGGATTTGAGCTTGATATCTGGGGTAGTCATACCCATTGGGTTCAAAGTTCCTACATTTGTTGTCTATGATGGGGTCTCTTGTCCCAAACTGCATCTGAGGTCCTATGTCAGAAGAATTCAACCCCACACTGCTGATAAAAAGTTGTGGATCCATTTCTTTCAAGAGAGTTTATCTGGAGCTCAGTTGGAGTGGTATTATCAGTTGGAGAGTGTCAATATCAGAGACTGGAATGATCTTGCTGAAGCTTTCTATAAGCAGTACCAATACAATGCTGACTTAGCCCCCACTCGCATGCAGCTTCAGAGCATGTCTATGGGTGCCAAAGAAAGTTTTAAAGAGTATGCTCAGAAATGGAGAGATTTAGCTGGAAGAGTTCAACCCCCTTTGACTGACAGGGAATTGGTTGATATGTTCATGTGTACGCTGAATGGTCCGTTCTACAGTCATCTCATTGGAAGCTCATCATCTGGCTTCACTGAGTTGATCATGACAGGAGAGCGAGTGGAGAATGGTATAAAGAATGGTAAGATCCATGTGGGCACTTCTTCATCAGGTGTTGCAAAGAAGCCTCCCACAGGGAAGAAAGAATATAATGCTGTTTATGGTCAGCCTGATCGTAACAGAAGGCATCAGTCTGTCAGTGCAGTTCATATTTCAAATCCAACTCCTGCAACAACAGAGCAGCCACAGGGCAACCAACAGAGGGCTAAAAGACAGTTCATGAAGATCAATATGTCAATGGCTCAGGCATTGCAACATTTGTTGAAGGCTGAACTTATTACTTTGAAAGAGGCTCCTCAGAATCCCAATGTTACCTCTCCCAGGTACAATCCCAATGCACGGTGTGCATACCATTCAAACTGTCAGGGACATGATACTAATAATTGCTGGGTCTTGAAGAATAAAATTCAGGATATGATTGATGCTGGAGAAATTGAGTTTGATCCTCCAGGTACTCCCAATGTGATTACTGCTCCAATGCCGAATCACGAGAAGACTGTCAATGCCATTGAAGAAGATCTACATGTCTATTCAGTTATGGAGTTGACCACACCACTATCTGTTATCAAGAAAAGGTTAGTACAAGCTGGGATCTTTCCAGGTTGTCGTGAAGACTGTTTGTATTGTACCTATAAGCCGGATAGTTGCTTCATATTGAGAGATGGAATTCAACGTCTCATGGATAAGTATACTATAGTATTTGAGAGGACTCCGTCGTCTGTAGAAAGTATGGTGGATCATCTGACTCAAGGTAGGAAGATTGAAGAAATTGACATGGTTGACAAAGTACCAATAAGAATCACTTCAAAGGGTCCCATTAAAATCACTCATCAGGGTCCCATCAAAATTACTGCTGAAGGTCCCGTGAAAGTTGTTGCTGAAGCCAGAGTAGCTCCTGTGGTCATTACTACTCCGGGTCCTATCCCATATACGTCTGACAAAGCTGTGCCTTGGCACTATGGGTATGATGTTTACATCCATGGTGTCAAGCAAGAGCCTGTAGCTGATGTGCCTGTTGATGTTGACAATATTGCTGGATCTAGCAAGATCACTCGTAGTGGAAGAGTTTTCTCTCCTCCAGATACTTCCAAGAATGCAGTTACTCCTGCTGCTACCTCCACCACTGATGCTCGGGGCAAGGGTCCTGTTATTGAGCCTATATCTACTGATGTGCCAGCTGCTGATGACCTCTCTAAGCAGATGGAAGAAGTATTGAAAATCATTCGCAAGAGTGATTATGACATTGTTGATCAGTTGGGGCATACTCCCTCTAAGATTTCTATGTTGTCCTTGTTGTTATGTTCTGAGGCTCATGCCAAGTCATTGATCAAGTTTCTGAAGATGGCTCATGTACCCAGTGCAATTTCTGTTGACCAATTTGAGAACTGTGTTGCCCACCTGACCTATGACAATGGGTTAGGATTTTCTGATGCTGATTTGACCCCTGCCAAGAGGGATCATAACAGGGCCTTGCATATTTCAATTGAATGCAGGGGCACTACCCTGTCTCATGTGCTGATAGACAATGGTTCCTCTTTGAATGTGTTGCCTAAGGAAGTCCTGAACAAGCTGAGTCCTGAAGATGCTGTGTTGAAGCCCAGTAATATTGTGGTGAAGGCTTTTGATGGTTCTAGAAGAGTAGTACATGGAGAAATTGATCTTCCAATCCAAGTTGGTTCCCAGGTGTTTACTGCTACATTTTTTGTGATGGATATTCGTCCTTCGTACTCTTGTCTGCTTGGTCGTCCCTGGATCCATGGGGCAGGTGCTGTGACCTCTACATTGCACCAAAAGTTGAGATATCCGGTGAATGGAAAGGTTGTTACTGTTTATGGAGAAGAAGAGTACTTTGTCAGCCATGTCAACACTTTCAAGTATCTGGAAATGGAAGGTGAATACATTGAAACTCCGTGTCAGACATTTGAATTGGTCCCCTGGGTTGTTAATGATTATGTAGCTCCTCCTGTTGTGAAGAAAGTTCCTGTGGTCACCAGAAAGCCTCCAACAATGGCAATGGCCTCCCTCAATGATGCTAGAGCTGTGGTGGATGAAGGTGGTTGTACTATTTGGGGTCAGCTTCCTGATATTCCATACAAGTCTGACAAGTTTGGTTTGGGTTTCACTGCAGAGTCCCAGAAGGCTGTTCGTCGTGCTCGTGCTGCCCGTGTCACTAATCAAGGGGTTGTGAAAGACCAGATTAATGCTGTGGGAGATCAAGATGAAGACTACAACTTGGATGCATGGATTTTTCCTACTGTGGGTGCTGGACTCAATAACTGGAAAGCTGAAGATGTTATCCCTATCTCCTTTAGTCAGGAGTAAATACTATTACTGTGTTGTTATATTTTAAATTTTGTAATTTCTGAACAATAGAACTTTCAAGCCATGTGCCTTACCCGGGGCACAATGGTGTGCTTGTTACGGGCTGTCATTTCATTTGCATACTTCATTCAATAAAATCAGTGGACGTTTCGTTTTCGTAAATATTGTGTTCCTTGTCTTTCTTTTCTTTTATTTTCGTTTTATCAGCTATGTGTTCTTACACACACCCACATCACTAAAATGCAGATCCTCATCCACTCTGGATCCTGTTGATAACAGTTCTACTATTGCCAATTATGATTTCGAGAATCCGATCTATCAAACTGAAGACGGAAATGAGGACGATTGTGAAATACCTGTAGAGCTTGCTAGGTTGTTACAACAAGAAGAAAAAGCTATACAGCCACATGAAGAGCCAGTCGAAGTTGTGAATCTGGGAACTGAAGAAAACAGAAAAGAGGTCAAGATAGGGGCTGATTTAGAAGATAGTGTCAAGAGCAGGTTGATTCAGATGTTACGTGACTATGTGGAGATCTTTGCTTGGTCTTATGAAGATATGCCAGGGTTGGATACAGACATTGTGGTTCACCGTTTACCAGTGAAAGAGGATTGTCGTCCAAAGAAGCAGAAGGTTCGTCGTATGCGTCCTGAAATGTCAGAAAAGATCAAGGCAGAGGTAATGAAACAGTTCAATGCAGGGTTCTTAGCAGTGACTTCTTATCCTCAATGGGTTGCTAATGTGGTACCAGTTCCTAAGAAAGATGGTAAGGTACGTATGTGTGTAGACTACAGAGATTTGAACAAAGCTAGCCCCAAAGATGACTTTCCACTTCCTCATATTGATATTCTGGTAGACAACACTGCTCAGCATAAGGTATTCTCTTTTATGGATGGTTTCTCTGGTTACAATCAAATCAAGATGGCACCTGAAGATATGGAGAAGACAACATTTGTGACACAGTGGGGCACCTTTTGCTATAAGGTAATGCCATTTGGTTTGAAGAATGCAGGGGCAACATATCAGCGTGCTATGGTGGCTTTGTTTCATGATATGATTCATCATGAGATAGAGGTATATGTAGATGATATGATAGCCAGGTCACAAACTGAAGAGCAACATCTTGATCATTTGCATAAATTGTTTGAGAGGTTGAAGAAATACAAGTTGAGGTTGAACCCAAACAAGTGTACTTTTGGGGTTAGATCTGGAAAGCTCCTGGGTTTCATTGTCAGTGGAAAAGGTATTGAAGTGGATCCTGCAAAAGTGAAAGCTATACGAGAGATGCCAGCTCCCCGTACTGAGAAGGAGGTTAGAGGTTTCTTGGGACGATTGAACTACATTGCAAGATTTATTTCCCAATTAACTTCAATCTGTGAGCCAATTTTCAAATTGTTAAAGAAAGATCAGGTGATGGAATGGAATGATGAGTGCCAGACTGCCTTTGATGAAATCAAGAGATATCTGCTAGAACCACCAATTTTGATGCCACCAGTTGATGGAAGACCCTTGATTATGTACTTAACAGTGTTAGACAAATCAATGGGGTGTGTGTTGGGGCAACATGACGAGTCTGGTCGAAAAGAGCAGGCAATATACTACCTTAGCAAAAAGTTTACCGACTGTGAAACAAGATACTCACTGCTCGAGAAAACTTGCTGCGCTTTGGCATGGGCTGCTCGCCGACTAAGACAATATATGTTGACCCATACTACCTTATTGATTTCGAAGATGGATCCAATCAAGTATGTATTTGAGAAACCTGCTCTCTCCGGAAGAATTGCAAGATGGCAAATGATCTTGACAGAATATGATATACAGTACACTACTCAGAAGGCCATTAAAGGAAGTGTTGTTGCTGATCATTTGGCTCATCAAGCAGTGGATGATTACCAGTCAATGAGTTTTGATTTCCCTGATGAAGACATTATGATTATTACCAAAGAACCTGGACAATATGACGGACCTGAACAAGGATCCCGATGGACTATGGTTTTTGATGGTGCCTCTAATGCACTTGGTAATGGTGTTGGTGTTGTGATTATTTCCCCTGAAGGTTGTCACACCCCGATTACTGCCAGACTTTGCTTCCATTGCACCAATAACATGGCTGAGTATGAGGCATGTATCCTGGGTATTAAAGCTGCTATTGATATGAAGATTCAGTTCCTTGATGTGTATGGAGATTCAGCCCTGGTAGTAAGTCAGATTAAAGGAGATTGGGATACCAAGCATGATAACCTCATTCTTTACAGAGAGCATGTGTTGTCTTTGATCCCACATTTCAAAGAGATTACCTTTGAACATATTCCACGAAGAGAGAATCAGTTGGCAGATGCATTGGCCACCATGGCATCTATGTTTGAGATCAGTTGGGATGATGAAGCTCCCAAGATTACCATTGATAGATTTGAGAAGCCTGCATATTGCAATGAGATTGACACAGAAGGGGCAGAGGAGAAGCCTTGGTTCTATGAAGTAAAAAGATATCTTGAAGCTCAGGAATTCCCTGAAGGGGCATCTGTCAAAGATAGGAAATTTCTGAGAAGGTTTTCTGCTAAGTTCTTTTTGAGTAATGGCATTTTGTACAAGCGCAACCATGATTCAACTTTGCTTCGCTGTGTGGATAAGAAGGAAGCAATTGAGATTATGGAAGATATGCATGATGGGATCTTTGGCACTCATTCTAGTGGTCATACTATGGCAAAGAAGATATTGAGAGCAGGTTACTATTGGTCTACCATGGAAGCTGATTGTTACCAACATTCCAGAACATGTCACAAGTGTCAAATTTATGCTGATAAAGTCCATGTACCTCCATCACCATTGAATGTGTTGACTGCTCCTTGGCCCTTTTCCATGTGGGGCATTGATATGATTGGTGAGATCAAGCCTACTGCTTCCAATGGGCATCGTTTCATCCTGGTTGCTATTGATTACTTCACGAAGTGGGTGGAGGCAGCTTCATTTGCATCTGTTACCAAGAATGTTGTGGCTCGGTTCATTAAGAATAATCTCATATGTAGGTATGGCATCCCTGAAAGGATTATCACTGACAATGGCTCTAATCTGAACAACACTATGATCACTGATCTCTGCACGCAGTTCGAGATTAAGCATCACAACTCTTCTCCGTATCGTCCAAAGATGAATGGGGCAGTTGAAGCTGCTAATAAGAACATTAAGAAGATTGTACAGAAGATGACTGTTATTTATAAGGATTGGCATGAGATGTTACCATTTGCTCTTCATGGTTATCGTACCATAGTACGTACTTCAACAGGGGCAACCCCATTCTCCTTAGTCTATGGTATGGAAGCAGTTCTGCCCATTGAAGTTCAGATTCCCTCCTTGAGAATTATGAAGGATGCAGGCTTGGATGAAGATGAGTGGATTCAGACTCGACTGGACCAGATAAATTTGATTGATGAGAAGAGGTTAGCAGCAATTTGTCATGGCCAGATGTACCAGAAACGAATGATCAAAGCTTTTAACAAGAAAGTTAAGCCAAAGGTATATCAGGCTGGTGACTTGGTAATCAAGCGTATCATATTACCACAGGGTGATCCTAGGGGCAAGTGGACTCCGACATATGAAGGACCATTTGTAGTCAAGACAGTGTTTTCAGGAGGTGCCATGATACTGACTACAATGGATGGTGAAGACTTCCCACAGCCTGTAAATGCAGACATAGTTAAAAAATACTACGCATAAAAAGAGACCCGCTAGGTTGACAGGCCTAGGCAAAAATAAGGGCATCCCGGCAAACCAAAAGGGTTTGGGCAAAAATTAGGGATATATATAAAAAGATGTACACCCGGCAAGTCGAAAACCTGAAAAGGCGGCTTGGGCAAAAAAGGGTATCCCGGTGGATTGAAAACCTGAAAGGGCAATCCAGGCAAAAGTTAGGGATTAAAGCGTATGACTATGTCTCGTTTGGATCACCCATGAAACTGCAACTAGTTGTACTACTTACTCAAGCTCGAACAGATAAAGCTCAATCCAATCGTTTCCGTCCCAACAGCAGAAGATGAGATACTCGGAGATAATGGCAATAGTAGAATTGAAACTCAATAAGATTATTTCTCACATAGCTGATTCTCTTTGTTTTGTAAAAACTTTATGGCAAAATCCTCTTACTAGGGTTTATGTCTCCTTGTACAAACTTACCCGTGTATGGGTCACTTTTTGATATAAATAAATTCCATCTTTTGAATCCAGATTTACTTTTACCCTATTTACATAAGCGAAGCGTCCATTGGTTGTGTTTGAATGCCTGTATGCTTTTGAATATGATTAATGTTTACCAAAAATGCATGAATGCTTTTAATATGATTGATGTTTACCAGAAATGCATGGAAATGCAGTAATAGTATTTACTAAGGACAAACGAGGGGAGGATTTCAACGAAGCTTCGCCGGTTCACCTTTACAAGACAGTTACAAACTCTCAGTAGGACGAATCCATCTTCATAAAGTCTTATCTCCCCTGGAATTTATATTCATCTCTTTTATCCTCATACGGGTATTCGGGAATTTACTTTCCAATAAGGGTACGACGAACGAAGATGGGAGGTTATATCTGCCCTGCTATCAAACGAAGACGAAGGTTATGTATACCTTGCTATCCCCAGCATCCCGGAGGTTATCCATACCTTACTATCCCTAGCATCCGGGAGGTTATCCATACCTTATTATCCCCAGCAGACAGACGGTTATGTATAATATATTCTTCAGCAACGAATCGGGATTTATTTTCCCTGGCCAGCAGTTGTTATACGAAGATATCCAGACTCTTCCGGCAGTATCATATCATACATACATCATTTACATCATACCATAACATACATATCCATGAGTGCATAGTACATTACCTAAGTGCATCATATCATACATGCATACGTAATGCATAAACTAATATTATTATACAGAATGCTACTTTGTTTTCAGGTTAATTATCCAACAAGTGATCATCAGGATTGCTCTATCCTCCTGAAGACATGCTGTTACATCAGGATTACTCCAGTCTCCTGAAAGCATATCATACTATTACCTCAGGTTTGCTTCATACTCCTGACAACTCCTCATTGTTTCAAGACTGCTTTAGAGTTATCATTATTGATGGCTCTATCCTCCTGAAATCATATTATTACTTCAAGACTGCTTTAGAGCTATTGATTGCTCTATCCTCCTGAAATCATATTATTATTTCAAGACTGCTGTAGAGTTATCATTATTGATTGCTCTATCCTCCTGAAATCATATTATTACTTCAAGACTGCTTTAGAGCTATTGATTGCTCTATCCTCCTGAAATCATATTATTATTTCAAGACTGCTGTAGAGTTATCATTATTGATTGCTCTATCCTCCTGAAATCATATTATTACTTCAAGACTGCTTTAGGGTTATCATTATTGATTGCTCTATCCTCCTGAAGACATGTTGTTACATCAGGATTACTCCAGTCTCCTGAAAGCATATCATCAATACCTCAGGACTGCTCCAGACTCCTGACAGTTTTCATTATACCTCTATATTTTGGACTGCTTTATCTTCCAAGAAATATATCTGAAGAACTTTCCCCTAGTGGCATCTTTAAGCTCACTCAATCATATTCAATTAGCCATCTGTATCAGTCTATGCACTGGCGAGTGCAAATTTTTGGGCTTTTGTGTTCAATCCCCTTCAACCTTCCAGGTCACGATTGGCAAATGTACCAATCTAACCCCTCAGGTTTCAGAAAATTGAACAGGGGCAGCTGTTGCACCCCAAAATTTGCCCTCACAATACAAGACTTTGTGTGCTAAGAAGGTTCACAAGGTTCACAAATTTCTCAATGCTTATATAACCTTTCATGAGGTTCATGAAGTCTACAAGTTACTTTATGAAGGTTCACAAGGTTCACAAGCTTCTCAGCATTTACAAGACCTTTCATGAAGTTCATGAAGTCCACAAGTTACTTCTTGAAGGTTCACAAGGTTCACAAGTTCCATAACATTTACAAGACCTTTCATGAAGTTCATGAAGTCCACAAGTTACTTCTTGAAGGTTCACAAGGTTCACAAGTTCCATAATGTTTTCAACACCTTTCATGAGATTCATGAAGTCTACAAGTTACTTTATGAAAGTTCACAAGGTTCACAAGCTTCTCAACATCTTCAAGACCTTTCATGAAGTTCATAAAGTCTACAAGTCACTTATTGAAGGTTCACAAGGTGCACAATACCTCCCATGAGTATCACAAGACATTTTATGGTGGTTCACAAGGTTCACAAAGTTCACAATTGGTCAAAAGAGTTGACAATCCCCTCAGACAATGCACCTCCTAAGCATTACATCCAAAACTAGGGTTTTGACTTTAATCAGGCTAAATGGACTTCCAATACCTCAAGTGAGCTTCATAACATCTTATATATGTATAAGAACCCCCATGTCAAGTTTCAAGACTTTTCTCAAAAGTTTGCTCAGTCAGATGATCAGATAAGCCAAAATCAGTCAATGCAGTTAAAAAGTCAAACTGAGGTCAACTGTGGTCAAACCAAAGTCAAACTTCATGATTTTTTGCCAACATCAAGTATATGAAGTAAAATTCATCATTTGATCAAGGGTTGATCATGATTCATCAAGGAGATTCCAGATCATCAATAATCAGGAGTTTCTAAATTAGGGTTTCCTCAGTAAAAGTCAACTGAACTTTGACCAGCCATAACTTTCACATACTTCATCACCAAGTCTCCATCCAAAGCTCATTTTGAAGGAAATTGAATTCTATACAACTTTAATGTTGCAAGTTAAGCCCAAAAATGCTTCATTTGGAAGATATGAGCTAAGACATTATAGGTCATTTCAAAAGTCAACAAAAAGTCAACAACTTCAAAAGGGCATAACTTGAGATTGGTAAATGATATGGACCTGAAACCAATGGGGTTGTTTAGAGGACTCTTCAAGCTTTCCAAAAAGTCCAAGAACACCCTCATACCTTTAAAATTGAGGGAGATATGCTCTTGCAAAGTTGGGAAATTTTGTGATGGTTTATATTGAAAATGGGGGTCTAGAACCAATTCCTTCCAAATGGGCTTGCTAAATTGTGATCCAATCCACATCATATCATCATGCACGACCCAATTGACCAAAATTCAGAATTTTTATTATTTTATTTTTATTTATTATTGATTTAATTCATAAAAATCATTTTAAATAAATATAAAATATGAAAATCTATTTTTGGGTGAAGATTGAGTTTCTAGAATTTCATAAATGTTGATTGAATTTGAAAGAGAAAGGAATCATGAGATTGATCCAAGAATAGCAAGTCTTCATGAACAAATATTTGACTTTTACACCATGATCTTTTTCAATTTTTTTTGGATCAAATCTCCACACAACCAATGAGTTTTCTTAACCTAATTCACTCACATATATATACTAAACACAAACCTAACATTGATGGACGAATTGGCAGCCTCATAGTGTAAGTTCAAAACCTCAAAAATCCATTGAAAACTCATATTCGGATTTCCAATTTGCAGGGCATTAGAAGGTAAAATAAGGACACTACAAGATTCCTTGGGCTTCATTGATCCTAAACCAATACTCATGTGCATCAAAGTCATCCCATAATGCATAATCCGAATTCTTCATATTCTTGAATATTTGTTTTTCGGTTTCACTAACTTAATGCATCTCCATGAATTTTATTTGGTTAATAATGTTTGTATTGAGTTTATGAAGGTTTCTGGATAAAGAAATTGGAGTTTCATGCCCTGAATCCGAATCGGCCATAGCTAGGGTTCTTGAGTTGAAATTAGGAACTTTTGATTTAGCCAATATAAATTGATTTAGAGACCATGATTGAATTGTATATTGTGTGGGGATTACGAATATGTAATCAATTTGATGGAATGTTGCTGTTTCATGATGATTAAGAATTTACAGGTTCACATGCGCAGGAAAAATGGAAGGAAATTCCTCAAGAAAATTCGCAGGAAAATCCTACGAATTTGAGGAAGACGATGACTGGGTTGGCGCGTGTTTAAAATTCAAATTATGAATTTAATATTTTTATTTATTCGTTTGAGTTTCATTACAGGAATGTGTTTGTGGCCTGGTGGAAAAACATGTGCGCGTATTGGGGGAAGGCTGGGGTTCGAATCCAGCCTCCAGCCATTCTTTTTTTGATACTTTTTCATTTAACTTATAATTCTAATATATTATGTTATAGTGTCATCATACTTTCAGTTAGGCTCTCCCAGCCAGGCGGTAACGTATGCATGCTTGTCACCAAAAGGTCCTGGGTACGATTCCCACCCCAGGCCTTTTTGCTTGCTTATATTTTTTCTGGATTTTCAAAAGGCAAGGCACAAAACCAATTATTCCCTTCCTTCTTTCACCTGCGCGTGTGGTAGCTTGGTGGTGATTCCTCTTGCTGGCAAACAAACTGACCTGGGTTCAAACCCCAGTCAGGTAAGTTTTTCATATTCTTTTTCTTTTATTTGTTTTAAGTATTCAAATGTTAAATTATAAATATAATTTTATGTATATATGTTTTTTCTAAACAATTAAAAAAATAATAATAATGAAGCATGCTTAATATTTTAAAATATATAAATTCCCTAAAATTAGTTTCTTTATCATGTATGTATAATTTTGTATAATTAAATTATAGGATATATGTTTATTTAATAATTTGTATATTCTAAACCCTAAAAAATATTTTCTAAAATAAACCCTAATTTTCACAAACCCTAAAAATATTTTCTAAATGAACTTTAATCAAACCTAATTTTCTAAATAACTTTTATTTTTTCTAATTCTTAATATAGTTAGTATAATTTTTTTGTAAATAAAGTTAAATCTTATAAATATAAATATTTTATATAAAATTTTTGTAAATATACTCATAATCTATTTTTCCTTTATATATAATATGTAAATACCTTTTATAATTTTTTTTAGAAATAATTAAATTTGGTAATGATTTAAATTTGTAATTATATCATGTTTAAATTTTTTTTTTACTATAGTAATTATGTTTCTAAATAAATACTTATATATTAAAAATCCAATTTTGTGTTTATTATTCTAATCATGTCATTATAATATTTTTCTATTTATTAATTATTGTTGCTAACCATATTCCTATTTTTTGCTTATTATTATCCTAAATTTTTATCTTATTATTTTTCTAACCTTGTCTATTGTCTAATTATTATTATTTCACTAAATTTAATTATTTTCACTAACTTTATTTATTCTTAATATTTCTACTAACCTTATTTTTTTTTAATTATATCTATCACTAACCCCTATTATTTATTGTTTATCGCTTATTTATTTATTTTTCATCTATTATTTATGTTTTTGCTTATTATTTATTATTTTGCTCTTATATTTATATTTTTACTATTTATTTATTATTATGTAATTGCTTCCCGGATGTAAATTTTGTAAATATTTAACTTTTACGCTATGGCTAGTAATTTAGGGAGTGCAAAACATGTGTTCCATTTAAAAATTAATTTAGATCACTTTAATCCAAAGATAATTAATATTGAACACTCACACACGTAAGTCGATTTTTAATCGCCGTCTCACATTTCTAAGGTTATCCCTCAAGTTGCCTAAATCATAAGGTCAAGTGGGGTGTATAAAGCAAGTCCCTTTAAAAAGAAAAATCATCAAGTCCCTCATGGTTGCCTTTACGAATCAAGTCCCTTCGAATAAATGATGATAGTCCCTCCTATATGCTTATTACACCCCACAGTTGCCTTCATAAAACAGAATGTCCCTCTTATGTCCCTTACATCCGAGGTAATGACTACCTACTCCTTAATAGTAGGGATAGTCTTACCAATGAAAGGATAAAGAACAAGAAAGACTTAAAACTTTAGGGTAGGTTCCTCTTATGTACTTGCTCACTTCAAACTTTTCAAACACTTAAAACAAATTTCAAACCAATTTTCAAAAACAAGTTTTTACGCATCCATACATGGATCATTATCAACTATTCTGAAAATTTTTCTATTCACACACTACACTTTCAAAAACAATTCAAAAGTGAGCTAAGTAACTAAGAGCCCATGGATATCCAAGGATGTAAAGGGTGCTAACACCTTCCCATTACATAACCTACCCCCCGGACCCAAAAATATCTCTTAAGGTCTTTCCTGTTCTTTTATACCCTTTCCTGTTGGATAAAATAAAAGTCGGTGGCGACTCTTGCTATCCGCAACATAACTAAAGTCAGTTCTCCCACCGTGTTACAGATAGGACCAAGCAAAGACGTCGACGTACTCTCGAAGCATGTCAATAAGTTGTTCCTTCACTGAATCTTGCAGACCGGCCCCGATCTTCACTTCTTTCAAGTCTTCTTCGGTACTAAGATTAACCGTTTCAACCTCCTCCTGATAAGGGATAATCACTTTCTCTTCTTGCCTCAACAACCTGGCTAACTCCTCAGGTAACTCATAGTCTTCTTCAACCCCTTCATCAGCTTGATTAATTGGATTGTTGAAGTCATACAAGTTCATAGTAGTGCTGTTGTCGGTGCAATCTGGAGGATAATCTCTGCAAGGGTTGAGATTGGTTCGTTTTAGTGATCAGTTTTAATCTTGTTTAGAAAAAGTGAAAATGAAGTTATTTATTTTGAAAACATTGCCATTTTATTGTTTTGTACAAAAGTGAAAAATGAAAAGACAGTGAGCAAAAAAGAGACTCGTTTGCAAAAGATGTCTGATATTCATTGATTAATCATTTGCACAAAATTACAATATGGCCCTATTACAAAATGAGTCCTGACACCCTGGGCAAGATGCAGGACTTGATGCATGCTAAAAAAGACAGGAAATAATAATTACTCTGCAGGAGTAACCCTTATAATTTCCTGGGAAGACCAGTTAAGGACTTGGTTCCCTGGGATCCTTGGACGTATCCAACTCTCCAGGTTGCGGTCGCTTTCCGCCTCGTCTTCCAGATTGTTAACAGCATCTGGGGTGAGCATCCCCCCACTGACAAATTTGGGCTCTTTTGCAGCCTCTGATTGATCTTGTCGGAATGGTCTGTAACCCAAACCGAACCTATCTTCCTTCTTTTCCACTGGCAGCAACTTGCCCCAGCCTTGAGCGTTACCGTCTTCAACAACCTTCCGGGCTTGCTGATAAGAGATAATTGAAGTACCCATCCTGTCCTCCTGGGATGCAGCAAATACCTCAGTCGCCTCATTGATATTCAGGGCCTCGAACCCTTGGCTCATTGTCTCATGGATTTCACCATCCATCTCAATATACTTATATGTAGCCAGATGGCTAACAAATATGTCCTCCTCACCACAGATGGTGATAATCTGTCCTTCCCATTCATACTTCAGTTTCTAGTGAAGGGTCGACGTTACTGCGCCTGCGGCGTGAATCCAAGGTCGACCTAGCAAACAGCTGTAAGCAGGTTGTATGTCCATCACATAAAAAATGGTCTTAAAGACTTGTGGACCGATTATCACTGGCAGCTCCACCTCCCCAAGAACAGATCTTTTGGAGCCATCAAAAGCCCTGACCACAAGGTTACTTGGCCAGAGAGCTATCCCATCATACTCGAGCTTGACAAGGGCTTTCTTGGGTAATACATTGAGTGAGGACCTAGTGTCTACAAGAACATGAGATAGTACAGCTCCTTTGCACTCCAGGGTTATGTACAAGGCCTTGTTGTGGAGACGTCCTTCCTTCATTAAATCAGCATCAGTGAAACCTAGCCCATGGCTAGTATTGACATTTGACACTACTATTTCCATCTGATTCACAGTGATCTCTTCTGGCACGTAGGCAGCGTGCAGAACTTTGAGTAGTGCATCCCGATGGGCTTCGGAACACAACAACAATGATAGTATTGAGATCTTTGAAGGATTCTGGTGGAGCTGGTCCACAACTTTATAGTCGCTTCTTTTAATAATTTTCATAAACTCATCCACATCTTGATCAAAGGATGATTTATGGGCTTCTTTCAGCACAGATTCTTCAGGTATTACACTCTTCCCTTTGGCTTTGGCAATAGCCTCTGCCTCAGTGTTGGTTCTAGGGACTTTTGATGCAAAGAGACGTCCGTTTCGGGTGAAGCCTCCGCCTCCCCCGACATTGTCCACTTGGGGAGTGAGAACTGGAGAATCAAGAAGGACTTTCTCTTCGTTGTAGTACATATCAGCACCATAATGCCATGGTATAGCACTGTCTTTATCATATGGAATATGCCCGGGCACCGTGATGGTGGCTGGGCTTACTGCAGCGGATGTTGGAACTGTAATAGTCTGTGGATCATAGAAAATAGTAACAGGACCTCTGGTGGATGTTGGTGAAGGTGAATTGAAGCTTGGTTGAAACTGTTGAGACTGTTGAAAGTTGTTGGAATTCGGGACCGTTGTCAGGTCATAATAAATTGTGACAGTGGAAACATCATTGTTGGTGGTTGCTGAAGTTGTAGTAGCAGGTACAAATGAATTGTTGTGTGTTGAAGTGACATATGAAATGATTGCTGAAGTTGTAGCTGAATCAGTAGGAACAATGGTTGCTGCAGTTGTAGAAGAATCAGTAGGAAAGATGGTTGTTGCATTTGTAGAAGATTCACTTGTTGTTGATAAAAGAGTTGCTGATGTTGTAGAAGCGGTGGTTGTAATTTGCAGAATGCCTTCTTTGATCAAGCCATTAATTCCACTCCTCAAGCTAGCACACCCATTCTCATAAAGTTTGCATAATTCACAACAGGCCTCACAACCTGGAAACACTTGGCACTTTAAAAGCTGGGCTTTAACCTCTGCCAGAGGTGTCTGAATACATGTAATGTATTCTATTAAACTCATGGGTGAGCCATCCTCTACAGCATTAATCCTTGGCCCACTGTGGCTTGGCATAGGATTTTTCATTACATTGGGAGGAGGTGCAAAGTTCAAGGCTTTTGAATCTACCAGATCCTGAACCTTCATATGCAGAGCTCTGCATTTTTCCGTAGAGTGGACAGGTGCATTGGAATGAAAAGCACACCTAGCGTTGACATCGTAGTTTCTTGGAAGGCTTTGAGGATCAGGTGGAACCAATGTCCTCAACTCAACAAGATTGAGCTTTAGGAGTTGTGGCAGTAGTGTAGCATACGACATTGGAATGGGGTCAATCACCCGGTTGATCTGAGATGGCCGTTGTTGAAAAGGGCGTTGTTGTTGATTGTTGTTGTATGATCTCTGTTGAGGAAATTGTTGTTGTTGCAAAAAGTGTTGTGGTTGTTGAGTATACTGAGGAGGTGGAGTAGGGATAGTAACAACAGCAACTATTCTGGGTAAATATTGGGGTCTCCCTCTTCCCATGTGCACAGAGTTTGTCTCACCAGATCTACGGGGCCCAACAAATGGTTTTCTTGTACTGCTTGAACTGGCACCGTTATCGGAGATCTTTCCCATCTTCAGTAGGCTCTCTATTCTTTCCCCAGCTATCACCACATCTGCAAAGCTGGTAGAAGAAAATGCAGCCAATCTGTCAATGTAGGTTCCTTGGAGGGTATTCATGAACATGTCTGTCATTTCCCTTTCAGACATGGGGGGTTGAACTGCAGCAGTAAGTTGCCTCCACCTTTGGGCATATTCCCTGAAGCTTTCACGGGAAGATTGAGACATTCCCATCAGAAGGGTCCTGTTTGGAGCCATGTCCAGGTTATACTGATACTGATGGATAAAAGCTTCAGCCAAGTCTTTCCAGTTTCTTATTGTGGCTCTGGTCAAGTGGGAATACCATTCACGGGATGCCCCTGCCAGAATATCCTCGAAGTAAAACATCCACAGCTTCTCGTCCATGGTGTATGCTTTTAATCTTCCCAAGAATGATTGAAGGTGTGTACGTGGGCAGGATGTGCCATTATATCTTTCAAAACACGGGGGTGTGAATTTGTGAGGAATTCTCACCCCTTCCACCAGTCCCATGTCCATGACATTAAAACCTAGGGAGTTTTGGGATTCAAGAGACCTCAGCTTCTCTGCAATTTCATCCAGCCTACG
Source organism: Lathyrus aphaca (assembly GCA_963966055.1). Lineage (NCBI taxonomy): Eukaryota > Viridiplantae > Streptophyta > Magnoliopsida > Fabales > Fabaceae > Lathyrus > Lathyrus aphaca. The sequence continues at coordinate 164,842,317 of OZ014521.1, read as the reverse complement.
GTCGTAAACTTCGTCTCCAGCCCCAACAACTGTAAACTGCTCTTCTTGAGGATCCTCTTGCAAGACCCTTCCTCCAGCAGTGTTACCCTGAGTATTCCTTATGGCATTGATTTCTGGGTTTAGATGAGGCCCAAACTCTGGTGGATCAGTGCGAGGTTGCACGTGATTGTTGTTACTGGTACCTCATGTACCTGGATGGTGTTCTTCAGGAGTTTGTCTCTCAACCAACTCCCTTAGCCTTTCCTGGCTCTGAGCTAGGCCATTCATTACAGTCATGAAATGGGTCATCTGATTTCTCATCTCAACCCTCTCATTAGCCATCTGGGCCCTTACTTCATTCAAGTCTTGCTGAACTTGATCCATCTGGAGTCCCGGAAGGTTGTTTCTTGTCGGGTACCGGTGTATTCTGTTGACAGGGAATACTCTTTTGCGAGCAATGTTTCCTGAAACCACAACAAAGTGAGAAACAACAATAAAACAAAAACCTACAAAACAAAGAAAACGTTAGTATGCAATGCAATATGCCTATTTGCCTTCCAAGGGTATCCGGTTTGGTTCTTTGGTTTTGACCTTTCCAGACCTCGAGGAAATGCTGATGATGTTGCAGAGAGAGATAAAGCCCACCAAAAATAATACAAACTGATATATTACAAAGAGTGAAAATACATAGTTTGATTACAATACATCCCCATGGTGGGTCAAAATACAACAACAAAAGAAAAGTACAACAAAAGAAAAGTACATGCAAAAGAATCAAACATCCAATCCAAAGACATCCTCCCTGACTTCCTTCAGGAGGGCCTCAGTCACTAGACCCACTGGGTACTCTATAATAGTCCTGATGAGGAGGTTCCTGGTAGCAATGGCACTGGTTAACTTCTTATGCTTTTCCTGATCCTTTGACCTCTTTAACCCCGCCTGGAGTTTCAATTCAGATATCTCCCTCTGAGCTGCCAATAATGCCTCCTGATGCTTCTTCTCACCAGCCTCTAGTTGCTCTATCTTAGCCTGAGTCCTTTGATCTTATTGTGCATGGGCTTCAGTGATCCTGATCCACCTAGCCTGGCTCTCCTCTAAATAATGCTCTGCCCTAGCTTTCCGAGTCTTTGCCTCTTTGCAAGCATTCTTCAGTACTAACTCTCCTGCTCTTGCCTTCCTGATGTAGTCATCCGTCTTCTCAATCTTGGTCAAGTGCTCAATCCTGAGCCTTTCCAATCTCTCATTATCCAGACGGCTGTCATTTCTCTCCTAGAGAGTCTTCTTCAAGGCTTCAGATAGTTGAGTATTCCTCTCTTTCAGCTTTTCAAACTCTTCCAAACTGACAGTAGCTGCAGGTTGTACTGTAGAAGGTCCAGGTACATCTTCTAAGGTAAATGGCATTCGGGTGATCTGAGCTCTGGTACGAGACCAATCAGAATATTATGCTGAAGCAATGTTGTTGCACTTGCCAAGGATGGTTGTTCCCTTGGTCTGAATGTTATCCCAAGCCCAGGCAACTTGCCTGACAACAGCAGAGTTGGGTTGGATTTCATAGTAGAGGGTCTCAGCCAAATCTTGTCCTCTGGGAGGGTGAACCAAAGCATACCCTAATTGTCTCTTAAACAGTAAAGGGTTGTAGTTGATGCAACCTTTCACTCCTATCAAAGGCACGTTAGGATACTGCCCACAGCTAGTAATGATGTCCTTGCCTTTGGTGCTCTGAGTGCACCATCTAATGTCTTCTGATGTCAAGGCAATAAACCTCTTAGCCTAGTTCTTTTGCTGATGAGGGTCCAGGAAGGTGTCTGACTTTGGCAGATGTCTTAGCAACCAAGAGTAATAGAGAGGAGCACAACATCTGACTAGTCTTCCTTTTTGCTTCTCATTCCTCTGATGTACTGAGTAGTAGAAGTTTCCAAGCAAGGTAGGAACTGGGTTTCTCAGTAAGAACAAGTGAATAGCATTCTTGCTTACAAACTTCGACTCGTCTGCAAACAGGATAACTCCATATATACTGAGGGCTAGAAATGCACAGACAGCCTTCCATTCCCCTACTGCAGCATGCAGGGTGGCCTGGGAGATCAAGAAGTCTAGGTGAAGGCCTGGAACCCCAGCCTTGGTTGTCATGTTCTGATCAATAAGGGCAGGCTCCAAATGCAATGCCCTGGCTATGTCTTCATTTCTGGGAGCAACCATCTCAGGGTTGAAAGGGATCCCTCTCCTAATAGGAACTCCTAACTACAAGGAAAATTCTTCTAGCAAAGGTCCCAACTGGAAATCAGGGAAAGTGAAACATCTAAGTGGAGAATCATAAAACTGTAAGCAAGTATGGATCATGCTCCTCTGAGATGCATCTAGATCCATGACCATGTCCAATATGCCCCCATAATGCTCTCTGAATAGTGGGAATTGATCAGGAGTAATGAGGGACTGGATCTGCCTGATGCCAGTCAGGGTGAGCTCAAAGAAGTGGTAAGTGATGTTGCTTTTTCTTGAAGTGTCCATGCTGATGACGGATGCTGATGAAGAAGCTGAGAACAAGTGCTGATGAAGGTCACTGAATGAGATGCTGAAGATGAGTATCTGATGAAGACAGCTGGAGACGAATTATTGACAAACTGATGAAGGTGCTGGAGAAGATAACTGAAGCAGTCTGAGCAGCAGAAGGGGTCAAAACCAAACCAAAGATGATAAGATGGATACCCTGTAAGACAAGTAAGCAAATGTTAAATGATGCAAAAATGATGTATGCAAATGATATGCAAAGGGTTTGTGATCAAGTGCTGGATCTGTTTATCTTCCTTGGTAAAAGTCCATGTATGTTCATAAGTCCGGATGGAGGCTTAGAAATCCAGTAACCAGGTGGGGGACTCAAATAAAGAGTCACAAATCCAGGGTAATCACAAGAACTATCCAAAGTGATGCATTCTTAAAACAAAATAGTAACAGGGTATGATGTGGCCAAGGGTTCCTGCAAACCTGTAAACATCCCAACCCCCCTCACATGTAATGTTCTAGAACAAGGATCCTCAGACTTGGATCAGTTATGAGAAGTGTAAACGCTTCTAACCCGGAGGTACAGTGTTTATAATAACCATAAAGAATACTCCCCTAATTCACCTCAGATGCTGAAGGTCATATAAAGGTCATCCAGACTTAGCAGGCTTCCCAGATAGCCCTAGTACTACAGGAAATCTGTAGCATAGAGTTCTCAAGAAGAAACCCATGTCTGAACCGTGTTTCATATTCCCACACCAGACTGAAATGGAATGGGAATAAATATGAAGCCACTCTAGCCTATGTGTTACTCAGGTCCCCGGTATAGGACCTTAATCACTCAATGATCCCCACACACCAAAACAGACAAGAGATCCAGCACATGATAATGACAGTATGAAATGCATAAAAAACTGTAAATGAAAGCAATAAATAAAGTTGTACAGAAAGTAATAAATAAAGCAAATAAATAAGCACAAGTAGCACATAACACCCCTGTAAACACAAATCAAACAAACGCTAGGAGGAACCTACAAAAAGAACCAGAAGCCCTGGTTGCAATATAAGCTATCCCCAAAAGAGTCACCAAGCTGTCGCTCCCCCGAAAAGACACCTGGTCAGATAGGGTACAGACGCGAACGGTCGGCGAAAGGAGAAAATGAAAGTGAAGATGAATAGAGTCTCCAGCTAGGCATTTTTATCCCGAAGGAAAGGTAATGCTACATAAACCTAGAAAACGATGTATATGAAGGTTGCGAACCAGAGAAACTGAGAAAGGGGGTTGGAAGAGAAATATACAAGTGTCAGTGCAAGAAAATGAAGTGAGGTGCTCAGGAATGAGGCTTAAAAGATAATGCCGGAAGAGGAGGGAAGAGACAGAGACTTTTGTTCGATAACAGTTAAGTTATGCCTACGTATCCTCTCGTGCAATGAGGAAGTCAGAACACCGTAGTTCGACTCAAAGAGACTGAAAGATAAATTGACTTGTGAACTGCTTGCTTGTCTATGCTCAAGTGTATGACTCGTCTGGCTCGAGTGCTAACTGTCTTGCATTAAACAGAAGAAGTAAATTCTCGTTTATGAATGAAGATGATGAGAAAAGAATCCCGAAGGAGACGATTATTGTTTGTTTTTGTGTTTTCAATCTTTTTTTTTTGTGTGTTTGTCATAAGTTAATGAGCTTAAGCCTAAACCAAGGGTTAGTAAACTCATTGTATCCTCCCTTTGATTAGGGATAATGAGAATACCTTAAGTATGAGATAAACATATCAACTTAATTACCATGATGGTGTAGGGTTAAGATCATTAACCTACTTGTGATTATTTAGATGTTTTTGAGTTTTTGTTTAGTGTTAAGTAATGAGTTTAAGCCATAATCAAGGATTAGTGAACCCATTACACCATCCTAATAGAAGGATAATAGATGAGCACACTTAAGCTGAGGGAGATACCTCAACTTAATCCATGATTAGGGATTAACCTCATGACAAAACAAGCCTTTATTGAAGTGGATTTTAATTAAGGGTAAGATTAAGAAGTGAGTTTTAAGTTTGTAAGACAACTTGAGGGGGACTTGTCCATTAACACTAGGGTTAGTCCTTCTTAACCAATAAAGGAAGAATTAGAACCCTAATGCAAGGCCCAAGTTACAAGTTAATGTCTTAGTAATTATTAAGATGGATTGATTAAGAGGTTTAAACAAATTAAGGGTTTAACACTTAGGATTAAAGTTATACACTCCATCCTAAGAGAAAGATGCAGGCATAACCCTAATTCCAAAGTCCTAAAACCTTAAAGGTTTAGTCTCTAATGAAGAGATGAGAAAAGAGACACAAAGAAGACACAAAGGTAAAAATAAAAGGGGACTAATCACAACCCTAATTATTATCATGCTTGGCTGTTCCTATGGTTTGTAAGGCTTGAGAAAGATCTTCAAAGAAGCCACCAATGGAAGAAGCAGATGAAAGAAGGAGAAGCAGAAGAAAAAAGTTACTTACTTCATTGAAGAAGATAAGTAACTTGGAGAAAGAAAGTGAATGATGAACATGAATGAGCAAGCTCACTCTAGGCAAAGAAAAATGCAGCAATGATGCATATGAAGAAGATGAAGAGAAATGAGAAGTGAAGGCAAATTCACTTCTCAAGTTAACTTACCACCTGAAAATGTTAGCATAAGGAAAGAAAAGAAATGAAATGAAGAATATGCAAAGGTAAAAAACCAAAACCAGAAGCAAACACATGATGCAAAGGGTGCTATGACATGATGCAAAGGCATGGGAAGTGCTATGAATGTTCATACAAAAGATTGGATGCAAATGAAGCATGCTTTGAAGTATGAAAACACATGTATGTTTATGAAATGAAATGAATGCAAAGCATGGAAAATGTATGAAGAAATGACCAAGTGTAACACGGTGGGAGAACTGACTTTAGTTATGTTGCGGATAGCAAGAGTCGCCACCGACTTTTATTTTATCCAAAGGAAAGGCATAAAAGAACAGGAAAGACCTTTTAAAAGATTTTTGGGTCCGGGGGGTAGGTTATGTAAAGGGAAGGTGTTAGCACCCTTTACATCCATGGTTATCCATGGGCTCTTAGTTACTTAGCTCACTTTAAATTGTTTTTGAAAAGGTGAAGTGTGTGAATAGAAATTTTCATAAGAGTTTAATAATGATCCATGTACGGATGTGTAAGAAACTTGTGTTTGAAAATTGTTTGAAATTTGTGAAGTATTTGAAATTGTTTTGAAATAGTGAGCAAGTAACTATGAGGAACCTACCCTAAAGTTTAAGTCTTTCTGTTCTTTATCCTTTGAATGGTAAGACTATCCCTATTATTAAGGAATAAGTAGTCATTACCTTGGATGTAAGGGACATATGAAGGGACATTTGTTTAATGAAGGCAACTGTGGGGTGTATTAAGCATTTAGGAGGGACTGTCATCATTATTCGAAAGGGACAAGATCATATTGAAAGGCAACCATTAAGGGACTTGATCTTTGATCATGAAGGGACTAGATGACTTTTCTTTTAAGGGACTTTTCTTTATACACCCTACTTGACCTTTTTGAATAGGCAACATTGAGAGGCAACCCTAGAAAGTGAGATGGCGATCAAAGATCGACTTACGTGTGTGAGTGTTTAATTTTATATTTATCTTATAATTTAAATGACCTAAATTCAATTTTTAAATACAAGTAGTTTTCACTCCTTATTTACTAACCATAGCATGAAAATTAAATAATTTAAATATTACAAAAAATTACACCAGGAGCATTTACATAATAATAAAGCAATAGCAAAAAATAAATAAATAAGCAAAATATAAATAATAAGTAAAATAAATAAATAAGCAATAGGGGTTAGTAATAAAAATTAAATATAAATAAGGTTAGTGAAATAATAATAGATTAGTAATAAACATAATTAGTAATAATAATAATAAACAAAATAAATAGGGTTAGCAAAAATATTATAAGAACATAATTAAAATAATAAGCAAAAAGAGTAATATAATAATTAAAAAAAATTAGATTTGAATATGGACAACTATAAAAGAAAATATGAACAATTAAGTAATTATAACATTTTGAATTATATACAAATTATTAAATTATTTTTAAACATATTATAATTAAAAGATTAAATTAGCATAGATTCAAAAATTATTTATATATATAAAATTTAGATTATAAACAAATTATAGAAATAATTACATATTATAAAAAAAATTGATTATAATTATTTTACAAAAATTAATTATATTAAATAAAATATGTACATAATAATTATATTTACAAAAATTGGAAAATAAAATTAGGTTTTTAATAATTGTTTAGAAAAGATAAACTAGGGTTTATAAAATTAGGGTTTGTAGAAAATATATTTTCAGAGTTTATAATTAATTTGAATAAAAATAACATGAATATAATAAATAAATTGAAAATAATAGAAAAATATGGAAAATTGATGAAATTGACTAAAAAGTAAGAACCTGGGATTTGAACCCAGGTCCCTTACCTCAATCCACAAGATGCAAAACCAGCCAGGCTACATGCGCGCAGGTGAAAGGAAAGGGAGAGGAATTCGTTTTATGTGTTCAACCTGAAAATCAGAAAAATAAGACAAAAAACAAAAGGCCTGGGGGAGAATCGAACCCAGGACCTCTTAAGCTAACACACATACACAAGACCAATCCAGCTAGATGAGCGAACCTGTTAGAATATTGACTATAAATAATAATATATTAAAACTGTAATTTAAATGGAAAAATATCAAAAGGATTGGCTGGAGGCAGGATTCGAACCCCAGCCCTCCATCAACACGCGCGTCTGTTTTACCACCAGGCCAACCATGCTTTGGTGAATAAAAATAGAAACAATGCAATAAAATATTATAAGCAATATTTGAATTTCCAGAAACGCGCCAACCAGCTTCATCTTCTTCCTTGAATTCGCAGGTTTTCCTGCGAAATTATCTGGGAAAATACCTGCGAATTTTCTTGCACCTTAAACCTACGAATTTCAAACCACCATCAAACAGCAACATTTTATCAAATTAGAGACATCCTTGAATCTCTTGCAACCTGTACAATCCAATTATGTCCATAGAATTCATTTATATGGTGTGAATCGAATAGCCCTATTTTTGAGCTCTAAACCCTAAACATGGCATGTTCACGATTCGGCCATAACTCTTCACCAAACGATCCAGATTTCATTTATAGCTAATAACAAACATCAATATGTCTTCAAAATTCATTATAAATCAATAAATATGGTGATTCGAAAAAAAATATATGAAGCACATGGATGATGCGGTTTATGCATTATGGAGTGTTTGGGATGCATATGAGTATTGGTTTTCACTCAATGGTATTCAGTGATCATGGCTATGTGCTTCAAATACCTTCAAATGTCCTGGAAATTCAAAACCGAATGCAAGCTTTGGAGAGGTTTTTTGTCTTATGGAACTTACTCTTGGGAGGCAGAAAATCCGTGCTTGTTATTAGGGTTATGTTAAGTACTTATAGGACAATGTTTTAGGTCAAAAAGATTGATCACTTGTGTGGAAAGTTTGATCTAAAAAGATGGCCTTTTGAAAATCAAATATCTTGCATAAACTCTTGCTATTTTGGTATGATCCTCATTACTCTTGTATCAATTAAGTTTAAATGTGATTTAAAACTTTCTAGAAGCAAAATTAAAATTAATTTTCATTATTTTATATTTTATTTGAATTTAAAATGACTTTTTAATATAAAAATCATAATAAATAAAAACAAAATAAATAAAATTATGAATAAATTAATTTAATTTCGTGCAAGATGTTTTGAAGTGGATTGGGTCATTATTTGGCAAGCCCATTTGGAAAAAATTGGTTTTAGACCTCCTTTTTCTTCATGAACCAACCCAAAATTTCCCAACTTTGCAAGGGCACATATCCTTCAATTTTAATGGTATGAAGGTGTTCTTGGACATTTTGGAAAGCTTGAAGAGTCCTCTAACCAACCCCACTGGTTTCATGTCCATATCATTTACCAATCTCAAGTTATGCCCTTTTGAAGTTGTTGACTTTTTGTTGACTTTCAAAAGGACCTATAATGTCTTAGCTCATACCCTCCAAATGAAGCATTTTTGGGCTTGGCTTGTGATACCCAAAGTTGTAGAGAATTCAATTTCCTTCAAAATGAGCTTTTGATGGAGACTTGGTGATGAAGCATGTGAAAGTTATGGCTGGTCAAAGTTCAGTTGACTTTTACTAAGGAAACCCTAATTTAGAAACTCCTGATTCTTGATGATCTGAAATCTCCTTGATGAATCATGATCAACCCTTGATCAAATGATGAATTTTACTTCATATACTTGATGTTGGCAAAAAATCATGAAGTTTGACTTTGGTTTGACCACAGTTGACCTCAGTTTGACTTTTTAACTACTTTGACTGGTTTTGACTTATCTGATCATCTGACTGAGCAAACTTTTGAGAAAAGTCTTGAAACTTGTCATGGGGGTTTTTACACACATATAAGATGTTATGAAGCTCACTTGAAGTCTTGGAAGTCCATTTAGTCTGATTAAAGTCAAAACCCTAGTTTTGGATGCACTGCTTAGGAGGATGCATTGTCTGAGGGAATTGTCAACTCTTCTGACCAATTGTGAACTTTGTGAATCTTGTGAACCATCATAAAATGTCTTGTGAACCTAATGGGAGGTATTGTGAACCTTGTGAACCTTGTGAACTTCATAAAGTGACTTGTAGACTTCATGAACCTCATGAAAGGTCTTGAAAGCATTGGGAATCTTGTGAGCCTTGTGAACTTCATAAAGTGACTTGTAGACTTCATGAACCTCATGAAAGGTCTTGAAAACATTGGGAATCTTGTGAACCTTGTGAACCTTCTTAGCACACAAAGTCTTGTATTGTGAGGGCAAATTTTGGGGTGCAACAGCTGCCCATGTTCAATTTTCTGAAACCTGAGGGGTTAGATTGGTATGTTTGCCAGTCGTGACCTGGAAGGTTGAAGGGGATTGAACACAAAAGCCCAAAAATTTGCACTCACCAGTGCATAGAGTGATACAGATGGCTAGTTGAACATGCTTGAGTGGGCTTAAAGATTCCACTTGGAGAAGAGTTCTTCAGATGCATTTATTGGAGGATAAAGCAGTCCAAAATATGAAGGTATGATGATAACTTTCAGGAGGATAAAGCAGTCCTGAGATATTGATAATATGCTTTCAGGAGGATGAAGCAATCCTGAGGCAATAATAAGCTTTCAGGAGGATAAAGCAGTCCTGATGTAGTAATAATGATAGCTTTCAGGAGGATAAAGCAATCCTGAGATATTGACAATAGCTATCAGGAGGATGAAGCAGCCCTGAGGTAATAATAAGCTTTCAGGAGGATAAAGCAGTCCTGATGTAGTAATAATGATAGCTTTCAGGAGGATAAAGCAATCCTGAGATATTGATAATATGCTTTCAGGAGGATGAAGCAATCCTGAGGTAATAATAAGCTGTCAGGAGGATAAAGCAATCCTGAGGTAATAATAAGCTGTCAGGAGGATAAAGCAATCCTGAGGCGATAGTATGCTTTCAGGAGGATAGAGCAATCCTGATGAGATAATAAGCTTTCAGGAGGATGAAGCAGTCCTGATGTAGTAGAAGTTTTTCAGGAGGATGAAGCAATCCTGATGGATGATATGCTTTCAGGAGGATAAAGCAATCCTGAGGGATGATAACTTTCAGGAGGATAAAGCAGTCCTGATAGTCACAAGTCTGTTTGCTGGAGAATTAACCTGAAAACAAGGTAGCATTCTATATGGTAGTATTAGTTTATGCATTATGTATGCATGTATAGTATGATGCACTCAAGTAATGTATTATGTATCTATGTATGGTATGGTATGATGTAAATGATGTATGTATGATATGATACTGCCTGAAGCGCCTGGATATCTTCGTATAACAACTGCTGGCCAGGGAAAATAAATCCCGATTCGTTGCTGAAGAATATAAGGAACTTTTTCCCGTCTTGCTTGATACTATATTATACATAACCTCCCGTCTTCGTTTGATAGTAGGGTATACATAACCTTTCGTCTGCTGGGGATAGTAAGGTATATATAACCTCCCGTCTGCTGGGGATAGTAAGGTATATATAACCTCCCGTCTGCTGGGGATAGTAAGGTATATATAACCTCCCATCTGCTGGGGATAGTAAGGTATATATAACCTCCCGTCTGCTGGGGATAGTAAGGTATACATAACCTTCGCCTTCGTTTGATAATAGGGTAGATATAACATCCCGTCTTCGTTCGTCGTACCCTTATTGGAAAGTAAATTCCCGAATATCCGTATGAGGATAAAAGAGATGGATATAAATTCCAGGGGAGATGTAACTTTATGAAGATGGATTTGCCCTACTGTGGATTTGTAACTATTTTGTAGAGATGAACCGGCGAAACTTTATTGAAATCCTTCCCTCGTTCGTCCTTAGTAAATACTATTACTGCATTTTCATGCATTTCTGGTAAACATCAATCATATTAAGCATACATGTATTTCTGGTAAACATCAATCATATTCAAAAACATACATTCATTCAAACACAACCAATGGACGTTTCGCTTATGTAAAATAGGGTAAAAGTAAATCTGGATTCAAAAGATGGAACTTATTTATATTAAAAAGTGACCCATACATGGGTAAGTTTGTACAAGGAGACATAAACCCTAGTAAGAGGATTTTGTCATAAAGTTTTTTACAAAGCAAGGAAAATCAGCTATGTGGGAAATAATCCTATTGATTTTCAATTCTACTATTGCCATTATCTTCAAGTATCTCATCTTCTGCTGTTGAGACGGAAACGATTGGATTGAGCTTTATCTGTTTGAGCTTACATGAGTAGTATAACTGGTTGCAGTTTTCATGGGTGACCCAAACGAGACATAGTCATACGCTTTAATCCCTAACTTTTGCCTGGATTGCCCTTTCAGGTTTTCAATCCACCGGGATACCCTTTTTTGCCCAAGCCGCCTTTTCAGGTTTTCGACTTGCCGGGTGTACATCTTTTTATATATATCCCTAATTTTTGCCCAAACCCTTTTGGTTTGCAGGGATGCCCTTATTTTTGCCTAGGCCTGTCAACCTAGCGGGTCTCTTTTTATGCGTAGTATTTTTTAACTATGTCTGCGTTTACAGGCTGTGGGAAGTCTTCACCATCCATAGTAGTAAGTATCATGGCACCTCCTGAGAACACTGTCTTGACTACAAATGGTCCTTCATATGTTGGAGTCCACTTGCCCCTAGGATCACCCTGTGGTAATATGATACGTTTGATTACCAAATCACCAGCCTGATATACCTTTGGCTTAACCTTCTTGTTAAAAGCTTTGATCATTCATTTCTGGTACATCTGGCCATGACAAACTGCTGCTAACCTCTTCTCATCAATCAAATTTATCTGGTCCAGTCGAGTCTGAATCCACTCATCTTCATCCAAGCCTGCATCCTTCATAATTCTTAAGGAGGGAATCTGAACTTCAATGGGTAGAACTGCTTCCATACCATAGACCAAGGAAAATGGGGTTGCCCCTGTTGAAGTACGTATTGTAGTACGATAACCATGAAGAGCAAATGGTAAAATCTCATGCCAATCCTTGTAAGTAACAGTCATCTTCTGTACAATCTTCTTAATGTTCTTATTAGCAGCTTCAACTGCCCCATTCATCTTCGGACGATACGGAGAAGAGTTGTGATGCTTAATCTTGAACTGCGTGCAGAGATCAGTAATCATAGTGTTGTTCAGATTAGAGCCATTGTCAGTAATAATCCTTTCAGGGATGCCATACCTACATATGAGATTATTCTTAATGAATCGAGCCACAATATTCTTAGTAACATATGCAAATGAAGTTGCCTCCACCCACTTAGTGAAGTAATCAATAGCAACCAGGATGAAACGATGTCCATTAGAAGCAGTAGGTTTGATCTCACCAATCATATCAATGCCCCACATGGCAAAAGGCCAAGGAGCAGTCAACACATTCAATGGTGATGGAGGTACATGGACTTTATCAGCATAAATTTGACATTTGTGACATGTTCTGGAGTGTTGATAGCAATCAGCTTCCATGGTAGACCAATAGTAACCTGCTCTCAATATCTTCTTTGCCATAGTATGACCACTAGAATGAGTGCCAAAGATCCCATCATGCATATCTTCCATAATCTCAGTTGCTTCCTTCTTATCCACACAACGAAGCATAGTTGAATCATGATTGCGCTTGTACAAAATCCCATTACTCAAAAAGAACTTAGCAGAAAACCTTCTCAGAAACTTCCTATCTTTGACAGATGCCCCTTCAGGGAACTCCTGAGCTTCAAGATATCTTTTCACTTCATAGAACCAAGGCTTCTCCTCTGCCCCTTCAGTGTCAATCTCATTGCAGTATGCAGGCTTTTCAAATCTATCAATGGTAATCTTGGGAGCTTTATCATCCCAGCTGATCTCAAACATAGATGCCATGGTAGCTAAAGCATCTGCCAACTGATTCTCTCTTCGTGGAATATGTCCAAAGGTAATCTCTTTGAAATGTGGGATCAAAGACAACACATGCTCTCTATAAGGAATGAGGTTATCATGCTTGGTATCCCAATCTCCTTTAATCTGACTTACTACCAGGGCTGAATCTCCATACACGTCAAGGAACTGAATCTTCATATCAATAGCAGCTTTAATACCCAGGATACATGCCTCATACTCAGCCATGTTATTGGTACAATAGAAACAAAGTCTGGCAGTAATCGGGGTATGACAACCTTCAGGGGAACTAATCACAACACCAACACCATTACCAAGTGCATTAGAGGCACCATCAAAAACCATAGTCCATCGGGATCCTTGTTCAGGTCCGTCATATTGTCCAGGTTCTTTGGTAATAATCATAATGTCCTCATCAGGGAATTCAAAACTCATTGACTGATAATCATCCACTGCTTGATGAGCCAAATGATCAGCAACAACACTTCCTTTAATGGCCTTCTGAGTAGTGTACTGTATGTCATATTCTGTCAAAATCATTTGCCATCTTGCAATTCTTCCGGAGAGAGCAGGTTTCTCAAATATGTACTTGATTGGATCCATCTTTGAAATCAACAGGGTAGTATGGGTCAACATATACTGTCTTAGTCGGCGAGCAGCCCATGCCAAAGCGCAGCAAGTTTTCTCGAGCAGTGAGTATCTTGTTTTACAGTCGGTAAACTTTTTGCTAAGGTAGTATATTGCCTGCTCTTTTCGACCAGACTCGTCATGTTGCCCCAATACACACCCCATTGAGTTGTCTAACACTGTTAAGTACATAATCAAGGGTCTTCCATCAACTGGTGGCATCAAAATTGTAGGTTCTAGCAGATATCTCTTGATTTCATCAAAGGCAGTTTGGCACTCATCATTCCATTTCATCACCTGATCTTTCTTCAACAACTTGAAGATTGGCTCACAGATGGCAGTCAATTGGGAAATAAATCTTGCAATGTAATTCAATCGTCCCAAGAAACCTCTAACTTCCTTCTCAGTACGGGGAGCTGGCATCTCTCGTATAGCTTTCACTTTGGCAGGATCCACTTCAATACCTTTTCCACTGACAACGAAACCCAGGAGCTTACCAGACCTAACTCCAAAAGTACACTTGTTTGGGTTCAATCTCAACTTGTATTTCTTCAACCTCTCAAACAATTTATGCAAATGATCAAGATGTTGCTCTTCATTCTGGGACCTGGCTATCATATCATCCACATATACCTCTATCTCATGATGAATCATATCATGAAACAAAGCCACCATAGCACGCTGATATGTTGCCCCTGCATTCTTCAAACCAAATGGCATCACCTTATAACAAAAAGTGCCCCACTGTGTAACAAATGTTGTCTTCTCCATATCTTCAGGAGCCATCTTGATTTGATTGTAACCAGAGAAACCATCCATAAAAGAGAATACCTTATGCTGAGCAGTGTTGTCTACTAGAACATCAATATGAGGAAGTGGAAAATCATCTTTGGGGCTAGCCTTGTTCAAATCTCTGTAGTCCACACACATACGTACCTTACCATCTTTCTTAGGTACCGACACCACATTTGCAACCCACTGAGGATAAGAAGTCATAGCTAAGAACCCTGCATTGAACTGTTTCATTACCTCTGCCTTGATCTTTTCTGACATCTCAGGACGCATACGACGAACCTTCTTCTTCTTTGGACGACAATCCTCTTTTACTGGTAAACGATGAACCACAATGTCTGTATCCAACCCTGGCATATCTTCATAAGACCAAGCAAAGAACTCCACATAGTCACGTAACATTTGAATCAACCTGCTCTTGACACTATCCTCTAAATCAGCCCCTATCTTGACCTCTTTCCTGTTTTCTTCAGTTCCCAGATTCACAACTTCGACTGGCTCTTCATGTGGCTGTATGACTTTCTCTTCTTGTTGTAACAACCTAGCAAGCTCTACAGGTACTTCACAATCGTCCTCATTTCCGTCTTCAGTTTGATAGATCGGATTCTCGAAATTATAATTGGCAATAGTAGAACTGTTATCAACAGGATCCAGAGTGGATGAGGATCTGCATTTTAGTGATGTGGGTGTGTGTAAGAACACATAGCTGATAAAGCAAAACTAAAAGAAAAGAAAGACAAGGAACACAATATTTACTAAAACGAAACGTCCACTGATTTTTATTGAATGAAGTATGCAAATGAAATGACAGCCCGTAACAAGCACACCATTGTGCCCCGGGTAAGGCACAAGGCTTGAAAGTTTTATTGTTCAAGAAATTACAAACTTAAAAAAGCAACAACACAGTAATAGTATTTACTCCTGACTAAAGGAGATAGGAATAACATCTTCAGCTTTCCAATTATTGAGTCCCGCACCCACAGAAGGAAAAATCCAAGCATCCAGGTTGTAGTCTTCATCATAGTCTCCCACAGCATTGATCTGATCTTTCATAACCCCTTGATTGGTGATACGAACAGCACGAGCACGACGAACAGCCTTCTGGGACTCTGCAGTGAAACCCAAACCAAATTTGTCAGACTTGTATGGGATATCAGGAAGCTGTCCCCAAATAGTACAACCACCTTCATCCACCACAGCTCTAGCATCTTTAAGGGAGGTATTCTGGTGACCACAAGAACTTTCTTCGCAACAGGAGGAGCTACATAATCATTAGCGATCCAGGGAACCACTTCAAATGTCTGACACGGAGTTTCAATGTATTCACCTTCCATTTCCAGATACTTGAAGGTATTTACATGGCTGACAAAATATTCTTCCTCTCCGTAGACAGTAACAACCTTTCCTTCCACCGGATATCTTAGCTTCTGATGTAATGTAGAGGTTACAGCACCTGCCCCATGGATCCAGGGACGACCAAGCAGACAAGAGTACGAAGGATGAATATCCATCACATAAAATGTAGCAGTAAAAACCTGAGAACCAACTTTGATTGGGAGATCAATTTCTCCATGCACCACTCTTCTAGAACCATCAAAAGCCTTCACCACAATATTACTGGGTTTCAGCACAGCATCTTCAGGACTCAGCTTATTTAGGACTTCCTTGGGCAACACATTCAAAGAGGAACCATTGTCTATCAGCACATGTGACAGGGTAATGCCCCTGCATTCAATTGAGATATGCAAGGCCCTGTTATGATCCCTCTTGGCAGGGGTCAAATCAGCATCAGAAAATCCTAACCCATTATCATAGGTCAGGTGGGCAACACAATTCTCAAACTGGTCAACAGAAATTGCATTGGGTACATGAGCAGTCTTCAGAAACTTGATCAAAGCTTTTGCATGAGCTTCAGAACATAACAACAAGGACAACATAGAAATCTTAGAGGGAGTATGCCCCAACTGATCAACAATGTCATAATCACTCTTGCGAATGATTTTCAATACTTCTTCCATCTGCTTAGAGAGATCATCAGCAGCTGGCACATCAGTTGATATTGGTTCGATAACAGGACCCTTGCCCCGAGCATCAGTGGTGGAAGTAGCAGTAGGAGTAACTGCATTCTTGGAAGTCACTGGAGGAGAGAACACTCTTCCGCTTCGTGTGATCTTACTAGATCCAGCAATATTGTCAACATCAACAGGCACATCAGCTAAGGGCTCCTGCTTAACACCATGGATGTAAACATCAGACCCATAATGCCAAGGCACAGCTTTATCAGATGTATAGGGAATAGGACCAGGAGTAGTAATGATCAGAGGAGTCACTCTGGCTTCAGCAACAACTTTCACAGGGCCTTCAGCAATAATCCTGATTGGACCCTGATGGGTGATTTTAATAGGTCCCTTTGAAGTGATTCTCACCGGCACTTTGTCAACCATATCAACCTCTTCAATCTTCTTACCTCTAGTAATATGCTCCACCATACTCTCTACAGACGATGGAGTCCTCTCAAACACTATAGTATACTTATCCATGAGACGTTGAATTCCATCTCTCAATCTCCAGCAACTATCCGGCTTATAGGTACAATACAAACAATCTTCACGACAACCTGGAAAGAGCCCAGCCTGTACTAACTTTTTCTTGATAACAGACAATGGTGTGGTCAACTCCGCAACTGAATAGACATGTAAATCTTCATCAATGGCATTGACAGTCTTCTCGTGATTTGGCATTGGAGCAGTAATCACATTTGGAGTACCCGGAAGGTCAAACTCAATCTCTCCAGCCTCAATCATATCTTGAATTTTGTTCTTCAAGACCCAGCAGTTATTAGTATCATGTCCCTGACAGTTTGAGTGATATGCACATCGTGCATTGGGGTTGTACCTGGGTGAGGTAACATTAGGATTCTGAGGAGCCTCTTTCAGAGTAATAAGTTCAGCCTTCAACAAGTGTTGCAATGCCTGAGCCATTGACATGTTGATCTTAGTTAACTGCCTTCTAGCCCTCTGTTGGTTGCCCTGTGGCTGCTCTGGTGTTGTAGGAGTTGGATTTGAGATGTGAACTGCACTCACAGACTGATGCCTTCTATTATGATCAGGTTGACCATAAACAACATTGGATTCTTTCTTCCCAGTGGGAGGCTTCTTTGCAGCACCTGATGAAGAAGTACCCACTTGGATCTTGCCATTCTTTATGCCATTTTCCACTCGCTCTCCTGTCATGATCAACTCAGTGAAGCCAGATGATGAGCTTCCAATGAGATGACTGTAAAACGGACCATTCAGCGTACACATGAACATGTCAACCAATTCCCTGTCAGTTAAAGGGGGTTGAACACTTCCAGCTAAATCTCTCCACTTCTGAGCATACTCCTTAAAACTTTCTTTGGCACCCATAGACATGCTTTGCAGCTGCATGCGAGTGGGAGCTAAGTCAGCATTGTATTGATACTGCTTATAGAAAGCTTCGGCAAGATCATTCCAATCCCTGATGTTGACACTTTCCAATTGATAATACCACTCCAACTGAGCTCCAGATAAGCTCTCTTGAAAAAAATGGATCCACATCTTCTTATCAGCAGTGTGAGGTTGGATTCTTCTGACATAAGACCTCAGATGCAGCTTGGGACAAGAGACCCCATCATAAACAACAAAGGTAGGAACCTTGAAACCAATGGGTATGACTACCCCAGATATCAGACTCAAATCTTCAAAATCTAGCCCAGAAGACTTCTGCAATTCCATAGCATCCATTCTATCCACCAGCATCTTGAATTTGTCTTCATTAGGCTCATGGTAGTAATTAGCCTCAGAATCAGAATCCCCCATAGTGTTATGGAGACTGCCTCCCTCTTTCTCAGACTCTTCAGACTCATAGTCTTCAACTTGTTCTTTGGTCTTCACAGGACCTCTGAACCTTCTTCCCATGTTGATCAGGCCACCTGACCTTCTGGTCTTCTTAGTCTTCTTGGCCAGCAGTGTCTTCAATTCATCCTGCCCCTTGGACAAGTTCAGGATCAGCTCTTGGAACTGTGCATTTTGTGCCTGGAGATCCTTAACTGTTTGTTCAAGAGCCATTGCTGAAATAAACAGCGAGAAGATGAGAAACCTGTGCACAAATAAACCTGTGATGCAATGATATGGAATGTAAATGCGTATGCAATGTTTTCAAGGACCGCAGGATTTAAATTTGCATAAACCAACAAGAAGGTAAACTTTTATTAGTAATAAATTTGTTTTGCCTCTTGGGCTTACAGAAAATGAAATGCAATAAATACAAGAGATGGGGTTTTAAGTCTCCCATGGACGTTTCCTCTTTGTGTTGAGGTATGAGTTGAGATTCCGCTCCTCGTGAAGTTGCTTTGTTAGTTCCAGGATTCTTTCTTGGCTTGCTTTATAATGAGCCTCGAAAGTATCCCTTTGCTCCTTCAGTTGGATCCAAGATCTCTGCAAGTCTTCCATGTCAGTAGGCATGTCTGGGTGAAGGATGGTATAAGCAGTATCTCCTTCAGCAACAGGTTCCATGGTAACTGGCAGGATAGCAGGATATGGCATCATGAGAGTCTGAGCACGAGATCGCACCCATCTGAGATAAGCCTCCATAGGAATAGTGTACTTAGGCTCCAGAGTCTTGCTGTCAACCTTGTTTACCTTTCCCCATGCTCTTATGAATCTCTGACGGTAACCCTGAAGATCGTTGTCGTAGTCAAACACAATGCCCTGAATCAACATGTCATGTGGACCATCACTCCGAGCGTAACCAAACTGTCGTAAAGCTAGAGAGGGGTTGTAGGTGATGCCTCCTCTTATGCCTAGAAGTGGCACATTATGAAACTCCCCACAACGGTCAATGATAGTGACATTCTCCATGGATCTGGAGCACCAATGAATATCTGAATGCGAGAGTGACATGATCCTTTTGGACCACCTGAACCCTTGCTCATTCTTCATTACTGAGCGAGGAAGGTGAGAAATAAACCACCTAGAGAGCAAAGGTATGCAACACATCAAAGTTCCTCTTGCCCTTGTAGTACGAGTATGAAGAGAATGTAGGATGTCTCCAAGCAATGTGGGCACTGGATTGTGACTCAAGAATATGTTGATGGCATGAACATCTATGAACTGATCTGGATTGGGGAACAATACTAAGCCATAAATCAGCAAGGCTAAGATCTCCTCAAAAGCATCATGACTCATAGCCTTCAGGAACACTTGAGCCTTCTCTATCAATACCTTGGCAAGAATACCCTTAACTCCGCTTCTCGTTTCTAGAACAATGTCAGACTTCTTCAGATGTAGAGCTGCAGCAATAACCTCTGGTTTAAGCTCTTTCTCCAGGCCTGTGAAGGGTCTTTGATCAAGAACAGGTATACCCAAAAGTTTAGAGAACTCTTCCATAGTAGGAACCAGCTGATAGTCAGGGAATGTGAAGCAATGGTGCTTAGGATCAAAGAACTGAAACAGGACACTCATCATGTCTTCATTGAACCCTGAAGTGACTAGATCCAATAGATAACCATGTCTCTTGTTGAACTGGGAATGATCAGATACTTGAGAAACCAACTCTTTAAGCTTGGGAGGTATCCCTACAAAGTTGATCCTGATGGTGTTTCTACGAGCAGAAGCCATGACCTGCAACAAAGAACAAAGATAAATCCCCTGGTCCTTGAAATGGTTAGGGAAAATGATATGCTTATGATGCATGATGATGTCATGATGTTATGCTCAATCACAAACATGTGGCACACACAAGCAAGTCACACAATAGCCCTAGGTTTAAAGGCTTGCATGAGGTTCAAAGGTAAGTACCCTCCCCTGAAGTTAGATGGTTCATCATGTCCTATAAAAGTAACCATGTTCTAAGGGATCTCAATATCATTGATCCTTCACAAGGGTGGTTGATCAGAAGGCAACTTACTTGCCAACCAAAACCCTCCAAGTTTAAGATCTCAATGAGTGTAGTATCGAGTGTCAACCAACTTCAGTCTGCACCAAAGCCGGTTACCTCACTACTTTCTAAAGGCCAAGATGGGATAACTAGGGTTCTAAAAGTTAGTTAGTGCATTGACAACATATGGCAGCCTCATATTATCCTCAACTTGACTTAAGGAACATAAGCACCAACCAAGAAGTCACACTAACTATGGCCACCAGATCAACCATATCGGTATACGCCGTATAGTTTCCTTGGTCTATTGCCATTTACCTAGGGTACACTAGATCCGGGTTAGGATCTTTCACACATAAAGCCCAACAAGTAATATAAAGCAAACAAAGCAAACAATTTAAAGTGATTTAATTCCTAAGGGTACCCCTCTTTTACTTAGTAACTCCCCAGCAGAGTCGCCAGTTCTGTAACACGGTGGGAGAACTGACTTTAGTTATGTTGCGGATAGCAAGAGTCGCCACCGACTTTTATTTTATCCAAAGGAAAGGCATAAAAGAACAGGAAAGACCTTTTAAAAGATTTTTGGGTCCGGGGGGTAGGTTATGTAAAGGGAAGGTGTTAGCACCCTTTACATCCATGGTTATCCATGGGCTCTTAGTTACTTAGCTCACTTTAAATTGTTTTTGAAAAGGTGAAGTGTGTGAATAGAAATTTTCATAAGAGTTTAATAATGATCCATGTACGGATGCGTAAGAAACTTGTGTTTGAAAATTGTTTGAAATTTGTGAAGTATTTGAAATTGTTTTGAAATAGTGAGCAAGTAACTATGAGGAACCTACCCTAAAGTTTAAGTCTTTCTGTTCTTTATCCTTTGAATGGTAAGACTATCCCTATTATTAAGGAATAGGTAGTTGTCGCTCCCAAAGATTTGCATCCCGGTACAAGCGCGAACGGTCGGCGAAGGGAACAGTGAGAACACACAGCCGTGAACTCACTGGAGATGAATAGAGTCGCCAGCTAGGCATTTTTATCCCGGAGGAAAGGCAATGCTGCATAGACCTAGAAAGAAATGGATAAGACGGTTGCGAACCAGAGAGACTGAGAAAGGGGGTTGGTTACAACCTGGGAAGGTATTAGCACCCAGATTGTCCGCCGTACTCGACGGGATCCATGCTTAAAAAGATTTGTGTTTTAAAGGGGTAGTGTCAGTGCAATCTGTGTATAAATGAGCTGGAAAAGAATGTACAGGTGTCCGTGTAAAAGAAGTGAAGTGTGATATATACAGTGTCAGTGTAAGGAAAAGAGTATGCTCAAGATCATGAGGCTTAAGAGAATGAAACTGAAAGGAGGGGGAATATACAGAGACTTTTGTTCGATAACTGTTAAGTTATGCCTACGTATCCTCTCGTGCAATGAGGAAGTCAGAACACCGTAGTTCGACCCAAAGAGACTGAAAGGTGAATTGACTTGTGAACTGCTTACTTGCCTATGCTCAAGTGTATGACCTGTCTGGCTCAGGTGCGAACTGTCTTGCGTTAGACGGAAGAAGCAAGTTCTCGATTGTGAGTGAAGGTGATGAGAAAAGAATCCCGAAGGAGACGATTATTGTTTGTTTTTGAGTGTTTTCAGTCTTTTATTTCTTTTTTGAAGGTTTGTCATAAGATAATGAGCTTAAGTCTAAACCAATGGATTTAGTAAACTCATCACATCTTCCCTCTGATTAGGGGTAATGAGAATACCTTAAGTGTGAAGTCCGATTCTCACACTTAATCACCTTTGGTGTAGGATTAAGATCATTAACCTACTTGTGATTTTTTAGATGTTTTTGTGGTTTTTGTTTAGTGTGGAGTAATGAGGTTAAGCCATAATCACGGATTAAACAGACTCATTACACCATCCTAAAAGAAGGATAATAGATGAGAATGTTTAAGTTGAGAAAGACTCCTCAACTTAACCCATGATTAGGGATTAAACCCATGACAAAACAAGCCTTTATTAAGTGGATTTTAGATTAATGATATGATGATGAAGTGAATTTTATGATTTGTAAGACAACTTGAGGGGGACTTGTCCATTAACACTAGGGTTAGTCCTTCTTAACCACTTAAGGAAGAATTAGAACCCTAATGCAAGGCCCAAGTTACAAGTGTGATGTCTTGATAATTATTAGGTGAATTGATTAAGAGATTTAAACACCTTAAGGGTTTAATACTTAGGATTAAAGTTATACACTCCATCCTAAGAGAAGGATGCAGGCATAACCCTAAGCACAAAGTCTTAAAGCCTTTAGGGTTTAGTCCCTGATCATGAGGTGAGAAGAGAGGACTCAAGGAGAGACACAAAGGTAAAAACTATGGGGGGACTAATCAAAACCCTAATCATTGTCATGCTTGGTTGTTCCTAAGGTTTGTGAAGTTTTCAAGAGGAGTCTTCAATGGAACCACCAGGAAGCAGATGAAAGGATCAGGAGAAGCAAAGTGACTTGCTTCATTCAAGAAGTCAAGTCACTTGAAGAAAGAAAGTGGGAGAAGCAAGAATGAGCAAGCTCAAACTCAAACACATATAAGAATGCAGCAATGGATGCAAGAGAGATGAAAAGAAAAGTTATGAGAAGTGAAGGCAAATTCACTTCTCAAGTTCACTTACCACCTGAAATGTTAGAATAGGAATGCAATGCAATGCCAAATAAGATGAGATGACATGATGATAAGCAAAACCAGAAGCATGTTGATGATGATTATGATGTTATGAGGTGCTGCAAACATGAGGCAAGGCATGGAAATGTTCATACAAGATTATGAATGCAAATGATGCAAGTTAAGGAGCATGAATAAACATGGAATGTTATGAAACATACAAGGCAAATGACATAGCAAATATGTAATGCAATGATCAAACATGCTTCCTATATGTCTTAAGATGTCAAATGAATCATAAACATGCACAAAATGCAAAGACAAGTCATGTTATGCAAGAGAATGCAAGGAGGATGCAAGAGAAAGCCCAAATTAGGGTTCATGGATCAAACATCAAACAAAAACTCAAAACAGAAACAAAACCCTAAGATAAAAATGGAAAATGGCACTCAAAGAAACCCTAATCCCATGCTAAACCAAGGCTCAAAGGGGAGGTTCCAACTCTTAACCAATCTCAAGATATGATTTTTCTAAGTTATTAGGGTTTTTTAGGGTTCTTAACAAAACAAATGCCAATCAATTAGAAAATGCAAGAACAATTCATGGCCTTTTTATCCTTGAAAATACATGCTAAACAAAAGACAATGCAAGAAGAATCAATGTCTCAACCTTCACCAATAGGCAGAAATGATTTTTCAAACTTATGATCAAAATAATGCATAAAAAATGATTTAATTCAATGAAAAATTCTTAAAATGCATCAAGATCAAAAAAGAAATTTGGTTTGAAGGTTGGACAATGTTTCTAAATGTCTTAGAACATTTCATGAATTTTTTTGTAATTTTTAAATACCTAAAAGTATTTTTAATAAATTAATTTCCATTAATCAATTAAAAATAATCTTTTAAATATTTAAAAATACTTTTTTAATGATAAAAAAATAAAATAAAAATATTTTTGGGTTTTAAAAATTAATGAAAACTTTGACAAAAATTTTCATAATTTTTAAATGATTTTTACTATTTTAATTAATTCGTACAAAATAATGCAATAAAAATGAAAATAAAATTGAAATAAAGAGAAGTATGCACAAGGGATGGCCAGGATTTGATCTGGGCTTGGACTGGTTGACTGCGCGCCAGATCCAAGGGCCCAGATTCAAATCTGGCTAAACTTATTTATGACCTAATTAATCAGGTTTTTGAATTAATTAAACATGCTTAGGGTTTTAATGATGCATCCTGGCCACACGTTTGCGCGCAAGTCAACCAAAGTCTGCCTGATCTACGCTCCTCATTCAAACTTCAATTAATGACATAATTAGGGTTAAATGACTTTCAGGCCGCCGGAGAAGACTTTCGGTCGTCTTCTCCGGCCAGCCAAAACCCTAGATTCTTCTATAGGTCACCAAATCACAAATTTCTTCCACCAAACTGACTCTCTCATCAATCTAAACCTAAACCCTAAGCCTAAATTCATTTATTTTCGTCCATGAGCATGAATCGAAACAAAAGATAAAACACGGGCAAATGTTCAGGAACTCCATACATGCTGGTTTCTACACTATTTTCAAAAGCAAGCATACATTCATGATCAGGGGAACACAAGGCATCATAAAAGAACTAAAAAACTAGTTTCTGGGAAAAAAGTTCATGTAGCTCACCTGAGATGAAGCTCCTCTGTTTGTGAGCTTTCAGGGCTTCTTTCTTGTGCAAGATTGCTTCCTTGGACCCTCTGAATGCAAAATGAGGCTCAAAATGCTTGGAGAGTGGCTGGCTTGAAAGATCCAACTCTGGTGTAGCAGAAATGGGGATTTGTGTACAGGCAGTTTTAGATCAAAATGAAGGGTGGTTTTGACTCCTTGTGGTATGCTTGACTTGTTGGTGAAGAAAGATGAAGTGTTTGATGGCTGGATAGTGAGATTCGAAGAGAACTGGTTTGGAAAGTGAAGAATGGTGAAGCTCAGGTCAGGCTTGTTTCAGGCTTGAGCTTTGGTGGTTTGAGGCCTATGGAGTGTGTTGAGTTGGATGATGAAGAAAGTTTGAGTGTTTCTTGGCTGTGGAGGCAGATTCGAAAGTTTTTGCAATGTGAGGTGATTTTGTGAATGTGTGTCATGTGATAGTTTCAGCCTTGCCTCCCTTATGTTTTGGCCAGCATTTGGATAGTATAAACAATTGCAAGTGGCTGGGAGATGTGACATGTCCTGCTGTGATTGGGATGTCTACTTTTGCATAAAGTCCACCTTTTGTGTAAGTGAGGCATGGCTCAAAGTCTAGGCAAGTACAAGGTTGGTTCTGGTGCAGCATGGTGAGAGAGAGGTCTAGCAAAGCTCAGTA
The DNA here is from genome assembly GCA_963966055.1 of Lathyrus aphaca. Taxonomy (NCBI): domain Eukaryota; kingdom Viridiplantae; phylum Streptophyta; class Magnoliopsida; order Fabales; family Fabaceae; genus Lathyrus; species Lathyrus aphaca. Next base: position 164,817,009 of record OZ014521.1, on the reverse strand, counting down.
CTCAAGGCTGCAAGTTGGTGAAAGGTGATCATGAGTTTTTGCAACTTGTTGCTTTTTGAACTTTCATGAGAAAAGTCAAGTTACATGAACTATAACCATGGGCATTCTTGGTTCAATTCTGATTTTATGACTTAGAGACATGTTTGTGTGTTGGTTTGGAATGGATTAGAGGCTGCAAAATGCATTGATCTATGATTTTGCAAAATTCTCACTTAGGGCATGCCTTGAAAATAAGTGATTTTAGCCAACTTTGCATTGCCATAACTTTTAATCCATGAAGAGTTTGATCATGTTCTTGTACTTTTTGGAAAGGGAAAGATGAGATCTACAACTTTCATGACCAAAGTTTTTTCATTTGAAGCCTTTTTGGATCATGAATCATGGCTTGAAAATTGACCTAAAATGATGCATTCTTGAAAAGTCAACTATACCCAAAAAGTCAACATTTGCAAAAACCCTAAATTCTTGATTTCTATGAACTTCAACCTTCTTCCATGATCAAATAAAGATCATATACACTCAAAATGATGAAGATCACCCATTGGTTGGGTCATTGGGGGCCTCAGATGCCCTGATTTTGCACTGACTTGTCTGAAAAGTCAACTCTTGATCAGATGACTTCCCCATGGAATTTCTCCATGAAAATTGATATGCATACTCCCTATACCATATAGAGATCAATGAAAACAAGAATGACCAAAAAATTTGGAGTTATGGCCTCTGAAACCAAAACCCTAATTTTCAGTCAACTGTGCAGTCAAACTTGGCTCTGCATCCACTCAAACCCTAGTTCTTGTGATTCCTCTGCATTTTTGACATTGAGGAGATAGAATATGATGTATGAACACACATAGCCCCTTTTGAGTTGATTGGTGGCCTTTGGAATGGCTCAAGATGCTTTGGGATTGCTCAGATCACAAACCCTAGGTGCAGATACCTTAGAAACTATCCAATGAATCAAAAATGAGATGTGAGATGATATGATTGTATTTATGCATATGAGAATGATCACAAGCCATGGTGTGAATGGGTGAGGGCAAATTTGGGGTGTTTACAGCTGCCCCTATTCAAACATGAGTTAGCTGTGCAGGTTGTAAGCGACGACTTAACAGACAAACAAGATAACTTGTGGTTGAATACCCAAGACAGTCCAAAATTTGCACTCACAGAATGAAGAAGAAAAGGGATATAGATTGTAAAAGTAAAATAAAGTATATTGTAAAGTAAGGGCGACGGAGGACGACCGTCGAGCAGAGGACGACTGCTGGGTAAATAGCAATGACGGGGACGGCCGACATGCTGGGGGAGATGCAGAAAATAAAGCAATGCCGGGGACGGCCGGCATGCTGGGGATAAAAAGGTAAAGCTGAGACGGGGATGGCCGACTAGCTGGGGAAAATAAAATCATGATGGGGACGGCCATCACGATAAAACTGTAAAATTTCTGAGGATTAATGAAACATGACGGGGACGGCCATCAAGTTCAAAAAGGTAAAGTGACCAACGATGGGGACGGCCATCGAGCTAAAAGGAAAAGGGACCACGACGGGGACGGCCATCGGGTTAATGAAATAAACAGATGATGGGGTACGGCCATCAAAGGTGAAGGACGGTCACCTAGCAGGGGACGGCTGCTCTGTTGGGGAATAAAGGAATTATGATGGGGACGGCCATCAAAGGTAGAGGACGACCACCTGGCAGGGTACGGCTGCCGAAAAAATCAACGATGGGGACGGCCATCGGATAGGAAAGGTCAACGATGGGGACGGCCATCGGACGAGCAAGATGGAGGACGACCATCAAGAAGTGGAGGACGACCACTCAGCAGGGGACGGCTGCTCTCGGGGTTTATCATAACACAGGACGAGTGTTAGATAACCAAAATCAACAATGGGGACGGCCATTGGATAAAGTGATGAAGGACGATCATCAAAAGGTGGAGGACGACCACCTAGCAGGGGACGGCTGCTAAAATCAACGATGGGGACGGCCATCGGATGAGCATGATGGAGGACGACCATCAAGAAGTGGAGGACGACCACTCAGCAGGGTACGGCTGCTCTCAAAGGTATCATAACACAGGACGAGTGTTAGATAAAAAGAAAATTGTTGGTGATCTACTGGGGATAATGTAAACACGGACGAGCGTTTACACCCAAGAAACAAAAGGTATAAGTGTTTGGTATTGTGTATAGATTAAAGATGCGGACGAGCATCCTTAAGACTATGATACGGACGAGTATCATGTAGAAACAAAACTGACACATGTTCAGAGATGATGATACGGACGGGTATCAATTGGTTAACAAAGAACAAGGACTGCTGTCGAATCTGTGGGGATATGAGTGATGATGTATACAAGATACGGACGAGTATCTGTGTAAGCGTACCATGAGTAGTGAGTATCGTATTGTATAGATGAGTGTTTTAACTGCCGGGGAGAGTGACACGGACGAGTGTCAAAAGAGAAAAGTATAATATTAACAAGTGTATGGGTGATGAAGGTGTACGCGACTGCGCTGGGGATATGACACGGACGGGTGTCAAAAAGGGTGTATATAAGTATATGTGAGTGCAAAGAGGATGTCTTTGGCTTTCTGCTGGGATATGACACGGACGGGTGTCAGGACGTATCTGTAATACGGGTGATTTGTTTGTAAAGATGTTCGGGCGACTTTACTGGGGAAGTGATGACACGGACGGGTGCCAAAAGGTGTATATACTGGTGTTTGAGATTTGAAAGGGCAGCTGCTTTTGCTGGGACTCTGATGGGGACTCCTGGGGAAAGTAATCTGTATTCTGATGAATGGTTACTAATCACAAGCGTTCAATTCACAACATGACTTATGATTATGCTATGCATTTGATTTTTGCCGTAATGCTCCGTATTAGACGGAATGCTACGCTCTGGGGGGTGAATATGATGCAGATGCCATGATTATGCAAAGGGCGTAGATCCGGGATTCGGATCCCATTGCTGCGAAGATCTCTGGTCGATCTGCTTGAAATGGACATCCCAGCTGGGTATGAGATCACTGGTAGATCTAATGATGCATCTGCTTGGGGATATATGTCACTGATTGACATATCCTTATAATATGGGACCCAGCTGGGGTTTGTAGAAGCTTTCTTCACTCTGTTGTGACTTCTTCGTGCGTTGCTCTTCTGGATAGAGGCTGGAACTCTGTGGGGAGATGGTTCCCTGATTTCTGCATTCTGTTGAGGAAGAATGGCAACTCGGCTGGGGAATTGTGAGAGGCAACTCAGCTGGGGAGAGCAACTCAGCTGGGGACAGAACATTTCAGATGCTGTATGTTGATTTGGCAACTTTGCTGGGGAAAGCAATGGGGAGCAACTCAGCTGGGGATAGAGCATTTCGGATGCTGAGATTGAGTGTATGCTGATTTGGCAGCTCCGCTGGGGAAATGGGCACCTTCTAGTGCCATGTGAGTTGATAATGATTCGCCAGTTTGCTGAGACGTAACTTGCATGCCCCAGGTTGCGCTCTGGATACCTGCAATCCTGCAAAGATAAGGAAACGTACAAAAGGTCCCGAGGTATCCCTTACTGGATTCCGTCATAGGAGTTAAGTACTTTCGAGAATAATCACATTCCCTGTAAGCATGTTTTTTTTTATTTTTAGAGAAAGGCATCTGTACTTATGCAATTGTATTTTAGAGATATCAGACAACTCTTTGCAAAACATAAATGTGAAAACGAAACACGACTGAAAAATCTGATTTTATTAATTCATGTGCCTTGAATTGGCGAGATACAGTCAAGGGAACAAATCTCCTGAAATGAGGAGATTGTTACAAATTGAGAAATAAAGTGCTGGCGATGTTGACGACGCTTTCAAGGAGCTTCCTCTTCTGCTAGGACTCGTATGACAATGACGTTCTTCTCGTCTTGCTTTCTGGAGAGAGTTGATTCTGATTGAAGCTTGATCCTTTGGAAGCTTACCAAGTTGTAGGTGATACAGACGAATTCAGAACGCAGTTGTTCGCTTATTCCCTTATTTTGCATGGATCGCCCTTTCGGGTTTTCAATCCATCGGGATACCCATTTTTGCCTGAGCTGTCCAATGCGGCTTTTCAACTCAGCGGGTGTACATTTTTCATTTATTTTCCCTTATTTTTGCCTGAGTCTTTTATTCTGTTTTTGACTCGCCGGGATGCCCTATTTTTGCCTGGACTTACATTCTGTTTTTATGTCCAGCGGGTCATTTTATGCGAAGTATTTTTTAACTGCATCTGAATTCACAGGGGATGGGAAATCTTCACCATCCATGGTGCTGAGCATCAGTGCTCCACCAGAGAAGACTTTCTTTACAACGAATGGTCCTTCATAATTTGGAGTCCATTTGCCCCTGTGGTCTGTATGAGGAGGGAGGATTCTTTTCAGCACAAGATCTCCCACTTGGTACTCTCGGTGCCTGACTTTCTGATCGAAGGCTTTCTTCATTCTCTTCTGATATAACTGCCCATGGCAGATTGCAGCCAATCTTTTCTCTTCGATCAAACTCAGCTGTTCGTATCGGGACCGAACCCATTCTGCTTCATTCAGTTTAACATCCATTAACACCCGCAGAGAGGGTAGTTCAACTTCAACAGGTAGGACTGCTTCCATACCATATACAAGCTGATACGGTGTTGCCCCAGTGGATGTTCTGATTGATGTGCGGTACCCATGCAAGGCAAACGGTAGCATTTCATGCCAGTCTTTGTATGTGATTACCATCTTCTGTACAATCTTCTTAATATTCTTATTTTCCGCCTCAACAGCGCCGTTCATCTTTGGCCTGTAAGGAGAAGAATTGTGATGTTGGATCTTGAAGTCCCGGCACAGCTCTGCCATCATTTTGTTGTTTAAATTGGAACCATTATCAGTAATGATTCGCTCGGGCACTCCGTACCGACAGATGATATCTCTTTTCAGAAATCTGGCTACCACTTGTCTCGTAACATTTGCATATGAGGCTGCTTCAACCCACTTGGTGAAATAGTCGATGGCGACCAGGATGAACCTGTGGCCGTTTGAAGCAGTTGGCTCAATCTTGCCAATCATATCAATGCCCCACATAGCAAAGGGCCAGGGTGAAGACATGATGTTCAAAGGATTGGGAGGCACATGCACCTTATCTGCGTAGATCTGGCATTTATGGCATTTCCTGGCGTAGGCACAACAGTCTGCATCCATTGTGATCCAGTAATAGCCTGATCTTAACAACTTTTTAGCCATGGCATGCCCTCCAGCATGGGTACCAAAAGATCCTTCGTGCACTTCATGCATCAGCAAATCTGCTTCCGTCTTGTCAACACATCTGAGGAGTACCATGTCAAAGTTCCTCTTGTATAAAGACCCATCAGCGTTCAGAAAGAAACTACCAGCAAGCCTTCTCAAAGTCTTCTTATCATTGGAAGATGCCCCAGGCGGGTATGTCTGATCCTCCAAGAAGCACTTAATGTCATGGAACCAAGGCTTATCATCTTTTACAATATCCGCTGCGAATACATATGCTGGTCTATCAAGTCTTGACACTGAAATCTGAGGTACAAAGTTGGCAGCTTGAACTTTGATCATGGATGAAATGGTAGCAAGAGCATCCGCAAACTGATTCTCGTCCCGAGGGATATACTCAAGCTTGACTGTTGTGAAGAAAGTCAATAACCTCCTTGTATAATCCCTGTAAGGTATCAGATGATCTTTGTGGGTGTACCATTTGCCGTTGGTTTGATTGACTACCAGAGCTGAATCTCCGAATACGGTCAATGTTTTGATCCTGAGGTCAATGGCTTCCTCAAGACCCATAATGCAAGCTTCGTATTCAGCTTCGTTGTTAGTGCAGTTGAAAGTGAGTTTTGCCGAGAAAGGCATGTGAACCCCCTTTGGTGAAATGAGTACTGCACCAACACCACGGCCATTCATGTTAACAGCCCCATCAAACATCATAGTCCATTCTTCTTCCGGGTCGGGCCCTTCAGTGTGAATAGGCTCTTCGTGATCTTTTGCTTTAATGAACATGATGTCTTCATCAGGGAAGTCAAACCTCATAGGCTGGTAGTCATCAATGGGTTGCTCAGCAAGATATTCAGATAGTACACTGCCCTTGATGGCTTTCTGAGATGTGTACTGTATGTCGTATTCTGTGAGAATCATCTGCCATCTTGCAACCCGTCCGGTAAGAGCTGACTTCTCGAAAATGTACTTAACTGGATCCATTTTTGAGATTAATAAGGTAGTGTGGGTCAACATATACTGTCTCAGTCGGCGAGCAGCCCACGCTAAAGCACAGCAAGTTTTCTCGAGCAGTGAATAACGTTGTTCACAGTCGGTAAACTTTTTGCTTAGGTAGTATATTGCATACTCTTTTCGACCAGACTCGTCATGCTGGCCCAGCACACACCCCATCGACTCTTCTAATACTGTCAAGTACATGATCAGAGGTCTTCCTTCAACTGGCGGCATAAGGATTGGAGGTTCTTGTAGATATTCCTTGATCTTGTCAAAAGCCTTCTGGCAATCTTCGTTCCACCTGACCGTTTGCTCCTTTCTTAATAGCTTGAACAAGGGTTCACAGGTTGCTGTGAGGTGAGATATGAACCTTGAAATGTAGTTCAATCGACCTAAGAACCCTCGAACTTCCTTCTCAGTTTTCGGTGCAGGCATTTCTTGAATAGCTTTGACTTTATCAGGGTCAACTTCAATCCCTTTCTCGCTTACAATAAAACCCAGCAGCTTACCGGATCGCACCCCGAATGTGCATTTGTTGGGGTTCAGCTTCAATTGGTATTTCCTCAGACGCTTGAATAACTTGAGCAGATTTACCAGGTGATCTTCCTCTGTAAGGGACTTGGCGATCATATCATCCACATAACATTCTATTTCTTTGTGGATCATATCGTGGAATAATGTCACCATAGCCCGTTGGTACGTTGCACCAGCATTCTTCAGTCCGAATGGCATCACTTTGTAGCAGAACGTGCCCCAGGGTGTAATGAATGTTGTCTTCTCCATGTCTTCAGGTGACATCTTGATCTGATTATATCCTGAAAATCCGTCCATGAAAGAGAATACCGAGAACTGAGCCGTGTTATCTACCAATACATCAATGTGAGGTAATGGGAAGTCATCTTTCGGGCTGGCTCTGTTCAGATCCCGGTAGTCAACACACATTCTTACTTTGCCGTCCTTCTTAGGCACAGGTACTATATTAGCAACCCACGGCGGATAGCTAGTCACAACAAGGAACCCGGCGTCCCATTGCTTTTGTACCTCTTCCTTGATTTTCATAGCCATGTCTGGGCGAGTTCGGCGCAGCTTCTGTTTCACTGGTGGGCATTCTTCTCTCAAAGGCAGCTTGTGCACAACAATGTCGGTATCCAACCCTGGCATATCTTGGTAAGACCAAGCAAACACATCAACATACTCTTGAAGCAGATCTATCAGCTGTCTCTTCACTGAGTCTTGCAGGCAGGCCCCGATTTTAACTTCTTTCACATTTTCTTCCGTACCAAGATTGATCACTTCAATCTCCTCCTGGTGAGGAGTAATAACCTTTTCCTCCTGTCTCAACAACCTGGCTAGCTCTTCAGGAAGCTCATATTCTTCATCAACCCCTTCATCAGCTTGATTGATCGGATTGTCAAAGTCATACGGAGTCATAGCCGTGCTGTTGTCGGTGCTGTCTGGAAGGCACTCTCTGCAAGGGTTAAGTTGGTTCATTTTAGTGATTGGTTTTAATCTTGCTTTAGAAAAAAGTGAAATGAAGTTATCATTTTGAAAACACCGCCATTTATTTTTGTACAAAAAGAAAAATGGAAAAACAGTGAGCATAAAAGAAAAAGACTCGTTTGCAAAAAGATGTCTGATATTTCATTAATTTAATCTTGTTTGCACAAAAGTACAGATGGCCCTGGTTACAAAATGAGTCTTGTCATCTTGGGCAAGATGCAAGACTTGGATGCATGCTATAAAATACAGGAAATAATAATTACTCTGCATGAGTAACTCTTATAATTTCCTGGGAAGACCAGTTCGAGACACTGCTCCCCGGGATCTTCGGACGAATCCAATTCTCCAGATTGCGCTCCTCTTCCAGCTCGTCTTCCAGACAGTTGATAGCATCGGGGGTAAGCATCCCCCCACTGACGAAACCAGGCTCTGCAGCAGCCTTTGCTTGATGTTGAGTTGGTCTGTAACCCAACCCAAACTTGTCCTTCTTCTCCTCCACAGCTAAAACCTTGCCCCAGCCTAGGGCAGTTCCTTCTTCAACAACCTTCCGGGCTTGTTGGTATGATGACATTGGTGTACCAGATACAGCAGATGCTTCATTCACATTCAAAGCTTCAAACCCCTGGCTCATCGTTTCATGGATCTCTCCATCCATTTCAATGTACTTATAGGTTGCCAGGTGGCTGACAAAAATGTCCTCCTCTCCACAGATTGTGACAACTTGGCCTTCCCACTCAAATTTTAACTTTTGGTGAAGGGTAGACGTTATTGCGCCGGCGGCGTGAATCCAGGGTCTACCCAACAAACAGCTGTAGGCGGGCTGAATGTCCATCACATAAAAGATAGTTTTAAAGGTCTGTGGGCCAATTGTCACGGGCAGCTCAATCTCTCCCAGAACCGATCTCTTCGAACCATCAAAGGCTCTTACCACCAGGTTGCTGGGTCTCAATGCCAATCCATCATATTCAAGCTTCACCAGAGCCTTCTTTGGTAAGACATTCAGGGAAGAACCTGTGTCCACCAGCACATGAGAAAGGACAGCTCCTTTGCATTCCATGGTTATGTGCAAGGCTTTGTTGTGATTGCGGCCATCCGCTGTCAAGTCAGAATTGGTAAACCCTAGCCCGTTGCTAGCAGTAACATTACCAACCACGGTTTCCAATTGGTTGACAGTAATCTCTTCAGGCACGTAAGCTGCGTGCAGGACTTTAAGTAGTGCATTCCGATGGGCTTCGGAGCACATAAGCAGTGAGAGGATAGAGATTTTGGATGGCGTCTGGTGAAGCTGATCCACAATTTTATAATCACTCTTTTTGATGATTCGCATAAACTCATCAACTTCCTGATCAAATGGAGTTTTCAGGGCTTCTTTGGCAGCTGGATCTTCCTGCACCGGGCTCTTTCCTTTTGCCTTGGCAGCAGCTTCTGCTTCGGCTGTAGGTCTTTGAACTTGTGAAGCAAAGAGACGTCCGCTTCGAGTGAAGCCTCCGCCTCCCCCCACATTATCTATTTGTGGTGCAGGTGCTATTGTTTCAAGAGTGATTCTTTTTCCTTCGCAGTACACGTCAGAGCCATAGTGCCAAGGGATGGCCCTATTGCTTTCATATGGTACTGGTCCAGGCACCGTGACAGTGACTGGACTGATTGCTGCTGCTGAAGGGACTGTTATTGTTTGTGGATCATAGAAGATTGTAACTGGTGCTCTGGTGGGAGCAGCACCTTCTGAATGGTAGGCAGAATTATTTTCAGGATCATAGAATATGGTAACAGTGGAGACATCTTCATGATTGATTGCTGGTGTTGTAGGAGGTTCTGTTGGAAGGACTGATGTTGTTGTTGATGGAGATTCGAAATGGAATGAAGCTGAAGTTGTAGCAGGAGAAATTGTTGAAAACTGATCGGTTGAGAAGACAGATGAAGTACTTGCTGATGGTGCTGATGAATTGTTGGGAACAATAGTTGCTGCAGTTGTAGGAGGTTCTGAAACCGTTGTTGATGAAGTCGTCGGATTTATCGGAAATGATGTAGTGATCTGTAGCAAGCCACTCTGAATAAGGCTGTCAATGCCATTTCTCAGGTCCTCACACCCATTCCATGAAATATTGCAATAAGGACACCCTAGTTCACATCCCGGAAATATCTGGTTTTCACGGAGTTGAGCTTTGATTTCCACCAATGGTGTCCTGATCTGATCCACACTAGTTATTAAATAAGACGGTTGGTCTTCTTCAATAGCATTAATTCGGGGACCACCATGGTTTGGCATTGGGTTTTTATTGACATTGGGCGGAGGTGCAAAATTCAGAGCCTTGGAGTCTACCAAGTCTTGTACCTTCATATGCAGAGCTCTGCATTTTTCTGTACTGTGGCCAGGTGCGTTCGAATGAAAGGCACACCTAGCGTTGGAGTCATAGTTCCTGGGTAGACTGTTGGGATCTGGAGGTGCTAGCGTCCTTAGCTCAACTAGGTTGAGTTTCAGGAGTTGCGGCAGCAGGGTAGCATATGGCATAGGGATCGGATCGATCACCCTGTTAGCTTGAGATGGCCTCTGTTGGAATGGCCTTTGTTGATTGTTGTTGTTGGAGTTGTTGTTGAAGTTCCTTGGAGGATACTGATTCTGCTGATACTGAGGTTGTTGTTGGAAGTTTTGTTGCGGAGGTTGATAGACTGGCTGAGGATGTGCCGGAGCAGGGATGGTGACTGCTGCTATTGACCTTTGAACATATTGGGGCCTACCCCTGTTGGTGTGAATGGCATTGGTCTCGCCAGTTCTTCGCGGGCCTGCAAAAGGCTTTCTTGTACTACTGGACGAGCTTGCACCGTTGTCTGAGATCTTTCCCATCTTTAACAGGCTTTCAATTCTCTCCCCAGCTATGACAACATCTGCGAAGCTAGTGGAAGAGAAAGCAGCCAACCTGTCAATATACGTTCCCTGAAGAGTGTTCATAAACATGTCTGCCATTTCTCTCTCAGACATTGGTGGTTGAACAGCAGCAGCCAGTTGCCTCCACCTTTGGGCATACTCTCGGAAACTCTCCCTCGAAGACTGTGACATTCCCATTAGGAGGGTCCTGTTGGGTGCCATGTCTAGATTATACTGATACTGTCTGATGAAGGCTTCTGCCAGGTCCTTCCAGCATCTTATAGTTGCTCTTGTCAGATGGGAATACCATTCCCTAGAAGCCCCAGTCAAGCTATCTTCGAAGTAAAACATCCAAAGTTTCTCATCCATTGTATAGGCCTTCAGCCTTCCCAGAAATGATTGTAGATGAGTCCGGGGGCATGAAGTCCCATTATACTTTTCGAAACAAGGAGGTTTGAACTTATGGGGGATCCTGACCCCGTCTACCAATCCCATGTCCATGACGTCAAACCCCAAAGAGTTTTGAGATTCCAGTGATCTCAACTTCTCAGCTATTTCTTCCAATCGTCTATCATATGTTTCCTCTCCAGCACCCATTACTGTATACTGGTCCTCCTGAGGATCTTCTTGAAGTACTCTGGCTGCTGTGGCTGTCCCTTGAATGTTGACTGGGATGTTGGCCTCTGGATGGAGATGGGGTCCAAAAACTGGGGGATTGACATGAGGTTGGACCCTCTCGTTGTTACTTGTGCCAGCAGTTCCCACATGGGGCTCCTCTTGATTCCTTCCTTCTACCAAAACTCTGAGCCTCTCCTGGCTTTGAGCTAAATTGTTCATCACTTCCATGAATTGTGTTATCTGGGTTCTCATCTCCAACCTTTCGTTGGCCATCTGGTTTCTGACCTCCGTAAGGTCCTGCTGCATCTGATCCATCTGAATTCCCGGAAGGTTGTTTCTAGTTGGGTACCTGTGAGGCCTGTTGAGAGGAAATACCCGGCGGCGAGCAATAATTCCTGAGATTCACAACAGAGGTTAGCAACAACAAAACAAAAAACCTACAAAACAAACAAAAGGGGTTAGCATGCAATGCAGTTATGCTTATTTGTTCTCAAGGTATCCGGTTTGGCCTTCGGTTTTGACCCTTCCAGACCCTTGAAGATGATGCTGTTGAAGTTGCTTTTGAAGTAACCCAGATGGAAACTAACACAAATATATTACAAAGGTGAAATAATACAATTTGTTCATTTTACAACACAAACCCTCAAAGGGGCCAAAATACATCACAAAAAGCAAAAGTACATGGAAAAGGAACAACAACAAGCAAATGATCAAACTCCAAGGCCAAACTCATCCTCACGAACTTCCTTGAGAAGTGCTTCGGTCACAGGATCAGCCGGATGCTCCGTAAGACTTCTGATGAGAAGGTTTCTTGTTGCAACTGCTGCAGTCAACTTCTTGTTCTGACTTTGGTCTTTAGACCTCTTCACTCCTGCTTTGATTTTCAGCTCTGATATTTCCTCCTGGGCTGCTGCCAGGGCTTTTTCCATCTGTTCCATCTTGTCCTGAACTCTCTTGTCTTCTAGAGTACGGGCCTCAGTGATCCGGACCCACCTGGCCTGACTCTCTTTCAAATACAAGTCTGTTCTTGCTCTTTGGAACTGGGCTTCTTTACAAGCATTCTTCAGAATCTGTTCACCAGCTTTGGACTTGTTGATATAATCTCCAGACTTCTCAATCTTAGTCAAGTGTTCTACCCTCAATTTCTCCAATCTTTCAATCTCCCTCACACCTTCACTCCTCTCCCGGAGGGTCTTCTGCAAGGCTTGAGTTAACTTCTCATTTCTTTCCTTCAAGCTTTCAAACTCCTCCAAACTGATAGTGGCAGGGGGTGGTGCTGAAGATGACTCAGGCATGTCTTCTATGGTAAAGGGCATTCCAGAGAATTGGGCCCTAGCATGGGACCACTCATAATATTGGACTGATGCTACATTATTGCACTTCCCCAGAATGGTGATTCCCTTGGTTTGAACATGATCCCAGGCCCAGGCAGCCTGCCTAACAACAGCCAGACTAATCTTGTTCTCACAGTAGAGGGTCTCAACCAAATCTGGTACCCTAGGAGTGTGGACCAGTGCATAGCCCAATTGCCTTCTGAACAGCAGGGGGTTGTAATTGATACTTCCCTTAACTCCTATTAAGGGCACATTGGGAAAGTGCCCACAGCTGGTGATCATATCTCTGCCCTTGGTGCTCTGAGTACACCATCTGATATCTGCTGAAGTGAGAGTAGTGAGTCTCTTAGCCCAGTTGCTTTGCTGATGAGGATTTAGAAATGCATCTGTCCTGGGTAGATGCCTGAGAAGCCAAGCATGGAATAATGGAGCACAAATCCTCACTAATCTTCCCCTCTGCTTCTCATTTCTCTGATGTACTGAGTAATAGAGATCACCCAGTAAAGTTGGCACAGGGTTCTTCAGGATGAACAAGTGGATTGCATTCTTGCTGATGAATCGAGGCTCATCTGCAAACAGCACAATTCCATATACACTTAAGGCCAACAGAGCACAAACAACTTTCCAATCTCCCAAGGAGGCCTTCAAACTAGCTTGAGAAATCAGGAAGTCCAGATGAAAACCAGGGATCCCAGCTTTAGAGGTCATATGCTGTTCAATCAATACAAGTTCCAGATGCAAAGCCCTTGCTACCTCTCCATTGCTAGGAAAGACCATTTCAGGGTTGAATGGGATTTCTCTTTTGATGGGCAAACCAACCAAAGATGAGTATTCTTCCAAAAGAGGACCCAACTGAAAGTCTTGAAAGGTGAAACATCTCAATGGGGGATCATAGAACTGAATGCAGGTGTGGATGAGGCTCCTCTGTGAAGGGTCCAGATCCATGACCATGTCCAGTATATCTCCATAACTCTCCCTGAACAAGGGTATGTGATCTGGAGTGATCAGGGTTTGGATTCTCCTGATGTTTGATAAGTCTGGTTGGAAGAAATGATAGGTGATGTTGCTTTTCTTTGGAGCCATGATGCTGAAGACTGAGTAGAAAAAGTGCTGGTGAAGATGCTGAGGAGAGGGCCACTGACTGGCTAGTGCAAGTAACTGAAGTATATGGCTAACAAGCTGAAGCAAGTGCTGGTGGAAATAGGTCAAAACTGCAGATGGGGTCAAAACCAAAACCAGATGAAGGTGGATACCCTGAAACACAAATAAGCAAATGTTAATATGATGCAATGGGTATGTATGCAAATGAAATGCAAGGGTTTGTGACTGAGCTGGATCTGATTAATTGCCTTGGTATAGATCCATGTGTGTTCAAGAATTCCAGATGGAGGTCTAAAAATCCAGTAACCAGGGTAGGGGGACTCAAATAAAGAGCCTCATGTCCAGGGTTCAGAATCACAAGAACTATCCAACATGGAGTACTCTTAACAAAGTCAAAGTAACAGGGTATTCTGAGGTCAAGGTACCTGCAAACCTGTAAACAGCCCAACCCCCTCACAGGTGATGATCTAGAACAAGGATCCTCAGACTTGGATCAGTTATGGGAAGTGTAAACACTTCTAACCCGGAGGTACAGTGTTTACAATAACCATAACAATTCCTCCTCTAATTCACCTCAGTTTCTGAAGGTCAATACTAAAAGGTCATCCAGACTTAGCAGGCTTCCCAGATAGCCCTAGCATTGCAGGAAATCTGCAACACAGAGTTCTCAAGAAGAAACCCATATCTGAACCGTGTTTCATATTCCCGCACCAGACCGAAATGGAATGGGAAAGAATATGATTCACTCTAGCCTAGGTGTCACTCAGGTCCCAGGTATAGGACCTTAACTCTCAATGAAACACCCACCCACCAAAGAAAAAACCAGATCCAGCCAGCAACAATGACAGTATGATATATAAATGCAGTAAAGAAAGCAGTAAAGTAACTGTTCATAAAGCAATAAACAAAAATAAATACAAGCACAAACAAGCACGTAACACCCCAGTAAACACAAATCAAACAAGCGCTAGGAGGAACCCACAAAAAGAACCAGAAGCCCCGGTTGCAGTATAGGTGTCCCCAGCAGAGTCGCCAAGCTGTCGCTCCCAAAGATTTGCATCCCGGTACAAGCGCGAACGGTCGGCGAAGGGAACAGTGAGAACACACAGCCGTGAACTCACTGGAGATGAATAGAGTCGCCAGCTAGGCATTTTTATCCCGGAGGAAAGGCAATGCTGCATAGACCTAGAAAGAAATGGATAAGACGGTTGCGAACCAGAGAGACTGAGAAAGGGGGTTGGTTACAACCTGGGAAGGTATTAGCACCCAGATTGTCCGCCGTACTCGACGGGATCCATGCTTAAAAAGATTTGTGTTTTAAAGGGGTAGTGTCAGTGCAATCTGTGTATAAATGAGCTGGAAAAGAATGTACAGGTGTCCGTGTAAAAGAAGTGAAGTGTGATATATACAGTGTCAGTGTAAGGAAAAGAGTATGCTCAAGATCATGAGGCTTAAGAGAATGAAACTGAAAGGAGGGGGAATATACAGAGACTTTTGTTCGATAACTGTTAAGTTATGCCTACGTATCCTCTCGTGCAATGAGGAAGTCAGAACACCGTAGTTCGACCCAAAGAGACTGAAAGGTGAATTGACTTGTGAACTGCTTACTTGCCTATGCTCAAGTGTATGACCTGTCTGGCTCAGGTGCGAACTGTCTTGCGTTAGACGGAAGAAGCAAGTTCTCGATTGTGAGTGAAGGTGATGAGAAAAGAATCCCGAAGGAGACGATTATTGTTTGTTTTTGAGTGTTTTCAGTCTTTTATTTCTTTTTTGAAGGTTTGTCATAAGATAATGAGCTTAAGTCTAAACCAATGGATTTAGTAAACTCATCACATCTTCCCTCTGATTAGGGGTAATGAGAATACCTTAAGTGTGAAGTCCGATTCTCACACTTAATCACCTTTGGTGTAGGATTAAGATCATTAACCTACTTGTGATTTTTTAGATGTTTTTGTGGTTTTTGTTTAGTGTGGAGTAATGAGGTTAAGCCATAATCACGGATTAAAAAGACTCATTACACCATCCTAAAAGAAGGATAATAGATGAGAATGTTTAAGTTGAGAAAGACTCCTCAACTTAACCCATGATTAGGGATTAAACCCATGACAAAACAAGCCTTTATTAAGTGGATTTTAGATTAATGATATGATGATGAAGTGAATTTTATGATTTGTAAGACAACTTGAGGGGGACTTGTCCATTAACACTAGGGTTAGTCCTTCTTAACCACTTAAGGAAGAATTAGAACCCTAATGCAAGGCCCAAGTTACAAGTGTGATGTCTTGATAATTATTAGGTGAATTGATTAAGAGATTTAAACACCTTAAGGGTTTAATACTTAGGATTAAAGTTATACACTCCATCCTAAGAGAAGGATGCAGGCATAACCCTAAGCACAAAGTCTTAAAGCCTTTAGGGTTTAGTCCCTGATCATGAGGTGAGAAGAGAGGACTCAAGGAGAGACACAAAGGTAAAAACTATGGGGAGACTAATCAAAACCCTAATCATTGTCATGCTTGGTTGTTCCTAAGGTTTGTGAAGTTTTCAAGAGGAGTCTTCAATGGAACCACCAGGAAGCAGATGAAAGGATCAGGAGAAGCAAAGTGACTTGCTTCATTCAAGAAGTCAAGTCACTTGAAGAAAGAAAGTGGGAGAAGCAAGAATGAGCAAGCTCAAACTTAAACACATATAAGAATGCAGCAATGGATGCAAGAGAGATGAAAAGAAAAGTTATGAGAAGTGAAGGCAAATTCACTTCTCAAGTTCACTTACCACCTGAAATGTTAGAATAGGAATGCAATGCAATGCCAAATAAGATGAGATGACATGATGATAAGCAAAACCAGAAGCATGTTGATGATGATTATGATGTTATGAGGTGCTGCAAACATGAGGCAAGGCATGGAAATGTTCATACAAGATTATGAATGCAAATGATGCAAGTTAAGGAGCATGAATAAACATGGAATGTTATGAAACATACAAGGCAAATGACATAGCAAATATGTAATGCAATGATCAAACATGCTTCCTATATGTCTTAATATGTCAAATGAATCATAAACATGCACAAAATGCAAAGACAAGTCATGTTATGCAAGAGAATGCAAGGAGGATGCAAGAGAAAGCCCAAATTAGGGTTCATGGATCAAACATCAAACAAAAACTCAAAACAGAAACAAAACCCTAAGATAAAAATGGAAAATGGCACTCAAAGAAACCCTAATCCCATGCTAAACCAAGGCTCAAAGGGGAGGTTCCAACTCTTAACCAATCTCAAGATATGATTTTTCTAAGTTATTAGGGTTTTTTAGGGTTCTTAACAAAACAAATGCCAATCAATTAGAAAATGCAAGAACAATTCATGGCCTTTTTATCCTTGAAAATACATGCTAAACAAAAGACAATGCAAGAAGAATCAATGTCTCAACCTTCACCAATAGGCAGAAATGATTTTTCAAACTTATGATCAAAATAATGCATAAAAAATGATTTAATTCAATGAAAAATTCTTAAAATGCATCAAGATCAAAAAAGAAATTTGGTTTGAAGGTTGGACAATGTTTCTAAATGTCTTAGAACATTTCATGAATTTTTTTGTAATTTTTAAATACCTAAAAGTATTTTTAATAAATTAATTTCCATTAATCAATTAAAAATAATCTTTTAAATATTTAAAAATACTTTTTTAATGATAAAAAAATAAAATAAAAATATTTTTGGGTTTTAAAAATTAATGAAAACTTTGACAAAAATTTTCATAATTTTTAAATGATTTTTACTATTTTAATTAATTCGTACAAAATAATGCAATAAAAATGAAAATAAAATTGAAATAAAGAGAAGTATGCACAAGGGATGGCCAGGATTTGATCTGGGCTTGGACTGGTTGACTGCGCGCCAGATCCAAGGGCCCAGATTCAAATCTGGCTAAACTTATTTATGACCTAATTAATCAGGTTTTTGAATTAATTAAACATGCTTAGGGTTTTAATGATGCATCCTGGCCACACGTTTGCGCGCAAGTCAACCAAAGTCTGCCTGATCTACGCTCCTCATTCAAACTTCAATTAATGACATAATTAGGGTTAAATGACTTTCAGGCCGCCGGAGAAGACTTCCGGTCGTCTTCTCCGGCCAGCCAAAACCCTAGATTCTTCTATAGGTCACCAAATCACAAATTTCTTCCACCAAACTGACTCTCTCATCAATCTAAACCTAAACCCTAAGCCTAAATTCATTTATTTTCGTCCATGAGCATGAATCGAAACAAAAGATAAAACACGGGCAAATGTTCAGGAACTCCATACATGCTGGTTTCTACACTATTTTCAAAAGCAAGCATACATTCATGATCAGGGGAACACAAGGCATCATAAAAGAACTAAAAAACTAGTTTCTGGGAAAAAAGTTCATGTAGCTCACCTGAGATGAAGCTCCTCTGTTTGTGAGCTTTTAGGGCTTCTTTCTTGTGCAAGCTTGCTTCCTTGGACCCTCTGAATGCAAAATGAGGCTCAAAATGCTTGGAGAGTGGCTGGCTTGAAAGATCCAACTCTGGTGTAGCAGAAATGGGGATTTGTGTACAGGCAGTTTTAGATCAAAATGAAGGGTGGTTTTGACTCCTTGTGGTATGCTTGACTTGTTGGTGAAGAAAGATGAAGTTTTTGATGGCTGGATAGTGAGATTCGAAGAGAACTGGTTTGGAAAGTGAAGAATGGTGAAGCTCAGGTCAGGCTTGTTTCAGGCTTGAGCTTTGGTGGTTTGAGGCCTATGGAGTGTGTTGAGTTGGATGATGAAGAAAGTTTGAGTGTTTCTTGGCTGTGGAGGCAGATTCGAAAGTTTTTGCAATGTGAGGTGATTTTGTGAATGTGTGTCATGTGATAGTTTCAGCCTTGCCTCCCTTATGTTTTGGCCAGCATTTGGATAGTATAAACAATTGCAAGTGGCTGGGAGATGTGACATGTCCTGCTGTGATTGGGATGTCTACTTTTGCATAAAGTCCACCTTTTGTGTAAGTGAGGCATGGCTCAAAGTCTAGGCAAGTACAAGGTTGGTTCTGGTGCAGCATGGTGAGAGAGAGGTCTAGCAAAGCTCGGTACTCAAGGCTGCAAGTTGGTGAAAGGTGATCATGAGTTTTTGCAACTTGTTGCTTTTTGAACTTTCATGAGAAAAGTCAAGTTACATGAACTATAACCATGGGCATTCTTGGTTCAATTCTGATTTTATGACTTAGAGACATGTTTGTGTGTTGGTTTGGAATGGATTAGAGGCTGCAAAATGCATTGATCTATGATTTTGCAAAATTCTCACTTAGGGCATGCCTTGAAAATAAGTGATTTTAGCCAACTTTGCATTGCCATAACTTTTAATCCATGAAGAGTTTGATCATGTTCTTGTACTTTTTGGAAAGGGAAAGATGAGATCTACAACTTTCATGACCAAAGTTTTTTCATTTGAAGCCTTTTTGGATCATGAATCATGGCTTGAAAATTGACCTAAAATGATGCATTCTTGAAAAGTCAACTATACCCAAAAAGTCAACATTTGCAAAAACCCTAAATTCTTGATTTCTATGAACTTCAACCTTCTTCCATGATCAAATAAAGATAATATACACTCAAAATGATGAAGATCACCCATTGGTTGGGTCATTGGGGGCCTCAGATGCCCTGATTTTGCACTGACTTGTCTGAAAAGTCAACTCTTGATCAGATGACTTCCCCATGGAATTTCTCCATGAAAATTGATATGCATACTCCCTATACCATATAGAGATCAATGAAAACAAGAATGACCAAAAAATTTGGAGTTATGGCCTCTGAAACCAAAACCCTAATTTTCAGTCAACTGTGCAGTCAAACTTGGCTCTGCATCCACTCAAACCCTAGTTCTTGTGATTCCTCTGCATTTTTGACATTGAGGAGATAGAATATGATGTATGAACACACATAGCCCCTTTTGAGTTGATTGGTGGCCTTTGGAATGGCTCAAGATGCTTTGGGATTGCTCAGATCACAAACCCTAGGTGCAGATACCTTAGAAACTATCCAATGAATCAAAAATGAGATGTGAGATGATATGATTGTATTTATGCATATGAGAATGATCACAAGCCATGGTGTGAATGGGTGAGGGCAAATTTGGGGTGTTTACAGTAGTCATTACCTTGGATGTAAGGGACATTTGTTTAATGAAGGCAACTGTGGGGTGTATTAAGCATTTAGGAGGGACTGTCATCATTATTCGAAAGGGACAAGATCATATTGAAAGGCAACCATTAAGGGACTTGATCTTTGATCATGAAGGGACTAGATGACTTTTCTTTTAAGGGACTTTGCTTTATACACCCTACTTGACCTTTTTGAATAGGCAACATTGAGAGGCAACCCTAGAAAGTGAGATGGCGATCAAAGATCGACTTACGTGTGTGAGTGTTTAATTTTATATTTATCTTATAATTTAAATGACCTAAATTCAATTTTTAAATACAAGTAGTTTTCACTCCTTATTTACTAACCATAGCATGAAAATTAAATAATTTAAATATTACAAAAAATTACACCAAGGAGCATTTACATAATAATAAAGCAATAGCAAAAAATAAATAAATAAGCAAAATATAAATAATAAGTAAAATAAATAAATAAGCAATAGGGGTTAGTAATAAAAATTAAATATAAATAAGGTTAGTGAAATAATAATAGATTAGTAATAAACATAATTAGTAATAATAATAATAAACAAAATAAATAGGGTTAGCAAAAATATTATAAGAACATAATTAAAATAATAAACAAAAAGAGTAATATAATAATTAAAAAAAATTAGATTTGAATATGGACAACTATAAAAGAAAATATGAACAATTAAGTAATTATAACATTTTGAATTATATACAAATTATTAAATTATTTTTAAACATATTATAATTAAAAGATTAAATTAGCATAGATTCAAAAATTATTTATATATATAAAATTTAGATTATAAACAAATTATAGAAATAATTACATATTATAAAAAAAATTGATTATAATTATTTTACAAAAATTAATTATATTAAATAAAATATGTACATAATAATTATATTTACAAAAATTGGAAAATAAAATTAGGTTTTTAATAATTGTTTAGAAAAGATAAACTAGGGTTTATAAAATTAGGGTTTGTAGAAAATATATTTTCAGAGTTTATAATTAATTTGAATAAAAATAACATGAATATAATAAATAAATTGAAAATAATAGAAAAATATGGAAAATTGATGAAATTGACTAAAAAGTAAGGACCTGGGATTTGAACCCAGGTCCCTTACCTCAATCCACAAGATGCAAAACCAGCCAGGCTACATGCGCGCAGGTGAAAGGAAAGGGAGAGGAATTCGTTTTATGTGTTCAACCTGAAAATCAGAAAAATAAGACAAAAAACAAAAGGCCTGGGGGAGAATCGAACCCAGGACCTCTTAAGCTAACACACATACACAAGACCAATCCAGCTAGATGAGCGAACCTGTTAGAATATTGACTATAAATAATAATATATTAAAACTGTAATTTAAATGGAAAAATATCAAAAGGATTGGCTGGAGGCAGGATTCGAACCCCAGCCCTCCATCAACACGCGCGTCTGTTTTACCACCAGGCCAACCATGCTTTGGTGAATAAAAATAGAAACAATGCAATAAAATATTATAAGCAATATTTGAATTTCCAGAAACGCGCCAACCAGCTTCATCTTCTTCCTTGAATTCGCAGGTTTTCCTGCGAAATTATCTGGGAAAATACCTGCGAATTTTCTTGCACCTTAAACCTGCGAATTTCAAACCACCATCAAACAGCAACATTTTATCAAATTAGAGACATCCTTGAATCTCTTGCAACCTGTACAATCCAATTATGTCCATAGAATTCATTTATATGGTGTGAATTGAATAGCCCTATTTTTGAGCTCTAAACCCTAAACATGGCATGTTCACGATTCGGCCATAACTCTTCACCAAACGATCCAGATTTCATCTATAGCTAATAACAAACATCAATATGTCATCAAAATTCATTATAAATCAATAAATATGGTGATTCGAAAAAAAAATGAAGCACATGGATGATGCGGTTTATGCATTATGGAGTGTTTGGGATGCATATGAGTATTGGTTTTCACTCAATGGTATTCAGTGATCATGGCTATGTGCTTCAAATACCTTCAAATGTCCTGGAAATTCAAAACCGAATGCAAGCTTTGGAGAGGTTTTTTGTCTTATGGAACTTACTCTTGGGAGGCAGAAAATTCGTGCTTGTTATTAGGGTTATGTTAAGTACTTATAGGACAATGTTTTAGGTCAAAAAGATTGATCACTTGTGTGGAAAGTTTGATCTAAAAAGATTCAAAAAGATGGCCTTTTGAAAATCAAATATCTTGCATAAACTCTTGCTATTTTGGTATGATCCTCATTACTCTTGTATCAATTAAGTTTAAATGTGATTTAAAACTTTCTAGAAGCAAAATTAAAATTAATTTTCATTATTTTATATTTTATTTGAATTTAAAATGACTTTTTAATATAAAAATCATAATAAATAAAAACAAAATAAATAAAATTATGAATAAATTAATTTAATTTCGTGCAAGATGTTTTGAAGTGGATTGGGTCATTATTTGGCAAGCCCATTTGAAAAAAATTGGTTTTAGACCTCCTTTTTCTTCATGAACCAACCCAAAATTTCCCAACTTTGCAAGGGCACATATCCTTCAATTTTAATGGTATGAAGGTGTTCTTGGACATTTTGGAAAGCTTGAAGAGTCCTCTAACCAACCCCATTGGTTTCATGTCCATATCATTTACCAATCTCAAGTTATGCCCTTTTGAAGTTGTTGACTTTTTGTTGACTTTCAAAAGGACCTATAATGTCTTAGCTCATACCCTCCAAATGAAGCATTTTTGGGCTTGGCTTGTGATACCCAAAGTTGTAGAGAATTCAATTTCCTTCAAAATGAGCTTTTGATGGAGACTTGGTGATGAAGCATGTGAAAGTTATGGCTGGTCAAAGTTCAGTTGACTTTTACTAAGGAAACCCTAATTTAGAAACTCCTGATTCTTGATGATCTGAAATCTCCTTGATGAATCATGATCAACCCTTGATCAAATGATGAATTTTACTTCATATACTTGATGTTGGCAAAAAATCATGAAGTTTGACTTTGGTTTGACCACAGTTGACCTCAGTTTGACTTTTTAACTGCTTTGACTGATTTTGACTTATCTGATCATCTGACTGAGCAAACTTTTGAGAAAAGTCTTGAAACTTGTCATGGGGTTTTTTACACACATATAAGATGTTATGAATCTCACTTGAAGTCTTGGAAGTCCATTTAGTCTGATTAAAGTCAAAACCCTAGTTTTGGATGCACTGCTTAGGAGGATGCATTGTCTGAGGGAATTGTCAACTCTTCTGACCAATTGTGAACTTTGTGAATCTTGTGAACCATCATAAAATGTCTTGTGAACCTCATGGGAGGTATTGTGAACCTTGTGAACCTTGTGAACTTCATAAAGTGACTTGTAGACTTCATGAACCTCATGAAAGGTCTTGAAAGCATTGGGAATCTTGTGAGCCTTGTGAACTTCATAAAGTGACTTGTAGACTTCATGAACCTCATGAAAGGTCTTGAAAACATTGGGAATCTTGTGAACCTTGTGAACCTTCTTAGCACACAAAGTCTTGTATTGTGAGGGCAAATTTTGGGGTGCAACACCAAGCAATATTCAAGCAATGTCTTAAGATGTCTAAGATGGCATACAAGTGCTTAGAATGTCATGACAAGTTCACATGTTCATGCAATGCAATGTAAGATGCAAGTATGGATGCAAGATTAGGGTTACATGAAAGGATGAAATGCAAATGTCAAAAACAGAAGCAAATCACATGATAAAATATTTCAAATGAATTCAAAGGAACCCTAACCCCATATGATATCACACCCCAAAGGAGAAGGTCTAACTCTTAACCTAAAGAAAGTTGTGATTTTTCTAAGTAAACTAGGGTTTTTGGGTACCTTAAGAGGAAAAATGCAAATCAAATGGAAAATGAAAGATAAATTCTTGGCAAAAATACCCTAGGAACTAAATTCTATATAGAAAACAATTCAAAAAGAACCATCATCAAACCATTCATGATTAGGCAGAAAAGAATTTTCAAAGTTAGGATTCTAAAAAGGGAATTTTATGAACCCTAAATTCAAGAAAAATGTCAAAGTTGGATCAAAACCAAAAAGAAATTAGTATGAATGGTTTGACAATGTTTCTAAATGTCCTAAGATGCAATGTGATTTTTTTTGGAATTTTTAGAAACCTAAATGGTATTTTAATTAATTTCCATTAATTAATTAAAATAAACATTTAAATATTTTTAAAATGATTTTTTAATGCAAAAAATAGAAATAAAAATGTTTTTGGGTGAAGAAAAATATTTGAAGTCAAAATGCAGAAGAAATATATTTTTGGAATTTTCTAAGTATTTTAAATAATATGCACAAAATAAATGGGATTTAAATGAAATAAAATGAATTAAAGGGGTTGGTCAACGCATCCAAGGGATCAGATTCAAACTGGGGTTTGGAGGGAAAGACTACACGCGCTATCCAATGGTCCAAATTTAAACTGAGTTA
Source organism: Lathyrus aphaca (assembly GCA_963966055.1). Taxonomy (NCBI): domain Eukaryota; kingdom Viridiplantae; phylum Streptophyta; class Magnoliopsida; order Fabales; family Fabaceae; genus Lathyrus; species Lathyrus aphaca. Next base: position 164,792,694 of record OZ014521.1, on the reverse strand, counting down.
ATTAATTAATTAAACCTAATTAAATTAATTAAACAAAATTAGGGCTTAAGTGGATTAATCTGGACCTTACAAACACGCGCTAAACAAGATCCTACGACAGACATTCAAACTGGCTGGATTAACCCTAATTACAACCCTAAACATTTTCAGGTGACCAGAACAGTGTTCCGGTCATCTTCTCCGGCCATCCTTCAACCCAACTTCTACCACAGGCCATGAAACTTCACCAAAATCTCCAGAAATGATCTATGGACAACACTAAACAAGAATCCAATACTCAAAATCATTTATTTTCAGAAACCAGCATGAATCGAAGCAAACTTCTTTTAGGTCAAAAATTTCAGAGATTCGATTCATGCTCATTTCTTCACCATTTTCAAAAACAACAAGTGCAGTGTGATCAGGGGAGCATGGGGAACATTTCTATAACATAAAATAAAGTTTCTGGAAAAATTGTTCTTGAGGTTACCTGAGCTTGAGCTTTCTCAGTTTGGAGCTTTTGGACCTCCTCTCTTGTGCAAACCCACTCCTCTTGGCCTCCTGATGAAGTTGCAATGCTTGGAAAGAGCTTAGAATGGCTGGAATGAAGGCTTGCAACTCAACTGGCCAGAAATCATGTTTTTGTTTGGCTGGCTTTGAGGCTTGTTTGATGGTTGGTTTATGTTCTAATGATGATGGTGAGTTGAATGGTGAAGTTTGTTTGTGATTTTAGTGGCTGGACAGAGTGTTTCGAAAGCTTTTGCTTTTGGGGTGATTTTGAGAAAACTTGGTAATTCTGAGGTTCCAGGCTTGTGTGATGTGTGTTATGAGTTGCTTTTGGTCCTCATAACATTGTTTGATAGGTCAGAAAATGGGTGGTGGCCTGTGGTGATTGGTATGGGCAAGTTGCCAAAATGTCAACATTAGGTGTACTTGAGGTATGAGCTCATGTTGCAGCTGGTTTAGGGCATGTCTTGGTTCAACAAGGATCAAGGAGAACCATGGAAAAGGTTTTGGGGTGATTCAGCAAGTGTATGAGGAGTTTCATGTCCTTTTGCAAATTTGAAAAGTTTTGGCCCCTTTTGAATTACTTGAAGTTCAAGGCATGAAATGGGATGATTCTTTGGGCAATTTTGGTCACAATGAATTGTAGTATGTTTTTATGATGCTTAGAGAGTGATTAGAGGTCACAAAATGGCTTGGCATGTGAAATTGCACAAAATCCTCTTTGGTGTGAAAGTGAAAATTATAGGATTTTTGCCAACTTTGCAAGGCCATAACTTGAGTTCCATGATGAATTAGGACTTGATCTTGTACTTTTTGAAAAGGGAATGATCCAATCTACAACTTTAATGACCAACAATTTTTCATTTGAAGCATTTTTGGTTGAGAAAGAGGAGGTTGAAAGACTTTCCCAAAATGGAAAGTTTCCATTACAAGTCATTTCCATTTTTGGCAACTTTTGGTTTAGCTCAAATTTCTTCAATTTTGTGAGCTTACAAACACTTCAATGATCAAATAAAGATCATATAACTTCAATTTGATGAAAAATCCACTTTGGTTCCATTGTTGGGGGCCTCAGATGCCCTGATTTTGCTCTGACTTGCTCAAGAAATTACCCAGTGAACAAATGACTTCCACAATGAATTTCTTCATCAAACTTGGTACACATGATCCTCATAACATATTGAGACTATTAGAAACAAGAGTGACCAAAAAATTTGGAGTTATGGCCTCTGAAACCAAAACCCTAATTTCAGGTCATCTGTGCAGTGAAACCCTAGCTCTGCTTCCATGTTTTGCCAAGTTCTTGTGATTTCTTAACCTCCTTGATCTTTGAGGGATATACTATGATGATGGAACACACATGGACCCTCTTGGAATGATTGGAGACCTTTGGAGTGGCTCAGATGGATCCTTGGATTGCTCAGACCACAAACCCTATATGCAGATGAACTTGAACTATGCAGATGAAACAAATTTGCAATGTGATGTGGTATGCTTATGCTAATGCAAATATGGAAGATCACAAGCCAATGGTGAAATGAGTGAGGGAAAATTTGGGGTGTTTACAGTATCCATTTTATTTTAACCTTTATTCAGAAAAATCGAAAAAATATGTTTCAATTGTTCAGTAAATTGAGTCGGGATTGTTCAGGTCTATCAGGGTTGTGTGCTTGTACCGTTGATCAATGTAGTTTGGTGTGGTAGAATTTCATCTATATTTTGATTTCATTTTCCTAACTATATCCATAAATCCATCTGATCTTACCTTATCAGGAGGACCTTCCAGCAAGTTGGTGTAACAGCCAAAGAACGGGGAGAAAGGGGGGTGTACCTGCAAGGCACTCCGATGCCAAATTTAATAGAGGTACAATGAAGTAGGTAAGTTAATAGGATGAATCAGAATACCTGACCCTTTAGTGAAAAAGGGTATTTATAGAGAGCCCCCAGCGTTGGGCCAAGGTCCTTCCTTGGGCTGGATCAGCTAGGCCCAAGGAAGAACTGCCAAGGAACGCGTGAGAAACGTGAAGACCTAGCTAAGTGGTCAGGTCCTTGGTTCAACTGCCCCTATCTTTCAGGAGATAAAAGGGGGGACAGCTGGGTGATGTGGCAAGTAGACTGACAGACATGTTCCTTGCTAGCTCTGAGTGCATGCCCTTCGTATGAGACGCCTTGCCCGACTGTTAGGTGCCCTTACCCGTCTGCTAGGCGTCTCTTCTCGAGTATATGGGCCTCTGCTCGAGCTGTTGGGCCGTAGCCTAATACAGTCTTGAGGCCCAGTCCGGAACAGGAGCCCCCCAAGTCGAGTCTCCGAGTCGGAGCGATGAATTGTAATATAGGCGGGCGTAGGCGCGTTGGATAAAGCGTCGGGCGTATAGTTGTGTCGAGCATGGTGTTAACAGAGTCAACCGATGCGTTTTATTGTCGGGCATGTGGCGTTTAACAGAGTCGAGGATGTTTCCTATAGTCGGGCAGATGTACAGTCAATGTGCAAACGGCGGTATAGGCACTAGGCAATGATGATTCGGTGCGTCCGTCCACGCGCTTATGGCTATATAATGGGAATAATCCACTTCATTTGGACTTTTTCGCTCTGACGTTGACCGGAAGCTCTGAAGAAAAATCTTTCTCCGCCGTCTACACCGCCGTCTCTGCCCGTGCGCCACCGTTTATTCTCCACTTCAAATATGTCAGGTACCACTTCAGAATCCCTGTTTTACGTGCTTTTTCATTTAGTAGCTATAAATTTGCATGATTTATTTGCGTAAAGTAGGTAGAATTGGTCTGGGGTTAGTTTTTTAGGTTTTAGGTATGAAATTTTCCGGTAGGATTAGAATGTCCCGGGCAAAAAATTCATACGCGCTTGAATAAGCCGGGAGTGTTTAGCATGTCACGGGCGAAAAATTCATGTGTGTATGAATGTTTCGGGCGTAAAATTCATACGCACATGAATGTCCCGGGCAAGTTTAGCATGCCTCGGGCGTGAAATTCATGTGCGTATGAATACTCCTGGGTAAAGCCAGCATGCCGCGGGCGTAGAGTTTATGTTAGTGTGAATTCCTGGGTCGGGACTTTACGTGCTCATACGTTCGCGAGGGTTGCCCCTTCGTCGGTCTAGGCTAGCAGTCAGGCTTTGGGGTGTGCGTTTTAGCTTTACGCCCTTTCACTTGACTTGCGGTGTAAGGGTGGATTTGATGCGATGTCGAATTCACTTTTTTTGTCTGTGTTTCAGGTACGACTGAGCATCTGCAGGTTGGGGGAGGAGATGTCGAACCGCGACCCATTGAGGAGGAGGAGGTCGTGCATCGAAATGTCGAGGAGGGAAATGTCGGGGAGGATACTGAGCATGTTTCCTTGTCCGGGCGTAATGACCTATCCTGGGTTGCAGACGAACCCTTGGAAGAAGAATCATATTTTTGTGACGAGACGACCCACGCCTACGCCGTGGTGGAAGATCTTAGTCCCGAGGAGCCTGGGAATTGGCAGTGTCTTGCTCCTCAAGAGGCGGACCAGATATGTCATCGCTTCCCGGGGAAGCAGTTCACCATGTACGAGTTCGCCTTCCGAGAAGCGAGGGTCAGGCTGCCTTTCAACTCCTTTCAGATGGGGGTTTTCAAGTGGCTCCGACTGGCGCCGTCACAACTGCACCCAAACGCCATTGCTTTTATGCGGGCGTTCGAGTTAATCTGCCGTTTCCTCGGCGTTGGGTGCACTCTGCCCCTCTTTTTCCACATCTTCCACCTGCAAAGGTCTGGTGTCCGAGGGCGTCATAGCTGGGTGTCTTTCAAGCAGTCAGTGAGGCTATTCAAGACTTACGTGGATTCTGGTCGACACTTTAAAGGGAGGTGGTATACGGTGAAGTCGATCATTCGTTCCGCCTTACACTCCCTTTATTATTACAAGCAGAATGCTGCTGGGGAGGAGAAAATTATGTCGAGGATACCCTTGAGGTGGCAGCCTGACCACTTCAATCTCTCGACCAGTCATTACCGGGTGAAGTTCTCGAGCCTAGGGGTCGAGGACAAGCTGGCTTACAAGAGGCTGGTAGAGTATGTGTAGAGTTTCAACTTGGCGGTTTGGGGCGATCGGAAAGGCGTTCCCTATGTTGATGAGGATGGGATGCCGATCTGCGAACCCCGTCTTATAAACATGAGGGTTGTGCTCGAGTGTGATACTGATGAGGAGGCCATGGAGTTACTGCGTATGTGTTCTTTTGCTCGCTTATTTTCCTCGGTTGCGTCTTTCCAACTAACATGTTTTTGTTGTTTTTGTTTTGCAGGAGCCATGCCTGCCCTCCGTGAATGCATGTTGAAGCTGGCGAACCAGGCCGGAGCCCCGGACAGGGTCTCTAAGAAAAAGAAGAAAGTGGCACCCCGAGTCCAGGAGGTGGCCGCTGACCCCGGGGCAGGTACCTCTAATACTGCTAGCCCGGTGTCTACTTCTCCTCCTCCTGCTCAACGATCCTTCCCGATCCAGATACAAGACAACCCTCCTCCTTCCACCTCTCCTCTTCTCAAACGGAAGCGTCTGGACGAGACTCTTGCCCGGTCTGCTGCAGTGGGGGACAGTGATCTGGGTGCCCCTGGGAGTTATCTGCTGCCTCCCTGCTATCTAGAGCAGGAGTTTTTTAAGGCCGAAGGTGCTGTCGTGGTGGCGGCGCCCGAGGCAAAGGCCATCTTGAGCCAGGATGCGGATGCCCGACGAAGGGAGCTGGCTGGGGATCTGGCCGCTGTTATCAGGGTGATGGAGACTACAATGGTCCTGTCCGACACTGCTGTTTCTACGGCTTCTTTGGAGGATGCCCTTCTGAAGGCTCGCGCCGAGAAGGATATGTTTTCTAAGGATCTATCTGACTATAAGGAGGAGCATCAGTTGCAGGAGGGGCTGAAGAAGGACCTGGAGGAGGTGAAGCTCGAACGGGATACGCTGAAGGCGGAAAAAAAGAGCCTGGAGGATCAAGTTGCCGGGCACAAAAAGGTGGCCGAGTAAAATGCACAGCTCCGTGCCCGGATGGCTCTGCTCGAGGGTACAATCTGCCCCCGAGAGGATGAGACTGAAGATGAGTTTGCCCTCCGTACCCGGGGCGAGTTGGTCGGGCACATCCGCGCTCTCAACAAGGATCTGGTGGAGATGTTCAATGAAGGGTTCGACAATGTCGTCGATCAGCTGAAGGTATTGAACCCCGGGTTGGTGACAGAGGGGTCGGCTCACAATTACTGTGTTGCCGACGGGGAGATTGTGTGCCCCTTCGAAGCTGACGAGGAGCTGGAAGATGAAGAGTAACTCCGGGCGGAGTCTTTGAATATTGTTTTGTTTACTTTTGTATGGCCTACGTGCCTATATATGACGGCCTCTGTGCCTGTATGAATATTGGCCTTCGGGCTCACTTTGTATTTCCTTTGGTTGCGGCCGCGTTGAATGAATGTTTTTAATTTGCCTTATTTGTTTATTTGTTTGTCTGACGTCGATCTCGTTGATTCGGTTATATTTTTGAACTATTTATGCTCGACAATGCTGGTCTTGTCGGTTTAGGGAACCGATGAGGTGGCGGGCGTTGTGCTCGCCTAAAATCGAGGTAGAGTTTGCGGTTAGAGAACTCTGACCTCGGGGCTTGGGCTTTCCCATCGCGAGTTGGGTGCCCTGCCAATCTTGGTACTGAGACATTGGGGATCGTTTGAGGTTCCCAACGTCGGGGAGGGTTGTGTTCACTATGAGGGTTGTGTTCGCCCCTGTTGTTTTGGTGGCGAAGAGCGTGGTCGTACCTCCCATGTCTCCCCGGGTTATATTTAGCTATAATATTGTCTAAGTTTTTCTGCGTTCCATGGTCGAGCGAGTTCTTGACCTTGTAGGTTTTCCAGATAGTAGGGCCCGTTGCTCGTTTTGTCGCGGACGCGGTAGGGGCCTTCCTAGTTGGCGGCCAATTTACCCTCTCTTGAGTTTTTTTGGTTTCTTCTGAGGACCAGACTGCCCACTTGGAGTTCTCTTTTTATGACCTTTGCATCGTGGCGTAAGGCTATTTTTTGTTTGAGGGATATTTCCCTAAGGGCTGCTTCAGAGCGGATCTCGTCGACGAGATCTAGCTCGGCTCGAAGTGTCTCGTTGTTCATCTCCTCGTCGAGGGGCTCCTCTATGCGTCTCGTCAGTTCTCGTATTTCCACCGGGATGACTGCTTCGGTGCCGTATGTTAGTCTGAATGGGGTTTCCCCAGTCGTGGAATGTGGTGTCGTGCGGTATGCCCATAGGACACTATGTAGTTCCTCGACCCATGCCCTCTTTGCCTCGCCGAGTCTGCGCTTTAGCCCGCGTAGGATTACCCTGTTGGCTGCCTCCGTTTGTCCGTTGGTTTGAGGATGCTCAACAGACGTGAAGTGTTGTTTAGTGCCTAAGCTGGCCACGAAGTCCAGAAATCCTCCGTCTGTGAATTGCGTTTCGTTGTCCGTGATGAGGACCTGGGGTATGCCAAATCGAGCGAGGATATTTCGTTTGAAAAATCGAAGAATGTTCTGTGTCGTTATTTTGGCTAGTTCCTCTACTTCGATCCATTTTGTGAAATAGTCTACCCCTACAATGAGGTATTTGTTTTGGTACGATCCAGTTACAAATGGGCCGAGGATGTCCATGCCCCACCATGTGAAGGGCCAAGGAGAGGAGAGCGTTTTTAGCTCGTTTGGGGGTGCGAGGTGCATGTTGGCGTGTCGTTGGCATTTGTCGCATTTTTTTAAGTGTTCCTTGGAGTCGTGTTGCATAGTCGGCCAATAGTAGCCCGCTCGAAGAGCCTTGCGTGCTAGCGACCATCCGCCGGGATGTTGGGCGTTGATTCCTCGGTGCATTTCCCCTAATATGTCGGGGACTTTCTCCTCCTCGACGCATTTGAGTAACGGGATGGAGAGTCCTCTACGGTAGAGTTTCCCTTCGAGGAGGACGTATGAGCACGCCCTCTGTTTGGTAATGGCCGCCTCTTTAGGGTTTGCGGGGAGTTTGCCCTTTGTGAGGTAGTTATGGATGGGTGTCATCCAGCATTGAGTGTCCCCGATCACGTTAACCTCGAGCGGAGGAGGTGGCTTTTCGGTGCTGGGTCGAGGAAGGATTTCTTTGATTACTGGCTTTTCGGTGCTTTTCGGTGATAGGATGTCCGCTCGCATGTTATGTTCACGGGGCACGTGTTGGACCTCCCATTTCTCGAATTTTTTGAGTCTTTCTTTGACCAATGCTAAATATTCTATGAGGTTGTCGTTCTTGGTTTGGTACTCTCCCCGTACTTGTGATGCCACGAGCTGGGAGTCTGTTGATATTTTTACTTCCTTTACTCCTAGGTCTTCGGCCAATCTTAGACCGGCGATGAAAGCCTCGTATTCGGCTTGGTTGTTGGAGTTTGGGAAGGCTAATTCCAGTGAGACTTCAATCAGGATTCCATCCTCGTTTTCGAGGATGATCCCGGCCCCGCTTCCTGTCAAGCTGGAGGCACCGTCGACGAAGATCGTCCATTTGTGGGCGCCGTCCGCTGGCTTTGGGTTGTGCGTCATTTCTGCGACGAAGTCGGCCAAGGCTTGAGCCTTCAAAGCTTTCATGTTCTCGTATTGTATGTCGAATTCGGAAAGTTCCAGCGACCATTTTAACATTCTGTCGGCCATGTCTGGTCGACCAAGGAGTTGTTTTATTGGTTGATCGGTTCTTACCTTGATCGTGTGAGCGAGGAAGTAGTGACGTAATCTTTTTGCGGCTTTTATGAGGGCTAATACAACCTTTTCAATTTATCGGTATCTGAGCTCGGGGCCTTGGAGTGCTTTGCTCGTGAAGTAGATGGGTTTTTGTCCCTCGTCGGTTTCTCTAATAAGAGTGGCGCTGACGGCCTCGGTTGCCACGGACAGATATAGGTATTAATTCTCCCTCTCCAATGGTCGTGACAGGACCGGGGGTTCGGAGAGTGCCTTCTTCAGATGGAGCAGTGTCTGTTCGCATTCGTTGGTCCATTCGAAGGTGGCCTCCTTTCGGAGGAGTTTAAATAAAGGTAGCGCGTGCTGAGCGGATTTGGCGATGAAACGGGAGAGCGAGGCGAGCACCCCGTTGAGGGATTGAATGGATTTTTAGATTTCGGGGTTAGGAACTCTGAGAATGCTCGACATTTGTCAGGATTGGCCTCGATTCCCCTCTCGGTGAGGTAGAAACCTAGGAATTTTCCTGCTCGAACGCCGAACGTGCATTTCTCAGGGTTAAACCTCATTTTGCATTGTCTTGCCTGTTCGAAGACCTTGCGGAGGTGTCGAGCGTGGTCGGTCTCCTTGTGTGATTTGACGATCATGTCATCTATATATACCTCGAGCATATCCCCGATTTCTCCTCGGAAAACTTTGTTCATCATGCGCTGGTACGTGGCTCCGGCATTCTTTAGCCCGAAAGGCATTATGTTGTAATAGTAATTTCCAGTCGGGGTCATTAATGTCGTGTGTCTTTTGTCCATGTCCGAAATAGGGATTTGATTATATCCGTTGTATGCGTCCATGAAGGACAAGAGTTTGAAACCTGCAGAATTGTCGACGAGTTTATCTATGTTAGGGAGAGGAAAAGCATCTTTGGGGCAAGCCCTATTAAGATCAGTATAATCAACACACATGCGTCATTTTCCATTATTTTTCTTAACGAAGACTACATTAGAGAGCCAGGTTGTGTACTGGGCTTCAGAAATAAATTTTCCTCTACATTAGAGAGCCAGGTTGTGTACTGGGCTTTCTTGGAGGACTGTTTGCGCCTACGTTGTGCTACAGGCTTGATTGCTCGGTCTAAAGCTAATTGGTGACATGCGACCTCAGGGTCTAGGCCGGGCATCTTCGTGGCGTTTCATGCGAAGAGGTCAGCGTTCTCCCTAAGGCATATCGCGAGCTGCTTCCTCGTTTCTTCGGGCAGCCCCATGCCTATCTTTACCGTCCTGTTGGGGTCATCGCCCAGTGGGACAAGCTCGAACTCTCCGTCCGGGACTGGGCGGAACGGGTGAGTGGGAACCTGTCCCTCAGCGGGTCTTTGCTCTTCAGCTTCGTCTTCACCGATGCGGCAATCAAGGTCGATGGCGTTGATTCCATGAGGGGAGGCTCCTCGACCCTGGGCTTTTTGTTATTCTTCGTGTTGATTGTGGCATGTCCCTTTATTGCAGCATCGTAACACCTTCGGGCAGCTTCGATGTCACCGTGGATTGTGACCACGCGACCCAGTTTGGTGTAATATTTCATCTTCAGGTGGACGGTGGATGGGACCGCCGTCAGCCCAGCTAGAGTCGGGCGGCCGAGGATGCAGTTGTAAAGAGAGGGGCATTCTATGACCAGGAACTAGATCTTGATTTCTCTGGCTGTCTCTTGCTCTCCGAAGGTGACGAGGAGCTCAACGTAACCCCACAGCTTTGTTGTGGCCCCGTTGAACCCTTGGAGGTCGGATCCGACGTAGGGAGATAGGTTGGTTTTGTCCAACTTTAGGGTTTTGAAAAGGTGGACGTACATGATGTCCACCGAACTGCCTTGGTCGACCAGGATGCGTCAAACGTCAAAGTGAGCCATCTTAGCTCTGATCAGCAGCGGGATGCTCGAGTTGGGGGAACCGCCCGGAAGCTCCTCTAGAAAAAAGGATATTGGATTGGACTTGCCTCGGTATTTTGTCAATGTTGCCTTTTGCTCGGGTGCTGTCAGAAGGAGTTCGTCGAACTTGCGTTTTACCGAAAGGGCAGCGGTTTCGCCAGTCATCCCTCCACCCGATATGACAAGGGCGGTTGAAAAGTCTTCCCAGGGGCTGAGAGCAGTGATCCTCCTTTCTGGTGGAGAATCGGGGAAGATGAAGTCTTCTGGTCGTGATACGCATAGGGCCACCTCATAAGAAGAGTCGTCGGGGGGAGTGTCCTCCCGAGGTCTCTTCTTTTCTTGCTCTTCGTGTTTGAAGGCTTCGTTTTTCCTAGTGTATTGCTTGAGATGTCCCTTTTGGATCAAAATTTCTATTGCGTCTTTCAAGTGGACACAGTATTCAGTCACGTGCCCATGGCTTCTGTGGAACCTGCAGTACTTGGATTTGTCGGTGTGGGGCTTGGGTGCACAAGGTTTTGGGAACCTCACCCTGCCCTGCTTGAACTCGGAGTTGATGCATTCGAAGAGGATGCACTCGTGGGGAGCTGTCAGCAATGTATACTCGTTGTATCGGCCCGCGGGCCCTCTTCCTTCACGGGGATCGCGGGGTTTCTCTTCCCTTCGCATGTCCCCGTTGCGACGGGGAACGTTCGAGTCCTCACGCTTGGGATGGTCGGTTTCCCCGACGTTACGACTGCTGCGAGCATTGTGGGCAACCTGTTTTTCCTCGTATCTAATGTAAGCCTGAGCTTTATGCAGGAGGTCATTCAGAGTACGGGGAGGCTCTATCCCGACTGCCCTGCTAAGTTCGCTTCCGGGAAAGACTCCCCTCTCGAGGAGGTATTTCTTCATGTGTTCTGTGGTGTCCACCTTGACAGCCTCTTGGTTGAATCGCTCGATATACGAGCACAATGTCTCATTTTTCCTTTGCATTATGGCTTCGAGGGTCACCTCTGTCTTGGGATGGCGTCAGGAGGCTGTAAAATGCCTCATGAACATGGATCTCATGACTCTCCAGGATGTGATGGACTCCGGGGCTAAACTTTTGTACCAGGCCATGGCTCCTTTCCTGAGGGTTGTCGAGAACAGCCTGCACTTGAGGTGCCCGGTGATGTCATTGCGGTAGTCGAGCATCGCGTTGACGTTGTCGACGTGATCATCGGGGTCGGTGGTATCGTCGTAAATGACCAATTTTGGGGGTTTCTCCATGCCTTTGGGGAGTGGTTCCTCCATTATCGCCCGTGAGAGAGGGCAATGTGGGTCTTCCTCGTCGCTCCTTGGTGGGGAGAGTTCGTTATTATCAGGGCTCCGGTTGCGCCTTGGCGAGGTCCCTGATCGGCCGGGATCCCGATGTGCACGCGCCCTGCTCTTGTTGGGTTCTGGGGAGCGTCGTACCCATTTCTTCGTTGCTTCTGGATGTTGTTGTGTCCTTCTTTCCTGCTGAGGTCGGCTCTCCTGCCGGTCAGCTTCTAGGGCCATGATTCTTTCGTGCTGCTGGTGGAGCATGGAGCTGGCTTGGTTAAGGGCGTTCACCATAGCAATCATGGTGGCATCCCCTTCGACGGGTACGAGGATGGGTTGGAACGTGTCGATCGCCTGGTCTTGAACTTGAGGTGGGTTCCCATTGTTCTCGGGTTCAGGAGACGGGGTGGCTGGGTGCCCATCTCGGGCGTCAGATTCATGGTAGTGCAGATTGTCCTCCATCGTGTAGTCGACGAGGGGACGGTTGCATTCGTTGAGTTGTTCTCCGGACATGCTGAAAGGATGGAGTGTTTGAGCTTTAATCCTCTGCTATGGAAGAAGGGGGAGCTAGAGTTCCCACAGACGGCGCCACTGATCTTACCTGATCAGGAGGGCCTTCCAGCAAGTTGGTGTAACAGCCAAAGAATGGGGAGAAAAGGGGAGTGTACCTTCAAGGAACTCCGATGCTAAAGTTAATAGAGGTACAATGAAGTAGGTAAGTTAATAGGATGAATCAGAATACCTGACCCTTTAGTGAAAAAAGGTATTTATAGAAAGCCCCCAGCGCTGGGCCAAGGTCCTTCCTTGGGCTGGATCAGCTAGGCCCAAGGAAGAACTGCCAAGGAACGCGTGAGAAGCGTGAAGACCTAGCTAAGTGGTCAGGTCCTTGGTTCATCTGCCCCTATCTTTCAGGAGATAAAAGGGGGGACAACTGGGTGACGTGGCAAGTGGACTGACAGACATGTTCCTTGCTAGCTCTGAATGCATGCCCGTCGTATGAGATGCATTGCCCAACTGTTAGATGCCCTTACCCGTCTGCTAGGCGTCTCTACTCGAGTATATGAGCCTCTGCTCGACCTGTTGGGTCGTAGCCTAATACAGTCTTGAGGCCCAGTCCGGAACACCATCCATTTATTACTAAACATTATTTTTTTCTCTAAGAAAAAAACTTTTCTTATTATTATCCTTTATCTTTACCAAAAAAATCCATCTAAACCTATTATCTTTTTTCCTTCTTAAAATCAATTATTCAAAAAATCACAAAAAAAAATCTCATTGTTCTTATTATTATTGTATTTTATTCTTTTTGTTTCTTTTATTAATTTTTTTATATTTTACTATCACCATTTTTCATTTTTAATATTATTATTATTTTTATCACTATTATTATTTCTATAAATTTTTACTATTATTATCACTTTTAATCCTATTATTATTATCACTATTTTCTTTATTATTATTATTATTTATTACTATTATTACCTTTATTATTACTACTATTTTTGTTATTATTTTATTTTCCCCACAAATCCATTCAATGTATTATATTATTTTTTCCGTCACTTCTTTTTCTTCAATTCAGTTTTCCACCTCTTCATCATGCTACCTCACAATATGCACATCCTATCAAAGACAATTCCATTGTCATTTCAAATAAGTCACATGGTCCCACATGAAAATATTAGAACGTACACCATCACCAACTGACTCCGCAAAACGCACTACACAAAACAATTTTTTTCAATCCACTCCAACAATCTGTTACAGCCTGCAACAATCATAATTCACAGCTCATCAATAAAACCCTCAACGAATATTATTCCATTTCTCCCCTCTATAAAAGTCAATCCTCTTCCTCATTTCAATCATGCTTGCCATGCCAAAAAACCTCTGCAAAATCATTCCAAAAAACAAGCTTCAACACAAAAAAAAAACGAAATCACTCTTCTTCCATTAAACAACCACCCATAAGAATCTCAAATAAACCCTCTGTTATTTTTCATTCCTACCACCAAATACAACCAAAATCTGGAGAAAAAAAAAACATAAAACGTGATAACAGCTTCATCACTCGCCTTCAATATTCACACATAAATCAAGCATTCAACCATAATATTCCTTGCTCAATGAAGCTTTATCACCCGCCTTCAATATTCACACCTTTCTTCTTCAATCAAAACAACCCCAGACAAACGGACCATCTCTATTCAAAACAGAGAATTTAACCTCACACAATCACCGCACCACCATAAACACACTCTACCGTGAACAATCCATAAACACAAACTCATTTTTTTTCATAATACAGAACCAAAATCTAAACCTTCAAACCAACCACCATAACACCATTTCAGACACACAAACATTTCATTCACACTTCTTCAGAAAACCACCAGCGCCACACCTTGTTCATCATCATAAACCACCTAAATAAATCTTTAAATTGCAAAAACCGTGAAACAAAATCTCAAAAAAATTGAAACAGAGAAAGTAGGGGTGAGATTGAGTTGAAAACAGATCCAAAGAATCAAACAAATAACCCAACGCGAATCCGAAAACAAAAACTACAAGCACAAACCCGAGCCAAAACCAAATCGAACCATCACAAAAAGAAAACAAAATCGAAAATGAAACCCACTCATATACCAAAGTCGTGAATTGAGAGAGACCTGAACCGAAAAACCTTGAGAAACGAAATTCTCCGAGGGTGAGAAACGAGGAACGAAACATAGCTTGAGGAATACCGGAAATGTAATTTTTTTCCCTTTGTTGACTGAGTTATTTGCCTTTCTGTTTTTACTTTTTAAGTTGAATATTGTTTATTTTGTTTACCCAATTCACTATTTTATTTTGATTTCTTATACTGACCCTGTTTCTAGTTTTTTTTTCATTTAAAAAAAACCTTGTTTTCATTTTGTTTTAAAAAGAAAACCCTTGTCTCTTGGGCCCGGAGAGCCCGTGATTTGATTTTTGCCTATTTCACCCCATATAACTCAGCGCAACCCCCTCACCTCAATGTCTTTTTGTTTATATAGTTATTTATTTATTTATTTTAGGTCAATCTAAAAATATTTCTAGTTATTTATATTTTTAGTTTTATTTTCTTATTTGTTTATTTCACTTTTTTTAAAAGTTTTATTTCATTTTTAGGGCCGATGATATCATAAAAGGTTGAATATGTTCGATTTCATTAAATCGGTCAATTTCGATCAATATGAGACCTATTTAGTTTAGTTATTTATTTATCGATTTTATTTTTTATTTATTTTCTATTTTATCAAAATAATGTAGTTTATTCCATTTTATCATTGATTTATTTTATTTGGTCGATGAAAGTCTAAAAATCGAGATTACCACAAATCTTGGTTAAGACGAGACCATTAATCGGTTGCCTTATTTTATTTTATTTTCGCATTTCAATATATAAATCGATGTTCCACTCTTCATAGAACAATTCTAACATTGAATCGATTCTAAAGTAGTTAAAGAGCTACATTTCGATGCCTCCGATTTAATTTTGAGCTTCAACGGCTCCGAATAGTTTATGATACTTCACACACGCTTCCTCTTGGGCCAATACAATGAAACCTTTTATTTCGTTCAATCCCGTGTAATTTATTTTGTACCCCTCTCTCATTCCATTGTAAGCACTTTATTTTTCCACTTTATTTTTTATTTCGATCGCTAGGAGCACCCTTAGGGACTAGTTTAGATATCGCTTAGTTCGCGAACCCTTGGTCCAACGCCAAGTGGTTGCACTCACACAAACTTGTACTTTATTTTTCAGTATGGTTTCATTTTCTAGGAGCACCCCTAGGGACTAGGAATCAGATCCACCTAACTTTGCGAGCCGAGCGCATTGTGCCTTGCTAACAAACTCGCAAATAAACCTCCATTTGCATTCACCCCTTAACCTAAAAAAAAACCAAAACATTTCTTTTAGATCCAAACCCTTGATCTAACTTCAAATGCTCGTAGGTAAATAAAACACTTTAGTAATACGAGAATAATTATATGCCACGAGCCTTAAGCGGTAGAAAAGACGATAATGGGAATCCCGTTACTCACTCTGATTATTTTGACGCCGAACATTTGGACGGATCGAGCGGAATAAACTACCCATAATCTTTAGTGCAATTTGACTCCTAAATCCTTTCATCAAATAAAGGTAATAAAATCAACAACCAACAACCGTAGTAGGCCGAACTACGAGGCTTTGACTTTCCCATTGCACGAGGGAATACGTTGGCACAAAGATCTCAATCCTTGCCGAACACCTAGGATCAATCAAACTTATAATTCAAACTCATTTCCCTCTAGCAAGTAACTCATTAGGCATATACATACTTTTGTGTGTGACAACTTAGATGGTTTCCATCGAGTACGATGGATGTAGGGGGTGCTAATACATTCCCCTTGCATAACCGACTTCCGAACCCAGGCAGTAGTTTCGACGATCTTTGTCTTCATCCTCATTTTAGATGGGTTTTATCTATATGTTCTCTGTCCTCTTATGGGAATAAATGAGAATTAGGTCGTGACTCTCATGTCTGCCCAGCGAGCGGTTCTTTTATCGTGAGGTCGTATTTTTCGGGGTGCGACAACTGGCGACTCTGCTGGGGACTGGTTCACCCCTATGCAAGTCAAACCTAGTCTAGGTTGTTCAATGCTTTTTTGGATGTTTTCTTTTATGTCTTACTTGTTTATTTTATTGCTTTCTTTATCACATTCCATTTTATATATCTTATGGCTCCTTGGTACTATGATTTGGATTGATACTTTGATTGCAAAATAAACTCGAGGGAAAGGCTCTATACCCGAGCTAATGAGTACAAACATTAGGAGATGTTGTGTAATATTGGCTCCCGAGAGAAATACTCTTGTGGACAGTCAATACGAAGACTTCAGCTGGAGTATATTCTAGTGCGAATGCTGACGACCGTCATATTTATGGCATGGAGGATCAGTGTTAGGATCGTTGACTCTAAGGACCTTAAAAGCTTAAAATTTTGGGCTCAAACAAAAGGTTGATGGTCGCATAGTATGGGGCATTGAGAGGTTACTCTCGTGTAGTTCGATACGAAGATCTCACTCAGAATAGATTATCTCAATGGAGTTGATTGACTGTCGAACTGCCTACATGTCCAGCAAATAGTTGAGACAAGTCCATAACTCTGAGACTTTTTTTTGAAACCACGTGTCGATGGTTGCATAGTGTGGGGAATCAAGAGGCTTTCTCTCACATAGAACAATACGAAATCCTCACCCAAAATAGATTCATATGAGGGAGTCATTCAACCGTCATATTTTTGCGTGTCTGAAGAACAACCATATGGATTAACCACTTTGGGGTTCATAAAATTCTAGATTAAACCTGGTGAGATCCTTGTGAGGAGAGAAAGCCTGATCTTTCATCCTTACCTCGGACTCATGAATTTTTGTGTTTAATAATTTTGGATTAAACTGAGATCTTGATCTTGTGATCCTGGATTCTAACATTGCATCCATATGCATATCATTTCATTTTGCATTTCAATCAATTTTTGCATCTTGCATTTCATTCCAAAAACCAAAAAAACACCTTTCATCTCAAAAAAATCACCAAGTTGATTCCTCGACACTCCCACGCTGCTCAAGCCAACATCAGACGAGTAATGGATCAAATTCAACAAGACTTTCTCACCCCCTGAGTTTTAACTCTCTGTATAGTTCGACCAGATCAACAAAGCCTATGTTTTCAAAATCATGTGCTCCTTCAAGATGATAGACTCTAGTAAAGGTAGATACTTCCTTAGTCAATTCTCCTTCACTTCCGGAGTCCTCCTCTGACCAGGACGTGACCAGACCTTTCTTGTCTCTTCTGAGAAAGGTAGGGCATTCAAACTTCACATGTCCAAGTCCTCCACATTCACAACATTTAATTCCTCCGCTTTGACTGTCTTCAGTTATTGTCTTTCTCCTTAAGTTATGCCGTCTGTTGATGTCGTAAGACTTATTCTGAACATCTTGTCTAGGACTCTAGGTATTTTTCATTTGATTGAACTATTTTCCAATCATCTCAACAACTTTAGGTATCCTTTCCTTAGTTTGTTGGTTTTCTTTCCCTTTATTAGAAGCAAAGGATAAATCCGTTCTTCTTTTAGGTTTATAACCTTTGATTCCTACTTCAAAGGTTTTCAGTGACCCAACAATATCATCAAATTTTAGAGTGTTGATATCCCGAGATTCTTCAATAGTCGTCACTTTCATCTCAAATCTCTTTGGAAGAGATCTTATAATTTTTTGAACGAGTTTGGCTTTAGAGATCCCCTATTCCAAAGCTTCTGACAGATTTTCTAAATCTATCATTATCATGTGATACTCATGAATGCTCTCGTCCTCCTTCCTTTTCAAGTTTTTGAACTTAGTGTTCGAACTTGCTGGCAAGAAGTTGAAGCCTTGAACTCCTTACTCTAGATGTCCCTTCATGAGCAATCTTCAGGATTTCCCAAGCCTGTTTTGCAACAGTGAACTTGCTGATTAATTTGAAGATGCTTCGATCCATTCCATTGAATATGGCATTCAATTCTTTGGAGTTCCCTTCTGCTTGTTTGTCATCTTCATCATCCTAATCTTCTTCAGGTTTCACCTCATTAGTGATGATACCATCCTTGTATTTGACTCTTGGAGGATCCCATCCTTTCACCACAGCTTTCTAGGCCTTATCGTCTATGTATTTAAGGAAGGCTACCATGAGAGACTTCCAATAGTCATAGTTTGTTCCATCCAGAACCGGTGGTCTTCCCACCACTATTTCATCCTTGTTCATTGTACTAGAAAGTATCATCCCTGAATCTCACCCAATAAAACGGTAGGGTGCCAACTCTTGATGCCAATTGAAATTCTAGTGTAGCATATCACATATGTCCTATAAGATGTCAAAACAATTGATCTCTGCTTATATACACAATGAACAGCTTTAGAGTACCCACTTTACAGTCTCAGTAAAGTTCGCATATTCTTAGTATCCATTATGATCTAAGAAATGCTCAAAAAAGAACAAATCCTAATACTTTCTTTCAAGTGATATATCTCTTTTTCTTGTTATCCTAACCTATTTATAACAAAAGAATACATTGGATTTGGGCTTTAAACTCCCAATAATCTGATCCCACAGAATCTGTTCAATTTCTCCAAGAGAATATAAACTTTTCAATCTTTAGTTTCTATAACAAATCCTCCCTGATTTGCGATCTTCAAGCTTTCAATCTTTGAAAATCTTCTATCTTGGATGCTAGCTGTGATAAAAAAATATTCACCGAACATTCTATGATTTTCTTTAATTTTAACATTTACTAAAATTATCACTGAAGCAGCATGTCGAGATACTGAAGCTGAGACATCTCCTTCGACATCTTCCAAAAACTTTTTTTTCTTAAAAAAAAGGAATCTCATCTTCAGGATGTTATGACACCTTGTCTAACATGATCAACATAGGTTGTTTTACCAAAATTACTGCCAACTACGACTAGGAAGAATTATGAATCTCCCCCTTTGGCAAATTTTGGCTAAAGCAACCTCAGCAGCACCATCGCACCCCTTCAGAGATTAGCAGCGAAATCCATACAAGCATACAAGAACTAAATCCATACAAGCATACAAACCATTATAATACCCAACATCAATCAAGTGGCATTGATAAAATCAAGCATACTTATAACCATACAACATGCATCAAAATGTGATTAAGGATGGAAGCAAAATCCAAGTGGAATCATCTTGATCAAAAGGAATTTCAATACAAGAAATGAAGTAATATCAAACACACCATTAAAGGTTAATCATGAACCTAATATGGATTTAATTAGAAAATTAACCTCAAGACTTAATTGAAAATTTGTGATGGATCATATTTATAGAAATGGATTTAGTGAATCTAAAACCAAATGAAACCTAATTGATCTCTAAATTAATCATTTTTATTCAAAGTATTTCAAAGAAATTAAAACAAATTAAATCTAATTGGAATTAAATACTAATCAAAATATGCTTTATCATAATTTTCTAAGTGCTAATCCTTTTTTTTATTCCTATTTTTTCTATGGCAACAAAGCATTAAAAAACAATGGAGTTAAACAATTAAAAAGAGAAAATAGAATTAAACATAGTAGAGGTGTGTAGGATGAAAAATAGTGGTGTAGGATGAAAAATAGTGGTGTAGAATAGCAATTATGACTAGGCTTTGGGACTAAGTCCAAGGCTATTAAACACTACTCATAAGGGAGGTGTAGAGTGCCCCAGGGGTGTTGATGGAAAAATAGTTGGGCCTGAAGCCCAAGACCTTTAGCCAAGAAAATCACATGGGGAGGATAGGGTCAATGCTGAGTATACTCATTTGAATCACATGTTAAGTCCAATTCACTTTCAAAAGACCTCAACCTAAACCCTTTTGTCTTCGTCGCGCCGAAATTTGCCACTAGAGGTGGAGCAGGTCATACCACCATCAAACTAGTGCCAAATTGCTAGTCTCCTATCCATCTTCCATTATATCACCCTAACTTTAATCAATTCCTATTCTATGTCCTTAACCGAAACTAAACATGCAAGAACCCTAAGTCACACAAATTAAAATTAAATGCACGTGAGGAGGAATCAAAGCCACAATTCTTAGGGCTTTGATTCCTCGGGGATCAAACTACATGATAGCAACAATTTTGGAGTGAAATGGTGAAGAAAAGGCCTACCTACATGATGGTGATATGTCCCGGAGTTTGTTGAATTTGCTGCAAACGAGGATGAAGACGATGAATTTGCACTTAGGTAAACACTTAGAGAAGATCAACACCACCAATATTAAAAAAAACATCTTCACGACAAACTTGAATAAGATTTTCCAGGACCTTGGATTTAACCCTCGCTTTACATCAATGGAGCACCCTCAAACAAATAGATAGTCATGGAAACAAAACCTATACCCACGGGTACCCACCCGAACCCGTCCCAAAGTTGACAAGGAAAACCCGCTTTGACTGGGTTTGGGTTTCCCCCGATTAAAAAATATGGGGACGGGTCGGGTAATGGAGACACTAGTACCCACCCCAAACTTGTCCTCGTCCCCGAACCCGCCCCGTTTATTTCATTATGTACATTATTATTTAGTTTTGGTAATTTGGAATATTAAACATGTGATCAATATTTTGATTTTTTTTTATTAATTATTTAAAATATTTGAAATGTATGTGTGGATTTCTTTTTTGGAATAAGGATAATTTTATTGCCAAAAACAGTCAATTACACACCGATCATAAGATCTAGGCTCCAAAATGAAAAAGTTACAAAAGGACCCACTCAAACCCTATTACAATATTCTAAGAGTTTCATATCCAAATTGAATCTACCAAGTATAGCTTCTCTAATGTAGCTACAATTCAGGTCTTCTTTTCTCCCATTTTGAAACACAATTTTATTCCTTATGATCCATATGTGGTACATTGTCGCAGCCATAACAGTTTTTATGATTTTTGCTCGATAACCTTTCCCCTTAAAATTCTGAATAATCCAGCCTATCTCCTGGATCTAATCCTTTGGACAGTGATTGATCCCAAAACCTACAAGAACTGTTTTCCATATATCACCAGTAACAGTGCAATAAAAAAATGATTTATACTCTCTTGCAAGTTATAGAACAAACAACTACCATCAGTATTCATGCCATGATTCATCATTCTATCTTTTGTCAGCACTCTGTTTTGGCATACCAACTATAGAGTAATTATGGCCCTTGGTCTTTCCATATTACCATACATCATCTTTCTTCACTCAACTTTGGGCTTGTCACCTCGTAGACTCTTGTACATTTTTCTGGTGTTATACCTACCAACTTCATGGAATTCCTGCCAAACCTCAGAATTCATCAACTCCTTTCTGTTTTTGATGATAGCCTTCAACAACCAAGAGCTGTGATTGGCTGGTTGGTACACATGTTCTTCATATAGAATGCATGAATCCATTGAATCCAAAATTTATCCTTCTTTTCACCTATGTTCCAAAGAAGTTTACCAATAGTAACCTTATTCCATTCAAGAAAAGCAGTGATATTCCTACCTCCTGCTGCAATAGAATCACATATAATCCCAAGCAACTGGAGATCTTCTGCTCCCACTGACATAAAAATAGATGGTTTTATTCTATTATTTGTAATAAAAAATTATTTTGGAAAAAATAAATATTTCTAATGAAAAAATTGATTTTACTAAATAGATGGTGGCGGGCGAGGATACCCGAACCCAACTCGAACCCGTTCAGAATGGGTTTGGGTTTTAATTCCTCATCCTCATTTGGGTTTGAGGCGGGGAACGAGGGTTGTTTGGGGATTCGGTTTTGGGTTTGGGGGAGGTAAAAATCGTCCACAACCCACCCCGTTGCCATGCCTACAAATAGATAGGTAGGGGCCACAAATAGAGTCCTAGTGAGTTGATTAAGGAGAATATATTAGAGGGATTTATAGGCAACTAGATAGGAGAGTTGTTTCATTTTCTTTAGGTATACATGACCACCACTAATTCTAACATCGGGTTGACGCCTTTCATGCTTACATAAAATATTGATGTTATAATATTCATTGAAGTATGAGAGCTTAGCTGGAAATAATAACACATTTTTTCCATGGCGAGAAAAACTCAAAATCGATCCAAGAAGAAATGATTTGCGACCCTCACAATTGTCGTAATCAAAATGGCCACAATAGCTAAGTACAATAGAAGATTAAATCCCAAGGAGTTCCTATACTAGGTCTAACATTAGTGGAGGGAACACAAAGGAGGGAAATTTGGAACCAAACTAGGATGTCCTATACTAGGTCCAAACCAACATTCACAAAAAAGTATATATAGCAGAGACCCTCAACTGAAGGTCATTCTAACAAAATTGAACATATCCAACTAAAGCGCTACTATATCCAATTCCATATTTTGCTTTCATTTTTTTGTATAAATTTCCACATTGTAAAGATCTTACATAACATACTTTAATAAACAAGATTTTTACCACGTAATTTGCTCGATTAATGTTTGAATGGCTGAGTAACACTTACACCATGCACATTAAAACTAAACCTCGAACACATAGGAAGTTCCACAACAAAGGAAAAAATCCAAAGATACAATATAAACCATATGTAGACGTCAAGCCTCATACACGAATGTGATGCAAGAGTAAAGGCGCTAGAACCCTCTAACACTTAGGGATAACACCCTTAAATAAATCAAACTTCTAACGTGTAGGTGATGCAAGAACATAAATACGAAGCAATATCGAACACTTAGGTGGTGCACAATGGCAATGACTAACCCCATGTGAGAGCTAGCCGCTATATAGAAAAGACATTGCTACTCTCATAAATGTCGGCCATGAACTAAGTTTTCACTTGTGGACAAGGAAGAGAAAAATCATTGGTCGATCCCGCTCCATAGAGAATGGGACATCAACTTAAGACAAAGAACAAGTATACATAAGAACAACAAATACAATTTATTAAGTCAAGTAAACATAACAAACAATAATTTATATAATAAAAAAGTAAAGAAAATCATGTAGAGAAAATGATGATTTTAAATTGCATCATTTTTTTTAAAATATTTTTTTTACAAACATGGGCATTACAAATTAACAAGCACAAGAATCAAATCAAAATAAAAAAACTAGGTCACATGCTTAGAGGGGGCGATCTTCTCGTCTAGTATTTATTTTACAATGGTTTATCTCCTATTTGGATATCTTAATCTTAGGGTAGATAAGCTCAACCTTCTTTATAATTTTCTTAAGCGACTAATCAACACAACTAATACTAACTTCCACAATTTCATTGAGTTGCATCTCCAAGCGTGCCCTTTTTTGTCCGCGCTATTTTTAAGGAATCTTCTTTTCCATTTAGAACGTACTTGAGATTCACTAAGGGAATCCTCCTTCAACTTCAAATCGGCATGGGTTTCTGTAAGGGATTTATCAACCTTTAAAATTTCTCTCTCTTTGATGGTTTGAGCCTACTGAAGCTTACTATGGGAAACCTCTTTGTTTGCTCTTGATATTCTCTAGCTCATATACCTTCACCTTTAGTGAAAATGGAGTATAATTTTTTTGAAAGTATCATAATATCTAGCCTTCATGTCATAGCACTCCTTGTTGAAATTTCTGGAAGACTCGAGCTCTTTGACGGTCTTTTACTTGTTTGCATTGACAGTCTTGAGTTGCTTTCTCAAGGCATATCTCTCCTCTCAAAGCTTTGTTGTGGTCAATTTTTCACCCATCCCAAGGATAATGGGAGAGTTGATGTAGAAAAGATTTATAAAACGATAAATCCTTTTTTCCATCATGTCATAAAAAATATTGACACTCAACTTGGCAGTGTCATGAATCAAACTATGGAATGACATATTGGAAATATTTGCTACTCGTAGGCCCCTTCATCACCAAGATGGATTGGAATTGGAAGGAGGTGAATGACAAAGAGAGTCCAAAGAACTCATTGCTTCTTATAGTTAACCTATCTAGATTAGCATCCTTTTTTTTTTCTTTTTAATGGAAAGTTTATTGGCCTTAAGATCTTTGCTCAACCTTTTCCTACGAGTAGAATCACTCAAGGTCATTGAATATCCAACCTTATTCTCACTAGGTATGGAAACCACCTACTATCAGCTTCCTTCCAAGGTACCTCTTTCTCTACGACAACTTTCACCTTCAAGGGGATGTTTTGTTCTCCAGCGTCATCAAGAATTACTAATGCCACAATTGGGAAAAATGTGGCCCTTGCTCCATTCTTCAAGGTTAATACATATCTAGTTTATCCATAATGTATGAAAAAATAATGACATGTATCTGATCACAAAGATAATATAAAATAAACAGGAAGAAAAAATAACAAGAGTGTAGGATAAAAACAGTCTTTACAAAAAATTATATTCCTTTGGTCTTTACCTCTCGCCTCGAGAAAGGGTCAGTGTTAATGTATCTGGTTTTTTTGGTGACTTTACACCCATCATTTTCCTACATAACCTCTGGACATCGGGCACTGCCACTAACTTGAACGAACTTATCTTTCTAGAGTTTGTAATTGGATGTATTAGGAGAAATAAGGTCTCACCCCGAGATTGCATTTACCAAGACACATCCACCTATATTAACCCCATTGGTCTCGTAGAAAGAAAAAAATAGGTTCTCTGCAGGGGCAATATTGAAACCTTTACATAGGATCTCGAAAGCTCAAATAAACACCTCGTTGTTCGGGTGTAGTTAGGAAGAGGCAACATTAATGATCTTCAGGATCTTGGACTACATGATGGTGAAAAGGACACCAACCCCAAAGTCCTCGATTACCCTAGTATAAAAATAAAAGTACTCTACCTTCACCTTTCGTGTTCGCATCATGCAAATCTTTTCATATGGAAAACAAGGTTCTAGAATCATGCCAACCTCATTCCAATGTTGGATAACTCTAAGTCTAGCCACAAAACATGGATCTAATCTTATTCACGGAAGATAGAGTTGATGTTTATGTACTCTTCCTAAAAAGATATCGGATTAGAAATTGCGAGTGTCATGGGAGATTTAGCTAGGTCTGAGGAAGAAGATACTAAGTTGGTACCACTATCATTAGGAAATTCACACCCATAACTATCATTTTGTTGAAGATTTGAATACTTGAATGAAAGAATGACATATGAAGGCTTGCTCAGAGTTTATGTGGTGAAGAGAAAATAAGAGAAAGATCAGAGTCGTTGTAACCTATTAATAGGATTTAAATGGAAAACAAAATGGAAACTACATTTAAGGCTATCTAATTAGGGTTGCATGAAATAAGGTAAGTCATTGGTGGCTTTAGTTTCCAAGGCGTTTGACCATCAACACAGTAAGGGAAGTGAAACAATCCAACAACCAACGAACACTAGTCGAAAACACTCAAAACCACCACATTTTAAGAAATAAGAGCAAACTTGTCCGAGAAATGGATTCTATCAAGACACCTCATTTAATGGCTGACTAGTCATGAAAAAGCACTTTGCCCCTACACAACTCATGTTTGAGGGGTTGTGTACATGTATGGTTTCTTGTTAAGACTTGGAAAAGCATTTCACGCTTACACGACTCATGCTTGAGGGGTTGTGTACATATCTGATTTCTCGGTAAAAATCTAGAAAACATTCCACCCTCACACAACTCATGCTTGGGGAGTTGTGTATATTTGATTTCTTGGGTCAGGTCTTGAAGCCGACAAGTGTTAACCCAGATCCAATGGAGCTCGCCCCGATTAAATTCATGGTGGACATACCTTTCTCTTTTCCTTTTAATATTAAATGTTTATTCCGTCCCGTTAAACCAACTTAATAAATAAATGTGTATAAATATCAAATATAAAGATGCATGTTCAAACTCGCGTTATCCTATCTTTAGAGGATAAATTTCAACCTTGAAACTTGACAAAAAAAAAAAAAGTTGTCATCTTTTATTTTAATGTTAAAAATTTGGTTTTGTTATAAAAAAAATAGGGCTGTCTTTTCCGGATGGTTATTAGAACATGACTCATTAGTGAAAGAAAATGATGATACGGAAAGGGAATTGACAACTCGACTTTAGTAGATCTTGGACCTATTCTCATTCTCAAAAGCATGGGACATAAACTAAAGCAAGTATGTAAGACACATTATGAATGCATTTTTTTATATCTTTCATTGTTGTGTCTAATGTGACAGTTTTGTGACCTTTATGTATATAATGTGGACTTGGTTTTGTCCACATGTAAGAAAGTGGAAATGACCGTTTTCTTATCACATTCATTAGTTGGTAGAAACAAGAAGGCTACTTCATATGGCAAGTCTAGCTTTTTTCTCTGATAAATTTTGTCCTTTTTCATGTAACTTGATCGTCATTTTTGTAATGAAGTAAAAAAAACATATTGAAATTTATTATTTATTGAAATATATGAAGAATTTTTTTATAACTAAGAAGAGTAACTCAACTAATTAAATTAAATAAAAAGTATAATAATTACAAGATTAATATAAATAATTACTTTTAATAATTAAAATATAAACTAAGTTATATAACAACTTTGATCAATTTAATAAATTAATCTATTAATAAAAGAATTTAATTGATATACAAAGACAGTGTAAAATAGTTTTACACCGTCAATTAATCATAACCGTCATATTTGTATAATTGTTTGACTTTTGTTTTAATCACATTTAAAGTATTACATATGAGTGATTGTGAAACATGGAATGTGTAAAAATATTTACATTGATAATATATATCAATTAATCTCTTACTAAAATATTAATAAGTTAAAAAAATCAAAACATTTTCACTTAATAATTATTTTCTGCTATGTGTTTAGATGTAATATAATCTAAGTTGTGTGGGTCAAATCCAAAATTAACTAAGATTTATGATTTGTTATATTTGTTACTCTCCTCGTCCCAAACTATAAAATGTTTTAAGTCTTTCATACGAATAAAGAAATGTATTTAATATTTTATTAAAAAGTGAAATGGTTTATAACTTCACAAAAATACCCTTCATTAATTACATTGAAAAACAAACTAAAAGAATAGGAAGAAGAAAGAGTAATAAATGATAAAGAGTATATTAGAAAAAAATTCATTAATGTTATATTGAGATTCTAAAGTGACTTATAATTTGAGACAAATATTTTTTGCAAATTGACTTATAATGTAGAACAGAGGTAAATACTTTGCAATTCAGTTTTGTAATATGATCATTCAATAATACAGTCTTTATTTCATTACTCTCTCTCTCTCTCTCTCTCTCTATATATATATATATATATATATATATATATATATATATATATATATATATATATATATATATATCCTCATTAAAAGTGTCTCACGCATTTCAAGAGTCACACGTCGGTGAACGTGTTTCCGGGATCGCGGGTTGTTAATTATAATCAATGCAAAGATGAATGGTACCAATGACATTTCAAATTCTCTTCCAATTCTTGATGGAAAGAATTGGATATGAGGGAGAAAATAGATGCAATCTCTATTTGGCTTTCATGGAACCCTAGAAATGGTTACTAATGATGTCCTTGAGCTTGTTGAGAATGCAACTGATGCTTAGAGAGTCGCAAACAAGGATGAGGAAAAGAAAGATTGCAATGTCGTGTATTGCATTCAATCGGCGAGATTCAACTATTCTTGACAAGATATCTCATGTTGAATCGACAAAGGAGACACATAATGTTCTTGTCAAATGCTATGAAGGAGGTGAGAAATCAAAGTTGTCAAATTGCAGAATTTGCGATGATAGTATGAATTGCTGCAGATGGGAGAAGATGAAAATATTATAGGTTATGTGTAGAAGGTGCAAAATATTGTGCATCTCATGAAGGTTTGTGGAGAAACCTTAATTGATAAGATGATAATTGAGAAGGTAATGCGTATGTTGATCTCTAACTTTGATCACGTTATTGTATCTATTCAAGAATCCAACAATCTTGAAACCCTAAAATTGGAAGATTAAGTTGGTTTGTCAGAGGAATAATAGGTTAGGATTGTCGAAAGGAAAAGGGTTCAAGATTCTATACAAGTATTGCAAACTCGGACTTGGAAGAAGCATGGTGGTTCCAACAAACTCAAAGCCAGAGGAGACAATACTCTGAACAAGAAGTCTTAGTCGAACCCTCAAAAGTATAAGGTTGATGATAAGGATTTTGAATCCTCGAAAAGAGGAAAAGGAAACTCTTATCAAAAATAAAAAATAAAAAAGGTGTGTGGTGGTATAATTGTGAAAAGTGTGGTCACTTGGTCGATCATTGTTGATACAATAAAGACAATGGATCAAAAAAAGGCAAGGAGGAAGGAGAAAACCTTAGACGCCAAGATTCAGATGATTTTGAAGATATTGTGGTTATGGTTGCAGTTATAGGTGACCATGTAGACTCCAAGATCTGGTTCCTCGACTCAGGCTGCTCAAATCACATGAATGGTCGAAAAATATAGTTAACAGATTTTGACACGTCGAAGAAAAGAAAGGTCAAACTTGTTGATAATAGCTCATTACAAGTAGAAGGTGTTAGCGATATAGTTATTCAAAGGAGAAATTGAGGAAAAGCTATGATCAAAGATGTACCATATGTATCTAGAATGAAGTGCAATCTACTAAGTGTTGGATAACTGGTCGAAAAAGATTTCTTAGTGATTATGAAAGATGCAACCTTGGAACTATTCGACACTCAAAATAATTTGGTCTTGAAATTTCCTTTTTTTAAAGAATAGGACATTCAAGACCATGATCAGTTTGACTGAAGTACAATGTCTAAAAATTATTGTTGACCACAAGAATAGTTGGTTGTGGCATTTAAGGTTTGTACATTTGATCATTCAATCACTCAATCAACTGATTACTCAAGATATTGTAATTGGTATACCAAGTCTTGAGATGCTTGGCAAACTCTATGAAGGTTGCTTAGTATGAAAGAAATCCAGAAAGTCTTTTGTTTCGATTATGCCAATGAGCTCCTCTTACATATTCAAAGTTTTACATTCATATGTATATGGCCCTTTAAGGAGCATACCATTGATGGAAACAAGTATTTTGTTTCGTTTGTCCATGAATTTAGCAGAAAGTTGTGGATCTAAGTGATCAAGAGAAAGGAAAAATTATTAGAAATATTTAAGAGATTCAAGATGCTTGTCAAAAACAATAGTGAGAAGAAAATCAAATTTCTCTGAACATTTGGAGGTGGTGAATACACTTCCAAGATATTTGAAGTGTTTTATGTAGAACGGTGTCAATCATGAGGTAATTGCTCCTTACACGTCTCAACATAATGAAATAGAAAAAAGAAGAAATATGGCCATATCTGACATGGTAAGATGCATGCTGAAGTAGAAGAATTTGTCAAAATCCTTATAGGGTGAAGCTATTTCCATTGCAGTTTATATTCTGAACAGGTACTCTACCAAGAAGCTGAAGAACAAGGTTCTTGAAGAAGTTTGGAGTGATAAACGACCATCAGTTAGTCATTTAAAGGTATTTAGCTCTATGTGTTACAAGCATGTTCCTGATGCTAGAAGAAGGAAGCTTGATGACAAGAGTGAACCTATGATTTTTGTAGGATATCACAAAACATATGCATACAAGCTATTCAATCCAATTAATAAGAAGATCATGATGAGTCGAGATATTGTGATTGATGAAAATTCTGCTTAAGATTGGAATTATAATGACGCAATCATCAAGCCTTTGATGAGTTATGATTTCGAAAATGAAAATAATGTTTTAAAATTTGAATATATTATCGATATTACAGTCTAAGTTGAAGCAGTTGTTGACATGCCCAACACAACCGAAGTCGAGGATGGAATAGTTAGACTATGAAGTGACTAGTGATGATGAAGTCATACTAGATGGAGAATTAGTTCACTTTGTCTTACTTGCATGTGCTGAACAAATCAACTATAGCAAAGCCTTACACATTAAATAGTGGAATTCAGCTATGGTTGAAGAGTTACAAGCAATCAAAAGAAACACCACATGGGAGTTAGTCGAGTTTCCAGCACGTAAAAAAAGCTATCAAAGTGAAGTGGGTGTTCAAGTTGAAGCACAATGTTGATGGTTCAATAGAAAGACATAAGTTGATATTGATCGCTAGAGATTTTGTTTAGAGATAATAAGTCGACTACTGTTAAGTATACACACCAATAGCAAGATTGGAGACTGTTCGACTAGTAGTCGCCTTGATATGCAATCAAAGTTGGTCAGAATTTTACTTAGATGTGAAATTAACATTTTTGAATGGTCCTCTAGATGAAGAAGTATATTTCACACAACCTCTCGGGTTTATGATTCATGTGGAAGCAAGGAAAGTATACAAGTTTCACAAAGTGTTATATGGTCTTAATCAGTCACCTAGGGCATGGAAAAAGAAGATCGACTTATACTTGATCGAATTATAATTTATAAAATGTAAATATGAGTATGGTGCCTATGTACAGGTTGTGGCACAAGATATAACACTCATCTGCTTATATGTCGATGACTTGTTAGTAACTAAAAATAACTTAGAGAACTTGTCGAAGTTCAAAGAGCTGATGAAAAAGGAATTTGAAATGTCGGCTCTAGGAAAGTTTTCGTACTTCCTAGTCATGGAATTTTAAATTTCGAAGAAAAGTATGGTGCTACATCAAAGAAAGTATGTCAAAGAGATACTTAAGAGATTCATGATGGATGATTTGACTCCTTTATCTTCTCACATCAAATCAAATTTGAAGTTGGAGAAGCATGGATAAGAAGACAGAGTTTATGCAACTTTTTTCAACAATCGACCTGATATAGGCTTCTCAATCGGATTAGTGAGCAATCTACATGAGTGAACCATGAGTGTCACACATGAAGGTTGTAAGAATAATATTGAGATACTTAAAAGGATTGATAAACTATGGAAATCTATTTCGACGAGACTCTGAAAGCAAAGAAGTTATGGTTACTTGTTATTCAGATGTTGATTGGCATGGAGATAAGGAAGATCGAAGAAGCACAACTGATTATTTCTTTCAAGTATTTGGTGCCCCATCTCATGGTGCTCAAGAAAGCAATTTGTGGTGGCATTGTCACCGTGTGAGGCTGAATACATAGCAGTATCATATGTTGCGTGTCAAAAAATTTGGATCAGATATGTGCTTGAAGAATTGGAGGTCGAAGTGAAGAAACCTCTCGTATTTCAGATCTACAACAAGTCATCCATAAATCTTGCGAAGAATCCAATTTTGCATGGAATGACTAAGCACATCAAAGCTAGATTTCACTTCTTAGGGATAAGGTAAATCGAGGTGAACTTGAAGTAAGACATTACTCAAGTGAAGCACAATTGGTCGACATTTTCATCAAAAGATTAAAGATCAATAGATTCTTGAATTTGATAAAGAAATTACGAATAGTTCAGATCGACTATGATTAGCGTATGTTTGAAAATTTAGATTATATGGGGGTATGTTGAGATATAATAAAATCCAAGTTATGTGGTACAAGCCCAAAGTTAATTAGGGTTTTGTTATCCCCAAATTTTGACGCTAGCATTAATGAGGTCATTTGGCTTAAGAAATATTTTTCTTGTCATAAGCTAAAAGTGAGGTTTTCAACCTTACTCATTGAAAGGATGAGAGTCGAAGGAAGTCACTTGTAAATTATGTATTTAGAGAAATTCTGATTTGAAATATTTTCTAAGTGTTGGGATGATTTGACCATGCAGCAATTCGACGAAGATGGCAGTTTCATGAGTTTTGCACGTTCAAGTTTGGAGGGAAAATATGTACTTCTCAATTCAAATACAGGGACAAGGGGCACAAGATGAGGCTTATTTAGCATGTAGTGGGACACGTGTCATTATCTTAGGATAGTCTTAGGAAGAAACCGTCGAAAACGATTACTTTGTAATATATATAAATAACTTAGTCTAGTGTTAGAATAAGTATGTGGAAATCATATGTATTAGTAACTCCGTAACACTCAAAGTATCTGTGTGTAGAGAAAAGAGTACAGTAAGAATGTACGTGATTGAAACACCACCAATTTATCTTCAAGTTATTTATCTTTGAAGCCGTTTAAACTTTCAAAGCCTTTTATGTTAAAGCATTTATCTTTCAAAGTCATTTACTTTTCAAGCAATTTACTGCATTTCCCTTAGAATTCATGCCCTTTACTTTTCCAGCATTTTAACAATCTGCCTCGCACTTATCTTTCCTTTACATTTTCAGTAATTTAAACTCCCTTGCCTTGCCTTTAACTTTCATTTACCTTCAAGTTTTGTCTTTACTTTTCCTTTAAATCTTTAAGTCTTGCCCTTTCTTTTATTTTACTTTGAAAGTCTTTGCCTTTACTTCATTTCTTTTATTTTAATCACCTTCTGAATCCTGTCGAAGAATCCAAGACCTTTTTACCAAAAACATTACAAGTCACAAACCTTTTAGCACATGTCCTAGGATCAATCTGGTCGATCTTGTGAGTAATTAAGGGTATTTTTGGTATCTTCAGAGGACCAGCAGTTGTTTACCAATTTTGGGGGTAAGCAAATTGGCACGCCCAGTGGGACAGTGCTAAAAGCGGTTTTTAGAAGTTTCATAACTTCTCTTTTCATAACTTCCTTTTCATAACTTCTTTTGTAACTTCTTTTACATGGGCATACTGGTTGAAAGTGAGGTTACTTCTGTTGCATGCATTTGAGTAGTGGGATGTTTCTCGTTGAGTTGCAGGGTTGCAAAGAGTTAGGAATACTTGATGTCAACGGAGCTTCCCTAGTCGACTAGGATCCTCTGGACGTCAAAGTTGGCCATTTGCGCGCGGACGAGAAGGGGAATGCTAGCATTAGGTGCTCTGCTGAGGAGGTCTTCCTTATAGAAAGAAATGGGTGTTGATCATCCACGGGGAGGTCAAGAGTGGAGCTTTGGTTGGAGCTGGTGTTGATCAGTTGATCAAAGCGTCGTTTAACCGACCCCACTGTAACTTTGTTGGGCCCTCCCCCTGAGATGACAATTGCAAAAGGGAAAGACTCCCACAGACTATAGGCGGAGAAATATGAAGGACCGATGTACAGTTCGGGGATGTAGAAATCTTTTGGCCGCGTGATGTTGAGGGCGACCCGGAGATTGGCTTCCGCGGCTGGGGAACAGTTTCCTCGGCTTTTCGAGCGTCTTTTACTTCCTGTCGGGGAGTCTCCTTTCCCTTAGTGAATTGTTTCAGATGGCCATCTCGAATGAGGATTTCAATGGCATCTTTCAGGTGGATGCAATCGTCGGTGTTGTGCCCATGAGACTTATGAAACCAAAAATATTTCGTCTTGTCCGTGTTTGGTTTGTTCGACAACTGTTTAGGAAATCTAATACCAGCTTGGCGGAACTCGGAGTTGGCACATTCGGAGAGGATTTTCTCCCTGGTCTCCGTGAGGGGCGTATAACCGTGGAACCTCCCGACCGGGCCTTTATGCTCCCGCGGTTCATGGGATCGATCTTGCTTTCATTTTTCTCCTCCCCGATGGGATGTCGTGGAGTCGTCATGTTTATATGGTTTGGTGTCCTCGTGATGCCTAGTATCGCGGGCAGTGTTGGCTGCCTCTTTTTTCTCGTATTGAATGTATGCTTATGCCTTGAGGAGAAAGGCATCAAACATGGCGGGTGTCTCGATGCCCACAGCTCTCCTGAAGTCATTGTGGGGACAGAGTCCTTGCTCAATAAGGTATTTCTTCATATCGTCCGTGGTCGAGACCTGGGCGACATCCTTGTTGAACCTTTCGATGTATGCCTGTAGAGGTTTGTCTTTGCCCTGGATGATCGCTTCTAAAGAGGCCTCAGTCTTTGGATGTCGTCGTAAAGTAGTGAAGTGTCGGGAAAACATTCTCCCGAGCTGTCTCCAGGACGTGATGGGTTCGTGGGGAAGGCTCTTGTACCATGTCATAGCTCTTTTCCTCAAAGTCGTAGGGAAGAGACGACATTTAATTTCCCCTCTGATGCCCCTGTAATCCAGCAGAGCGTCGATATTTTCGATGTGCTCGTCTGGGTCTGTCGTTCTGTCGTAGGTTCCCAGGGGATGGGGCTTCTCGAGCCCTTTTGGGAGCCTAGTAGACATGATCTCGTCTGAGATGGGCCACGAGGTTCATCCTCGTCACTAGAATAAGGGGATATGGAGCGGGATCAATTTTCCCGGTGTCGACAAGGAGGAGGGGATCTTGAACAATTTCTCGCACACTCAGGCGATGGTCATGCTCCTGCTTGGAGAGTCCTTCGGGTCTTTCTAGCTTCCGGAGACTTGTTTCGTTGAGGGGACGAACAATTCAATTTCTTGATGGACCCAGCAGCCTCTAGGTGGTGGTGGTCCCTCTTTTGCCCAAGTGACCTGCTGCGGGATCTGTGAGGCCTCCTCGTGGGAGATGGGGATCTGATGCGTCTTGCCTCCTCCAGAGCTTCTAGCCTTTCGTCCTGATGCAAGAGTATGAGGTTGATGTTGTTGGTCATTTCGACCAAAGCTGCGAGCGTCTGATTCGTCCCTTCTGGGATGGAAATCAGAGGGAGATCAGCGGGCGTGATCTCAGGTGGCACGGGCGGTTCAGGTGATGGTGAGACATTACGCCCGTCCTGGAAGCGATCAGGCTCCCCGAGGGGGAATGGTTTCATCGTTTTCCCGTTGTTTTACGGGAATGTTGGAGAGGACACGAGCATTGACGGGGTCGTCGTGGTGAGCCATTGAGAGAGGTTGAACGGTGATGTTTTTATTCTCACGATCTAGAGATGAGAAAACGGGGCAACGCGAAGTTCCCACAGACGGCACCATTGATCGTAACTATGATCAGAATCTACAACGGTTGTAGACGCTGAGGTGGATCTTGAAGTCTTTGCTCGGTCGTCGAGGAGAATGGGGGTGTATCTGCAAGGTACTCCGATGCCAAAGTAAGAGCGGGCAGAAGAGTATGCAAGTACGTGTAAAAGTGTTTAGGGAGTGAATACCCGATACCTGACCCTCTCATGTGAGAGGGTTTATATAGAGAGCCCCTAGCGCTTGGTTAATGGTCCCTATTTTGGGCTTGGATCGGGATCCCCCGAAAATAGGTAACTTCCAAAAACTAACCGTTGGGACGAGCATACCTGGTCGGACTGGATGTACATCGAACATAGAGATATCCGAGCAGGAGTTGTCTTCGACCGAATATGGGTGACTTCTACGGATATCCGAGCAGAAGTCTGAGGGGCATGGAGCCAGTGGGTCCCTTTGACATTTGGGATATTGGGTCGTCCCATGTGCAAGAGTGAATTGGGTCATGTCTAGTCATCGGGTCAGTCCGGAATATATATAATACTACTTTATCCATGTTTGTGCATTTATATATGATGTATTTATATATTATACTACTTTTTTAATAAAATTGGTTTAATTTTATAAAAAAAAAATTGTTCTGTTAAAATTTCACAAATGCATCTACGAACTATTTCCGCATATGCATTTGTGGAAGATTTCAACGTAAAACAAAAATTTTTACGTCCAAAAGTATATCAGTGAAAACAGGAGGCATATTTGAAAATGCAGCAGATGACTGAGAGTGTTATGGGGATGGATTGAGAAATTCTCTTCTATATTATTGTTGCAATGTGGAGAGAGACAAATACATTATAATATGTTCCATTCAACTTAAAAAATAACATTCTCTTGAATTTTATTCTCATTATTATTATTACTTGGAATAATATTTTTATCCAAGTGTTTGACAAAAACTATATTTCCTAAGAATGTTTGTAATATTTATTTAATTTAAAAGTTATTTAAAAAATATATATAAATGTGACTAGTAGTGAGAAATTATAGTTAGGTGAATTTTATTCTTATTAAAATGTTGGATTTCCACCCTTTAAATCTTTAAATAAAAATAAAAGAACCATGTATAAATAAAATTCTTAAAAATAAAATACCCCTTAAAATAATTTTTTAAAAATTGAATCAAACATAAAAATATTACATTTCTCTCCCTTGACAATATTCCCGGAAATATTGTTTACAACCTAGAAATAAACACACCCTTGATACATTTTCATTATCACAACAGAAAATATAAAATACTCCCACTTGCTCTATATTTTATTTATCACCATTTACAACAGAATAACAATAGAACACTAGCAAAAAGAAAAACAATCGAACTCTGCACCAAAATAAATATATTGGGACTCAATTATAAAATAATGCAATTTATCTTGCTCATGCCGTAATCGTAAAGAGTCATATGATAGCAGAATAAGACTCAAAGCTAATTAAATTGTAATGACATTATGACAGTAACTGCCAAACAATATGACAAAATGAGTAATAACAATTAGAAGCTTATGAGAAAAACATGATTGGAAATACTAATACCTATAGAAGGGCGTGATTCATATAGTCTGCGCAATATTCTTATGCTGGTTATGCTAGGACTCGCTCACAATAAGATGGCGTCCACCAAGATAGTGCTGTTTATAATTACTGATTTGATGAACAAGATCTGGACTGGAAATATCAGTGTCTAAATCGATATACATATAAAATAGATATCAAATATAAACCAAGACAAATGTATACACTTTTTAGTCTTAGAAGAAAATACATATCAAAGAAATCAAACTCAATGACGGTAACGACGGCGGCGACTGGCTGGTGAATCATCATCATGGTAAAGATGTCCCCTTTTAGCTTGATGTTGCTTTGGTAACTCCTCATCTAGTAAATCGTCACTATAGTGAGGATGTCCCCTTTTAGCTTGACGTTGCCCTGGTAAGACCTCTTCTGGCGAAACATCATCATAGTGAGGATGTCTCCTTTTAGCCTGACGTTGCTTTGACGCAGCCTCATATAGCAAATTGTCATCATCATAGTGATGGTGTCCCCTTGGAGTTCGATTTTGCTTTGGTACGACCTCATATGGTGAGTCGTCATCATCATAGTGAGGATGCCCCCTATCTAGCAAATCGTTATCATCATATTGAGGATGTCGCTTTGGAGCTCGATGTTGATTTGGGACGACCTCATCTGGAAAATCGTCATCAGCATAGTGAGGATGCTCCATATCTAGCAAATCGTCTTCGTCATAGTGAAGATGTCCCCTTTTAACTTTATATTGCTTCAGCAAGACCTCATCTAGCGAGTGGTCATCTTCATGGTGAGGAAGTCCCTTCTTAGCTTGATGCTGCTTTGGTAAGACCTCATCTAGCGAGTGGTCATCTTCATGGTGAGGAAGTCCCTTTTTAGCTTGATGTTGCTTTGGTAAGACCTCGTCTAGCGAGTGGTCATCTTCATAGTGAGGACGTCCCCTTTTAGCTTGACATTGCTTTGGCATGACATCATCTAGCAAATCATCGTCATAGTAAGGATGTCCCCTTTTGGCTTGACGGTGCTTTGGTAAGACCTCATCTAGCGAATTGTCATCATCATACTGAGGATGTCCCCTTTTAGCTTGACGTTGTTTTGGAAAAACCTCATCTAGCAAAGTGTCATCA
This sequence comes from Lathyrus aphaca, assembly GCA_963966055.1. Taxonomy (NCBI): domain Eukaryota; kingdom Viridiplantae; phylum Streptophyta; class Magnoliopsida; order Fabales; family Fabaceae; genus Lathyrus; species Lathyrus aphaca. Next base: position 164,755,355 of record OZ014521.1, on the reverse strand, counting down.
TCATAGTGAGGAGGTCCCCTATTAGCTTGATGTTGCTTACGTACAGCCTCATCTAGCGAATCACCGTCATCATTGTGAGGACGTCCCCTTTTAGCCTGATGCTGCTTTCGTACAACTGCATCTAGTGATTTGTCATCATCATAGTAAGGACGTCCCCTTTGAGCCTGATGTTGCTTTCGGCGACGGTATAATAAGATTTCATCTAGTGAATGGTCATTATCATAGTGAGAATGCCGCCTTATAGCTAGATGTTTCTTTCGTCGACTGTCTGGTATGACCTCATCTAGTGAATGGTCACCATCATTGTTTCGATGTCCCCTATGGGCTAGACTTGCACTTGTTGAAGCACTTGCTGACTGACGCTCTAGAGCTTTCATGCTTTTCACTACCTTGAGAAACTGCTCCTCCAAAAGCTGATAACGTTGTTTCGCATCAGCTGCCTCCTGACGTGCTGCAGCAGCCTCCAGAAGTGCTGTGGCAGCCTCCTGACGAGCTGCATCAATGGCCTCAATATGCATGGCATGATCACACCTGCCACTATAAGGTTCCCGAGACTCCTGAGTCAGTGAAGTTACACCATATCCAAGATTTGAAGCAAAATCAGAAGTGCCATAGGAACCTCTTGTCTTTCCCCCAGCAACCTCTTTCCACAGCTCAAGCTTTGTTGCCTCATCTACAACCTGCTCCCCATTCTGGGAGGCCTCGCCAATTTGTTTTTGTACCTCCTTCAGACGATCACGATAATGTTCCTACTCAAAAGGAAATGTAAACTAATATCATTTTGCTTAAGAGACATATTAAGAGTAAAAAAAATAAGGAACAACAACTTACATATGTCGCTTGAGAGCGGTTATCAACCCAATTGCCAGACTTGTTTTTATGGGTAGCCATGAAGAGCTCAGCAGGATCCACAGAACGTCCGAGTTCATGAGCCTGCACAAAAAACCAACACATAAATATCATACATCCTATGAAAATGAACAAGACAATAAGTGCAAATTAAATACATACCATGCTAAGTGCCACATCAACATGAGCCTTGCGGCCTGTGGTGTGAACTGCAGCTTTACCAGAAGCCCGATTAGTCTTATTTTGGGTAGAGACCTTTATAAAAGCTCCACCCTCCCAATGGGTAATAAGACCCTTCCAAGCATCTTCACATATCCAATGAGGTCTTATCCCCTTCTTCCTCACTTTCGAGAGCATACCTGAAAGGTGCTTTGCGCCTCTCGTTTGAAATGTCTTTTTGATATACCTGTGATCACGAGGATCCCAAGCAATCATGTCCTAAAACAGAAGGAATCTAGTCAGTTATCATTAAGTAGGTGCAATTAGTTAGTAATTAAAAAACTGTAATTAAATAAACACAACTGACCCCAAACAACTTCCACCAATATTCCCTTACATCCTCTGGAGTTTCCTTCCAGCGATGGAAAGGACCCTGAAAATGTGACTGGATGGCATGTTTAATCGCAGCAGCAGGCGCCGAGCAAGGAGCCCACCTGCAAAAAGTCCAAATAGCAAGTAAGTCAAGTCAGTGGTTAAAGAACGAAACAAATAACATTCTAACTTACCCTCGTCCAAAAGGTCGTATAAGAACCTTCCCATCAGCATTCTGCTTGTTTGAATCTATTTCTTGAGGAGTTTTGGGATTCTCCTCTTCTTCCGACTCCTCTGTATGAGGAGTTTCAGGATCCTCCTCTTCTGACTCCTCCATACGAGGAGTTTTGGGATCCTCCTCCACCACCACCACCTCCTCCTCCATATGTTCACTACTATTTGATTGATTCATTAGACAAATATTTTGCTCTAGTTCTCCGTGCTCATTCCAGATCGAATAGTTTGGTTTAAAACCACTCTTGTACAAATGACCTTTAACATCTCTTGGAGTGAAAGACTTTAGACACTTGCATGATTCACATGGACACTTGATTTTTCTATCTGACAAAAAGCAGGGTTGTTCCTTAGCCTTCTTAATAAATTCCTGAACTCCGCTAATAAACTCAGTTTTCAAGCCTCTCCTATGAGGATTGAACCTATCGTACATCCAACTACGATTCATTTTCTGCATATTAGGCATATACTTATTAGCTGTCAAAGGGGTACTGCTCACACTTTAAGAATTTCAACAGCATAAACCTCTGTACTATAGACTATTGTAAAAAAACACGTACAAAAAAAAACATATATATGATAATTATGTGCAGTTTCTGGATCTTAGACAGGATCGGGCTCTACTGAGCTCTGCTCTCCGCTTACAAACAACACGTTAATCAAATAAATACATAAAATTTACTAAATTATCAGCATACAACCAACGCCTTATTGAGCTTTACTCTCTACTAACAAACAACATATCATTCCAAAAAATGTGTTGCATTAACATTACAGATAACATTGCTTACATACCTCGAACTCCTAATATAAGCTATGAGTGCAACATAGTTAAGTCACAAACAAAAAATTACAAAAGAGCCAGTAAGGAACAAACTACATCATCTTAGTATTGTATGTCTAAAGCTCCATGGTATGATAGTGTTATGTTTTAGCTAAACGATTCCACTGTACATATTATTTCAGAGGTTCAATAATTTACTTGCTATTGCTTAGGAAATTCTGTAGGTATCCTACCAAGTTAAGTTTAACCATATATATATCTAATGGGGTCAGAAAAACCTAATCGAAAAATCTTATATGAGCTGACTTTAGGATTTGTATGCACTATGCTAAACAATATGTTTGGTTAGAACAATAAAATTGGTACTTGGATTTATAAGATGTTTAGTCCTTTTGTCAATCAATCTAGATTGAGTGAATCACTTTTTGATTTTCACTAAGCTTTTCTGAATCTCTTAGTTATGCTATTCATTATTTGTATCAACTACTTTAGTTTATGTATGAATGAAAAAGGTAAGGTTCTACAATATGATTCTCCAATTATTCATATATGCATATAAAATAGCAAGAAACTGACTAACTGAGTGTGCATAAGTAAATTCAGTGTAAGAGTATCAAGTTATGATTTTCATTGTACTTTTGAATACAAGTTGTTATTATTCATAAATGCATATAAAATAGCAACAAACTAAGTGCATAAGTAAATTCAGTGTAAGAGTATCAAGTTGTTATGATTTTCATTGTACTTTTGAATACAAGTTGTTATTATTCATAAATGCATATAAAATAGCAACAAACTAAGTGTATAAGTAAATTCAGTGTAAAAAATTTCCAAGTCTTAAAACATTTTCAAGTGCTAAAGATGGCAAAGATCCAAACACAACTCTAAAAGAAACTTCAATACCAAGTTTTAAAATAATCATTTTAATAAAAGCTTGTAGCTAAGGACAGTTGTCCAACAAGAATGAAAACAACAATAAAGCTATTCAACCGGACAAACAATTTTCTCCTACTAACAGGGATAGTATTTGTACTGGCAACCACTCACTGTGATAGGACTCGAGGAAAAAATGGAAAAGACGTATTTATTAACTGTAATGGTGAGCCAACACTGTTACAAGATTGTGATAACCAGAACAAAGCTCCTACCAGAGAATAAATCTCTTGAAATTAAGCAACAGAAATCATGAATGACTGTACTCCCACTATTCTTGCTTATGTATAGATTCGCTCTAACAGAATGTGTAACAATAGCTAGTCACGTCACGTAACTAATTTTCCCTCACCCTATTCCTTCTAGAATATACGTTCCGAATGATGGGCTTAGGTGGGACCACTCCAATATCCATTTGGGATTCAGCAACAGAATCAGCAGGGTCCTATCACACTGCGATCACAAACTGGGAAAATTTAGAAGAAATTCAGTATAGACAGACATGCTTAAAAGTTCAAAAGGTCATAGCAATAAAGGCCACTTAACTATTCAGCAGCAAATTGATGATTTTTCTATACAAAGAGTCTATGAAAGATACTGTGCACACCGATTGCACATCAATATTCTTATTAATAGTTTTTTATTGCAAAAATCAAATGAATAATCTGGGGGATATTTGTAAACTAAGTTGAAGTCATGCTAGCTTATTAAAATGTTGCAGTTTTCCATGTGCTATCATTTGAACTCTGCTAAAGTCCAATATGACCAACAATATTTCAGCTACACACTTACACATAAATAAACCAAGTCAAAGAGTGGTAAACCCAATCAAACATAGACTATCCTCCTAACCTAAGCATACAACTGTGCACTTCATATGCAGTAGCAACAAGACCAAGTAGGCACAATTCAAGCCTAAGTGTGGATGGCATTCAGAAATCCAAGAAGCCAATTATCAATCTTTTTACAACTTGCCCATAAAATTGATCAGTATCTGAATTGAAGATGTATATTAGCTAATATTTATCCATAGAAAGAAGCAAGTAATCCAAAGTTCAGACTCTCCTATTTAAACGTGGAAAGAAAATACTCCTTTGCCCCACAATATAATTAATTTTTCCAAATGATACGCAAAATAGGAAACATTTAAATTTGAATGAAATAATATAAAATGATTATTATATCGATAAAATAATACATAAAAGATGTAAAATTTATGGGAGTAAATATTATTTTTGAATTATGAAGGGCTAGCCCAGAGTGTGCTTGCTTCATTATTTACAAACAAATAATAAGTTGGGTGGTTCTATGGGTTTTTTTATTTTTTGTTTTCTCCACCAGTATCCGGTCCACTGGACGACTAATCCAGTTCTGGGGTCAGTTCTGACATCAAATGGTTTCAGTTATGGGAGTTGGTTTTGAACGAGACTTGTTGTGCCTTTCTCCTCTTCAGAAAAAAAGTTCCTTTAAGCAGCATCTACCACATCACCTTCAAGCTTTGTTCAAGTCCACACCTAGCACCTCTTGGAGTTTTCTTCTCCGCTCAAAGCCCCCCAAATCTAACTCTCTCTCTTTTTCTTATTTCTATATCAACCCAAGCTATCTCTTTCATTCTTCAATCTCTAATGACATAAGAATCCTCAAAATTTCTTGCTCGGTTGGGATTTATATTCATTTTAGCACCAAACTAGCCTCTTACAAATAAACACAAACATGCACACTTGTTTTCCGATTGAGAATTGAACAGATACACATATGATCAAACACATTTTGTCAGAGGCTAATTCTACTTCTACTTCTCTGGAAACCAACATACACGTAATCGTATGGACCTAAAACCAAAATTGTTCTAAACACAATAACACCGCAAATTTACCAGTATGTTAAGACCAAAATTACCATACACACACCTATCTCAACCTACTGCTTCCCAAAAACTTACCCAAACTCACAGTTTCATGTTCAAATAGTTTAATTTATATGGAGAACAAGTCACACGTGAATTTAGAGACAGAGTTTACCTAAAGAAACTAACGCAAGTAACTAAGAAGCTTCTCCGGAAGGGAAGCCATCGTTTAATGGAGCTATATCCCAAATTAAAGAACCTACAAATTAGCCCTAGTTTGATAATTTATAGAAAAGAATACAGACCTTGCGTTGCGAGATACGGTTGAGACTAGAGGAGCACTCTCGCAGCTTCAGAAATGGGGGTTCTTGGCGGCTACAGGAGAGAAACTGATAGAATGGAAAATGTGGAGATAGGGTTTACTACAGTTTAGCGTCCAATTGCATCGCACTAAATTTCAATTAATAAATGTAGCGTCCATTATCAGACCGTCGATAAAGAGAAAATGTTTAAAGTGAACACAACATAGATAGACACACAAGCAACATATCTCATAACTCGTATTCACGGGTATCAATCCAAATCCACCCTAAAATTAACGGGGAAAATCCATTTTGATTGGATTTGAGTTCGAATTTGGGTTTTCCCCGACCATAATATATGCATGAAGTATTCAAACCTAATTTCAATTCGTCAGCTTTCTATTTCTTCACTTTCACTTTCGTTTTCTTCCCCTTTCGTGTTTGTGTGTTTACTCGTTTTCGTGTTTCTCTGTTGTCTTCTTCGTTTTCTTCATCAAAGAAAGTTTGATGTCGTGTTCAAGAACAAGTGCTACGAAACCCATTAACATATCTTTATGCTCTGTGCAAAGTCGACGAGGAAGAAATTGTGGTTGTGATGCTCGTATGGTTTCATACGTCTGCAAAAATAGTCGCAATAAAGGTAGTCTTTTCTAGAGATGTCCATTTTGGCAGAGTGAAGAAATTTGGGATTTATTCATTTGGGAAGAATATTTGGTCAAAAAAGACCTTAATGGTGTTGAACTGGTAGAAAATTACATGAAGAAAGAATTGGAAACGATTGAGTTGTTAATGGAGTTATATGAAGGTTCTAAGAAGAAGAATATGAAGATGCAAGTGAAATTGAGAGAAGAGGCATGGGCTGAAAAAATAAAGCTTAAATGCTTTGTAGTTTCTTTGATGATTAATGTGTTCTTATTATTGAAATGTAATTGTTGAAATTATGAATTATGGTTGATTAATGTAATGGAATTTTGGTTGATTAATGTAATGTAATTGTTGGCATATTGTCTTCTAAATTTTATCAAAGTGACTTCTATTATGTTTGACATATTTTGTCTCAAGTTTGGTGTTTACAAATTTCTAACTGATATGACATACTTTACCTCAATATTGGCATTTTGTGCCCTAAAACATTGAAATAGTTTTTCAGAATTTTGGCATTCTAATTTGACAAACAAATTGACATGAAATAAATTCATTAAAAACATATTAATTCAAAGTCAATACATGGACTTAGTTTGATCCAATACATGATTTTAGATTGTAGCCAAACCAAAATTACAAGTAAATGCTAATAGAGTACATAGCAAAAAAACATAGTTAATCAAACTCTTCAAAATATTTAGGGATACTACATAGACAAAATACATATCATTCAAAATAAACACTACATCTTCATTAGGTTAAACCCTTGCCATTTGAACTGCCCTCTTCAGCTATTACCAGTGGATCATCAAGTTTCCTTCCAGGGTTAGGTATGTTATTGGCCTTCAAGGTCCTCGGCCTTTCACTATATCGCTTTCCAATTGCACCATCAGATTGTGTCTTGTACCTGTTATGGATTTTAAATCTTATAGGCACACTGGAGGTTGGCCTTGAAAGGGTTGTTCTAATACTAGGTGGTTTGAATGATTTGTTCCTACAAACTTTGGGTTGTTTACCAAAGAAAACCTTGACACCACTTGGTCTTAGTTCAACTGCCTTGAGAGGTGATTTGTCAACACCTAAAGGTTGAATGTCCAAGACATCATCACCCCCTAACAATGCAACCAGAGTTTCATCCAAACTTGTAGAAAGTGTAGGCTTGTCCTTGACAATAGGCTCAATTACCATTAGTTATGCTACCATTGGTTCGGTGACACAATCTTCATTAAGAGTATGCCTAGTTTCCTTATGATTAGTTTCCTTAGGCTCAGTTACAATTTCTTCATGGACAATTTCTTTAGCTTCTTTGCTTGTTCTCTCCTTGACAGTTGCTTCAATTGTTTCATTGACAATTCCCCCATTTTCAGTTGCACTTTTGACAATTGATTCTTTTACAACAACTTTTTTGCTTGTTCCCTCATGGACAATTCCCTTATTTTTCGTTGTATCATTTGGTTCCTTAATTTTTATCTTCTTTGGTTCCTTAGTTGTTCCTTTGGTAGTAGATTCTCTAGGCCTCCCCTACATCAAACAATCACAATATTAATATTGTTAGGCAAATTGGCATGGCTAAAACAAACACAAGTTCATGAGAAAATTAGGAAAGTATGACAATACCATTTTTTGGGTGCCAAATTGACTTGGCTAGTCTGACTTGCTTGTGTAGGTAATTCGTTAATCACTTGTGTGGGCATCCCTCGACAGCGTAAGTGATAAAGATTGGAGGAAGGCCTTAATGGACTACCTAGAGAATCCAACAGCTTCGACGGACAGAAAAATAAAATACCAAGCTTTAAGTTATGTTCTTTTAGGAAATGAACTATATAAAAAAAACTACTGAAGGACTATTGCTAAAATGCCTAAGTGAGACTGAAGCATATTTAGCTCTTTCGACTGTCCACAGTGGGGCATGTGGAGCACACCAAGTAGGTCACAAAATGAAGTGGCTCTTGTTTCGACAAGGTGTGTATTGGCCTGCTATGTTGAAAGATTGCATAGAATTTGCCAGATGATGCCAAGAATGTCAAGTACATGCTGGCATCTAACATGTTCCTTCAAGCGAATTAGACTCTATAGTGAAATCGTGGCCTTTCAGAAGGATGGGATTTGGATTTAGTTGGAGAAATTCGACCAACATCTTCAAAAATTCATAAATACATCTTGGTAGGAATTGACTATTTTTCCAAATGGGTTGAAGCTATCCTATTGCCAAATGTTGACCAAGAAGATGTAATTGGATTTATTCAGAAGCATGTCATATATAGATATGGCATACCAGAAAAAAATCACTACAGATCAGGGATTTGTGTTTACTGGTTGAAAGATGCAAGAGTTTGCCACAAAAATGGTCTTTAAACTCTTAACATCCACACCTTATTATGCCCAGGCCAATGGTCAGGTCGAAGCGGCAAACAAAATAGTTATTGGTTTGATCAAAAAGAATGTGGGAAAGAAGCCAAGAAATTGGCACAAGACATTAGACCAAATTCTTTGGGTGTGTCGAACTTCACTCAGAGAAGCAACTAATACTACGCTGTTTCGACTAACTTATGGCCATGATGCTATCTTACCTCTTGAAATTTATCTTCAATCCACAAGGATTCAAAGGCACCATGAGATCCCAGCTGACACCTATTGGGTCATGATTCTAGATGAACTGCTTGATTTGGACGAAGAGAGACTTCATGCCTTACAATTATTAGAAAGGCAAAAGAGGAAGGTAGAGAAATCCTATAATAAAAAGGTTAAATTAAAAATCTTTTCAGTTGGTGAATTAGCGTAGAAAGTCATATTACCCATGGATCAAAAGAACAAATCTTTAGGGAAATTGTCACCTAAATGGGAAAGCCCTTTCCAAATCACCAAAGTATTCAGTAACAATGCTTATGAAATTCATGAGATTGAAGCTGACTTAAGAGTCTTTAAAGTAAATGGAAAATATTTTAAAAGATATAGACCAGTACTGTAAGAGATTCATATAGGAAATAAAATTTCATTAATTCAAAAGGCCACAAAGGGCCTACAAGTATAGAAGCCTAGATAAATGGTTTAATAACCAAACAATAAACATCTAGTCTTCTAAATCCTCCAAAGTGATGAAATTGAGATAATCCATCCAATATGCGCCAGCTTCTTCATCAATATCTGGAAGTTGATTCTTGGGAGGATCCTTGATTGGAGGAGTGGTTTTTGTCCCTTTATCCATGGAGTGGTTTTTGTCCCTTTAGCCATGGAGTGGTTTTTCTCTTCTTTTTGGTGCTCTTACCTTGCTTGTGCGAAGGAGTTCCATCAACTTTCTTTGCAGAATTCTCCATGATGTTGTGATGAAGATAATGGAGTAAATAGAAGTGTTATTTATAAGGAAAGAAGTTACGTGTTGATTGGCCAAATAAGAGGCAATAAAAGGGCGCGTGAATCCTTCCTTGAAAATGACATTTCAAAAAGATGTTTTGGTTGCTACCTTGAATTGAAAAATGTGCCATGTAATGATAAGGCATAAAAAGTTGGAACGCCTCCACCAGTAATAAAGTTAAGACATTAAAATGTTTTAATTTAAATCTAAGTTAGAAACCATCTAACTTAAAGGCTGTTTCGAAGGCCACATTAACTTATTACTTATATGAAAGCAGAATTATAATGCAAGTCGAAAGGTAATGAAGAGCATAAAAACTAAAGGGGAAACTATGCCCTAATTGTCATTACATAAGGGCCACAGCAGGGCCAACGAAAATGATGATAAAATAAATGAATAAAACTGAAAGATGGTCGAGAGCCTAGAAGGGAAGCTTTGATTGCAGTTGGAGGAAATTATGTTAGGTGATCAGCAGACGATTTTCACAAAAGGTCTTGTTAAGCTTGGTTGCAGCAAGTTTCTTGTCGAGAGCCTCAGCTGCATCAATAAGGTCAAGTGTGTTCTTCAACTCAACCTCTAGCTTAGTGCTGCCAGCTTGACTCAGCTCAAGATTTGTCTTCTTAGCATCAACAATCTTTTTCTGTAGCTCCTCAAGCTCTTGTTCCCAGACTCCAATGGTTATATTATTTGCAGCAATTTGCTTTTCCCTCTTGGAATTCTGGAAATCAAGCTTTTTGACTCTAGTCTCAGCCTCCCTTGCTCGCTCCCATGCATTCATGCTCTGAGGCCCAACCCTCTGAATGACATCATCAACCTTTGGGGCTAACTTAAGCTCATCAGACATCTGATTCACCAGATCACTTAGCTCCATAAAGGCAACAGAAACTTTAGGATCGATAGTTGAGAGATCCAGCATTTACAGATTTTCCTTCAGCCAGAGGCGTGCAGTGGGATCAGCGTCTAGGGTAGTACGAATGTCCCTCTTGAAGAATTTATCTTTGATATTCTTGAGGACAGGACCGACAAAATCATCTGGAGCAGAAGCCCCAGGAGCCAATGGAGAGTTTCTTGCAGAGAAGAAAGAACTCTTGCCAAGTTTTATCCTGGCATATTCTCGGGGATTCGACCACTTCAGACTTGCCATTCTGTCCCTAACAACAGGAGTCGAGAGTTGGAGGTTTCCTTCAGGCAGGGTTTTTTGAGTCGTTTCAGGCTCTATATATTTATCAGTTTCCCATTTGCCTTCAATGTTAACATCCTCTTCCTCTTCTTCATCCTCCTCCTTAAGATCAATTATGCATGGGCCTTGGGCAGTAGCTGGGGGATTATCGTCAACCTCTGGTTCTTTATTTTTGGGGCTAGAGGGGGAATGGCCTTCAAAGTGTTTGCCTCTTTCTTCTCCCTCGGCAACAAAGGCCACGTCTATCTCCTTAGCTAGCCTGTTCGTCTGGCCATCAAGGTCTTTTCCAGAAACAATCTCACACCCATGCTCTAAATCAGCAATATGAGATTGTTGAGTGGTAGTGTTAGTCTAAGAGTGTGGAACGACTTTGACTGTTTGAGGATGAACAGCTGACATAAACATAGGTTGGTTAACCTCACTCAAGGAACCATAATCAGACCCAATATCAGAGTTTGGGTGATAAGTTAGCTCACCTTGGCTGTTCAGAAGAGTGGCGGGCAAGAGAGTATCAGTTGAAGGTTGTTGGGCAACATCAGCCCCAATTTGCTGAAGAAGAAAAAGAAGCCAAGTCAAAAGGGTAAGAAGAGTTTAAGAAAGGAAATAAAATGCTAAGCAAATTACATGATTCTCTTCGCCACCAGGGCTAGAATTGACACTCTCAGGAGCGCCTACAGGCTTCGCTGCAGGAGTAGCAGGAATAGTTTCAACACCACCCTCATCAGGCGCCTCTTTTACAATTTTGGCCATCTTGGAAGAAGACTGGCCAACAGCATTAGGAGGCTTTGTAGCCTTCCTTTTCTTCCTAAGGACTTTCTCCTCAGGAGACTCATCTTCGTCGCCAGCAATGGGGGTGGAAGATTTTTTACCCTTCTTCAAGGGCGTCGAAGGCTTGGTAGTTGTCTGAAAAGATAACCAAAACATAAGAAGGCGAATATGCAGAAGTCACACAACTCAGGAATTTTGCATACCTTATTGCCTTCGTTGTTCTCCTTTATTACCACTCCCTTGGGAGCAGTGGACTTCTTGGAAATTGCTTAAAATGGCAAAAAAAAACAAATGATAAGAGTCATTAATGGATCAACTATCAAGAAGTCAGTGTAATCCTCAAACCTTCACATATGTCAGTTTCGACATGGACGTCTTCGATCCCTATGTGAAGGTATCATTTGAAACTGTCCAGTGTATGCTTAGTCGCAACTACCCTTTGGGCTTTCGGCTGAGACTGCTATCGAAGGATCTTTATTGAATCCCCACAGATAAACCAGTCAGGAAACGGAGGGGCAAGTGCCACACCAAAATCAGATGAAGGCAATCTAAAGAATTTTGGAGGAAAGATATGAATAGCCACATCATACCTCCTCTCAAGAGGAACATTGGAAGGGATTTTCAATTTATCCATCTTTTGCAAAAACTTCTCCTTCAAAGTGACAACAGCCTCACGAACGGTTCGACTAAGATCATCTGGTCGATAGACAGTTTCAAAGTATTTATGAAAAGCTTGTATCTCTTGGATGTCAGCATACTTACTTTTCTTGACCTTCTCCTGCACATTCACAAAAGCCAGGTCAGGGAGGACAAAAAATTCATTGGCAGTGAGAAAGTTCTCACTGTAATATTGGCGCCACCAATTATTGAAAGGATGGGTACGCTGTATCGATAGTCGAAAGAAGATCGGAGACAAAACTGCCTTATGGGATGCCCATTTGGCAAGGATCTGGTCAACTCCGACTTCGTCGAACAGGTTGTTGGAAAAGATGACTTGGCCTTTTTTATTGTAAAGGCATCTAGGGAAACTCTTACCTAACCCAAATTGCCTGGACACCAAATTAGGTTGATAAGCAATAAGGGTTGTATAAGGTTTTCCACCATTTAGCCTGTAAACAAAGAACATGAGAATTAAAAAGGCTTCCCAAATTGAAATAGAGTCCAAATAGGCTTCCTCTCCTTAAAAGGAGCTATAGATGGTGTAAAGTCATACTGAAGGGAAAACATCATCAAGAAGCTGGAGAAAACCTCTTTCTGAGTTACACCTTTGTCATTAGACGCAAGCTTCTCCAGTCGAATAAATTATGTGCTCCTAAGCATTGTTTCTTCTGATTCTTCATTAACCTTCCCTTTCCTAGGAATTGTAGGCTCAAAGGTGGCATTCAGCCACAGTTGAAGGAGCCGGAGTGGGCCAGTAAGAATCAGGGAACCAGAGTCATCTTTTGAGTTCCTCATTCGAGTCACCCCTTCACAGAGAGACTCGTAGAGGTTTGTTAGAATAAGTTTGCTCAAGCAAACTTTCCTCTTGTTATGAAGTTGTTGGGCTAAAGGCAGACACTTCTTCGCCACCTGATAGGACTTGGTACAGAAGACATATCTGGATAGCCAGAGAGTCAGAAAAGCAATATGCTCTTCATCAGAAACTACCTTTGCATCTGGTTTTGAATGATGTTGGAGGAAGGGAGTGTATGTCAGCTTGGATGCATGGAAGCCAATAGTGTCTTCAGCATTAATGGTGGGATCATATGTGGGCCCATCAGGACGAAACCATGCTATAGCGGCTATGTCGAAAAGGGTGGGAGCAACCATCCCACATGGCAGGTGAAAAGTATAATGGGTGCAATCCCAGATGTAAAATGAGGCAGCCAGAAGGTTCAAGCAATAAGGGATGTGAGTCTTTGTCAGCATCAAAACATCATATATCCCAATCTCCTTCTAGTGGTCAACCTTAGTTTTCTCCAACCTAGCCAACCACTCATCGAACTCAGTAAACTGGCTAACAACTCTAACCAGTCTAGTACCATCGTAAAGATACTTCAGGTTCAGCTGAATGAGAGCTGGTGGGTCAGTTGAATCGTCATCAGCTTTAGGGAGGTATGTGTGCCCTAAAGGTTGAGTTCTATGATAACAAGGGAAGAACTCTTTCAACTTCTCATATGTATTGCATACAACAACCAAAGGACCAGATACAGCAAAGGGACAATCATTCACAAGAAAAAGGATCATTACCTGAGAACGGTAGACGCTCCTGATTTTGTTGACCAGAGGATCAGGTGCAAACTGAGGATTCTGGACGGTTTTGGGTTCATTAATGTTGGTGAAAGTTTCGAGAGTTTGCTCAAAATGGAAGGATTTAGCCTTTTGACCTTTCTTTTGGGAAGCGGTAGCCTTGGAAGATGCCATTGTTGGAAGTGAAAATGGAGGTTTTTTAGGGTTCTTAGAGAAAGAATAAGACTTTAGCGAGAAAAGAAACTAAAATCGTAAGAGTTTGGAAAAAGTTTCTTTGTTTGTTGAAGACAATATTTATAGGCAAAGACAGTGTGAAGTTGTGGAGTCTTGCCACTTAATGGAGACGTGAAGTGGTGGGATACGTGGCACTTGGGATCTGACGCATTGAGGGGGCAGTTAATACGAAAGATGTTTTGCGCATTATTCCAAGTTAAAACCCATGATTAAAATCCAGCAGATTCGGCTGATGGGACTTTTGGGATTTTTGCCATTATGAGATGACGTCATGCGCGTGGGCGAAAAATCACAACAATTTTAGAACATAGGGTAGATGGTTTACAACCATACTTTCATCTGACCTAAGTTGGCATCGAAAAGATGAACATCAAAAAATGATCTTTTCATCAATATGGTCGAAAAGAACATTTTTTGGGGGAAATTTGTTATCCCTAAATTTCGAAGCTAGCAACTAATGAGGTCATTTTGGCTTAATAAATGAGTTATTACATTATGATCTAAAAGAGGTCTTTGACCTTACTCAATAAAGGATGAGAGTCGAAGGGAACCACCTACTATTTTCATACTTAGTGAAGTTCTAAGTTTGAATGATTTTCTAAGTATTGAGAGGATTCGACCAAGGGCGTGTTCCACCAAGATGGAAGTTACCAAGGGTTTTCACACGTTCAAACTTGAAAGGAAAGTGGGTGATCTTCAATTCAAATACAAAGACATGTAGCGCAAGATGAAGCTTCTACAACAAGTAGTGGGACAAGTGTCACCATCTTAGGATATTTTTAGAAAGAAACCGTCGAAAACAGTTACTTTGTAATGTATATAAATAGCTATGTTTAGTATGTGAATAATGGTGTGGAAATCATATGTACTAGTCACTCCATATACTCAAAGTATCCGCGTGTAGAGAAACGAGTGCAGTGAGAATGTACGTGATTGAAGCACCACCAAATTTATCTTCATGTCAATTTTATCTTTAATGTCAAATTTACTTTCAGTATTTTACTTTCAAGTATTTTATCTTTGAAGTCATTTACTTTCTGCAAACCTTTACATTAAAAGCCTTTTACATTTCAAAGTCATTTAAATTTCCAAGCAATTTACTTTTCATGCATTTTACTGTGTTTCTTTACAATTCAAGCATATTTATATTCTTTGCTTTGTCTTTACTTTCATTTACATTTCAAGTCTTGTCTTTACTTTCATTTAAATTTCAAGTCTCGTCTTTACCTTCATTTACATTTCAAGCCTTGTCTTTACTTTCATTTATATTTCAAGTCTTGTCTTTTACATTCCTTTATTTTTAAAGCTTTTGCCTTTTACTTTGTTTTCCTTGTTCAAAACAATCTTTGAGTCTTGTTTAAGGATTCATAGACATTTTCCCAAAAACATTGCGATTACGCAAACGACTAAATATTAGCACATGTCCTAGTATCAATCTGGTCGATCCTGCGAGTAACCAAGGGTATTCTAGGTATCTTTGGAGGACCAACGCTTGTTTACCAATTTTAAGGGTAAACACAATGATTGCCCCAATCTTGTTTCCATAAGAATTATCTACTTCGTCTAAGATGAGTCCCCAAAGGGATCCTGGTTTAGGTCTTTCACTTGGCAGTGGTTCGTCACAATCTTTCATCTTAAGATACATGATGTATTCGTCTAGGAAGTCAAATGTGACTAGATCCTGATTATTGATGGGCTGATGAGCCAAATGATCAGCTAGGATACTTCCTTTGACGGATTTTTGTGCGTGATACTCAATGTCGTATTCTGATAACAACATTTGCCAACGAGCAATTTGTCCTGTTAATGAGGGCTTTTCATACACATATTTGATCGGATCTATTTCCGAGATGAGCCAAGTAGTATGACAGATCATATATTGGCGAAGACGTTTAGCTGCCCAAGCTAGAGCGCAGCAAGTTTTCTCGAGTATTGTATACCGAGTTTCACAATCAATAAATTTCTTGCTCAGATAATAAATAACATATTCTTTTCTTTTTCGTTTCATCTTGCCTGCCAAGTACACATCCCATGGAGTCTTCCAAAACGGTGAGGTACATGATCAATGGTATGCCTTCAACTGGAGGATACAAAATTGGTGGTGTCAACAAGTATTATTTGATCTTTTCAAAGGCTTCCTGGAAGTCTTTTGTCCAGTCATGACTTTGATTCTTCCTAAGAAGTTTGAATATTTGTGCATATGTCGTGGTCATGAGGAATTAAAACTTTGAGATGTAATTGAGACGTCCCAGGAATCTTCGTACTTGTTTCTCTGTTTTCGAAGCAGGATTTTCTTGTATAGCCTTGACTTTGTCAGGATCGAGTTTGATTCCTTTCTAACGGATGATGAATCCCAAGAGCTTTCCTGATCGGACACCAAAGGTGCACTTGTTAGGATTCAGTCGTAGTTGATATTTTCTCAGACATTGGAACAATTTGTGCAGATGTTCAATGTGTTCCTCTTCGGTCTTCGACTTGGCGATCATATCGTCGATGTACACTTTGATCTCTTTATGCATCATATCATGAAAGAGAGTTACCATTTCCCATTGATAGGTAGCACCAGCGTTCTTTAATCCATACAAAATTACTTTGAAATAGAAGGTGCCCTATGGTGTAATGAAAGATGTTTTCTCCATGTCTTCGGGCGCCATTTTTATCTAGTTATAACCCGAAAATCCATCCATGAAGGAAAATATTGTGTACTTTGTTGTGATGTCTACCAGTATGTTGATGTGTGGTAAAGTGTAGTCGTCCTTTGGACTTGCTTTGTTGAGATCCCTGTAGTCTACAAACATTCTAACTTTTCCGTCCTTCTTTAGTACTGGCACAATGTTCGCCAACCATTAAGGATAATCTAAAGTAGCGAGAAATCCTACGTCAATTTTCTTTTGTTCCTCTTCCTTGATTTTAATCGTCATGTCTGGATGAGTTCTTCTCAATCTCTGCTTGACTGGCAAGCATTCTAACTTTAATGGTAAATGATGTTCCACGATGTTGGTATCCAAACCTGTCATGTCCTAGTAGGACCAAGAAAATACATCGAGAAATTCTTTGAGTCGCAAGATCAGGCTTTTCCTTTCAGCCGAACTGAGTAATGCGCCAATCTTGACTTCCTTTCTTTCCAGTTCTGAACCCAAGTTGACCTTTTCAACGGTTCTTTGTAAGGTTGAATGAAATTATCCTCGTGTCTGAGCAGTCTGGAGATCTCTTCTAGAATTTCGTTGTCATCTTTCTCTTCAGCTTCGAATATCGGGAACTCAAAGTTGGGAGAAGACTTTGGATCACATGTTTCAATGGGGTTTAAAACAATTCATCTGCGCAATGATGATATCGAGAAAACACATTTAGAGAAAGAAAAAATAAAGTTTATGTAGATTAGTTTAAAAAACGTTTATTTTTTTTATTGTTTTTAGGGATTACCATTTTCTAAAAAATCGAAAAGAGAAAACAACAACAAAGTACTGAAATACATAATGACATTTTATTTATGATTCATCGATTCTTAAAACACACAGTCCTATAAAACTAAACTTTGTCACTTTGGGCTAAATGAAAAGGATAATTTACAGCAAGTAAGCCCTATAAAACATTCCTTGTCATCTTGACAAGATGAAAGGTCAAATAAAACTAAGTAATTACTTTGTATTGTGAACGATGTTTGGGACGTCAACAGAGACCCAATCGTAACGAACTCCGTTGGAGATGCAAAAGTATGGAACTTGTCTTCCCGGAATAGCTTGTGTAATGACATTAATTTCTGGTGAAGGAGGATTTGCAGAGTCTTCCTTGCATGTAACTTGATTGCGAGAAATTGTTAGTTGTTTCTTCATCGATGCTCTTAGGAGAGTCTTCTCATCCAGTTGATTGGATGTCTTTGATATCAATGCATGAACTTGAGGGAGAAGTGTACTTTAAAAATAATTGTATTTTCCATTTGGTTATCTCAAGGTGTCCCACATTTCTGTGGGAGTTACAGAGTCATTTTCAGCAATGACATTCACTTCTGGTAGTGTAAAGTTAAGGAAGTCTTGTCCTGCACTCCTTGCAAATTCATCAAGATAATATTGTAGGTCTCCTGGATTTCCCTAATAAGATTCCGATATGGGTAGATCGTCCATTAAGTCTTTGAATGTACAATCAAAGTTGTGTGTCATTAGAGTCTCTTCCAATGAGTTGTGAGGAGCAGTAGGTACTTCAGAGATTTCTTTGTCCTCTATTTCTAGTTGAATGGATTGCGTGTTTCGTCCTGAGAAATGTATCCTTCCACATTAAAGTATGTTTTCCACTCGTCATCGGGATCTTTGGAGCCTTCCGAATTGTTTTCCTCAATGGTATGAACCTCTTGAGAGATTGGGTGAAGGAAGCCTCCATTGTGGAAAAAGTTTTTAATAGGACCAAAGTTTTTGTCCTTTATTGTAGGTTTAGTTGTTGTTGAAGAATAACCAAGAAATTTTCTGGATTCATTGTTGACCGGAATTATGACTTGACCCCAGCGTTTGATATTGTTGCTTTCTAGGGCTTGGATAGCATCTTTGTAGGAAGTGATTGACGTTCCTATTTACGACTGACCCTCGTTACTTACAAAGAGAGATTGGAACTGAGTTCCAACGACATATTTTGGTTCCAAATACGAGAATGAGGATAAGTTGCTAACAATCAGGTCTTTTTCCCCAAATACTGTTACCAATTTGTTATTTTTCACAAACTTCTGCTTTTGATGAAGTGTGGAGGTCACTGCCCCTGCTTCTGAATCCATGGTCGGCCAAGTAAACAACTGTATGCTGCACGGATGTCCATGACTTGAAATGTAATTTGGAAGGTGTGAGGTCCAATGGTTATGGGAAGATCCACTTTGCCGATAACTACTTTTCGAGATCCGTCAAATGCTTTGACTACGACCTCATTTTTCTCATAGAAGGACCTTGAATAGTCAGTCTTGTAAGAGTGGACCTTGGCATTACGTTCAGAGATGAACATGTGTCTACGAGTATGCTGGCTAGAGCATCGTCACTACAGTTGATAGTAATGTTTAATGCCATATTGTGATTCTTATCTTCTTTAGGAAGATCATTGCCATTAAATCCCAAATTGTTGAAATTAGTAATGTTGGAGACGATACCGTCAAATTGGTTCACGGTTACATCTAGTTATTTAAAGGCTTGCTCCAGAACCCTTTGTAATGCTTCTCAATGAGCTTCTGAGTTGAGCAAAAGAGATTAGACCAAAATTATCGAAGGAGTTTGTATTAATTGATCCATAATGTTATATGCGTTTCTCTGTATAAGCCTAAGGATTTCATCTTTATCCTTTGTTGCAGACTCTGGATTACTTGTCTGACCCACTGGTGGGTCGATGATCTCGGCTTGAGGTTCCTTTCCCTTTACAGTTTCTTCAACTCCTCGGTTGAATATTCGTCGACTTCTAGTGACTCGACTGATATCAATGACACTGACAAGAGATGGTAGGAGTACTTCTATCCCTCCTTCCATGATTGTTACTATGTACTTATACGGAATGGATTTCTCTGAAGCATAAGGCATTAAGCCTGGAAAATAGATGACCAAAGGGTTTAGACGAGCCTTTCGGTTGTCGAAAGTAACCTCTATCGGTTCTGGATTGTGAATTTTTCCGTTGTCAAAGGGAACTTCCAAGCATTTATTTTCTTTGAACAAAGGGATTATATTGAGAATCTATTTGTCGATTTCACAATCCATAAGTTCAACTACTGGAACTTCTTGTATCATGTGGATCTGTTGTGACTCTTGGAGAAGAGTAACACCTTTCTTAATTTGATCTCTGAGATCCATGCGAACTATGATACATCCTCGTTTATTCGTTGAGAAGACCTCACAATTTTCATAACTATGAGGTGGCAAAATATCGTATCCACTTTGTATATGATGCATCTTAACTTTGTCTGAATCTTGTATTTTGGCGTCAAAAGTTTGTCTTCTAACTGGAGTATTGTTGTTGTGAAAGACTTTGAACAATGATATTGTTTAGGATATATTGTTCTTCAGATGTGTCTGTCGTCGTTCATTGAATTCTATTTTTCAATCAATGAAGTTCAGATCACAATGTTACCGTTGGTAGGGATAGTACATAGTATGATAATGCTTTATCCCACTACCGATCCACTATCTTTGAATTGTGTAAAAAGATAATACATGTTGTACTATTTTATTCCTTGTGTAATAGATTCCTTAGTAGCCAAATTGAGCTATAACTAGGGGTGGCAAACGGGCATGCCCGCCCCATTTAGGCCCGCCCCGCAAAAGCCCGCAAAAAAATGGGGCGGGGCGGTCAAAGTTGAGGATGCAGGCCTAAAACCTAAGTCCTCCCCGCAAAAAAGTGACGGTGGGGCGGGGAAAGCCCGCGAGCATTGCACTTTTTAAGTCTAAAAACACAAAAAATTAAGTAAATGTGCATTCCCGCAAAAGCCCGCGAAGAAAACGGGGCAGGACAGGGTGAACAATTTAGAGAGTGAGGGCCTAAACCCTTGGCCCGCCCGCACTAAAGTGAGGGTAAAACGGGGATGCCCAACGGGCCGGGCCCGTTTTGCCACCCCTAGTTGTAAAGGCTCTTTTTGTGTTTGGCTATAAAAGGAAAACATCACATGTTTTGTGATGTTGTTGGTGCGAGTGAACCCAACCATTGAAAGTCTTGATAGGATCCCAACCATTGTTGGTTTTACTTAAGCGCAACCTGGTTGATTATCCACAAACTGAATATTCTTCTATATGAAGTAATCAAGGATACAACCATTTGGTTTATGTGTTGATGTTGATTGAAATAACCAAAAGGTTCATAAAGACACATACAACCAAGTCGTCAAATGGTCTTTGAACCATGTTATTGATGTTGTCATATAATCACATAAGAATGATGATAAACAAAGATATCAATGGAACAAGCCACAAAGAGTCTACCTGAATATGCAGCTCTTTTAATTGATTACTCTTTGACAACAATCTGCTAAAAGCAAAGAGATCTTGAATTCATAATGTGTTTAACTTCATATGTTGAAGAAGACTTGCAAAGTCGCAGAAGACAGTGAAGATGATCATGGAAGCTTCAATAACAAATCAACTACTGAAGTGATCATTGGATTGAAGAAGAACATGGGTTGCTCTCCATAAATGTTCTTATGTGAATCAAGACGAAGAAGTCCTTCTTGTGTCTCAGTGAAGATCAAGTTACCAAAGCTTTTGAAGAAGAATAAGACTTCAACCTTCAAGTGCTCAATGAATAAGCGACTTGAAGAAGCAGAAGACCACACAACTGAGCAAGAATAAAATGTAATATTCTTAGTGTGTATTTAGGTTCTTCTGGTGTACTTAAGAGAGTTTACAATCTGCTTATTAAGAAGCAAAACATTTGTAAACAACCTTTCCCTAAAGGGCCTGTGAAGGTCAGAACTTTAGGAAGGCACAAAAATTAGTGGTCAGCACATTCATAGAACTATGTGTTATGATGATATGTTATGGGGCTAAGGTCATGGTGCAGCTCAGAATGGTTGGTTATGGAGCATGAAGTTGCAACAGTTTGTGGTGCAGTTATTCACGGTTGTAGGCCATGCATGAAGTCATGACACTTGGTGTTGTGCAGTTAGTCACGACAGTTTGCCGCGCAGGTTCCTCCTTAAGAAGACGTTATATCTTGCAAAATCCCTAAACGGTCTAGCTTGAGTGGAGATGGTTAGTCACAGTGTTGTTATGCAATTGTAATCATGAATCTTGGTTATAGTGGATTAAGCCCTTATTTAAGGAAAAATCACCTTGGCGGGTGGACTGGACTAGCTTGAGAAGTTCTCAAGTGAATAAGGATATATCGTGTGTTCTTTACTCTTGCTTTATGCTTTACTTTAGTTATACTTTCGCAACACATACATAGCATAGCTTAACGCAAATCATCAAAGTGCGAAAAGTAGCCAAAAGTGAAAACCTCAATTCAATCCCCCATTTCTTGTGTTTTTCTCACACCTTCATTAGGACCTTCAAGGGAAAGAAAAGAAAGAATATGAAGTTCTTTAGAAAAAATCCTTTCCAAGGAAAAGGGAGAAATCAGAGATGCTTTATTTGTGAAAAAAAGGGCATTTCTCTAAAGAATGTCCTAATAACACCCATAAAACTGCAAAATTGATTAATTCTCTTCAGCCTCTAGAAGGAGACTTAGAATCTTTATATTTTGAACAAAGCTCTGCTAATGAAGAAACAATTTTCGCCCTTCAAGACTCTTCGTTTGATGAAGCCTCATTTTCAGAAGATGATAAATATCTCCCTGTTTATTCCTTCAAAGAGATAGGCAGTTCTCTTCCTACTACACCACTTCCTTGTGTTTAAGCTCATATCCTCACAACAAAATTTTCCCATCCAAAGAAAGTCATAACTTACATGGACACTGGAGCCCAGAATACAATGATAAATCCCAACATTCTCCCTGCAGAATCATGGGTGACACATGTTGCCTACTTTGTAGCAACACATGGAAAAGTTTTCAAGACAAATTTAATGACCAAAGACAAAATACGAATTAAATTCTTCCCAGACTGCATAGTCTGGACCAAGGTCATTGGCAGTAATCTTCCAAACAAAGATATGTAGAAGCAAGCCTCTCAAATAATATTTTGATGATAACAAGAAATTTATCATGTCTTGAAAGCAAGCAAAAAAGGATCGTTCAAAGCTCCATTCAAAAAAGAGTTCATAAAGACAAGGTTTCTCATTGGAAGGTATAACTCATTTCTCATGAACCAATAATGTCTATTAAGTGTTCAATTTAGGATGCACTCACACTTGTTATTGTTTAAAACTAATCACTATGCATGACTTGTTACTGATCTTAATCTTAAAAGAATTTTTCTTATTTCTGATCAAGTAACCGGTTACCGTGTAGGTAGTAACCGGTTACTTCAACTTTTTTCTGAAAAATATTTTTACGTTACAGCAAGTAACCGGTTACCCACGGGGTAGTAACCGGTTACCACTGTTCAAAATCCAGAAATTGATTTATTCAAATTTTGAATTTTGTCTTATATTTTTCAAACTGAATTGAGATATCCTTTCACATTTTGTACCTTTTCCAAGAGGTATCTTGTATCATATTTAAACTATTTTGTGCAGAATTTTTAAACACCCTCCTACAAAAAATTTCATGAAACTTTTTCTTACTCAAAAATCTCAAACTTTCTAAAGTGCACTAAATTCAATTTTCATACACTTTAGTGAACACTGATATCCATTGTTTGTGAGTGAGAAATATAAAATGAGAAGATCAACATTGCTTGATATTACAAGACTTCAACATTTCTACATTTCATCTAATTCAAAAGATTATTTCTTGTATCGACTTACGATCCAGGATTGTTGGACGTAAGGGTTAGTGCTTGCAAGAGGATTGTTCTTGCACACTGTTAATGTATAGTTGTTAGATAGTAGGCCTCACCGGTTTTGGTATGATAGGTTGTACGATCTAAACTATAGTCAAAATCTCTTACGAGGTGTAAGGGGACTGGGTGTACCTTTGGATTGTGAAGGGAACCAGGATAAGCCTTTGTGTTCTCTTACTTTCCGCATTAGCGCCTTCATTTCTTAAACACGTAAAAGAAGAAAAATCCATCCACCGATAAAATAACCAAAGAAAATTTTATAAAGCCTAATTCACCCCCTTCTTAGGTTATCTCTGAAACTAAAATTGGTATCAGAGCAAGTTATACGTAACTTGTTCCTAGAGGATCCAGCATGGCTTCCGCAAGTACAAATCCAGTTTTCAAAGACGGTGGAAGTAGCAGTAAGCCCCACCTCTTCTCCGGCGAATATTATGATTTTTGGAAAATCAAAATGAAAGCACATCTTGAAGCCCAAGGAGAAGGCATATGGGAAGCAATCGAAGAAGGTCCACACAATCTTGTGAATGTGATCAATGGTGTTGGAACCGCGAAGTTGAAAAGCACATATGATGAAGACAATAAGAAAAAAATTCTAAATGAAAAGAAGGCAATCAACATACTCCAAAGCACCCTCAGTATGGACGAATTCTTTCGTGTGTCATAGTGTAAATCAACAAAAGAGATTTGGGACACCTTGGTAGAAACACATGAAGGAACCACTAAAGTAAAGAGATCGAGGCTAAACACATTGAGTCAAGAATATGAGATGTTCCGTATGCAGCTCGGTGAATCTATTGTTGTCTTGAAGAAGAGATTTGTCCATCTAATAAATCATTTGATCGCTCTTGGGAAAACCTTCACCAATGATGATCTCAACTTGAAGGTTCTAAGATCTCTGACAAGGGAATGGCAACCAAAAGTGACCGCTATCTCGGAAAAAAGAGTCTCTCAATGATGACATCCGCGTCCTTATTTGGTAAACTTCAAGAGCACAAATTGGAACTTGGAAGGCTCGAGAAGCACGAAAGTCAAGAAAATAAGTCCAAGGGAATTGCCTTGAAGGTTGATACTAAGGATGACAAAGATGACGAGACTTCCGAAGATGAGAATTTCATGCTTCTTGTAAAGAAGCTTGGTAAGTTTTTAATAAAAATAAATATTCCTCTGTTCCTAACAAGAATAAACATTTCAGGAAAAAGGAAACATCCACATCAATGCAAGACATCACTTGTTATGAATGTGGAAAGCAAGGTCACATAAAGATGGATTGCCCGAAACTTGCAAAGAAAGGAGGATTCAAAGGCAAGAAGGATTTCAAGAATAAGAAGGCTTATGTTGCTTGGGACGATAATGAGATAAGTTCCTCATCGGAATCAGAAAGCGATGAATGTGCGAATATGGCTCTTATGGCTTCACATCACTCTGATGAAGAAATCGATGAGGTTAGTAGCAATTTTTCAATTTATAAGAATGATGCACAAGAAGTTATAGATGAACTTCTAAAAGAATGCAAGACTTTGTATAAAAGCATTTCATCCCAAAAGAAACGAATTTCATCTTTAGAAGAACAAAATATCGCTTTTGAAAAATATATTGAAAGTGAAAAACAAAAATTGATAGATGAAAAACAAAGTCTTGTATGCAAATATTATGAATCCTTATCCTTTCAAATTGTTCAAATTAAAAGAGTTTTAGAAAGATATGAAAAAGTTCAAATTGGCTTGGAGGAAATACTTAGGCACCAAAGATATCCTAATGATAAAAGTGGTTTAGGATATTATAAGTTTTCCAAACCAAGCACAAATGAGACCATTTTTGTGAAATCAAGTGAAGAAGTTGCTAAGGAAAAGGAAACCAATTCTAAAAGTGTGCATCAAAGTCATAAAAAGAAAAGAATTGTTAAGAAAAAAATTTATGTTCCTAGATATAAAAGTCACTTCCAACCTACTTGTTTTTATTGTGGAATCAAAAGGCACACGCCTAATGCTTTCTATGTGCGTAATATTGGCGTTGCTAAAGGGCATTATGTGTGGTTTGAAAAGGGTACTAACTATCAAGGACCCAAAGAAATTTGGGTACCTAACAATACTTGATTTTGTTTTGTAGGTATGCTTGAAGACAACTTCTCATCAATGGTATCTTGATAGCGGTTGTTCAAAGCATATGACGGACGACATCAACAAATTTTCAAATTTATCTTTAAAGGCCAAAGGATACGTTACTTACGGTGATGATAATAAAGGAAAGATCCTTGGAGTAGGAACCGTTGGTGCATCTCCATTTACAATTATCGAAGACATTCTTTATGTTGAAGGCCTTAAACACAACTTACTTAGCATAAGTCAAATGTGTGACAAAGGGTTTCGAATAAACTTCACAAAGGATGAGTGTCTAATTGAACATGAAGTCACACATGAAATTTTGCTAAAAGGTAAAAGAATAAATAATATTTTTATGATTTCCTTTGATGACTCTTCCTTGAAGGTAAAATACCTATTGGTAAACAACAACGAGGCGTGGCTATGGCATAAAAGGTTTGCTCACATTCACATGGAGCACTTAAACAAGTTGATAAAGCATGACCTAGTTGTTGGTCTTCCAAAGATAAAGTTCATCAAGGATAAGCTTTGTGACGCATGTCAAAAGGGAAAGCAAACCAAGACAACTTTCAACTCCAAGAAAGTGGTGTCCACATCAAGACCACTTCAATTGTTGCATATGGATCTCTTCGGTCCATAAAGAACGAAAAGCTTCAGAGGTAATCTTTATGCTTTAGTTATTGTTGATGATTTATCTCGATATACGTGGACATTGTTTTTAGTGCAGAAAAGTGATGCTTTCAAAGCATTCAAAAAGTATGCGAAGCAAATACAAAACGAGAAGTCACTCACTATAGCCTCCATTAGAAGTGATCACGGTGGAGAATTCAAAAACTCATCCTTTGAAGAATTTTGCGAAGAGCATGGAATTTCTCACAACTTTTCCGCACCAAGAACTCCTCAACAAAACGGTGTCGTAAAAAGGAAGAATAGGTCATTGGTGGAGCTTGCAAGAACAATGCTTAGCGACTCAAATCTTCCTAAGTACTTTTGGGAGGATGCGGTTAGCACAACTTGTTTTGTAAGCAACTGTGTCAACATTAGACCAATCCTCAAGAAGACTCTGTATGAGTTGTTCAAGGGTAGGAAACCGACCATATCATTCTTTCACATTTTCGGATGCAAATGTTTCATTCTCAACAACGACAACGACAATCTCGGTAAGTTTGATGAGAAGTCCGACGAAGGTATATTCCTTGGTTATTCCCTCTCTAGTAGAGCTTTTAGAATTTTTAATAAACGAACACTTACTATTGAAGAATCTATTCATGTTTCATTTGATGAGATTAACCCCTCGAAAGAGGATAATATTATTGTGGATGATGATGATATAGTAGATACGCCACAACAACAAAAGGAGATATCAAAGGATCAAGTAATACCACAAGAAGATGACTCACCAATCATTGAAGAACATCAAGATCTTCCGAAGGAATGGAGAACTCATATAGATCACCCAATAGATAAAGTTATTGGTGATATTAGCCAAGGCATTGCAACTAGACTAAATCTTAAGGATGCTTGTGTCAACATGGCTTTTGTGTCTCAAATTGAACCAACCAAAATCTATGAAGCCTTAGGCGACGATCAATGGATAGTAGCGATGCAAGAAGAACTCAACCAATTCGAAAGGAATCAAGTTTGGAGTCTTGTACCAAGACCGAACAACAAGCACATCATAGGAACGAGATGGGTGTTCAAGAACAAATGAGAATGTAATCATAGTTCATAACAAAGCAAGATTGGTCGCTCAAGGCTACAACCAAGAAGAAGGAATCGACTTTGATGAAAAGTTCGCTCCGGTAGCAAGGTTAGAAGCAATTAAATTATTACTTACTTACGCTTGTTCTATGAATTTTCAGTTGTACCAGATGGATGTCAAAATCGCTTTCCTGAATTGCTACATCAATGAAGAAGTCTATGTCAAACAACCTCCGGGTTTTGAAGACTTCAAGAATCCCTCTCATGTCTACGAGTTGAAGAAGGCTCTTTATGGCTTAAAGCAAGCACCAAGAGCATGGTATAACCTCCTTATCAACTTCCTATGTGAGAAGGGTTTTACAAAAGGAAAGGTTGACAAGACGTTGTTCATAAAGAAGTTCAAGGCTAACACCTTATTGGTTCAAGTCTATGTCGACGACATCATCATCTTCGGTTCAACAAACAAAGATCTTTGCGAAGAGTTTTCACTTATGATGCAAGGAGAATTCGAGATGTCCATGATGGGGAAAATGAACTATTTCCTTGGACTACAAATCAAGCAAACAAATGATGGCATCTTCATCAACCAATCCAAGTACTGCAAGGAATTATTGAAAAGATTCGATATGGATACTTGCAAGGTGATGTCCACTCCGTTGGGATCCGGAACGTACGTTGATCAAGATGAATCTGACACTTCAATTGATATCACAAAGTATCGAGGTATGATCAGTTCATTATTATATTTGACGGCAAGCCGTCCTGACATTATGTTCAGTGTTTGTTTGTGTGCATGCTTTCAAGCAAATCCGAAGGAATCGCATCTCACCTCCGTGAAGAGGATTATGAAATATCTCAAAGGAACAACAAATGTCAGACTATGGTATCCAAAAGGTAGTACATGTTCTTTAATTGGTTATTCTGACGTTGATTATGCAGGATGTAAGACCGATAGAAAAAGCACAAGTGGTACTTGTCACATTCTCGGGAATGCACTAGTGTCGTGGGCATGTAAGAAGCAAGCATGCGTTGCACTTAGCACGGTCTAAGCGGAGTACATCGCAGCATGCAGTTATTGTGCACAGATCTTGTGGCTTAAGCAACAACTCTTTGATTTCGGTGTAGATCTTGGTTTCATTCCTCTCCGATGTGATAACACAAGTGCCATCAACATCACAAAGAACCCGGTCATGCATTCAAGGACAAAGCACATAGACATCCGACATCATTTTCTTCGAAATCACGTGCTCAACGGAGATGTAGATATTACTGTCATGGATACACACAACCAACTTGCTGACATATTCACTAAACCATTGGCGAAAGAACCTTTCTTCAAGATTCGGCGAGAACTTGGCATTCTCGATGAAGGTGACATCTAAACTTAACTTAAACTTGCTTGTTATGTGTTATAATAGCTTAAAATATGATTATTTTTACTTTTAGGTTACAAAATGCTAGCACTCCATTTTTGCCGTTTTTGATTTTTCTCTCTTTAGGATACCCGAAAATAATTGGTTTCAAAATAATTTTTGATCAAAAGTTGCGAAATATTATCTGTTAACACTTTGTGAAAAGTTTTTGTCAAAAAACATTACCCTTTAAGTGCTACATTGTTGCTGTTTTTTTTAAATTTTTGAAAATTTGAAGCAATTAACCGGTTACCAAGTAGGTAGTAACCGATTACCACTGCCATTTTCTGAATTTTTTTTAAAAACGCATAATGCTTTATGGATTGCTACTTGTTTCTACATGATTATCTATTTTATGACTTATATTACGTTTAAAGTTTTCATGTGCTAATTTACTATTAAAGTACTTTTTTCATCCTTTTTGTGGATGACAAAGGGGGAGAAGTCTTTAGTATGCATTCTTGTTTCTCTTATTATGCAGAATTTTTTTTACAAACCTCCTAGTATCACTTTGAGGGGGAGCACCTTCAAATGGCCAGTTTTTGGAGAAACCAAGAAGCAAATTTCATTCATTTTCACTTTTGGTTGTCATAATCAAAAAGAGGGAGATTGTAGAAGCAAGCCTCTCAAATCATATTTTGATGATAACAACAAATCTATCAAGTCTTGAAAGTAAGCAAAAAAGGATCGTTCAAAGCTCCATTCAAAAAGAGTTCATAAAGACAAGGTTTCTCATTGGAAGGTATAACTCATTTCTCATGAACCAATAATGTCTATTAAGTGTTCAATTTAGGATGCACTCACACTTGTTATTGTCTAAAACTAATCATTGTGCATGCCTTATTACTGATCTTAATCTTAAAAGATTTTTTTTGATTTCTGATCAAGTAACCGGTTACCGTGTAGGTAGTAACAGGTTACTTCAACTTTTTTCTGAAAAATATTTTTACGTTACAGCAAGTAACTGGTTACCCATGGGGTAGTAGCCGATTACCACTGTTCAAAATCCAGAAATTGATTTATTCAAATTTTGAATTTTGTCTTATATTTTTCAAACTGAATTGAGATATCCTTTCACATTTTGTACCTTTTCCAAGAGGTATCTTGTATCATATTTAAACTATTTTGTGCAGAATTTTTAAACACCCTCCTACAAAAATTTTCATGAAACTTTTTCTTACTCAAAAATCTCAAACTTTCTAAAGTGCACTAAATTCAATTTTCATACACTTTAGTGAACACTGATATCCATTGTTTGTGAGTGAGAAATATAAAAGGATAATATCAACATTGCTTGATATTACAAGACTTCAACATTTCTACACTTCATCTAATTCAAAAGATTATTTCTTGTATCGACTTACGATCCAGGATTGTTGGACGTAAGGGTTAGTGCTTGCAAGAGGATTGTTCTTGCACACTATTGATGTATAGTTGTTAGATAGTAGGTCTCACCCGTTTTGGTGTGATAGGTTGTACGATCTAAACTATAGTGAAAATCTCTTACGAGGTGTAAGGGGACTGGATGTACCTTCAGATTGTGAAGGGAAACAGGATAAACCTTTGTGTTCTTTTACTTTCCACATTACCGTTTTCATTTCTTAAACACGTAAAATAAGAAAAATCCATCCACCGATAAAATAACCAAAGAAAATTTTATAAAGCCTAATTCACCCCCCACCCCCCTCTCAGGCTATCTCTGAAACTAAAAGATATTATAGTAGGAATGGATGTCTATTCAGCAGCAAGTAGACTTCAAATTCTCCCTACAGGAATCAAATACAAAAGATAATTCAAAGCTTATTCTGGGATATTAAAACTATATTCACTTTCTAAAATTCATGTTGGCTATGAAGAAATTAAGTCCAGCCTACTCAAACTATATGCAGACAACCATGCAAATTTTTGCCACCCAAAACCTCTATAGAAGAATAAAGACTTCTTCGTTCAACTTCCTTTCAAGCTCAATGAAGATGTTAATCCAACCAAGGCCACTCATCCAAGAATAAGTCCATCAGATTACACATTAGCGATGGAAGAATGAAACCAGCTACTCAAACAAGGTTTGATAGAACCCACTAAATCAGAATGGGTTTGCCAATCATTTTATGTGGAAAAAAGATCTGAAAAGTTGAGAGGAAAGAATAGGTTAGTAATCTATTACAAACCTCTAAATCATTTTCTCAAAGATGATAAATTTCTCATTCCAAAGACTTTCTTCTCCTTGAATATTTTCATCAAAGATACCCATATATATTCTAAGTTCGACCTCAAGTCAGGTTTTTGGAAATTAGGCATTGACCCCGAGGATTGTCACAAAACAACGTTTTGCAATCCTAACGCACAGTACCAATGGACGGTGTTACCATTTGGACTTAAGGTGGCTTCATATCTCTTTCAAAAAGCCATGACTAGAATTCTTGGTATATTAATTGTTTATGGGATTTTTCAAAAAATTCTAGTCATGGATTTTAGAAAGAGAGATGGAGCCACCTTAAGTCCAAATGGTAACACCGTCCATTGGTACTGGGCGTTAGGAATGCAGAACGTTGTTTTGTGAAAATCCTCAGGGTCAATGCCTAATTGCCAAAAACCTGACTTGAGGTCGAACTTAGAATATATCTCGGTATCTTTGATGAAAACATTCAAGGACGAGGCCTTTGGAAAGGGAAATTTATCATCTTTGAGAAAATGATTTAGAGGTTTGTAATAGATTACTAACCTCTTATTTCCTCTCAACTTTTCAGATCTCTTTTCTACATAAAATGATTGGCAAGCCCATTCTGATTTAATGGGTTCTATCAGACCTTGTTTGAGTAGTTGGTTGCATTCTTCCCTGGATAATGTGTAATCTGATGGACTCATTCCTGGATGATTGGCCTTGGTTGGATTAACATCTTCATTAAGCTTGAAAGGAATTTGAACGAAGAAGTCTTTATTCTTCCATAGATGTTTTGGGTGGCGAAAATTTGCATGGTTGTCTGCACATAGTTTGATTAGGTTGTACTTGATTTCTTCATAGCTAGCAGGGATTTTGGAAAGTGAATATAATTTCAATATCCCATAATTAGCTTTGAATTCTCTTTTGTATTTGATTCTTGTAGGGAGAATTTGAAGTCTACTTGCTGTTGAATATACATTCATTCCTACTACATTATCTTTGTTTGGAAGATTACTACCAATGACCCTGGTCCAGACTATGCAGTTTGGGAAGAATTTAATTCTTATTTTATCTTTAGTCACTAAATCTGCCTTGAAAACTTTTCCATCTGCTGCTACAAAGTATGCATCATGTGTCACCCATGATTCTGTAGGGAGAATGTTGGGATTCATTATTGTAATCTGGGCTCTAGTGTCCATGTAAGCTATGACTTTCTTCGGACGGGAAAACTTTATTGCAAGGATATGAGCTTCAACACAAGGATGTGGTGTAGTAGAAAGAGAATTACATATCTCTTTGAAGGATTAAACAAGGAGATATTTGTCATCTTCTGAAAATGAGGCTTCATCAGACGAAGAGTCTTGAAGGGCAAAAAAAATTTCTTCATCAACAGAGCTTTGTTCAGAATATAAAAATTCTAAGTTTCTTTCTAGAGGCTGAAGAGAATTAATCAGTTTTGCGGCTTTATGGGTGTTATTAGGACATTCTTTAGAGAAATGCCCTTTTTTCCACAAATAAAGCATCTCTGATTTCTCCCTTTTCCTCGGAAAGGATTTTTTCTAAAGAACTTCATATTCTTTCTTTTCTTTCCCTTGAAGGTCCTAGGAGATTTGGTGTATTTTTTATGATGATGTTTCTTTTTTGTTGCACAACTACACCTATTATCTTTACACTTAATCTTCAGGTAGGGCTTCTTACATGCTTGGGTGAACTTGGACTTTTGTTCTATAACTTCAGAGAATTGATGATGGAAATTGCAGAGCTTTTCAAGTGCTTCTAGTGTCACCTAGTTGATTTGGCCAAGACTCGTTGTTTTAATATCCTTTTGAGTTGTGGCTAACATCCTATGAATTTCTGGTTAGAGTTGTTGTGGTAGAGAGGATACATAGGTATTGTTGAGACTAAGGTCATTGTATCCATTGAGGACATAATACCCTTGTGCTATGTTATGATAGTGTTTGTCAAGGTCCTTTGTTTTGAGAGAACAACACTTCATCTCAAAGAATTCTTATTTGTTTTTCCTATCAAATATCTTCATCTCACCAATGAATTCACAGTGAAGCACACCAAGAACATTAGTTGTAGTTTCTAGACGATGCAGCTCATCTTGTTTGAAATCTCCAATATTGTGACACTATTCTTTAATTGTGCTTGTCATTCTACAGCAAAATTCTTCAATGATCTTATAGTTATCTGAACTTGTTTTCATCTTCTAGATGTCAAGCCGAGCTCCAAATTCTAGTAGTTTCTTTCTCCAGTGGCTAGGTGGTATATCATCAAAAGTGAACCAGGGACCGCCATTTGGTCTAGTATTTTCAGGGACTAGAGTTTCTTCAGGGGATTCCTCCTCATAAAAGGATTTTTCCTCTTTTATATTTTCCATGAAGAGTCTTGGAATATAGTTGTCTTTGGATTATGGTCTAGATGAAAAGGATCTCGATGTTTCATCAGAGGACGTTTCTTAATCAGAGTTGTTGTCACAATCTGAAGAGGATCCGTCTTCCTTTTGTGTTGATCATTCAGAGTAATTTATATGGGAGGATTCATAATTTCTAGTGATAACTAAAGCCTGGAAACCTTTATCGAGAAATTCTTCCTCCTTTTGGATTTTTTGAGGAGGTGTTTTAGGGATATCTTGAGATTCTGAGGATGAAGCGCTCAAACATACAACTTCCTCTATTTTCTTAGAGGTTGAGGTAGTGGTAGTTCTGGTGGATTTTGGTCTATAAGTTGTAGATATATATTTGATCGGGTTTGGTGGGATGAAACATAGGTAGGGTAGAAAGGAGAAGGCCTTTATGGTAGTTTGAAATATGAAGGAAAAGCAGGAAGGTCCAAGAAAGAGTTTTCAACAGGCTTGAGGTTTCTTTCATGATATGCTCTTAAGAAATCAATTATCTCTTTTACTTGGCCTTGTAGACTTCTGATTTCTCTTTCCTTTTGGTCAAAAGTTTTGCCAAAAGTTCTCTCTTTTAACATCTTCTGCAAATCACGATCTAGTTGGGATACTTGGGCTTTCAAGCTCCTGTAGTGTTTCTCCATTTTTGGGGATAAAACCTTGAGATACTCATTTGTTTCGTCTATTTTTTCAGCAATCTTATCTACCTTTTTGTCAATGTTTTGGAGAATCTCATTTTGAGAAACCATGTTTTCAGATTGCCAGTTCATAACTTCTTCAACTTGAGTTAAAAGTTTAAGTTTCCCATTGGGCTGGACTTCATTTGGATGAATGAAGGGCTTGAATGTTTTGCTTGTGATTGGATTCATTTTTCTTTCCAAAGTAGGAAATTTTCGGTCGTACTCTGAATTTGTGGATGATTATATAAAGCAAGGAATTGGTTGGACAACATCTGGAGGATGTAGTGGTTTACAATGATCTATCGGTGACCATGTAACAAGAGTCAGATCATTGGGTGGTAACAATCCTTCTTTCCGGAGAATCTTAATTTCTTCCTCGTAGATATAAAGGGGTTTCTTTTTACCATGGATTCCTACCCATAGACCATTGTCTGGATCAGATCTCCTTTGTGGAGGTGGATGATGTTTGCACCTTCCTTTTTTCTTTGTTTTAGGAAGAATGATATCTTGGCCAATATCATTGTCGTGCATCCAACTGTCGCAATATGGGTCACATCTTGTTGGATCAACATCCCAGATAAAGTGGTCATCTATTTTATCAGTTTAGATGGGTTTTCCCTATGTTGTAACAGCATGGACATGACACCAGTCTTCTTTGAGAACTGGTTGGATCATCATTGTCTGGAAGATCGGAGATATTGAGCTCGACCCTTAGTCTGGATTCTTGAAAATTGTCTTGACCATCTTGTCAACGGATCTTCTGAAAGTAGCCTCTTGGAATTGGATAGGTCGGATGTCAACATGGAGTCTCTCATAGTTGGTTATCCATTCAAGGGGAATTAGCTGAGTCAATTCTTCTCTTGTGATTCTTCTCGGAATCTAGACTATTAAGGGTATGTCTTTTTCTCTGTTGGTGACAACCAAATGGGAATCAGAAGAGCATCCTGAGATTGAAAGATCTATTGAGTGATTTTCTAAGCGGTATATTATTTGGTGTGAAGGGTAGCTGACATGGCCTCTGGAACTTGGTTAGATCCGGTGATTTGGACATGTACTTTCAGTCTTGTAGATAAAGTATTATCATTAAGACTTATGTTATAGTTTGGGAAAATGGTGAGGACATCATTTCCCGCATAGTTAGAACATTTCCTATTACAACATTTTCATAGTGGAGGTAACTAGAGTCTAGTAAAGCTATTTTGCAAAAGACAGGTTGGTTATTCCTTCCATGAAGGGAAAGGATGAGCCTGACAGTCCCAAAGTGTAAGGTTGTGTATCCTTAGTTTTCCAGTGGTTTGTGAAATATTGGGGAATCTCTAGATCTACATACTTCTCTTGGTTTGTAACTCTTAGGCTGCACTGATCTAGTTTGGATGACTAGACGTATTCTTTCATATGAGGGCGGTTTGTAGAGATGAGATTTCGAATTGATTTGGTAACACTTCTTTGTCTTTTGAAGATGTTGTACGGACTTAATAAAGGAGGTATTGTTTCGGCAATTTGAGCATCCTCTGAAACATGAAAGTACTCAATAAGGTTTTTTATTTTATGAGAATTAGTCTTTTTACAGAGTTTAGGAAGCGATAAAGAAGAAGTAGTAGTAATGGGTTGAGTGTTTGGTTCAGATGTTTCTATGTTTAGGTGACTTTCTCCCTTATTCGCTCTCTTTATTATATTCATATCATATGATAAAATCAATAGATTATAGTACTTTCGTTGTAAAATCCAATTATATAAGTACTTTAAAATGATATTATCAAATTCTTTAAATAATTTTGTTTAAAATTATTAAAAGTAATTTTAACATATTTCAAATCAACCCGATTTCATCTTAAATTAACTCAATCTTAACTAATCGATAAATTATAGAACTTGTTTGAACATCTTAAATTAACCCAATCTCCGATTGATAGATTATAGAATGTGATATTCGTCAAAATTTAGAACATAATTAGAGTTGGTAATAGTCCGCCAGTGCTCGTCTCTCGCCAACCCCTACTGCAAATTAATCTCTATTTTTCAAATTTGATACAAAAATTATAAAATTTGTAAAATTTCCCCAAAAAACGAATTTTATTACACTAAAAAAACAAAATAATATTAAAATATAAGTTTTTGAATTTACCAGAATTTGAAATTCCCTCACACTCTAAAAACAGTAGAAGCCTTAAAAGCTATTTTACACTCGTGTTAATAAGATTTCGTATCTTATCATACTAGCAATTAACATAACATAACATAACAGCAATAGCACCCTCTCAAAAAAGAAAAACAATGGAACTCTACCCCCAAAAAAAAAGTGGGACTCAAAACAAAGCAATCTATCTCCCTTGCTCATGCCGTAATTATAAGAAAGTCATAAGATAGCAGAATAAAACTCAATGCTAATAAAATTGTGATGTCATTATGACAGTCACTGCTAAACAATATGAGAAAACGAGACATGATTAAGCGTCAAAATGAAAAATATGATTGGAAATACTAATAATACCTACAGAAGGGCATGAGCCATATAGTCTGTACATAATTCTTATGCTGGATAGGCTAGGACTAGCTCACAATAAGATGCCGTCCACCGAGCTATGCTGCTTATAATTACTTATCTGATGAACAAAATCTGGACGGGGAATATCAGTGTCTAAACCAAGACAAAGGTATACACATACTTTTTCGTCTTAGAATAAAATAAAACACATATCAAAGAAATCAAACTCAATGATGGTAACGACGGCGGCGACTGGCTGGTGAATCATCATCATGGTAAGGATGTCCTCTTTTAGCTTGATTTTGCTTTGATAACACCTCATCTAGTGAATCGTCACTATAGTGAGGATGTCCCCTTTTAGCTTGACGTAACTTTGGTAAGACCTCTTCTGGCGAAACATCATCATAGTGAGGATGTCCCCTTTTAGCTTGACGTTGCTTTGTTAAGACTGTTAAGACCTCTTCTGGCGAAACATCATCATAGTGAGGATGTCCCCTTTTAGCTTGACGTTGCTTTGGTAAGACCTCTTCTGGCGAAACATCATCATAGTGAGGATGTCCCTTTTTAGCTTGCCGTTGCTTTGGTAAGACCTCTTCTGGTGAAACATCATCATAATGAGGAAGCCTTCTATCTAGCAAATCGTCATCATCATATTGAGGATGTCCCCTTGGAGCCCGATGTTGTTTTGATACGGCCTCATCTAGCAAATCGTCATCAGCATAGTGAAGATGCCCCCTATCTAGCAAATCGTTTTTGTCATAGTGAGGATGTCCCCTTTTAACTTGATGTTGCTTTGGTATGACCTCATCTGGCGAATCGGTATCAACATAGTGAGGATGCCCCCTATCAAGCAAATCGTCGTCGTCATAGTGAGGCTGTCCCCTTTTAGCTTGATGTTGCTTTGGTATGATCTCATCTAGCGAATCATCATCAGAATCAGAATCATAATCATCAACATTATCATGATAGTGAGGACGTCCTCTTCTTGCTTGATGTTGCTTTTGTATGACATCATCTAGCGAATCGTCCTCATCATAGTAAGGACGTCCACTTTGAGACCGACATTGCTTTCGGCGACGGTCTGGTGAGATCTCATCTGGTGAATAATCGTCATCATAACGAGGATGCCGCCTTATATCTAGCTGTTTCTTTCGTCGACGGACTCGTAAGACCTCATCTAGTGAATGGCCATCATCGTTGTGAGGACGTCTCCTATGAGCTCGAATCACACTTATGGAAGCACCTGCTGATTTACGCTCTAGAGTTTTCATGCGATTCATTACCTTGAGCAACTGCTCCTCCAAAAGCAGAAAATGTTGTTTTGTCTCAGCTGCCTCCTGACGTGCTGTGGATGCCTCCTGACGTGCTGCGGCAGCTTCCTTACGAGCTGCATCTATGGCCTCAAGATGCTTAGCATGATCACACCTGCCACTACAAGGTTCTCGAGACCCCTGAGTCAGCGAAGTGGCACCATGTTGGAGGTTTATAGCAAAATCTGCAGTGCCATAACAACGACCTCGAGACTTTCCCCCGGCAACCTCTTTCCACAATTCAAGCTTTGTCGCCCCATCTACCTTCTGTGTCCCATTCTGGGAGGCCTCACCAATTTGTGTTTCTACTTCCTTCAGACGATCTTGATAATGTTTCTATTCAAAGGGAAACATAACCTAATATCATTTTGTTCCGAAGCCATATTATATATAAAATATACAAAGACCAAGAACTTACATATGTTGTTTGAGAGCGGTTATCAACCCAATTTCCAGATTTCTTTTTATGGGTGGCCAAGAAGAGCTCATCAGGATCCACAGACCGCCCAAGTTCTTGAGCCTGCATGAAAAAACAACACATTTTAAATTTATAAATATCAGAGTCAATGAACAAGTCGATAAGTGAATATTAAATACATACCATACTAAGTGCCACATCAACATGAGCCTTGCGGCCTGTGGTGTGGACTGCTCCACCTTTACCTGAAGCCCGATTGGTCTTATTTTGGGTAGAGATCTTTAGAAAGGCTTCACCCTCCCAATGGACAATAAGACCCTTCCAAGCCTCCTCACATATCCAATGAGGCCTTGTCCCCTTCTTCCTCACTTTTGAGAGAATATCTGAAAGGCGTTTTGCACCTCTCGACTGAAACGCCTTTTTGATATACACGTGATCATGAGGATCCCAAACAACCTTGTCCTACAAAAGAAGGAATCTACCTAGTTATCATTAAGTAGGTGCAACTAGTTAGTAATTAAATAAGTTAAATTAAATAAATGCAACTGACCCCAAACAACTTCCACCAATATTCCCTGACATCCTCTGGGGTCTCACTCCAACAATGAAATGGACCAGGAAAGTGGGACTGGATGACCTGTTTAATCGCAGCAGCAGGTGCTGCGCTAGGAGCCCACCTACAAAAATCCAAACTCAATGTCAACGATCTATCTATCTATCTGTGTGTGTGTGTGTGTGTGTGTGTGTGAATATAAAGTGCTTAAAGAACAAAACAAACATTATAACATATACCCCAATCCACATGGTCGTATAAGAACCTTCCCATCAGCATTCTGCTTATTTGTATCCATTTCTTGAGGAGTTTTGGGATCCTCCTCTTCTCCCGACTCCTCCCTGTCAGGGGTTTTGGGATCCTCCTCTTCCGACTCCTCCATGTCAGGGGTTTTGGGATCCTCCTCTTCCGACGCCTCCATATGAGGAGTTTTAGGATCCTCCTCCTCCTCCATATGTTCACTACTATTTGATTGATTCATTGGACAAATATTTTGCTCTAGTTCTCCGTGCTCGGTCCAGATCAAATAGTTTGGTTTAAACCCACTTTTGTACAAATGAGCTTTCACGTCTCTTGGAGTGAAAGACTTTACACACTTGCACGCTTCACATGGACACTTGATCTTTTTCTCAGACAAAAAGCAGGGTTGTTCCTTAGCCTTCTTAATAAACTCCTGAACTCCACTAACAAACTCAAATTTCAAGCCTCTCCTATGTGGATTGAACCTATCATACATCCAACTACGATCCATTTCCTGCATATTAGGCATATAATTATTAGCCACGGGGTTACTGCTCAAACTTTAAAATTTCAACAACACAACCCCCTGTACATAGGCAATTATAAGAAAATCCAAGAAATAAAAGTGTATATATAATAAATATGTGCATAGTTTCTGAATTATCAGCACACAGCTAACATATTGGATCTTAGACAGGATCACAGTCTGTGGAACTCAGCTTTCCGCTAACAAACAACACATCTATTGAACAAATACATGAAAATTTATTAAATTATCAGCACACAACCAACACCTTATTGAGCTTTGCTCTCCACTAACTAACAACATATCATTCCAAAAAATATGTCACATTAACAACGACTACCAACTACCAAGCTTTATCCCACTCAGTGAAGTCAGTTACATGGATCAAATTACGCCATAATTTTCTATCAAAAACCATGATACTATCCAATTTGTTAAACTCGATATCTTTCTTAATATTGCTTACACAACTCGAATTCCTAATATAACCTATGAGTGCAAGAGTTAAGTGGCAAACAAAATTATAGAAGAGCCGGTGAGGAACAAACCCACATCAACTTAGCATTGTATGTTTAAAGCCCAGGTATAATAGAGTTATTTCTTTTCTAATCAACTCCATTGTACATTTTACTTCAGAGGTTCGAAAGTTTGCTTGCTTTTGCTTAGGAATTCTGCTACTAACTACCAAGTTAAGTTTCACCATAATGATCTAATGTGGTTAGAAAAACATAATCGGAAACCAGAAAACTAAGGTAAACACTATATAATATGGTTGAGCTAAAAGCTCCAACAATGGTGAAAAAAAGAAAAAGAAAATGTAAACCAGAGTTTGCCTCTAAATCTCTTCTAAACCATGTTGCTCTACCGTATGCACTATGCTTAACAATATGATGTTTAGCCCATTTATCAATCAATCTAGATTGAGTGAATCACTGTTTGATTTTTATTAATCCCATGTTGTTAATCTCAGACAACATTGTGTAGAATTGACCCCCTAAAATGCGATTGGTATGGTGGATAGCGGAATAATTGCTACTGCAAAGACCTAAAAACAAGACTAAAAAACACTGTACAAAGTAAACATGAACACTAAAAAATAGAAAAATAAACTAAATTAAAGAGACGGGTTAAAGAACCTAAAGTATAGAGCAATAAAACTTAGGCAAAGAAGAACATAACATAATTGAAATAAAAGTAAGAAGAAGAAGACGATTGTTTGCGAGCAAGAACATAATAGAATGAAGAACAAAACATTACTCTTAAAAGGGTTTGGATTGAAAATTCATGCCCTTAAAAAGATAAAATTAAAAAATAATTTAAGGAATTTATCCCCAAAACCCTATAGCAGACGCAATTGAGGTTTGGGACTACAATTTCTTCACAATTAGCGACCGCGATGCATTAAAGTTTAAATTTCATCTCAAAACATACAGCATGGCATAAAAGTTAAAATTTCATCTGAAAACATACAGCATAGCAATAAAGACCACTTGAGATTATTAAATCAACAGCGAACTGATGATTTTTCTGTCTATGAAAGAAACTACATACACCGATTGCACATCAATATTCTTACTAATAGCTTTGATTAAATCAAATGAATAATATGGGGGATACTTGTAAACAAAGTTGAAGCCATGCTAGCTTATTAAAAGGTTGCAGTTTTCAATATGCTATTATTTGAACTCTGCTAAAGTCAAAGACGACTAACAATATTTCAGTTACACAGAAATAAACCAGGTCAAAGAGTGGTAAGCCCAATCAAACACAGACTATCCTAGACTACAGATAAAACTAAGAACTTCATATGCAGAAGCATCAAACCAGGTGGGCACAATTCAAGGCCTAAGTGTGGATGGGATACAGAAATTCAAGGAAGCCAATTATCTATCCTTTTACAACTTGCCAATTCAACTGATTAATATTTAAATTGAAGATGTAGATAGTTAATATTTATCCATAGAAAGAAGCAAATAGTCCAAAGTTCAGACTCTCCCATCTGAACTTGCAAAGAAGATACTCCTTTATCCCACAATATAAGTCAGTCAGTTAACTAAATGACACAAATTAAGAAACAAAGTTAATTTTGTATGAAACAAAGTGATTATAATATTAATAGAAATAATACAATAAAGATGTAAAATTGAGTCAATATTATTTATGAATTAAGGTGGCTTTGAATGAGACTTGTTGTGCCTTTCTCCTCTTCGGAAAAAAGTTCGTTGGAGCATCTATCACATAGCCTTCATGCTTTGCTCGTGTCCCGTGAAACTACCTCTTGGAGTTCTCTTCTCCACCCGATGCCCCCCAAACCCAACCCTCTCTCTTTTGCATATTCCTATATTAGCCCAAATTCTCTCTTCCATTCTTCAATCTCTAATCACATAAGAATCCTCAAAAAATTCATGATTGGTATGGATTATATTCATTTTGGCACCAAACTGGCCTCTTACAAATAAAGACACACGCACACTTGTTTTCTACTTGAGAGCTGAACAAATTCACATTTGATCAAAACAATGTTGTCAGTGGCTACTTATTCAGAAACCCAACAGAGCACATATATGTATGGACCTAAAACCACGATTGTTTCAAACCCACCAACTCCGCAAATTACTCATATCCCTAGACCACAATCACGGGAGAAACCCGTCTCAGCCTACTGCTTCCAAGAACTCCCCCAAACTCTCACAATTTGATGTTCATGGGAACAAGTTAAAAAAAAAATTAGAGACGTTTAGATAAAGCAAGCAACACATGCAACTAAAAGTGAAAAGTTTAAGCATATAACTCAATAGCAAAAAATTCAGCACTACAAACAATGATAGTAAGACCGAATAAATAAGCTAACTAAATAAATTTTAAAAATAATTAGGGTTCCACAGCTCAGTGGTTAGTTAATTAGCGTCGAAGTTATCGATTTAAGGAGTCAAATCCAATCCAAAATTAAAGAAACCTAAACTTAGCCCTAATTTGATAATGTAGAGAAAATAACACAGGCCTTACGTTGTGAGATGCAGTGGAGGCTATAGGAGGCCTCTTGCAGCTTCACGGATGGTGGTTCTTGGCGGCGACAGAGAGAGACGGAATGGGAGTGTAGAGATAGGGTTTACTGCTTCAGCATAGTGTAGCGTCCGCTTCGATCGCGCTAAATTTATCAAAAAAAAGTGTAGCGTCGATACTTTAAAAGAAGA
Source organism: Lathyrus aphaca (assembly GCA_963966055.1). Taxonomy (NCBI): domain Eukaryota; kingdom Viridiplantae; phylum Streptophyta; class Magnoliopsida; order Fabales; family Fabaceae; genus Lathyrus; species Lathyrus aphaca. Next base: position 164,712,900 of record OZ014521.1, on the reverse strand, counting down.
TTATATTGTTTCGTTGATTCTTAAAAATAATTCTTAGAAATATTAAAAGTTTAAATATGATATCTACTATCTATCCATTGATTATCAATTGACCATGTCGAAATTGTCCTTCCACTAAAAAAAATTACACTTTAAATTAGTCAAAATGGTAACTAACAAATTACACTTTAAATTAGTCAAAATGGTAACTAACAAATTATGTTTGTAAATTTCTATTTCTTTTCCGGATTACACTGATAAAATTAATTGAATCGATAGATATAAAATTATAGCATATTATTATATTAAAGAATGATCAATAATAATAAGAAATATGTACCTTATTAGACCGGAGAGATTACCGTCGAAAATAGTAGATATGAGAGGATTACTACACTCATTACCGTTTAGGGTTTCCAGAATATGTTAATTGTCTGGCGACACTTAAATAGTTAAACGGCTGAGGGCAGGGACCTCTCAATGGGCTTAACTGAATGGTTCAACCCATCACGATCCATTCAGGCATAAAACTCAATCAAATAATTCATCTATTTAGTGTTTAATAACAAATAGACCATAATATAACTAATTAATAATTAATTATGTCAATCCATAATTGATTAATTAAATAATTAATCTAACAATCTCCCACTTGGATTACAATAATTAATTATTAAAAAATATTGATTTTAATACAAAACAATAATCATTCAAAAGAGAAGTAAGTCGTTGCAGAAATTATATCCGATAGGGAAAATAAATCATACATGTTAAAGACTGACAACTTATATAGAGAATGATGAATTTAGAGTAACATATTTAAGTTAAGAATAATATGTTATAAAGAATGACCCAAACATATAAAAATGTTACTGATAAATTCCCACTAACTCAAAATATCGTAAGACTTACTCATGTGTATAAGTCAATGGTTAGTGTTTATACTGATGAGTTTTCAAGTTTAAGGTCAAAGAATATTCACATAGGTCCAAAAAATAGTAGTTACATATAGGCATATCCAATCATGAGAGTAATTACATTTAATCATAAGTACCTTCATAACACAATATCAAACTCGATAGGAGTATTGATATTTACCTGTACTTTCATATTATGACCTGACAAGTGTGGATTATTGAATATAGAATAACACAATATTATTGCATGCTAAAGAATTATTGTGTCTTTTCAATATCGACCTAAACATAAAATTATAATATTTTTTCAGATTAAGATAATAATATATATTTCAGTATAATAGAATAAGACTTCTTATAGTTATTGTACATTTTGAAGTCTTATTAGAATATGTCATATTTATAAGGTGCTCAAGAATATATGACAATATGAGAGTTATAATCTGAAATTTTTAGATTATATTATTGTGTACACATGCACTCCCACTGATCCAATAAGATAAAGATTTATCAGAGTCCACGAATAATAAATACTCTGATATACAATGGGATACTAATTTTATTTTTAGTACAAAACTAACAGAGAAGTGGTTCTATAATATATCAACATTAGAGTTTTACAAACCCAACCACATATTTTGCACGTAAATAGAATATATCATCATATAGATAATTTCACATGAAAGAGTATGATGGTCATATAAAAGATTTTACCATCTTTTGAGTGAGAACAAATCCATATCATTTTAAATAGAATATAGGATTGTGTACAATATATTAATAATTCACTCAAAACTCAAATGCTACAAATATAACTACACACATTTGAGAAACATATTATTTTATATGCAGCGGAAAAACATGCGATTTTAATTTACTTAATATTGAGGATATAACACAAGTAGTAAAAGATTTTCATCAATAACATAAAAACTACAACATCCTCAATATAAGTCTCTATAAATAATATTATTTTAAACAAATAATATTTATTTTTCATTTTTATATATAATTGACATGTTAAATTCTCTCACTTGATAGAGACTAATAATTGAATTATTAATTCAAGAGTTTATAAATATTTTAAAAATATTCAATTAATTTCTCTATCATCAAATAATCATGTCAAGTAACGTCATACCGATAGGGTATATCCATCACTTACATAATACAATGAGAATTGAAATTCATTTAAAATTAATAATAAAAATAAATGATTGGAATTCATAAAGTATCTTATTTCTTATTTTTTAAATAATATTTCAACAATATTAAATAAGAAAGATAACAATGTACAAATATTATGTCACCAAAAAATTCTAATAAGGATAGGGTACTCGAACTTTAATTTACATAATCTTAAATCACAAGTACATTGAACAAAACAAATTATATTAATAATAACATACCGATAGGGTATAATTATTATCAATATAATATTTACTATAATTAAAATAAATTTAATTATTTTATCAAACAAAATTTGTATAATTGTACCACGATAGGTGAGTTACAATCATACAAATTAAGAATGTTAATATTATTCAAAAAAGAAAAATTTGTATATGATTGTATCGACAATATGTGAGATTACAACTATTCAAATTAATTGTGATTACTTAATTTTTCAGAATAAAACTCATAAAATAATAAGATTTCTAATATACTCATAAAAGTAGAATTTCATTTATTTATTTGAGTATATAACAAGAAATCAAATTCTGAAAATAAATAGTGAGTTTTTATTTTAGAATATTCTGAAAAATAATAATTTTGTATCAATGCACTTTTTTCTTTTTCGAAGGAATACATAATATCAGAGACAAATTTCTCCTAATATACAATTAAGTCACAAGAGATTAAGTTTTTTGGAGTACTTGTAGTATCATCTCAAAAACTCATAGATCAACGGTAAATCATTAAAAAAAACAAGTCGAATAATGATATAACTCGATACAATACAAGGATAATTTGAAACACACATTATCAATTATATGAATGTAGGATTTGGATTTCGTTTTGTCATTGTAAATTGCCAAGATGCCCAATGGTGATAATATGGGTCATTTGTTCTCTCCAAGAATAAATATACTTTTGACATGTATTGTTTTGAAAGAGCAAATAATTGTTTTGTTTATTGTATTGTATTGATCCTAAATAGTGAATAGAGATACCAAAACAACACAACCCAACATTAATAATAGCATAACTAATTGATTTTGAGTCAAATAGAAAAAGCTAATTTATTTATGTAAATAAAATCTCAATTTTATTTATAAATAAATAAATACTTGAAATTAATATATCATGAAATACAATCAATTTCATTCATATCATGCCAAAATGGAAAATGCTTAATAGTAAGAAAAGGTAAAAATAAGAAATGTAAGAATAATTCTCAATCATTCATTATCATCACTACTCCATAATCCCTATTAAAAAGGAAATTAAATTTAAAATCAATTTAAAATTAATCTCTAAAACAGTGACATGTGTGCATTCTTATATTTTTTCTTCAAATGCATTCGTACTAAATAGTATTGCTCTGCCAAAATAGATCAGTTTCTGAAAACTAATGGTTTTCGTTAAGGGACTAATCTTTATTGGATCTCACCATGTACACAACCAAATACAAGATTTTATTTTTATTATTTTAATATCAAATAACTACATACTTTGATTGTGATAATGAATATTTATTTTACAAAGTAATGAAGAATTCATTTACATATTTATAGAATCATTCGGGGGAAATCTTCATATTGTAATAGATTTATTGCTATCATATAGGGTGAATATCATAATGGACCTCATTGTTTATCGACAATCAACATATCGAAAATCAATATTTTTTTACAGCAGCAAAACATACAAAAAATGAAAAGTTTTCAATTTCTTTAGATTAATATGCTTTAGGATTTTAACTGAAACAATTTGTTGATTTCACTCACCATACATCTAAAGAGTTTTGAAGAAATTATTATCCAAGATATCAAATAATTGATTAATAGCCCTAATATATATCTAATGAGGCTCTGATACCAATTGATAAAATTAATTGAATCATAGATACAAAATTATAGCATATTATTATATTAAAGAATGGTCAATAATAATAAGAACGATGTACCTTATTAGACCGGAGAGATTACCGTCGGAAATAGTGGATATGAGAGGATTACTACCCTCATTACCGTTTAGGGTTTTCAGAATATATTAATTGTCTAATGGGGCGACACTTAAATAGTTAAACGGCTGAGGGCAGGGGCCTCTCAATGGGCTTAACTGGATGGTTCAACCCATCACGGTCCATTCAGGCATAAAATTCAATCAAACAATTCATCTCTTTAGTGTTTAATAACAATAGACCATAATATAACTAATTAATAATTAATTATGTCAATCCATAATTGATTAATTAAATAATTAATCTAACATACACCACATGTCAAACCCTTATTTATTCAAATTGAATTACTATTTTGCCACATTTGCTACTTATTTTTGTCTCTTTTTTTCTCTCTTGCAAGACACATTTTCTTTCTCTCTGTCTTTTCTCTTTTCATCTCTCATTTATGCCAAACCTTAGCACTTTCGATGTTCATTATCCACCTTATTCACAACCATCAACACCTTCAATGGAAAAAACCAAAGTCATATCCATACTCTTCATCTCACGATCTTCCTGATGAATCGAAACGAGTTTAGTTTCGAACAATCTTGTCGTCACCACTCATTTGTAAATGTAAAGTTTCGGGTAACAAAAAAATTAGAAGATTTTGTTTTCCTATTTCGACTCATAGATTTGCGTTTTTTCTTCTAATGTTTTAGTTGTACAACAACGTCCAAAAGAATTTTTCTTTAGTATGATATTATGTGTCTATGTTGATTAGATATTTTTTGGCAGGTTCACAATCTAGAAAATAATGTGTTGATGGTTTCAGAGTTTTTGTGTATGTTTTTGAAAAATGGGTTCAAGTGGAGGTTGAGAGATGAAATGTAAGTAGCTCAAAAAAGATGGTTGAAGCCTCTAGAAGTCATGTACATTTTACAGAATCATGAAAAGTACCAGTTCACTCAAAAGCCACCACAACAGCTAACAAGTAACATCTAGGGTATCCTTTCCTTTTTCTCAATTGTATAGAACAAAAATATTAAAAATTATTCAATGGCCTAGATTTTCATATTATTTATCGTAGTGTGATTGTCACCGAAGACAATCCTTATGTGATTGTCATGGGAGACAATCCTTATTTGTATCATCTTTGTTTTTTTTATTTGGTTGATAAGGAATGAACTCATACAATTGATTTTTTGTTATTTCATTTCACGTTCACTTTCGTATCATAAGATTGTGTTTATATCTTAAGAATGACTATAACTGCTTTTGCATGTTAACGTTATCAACCGGTCTCCTAAACAGGTGGTTCCCTATTTCTGTTTAATAGAAGAGTATTGTGTTTATTTCATAAAGATGGTCATGCTTGGCGAAATAAAAGAGACGGAAGAGTTGTAGGACAAGCCCACAAACGAATGAAGGTTCATTATAAATGTTTATGCTCTAATGTTTATTATATGGTCATGTTTATGGTATTTTAGTCAGTTTTCAAAACATAATTAACTTGCTAATATGATATTTTTGGGTTAATTATTATTAAATGTTATATTTATGAAATCTTTTATGCTCGCGTGTCTTATCTGGGTTTCCATATTACAGTTTTGAAAGTTTATTCCTTCTCAGAGTATTGGACAATTATTCATGTTGTTTGAGTTTCCAAATTGCAGTTTTGAAAGTTTATGCTATTTTTTAGTGTTACATTTTCCTAAACTTGTCTCATAACTAGATCTGCTGGGACCTCCCCTGCATAGGTGGTAGAGGGGGCATATGCGGAGTTTCCTCGAGATTTATTTTGGTTGCCTTGGAAAAATGATTAAGTAGAGCTTTCAATGGATCAGTGAAATCTTTTGTTGGGTTAATCTTCTGATCAGTGAAATATTTTCTCCTTAAGCATCGAATATTGAAAATTATTTCGTATATTAGAGTTAGAAGAATCTGATCTGTTCAGACTCAACAGTTCATCAGTAGAAGTAATTTCAGTTGATCCACTACTAAATGTGATGTTAACTTTGTCAAAGAATCTCTTACAACTGCATATACAATAAATAGATCTTTGGACAATTTTTTTATAGGGAACATTACTTACAGATCGATCCATTTCTTTCACCGCCAAACATTTCTTTGGTACCTCTCCAAAATTTGATAGTTGGATAAAAAGTTTTAACTTCTACCGAATCTGGTATAGCTCAATGTTATTATTTTCTATCTCACATATGTTTACCTTTTATGGTCTGATTTTCTGTGCACGGGTTCAAGTATCTCATTGTTTTGATTTGATCAAGCGGAATGTGTGTCTGCATGAAGAGTGGTTGTGGACATAATATGTTGCTTGACTCTATTTGATCAATTCAATTTTGTGCAAATAAAATGTCAGTTTACCAACCTGTAACAATGTAAATATTGTAAAACTCCTTCACAGTGATTTTGAACCACTTAGTAATGACTTTACTATGACATATTGTTACTAATTCAACTCATTTCCTATTTATAGATCAAGTAAATGAGTTAAATTTGACTATATTATTGAAAACAATGAGTCAAAATTCAGTGTATTATTGAAAAATATGAAAGATCTTGAATGTTAGTAATTCATTTTCTTCAAAAATCATTGTTAGTAATTGAATTTAATGCACCTTAATGAAGAAAAATAATTATTGACATCTATAAGTTGAATGTTTTTTTATAATTTTTTTATAGTAGAAAGATTAATATAGAATGATTAAATTTAAATATTTTTAACTGTATTACAATATATATTTATGTATATACCGACAATAGCTCTACTTAAAGAGTGAATTATCATTACATTTGCACATTAAAACTATTACTAAATTTATTATTTTATATATATATATATATATATATATATATATATATATATATATATATATATATATATAAGTTTGCATATAATTAATAAAATAAATTTTCATCACCAAAATTAATTTTAATTATTTTATTTTCCATCTTCATTTTACTGTTTTTTTTTAAATAAACATGTCATTTTTGTTCAGCAGGATAATGAAATTTGACAACAACTACCGCAGAATAATTTGATGTGATATAATCAATTACTAAACAAAGGAGAAAAAAAACTATAGACATATAAGTTAACATTAGTCAATGCACTTCATTGCACTTTAATGGAGAAAACTAGTAACATACCCGTGCTTCCGCACGGGTAAAATCGTTTTATACGGTATAAAATAATTAAATGTATAATTAAGTTCCAATTACATTATATAATTATAAAATAAATAAAAAATATATAAAAGTTGACATTGAATCCTGAGATTAAGAAAGTATAAAAAAAAATACATTCATGCTTATATTTTAGAGGAATATTAGTGTGAGTTATGATAAATACTAACTATATAATGGCAACCAAACTATATGTTTCTCTTGGCATACACCATTTAATTGCACCAAGTTGTGTGCTTTGCAAATAAATTGCAATATATATATTGCAAATTTATGCCTAATAATTTATAGCAAAAAAATGAATTAGCATGCATACACCATTTTTTCCACCAACTCTCTTGCATATCATTTCAATAAACAATATGATAAGTACTTTGTTGAATAATAACAACATGAAGACTATTCCATAATGGAAACATGTTTTAGCCACAATGTATCCAACATATTAATTGTTTCAATGTAATGAACAAATAAATAAAGGAAAAATACAATCTCAACATGTCTTGCACTCAAAAATTTAATTAGAAAACGATACACGACTCTCCATATTGGGATGGACAAAAAAATGCTACAAAAGCATCAAAGTCTTGAAGAATGATTGAATAACTCCACCTGAAAACAAAATGTCAAATATTATGTAACAAAGTAAAAGAATGAACCAACAAATATATTTGTAAACTTTTAGCTATCAAGCAAATTGTAAAGTATACATACTAAATATTGTGAAAAACCTCCTTGAATACAACATTAGTGGTTGTTGTTTTAGCAATGTTGTCTTTGTCATGAATAAGAATCTTAAGACCTTGTTTAGACTTTACTCTTGACATTGCGACATAGAGTTGACCATGACTAAAAACATCCTTTGGTAGATATAAACCCACATTGTCCAAAGTTTGTCCTTGAGATTTATTGATGGTCATGGCAAAAGAAACAATAATGGGGAACTGCCTTCTAACCAACTTAAACGGCCATGGTGATTGTGACGGTGACAAAGACATTCTAGGAATATAAATGGTGTTACCTAAGTTCTTCCCAGAAATGATTTTTGCTTCAATGACATGATTAGCAAACCTAGTTACAGTAAGTCTTGTTCCATTGCATAAGCCTTCAGAATGATCCAAGTTCCGCATCAACATAATAGTTGCACCAACCTTCAACTTGATTGAATGATTAGGTAAACCAGAAGTTTTCAAAGCATTAAGAAATTCAGGAGTCAAGTGCTCAAAAGCATCAAAGTCTGTAGCTTCAGATCTATCAATAGAATCACTACTAAAGAATTCCTTTTCTTCTCCTATCAAATAAAAAACACAAGGAAATTACAATCATAAATAATGCAAATTGTAATGTAAAGTATAATATTATCATAAGAAAAAATAATATATTTCTTGAGTACCTGGAAGAATATTAGTGATGTATTGATTAATGTCATCAACCACCTCAATTGTTGAAGCCAATATTGCTCGACTTTGCAGATAATTGGGATCATGGTAGTTATTTATGAGATCGGGATAGGTACTTTGAACAATAGCCTCAATAGGATTTGTAAAATTTGTAATTAGCAACTCATCAGGAATGGAAAGATCAACATAACCATCGTTTGGCTCAGACATGGTACCATCACCAATTTTCAAGATCCATTCGGAAAAAAGGCGCACCTCCTCTTGGTTAGAAGTGTTTGTCTTACTTTGTAGGCGCATGTTTTTTGTAAGTCTGAGAACTTTACACTCATCCCAAATGTAAGAAGCATTGATTGATGCATGAATAATATCAGATCTACTACCTCTTGGGACCACTGGAAGAATTTGTCTAAAATCACCACCAAAGACTACTACTTTGCCTCCAAATAGTTTTTCCTTTGCACGAGGAATTCCACTCATAATGTCCTTCAAAGACTTATCAAGAGCCTCAAAGCAAAACTTGTTAGCCATTGGAGCCTCGTCCCATATAATAAGATGTGTCAACTTTAAAAGCTCAGCAAGATCATCTTTTTTGTCAATGTTGCAAATGGAAGATTCTAAGGTAGGGACAGGAATCTTAAACCTTGAATGAGCTGTCCGACCACCTGGTAACAACAAACTTGCAATACCACTTGAGGCAACAGGCAAGACAATTTTTCTATTAGCACGAAGTGAAGCTGCCAAAGTGTTCCACATAAATGTTTTACCTGTTCCACCGTAACCATATAAAAAAAATACTCCCCCACTTTGTCTTTCTACAGCATTCATGATTTCAACATAAATGTCTTTTTGTTCTCCTACAAATAAGAATGTTGTGATAAAGAAGTTAATATGGTTTTGTACTTCCAAGAAAACCTCAACCGCCAACATATAAAAAAGACATCAAATAAATAATGTCAATGAAGTTTCTTATGATGTTAATGATCCTTTGGCATTAAGGAATATGAATAAAGTAACATTTGATGTGGATTGAAATAGTAATATAAATTTGTATATTGGGATGGAAGATTTACCTGTTAATGATGAGTACAAATGATTGAAAATCTCATTCTGAGCAAGTTGATCATAATGCATCTCTTCATAAACCAACCGATTTCCAACAAATGAAAGTACAAAATCATCTGGGTGAGGCATTGTCTTGAAGTCTTTCAAACTTTTATTGTTCTTTTGTAATTGAGTTTCTATTGCAATAAGGGTGAGTTGTTTTATTTCTTCATCAGTGAGTGTTAATCCTAGTATAGAAAAGGGAAACAACTATAAAGTATTAAATGTCAATCATAATAGAATTGCTTATGCAAATAAGTAGTCATACAAAATGTACCTGGATTTTTGGTCAAAACACGTTTCTCATGAAGAATACCATCAGATAAGTACTTCCATGTCTTGCTCCAAACATGCTCAGGTCTATTCATAGATGAGGAACACAACATAGTAACAAACAAGTTCCTTAAAAAAACACCAGATCCCCAAACATGTGCTTCTTTTATAGCCTCAATAAATTCCCTATCATCTTGTAGAAACCCCATAGCAAAGCATGCCTCTCTGAAAGTCTTATGTTGGATGCCATCAATTTTTTTAATATCATCATAACTTATAGGTCCTTTCTTAACAGTCAACATCATTCTTAAGTAATACAGTTCACCTGTGCTTTGAGGAACCCAGATAAGACGACCAATAGTATACCCTCTCTTCCTAGGCTTCCATGTTCTAGTCCGTTTATGATACACAAATTTAGTGACAAAGTCACTATATGTCAACAACTTAGCTTCATCATATATTTTGTTTGCCTCAAACCATGCCGTAAACATAGATTCAGTGACACTTGGTTTAAGCAAAACATTTCCGATTTGCTCATAGTCTTTGTAGAAAACAAAATTCTCTCCTTCCATGTGAAAGAACAATCTTTCAACAGCTGGTTTCCTACCATGTATGGAATATGCAAAAATCCTCCAACATGCCTCACTTGGGGAAATGTAACGACAATCTAGATATTGCTTGATTTCATCCACATTCTTCCTCCCACCAATTGAACTATCATCGGAAGAATGAATAACAGCAGAAATTCTATCGGAACCTTTGTTGATGTATTTGAATAAGTATTTGATGGAAGTACTCTGATTGCACCATTCCATGTTGATGTGTGCTTCATACTTCAATAATAAACTTGGATTATGAGGAACCACATGACCACTATGAAGGATGATTCCATTTTTTTCAATAGTGTGTCCATTGTCTCTTCTCCTATAAACTGGATAGCCATCTTGATCAACTATGGTTGTAGCCTGAAATTTCTTAGGGTAATACTTTGAGCACTTTCCAACTTTCATGCAAGGTGAGTTTAGATTTGCCAAACCGCAAGGACCATGAACCATGTGAGTTTTGACCAAGTTGTACAATTTTGGATCCTTCAAAGGATCAGGCACTTCAGCATTAATTATCCTATCAATATCATCAGGCCCTGGATACTTATTAGAAGGATGCAAAAATAGCAAGATATGTGCATGTGGTAACCCTCTCTTTTGAAACTCAATGGTGTACATATCTACAAAAGTGTATGATGATATATAAATTTATTAGTGTATGAAAGTATTAAGTTATTCTAAACCAAATATAATGTAAAGTAAGTTTGCGGGCATTTAACTTACATGCAACCACCTTGCCCAATACACCTTTCTTTGTCAAATCTGATAGAAGTTGGTCAAACTTAATTTTGAAAATCCTCGAGATGACATCAGGACGATCTTGCGGCTTAAGATGAAGTGGTCTTAGCAGTCTTTGGATTTCAGGCCAATTTGGGTTGCAAGTGAAAGTTATAAACAAATCAGGGAAGCCGACCTTGCTACAAATAGCCATACCATCGTAATACAACTGATCCATAAACCTCCTTCCACCTACATATGTAGAAGGCAACACGACTCGTTTTCCTATGGTTGCCCCAGAAGCTTGACTTTGATCACCCTCTTCGTTAAGATTTTTGTACTTTGAGACCCTAAGTTTTGGTTGATTTTCACGAATCCATTGTAATCGTTCAGACTCTAACATTGTGTAGCCATCAACCAAAAATTGTTGAAATAGTCTTCTGGATGCTAATAAAGTCCTAGCCTCGCCGATTCTGCTTTGAATTCGAAATGACAACCATTCTCTTATTGTAAGTCTGTTTCTCTTGTTGTCTTGGAAGATGGGTAAATCTCTATGAGCAATGTTTGGTCTATAACCATCTTCTCCATAGGGAAAAATCAAAGGATATTGATAAGCCATGTATGCTGCATGAAGTTCATTAATTCTCTGTAATTGTCCTCCCCTAGTTTGCATGATAATATCCCTTTGCTCTGCAGTGTCAATGTCACCAACCACTAAAGCAGCAACTTCAGAAACAGTTGGTTGATTGTATATGCGACCATCAGTTGTTCTATCTGAGATGAGTCTCAACTTCAAATTTTGTGTATTAGAATTGAACAACCATTGTTTGGCCATTTGAAAACTCTTGGCATGGGGGTTATGTGTGTAAAGCATAGATGACAACTGTTGCACAATGATTGGATCAATGTTTTTTGTGTTCCTATAAATGTGAAAGAAATTAAATAAAATGTAGTATAGAAAAGAAGGGATAGTAATGATTAAATGAATGAAACACATTACATTAAACTTTAAAAAATCGGACGTTGTGTAATTTAGAATACCTTAAGCCCTGCATTCTGTTTTGGACTTCATTCTCCGTGTCAAAGATATATAGTTGTGCAAATTTTGGTGGTTGACCTTCAGGAGGCAACAAACTTCCAATCCTATGACAAGATTGTCCTTGAATACGTATTGTAGGCGGTCCACATCCGTTGTTAAAACGATTGTCCAACTTTGCACCAGGTGAAGTGAACGCAAACATCATGTTATAAATGCGAATTTGTTGTTGAAACTTCCTGCTAACCACACTATCATCATCGAATAGAAGACGTGATAGTACCGGAGGTGGTTGTTTAAGTAATGGGAGTTCAACCTTTCCATTGCCACAACATAACGAAAACATAGGATTAGCTGAATGATGACTTTTTCCCATTCTCTCTTGATACCACATCATGGCTTTACAATAACGACACTCAATTAAAGGATCCCCGATGTCGTAATATTCTGCAAATAACCACCTAACTCTTACATCCATATTCGAATTTCAAAATAAAGAGGCAAATAAATTTTTATGTTGTTCATGAATTTATATGATGTACCTTGAGAAGTGTTATTTGATCTTTCATTAATTATAAAAGGTGGTTCGAAGTCGTCTGAATCGGATAAGGATTCATCCTCGGAATGATGAGCTGTGATCAAATCAAAATAAACCATATGTATCAGTTATAACAAAGAAATGCATATTAACCGTGCATATGGTTATTAACACTCTTCACTGAAACATGATTGAAAAATGCATATTGTGAAGAACATGTAAATAAACACAATGTTTGTCCTTACTTGCAAAAGGGTCGTAGTCGGATCCATCATCGGAGTCGCTATTAAAAAAATCTGGATTAATGGTTGGGGTAAATATGACAGACGCTGGAAGAGGTGTGGCACACGTTGGAACAGGTATGGGAATTCTTGGAAATTCGGAGACCAGAACATTCGCGCTGACGTGGCCAGGGGAATGTGAGGTACTGTAGAAAAACTTCGTCAAGACTTCCAGGGGCAACAGTGTTAAAAGTTATCTAAATCACTTCAATTTTTATAACAATGGTTTACGACGTACCTAATGTGTAATGACGATGTAGAATGCATGCCAAATTTTCGTTGGTCTATGACGGTGTTAACATGCTGAGTTTTTTGCGTAAGATTCTGAGCTAGATGTGGAACTCCTAATGAAGTCCTTGGTCGGCCACGAGTAGGTCTTGACGAAGACGACATGCTGCACCATAAAATCGCAATGTCATAGATACAAAACAAACTGTATAACTCATTTTATGAAACTGACAAACTATTAGAAATATGTGGTTACGTAAGTAGTTTCTCCATATATGCTCAAAGTTTTGCTAATGAAAATAAATGATTATATTTGCACACCTATGTGAAAATGATGAAGAAGATTCGATTGGCACATTGCTTCTACTATCTATCTGTTTACTTTGAGCCACCATTTCTGCGTGAGGGAGTGGTTGCGATGGTAGTACGGGTGTCTTGCGAGGTCTTCCACGAGGCCGTTTTGCATATTGTATTGGCCTAATGTGATAAATAAGTGATGTTATGATAGCTTACGTAATTATATATAGACATTATTTAAAAAATACTTAATCAACCATGAAATATTTGATAAATTTATCACATACCTATCAACAGAAGTATGCAAGTTCTGCAAAAGCTCATGAGTCTGACTCGGGACTGGAAGTTTTGGAGACCTGAAGAAACAATTTAGTCAAAAATCAAAGAGGAAAATACAACCATATTGAGGATTTGGTTACAAGTATGTCATATAAAAATCAAGACTCATAGCAGTTATAACAGGTCATACAAAGTTCATGAATTGGTTAGAACTATCAATATGCTCAACAATCTATAAATAGGATAATTGAATTCACATACTTTCTTTGAATCGAAGTTTCTCCGGCATGGTATACGTTGTTGATATTTGAACCTTCTGCTCTTGTCGGTGACACGCCATACGAATTTGTATGTTTCTCATCTTGCTTGTTATTTACGGCCTTGGAGAACTTGGATAGTAAATTGGTTCCTATAGACCGAACATTGGAAATATTCTTGTAAGGGTGAAAAACATGTTTGCTATGGCTAGGTTCTGTCCCAAGAATATTTTCGGTAAGCAACCGTCCTTCTTCGACAATGCGAGCAACTGTTATTCTATTTTGCTGAGAGGGAGTGATTTCGGAAAGTGGAATTCTACTTCCAATTATATACGGGGTAGACATTTGGTCAGATATTGGGTGTTGAGGGTTAGTTGCACTACGTTGTCGTTTAGACCGTGATTCTCGTAGTATTTGATACCTTCTTGCCCTTGCACGCTTTGCTGATGTTATATTCGTGACGTGATCCATATCGAGCAATAAAGTTTTTGTTTCCTTATATCAGTAACAATATGAAGTATCAGTAACAGGTATCATCCATCAATAACAATACGAAAAGCCGCATATAACATGATGACAATCATTGTTATATCATCCATCAGTAACAATATGAAGTATTAGTTGGCTATATCATTCATCATTACTACTGAGCAAGAATTTCATTGCTATATCAGGTATCGGTAATATTAATTTGCTGCAAAAATATCAGGTATCATTGTTATATAAGGTATCAGTAACAATATGAAGTAACAATATGACAATCATTACTACTGAGCAAGACATAACATTAATTTGCTGCAAAAATATATGATATTTTCACATATCAGATATATGATATTTTCAGACATCAACACAATGCAAAAATATATGGTATTTTCACATATCAAACAGCAAAAAAATACTACAATGCATAGCTAAAGTATAATGCAGAGCTAAACTTAGCATCTCAATATAGTTAAGCATAGATACACATAAATGCAACGAATAACTTTCAATAAATACAATCTCAATACCAGTTCTGCTTACATTTGCTAAACATGAGGATGTATTGAATGCTATAGAGAAAAATCAATCAAAACATGCTTGTTGTAGTAACATATAAAAACCAGAAATGCTCACCTTTGCTAAACATGAGGATGCATTGTTTCCAAGAAGTCCTTTAGAATCACATTCTTGAAAGAGAATTTTCTGCAGTAAGAATGTTAATCCCTAAACCAAATTCACATTGTATCTTGGTGTAATTGTAAATTTGTATTTTATGAAGACCAATTTGTAAGTAAATTAAATTTGTCAATTTAAATTAGAGTACTTTGTAAAATGATTAGTATATGGTTGGTGACTTGAATCAACATAGTTAGTAACCAATGCTTTTTCTATAGTGTAGTTAGTATATGAAAAACTGAGCCTAGTCTATGAGCATTCCACGGTTTGCCTTCTCACATGCTTGTAGTAGTCAGACTTTGCATATCCTTGCTAATTAATAATATTAAAAGGCTGTAAAAAAATAATACTATAATATTGTAACTATCATTAGTTTAGTATGGGAAAAGACTTTGTAGAAAAAGTATATCCTATTTGTATTAGGACATAGTAGCTAAAATCATGGTTGGTAAAAGAAAACACATGACATCACACATCCTACATTTAATGTTGATTGACTTTTGCAAGCAAGATTTGAAAATATATTCTGAAAAGTAGCTATGACAAAACACCAAGAAGTACCTTTTGTTAGTGTGGCAGTAGTTTGATATGCGTTTTCTCTCACTACAGACTTTCATATTGAGTTTGAGAGTGAAAAATAATAGTAGAATAAAAATAAAGTGGCAAGGTTCTAATAGTTGTATCACCTTATGTTTTTCCTTATTATTCTATGGATATTAGTTTATATCACTTAGGGGAATTATATCAACAACAAACAACAAACATATTTGGATTAATTCTTAAAAGCAAAATTCTGCTTAATGCATATTTGAGTTATTTGGCAGGCTTAGTTTATCGGGTTGTATTGAATAAAAACATGTTTGTAGTTACAACTAATTCCTTTAGATGTAAGCATATTTGTAACAACCATATTGCAAGCATATAATGCAATTAACACCTTTTGCAATTAACAACCATATTGCAAGCATATTGCAAGCATATACTGTTAATGAGAGGCATACAAAGATATAGAGAAATAACTTAATATTAGATTACTATAAAAGTTTCACCATGCCAGTTACAACCATATGTAAAACTGGACCAAAAGGAAAGGGTGCATAATACCCATAAAATAAGTCACATGGACATTTTTTTAGAAACAGAAACAGGTGCATTGCACCACAAAATTAGTCAAAAGTCAATTTTGCAGAAAGAGCATGTCTAAGAAACAGAAATAGTTGCATCGCACCATAAAACTTCACCAAATGACATAAATACAAGCATATTCATTGTTGGTCTTAGCATTTGAAGAATGTAGAAATATCAAGCCTTTTTCAATTTCATAAAATGGTTCCTCATTTGTTGGACTACTCCTTCTTCAAGTGCTTAACCTTTGTTGCGGAAAGTTGCGGAGTGAGAATTTCAGTCTGCAAGATTTCATCTAGACATTGAGGGTCAGGAAGCCTCTTAGCCGGCGTGTTGCTAGAGCAGGTTGACGGACTTGAATCGATATTGGCAAAAGCGGTGGGAATGGATTCATGTTGATCATTTGAATTCATTTGCTACAAATATAATTGAATTTGTTATAAGTTCATATACATATTCATTCAAGATTATTTCCATACAACAATTCAGACATATATAAAAAAACAAAGTTACATCCATACCATCATTTCATTTTGGAGGACCCTTGCAAGATTCTTGTCATTGATAGGCAGTGGTGTTTTTGAAGAATGCTGCGATGATATACGTAAAGTGATTAGTTTTATTCGATGAGCTCAACATTGAAATCAATAATTTAATGGCTTGTACCTCTTCAGGTTTCAGCAAATCGTCTAAGGTCTTGTAAAGGCCCGGAGGATCATTAAGTATGTTAACAATAGAGAATTGGCCATACTGTGATTGAAACTTGATTCTAAAAGCTAATTTTTTGTTCAATATGTTGTCCAGATGGGTTGGATAGATCTTCGGATTGTCCTCTCCGGCCTATGAGAACAATAATTCATAATGCAAAATATAGTTAACTAACAATTGAAATAGTCAATAGTGAGTAAACATTGTGTTAGGAAGTACCTCTTTCATGACTTGTCGCAATTCCCTAGCAGTCAACTTAACAAAGGGGATACAGTCTTTATCCCAAAATACAAAGCATCCGACGTGGTTATCATATTCAACCTCGATTTCAACTTTGTATCTAACATAAAAAGAGCAGAAGATGTTAACCTGTTGTCACAACAGATGTTAAAATGAAAATTTGGTAATGATAAGGAATGCTTACTTTGTAACAGGTTCAACATCCGTAACTCCACACGCACATTCAAATATGGTTCCTTGAGACTTATGTGAAGCCTTGCAATTTGGACACGACTCAAAGTACCATCCGAATTTTGAAGCCTTAAATCGTATGGTAGTACCAATGGTTGTGGCAAAGCAATCCTAGTATGGTATAACTAATTGTTACGGAAAATATGTTAATCGGAAAAACAATGCACATGAGAAACACTACAACAGACCTTTCCGAGGTCATAGATTTGCCGAATGGTTTTGACCTCACTTGGGTTTGTCCATCTTGTGTTGGTAGATTGGATAATAGAATTTGTTTGTGTGACAGAATGAGATGGAGCAGGGGTTGATTGTTCAGATGCTAACCTGATGCAAAATACCAAATGTGTGTTAGAATGTGAAAGTAATAATCATAGTCGTAAAATTATAGGAAATGTTAATAGTTTCTTTGGATGAAGAATACAATGATTTGAACTCTTCAACTTGGGGATGATTGATGATAAAATAGAGCTTCGATCCATTCCATGCGTTAGACAGGCTTGACAATCCCGAAGCTATTTGAAAAAATGTAAATCAGAAAACTATGAGATACTATAAGAAACAGAAACATGTGCAACTATGGACCAGAACATAAGACATTTACATATCAGAATATAATAGGTTGACATATCACAGCATATGAGAAAAATATATCATAGCAAACTTATCCCCCTCAATTTCCGTGCCTTGTAAATAGAGCAACTGTATTAAGTTTTACATACAAATGATGTTGACCAATGAATAGGAAAGCTTGCAAGTGGATAAAAACAAACATAGTTTTAAAATAAAATATAATTATATAGTACTTGGATCCTCATACATGTAACTAAGCATGCTGATAGGGACATGGATCCTAAGCATGTTGATAGGGACTTGGATCCTCATACATGTAAATTAATTTTACACAAATGTTTAATAAAGATTCAAGATTTCTTCATAAGATATAAATAAATCAATGAAGTTTTCAGAACAATACTTCTGATTTTTAAAGATTAATAAAGAATAACAAAACTTCTGATTTTTCAGAGCAAATGCATTTAAACATAGTAAATAAATTTGAACATTGCAGTTAATAACTTGTGTGACACTACATAAACAAAATGACATTGGAACAATAAGTACAAAACCAATAAGTTATATGTAGATTAGATTATAACATGTCAAACCTTGATTTTGTTTACACCACGCATGTGTTAAAATCAGAATTGTTGGAGCAGAAGAGTTGATTGAGTCATAGGTGTTCACAAAGTTCTTAGCGTAATCATCCCATAAAGCAACCTCTATTACATTTCCGGCTTCGTCACGAAGAGTAATGTTTGCACACGATTTTTTTCCACCGCCCCCCATTTGGGTCTTCACAATATCTTGGAGAACACCTATGACATCTGAAATTACAAAGTATAATTTATGATAAGGCATGAATAATTGAAAAGGAATACAAAGAAAAACTATATGTTAAGTAAACTGATATGGTAAAATTTACAGCAAGCATTCACCATATAGGAGATCACTATTGAATTTCCCAGTGAGAAAATCAACAATAGGTTTAAAGTGGAATTTGTGTGTTGGTATTTCCGGAAGCGGCATTTGCGAAACTGTTGTTCCTCCATTGAAGACAAGTTTGAGTTTGTTTGGGCATACTTTGAATGGACCATCATTAATGACAGGATTTCCATTGTGAAGGATATATGTTTCATGTTCCGCAATTTGTGCAAACCAATTCTTAAAGTCTCGATTCCAAGTTGTAACATGAATTTGATCACCCTACAATATAATAGCTCACATAAATAAATGAAACAGGAGGTAAACAAATAACAAAAATATGTTGGAAAATATTACCTTTGAATCTTGAATGACCATTTCGAGATGTTGGAGTCCGCTTTTTTCTTTGACCACCCATAGATCAACAACACGAATAAGCATCTTCCAGATTTGGTTTCCTAGAACCAAATCTTTGATTAGAAGCGGCGCTCTTGACATGGTTGCCTAATCAAAAGCATATGATGAAAAACATAATAAAATCATATGATGAGAAATAGAAGCATATATAACATCTGATATGATGAGAAACAAAAGCATATGATGATAAACAGAACAAAAGCATATGATGAGAAACAGAAGCATATGTAACATGCAAGTTGATCAGAAACAAAAGAATATGATTTTTGATTAGAACAAAACTTTTCATTTTTACTAAACAGGAGCAATAGCAGATTTTTCATTCAAGATCAAATATAGTACTATTTTTCATTTCAGCTTGTATACATTCACAGTAATATAGGTCTTGTGTAGTATTGATTAATGTCACAAATTGGCCTACTTGGATCCTCATATATGTAAATTCATTTTACACAAATTGTTTAATAAAGATGAAAGATTTATTCAAAATATATAAATAAATCAAGATCAAATATTTCTAAGTTATTTTCAAAAAAATATACAGTTTTGGTATGTTTGGCAAAATTAAGTTTCACAAAGATGGGATAAAATTATTTTTAAAGATTCCAACAAAAGTTTTCATTTTTACAGAATAGATACAAAACAAAACTTATCATTTTCAAGGCCAAAACAAAACTTATCATTTTCATATATGTAAATTCATTTTACACAAATTGTTTAATAAAGATGAAAGATTTATTCAAAATATATAAATAAATCAAGATCAAATATTTCTAAGTTATTTTCAAAAAAAGATACAGTCTTGGTATGTTTGGCAAAATTAAGTTTCACAAAGATGGGATAAAATTATTTTTAAAGATTCCAACAAAAGTTTTCATTTTTACAGAATAGATACAAAACAAAACTTATCATTTTCAAGGCCAAAACTTCTCATTTTTAAACTTCTCATTTTCTAGGACAAGCTTGTCATGTCCATTTTTAAACTTCTCATTTTCAAAGCATAACAAAGCTTGTCATTTTTACATAATAGAAACATATGCAAAGGCTCATTTTTAAAGATTCCAACAAAGCTTTATATTTTTACTAAACAGAAGCAATAGCAGATTTTTCATTCAAGATAATGATATAGTACTATTTTTCATTTCAGCTTGTATACATTCACAGTAATATAGGTCTTGTGTAGTATTGATTAATGTCACAAATTGGCCTACTTGGATCCTCATATATGTAAATTCATTTTACACAAATTGTTTAATAAAGATGAAAGATTTATTCAAAATGTATAAATAAATCAAGATCAAATATTTCTAAGTTATTTTCAAAAAAAGATACAGTCTTGGTATGTTTGGCAAAATTAAGTTTCACAAAGATGGGATAAAATTATTTTTAAAGATTCCAACAAAAGTTTTCATTTTTACATAATAGATACAAAACAAAACTTATCATTTTCAAGGCCAAAACTTCTCATTTTTAAACTTCTCATTTTCTAGGACAAGCTTGTCATGTCCATTTTTAAACTTCTCATTTTCAAAGCATAACAAAGCTTGTCATTTTTACAGAATAGAAACATATGCAAAGACTCATTTTTAAAGATTCCAACAAAGCTTTATATTTTTATAGAATGTATATGAGGAAATAGAAGTTTCAATGTTGAAGATGAAGAAATTACCTTTGAGTTGCTGGAGAACACCACAGATAGATAGTAAGATTAGGAGCTGAGTTTACCTATGAGTTAACCTTTGACAGTATGGATGAAGCTGTGTTGGTAAGAGGCAAACCAGTTATGCGTGTACCTTTGGGTTTCAAAATGGGGGGAAATCTTGGGTTTTGTGTAAACCAATTGTTAGATGACAGATGTCCGCATGTGAATGTCTTTGATGGCAGAAAAATAGGAACATTTGTTAATTACGGATTTGTCGAAATTGAAGTGTAAATTCAAAAAGATCAAAGGGTATTTTGGAGAAGACATGCAACAGATTTTTAGAATGTAGAAAGTAGACTATAGACAAATTATTTTAAATGTCTTTAATTAGATTAATCATTATAGATTGAATATGTTTAATTGGATTAGTATTGAATGATTAAATTTATAAAAAAAAAAATCAATGCACTTCATTGCAATTTAATTATTTTCAAATTGGATACTCAATAGCAGTGAAAATAATTAACTTTTTTTTTTGGGTTACTAACAATAGAATCCATTTTATTTTAATTAACAATTATCATCAATTGAGTAAAAAATAAATATGAATCAATTTATTAAAAACAATATATGTATTTTTTTTAGTAATTATATGAATCAATTTATTTAAAAAAAATGTATATTTTATTAGTAATTATCTTTTACAAGAAAGAGGGAAAATGTTTGTTGCGAACCAAATATTATATAGACGCACCATTTTTTTTAGATATATAATTTCTAAATTTATAAATTATGAGCTGATTCATAACTAATATGGACAAAGAATTAAGACATAAATAATAAAATAATAAAATATTTTATTTTCGGGTCACCATAACTACAATACTTATTTTATTTTAATTTTTTTTCATGATCTTTTTTTACTTTTTTAATGATTATTTGATACAATTAAATTTATATTATTATTATTCATTTTATAATTAATAATTCATTTTAAATTGATATTTATATCTATTGGATCAGATTGGATTTTAATGATTATTTCAAATTAATTTACCCGTGCAAGAGCACAGGTATTTTACTAGTTACTCAAGAAAATTCTTGAGAAGGGGATGTGTGGATCAAGGGGAGATCAGCATTAACAAAGGTTTGAAGAGTCGATCTCCTTTGTATTTTTATAATTGGTTGCATAATCTTGTTCATTATTTTAAACCTTGTTAATTTGTTTTCAGTTTGAGCACTTTTTGTGCTCCCCTTCAATGAAATTATTTATTGAAAAAAAACAAAGGTGTTAAGTCGGTTCGGTTTGGATCAGTTTTTAGTCCAAAAAAAATTATTCAAACTGATGATATTTACATTGGTTTGGTTTGGTTCGATTTTTAGTGTTTTTAAAAAATAGAATCAAACCAAACTAACCGATTTGGTTCGGTTCGGTGTTGTTGATCGACTTATAATATTTTTTTCTAAACATTATATGCATTTATGTATCATTTGTTATAATATTGTTCGGTGTATTTTATGCTATCATTTTTTAAAATAATACATTTTTCATATAATATATTTCATGTTATACTTTTCAAACAACTTACAAGTTGTTCTTAATCCATATGAAACATTTACATAATTTTTATTGCATTATGAAATAAGCTCACTATCGAATATAAAAGTTGACACTTGTCATAAGAAGGTTGGGAAGGAATTTGAAAACTTAACAAATAAAACACAACAATAAATACAAAAAGTTTCAATGCACATAAATTAACATGTTTCACACCTCAAACACACGTCAAAACTATTTTGTAACAATACTAGAAGGAAATTCGTTGAAGATGAAACATAAAAGATAAAAAATGAAGATGAAAAGTAAATAAGAGAACTTGAACACGAATAAGGAAACCAGAACCTATAAGAATGACGATGGCGAGAGAAACAATGGTGACGGGTAGTCAAGGCAAGAATTTGGTGAGAGTGAGTTTTTATGGCTCATGGTTTCTATTTTTTATGTTTGGAGTATGATTTTGGCTACATATTTAGTTCAAAAAAAAGGAAGTGTAAACAAAGATGGGGAAATGTTGGACTGATACAAATTTTGGGCTTATTAATTGGCTAAGTAAAAGATTAAGTACGTATTTAAAGTCATTGGTCCAACTTATTGGTTTGGTGGTTCCAAAAAGCTAAAATTGAAAACCAAACCAAACCACCTTGGTTTTTATTGGTTTGATTCGGTTTTTGAACCGAACAAAAAATAATCTGTTTTTTTCAGCTTAGTTTGGTTTGGATTATCGGTTTAATTGGTTTTTTCTGATCCACTTACATCCCTATTGGAGGGTGTGGATAATTTTAAACATAGTGTTTTTTAAAAAGGATATTTTTAATATTATAGATCAACATTGTATTTTTATGATATTTATTCAAGAGTTTTTTTAATGAGGTTGATATTGAAAGAAGAATGTGTGTAGTAAGATGACTCAATAATGCAAATGTTTGTTACTTGTGAAAACCCTTTATAAATGGCTTAAAGTTTTACATATAGGTTATCTGAATAATTTGGTATGCATCCAAAGAAACCATGTTGTCAAGTCTCAATTAAAGTGTGAAAGATATTGTCAAAGTCGGTACGAGTTGGAATGTTATTATAACTTCCAACCGATGAATCAATTGTTTGTGCCTTGTTTACTTAATCAAATAATGAAAGAGTCTGACATGGGGTGGACAACCTATTTACCGTGAAAATTGGTAAACAATCGTTGGTCTTCCATCTAAAAACTTTGGTTATTCACAGGATCGACCAAATTGATCCTAGGACATGTGCTAATTGATTCTACATAATGTGTGGAAAAGTAATGAACATTTTGACAAAGTTCTTGATAAAAAAATGGCTTGCTTTCAAAATGTAAATGAAAATAAGGGCAATAGACTTAAAATCGAAAGACTTGTTAAATAAAAAAGTAAATTGTGCAAGTAAACGATAAATTCTTAATGAAGAAAATTTATTGAATTGCATTAAAATGAAAATGGTGTTTTATCAACGTACATTTCCACACACTCGTTTCTCTTACACTTGATACTTTGAATAAATTGAGTATTTGTACACAATTAAACACACACACGCCTTTGATCTCATCATAAAGACCTCTTATTTATACTAATAAAAAATAACTGCCACTAACGGCCTACAAACTATATCAAGACAAATGTCGTTCAACATGTCTTCATCTCTGGAACGCATTCCACGTGTCCTTTTTTAAACTGGATAACAACAAAGAGTTCCCTCCAATATATGAATTCAAATTCTTTGTCGAATACACTCTTAGTAGTGTCTTTATAGAATTATCTCTTCCACTTCAACAAATATTTCTCGAAGTTCATAATCTTGCACTCACAATATTCCCTTTTTCACGAAGACTTCTTCGACTAGACTGCATAATAATTCCTTCGTCGAACTGTTCCAATATTCCATAGGAATCTCAAGCCCTTGAATATTTCTAATAAAATAAACCAGAAGTCAAATTTAGGAGCTAACACAACCAAAGAGTATTTATACTTGGGAATGGTTTTCATGTGAAATATAAGGAGAGTTACGACTTCTCCAAGCCCACCAGATTTCTGCGGCAAAAAAAGGTTATGACATGTACCTTAATCTCATTTTTATCTAAACATTTTCATCCTATGTCAAAAAGATATTTGGATGAATATATTCAAGGTACAACTAAATGTTTATAGAATACAACACTCGTGAACACAATGAAGGAAAATCTTCTCTTATGTGACACATCTAGAGCACATAATCATCAAGAGAATTCCAATGGTTATACCAGAAAGAAGATGCGTATGCTCCAAGTCTCCAATAAAATATATATTTTAACATATTATTTGCTTTGATAATAGATTTACAAGTGGAAACCCCTATATATAATGGAAGAGTGAAGGAGTCAAAGAGCACCAAACAAATAGTTATGAAAGAGTAAGTATACCCTTTAGATGCCTTAGATGCCTAAGATTTAATTAAGTTGATTGGTTTAGTCAATAGAATGATATAATAATAAAAATAACGAGACTTAGCAAGATTGATCTTCATACCTAATGCAAGGATAAATTGTTCAAAAGGGTTACAATAACTCTAATTTGAGATTTTGTTGCCTTTGCAAAAAGGAGAATATCGTACGCAAACAGAATATAAGACACATGAGGTCCAATGTTAGACATGAAAAATAGGAATTTGAGAACTAGGCATGGCAACAGGGAAGAGCGGGGGCGAGTTTAGCTAGCCCTGCATCCGCACTTGCCTCCCTGTGACAGACCCATCTCGACCCCCAAACCCAGTCGGGGGTAAAAATTTATCACTCAGACCCGCACCCGCCACACCCGCAAATAAAATATTTCTTTTAAATAGTAATAAAAATTAATAATTTTATTAAAAACTTGACCATTTTAATAATAATTTTGTTTCTAAAGATGAGGGTATGAGTGAATGGTGAGAAATGATTAACGAGAATTTTTAATTACTTCTCCAAAAGTGAATAAATGTGTAATAAAATCATTTAAATAAGAGTAATAAAGTCAATTCTATAAGACCAGGTTGGGCGGGGCAGGTGTGGGCGGGTAGTAGCATCCCCCCGCCCCCGCACCTACAGTTACAAATCAGCTTTTCCCTGCACCCGCACCCAATCAAATCGGGTTCACTCCATTAATTATGCGGTGGGTCTGGGTTTTCTTGTTATACCTATCGAGAACCACTACGAACAACATCGATCATGGCAATAGAAAGTTTATTTATGCAAATGATGAATAGGTACGACAATAACGGATCTCTTGCCGAATACCATGTGAAGGCTTAAAGGTTGGAATTTTATTCTCATTTCATAAATAGATATTATTTTGGGCCTCCTAGAGGCCGAAAATCCGAGGGCCAACCCGATATAAGTAATCAAAACAATCCAACATATAAAAGCCAACACAAGTGATATTCAAGGTAACTTTTGTGATCTCCATTTCTTACTACATTCATCTTGAATTTTGAATTGACTTGGGCGTTATAGTGTTAACCTTGCAGATCCACTTTGCACCGTCACATCAAAGATAAGCAACATCAGTTTAGGATCCCTCACCATCGGTATACATTAATTATGGTTCCACACTGAAACTTTAGTGGCGTTTGAGGGAATCGACTCCTAATTTTTGCGAAATTCCATAAGTAGATCATCCTTGATCCAACGCCAGATATCCACCAAAATTGAGAGAATGACACAATCAACTCATCCATTTCAATTAGGAGATATGGTGGATATTCTGATTTTATTCTACCTTAAACAATTGTTGTCGTTAAGATCTACAATATGGTAAAATTTGGCGACAATTTGTTATTGAAGCATCTCTTTCAAACAACAATTGATACTAAACTATACTATAATGTGTCACTCATTACCTACCAAAGGTACTTTCCCCTCCCAGCCACACCAGGGCACTTCAGCACGGGTCACGGTCATCCATAAAGGGATTCGAATCCACAGATTAATTATGTCTCCCCGGTCGTCCCGCCTCATGGGACCTCGACACGAGCTAAACATAATTAAATTAGGATTTGACGCGATGGGAATATAACCTCCATCCATTCACAACTACTTGGCACGAGGATACTATTCGAGTATCGACATCTAAGTATTGTTACATCTCTAAATCAGTTTTGTATCAACCTAAGGTAATCCTAACTACCTCACAAGTTATACCTTTTTATTTCCAATAATTCTCAATTAACTAAACAATTCAATTTATGGTTTATCAGAAAAGTCGGGTAAAAATAATATTTCTCGGCATCATAAGATAGTACATATTTTTAGCTTCGAATTGATATAAATAACGCATAAATCGGATAAAGGATTGAGAAGTTATGAATTTTTAAAAGAGGTTCAAATTAGTATTTTTCTGTCCATAACAGTGGTAACCGATTACTTACCAGGCGGTAACCGGTTACATGCATAAGAAATGCTCTCTGTATTCTGATTTTCAACTGGTAACCGATTACTTACCAGACGGTAATCGGTTACTTACCAGACGGTAATTGGTTACTCGCAGTCAGCAGTAAAAAATATTGTGTTTTACAAATGCAGAATTTCCATTTTTTATACCCAATCAACCCCAAACACCAAAAATGATTTCAAACATGTGTTTATATGCATACTAGCAACATACTCAAGCATTTTTATCGATTTTTAATCGTTTAAACTTTCTATTCTAAGATTTTCCTACAAAACCCTAAAACTCATAAACTAAAAACTCAACCAAAAGCTAAAATAAAAGTTTCTATCTAATAACCCACCTCAAGAGATGAAGATTGACAAAGAAATTGAGTCAATTTGACAAACGGATGATGAAGAATGGTGGATTTGAGCTCTAGGACATTCATTTCTCTTCTCTTCCTCTTCTTTCTTTTCTCTCTTCTCTTACCAACTTTCTCACAAAATGAGAAAAGAAATGTTATATTTATGATTTAACAAAATATCTATCCAATGGGTCCAAATAGAGGGTATCCAAAAATGTCTCTTAATCCAATATTTAATAAAACCTCTGAGTCAAATAATATTAGTTAATATTAATTAATTCACTGATTGCTCCAATTATTTTTGTTAAAATATTTTAGATTAACCCGGAACCCTATTGATATCAATTAATATTATTCAGAGCATTAAAATAATTTATGAGGTATTACAATTACAAAACTTGGATTTTCTGTATTCTGTTAAATATCATCTGTCATAAAAATCCATACCTACTACTTTATACAAAAATTCCTAGTCTGCATTTTTCTGTCAAAACTATCAAACAATGTGTTTATTATAAAAACTATTTATTCTGGAAATTAACTGATTTTGGATTCTTACTAAAATTTACTACTTCGTAAAATTAAGATAGTCATCATTATAATTAATCAACTAATTATTTCCTAACCACATGATTAGTATAACATTAAGGAATTATTATTGTAGTTAAATAATGATATTAAGTGACTAAGTGTCTCCCACTTTATAAGACAATGTAGCTCCTGCCACTTTTTAAAGTGGCTTGCACCACTTATTAGTGTCCCCACCAGACAAAATTTGATGTATTCTACCCCCACACTACCGGTCTCTGTAATTTTTGTTCATCGTCCCCAATCACAATTTTTCCAAAATCCGTTCAACACAAAATTATCAACAATAAATAAACAAAATCAAAAACAATTTCTAATTAACAAAAATCAGAAATCGGACAACCAATTTTACACAAGCAACCATTGCAACCTCAAAGTACAAATTTATTCCAAACAACATTATGATCAACAAAATACACAACAATCTAACTACCCAATAATAGTATTGAATTTTATACCTGATTATAAGAATCGAACTCACCCTTACCTTAGGTTTGGATCGAAGGTAGCCCTAGAAGTCGGATTCCGACCGTCGTTCCTATTTTTTCCCCTTTTCTCTCACAATCGTGCAAAAATTCAGTTTCTCCTCTTCTACTGATACAACTTGTTTCCATTAATTTATTTTCTTTTTATTAAATTAAACTAAATCTTTATAATTACTAATGGGTCTAACTATAGCACCCCCTATTTTACTAATTCGGACGCGATTTTAAGCCCACCAACCCAACTATCACAACAACCATGATATTAACTAATAATATTTCTACGGCTTCCAACTTATTTTTCCGGCTTATCGACTTAATCAACAACAACATAAAAATATACTAACTAAACACTGTAATACCTCAAAATTTGCCTTCATATTTTTTTTTTGCCTTAACTGGTGTACACTTCGCATTCATCTGCATTCTCCCATTTAGCATATCCTTTCATACATTGCATTGCATTTAGATCACAATTGCATCATAAACATACATGAACATACATCTCCATTTGAGCTTTCACAGGTTGCGACTGGCCTTTATTTCTTCATGCGGCACGTGCACAATAATCTCAGAAGAAGCCAAAAGTTCTCGGTTGATTCAGAGGAGTTTAAGCTGAATATCAGTTTTATGGTGCAGTTTGCAAAAGTTGTAACTTATGCTCAGAATCTCATTTTGGCTTGAAACTCAATAGTTTAGACCGTTTCATTATTCTCTACAACTTTTGTGTTCGGCTCGGAGGCCAATTCATCAAGGAAAATGGCGGGATTTATTTGTTTCTGAAATTTTGGTTTCGCCGATTAACTGTGCTAGCGGTATTCAAGAGTTTTTAACTTCTTATTGGGTCAACATGTCTGAGAGATTAATATGCCAAAAGTTCCGTCTTGATATCCTTTCCAACTTTTGGGTTTTGGCCAAGAATTAATTCTTTGAAGAAGATCTCAGAATGTGCGAGTCTTTAGAGTCGACATAGTGAAAAACAGTGTTGAACCGGTGAGTTTTGAACACTAAAAAATTCATAACTCTTGGATCGTTTATCGAATTGATGTCGTTTCGGTGCCTAAAATTCCGTTTAGATGTTATCTTCATTATGTGAATTCAGTTTTGGTTCGGTCCAAGCGGAAGGATCTCGAAAATGCGAATTACCAATAAGGTTCT
Organism: Lathyrus aphaca; assembly: GCA_963966055.1. Classification (NCBI taxonomy): domain Eukaryota; kingdom Viridiplantae; phylum Streptophyta; class Magnoliopsida; order Fabales; family Fabaceae; genus Lathyrus; species Lathyrus aphaca. The sequence continues at coordinate 164,683,123 of OZ014521.1, read as the reverse complement.
TTGATGCACTGCATTGTCTGTCAGATTTTGTAAAATTCATAACTCGGTCAATTTTCATCGGATTGCACCCGTTCTTGAAGCGGTTCAAAAATTTTATCCTCTTCAAGTTCAAAGACAAATGCGAGTTTGAACGGTGCTCCAAAGATTATCGTTTTGGTTTATTTCACAAAACTGAAGTGCTGAACCGAAGAAAAAGGCTGAAAGTGGTTTCACGAGAAAATTCATATCTCCCTCGTCATTTGTCCGGTTGAGCTTAGATTTTAACACCAGGTCACTGACTCATAGATCTACAACTTTACTGACAAAGTCGAGTCGAGATTATGCTCCGAAGAGGTTGACCTCGTCACATTTTCGAGTAGCGGACACCAAATAAGCCGAAAAAACAACTTATTCAGTGACGTCTTGCAGCTTAAACGTATCGATCGCACTCGATTTTGATCGTATGACGTTCGTTATTTTTGCATTGCAACCGTGATTCAGAGGCGGACGATATTGTGGAAGGCTCAGAGTCGAAATTTCTTGCCGAAGATATTGTTATTTTCACTTAAGCCGAAATTCTACCTTTTGCCTTTCATTTTACACTCCACTATATATTCTTTTGACCCACAATTTGTCTCATAACTTCAATCATAATTTACAAACACCAAAAAACTCTCACAAACTCTCTCTAAAGGATCAAAGTTCATTCTCTCAATTCTTTCTCAAGAACACAACAACAACTTCATCAAGAACTCAAGAACACAACAATTCCGATCAAGCTTCCGGTAGCCGAGCCGCCACGAACCACCACCTCCGGTTAACTTCACCACCGTAAGACCACCATCTTCCGCCACCGGCAGCCGCGCGGCCTCTCCTCCTCTCCTTTGTTCATGATCGCGTCTCACTTCCTTCGGATTCGCAATTTCTTCGTCGATTCTTCATTCGGTAAGCTTCTTAAACTTTAATTCATGAATAATTGTTGAATTGTTTCTTGAATTGAATTTTGAAGTTGAATTAATCTTGTGGAGATTATGTGCATTGATTCATGATTTGATTATTGATTGATTCTTGATTAATTTATCCTAATAATTGTTGTGGTGCATGATTGAAAAGGCTTGGTAAAGTTGACATAGAATAATCGGTGAATGTTAGGTGTTTGACAAAATTCCTAAGAGAGCTAATTATTATAACTTGATATTGATTGAAGTGCTTGACTTTTTAATTCATGCTTGTTTCAATGTGAAAATTTGAAATAGGATAGGTTGAGGCTTAATTGTTGATGTTGTTCATGTGTCGCGTGTCGAGAATATGTTTTGGTCATAACTTCCTAACCGTAGCGCGTTTTTGCGAATGTGAATAGTGTAAATTGACTTTGTTGATTATTTTGGAGCCATTGGTGAACTTTTTAGTCGATTTCGGACAATTTTTTCCGGCTATTTTGCTACTACCAGCCGACGAAATCGGCCAAAAAGTATCACTTCCAAGCAGAATTTTCAAAAACCGATTGCATATTTGAATCCGTTGGCATGTTTGCAAGTTACCATGCGATTTTCGTTCAATTCCGAGTCGGTGATTTTTGACGCATTTTTTCGTTTTAAGGCTTTTTAAGTTCGGTTTGGTGCGATTTTGATGCATTGATCTTATTTTGACTTGTACTTATGTTTGTTGATCATTTGCCATTCATTGCATGTAAATTTGTTCGATTCCGGTTTGAGTTTGCATGTTGTTTATGTTAGAGCATAAGTGTTGTCCCGTTTTGAAATGTAAATTTCAATGCATGTCCATGACTCGTATATTCATATTTCTACTTGATTTGGAGTTGTGAGGCATAGGTGCAACTTCCGGTTGTACCTCTTTTTTGTTTCTAATGCGTTTGTTGAGTTCATGCAAGGTTCTCGCAAAGATCTTAACGACGGTCGTTTGGTTGGTATTCCACTTTATTTGTGGGATACCTTTGGATTCAAATGATATTTTGTGTCGTTGTTTTTGTTTCGATTATGGGGGATCTTGACAAAGCAATTATGGAAGATGAGCATTTATTTTGCTCATGGGAGATTACAAGGCTTGGCTTGAAGTTTTTTTGGATTTTTTTTATGTGAAAGAATCGGCACTTCGACCAAGTAAGTAATCTCGATTCTCTACTTTAATGCATCATTCTAGTTGTATGCGACTTAGGATCATATAAATTAAGGTGCATACTGAGCCCTCCCACCTGAGGCATTGGATTTATTTGTGATATATATTGATATGTGTCGATTTCGGAGTTTAGGGATTAGGTTACGGATTAGAGAATTCGATTCCTTTCACTTTCCCTTAAAATCCACTTTTTTGCCCGTTTCGTCGCAATTATTAAAAATAGTTTTAGGTGTGATAAAATTCTGGAAAAATTCATGAGTGATCCTCATCCTCTTAATTAATTTATCATATTTTTTGATTCCAGATTTAGGTGGTTTTAATAATTAATTTGGATTTTAGATCATAAGCTGTCCCAAAAAGGAAGGTTTTGGCATAAGGGACCGAAAACAATTTTTCCCCATAGGTGTGAAACCTATTTTTTGTGTGTGATTAATCACTGTAACTTGTGACATCTTGATGCTCATTAGGCATTTTTTTCATAATTTTAGATGCCCTTTTTGATCCACTTTGTGGAGTTGTTTTTTGATGATCATGATTTGTTACCTTGCTAGTCAAGGATTTGTTTTGGCACTTTGGTGAATTATTTTATGAAATCCTTTTATACCAAGTAATATGATGACTATATCATTCCAGGGATTTAATTTAATAATTTTTAAAGGCTTTTTGCTATTTTTCCATGTCACCTAGATCCTAGGTTGATTCATGTGTGTATTTGCTCCATATCCTAAATGTTAAGAAGGCATTCATGCCATTTTCTTGAGGGGATTTTTGGTAGATTTTAGGAGTTGATTATAGGTCATTTGTATGTATTTAATTCCAGTCATAGGTCATTTTTTGAACCATACTCATTTGGTTTGTTTTGGTGCTTTAAAGTGCATACTTATGTGAACTAATCTCAACCTAAACTCATTTTTCTTCTCCTCTAAATAATAACATTAATTATGTGGAAATCATTAATGCCTATTCATGAATTCTAAGTGCATCTCATACCTTGTATGCTACTGACCCATAATCATTTCATTCATATTCACATGCCATTCTTCCTTAGTTGGCATCATGTGCGATCTTATGCGATTTTTGTTCGTTTCTTCTCATATCTTCTTCTCATTGCTCCATATGCCTAATCCATTGCATCCATGATTGTATATTCATGCATCCTCATTCATAAGTATTCACTACTGACTTTTATGTTCATTTCATGTATTAATTCATGCTTGTAAGCCATACGCATTCATACTTCATCCATAAACCCTAACTTGCATTTAGGTGAACTTAGGTGAACTTTTTGTACATAGTTTGACATAGTTTGATCTTGTGAGATATCCTAGCATACTTAGGGACATATATCATGTAGATACTGACTTTAGAAGTCATGTGACCTTTAGGTACCTTCACCTTTAGACTTAGGTCTTATTTTGAACCCTAGTTCCATTCTAGGACGTTTATGGTACTTAATCGCTTTTATGCTTTGATTTTACTTTCAATATGCATTGTCATGCTAACTTTTGTTTTGTAGGGGGGAAGATTGAGGTAAGAATTACTTCATTCCTATCTCTTATGCATTTTAATTGTGTTTGCCTTAGCACTTTGTGCTTTGCTTTTAGGCTTTCACTTTCTTTAGAGACAACTTAACTTCCTTAGGAAGTAAGTTAGTTTCTAAGCTCTCTTTTCTTCTTTTCCTTTTCTTCCTTAGGATTAGAATACCTCATTAACCATAGGACCTCTCTTGTAAATAAACAAATAAAATTAGGGTTGTGTCTTAATCCCCTTAGTTTGTCCTTTTTGTAACTTGAGTCTTTCTTTCTCATCTCATAAAGAAAAGTAATAAAACACTTAATAAAAATCGAACGTTCTTGTACGACACGAGACTTTGTTGCGGAGTGTTTATACGCGTCCTGTTTCGGGGTGAGGTGTTGATCAGTCACCATTTATGCTAGTCATTTCACTATTTAACCGTAAATAAATCAGGTAAACTGTATAAACTGAAGCACTTTTCGTTAGAAATAAGCTCAATTCCATGATAGTAAGTGTGTTGTTACTAATGAGTTTCTTGAGGATATTTTACACTTTTTGGTATGTTAGCAGGTAAAAAGCTAGTTTGGAAGCTCAGGGGATCAAACGTCAGATGAGAAATCGAGCCTGAGCAAACCAACGGAAGAAAAAGTCAATTTTTGGAGAACTTGCTGTCCATACGCGTATGACCTTACTTGATACGCGTATGGACCTTCATAGTACGCGTACCATGCGCAAAGGACCAGAGGGAAGGAAAATTCAGCCAAAATACAAGCTTCTGGTGATACGCGTATCAACTTGGGCAATACGCGTAACATGCTGGCCAATACGCGTACCATCTGCTGTGTTACGTCCAGTACGCGTATGGGACAGCGCAGTACGCGTATGGAGCACAAATTCAGGGAATTTCCAACTGAATAGCTATTAAAAAGGCCAGACCGCAATTTTCCTGGGATTGGACATTTTTGAAAGAAAATATACGCGTTTTGAGAGCTGGAGACTCAAGGAAGATCACAGGATTCATATGTTCAAGAGTTTTCCGACTATTGAAGATTGATTCCTCACGAAATTCTGTAATGACAACAATGTTTATCTTTGTTTTTACTTTTATTATGAGTAACTAAACCCCTATTGCTAGGGGGTGACCCTGATTCTGAATGTGACAGTATTAATGTTTATGACAGTATTGCTATTTCTTCTTATACATAAATTTGTTCTTATCGCCGTTCTTTATGCGTTATTTGTCGGACCAACGAATGATGATTCTTATGAATAGTGTAAGCTGGACAGCAATTATTCTTTGACCTGGATAAGAACTTTGGATAGTAAAAATAACCTAGGACTAGGGATTTTCTATCTGACCGGTAATTCTTGATATGTGAATGCTTGAGTATGAACCTAATTGTTTATGGACATAGTAATTAGGTTACAAAATCAAAGGTCTATTACTAAGGACTCAATAATAGATACCCTTGAGGACCGGAATTAATCTGACAGGAATAGCTCTACGCCGTCATAAATTATAGCTGTTACAAGAGGTTTCATTCACCGAACCCTAGCAATCTTCTCTCAATTGTATCTCGTTCAACCCTTTACTTGTTTTATTTATTTGCAATAGGTAGTATAATTACACCACAACACAAAAACCAAAGACTTTTGTCTAATTGAAACAATCTATAAACTCTGTATCGTCAAGCAATCCTTGAGATCGACAAACTGGGAACTTCCCTTTTATTACTACAGTGAGAAAAATAGTACACTTGCTATTTTCACATCAAGTTTTGGCGCCGTTGCCGGGGATTGCCAAAGATAATAGAGTTTATTAATTTATTTTCAATTAGAATTTTGTTGCTCTGCATCCAAAATTTTATTTATTGTTAATTTTATTTTTATTATTATAACAACTAACTTCTTCTAATCTGTGTATGCGAGGTAAGACCTCAGCTCATTTTCATTTTGACGCAGAACCAGAGAGAACACTGCGCAAAAAGCTCAGAGAAGAAAGAAAAAAGAAACAGGTCAATTCTGACACCGAAGAACCGGCCACGCCAGTCACTCCAGTTTCTGTTCACTTCGAGCACATGGCTGCAGAACCACCTCCACCAGAGAGACTTTTAGGTGACTATGGCAGACTGAATAACCCAGCAGTGCGGTTGACCATTGTTAACCAACCTGTTAATGTTGCTCACTTCCAGTTACATCCCTCAACCATCCGCCAGTTAGAAAGTAAACCTTTTGCAGGAAAAATCAATGAGGATGCGAACAAGCATCTGCAGAGGTTTCTGACTATGACCACATCATTAAAAATTGATGGGCATTCTGAAGAGGCAAAGAGATTGGTCATGTTCCCTTTCACCTTATCTGAGGACGCTGAGGAATGGTTCTATTCCCTACCCGCAGGAAGTATTACTACTTGGCAACAAATGGAAACAACATTTTTGAACGAGTATTTTCCTGCTTCTGTGTATATCCGTAAGAGGTATGACATTGTGAATTTTAAACAGAAAGACGGAGAGACACTTGGAGATGCATACAAAAGATTCAAGAGATGTTTAGTTGCATGTCCTACACATAATTTGGATGAGACTGAACAAATGCAGAATTTTGTAAACGGGCTGAAAATGAAAACTAAGCAACTCATTGATACAGCTGCTGGTGGCTCATCTAATTTTTCAACAGCAACCGGTATCAAAAAGATCATCGAAGCTATTGCAGCAAATGAGCATTTGGAATTATATGACCGCACTGTGAATCAGCCGGAAGGAAAAATTGACTTGAAATTAGCAAATCAGGTAGTGAAAATGGAAGACCAAATTGCAGCTGAGGTTGAAAGAAGATTGAAAGCTATGAATATAGATACCCAGACAGTTGCTCAAGTGCAACCGGTTCAGACCATGATTTGTGAGATTTGTAGTGGACCACATTTTACCATGCATTGTGTTGCAACCGCAGAACAAGTGCAAGCTATAAATTACCTGAGACAGAATAATCCCTACTCAAATACCTATAATCCGGGGTGGAAAAATCATCCTAATTTTTCTTGGAAAGATCAGCAAGGTAATATTCAAGGACCTCCACAACAACAACCACCGTCCCAACAGCAACCTTATCAGCAAGTACCGAAGAAAGCGGATTGGGAGATTGCTATAGAGAAGATGGCAACTCATAATATGCAATTTCAGGAGGAAACCAGGAATAATCAGAAAAGCACCAATGCATCAATTAAAAATCTGGAGATTCAATTGGGTCAGATAGCACAACAGATAACAAATTCCCAAATACCAGGCGCATTACCTAGTGCAACAGTGACAAATCCAAGGGAGCACAATAATGTGAGTGCGGTAACAACAAGAAGCGGAAAATCTGTTGAAGATCTTAAGAAGAAGGATGAAGAAGAAGATACATTGTGTGAAGTGGACCTGGAAATCTTAGAAAATAAGACACCACCTGAGGAAGAAAGTGTGAAAATGCCGGTGGTACAAGAAAAGCTACCTGAACCAAAACCCATCATTAAGCTTCCTTTCCCACAAAGAAATAAAAAGAAGAATCAAGATGAGAAAAATTTTCAGAAATTCATGGAATTGTTCAAGAAATTAGAAATCAATATTCCATTCTCTGAAGCACTCGAGCAGATGCCTATCTATGCGAAGTTCATGAAAGACATCATCTCCAAGAAGCGCAACACTGACGCTGACCCTGTTATATTAACTGAAACTTGTAGTGCTATTTTGCAGGGTATGAAGATTCCAGTAAAGAAGCCAGATAGAGGGTCTGTGACCATCCCGTGTACCATTGGAGATAGGTCTTTTAAAAGGGCGCTGATTGATTTGGGTGCTAGCATTAGCCTTATGCCTTTGTCTATTTACAGGAAGCTGGGAATTGGCAATGTTCAGGATACCAGAATGACACTTCAGTTTGCTGACCACTCAGTGAAGAGACCTTATGGGGTAGTTGAGGATGTTCTGGTCAAAGTTGATAAATTTGTTTTTCCTGTTGATTTTGTAATTTTGGAAATGCCAGAAGATGAAGAGATACCTCTGATTCTGGGAAGACCGTTCTTAGAAACAGGTAGATGCTTGATAGACATGGAGGGAGGTACCTTAACCTTAAAGGTATATGATGAAGAGCTCAAAATTGATGTCCACCATACTATGAAACATAAAGAGGAAATGTGTACAAACCACTCTGTTGAAGTAATTGATCAAATAGTGACGAGCACAATGCAAAGAAAGTTTCCTGAATTACCATTGGAAAGAGTTCTGAGTCTGTCAGTCAGAGAGATTGAAGAGAATGATGATGAAAAAGAAAAAGAAGTGCTCGCCATGCTAGATACACAACCTCTTTGGAAGAAACCCAAACCACGTCGGTGGGAGGACCTGAGATCTTCACCAGAATTAGAAAATGAAAAGGTAAGTAAACCAGGTATAAATTTTGAATTAAAACAATTGCCGGTAAATCTTAAATATGTCTTTCTAGGATCTGGGACAAATTATCCTGCTATTATCAGTTCTGAGCTAAATGCCATAGATGAGGAAAAGTTAATACAGGTACTAAAGAAGCATAAGAGTGCTATTGGGTGGACTATTGAGGATTTAAAAGGTATTAGCCCCACAGTATGCATGCATAAGATACTGATGGAGGATAATCAGAAACCGGTAGTGCAACCACAGAGGAGGTTAAACCCAGCAATGAAAGAAGTGGTAAGGAAAGAGGTTGTAAAGTTGTTAGATTCGGGAATGATTTACCCAATTTCTGACAGCTCGTGGGTGAGTCCAGTGCATGTGGTACCCAAGAAAGGAGGAACCACAGTAATTCTAAATGAAAAGAATGAATTGATCCCAACTCGCACAGTGACAGGGTGGCGAGTATGCGTCGATTACAGAAGATTGAACACTGCAACAAGAAAGGACCATTTTCCTCTCCCATTTATTGATCAAATGTTAGAAAGACTTGCAGGTCATAAGTATTATTGCTTTCTGGATGGATATTCGGGATACAACCAAATTGCTGTAGCCCCGGAAGATCAGGAAAAGACGGCATTTACATGTCCTTATGGTATTTTCGCTTACAGACGAATGCCGTTTGGGCTGTGCAATGCCCCAGCTACTTTTCAGAGGTGTATGACATCTATATTCTCCGACATGCTTGAAAAGTATATGGAGGTGTTTATGGATGATTTCTCTGTGTTTGGTTCTTCTTTTGATAATTGTTTAACTAACTTGTCTCTTGTTTTGCAAAGATGTCAGGAAACTAACCTTATTCTCAATTGGGAGAAATGTCATTTCATGGTGCAGGAAGGAATTGTGCTAGGACACAAAATTTCCCACAAAGGAATAGAAGTGGATAAAGCCAAAGTGGAGGTGATAGCTAACCTTCCACCTCCTGTGAATGAAAAAGGGATAAGGAGTTTTTTGGGTCATGCAGGTTTTTATCGCAGGTTTATCAAAGACTTCTCAAAAGTCGCTAAACCGTTGACTGATTTGCTAGTCAAGGACAAGCAATTTAATTTTGATAAAAACTGCATGATAGCTTTCGAAACTTTAAAGAGTAGGTTGATCAGTGCACCTGTTGTTATCGCCCCCGATTGGTCATTACCTTTCGAAATAATGTGTGATGCAAGTGACCTTGCTGTGGGGGCTGTCCTAGGACAGAGAAAGGACAAATTATTGCATGTGATTTATTATGCTAGTCATGTCCTTAACCCGGCCCAAATAAATTATGCAACCACCGAAAAGGAGTTGTTGGCCGTGGTTTATGCTTTTGACAAATTTAGATCATATTTGCTTGGTTCAAAAGTCATTGTGTATACTGACCATGCTGCTTTAAAGTATTTGTTTGCTAAGCAGGAATCGAAGCCGAGACTTTTGAGATGGATCCTCCTCCTTCAGGAGTTTGATTTGGAAATCAAAGACAAAAAGGGATGCGAGAACACGGTCGCGGATCACTTATCTCGCATGTCCCCAATAAAAGAAACTGAGGAGGAGCATCCTATTCAGGACACGTTCGTTGATGAGAAAATACTTGCTGTTCAAGAGATACCATGGTTTGCTGATTATGCAAATTATGTGGTAGGTGGGGTTATACCTGATGACTTTAATTCTCACCAAAAGAAAAAGTTTCTTTATGATTGCAGGTTATACTTATGGGATGATCCATTTCTTTACAAAAAGGGAGTGGATGGTTTGATTAGAAGATGTGTTCCAGAAAGAGAGCAAGCCGACATTCTGAAAGCTTGTCATAATTCTGAGTATGGTGGACATTTCAGTGGAGATAGAACTGCAGCAAAAGTCCTCCAATCGGGTTTGTATTGGCCGTCGCTATTCAAAGATGCAAATTATATAGTCCGAGAATGTGATAGGTGCCAACGAATAGGTAACATTACAAAACGGAATCAGATGCCACAAAACTCCATGCTAGAAGTTGAGCTGTTTGATGTTTGGGGAATTGATTTTATGGGACCCTTTCCGCCATCATTTGGTAAGAATTACATATTGGTTGCGGTCGATTATGTGTCAAAGTGGGTAGAAGCTGTGGCATTACCAACTAATGATGCTAAAATGGTGGTGAAGTTCTTGAGGCATAACATCTTCTCTAGGTTTGGGGTACCAAGGGCTTTAATTAGTGACCAAGGTACGCATTTTATAAATAAACTCTTTGAGAATCTGTTAAAGAAGTATAATGTAAAACATAAGATCGCCACACCATATCACCCTCAGACGAGTGGGCAAGTGGAGGTATCTAACCGTCAAATAAAGCAAATCTTGGAAAAGACGGTAAGTGCTTCCCGGAAAGATTGGTCAGTAAAGCTGGATGATGCATTGTGGGCATACAGGACTGCATTTAAAACACCAATAGGTATGTCTCCCTATCAATTAGTTTACGGTAAGGCTTGTCATTTACCACTCGAACTCGAGCATAGAGCCTTCTGGGCCTCCAAATTCCTTAACTGTGATCTTTTTAAAGCCGGTGAATCCCGAATTCTTCAACTTCACGAGTTGGAGGAATTCAGGAATCAAGCTTATGAAAATGCCAAAATTTACAAAGAACAAACAAAAAAGTGGCATGATAAAAAGATACAGAAAAAGGAATTTCGGGAGGGACAACTTGTACTTTTGTTTAATTCCAGGTTGAAGTTGTTCCAAGGGAAATTGAGGTCAAGATGGTCTGGACCGTTCGTCATTAACAAAGTACTTCCTTATGGAGCAATAGAGCTTAAAAATGAGAAGAATGGAGACACTTTCAAAGTTAATGGTCAGAGGTTAAAGCCGTACAATCCCGGAGAAGGGGGGCCAATTGAATCCGTTAGACTCCTCTGAGTATGAGATGTCCCGTCGAGCCATGCGACGTTAAACGAAGCGCTGCTTGGGAGGCAACCCAAGGGAGGTTTGAATCTTTCTTTCGTTTTATTTTTGCCGAGTCAGTAGTATGTAGAAAAGAAAATTTTTGCTAGAAAACAAAAAGAAAATTTTTTTGAAAAATGAATCTGCCAATACGCGTATGGGTTTGTGATACGCGTATTGGTCATCAAAAGTGGAGCCTTCTGGTGAAACGCGTATGATACGCGTATAGAGCTTCTGAGTATGAAGCATACGCGTATGATACGCGTAAGGGACCAGTCCATACGCGTATCACCTGATGATACGTGATCTGTTACGCAGATCAATTTTTAAACTTGTTTTCGCAGCGTATGATACGCGTATGGAAAAATGATACGCGTACGGTACGCGTATGGCAGTCTGATACGCGTACCTGCAGCGTATGTTACGCGTATCAGATTTTTGGGGCTGTATAAATATTTTTTGTCCGTACGGACTTCATTTTCTCACTTTTTCATTACGAATTTTCTGCGTATTACTCTGCATTTTCTTTGTTTTCTTCTTGTTCATTTAGTTTACAGAGCAACATCATGTCTCAATCACCGTCAGAGATCAACAACTTCCGTACCACCCACCATGAAGAACGTTATGAACAAATCAAGGGTCGAAACATAGTTGAAGAAAAACATTGGATGTATCAGAATGATACATATCCAGAGGTCACGAATATCTTGAAGAAGCAGAAGTTGATTTTCTTTAATGACAAAATCCAACCTGTTTCACTTGATCTGATCTGGGAGTTTTACGCGAATGCGTTCAGGGTAACATCTGATGAAGAAGATCCAACAGGTAATGAAGCATTCGTATCATGGGTCAGGGGCACAGTCATCAAATTTGATGCCAGAACGATCAACAGGGTGCTGAAATGCAAGTTTTATGATTCTGTTTGTCCGTTTAATGAGATGAAACGGTCGGACAAAAACCGTTGGCCTTATGCTGATATGAAGGATTCACTGATTAGGCCAGGCCACGATTGGGCCCCCACATCAAAAATCTCTCCTGCAAAAGTTATGGTGGTTGATCTAGCACCGATTCCGAAGGCTTTGGCCTATTTCATTCATCATAATCTGAGTACCAATAGAAGCGGATCTGAATTAATATCCGAACGTGCCTTACTGCTCCATCAGATCCTGCGTCAGAGACAAGTGAACATTGGACAAATAATAGCTGCTGATATGGATGACATAGCTCAGTCGCCTAAGAAATCCTTAGGCCATGCGACTGTGATTTACCTGCTGTGCAAAAAAGCGGGTGTCCCAGATTTCTCTGATTCACCATTGTTGCGACCAGCTGCACCGCTGAACACCCACTGGATGAAAGAGAGGACGGTCACAGATGATCAGCCCCGACCTCTGAGGCAACCGCGAGTCAGGGAGGGAAGCACCAGTGCTCCGCAGCAGGAGGCTCAGCCAGCTGCAGCAGATACTCAGCCTCCTCCGATTGATGAGAACTCCAGAGAGTATCGGATGCAGATGTCCCAGTTTTGTTTGATGCAGGATTTTTGTTTTCAGTATGGGCTATCAGGGAGAGTTCTGACTCATCAGACGGATCTGTGGGAGGAGGCACAGCGTTTCAGAGATAGATTCTCGGGACCGCCTCCAGCCCCTCATTTTGGCCAGTTCACCTATCCTTGGTGGAACCAGCCAGTGCAGATAGGGGGAGAGATTCCGCAGCAGCCACCGCAGCAGCCACCGCATCAGACACCACCCCAGCAGCAGTCTCCGTCGGTCCACACAGAGACATTGACGCCTATCTCGGCATTCGCACGAGGGCAGACTAGTTTGGACCCGACAGATATGATTAATTTTGATACAGACATGCAGGACGGTGGACTTTGATTGTTGTTTTTGTATTTTTGGTTTTATTTGTTTAATTTTTGTTTTTTTTAGTTATGTAGTTTAATTTCTGTTACTCGGATGTAACCACCTATTATGGGTTGGCAAATTCTAATGAATATGATTTGGTTTATCTCAATTTTTCTGTTTATTTCCTTAGATACGTGATTATGTCTGGCTATTGGTTTCGCGATCACTTACACCAACTACTTGGGCATCCTCCCTTTCATTCCTCTGACGTTAGATACTGTTGTTTATGATTGGACGCACTGGTTAAGATTAACATCAGAACCACGAGCATGAGCTTTGAACTCAGAGGTATGATAGAACAAGTCAGCTTAACCCGTCCTGGTGAGTTCATAAAAAGCCAAACACTTATTATCATATGAGCGATATCAGGTATGTCTTTATCAATCTTGGTTTGCGTATGTTCTTTTGTTATTATTAACTGTACGAATGCACACACTGAGGCATATTTTTGTTATCACCTAGAGCCTTTCTAGCCATCCCATTATTATGATTATTATCCATTGTTTTACCCCGTTGAGCCTTTAATCATTTAATGTTGATATACCCATTTTTTTTCTAAACCCATGACCTTGGACTTATCTTACCCTGTTCAGAGTATGTGAGAAAGTAATTTCATATCTATTTTTCTATTTAAGTTTGGGGTTGCTGTTGGTATAGCAACCTTTAAGTTTGGGGTAGCTTTGCAGTCAAAAGAGGTAGTAAGTGAATGTTCTAAAAAAAAAAAAAAAAAAAAAAAAAAAAAAAAAAAAAAAAAAAAAAATGAAAGAGAAAAGCGAAGAACAGCTTTTGAAAGATGCTACATTCACTAGAAATAAAAGAAAAAGAGGATTGCACCACCCTACAGGAATAATAACAAAGAAACTAGTAAGAGAATGAATTCATGTACTCTGAACCTTAGGTTCCACCTTCATAGCCTACCTAAACCCAAGCCCCGTTACAACCCTAAAAGACCTCAAAAAGTGTGTGTGATTGTACATGTTGATAGGATGAGAGAATTTATTCAAACTGTTGATTTGATATTGCATATTGTGATTTGAGAGTGATAAAACTTTAACCCAGAGAGACTTGGTGAGAGTGTGATATAAGCTGACAGGTGAAGTCATATTTCTGAGGGAAAGAGTTTCTAGCTCGTTGGCTATGTGGAAGAATCAGAAAACCTGAAAAACATCAAGAGGTCCAGTGCGAAAGATTTCAGCAGTATTGTGGTAAGAACTGTTTTACAGTAAGTTTGGGGTGACATGATTTTTGAAGGTAATAAGATGTTACTTGAGGACAAGCAACAAGCTAAGTTTGGGGTTGTGATCAGTCACCATTTATGCTAGTCATTTCACTATTTAACCGTAAATAAATCAGGTAAACTGTATAAACTGAAGCACTTTTCGTTAGAAATAAGCTCAATTCCATGATAGTAAGTGTGTTGTTACTAATGAGTTTCTTGAGGATATTTTACACTTTTTGGTATGTTAGCAGGTAAAAAGCTAGTTTGGAAGCTCAGGGGATCAAACGTCAGATGAGAAATCGAGCCTGAGCAAACCAACGGAAGAAAAAGTCAATTTTTGGAGAACTTGCTGTCCATACGCGTATGACCTTACTTGATACGCGTATGGACCTTCATAGTACGCGTACCATACGCAAAGGACCAGAGGGAAGGAAAATTCAGCCAAAATACAAGCTTCTGGTGATACGCGTATCAACTTGGGCAATACGCGTAACATGCTGGCCAATACGCGTACCATCTGCTGTGTTACGTCCAGTACGCGTATGGGACAGCGCAGTACGCGTATGGAGCACAAATTCAGGGAATTTCCAACTGAATAGCTATTAAAAAGGCCAGACCGCAATTTTCCTGGGATTGGACATTTTTGAAAGAAAATATACGCGTTTTGAGAGCTGGAGACTCAAGGAAGATCACAGGATTCATATGTTCAAGAGTTTTCCGACTATTGAAGATTGATTCCTCACGAAATTCTGTAATGACAACAATGTTTATCTTTGTTTTTACTTTTATTATGAGTAACTAAACCCCTATTGCTAGGGGGTGACCCTGATTCTGAATGTGACAGTATTAATGTTTATGACAGTATTGCTATTTCTTCTTATACATAAATTTGTTCTTATCGCCGTTCTTTATGCGTTATTTGTCGGACCAACGAATGATGATTCTTATGAATAGTGTAAGCTGGACAGCAATTATTCTTTGACCTGGATAAGAACTTTGGATAGTAAAAATAACCTAGGACTAGGGATTTTCTATCTGACCGGTAATTCTTGATATGTGAATGCTTGAGTATGAACCTAATTGTTTATGGACATAGTAATTAGGTTACAAAATCAAAGGTCTATTACTAAGGACTCAATAATAGATACCCTTGAGGACCGGAATTAATCTGACAGGAATAGCTCTACGCCGTCATAAATTATAGCTGTTACAAGAGGTTTCATTCACCGAACCCTAGCAATCTTCTCTCAATTGTATCTCGTTCAACCCTTTACTTGTTTTATTTATTTGCAATAGGTAGTATAATTACACCACAACACAAAAACCAAAGACTTTTGTCTAATTGAAACAATCTATAAACTCTGTATCGTCAAGCAATCCTTGAGATCGACAAACTGGGAACTTCCCTTTTATTACTACAGTGAGAAAAATAGTACACTTGCTATTTTCACATCAGGTGTAAATACTCACCGCGATGGATAGGTCTTAGTACAAGACCGTTCACAAACAAATTCAAAACACTTCTTTTAAAAGACAAAAACAAATAACAAGCGACTATCCTGCGGGAACTTCTCTTCTCATCTCATTCACTCACAACGTGAACTCGCGACGACTTGTCTCGCATGCAAGACGGTAAACGCACTCGTACCAGACGAGCCTGCAACACCTGAGCATAGACATACGCAGTTCCAGCATAAAAAACACAAACAAATAGTTCCCGCCTTAGTTAGGCGAACTACGTCGACTCTGATCCTCATTATCCCGATGAGGTACGTAGGCAGCGGGGTAGGGCCCGTTCGAGCACATTCTTTATTTTCCCTACATTTTCCCCATTCTTTATTTCCATTCTCTTTTACAGTTCCTTTTCTCATTGCAGTTCCAGTTCTAGTTAGCAGTTTTATTCAGCAGCATTCGTATTTTTCACACCCTTTGAAACAAAACAAGCAAGCGTGGATCCCGTCGGGTACGACGGACGATTTGGGGTGCTAATACCTTCCCAGGTCGTAACCGACTCCCGAACCCAGATCTTTGGTTCGGAGGACCTCGTCCTTTTCCTTCTTCCTCAGGTTTGTGCAACATTACCTTTCCCATTCTTTCGGGATAAAAATGTCTAGCTGGCGACTCTAACCTTTCCCTGCCACTTTTGCGTTTGTACTAGGATGAAAATCCCGGGAGCGACAAACACGAATAATTAATTAAATATTTGGACGTTACAACTCTCCCCCACTTAGAATATTTTTGTCCTTGAAAATTTATCTGATTCAAACAACTCGGGATATGAGTCTCGCATCTTGCTCTCTAATTCTCAGGTCGTGCTTTCTCCAGCAGCTCCCAACCAAACAACTTTGACTAACACGATCTCTTTTCCTCGAAGAGTCTTTGTTTCACGATCCTCAACTCATACATGCTTCGTCTCCACAATGAAATTATCTCGTACTTGCACATCGTCCATACTAACCACATGAGATGGATTAAGAATGTACTTCTGAAGTTGCGACACATGAAACACATCGTGCAAATTCGAAATATTTGGCGGTAACGCCATCCGATAAGCAACTTTCCCAACTCTCTCCAAAATCTGATAGGGACCGATAAAATGAGGAGTGAGCTTCTTAGACTTCAAAGCTCTCCCAACACTAGTCACAGGCGTGACTCTCAAAAACACATGGTCACCAGCTTGAAATTCTAAATCCTTATTTCACTTGTCATGGTAACTCTTCTGCTTTATCTAAGAAGCCTTCATCTTCTCTCGGATCAACTTTACTTTCTCGGTAGTTTCTCAAACTAATTTCGGTCCAAGTACTACACTTTCACCAGATTCATGCCAACACAATGGAGTTCTACACCTCCGATCATACAACACTTCAAAAGGTGTCATTCCAATACTAGAATGATAACTATTATTATACGTGAACTTGATCAACGGAAGATAAGTGTCCCACGAACCTCCCTGCTCAAGAACACAAGCTCGTATCAAGTCCTCCAACGACTGAATAGTTCTCTCAGTTTGACCATCAGTCTGAGGATGATATGCCGAACTCAATCTCAACTTAGAACCTAACGCCTCTTACAGACTCTTCCAAAACTCCAACGTAAACCTCAGATCTCTATCCGACACAATACACAGAAGAACACCATGCAACTTCACAATTACTCGGATATAAATCTCTGCCAACTTCGCAATTGGATATGTGATGTTAATAGGTATGAAATGAGCCGACCTCGTAAGCCTATCAACAATCACCCAAATTGAATCGTGCCCTCTTAAAGTAACTGGCAACCCCATCACAAAGTCCATAGAAATGCTATCCCATTTCCATTTTGGAACTTCCAACGATTTCATCAACCCAGCAGGCTTCTGATGCTCAATCTTCGACTTCTGACAAGTCAAACACGCATACACAAAACATGCTACATATTTTTTCATTCCGGACCACCAAAATATTTTCTTTAAATCTTGATATATTTTAGTAGCTCCCGGATGAATACTTATATTACTCCTATGACCCTCCTCAAGAATCCTCCTTTTCATATCTGCATCATCAGGAATACAAATTCATTTATGCAGTCTCAACACACTTCTCGCATCAATCTTAAAGTCACTCTTCTCTAATTGACCACAACTGTTTATGATATCTGTAGCACCCCAAAATTTTCCCTCATATTTTCACATCATAAAACATAACATATAGTATACATACCATTGCATCTTTGCGTAGAAAAATGAGGCATAACATCCATGATTATAAGCATAGGGCATGTGATCAGTCATCTATCTAGTTGTGATTCTTTAAAGTCAAGATAAGAGCCAAGTGTTCTTGCAAGAATCCTACAAGGAATCCTCATATCTTACACAAGCTCAAGCTTATTCTTAAAAGCCTCGAAGGAGTATGGTTCATCAGAAGCTCAGCAGTGCAACATTCTCCTACACAAGGAAACCCAAATTAGGATTTGGCCCAAAGCATGATATCCTCATAGATTTGACCAATTCTTATGGTTAAAGGCTTTCATATGGTATACAAGGCATATGGATGAAGTTTGGTGTAAAAATTCATCAGGGAAGTCAGGCATTGGTTCAGTTACTTGTATTTGAAGAAAAAGGTCAACTGTGCAGAAGAAACGTCAACCTTGGGATTTTTAGGGTTCCAATCATGATTTTTAAGTATATGGACCTTGATTTAGGCATGAAATTACATGAATGATCCTAAAATTCAAGAATAAAGAGTTTGAAGAAAAGTTACTAAATTTGGAAAGTGACCATTAATAAAACATTCCATTTTTGGTAAATTTTTCCCTAATTTCAATCCATTCTTTCATGATCAAGATGGATTTAAATGAATTTTCCTCAAACATGAAAGTTGTAGGGCTTGTAGTAATTCTGAATTTATTCCCTAACATGAGCTCCTAAAAAATGAAAAGGATGTGTAAATGGGCTTTAATGGGTTTCAAAAAATGATATGGGATATTGGAAAAAAATGGTTTTAATAATTGGAATGAGAATGAATAATGGATATGATTATAGTATCAATTGGATTAAATATAAATGGTGAAAACTATATTTACAAATTAAAATGTATGTGGGAAAATAATAAAAATGGTATAATGGATTTAGCCGAATAAAAATGAATAGAAATGGATATTGAGAAATGGTTAGTTGGATAAAATGTCACTAAAAGATCAAATAATTGATGGGAATAAACGAACATGAGAAATGGATAGTGATTTAGGAAATGGATAACGAATAATGAATAGCTCACACGGCTAATCTTAACACGCTTATCCCATATCCAACTTCCAACACACATTGCATTTGTATCCTCAATAAACCTCAAAAATCAGTTAATATGAATTGCCAGTAACAACACTTTGATCACAATACGGGCACTCAATCGGATCTCTCGTACCATGAATACTACAATGCACCTGACATGAAATTTTAAACACCATCTTCAGCCAACAAAATCACACCAAAGATAAGAAAGTATGCATGACTTGTATCAAACACTCACTGGTGAAGAAAATAGTCTGATATGCTGAGAAGAATAAAATATCTTTGTAACTCGATGAAGAAGAAACCCCTGATAACGGGCCAGATACCAGTGAATAGTTTTTTGCAAGTGAAATCCTTGAATACCACTTTATCGGGGAAATAAACCCTAATACAGTGACATGAGCAATAAGAAAATGATACCACTGATGACTGCATGGCCAAAACCTCGAATTCCTCTGATAACCACAAATATGGCGTTAAACCCTAATCCTCAGAAAACATTGATCCCATGTCTCAAGAGCTTATGCAAATGATATGAATGCTAGAATGTATGACCTAATGGAGATGCCAATGAATGCAAAACAAAAAGAATCGAATAAAGATAGAAAACCAGAGGGCAAATTTTGGGGTGTTACAGCTGCCCCTATTCAATCATCTATTAATCTAGAAAGGATGAGAGCATCGGCTATCAGACGTTCGAGATAAAATGTGATTGAATACAAACAAACAAAAACAAAAGTTTGTACTTTGATGAAAAAGGGATATAAACCCAACTAAAGAAGACTTTGCTTGGAGAAATCTTGGTGTTGTGAAAAGTAACTCGTAACAATGAAGGAATGTCTTTTATAATGAACCAAGAGACTATTGTCCTGCCATGCACGTGGGCCTTGAAAATAATGGGTGATTCCTTACGAATCTTACGTCTGTATACGTTTCCCATTGGTGCACTTGAGTTTGTGGGATAGACATGCATAGGACCCCACATATGAATATGCGATATAAGATCCTCTTCAAATATCCTGTGCGTCAGATAAATGGTCAAAATACATTGTCATAAACCTTGCGTCTGAGGAACACCTGTAAGATTATCCAAAGATGTATTATCTCCAATAGATAAGCAATCCAAGATTAGTCCGTTGACACTGGACAATGGGATTTGAAAAAGACGGGTTCGTTGACATTGGACAACGCGATGAATAAGATGGGTCCGTTGACACTGGACAACGCGATTAACAAGATAACTTGATTTGAGAAGAGAGTAAAGACTCTGCAAGGGAGAATATTATTTGTAACTCCACTAGGGATGAGAACATTCTGAATAACATTCTGCTGAGGAATGAGATCAAGATACTCTGACGATTCTGACTCTGGTTGAGGAATGTGAAGACTGTCTGCATTACTTGTCACATTGGCCAAAAATAAAATGGCGACCTCTCTAGGGAATATTTTAATGATAAGAGTGGATCCCAATCATGAAACTCTCTGGGGAATGACAATCTTCCGACTCGGTTGGGGAGATGTTTGGTTAAACTCTTGTTGAGGAGAGAATTCTGATAATTCTAACTCTGTGGGGAATCCGGGCATCCAGGTGACTGTTGGGAATACTTCACCGTGATGACTCCGCTTGGAGATGAGACTTGTTCAATTAATCTTGAAGTTCGACTGGGGAAACCACCTATTCTAACTCAGCTGGGGATATGGCAACCTTATGGCTTGGCTGAGGAAAATATTTGTCAATGATTTGCTGAAGAGAGACTTTGCTGGAGAATTAGAGATCAAAATAAACCAAATTATGCCCCATGTATAGTATGACGACTGTGTTGGGAAGATATACCAATGAAAATTGGACTTTGACTAGATGATAATGACCAACTCCTCATGAAGAAACCTTATCGACTGAAGAAAGATTCTCTGCTCGGGGAAGAAATAAACTTCCAATACCCTGTTGGGAAAAGAAATATCAGACATTCCCTGAGAATTAACTTGGTGCTTCAAGCTTCTGAGCTCAACAGTTGCATGCTGATTACCATGAGTAAACAAACATTCCTTTACTCCTCAAATTGCCTCAGACGACATCGTCTATGAAAAAGATTGTCTCAAGAGGATTTTACAAAAGATCTGGCATCCAGAATGCCTCGGTGTCTTCAAACTCTTGCAAAAATTCACCAGGTTGTGTCTTGTAACGATTCTTCTCCCTAGGAAAAGGAAAACCATGCATTATGAAGGTGCAATGCAAATGATGCAATATGTAAATGTATGCCCAGGATACTGAGGATATGATGACATGAGCTACGGGAGATGATGGAAACAAGGATGATTGGGCGTTAGGGCCAGGTTGATAGTGATTGTTCTTATTTTTTGGTTGCTAAGCAATTGGACTTTGAAAGTGGATTAATAGACGGGAACTGGTTTATTGAAGGTAAGCCAACAAACGAGAACTGATAGGCAAAGAATAAGCCGTCAGACGAGAACTGACTCCTTTTTGGGTTCATTGTCAGAGGAGATCTGACTTTGAAAAAGAATGACTACCAGACGAGAAATGGAGTCCAAAAGGCTAAATGAAAAGGTGACCAGACGAGAATTGGTTTAAAGGTTCGCCTACCAGACGAGAACTGGTATTTGAAGTTGGTTTGCCATATGAGAACTAGACTTTGAATTGGTTTGCCAGGCAAGAACTGGACTTTGAATTGGTTTGCCAGACGAGAACTGGACTTTGAATTAGTTTGCCAGATGAGAACTGAACTTTGAAATGGTTTGCCAGACGAGAACTGGACTTTGAATTGGTTTTCTGGACGAGAACTAGACTTTGAATTGGTTTTCCAGACGAGAACTCGACTTTGAATTGGTTTTCTATACGAGAACTGGACTTTGAAATGGTTTTCCCGACGAGAACTGGACTTTGAATTGGTTTTCCAGACGAGAACTGGACTTTGAAGTGTTGAGTGATGTTGGGTTACGAGCCCCTCCAGTGTGAGATTGATGTTGATGAGGTATGCTCAATGCATTTATGATGCGTGTGACTCCATGGTCGAGCGAAGCAACATGATCAATGTATGAAAATGATTTATGCAGTGATTATGAAAAAATAGAAATGCCCCTGAGGTGGGTAAGAAGGTCTTTTATGACAAGGCTTCTTGTTGAGAAGGGTAACATGGTGAAGGTGGGTAAGTAGCATGATTTCCCGACACTCATATTGGACTCGGAGATCACTGATACTACTTTCTCTATGTAGCTAAAGTTTCCCCGGTCTGGTGAGTCTTTGAACAAACTGCCCCTGATTATCCAATTCTTGGAATGGCAGACTTGGATGGTGTAACACGGTGGGAGAACTGACTTTAGTTATGTTGCGGATAGCAAGAGTCGCCACCGACTTTTATTTTATCCAAAGGAAAGGCATAAAAGAACAGGAAAGACCTTTTAAAAGATTTTTGGGTCCGGGGGTAGGTTATGTAAAGGGAAGGTGTTAGCACCCTTTACATCCATGGTTATCCATGGGCTCTTAGTTACTTAGCTCACTTTGAATTGTTTTTGAAAATGTGAAGTGTGTGGATAAAAATTTTCATAAGAGTTTGATAATGATCCATGTACGGATGCGTAAAAAAACTTGTGTTTGAAAATTGTTTGAAATTGTGAAGTATTCGAAATTTGTTTTGAAATAGTGAGCAAGTAACTATGAGGAACCTACCCTAAAGTTTAAGTCTTTCTGTTCTTGAATCCTTTAAATGGTAAGACTATCCCTATTATTAAGGAATAGGTAGTCATTACCTTGGATGTGAGGGACATATGAAGGGTCATTTGTTTTTGTAGGCAACTGTAGGGTATATTAAGCATTTTTGGAGGGACTGTCATCATTATTCGAAAGGGACAAGATCATTACGAAGGCAACCATTAAGGGACTTGATCTTTTGTTGTTAAGGGACTAGATGACTTTATTTTTGAGGGACTTTTGCTTTATACACCCTACTTGACCTTTTGATTATGCAACAGTGAGAGGTAACCCTAGAAAGTGAGATGGCGATCAAAGATCGACTTACGTGTGTGAGTGTACAATTTTATTTATCTTTTACATTTAGTGATCTAAATTAATTTTAAATAACATACATGTTTACACTCCCTATTTTTACTAACCATGACATAAAATAAATATTTAAACATTACTACTAAATATTACATCAAAGGAACAATTACATGATAATAATAATTAAAGAAAAATAAGCAAAAATAAATAATAATAATAATTGGGTTAGTGAAATAATAATAATAATAATAATAAATCACAATGGGGTTAGTAATAATGATAATAATAAATCACAATATATCTAAATGGGGTTAGTAATAATAAAATAGATATGAAAATAAATAGCATTAATGATAAAATAAATAAGAATATTAGCATAATAATTAAAAGATCAAATTTTTATGAACAATTATTATTTAAGATTAAGAAGAAAATATAACCAATTAATTATCATAAAGTTTTAAATGCTATAAAAATTAGGTTAATTATAAACATATTATGAAAATAAATTATATTAGATTAACAAGTT
The DNA here is from genome assembly GCA_963966055.1 of Lathyrus aphaca. Lineage (NCBI taxonomy): Eukaryota > Viridiplantae > Streptophyta > Magnoliopsida > Fabales > Fabaceae > Lathyrus > Lathyrus aphaca. The sequence continues at coordinate 164,659,718 of OZ014521.1, read as the reverse complement.
TTTATTATTTTTTAAACATATATTAAAAATTATTTACATGCAAGAATTATGAACAAATTATGGAATATATATATATTATGAAAATAGGATTAATTATAATTGAATAATCATATAATTATATTCACAAAAATTAAGTAAAGAATTCTAATTATTCTAAGCATATTTATATACAAGAATTAAATTATAAACAAATTATATAATATATATACATAATTAAACAATAAATTAAAAATTATAATAGAGTTAAATTTTAAATAGAAGAAAATTAGGATTTGTGAAAATTATTAGGATTTATAAAAATTAATTAGGGTTTTTACAAAATATTTTAGGTTTTAGAAAATTAGGATTTATATACATAATTAGGTTTTATGAATTAATCTAAATACAATTAATTAATTTATAATATAATAAAATAAATGTTAGATAATTTTAACAAGATTTTGAATTATAAATAAGAAAATAGTAATAACATTTTTACTTCAATATTTATACATTAATTAAATATAATATAAATAAATTAAATGAAATAAGAAAAAAATATGAGAAAAAGGGACTTACCTGAGGCTGGGATTCGAACCCTTGTCTTGACTTCCATTCACGCGCATGCTTGCCATTTGAGCCATTGCTACATAATTGAAATATAATAGAAAACAATTCATAATAAAATAAACGTGTTATTCAAATCAGAATTTCGCGCCAAGGGTCTTCTTCTTCCTCAAGACGTCACAGCCATGGTCTTAGAATTTGTTTTAAGGTCCTAAATGCTTGGTTCCCGTTTTGAAACTCCAAACCCTAGCAATGGCAAAATTCGATACAGTCCACAATAACTGAATTAATCCATTCAAAAAGCTTCTAAACATCACAACAAACACAAATCTATAATTAGTTTTCAATATCAAAGCATAAATCAATCAAATCGAAAAAACTTAGAATATGAAAGGGATGCATTCGGTTTGTGTGAATTAGGACATGAATGGACAATGTTATTATCCAGAATTGATCTATGAACTCCAAGGAACAAGTTGCAACCTTTGGTTTGTCTTGAAAGTAGCTCTAGGTATCAAACCGAATTTGTGTTCTTAGGATGAATTTTGAAACTTTGTTCTTACCTTTGGAGGCTCCAATTTTTTGTCCCCTATGCTTGTGATATGTTTATGTACTTATAGTGGATGGAATTAGGTCAAAATATGTGATCATTCTTTGGACTTTTTGATCATTGAAGATTGAAAAAGATAATGTCTTAAAATTCAAATATTTTTTGATATAACATTGCTATTTTAAGACAATCATCATAATTTTCATATCAATCTAATTCAATCAAGGTTTATGACTTTCTAGAATCAAAATATATTTTAAATCTTCATATTTTATATTTTGGTATATGTGTCAGTCGTGACCGGGAAGGTTGAAGGGGATTGAACACAAAAGCCCAAAAATTTGCACTCACCGGTGCGTAAACTGATACTGAGGGTTGGTTGTATATGCTTGAGTGGGCTTAAAGATGCCACTTGGAAGAACTGGAGATGGGCTTAGAGATGCCATCTAAAGAACTGGATGTGATGATAGCTTTGTGTTGATACTGGATCTCAGTACTAGGTCTTCGTATAGGCCGTCTCTGAATCGTTTATAATTTGAATTTGTTGAATAGACCAGTAGAAATAAATCTTCGTGACGATTATCTCTTCTGGAAATATCTTGGATTAGGGAATAGATCTTTTTACAGACCGTTTGCCTACTCTCCAAGGTCAAAAGAACGTCAAGATTTGTTCTTCTGAAAAATATCTTGAACCAGGGAATGGATCTTTTTACAGACCGTTTGCCTGCTATTCAAGGGCCAATAGATTAAATCTTCTGAAAATATCTTGAACCAGGGAATGGATCTTTTTACAGACTGTTTGCCTACTATTCAAGCAAATAGATGAAATCTTCTGGAAGTATCCTGGATTAGGGAATGGATCTTTGTACATACCGTTTGCCTACTCTCCGAGGAAAAATATCCTGGATTAGGGAATGGATCTTCGTACAGACCGTTTGCCTACTCTCTGGGGAAATAGATTAAATCTTCTGAAAATATCTTGAACCAGGGAATGGATCTTTGTACAGACCGTTTGCCTGCTATTCAAGACCAGATAGATGAAATCTTCTAGAAATATCCTGGATTAGGGAATGGATCTTCTTACAGACCGTTTGCCTACTCTCCGAGGACAAAAAAAGTGTCAGGATCAAATCTCCTGAAAATATCCTGGATTAGGGAATGAATCTTTGTACAGACTGTTTTCCTACTCTCCGAGGACAAAAAAAAGTGTCAGGATCAAGTCTCCTGAAAATATCCTGGATTAGGGAATGGATCTTTGTACAGACCGTTTGCCTACTCTCCGAGGACAAAATGTGTCAGGATCAAGTCTCCTGAAAATATCCTGGATTAGGGAATGGATCTTCTTACAGACCGTTTGCCTACTCTCCGAGGAAATAGATTAAATCTTCTGAAAATATCTTGAACCAGGGAATGGATCTTTGTACAGACCGTTTGCCTGCTATTCAAGACCAGATAGATGAAATCTTCTAGAAATATCCTGGATTAGGGAATGGATCTTCTTACAGACCGTTTGCCTACTCTCCGAGGACATCTTGAGTAATGTATGGATCATTTCTGACCTGTTGTAAATTGTTGATGCTGTTTTATCTGCATATAACTATCCTGCAAGGAGAATGTTAGTTTATGTAATATGTATACATGCATAGTATGATGTACCTAAGTAAATGTATTATGTATTTATGGACATGTATGTTATGGTATGATGTAGATGATGTATGCATGATATGATGCTGCCTGAAGCGTCTGGATATCTTTATATAACAACTGCTGGCCAGGGAAAATAAATCCCGATTTGGTGAAGAATATGAGGAACTCGTTCCCGTCTTGTTTGATAATATATTATACATAACCTTCCGTCTGCTGGGGATAGCAAGGCATATATAACCTCCTGTCTGCTGGGAATAGTAAGGTATACATAACCTCCCGTCTTCGTTCGTCGTACTCTTATTGGAAAGTAAATTCCCGAATATCCGTATGAGGATAAAAGAGATGGATATAAATTCCCGGGGAGATGTGACCTTATGAAGATGGATTTGTCCTACTGAGGGTTTGTAGCTGATTTGTAAAGATGAACCGGCGAAGCTTCGTTGAAATCCTTCCCTCGTTCGTCTTTAGTAAATACTATTACTGCATTTTCATGCATTTCTGGTAAACATCAATCATATTAAGCATACATACATTCAAACACACCCAATGGACGTTTTGCTTATGTAAATAGGGTAAAAGTAAATCTGGATTCAGAGGGAAAAGTAAAGCTGAACTTGAAAACAGAATCATTTCAACTTCGAGAGTGTATAACCAATTGGATTTGGAGCTCCTGAAATTTTTAACTTTCCTGAATACCTTCCCAGAAATCCTCATAACTGGATCTGAAGACATGATACTGACACCATCTGATACTACTGGCGTAGACAATTAATTTCCATCATGGTTTCAGCTGAGAATCCAATATCAAGGTAATACAACGAGAGGAATGTGTCTTCAAATTGTGATGGACCATATGCGCTCCGGGTATTAGATTTGAAGAGAAAGCATTGCCCCTTGGTTGAGGAGGAATTATACCATAATGGAAGTATCTGAATGTAGTTACCTCAAGAAAAATAAGCAGAGTGTTTCACAACAATATGCCCCTGACATCATGAAATTCACATATATGAGGAGAGCTGCTTCTGGCTATTAAGCATTGTTGAATCTGGACCTGATTGCCCCAAATGAATTGAACAGTAAGTTGGTATGCCCCTTGACTGGGAAACAGTGACTATGCCCCTGGCATTATGAACTTTGTAATGTTATCCTCAGTAATTTAGACAGATGTGGAGATCTGCCCCTAGATACTTAAACATAACTGAATCTTGTCCTGATTGCCCCACATGAGTTAGGCAGTATCATGGCCTGCCCCTTGATTGGGAGATAATGACTATGCCCATTTGTATACATGGACTTTGATCCAGGAAGCAACTTTGTTCATTTGAAGGACTTTGGTTCATTGAACATTCATCCTGTAAGTTTCTCCATTTGTCAAACACTCAGGTATATGCAAACAAATATATTCAAAAATGCAATGCTTATGTCTGTCTTGAAATTTTGAAAAAGAACTATTTTAGAAAAACAATTCTTGTGAAAACTGTGATATCAACTCAAGTTTTATAATAAGCCCTAAAGGAGTCAGGATAACTTTTGTAGCAGTACGCTTTTGAACTAACCATGCTTCAGTTAGGACTTTTAAAGGGTTATAACGTGGCCTGGTTCACGGTTTAAGAAACAAAGGATAAAGGCTCAAATTTTATTTGTACCCAACCCAATCTTCATGATGTTCTTCAGTCCTATACTCAGTTAACTTATGCATTGAGGCTCAAAGGAGTTTGGAATTGTAACACTGACATTTGTGATGGTTCAGAAACCCAAAATTTATTTGAACATTCAGTCATCTTTCTTTGTTGAGGATTCATAGTGACCTCTTTTTTCTTTTGACTTTGTTATCCTTTCTTTTTGCCTGAACTGTTTATTTCAAAGTTACAGTCAGCGGGATGTCTTAATTTTTTTACTAAGTCTCCTTCATAGGTTTTGACTTAGTGGGTTTTTCTTTTGTTGGATATTGACTGTCAAGTTTAATGATTACAGAGAACCATCATTAGTTGTGTACGACACAGATAATTGGCATATTTGAGTTAACCGAGTAACTACCCTGCCCTGGGTTATGAATAAGGGTTTTAATTTGTGCGAGAATAAAAACTCCTACTTCATAGGCTCAAAAGGGTTGACTAGGGATTAACTTCCTTATATCTCCACTGTTTAGGAATTGAAACAATGCCTGTACATCATCAGCATAGTCTGTTCAAAAGCATACTGCCTAATATTATGGTATTGTTTTCATCATCCTCCCTCTATAGGCTTATAGCTTTATCAGGAGTTAAATATCACAAGATAGAAATAAGAAGCATAATTCAAAATATAGTGGAACGAATGGATTAATTCAAGACAAACATATGCAATGCATTGATGAAAACAAAAGTTTAACATAATAGTAAGTGTTCAAACAAATAAAAGAAATTACAAATGAAAATTCAAATGTTGTCCCATCCAGTTGGCTGAATGTCCTCAATTGCAATCTGTGAACTTTGAGGAGCAGTATACTTCACCATGAAATCAAATTTACCACTTGGATGTCCCAAGGTGCCCCATATCTCAACAGGAATAGGTAGGCTTCCTTTCTTGCTACACTGGGCAACTTGTCTTGCAGCTTCGGTGTTTGATGGGTGATAGTAGAATTCAACTTGACCTTCTGGAGTAACCTCTAGGATTCCTTCGTCAATCAGGTCTTGGATCTTTTTCTTCAATGTCCAACAACTATTAGTATCATGTCTAGGAAAGTTGGAGTGATACCCACACCTTGCCTTGGGATTATAGCGAGGAGAGGAAGTTTTAGGATTTTGAAGAGAATTTTTCAAGGAAATTAGTTTCATCTCCAACAAGCATTGCAGAACTTGTGAAATTGGAGTGCTGAATTTGATAAACTGTCTTCTACATCCCTTGTGTTGAGGTGGATTAACTTTACCATGTATTTTTTTCTTTAACTGAAGAACAATCAGTGGTAACTGGTTTCTTACCTTCTTTTATCCTCATCTTCTTTTCAACCAAATCAGTTTGTTTTAACGGATGTTGATTGACAATTAGATTCCTGACTCCATTACTTTGAAGTCTTTGGACAAAGGTTCTCAGCTCTTCTTGCCCCTGAGCTAAACTTTGGATAAGAGCCCCCTGGCCGTTCATCTGGATCCTCATTTCTGTTATCTCAGCTTGCAATTGTTCCAACTGACCATCCTTGTTGTCCTCAGGACTCTTCTTCTTAGCCAGCAGTGTCTTCAATTCATCTTGCCCCTTGGACAAGTTCAGGATCAGCTCTTGGAACTGTGCATTTTGTGCCTGGAGATCCTTAACTGTTTGTTCAAGAGCCATTGCTGAAATAAATAGCGAGAAGATAAGAAACTTGTGCACACTAAACCTGTGATGCAATGATATGATATGTGAATGTATATGCAATGTTTTCAAGGACCGCAGGATTTAAATTTGCTTAGACAAACAAGAAGGTAAACTTTTATTAGTAATAAATTTGTTTTGCCTCTTGGGCTTACAGAAAATGAAATGAAATAAGTACAAAAGATGGGGTTTTAAGTCTCCCATGGACGTTTCCTCTTTGTGTTGAGGTATGAGTTGAGATTCCGTTCCTCGTGAAGTTGCTTTGTTAGTTCTAGGATCCTTTCTTGGCTTGCTTTATAATGAGCCTCGAAAGTATCCCTTTGCTCCTTCAATTGGATCCAGGATCTCTGTAAGTCTTCCATGTCAGTAGGCATGTCTGGGTGAAGGATGGTATAAGCAGTATCTCCTTCAGCAACAGGTTCCATGGTAACTGGCTGGATAGCAGGATATGACATCATGAGAGTCTGAGCACGAGATCGCACCCATCTGAGATAAGCCTCCATAGGAATAATATACTTAGGCTCCAGAGTCTTGCTGTCAACCCTGTTTACTTTTCCCCATGCTCGTATGAATCTCTGACGGTAACCTTGAAGATCGTTGTCGTAGTCAAACACAATGCCCTGAATCAACATATCATGTGGACCATCACTTCGAGCGTAACCAAACTGTCGTAAAGCTAGAGAGGGGTTGTAAGTGATGCCTCCTCTTATGCCTAGAAGTGGCACATTAGTAAACTCCCCACAACGGTCAATGATAGTGATATTCTCCATAGATCTGGAGCACCAATGGATATCTGAATGCGAGAGTGACATGATCCTCTTGGACCACCTGAACCCTTGTTCATTCTTCATTACTGAGCGAGGAAGGTGAGAAATAAACCACCTAGAAAGCAAAAGTACGCAGCACATCAAAGTTCCTCTTGCCCTTGTAGTACGGGTGTGAAGAGAATGCAGGATGTCTCCAAGCAATGTAGGTATTGGATTGCGACTCAGGAATATGTTGATGGCATGAACGTCTATGAACTGATCTGGATTGGGGAACAATACTAAGCCATAAATCAGCAAGGCTAAGATCTCCTCAAAAGCATCATAACTCATGGCCTTCAAGAACACTTGAGCTTTATCCATTAATACCTTAGCAAGAATACCCTTGACCCCGCTTCTCGTTTCTAGAACAATGTCAGACTTCTTCAGATGTAGAGCTGCAGCAATAATCTCAGGTCTAAGCTCTTTCTCCAAGCCTGTGAAGGGTCTTTGATCAAGAACAGGTATACCCAGAAGTTTAGAGAACTCTTCCATTGTAGGAACCAGCTGATAGTCGGGGAATGTGAAGCAATGGTGTTTAGGATCAAAGAACTGAAACAGGACACTCATCATGTCTTCATTGAACCCTGAAGTGACTAGATCCAGTAGGTGACCATGTCTCTTGATGAACTGGGAGTTTTCAGAAACTTGAGAGACCAATTCCTTAAGCTTAGGAGGTATTCCTACAAAGTTGATCCGGATAGTATTCCTACGAGCAGAAGCCATGACCTGCAACAAAGAACAAAGATAAATCCTTTGGTCCTTGAAATGGTTAGTGAAAATGCTATGCTTATGATGCATGATGATGCTATGATTTTATGCTCAATCACAAACATGTGGCACACACAAACAAGTCACACAATAGCCCTAGGTTTGAAGGCTTGTATGAGGTTTAAAGGTAAGTACCCTCCCCTGAAGTTTAGATGGTTCATCCTGTCCTACAAAAGTAACCAGGTTCTAAGGGATCTCAATATCATTGATCCTTCACAAGGGTGGTTGTTCAGTAGGCAACTTACTTGCCAACCAAAACCCTCCAAGTTTAGAATCTCAATGAGTGTAGCATCGAGTGTCAACCAACTTCAGTCTGCACCAAAGCCGGCTACCTCACTACTTTCTAAAGGTCAAGATGGGATAACTAGGGTTCTAAAAGTTAGTTAGTGCATTGACAACATATGGAAGCCTCATATTATCCTCAACTTGACTTAAGGAACATAAGCACCAACCAAGAAGTCACACTAACTATGGCCACCAGATCAACCATATCGATATACGTCGTACAGTTTCCTTGGTCTATTGCCATTTACCTAAGGTACACTAGATCCGGGTTAGGACCTTTCACACATAAGAGCACCCCAACAAGATAATATAAAGCAAACAAGGCAAACAATTTAAAGTGATCTAATTCCTAAGGGTACCCCTCTTAAATTTAAATCCCCAGCAGAGTCGCCAGTTCTGTAACACGGTGGGAGAACTGACTTTAGTTATGTTGCGGATAGCAAGAGTCGCCACCGACTTTTATTTTATCCAAAGGAAAGGCATAAAAGAACAGGAAAGACCTTTTAAAAGATTTTTGGGTCCGGGGGTAGGTTATGTAAAGGGAAGGTGTTAGCACCCTTTACATCCATGGTTATCCATGGGCTCTTAGTTACTTAGCTCACTTTGAATTGTTTTTGAAAATGTGAAGTGTGTGGATAAAAATTTTCATAAGAGTTTGATAATGATCCATGTATGGATGCGTAAAAAAACTTGTGTTTGAAAATTGTTTGAAATTGTGAAGTATTCGAAATTTGTTTTGAAATAGTGAGCAAGTAACTATGAGGAACCTACCCTAAAGTTTAAGTCTTTCTGTTCTTGAATCCTTTAAATGGTAAGACTATCCCTATTATTAAGGAATAGGTAGTCATTACCTTGGATGTGAGGGACATATGAAGGGTCATTTGTTTTTGTAGGCAACTGTAGGGTATATTAAGCATTTTTGGAGGGACTGTCATCATTATTCGAAAGGGACAAGATCATTACGAAGGCAACCATTAAGGGACTTGATCTTTTGTTGTTAAGGGACTAGATGACTTTATTTTTGAGGGACTTTTGCTTTATACACCCTACTTGACCTTTTGATTAGGCAACAGTGAGAGGTAACCCTAGAAAGTGAGATGGCGATCAAAGATCGACTTACGTGTGTGAGTGTACAATTTTATTTATCTTTTACATTTAGTGATCTAAATTAATTTTAAATAACATACATGTTTACACTCCCTATTTTTACTAACCATGACATAAAATAAATATTTAAACATTACTACTAAATATTACATCAAAGGAACAATTACATGATAATAATAATTAAAGCAAAATAAGCAAAAATAAATAATAATAATAATTGGGTTAGTGAAATAATAATAATAATAATAATAATAAATCACAATGGGGTTAGTAATAATGATAATAATAAATCACAATATATCTAAATGGGGTTAGTAATAATAAAATAGATATGAAAATAAATAGCATTAATGATAAAATAAATAAGAATATTAGCATAATAATTAAAAGATCAAATTTTTATGAACAATTATTATTTAAGATTAAGAAGAAAATATAACCAATTAATTATCATAAAGTTTTAAATGCTATAAAAATTAGGTTAATTATAAACATATTATGAAAATAAATTATATTAGATTAACAAGTTTTTATTATTTTTTAAACATATATTAAAAATTATTTACATGCAAGAATTATGAACAAATTATGGAATATATATATATTATGAAAATAGGATTAATTATAATTGAATAATCATATAATTATATTCACAAAAATTAAGTAAAGAATTCTAATTATTCTAAGCATATTTATATACAAGAATTAAATTATAAACAAATTATATAATATATATACATAATTAAACAATAAATTAAAAATTATAATAGAGTTAAATTTTAAATAGAAGAAAATTAGGATTTGTGAAAATTATTAGGATTTATAAAAATTAATTAGGGTTTTTACAAAATATTTTAGGTTTTAGAAAATTAGGATTTATATACATAATTAGGTTTTATGAATTAATCTAAATACAATTAATTAATTTATAATATAATAAAATAAATGTTAGATAATTTTAACAAGATTTTGAATTATAAATAAGAAAATAGTAATAACATTTTTACTTCAATATTTATACATTAATTAAATATAATATAAATAAATTAAATGAAATAAGAAAAAAAAATGAGAAAAAGGGACTTACCTGGGGCTGGGATTCGAACCCTTGTCTTGACTTTCATTCACGCGCATGCTTGCCATTTGAGCCATTGCTACATAATTGAAATATAATAGAAAACAATTCATAATAAAATAAACGTGTTATTCAAATCAGAATTTCGCGTCAAGGGTCTTCTTCTTCCTCAAGACGTCACAGCCATGGTCTTAGAATTTGTTTTAAGGTCCTAAATGCTTGGTTCCCGTTTTGAAACTCCAAACCCTAGCAATGGCAAAATTCGATACAGTCCACAATAACTGAATTAATCCATTAAAAAAGCTTCTAAACATCACAACAAACACAAATCTATAATTAGTTTTCAATATCAAAGCATAAATCAATCAAATCGAAAAAACTTAGAATATGAAAGGGATGCATTCGGTTTGTGCGAATTAGGACATGAATGGACAATGTTATTATCCAGAATTGATCTATGAACTCCAAGGAACAAGTTGCAACCTTTGGTTTGTCTTGAAAGTAGCTCTAGGTATCAAACCGAATTTGTGTTCTTAGGATGAATTTTGAAACTTTGTTCTTACCTTTGGAGGCTCCAATTTTTTGTCCCCTATGCTTGTGATATGTTTATGTACTTATAGTGGATGGAATTAGGTCAAAATATGTGATCATTCTTTGGACTTTTTGATCATTGAAGATTGAAAAAGATAATGTCTTAAAATTCAAATATTTTTTGATATAACATTGCTATTTTAAGACAATCATCATAATTTTCATATCAATCTAATTCAATCAAGGTTTATGACTTTCTAGAATCAAAATATATTTTAAATCTTCATATTTTATATTTTATTTGAATTTAAAATGATTTTTAATATAAAAAATCATAATAAATAAAATAAAATTATGAAAATATTAAATAAATTTCGTGCATGATGTCATGGAACACCTTGGGTCACAAAAAGTTCAGCCCATTTGGAAGAATTTGGTTTTAAGACCCTATTTTCTTCATAAACCTCCCAAAAATTTCCCAACTTTGCAAGGGCACACATCCTTCAATTTTAATGCTATGAGGGTGTTCTTGGACATTTTGGAAATCTTGAAGAGTCCTCTAACCAACCCCACTGGTTTCATGTCCATATCATTTACCATTCTCAAGTTATGCCCTTTTGAAGCTGTTGACTTTTTGTTGACTTTCAAAAGGACCTATAATGTCTTAGCTCATACCTTCCAAATGAAGCATTTTTGGGCTTGGCTTGTGAGACACAAAGTTGTAGAGAATTCAATTTCCTTCAAAATGAGCTTTGAGTGGAGACTTGGTGATGAATTATGTGAAAGTTATGGCTGGTCAAAGTTCAGTTGACTTTTACTAAGGAAACCCTAATTTAGAAACTCCTGATTCTTGATGATCTGAAATCCCCTTGATGAATCATGATCAACCCTTGATCAAATGATGAATTTTACTTAATATACTTGATGTTGGCAAAAAATCATGAAGTTTGACTTTGGTTTGACCCCAGTTGACCTCAGTTTGACTTTTTAACTGCTTTGACTGATTTTTACTTATCTGATCATTTGACTGAGCAAACTTTTGAGAAAAGTCTTGAAACTTGACATGGGGGTTCTTACACACATATAAGATGTTATGAAGCTCACTTGAAGTCTTTAAAGTCCATTTAGCCTGATTAAAGTCAAAACCCTAGTTTTGGATGCACTGCTTAGGAGGTGCATTGTCTGAGGGAATTGTCAACTCTTCTGACCAATTGTGAACTTTGTGAACCTTGTGAACCACCATAAAATGTCTTGTGAACCTTATGGGAGGCATTGTGAACCTTGTGAACCTCATAAAGTGACTTGTAGACTTCATGAACCTCATGAAAGGTTTTGTAAGCATTGTGAATCTTGTGAACCTTGTGAACCTCATAAAGTGACTTGTAAACTTCATGAACCTCATGAAAGGTCTTGTAAGTGTTGTGAATCTTGTGAACCTTGTGAACCTTCTTAGTACACAAAGTCTTGTATTGTGAGGGCAAATTTTGGGGTGCAACAGATGGTCTCTTGAGGAGAGTTGCACTTGGTGAGCTCTGGAAGTGTCTTGCCCCAGCATGAGCATGGAAGCGACTTGACTCATTCTGACTGAGCGTTGGAAGAATCCACCCTAGTCAACAGAAATTACAGGTGGCCTGCCCCTCTTTGGTAGATTCACGTCTGATCAACTGACCCTTGAATGATTTTCCCCTCAATCAACTAATGTTTGAGGACTTGCTTTAGACTGACTGATTCCTTGGTCGAAAAAATCATTGGATAACATGCCCCTGATTCATAGGCCTACAAGATGCTCTTGACTCTGGCTAGCATTCTCGAATGATCAAGTCATCTCGTGATTGCTCTTTGTAGGAACTTCCCTGTCACAGACTGACTTGCAATTAAAATTGTTCATTTACAAATGGTAATTTTAATGCGATGCTCATGCAAGTTTTGAAAATTAATTTATTTGAATGTTGTGACAGTGTGTGACGAATGGACCATTAGTCCAAATGTAATGATGAATTAACAAATCTTTAGGAGTCAGTTTACGCAACCTTGTCATAGTATGCTTTCAGAATTAACCCTGTTTCAATTAGGACTTTTAAGGGTTATGATATGGTCTTGTTCACGGTTTTAGAAAGAAGGATTTATGGCTCAAAAGTTATTTGTGCCCACTCAGTCTCCTTGATGTTCTCCAGTCCTATGTTCAACTAATCTGGCCTAAGCACCCACCTCTCGAAAGGGTTTTGTGATGGTTGAGTAACCAATAACACTGACGCTTTAAGTACCAATGAGGTTTTTGGAGTAACAATCACTCACATGTCTTTGTGTCCATGGTCACACAACTTTGTTCTTATGGAAGATTTTTCTTTCTGATTTTTACTCCCTAGCTTTTGCCTGGACTGATTCTTTTTTTTTTTTTTTTTCAATTTTGAAGTCCAGCGGGATACCCTAACTTTTGCCTAAGTCATTTGTTCTCATGTTTTTTTCTTGACTTAGCGGGCTTTATTATTTTATTTTTTTCATTTTGATTTTTTTTGAACAAATCGTGTGACACTGGTTTGTCTGACTTGCATGAAAGGCTTATGACTGCCTCATTCCTTTGTTGGTGAGGGGTAACCATTGTGGTTTCACGTCGCTTGAACTCTTGAGGTGTAATGCATATAAGGTAATGGATCCTCGGATGCACACTCCTTTGGAAATTTTAATGATTGGTCAAATTAACTAATGACTACCCTGCCCTGGGTTGAATGTGAGGGTTTTTTCGCTCAGAAAAGAAACTCCTACTTCAAGGCTCAAAGGGGTTGATGAAGGTCTATCTCCCTTATATCTCCGTTGTTTGGGAATTGAAGCAATGCCTATACATCGCCAGCAGGTTCTACTCCGAAAGCATACCTTCATCAATTATGGGTATTCAGTTTTCATCATCCTCCCTCAAATATCTGCTAAACAACAGTGAAATAAGTGGGAGGTATATGGATGCATTTTTTTCGATGCAAGGAAAGAAAAAAAAGCGAATGCAACGTAATTGATTCAAAAAGTGTATGATCACTTCATTAACATTACCATTCAAAACAAAATGTTTAAAAGACAAGTAGCAAATTTAACAGGAAAGAAACTACAATGCAAATGATAGAAAGGGTACAATGATCTCCGACTCTGATGATGAACTCTTGTCTGAACCACTGAAATTAGGAGATGCTCCTGCGAAGTCCTTGAACTTAATCAGGTGAGAGGTTAACGTGCACAACCAAGTTTCCTTCTGGAAATGATATGTACCCCTTGTCGATCAACTGTTTTACTTTGGCATGAAAAGCTTTGTAATCATCAGTTGAATGCCCCATTGATTCACCATGATATCCATACTTCTCATGAGGATTATAATCTAGAGGGTATGGCTCTGGCAACGGCTTGAGAGGCTTATAAACCACCAATGAGCTCTGAATTAAATGTGGCAAAAGTTAACTGTATGCCATGGGGACTGGATGAAGAGGAGCATTCCTTATTTCCAGATTGTTGCGAGGCATATGCTGGCTCTGAAGTTGATTCTGAAATCTTCGACCATGAACTTGCAGATTTTGACGAGGAGGAGTCCAGGGTTTCTGACATAGTGCTCCAGGAATTGCTGATTGTCCATAAGAATAGCCAGACACGGGAAAAGATGATCTCTGAGAAGATGATGGTCCAGAATGTTTGACATTGGCCATGATTGCATTGATGTTGTTCTCCTCTTCCCCTTGGGAGCTACCAACAAATTCACATTCACTAGATGGGGTGTTCAAAAAGTCTTGGATCTTTCCACTTTTGAGTAAACTCTCAATGCGCCCTCCAACTATTATCAAATCAGATAAGTTTAATGTCCTAATGCTACTCATTCTTTCCAGGTACGGACCTTGCAAGGTGTCCATGAATAGGTCAAATAATTCTCTGTCTAAAAGTAGTGGTTGCACTTGGGCTGCCAATTCTCTCCACCGTTGTGCATATTCTCTGAAAGATTCACCGCTCCTCTAAGATAGGCTTTGCAACTGCATGCAACTGGGCACCATGTCCACATTGTACTAGTATTTCTTTAGGAAAGCTCTGGATAAATCATTCCACGACTGGATACGACTACTTTCCAAATCCATATACCAACTTAAGGATGCACCACTTAAACTGTCCTAAAAACAATGAATCGTTAAATCATCGTTGCAAGCATAAGAAGTCATCTTTTTGCAGAACATCACCAAATGACGCTTTGGGCAACTGACACCGGTGTATTTCTCGAACTTAAGAGTTTTGAAATATGGAGGAATGACGAGACCAGGAACTAAACACAAGTTTAAAGCATCAAAACTAAAGGCATCACGACTCGCTAAGGTTTTGAGTTCCTCATCCAACACACAAAATCTTTCATCATACTCAATAGCTCGTGGATACTTGGTTTTCACCACAGGGATTTCCCCTTGGAAGTTTGGCATAGCGAATGCGAAACTCTGATAGTCTATAGTATCAGAAGAAGATGAATGTCCACCTCGGACAACAGATGGTTCAAGGATGCCCTGATTCACGATCGGGCTCTGCGTAGGCTGAGCTTGAGTAAGGTTGTTCACTTGCAAGAGATCCTCATCAGGAGAAAGACCATACAAAGGATTGGTCATCAAAGTGAAACCAGGTGAAGGATCAACATTCTGAAGGTTGTTACTCGACATAGCTACCAATAACTTCCAATCTGACCTTTTACCTCTTGACACTTTTCAGTCTTGCTCCAAACACTTGTCGTCTGCCAACAGTTACCACTTGTTCAAACTGAGTACCGGGAAATCAGTTGGCTGGTCATGGACAAAGAAGGAATGCTGAGCTCTTTGGAAAAATGATATGCAATGTTGATGAATGCAGATGCAATATGATGATGCTAAAGATGCAAAGACATGAGATCAAAGCCTGGAAACTGTCTGGAATCTGTCTGGAACTATAGGATGTCTGAAGAATAACCCCAGATTGTAACTCAGAATCAAAGATCGAGAACTCCAGGATTATAATAATCGGATCAGAACATAAGATCACACTGATGATAAATGGTATGTTGAGGTCAAGGGTTCCTACAAACCTGTAAACCCCTCCCAATCTCACGGGTGTGCTCTGGGTCAATCATCACAGACTCTCAAAGCCGAGCAACAATAATACGTTCACCATTTCCGAGAAATAGCTCATGACCAGATCAGGGAATCGATTAAGCATTATGTACCACTCAGGGAGATCTCAGCGTGAGTCTGGGAAAAACAAGCATCCCTTATAAGTCTTCAGCTCCGAGCACTGAAATCGAGAAACAATAGTATATTCATCCCGAAGGATACAATACTATCGCCATACAGCCAGATGCTTTAACTGAGTTCATATAAGAGAACCAGGCCATCCTATGCGAGTTCCCAGTGGGCCCTCGGGTGCGAATGGGTTTGCCACAAAATATGGTCTGCCACTGTCACCACTGGAGAGGGATGTTTCCACAAGGTTCTCAATGATCAGTCCTGAGCCGCACATAACTATCAAAGTCATGTAATGAAGTAGAGAAAACCCCTATATCAAGACACTTCCAAAATGGTCGCGAATTTGGGTGTGAATGCACTAATACCCCCATGACAAGATACCATGGGGCCAAAGTGATTGTTATCACTAAATCCTAAGGTGCACTCAAGTCGGGTACCTGGCTTATCTCACAGTAACAGTATCACCCAAGTCCCACCAAACAGAAAACCAGTACAACCATACAGTCCAGTAATAATAGTATGATGCATGAAAATACATACTGAA
This sequence comes from Lathyrus aphaca, assembly GCA_963966055.1. NCBI lineage: Eukaryota > Viridiplantae > Streptophyta > Magnoliopsida > Fabales > Fabaceae > Lathyrus > Lathyrus aphaca. Next base: position 164,643,307 of record OZ014521.1, on the reverse strand, counting down.
AGCGATAAATAAAGTTGTAAATAAAACTGTAATAAAACAGTAAAATAAACACATAGCAGCAAACAATCAAACACCCAACAAAACAGAAACAAGCAAGTGGTAGGAGAGACTCGCATAGGGAACCAAAGATACTATGGTTAGGAGGTCTCCAGCAGAGTCGCCAGCTGTTGCTCTATTGATTTTCATCCTGGTACAAACGCGAATGTGGCGCGGAAAAGGTAGAGTCTCTAGCCAGGAATTTTTATCCCGAAGGAGCGGGAAAGGTAATGTTGCACAAATCGAAGGAAAGAAAGGAAGGAAAAGGTCATGTGAACCAAAGAAACTGGTTTCGGGAGTCGGTTACGACCTGGGAGATATTAGCACCCCATATCATCCGCCATACCTGACGGGATCCACGCTTGCAAAGAAATTGTTTCAAAGGTTGAAGAAATGAAAGTTGTTGCAAAAGAAAGACTGAAACTAGATAAGAAAAGAAAGGAAAGAGGGAACATGTAGGGAAAATAAAAGAGTGCTCGAACGGGCCCTACCCCGCTGCCTATATACCTCATATGGACATGAGGATCAGAGTCGTCGTAGTTTCCCTAACTAGGGAGGAAAATGACATGTGTTTTAAAGCTTGAACTGCTTATGTCAACGCTCAGGTGTTGCAGGCTCGTCCGACACGAGTGTGTTACCGTCTTGCAAAGTGACAAGTAGGAGCAAGTTTGTACGTTGAGTGTGAAGGTGATGAGAAAAGAAGCCCCGAAGGAGAGACGTTTATTATGTGTTCAGTGTTTTAAAGAAGTGTTTTTGTTGTTTTTGTTTATGGTATTTATTAAGTGTTTTTTAGGTTTTTGTATGAAGATGAGAAAGAACCAAAGGATCTCAAAGGTAAAAACTGAAATTCTGGGATCAAATATGTGATGTCGAATCAGATGTTTAGACACTTGAAATCTTAAACAAAAATTAATGAGCTAGTAAATTAAATGACACAGGAAATTGTTAACCTAGTTCAGTGTATCTCCACACTTACATCTGGGGGCTACCAAGCCAGGAAGGAAATCCAATATAAGTAATATTAATTATGGAGTTAAACCAATCAGTTTAATTCTTCACTTAATATCTACCCAAGGCAATTTCTACCTAAGACTCTACTTAGATATGAGTACCTACTCACTCCCCCTCAATCACACAGTGATCTTTACAATGATTAATAAAATTGAAGTCACACTTCAGACACACCAGCTTGATCTTACTTAAAAGTTTCAATCAAGACACATTTCACTTATTGCTTAAAAGCTCATAAAGTGACTAACAATTAAAACCTGCTTAAATATAACTAGCTTCACAAACACCCTTTACAGTCTTCTAAAATTCGTGCTCTTTTCTTGAGTGTTTCAGTTCCTTAAATAGATGCTTGATTTGTGGGCTTTTTGCAAATTATCCAGACTTTAATAAATCCCACAGTCATCTCCTTGAATTAGGTTGAGTTAGTTTGTTCTCTCCTTGAATCAAGGTGAGTTAGTTATTCTGTTACACTGAAACCAGATAACTAAGCTTCCTAAAGATGCGCCTTGGAGTGCTTATCTTTTTATAATTAATTCCAGATATTTTCTCCTAAATTTAATCACTTCTGTTACGCATCATTTAAGTCAGATAGCAGGTTTGTGATGTCACAACATCTGGTGTGACATCCTAATGTCCTGAACTAAGTTCATAACTTTTACTTTGTTTGTTAATGTCACAACATCTGGTGTGACATCCTGAACTAAGTTTATAGCTTCTTGTTTGTCAAAAATTCTGCCAATTCTTAACATCTACAAACTCCCCCTTTGGCTAATTTTTGGCTAACACAATCTTCTGGTTTTATCAGAGAGCAGCAGAGTTCTTTTCTGTTGAATCATGTAAGAGCTAATAATTTGCTCCCCCTCAAACATGTATGTATACTGCTATGACTTGTTCAACAGACTTTGATATACCAATGAACATTCAAATATAACTTAGTTCAGATATACCAATGAACATTCAAATATAACTTAGTTCAGAAGACAGAAATATAACATCAGCATTGTTCATCAAACAAGCATTAACAGCAGCAGGCATTGTTCAATACACTTCTCCCCCTTGTTAGACAGAAATTAGGGGCCAACCATTACAGAAACAGAAACAGAAAAAAACATTCAGAAATACAAAGCAAAACAGACACAACATTTTCCACCACACACAACTTCACTCAGACTCAGTATATTCTGTATCTTCTGCATCCTCAGACTCAGCATCAGATTCATCAACATTCTTAGCAACCTCTTCCAGCTCCAGCCTTTGAATTATGTCCTCAAGCTTCTTCTTCCTTTCATCCAGCTCTTTGCAGGTTGTCTTGAGCTCTGCAATCAGGGCTGCCTTTGATATGGGAGTCTTGACAGCAGATGTCCCACCTGGTGCTTCAACATCTGCAGCATGATGACTCAGAAACAGTTTGTAGTGAAAGGACGGTGGACTCTCCCTTTTACAGACAGAATCCTTGTCAGTAAGGATGCCTGGATATTGGTTGAGTATTATTCCACAAAGCAATGATGGGAAGGCTATTGGAAGCTTGATTGTTGAGGTTCCTACATGCTTGAGAGTTTGATCAAAGATATATGCCCCATAATCCAACTTGGTTTGGGTGCCTACAACACAGATAAACCTTCCCAACCTAGTAGCTATAGATGAGGTGTGGTTGGTTGGGACCCAGTTGACAGTTCCAATCCTATGCAGCATGGCATACTTTCTTGTTAACAAGCTGACAGATAGTTTGCCTTTGACTGGCCATGACTTGACCTGGTTGGCAGTGATTATTTTGCAGACTTGATTGTCAGTTTTGCCCAGCTCATTTGGCCCATCTGATTCTCTCCTCAGGTACTGATTTATCACCCTAGGAGAAAAATCAACACATCTCCCCCTGACATATACCTTCCCGAAATCCTCAGATTTCCCATCAGCACACCCCTCTTGTAGATTAACTATAAACTCTTTGACCAGGAGTTCATAACAGGGAGAAAAGTTGGAGACAGTTTTGAATAAACCAGCATTGGAGATTAAGTCAATTACCTCAGTGCATTCCAAGGCGTTGCTACCCAGCTTTCTTTCCAGAGCCACCCTTCTTTGATAGACATACTTCCACTTGCTTACACTGGAGACATGATGGAAGGACACATTGTCCAGGAGTGCCTCAGGGACAGCAGTGGCAGTCCTAGGAGGTGCTGGCTTCTTTTTGGGTTGAGATGTTGGGACATCCTCCTCAACATCAGAGTCAGATGGAGTTGTAGCCTTCCTCTTTTGGGTGCTTACCTTACTCCATTGCTTTGTAGGTCCAAAGGCAACTTTTACCTTGTCCTTCTTGGGAGTTAACTGTCTCTTCTCAGGAGTTGCATGTGCAGCTGGCTTCTTCTCCTTCCTAGCCCTAAGCCTCTTGGCTATGCTAGGATTAACAGAGGCTATGATCTCTGTGTCAGAGTCATCATCCATATTTTCAACTGGTGGAGGTTGGGAAGCCTCTTTCTCAGCAGCTTGATCATTAGGAGCTTGATCATCAGTAACTTTATCATCAGTAGCTTTGTCATCATCACTTGGGGCTTTGTCCTGGCCCTCAGGTGTTTCAACATTTCTTGGGACATCCTGTGGAGCAGGTATGTCCTCTTCAGCTTGGTTGCTTGGTTCTTCTTGTGGAGCAGGCATACTGTTCAGGGGAACAGACACCCCAGGCACAACCCTTTGTTCAGCAAGGATCTTGTTTACAAGCTGTTTTATTGATGCGTCCACATAAGCAGATGCTTTGGGGGTACTGGAAGATGAAGGAGTTCCCTTGCTTTTGCTGAAGACTGGCTCCTTAGGTCTTCTTGCATGGGGAGTCCTGGGTTTTTGAGCAATAGGAATGCATCCTCTGATCTCATTTATAGGAGTAGCATCCATTGGTACTATAGATATTGGAGTTGCGTTCACCATGTCTTTTTGATTGAGACCCTCATCAATGGAGTTAGGGTTTTGATGTTGAGATATTTTTTCGATTGTAGTGGAAATGTGTAAAGGTTTGATAGATTTGGATGAGTTTAGAGATTCAGTTGTAGCATGCAAAACGTTTAATGGAGCTAATGAGGATGTGAGGAGTTGAAAGCACGTTTGTACATTTATAAAATCCGTTGCTATTGGAATTTTTAAGATTGGAATACAAACAGTTATTGCCCAGACTAGTGCTGCCATCTGGTGATCCCACACGATGTCATGAGACATGCTGGCACTTCTCCATAACTGTTATATTTCACATATGCAAATTCCCAATTTACCCCTTAGGTTTTCAAATTGGGTAGCATCCAAAGCCTTAGTAAATATGTCAGCTAATTGCAGCTCTGTGGCTACATGCTCTAATGTGATCACCTTTTCTTCCACAAGGTCTCTGATGAAATGATGTCTGATATCTATGTGCTTAGTTCTGCTGTGTTGGATAGGATTTTTGGAGATGTTAATAGCACTTAAATTGCCACAGTACAATGTCATGACATCTTGTGGGACATTGTATTCTGTGAGCATTTGTTTCATCCATACCAGCTGTGAACAACTGCTACCAGCTGCAATATATTCAGCTTCAGCAGTGGATAAGGACACACAATTTTGTTTCTTACTAAACCAAGAAATTAAATTGTTCCCTCGATCATCAACACTTCCAGCCCAATCAGCATCACAAAATCCAGTAAGGATTGGTTCACAACCATGAGAGTACATTATGCCATAGTCACAAGTACCATTTACATATTTCAGGATCCTCTTAACCTGGTTTAGATGGCTCACTTTTGGTTCAGCTTGATACCTTGCACACACACCTACTGCAAAAGCTATATCTGGTCTGCTAGCTGTAAGATATAGTAGACTTCCAATCATGCTTCTGTACAAGCTTTGGTCCACACTCTCACCTTTGTCATCCTTTGTCAGTTTTAAATGAGTGGGGGCAGGTGTTCTCTTGTAACTTGCATTGTCCATCCCAAACTTCTTGACAGTGTTCTTTGCATACTTGCTTTGGGATATGAACATGGAGTCATCCATCTGTTTGATTTGTAGTCCAAGGAAGTATGTTAGTTCTCCCACTAGGCTCATTTCAAACTCAGACTCCATTTGAGTCACAAAATGTTTAACCATCTTGTCTGACATCCCACCAAACACTATGTCATCCACATATATCTGAGCAATCATAACCTTTCCCTCTTCATCCTTTACAAACAGGGTTTTGTCTATTCCTCATTTCCTGTATCCATGTTTAGTGAGAAAGGTGGTTAGTCTTTCATACCATGCTCTGGGAGCTTGCTTTAGACCATACAGAGCCTTCCTCAGCTTATATACATGGTCTGGACAACTTGGATCAACAAATCCCTTTGGTTGCTCCACATATACTTCCTCATTAAGGTACCCATTTAGAAAGGCACTTTTAACATCCATCTGAAATAGTTTGAACTTTAGGATGCAAGCAATTCCTAGGAGTAGTCTGATTGATTCAAGCCTTGCTACTGGTGCAAAGGTTTCATCAAAATCTACCCCCTCAATTTGTGTATATCCTTGAGCTACAAGCCTAGCCTTGTTTTTTGTAACTACTCCCTGCTCATTAGACTTGTTTTTGTACACCCACTTAGTGCCAATCACATTAATGTCATCAGGCCTAGGAACAAGATCCCATACTTCATTCCTTGTAAACTGGCCTAATTCTTCCTGCATAGCAGAGATCCAGTACTCATCATTCAGAGCTTCCTTGATGTTCTTAGGTTCTATCTTTGAAACAAAGCAGGAGCCTGAAATCATCTCTCTTGATCTAGTGATGACACCACTGTTGGGATCACCAATTATCAGATCTTTAGGATGATCTTTCTGGATTCTGATGGAGGGAGGTTTTGTTGGATTTCTCTGACCTTGCCTCAGTTAAAGTGAATTCAAGATTATCACTTTCTGTTTTAACTTCAGTTTGATTGTCAGCAGATGTTCCAACATCATCAGTAACATCTGTCTTTGCATAGGCATCATCAATAATCACATTTATTGACTCCATTATAACCTTGGTTCTGGAGTTAAATACTCTGTAAGCTCTGCTATTTATGGAGTATCCAAGAAATATCCCTTCATCACTCTTAGGGTCCATCTTCCTTCTTTGATCCCTATCAGCCAGAATGTAGCACTTACTTCCAAACACATGAAAGTACTTGACTGTAGGTTTTCTACCCTTCCAGACTTCATAGATGGTGGATAAAGTTCCCTTTCTTAGTGTGACTCTATTGTGGATGTAGCATGTTGTGTTCATAGCTTCAGCCCAAAAGTACAAGGGTAACTTCTTGGCATGAATCATGGCTCTAGCTGACTCCTGAATAGTTCTGTTTTTCCTTTCAACAATCCCATTCTGTTGAGGGGTGATGGGAGAAGAATACTCATGATTGATCCCTTCTGAAGAACAGAAGTCTGAGAATTTTTTATTCTCAAACTCTTTTCCATGATCACTTCTTATTCTGACCATACATCTTGCTTTTTCTCTTTGGATTCTATGGCACAGATCTTTAAATACATCAAACACGTCAGACTTTTCTTTGATGAAGCTTATCCAGGTATATCTTGAGAAGTCATCAACAACCACATAGGCATATTTTTTTCCACCAAGACTCTCTACCTGCATTGGTCCCATAAGGTCCATATGCAATAATTCCAAGACTTTGGAAGTTTTCAGATGTTGGAGCTTTGGGTGTGACATCTTGGTTTGCTTTCCTATTTGACATTCACCACACACTTTACTTTCATCAATCTTAAGTCTTGGGATCCCTCTTACAGCCTCCATAGATATGATCTTCTTTATTCCTCTGAGATGGAGATGACCCAGTCTTTGATGCCACAGCTTCACTTCTTCTTCTTTGGCTAAGGAACAAGTAGATGTGAGACTGAAATCTTGAGGTTCCCACATATAGCAGTTGTCTTTTGATCTGGCTCCTCTCATGACAACTTTCTGTTCTTTATCAGAAACTATGCACTCATTTTTGGTGAAGTTGACACTGTAACCTTGGTCACATAACTGACTTATGCTGATCAAGTTAGCAGTTAATCCTTTTACCAACAACACACCATCTAGACTTGGTACACCTGAGCAGTCCAGGGTCCCAACTCCCTTGATTTCTCCTTTTGCTCCATCTCCAAAGGTTACATAGCTAGATGAGTGTCACTTTAAGTATACCAACAAATTCTTCAGACCAGTCATGTGCCTTGAACAGCCACTGTCAAAATACCAGTCTTCCTTAGCAGATACTCTGAGAGATGTGTGTGCTATAGAGGCAACAACCTGCTTGGACCATTTGTGCCTGTTGTGAGGTTTCCTTTGATGCATCTGCCCTGGGTAGTGTCCATCTCTAGAGTTCCAATGTTACTTGGTGAACTTGTTCTTAGGCATGTACTGGTAGCTTTGATCAGTATGAAGACTAGCTTTAGGTATCCAAATTTTCTTGGTGACCTCTGTCTTCTGCTTAGGAGGTTGCTGAGAACTCTGATTGGGGTATCCATGCAACTTGTAGCAAAAAGGTTTGATGTGACCAAACCTTCCACAGTGATGGAATCTCCATCTTTGATATTTCTTTTTCATCATGTTTTTGTCATGATGTTGAGACATCTGCTTGAACATCTTGTTTGAATTCATGGGATTTGGAGTTGTTTGGCTGGTGCTAGTCTCAAAGTTTTGAGCTTTATTAAATCCTAGCCCAGTCTTATCCCCTGAGTGCTTGTTGTTGTTGAGAATGGCATCCAGTGTGTTTGAGCCACTGTTCAGCATTCTGACAGATTTGGACATATGCTCCATTTTGGAGTTGAGTAGGCTGACTTCACTTTTCAAAGTGTCAATGATCTCTAGATGACTTGCCTTTTCAGCTTTTAATTCCTCAATCTGCTTCTTCTGCTGTTTACTTTCCATGCATACTTCAGTGCTCCTTTTACACAGCATCCTGTAAGATGCTTCAAGCTCTTCAAATGTCAGATCCTCATCACTGGATCCCCCTTCAGTTTCACATACTCCAGCTAGAGCAGTGATGTGTTTTGCAGATTCTTCTTCTGACTCACTACCTGAGTCTTCATCTGACCATGACACAGAGAGACCTTTCTTTTGCTTCTTTAGATAGGTTGGGCATTCACTTCTAATGTGTCCATACCCTTCACATCCATGACATTGGATCCCTTTTCCTTGGTTAGTCTTCTCATCATAGTTTGACCTTCTATTAGAGTCATAAGGTCTTTTATTCTCAGAGGTTGAGTTTCTTCCACTTGGTCTGGGCCTGTTGTCCATTCTTTTGAGAATTTTGTTAAATTGTCTTCCAAGCATAGCAATTGATTCTGATAAGTTGTCCTCAGAGCCTGCTTTATGACTTTCTTCTTCTTTATCAGTGTCTGAGACCAGGGTTATGCTTTTGTTTTTCTTCACAATTGTATAATTCATTCCCATCTCAAAGGTTTGAAGGGAACCAATGAGCTCCTCAACCTTCATTGTGCAGATGTCCTGAGCTTCTTCTATTGCAGTAACCTTCATGTCAAACCTCTTTGGAAGTGATCTGAGAATCTTCCTTACCAACTTTTCATCACTCATCTTCTCTCCCAAGGCACCAAAAGTATTAGCAATCTCCAGGATGTTCATGTAAAACTCATGAATGGTCTCATCTTCCTTCATCCTCAAGTTCTCAAACTTGGTGGTGAGAAGTTGAAGTCTTGACATCTTCACCTTTGATGTTCCTTCATGAGTAGTTTTGAGAGTGTCCCAAACTTCCTTGGCTAGCTCACAGTGATGCACAAGCCTAAATATGTTCTTGTCAATGCCATTGAATAAGGCATTTAAGGCTTTGGAATTTCCAAGTGCTGACTCTTCTTCCTCCTTGCTCCACTCTTCTTCAGGCTTCATCACTTTTGCCCCATCCTTATTGTCTTTGACAGGGTGCTCCCATCCTTTGTTAACTGCTTTCCAAGCCCTGCTATCAAGAGATTTCAAGAATGCTACCATTCTTGGCTTCCAGTAATCATAGTTGGATCCATCCAAGATAGGTGGTCGATTCACAGATCCTACATCTCTATCCATGTTCACAAAATTTGCAGTCCCTAGATCTCACCCAGATATACAGGCAGGGTGCCTGCTCTGATGCCAATCGAAATTCTGGGATCAGATATGTGATATCTCCACACTTACATCTGGGGGCTACCAAGCCAGGAAGGAAATCCAATATAAGTAATATTAATTATGGAGTTAAACCAATCAGTTTAATCCTTCACTTAATATCTACCCAAGGCAATTTCTACCTAAGACTCTACTTAGATATGAGTACCTACTCACTCCCCCTCAATCACACAATGATCTTTACAATGATTAATAAAATTGAAGTCACACTTCAGACACACCAGCTTGATCTTACTTAAAAGTTTCAATCAAGACACAATTCACTTATTGCTTAAAAGTCATAAAGTGACTAACAATTAAAACCTTCTTAAATATAACTAGCTTCACAAACACCCTTTACAGTCTTCTAAAATTCGTGCTCTTTTCTTGAGTGTTTCAGTTCCTTAAATAGATGCTTGGTTTGTGGGCTTTTTGCAAATTATCCAGACTTTGATAAATCCCACAGTCATCTCCTTGAATTAGGTTGAGTTAGTTTGTTCTCTCCTTGAATCAAGGTGAGTTAGTTATTCTGTTACACTGAAACCAGATAACTAAGCTTCCTAAAGATGCGCCTTGGAGTGCTTATCTTTTTATAATTAATTCCAGATAATTTCTCCTGAATTTAATCACTTCTGTTACGCATCATTTAAGTCAGATAGCAGGTTTGTGATGTCACAACATCTGGTGTGACATCTTGATGTCCTGAACTAAGTTCATAACTTTTACTTTGTTTGTTAATGTCACAACATCTGGTGTGACATCCTGAACTAAGTTCATAGCTTCTTGTTTGTCAAAAATTATGCCAATTCTTAACATCTACAAAAACTAAGGGGGGACTAACAAATCCTAATGTTATCATGCATAGATGAACCTAGGTTAGTATGGTATCATTTTATCCTAAAGAAGAAAAGGAAGAAGAAAAGAAGAAGAAGAAGAAGAAAAAGGAAAGAAATAGAAAGCAACTTACTTCTCTTAAAGAAGTTAAGTTGTTTCTAAGAGGGATGAAGAGAAGTTGAACAATTTATGGCCTAAGCACATCACAAACACAAGTCAAGAAATCATAAAAGAAAAGAAAGAGAAGTGTTGAGATATGGAAGAAATAAGTGTGCAAATGAAGAAAGAGAAGAAAATATGAGATAACATAGAATAAAATGAAGAAAAAAAAAGATTCTGAGAAACACAACGAAGTCCTCTTCTTCTCACACAAAAACCGACGATCAATGTCGCCCCCTTCATCAACAACCATCGGCGGTGCAAATCGCCGATCAAGCCTCGTCAGCACCATGATGCCTCTCTCTCCGCCACTGTCCTCTATTCCTTCCCGACCTCTCGGTTCATGATCTCATTATCTCCCTCAATCTCGTCGGTGCACCATCGCGTTCATCACCTTCTTTTGTTTCGGATTGTGTTTCTCAGATGCTTCTGTTCGCGCGTTTCGATCTTGATGATTTGGTTCCGAATCTTTCTCTTCTTCTATTCTTTTTTTTATTATTTCAACATCTTCTTCTCTTCTTTGTTAAGTTTCTGTTTGGTATATGATGTTGATGTTGATTTGAGGTTGTTGTTGTTTTGGAAAGGTTGTTTGCATTGATGTGCGAACAAAGGTGGTTAGTGGTGGTTGTTCTGGTTTTTTGTAGGTTCGAAGAAGAACGAAAATGGTTTTGATATGCGTAAAGTTTTTCTACGATTTTGTTTGGGAAGTTATGTGAGTTACGATGAAGGTGTGATTTTGATTTGGATGAGGTAGTTTGAAGGTATATGTGAGTACGAATGAAGAAGGGTTTATGAGGTTTGGGAAGATGAATATTGAAGGGGTATTATTTTGTTTCTTCTCTTCATCTTCTTCTTTATGATTTTGGGATTTGCAGGTTTGTCGTTATGGAAGAAGAAATTTGAAGGCAATGTTAAAGATGGTGATTCTGAAACTTGTGGTTTGTGAGTGAGGAGAGTGTTGGATCGGTTTGGTGAGGATTGAAGAGTATATGAAGGTGGCTGCGATTAAAAGAGAAGCAGGGGTGGCTATTATGCAGAATAAAAGTGAATGAGGCTAAATTTTTGTATTATAAAGAGAGAGTGTTAGTTGTGCGTCCTTGATGCATTGTGAAATCGTTTCCAATTGGCGTGTTAGCGCATGAGTGTGAATATTAGGAAATTATGTCGTGCAAATGAGGTGCCTTTTGCAGCATGTTGTGTGTTTTGAGTAAGCTACGTTTGTTATGGTTGTGCGTGGAATTTGAGCGGGGTCCATGGCATGGATGAAATGTGTGGCAGTTTATAGAAACGTGGTCATATGGTGTGAGTCTTTATTTTTTTTATAGATATATAGCAGCAACATACTTGTAGTAATTGTGAATTTATTCCCTAACATGAACTCCTAAAAAATGAAAAGGATGTGTAAATGGGCTTCAATGGGTTTCCAAAAATGATATGGGATATTGGAAAAAATGGTTTTAATAATTGGAATGAAAATGAATAATGGATATGATTATAGTATCAATTGGATTAAATATAAATGGTGAAAAATATATTTACAAATGAAAATTTATCTGGGAGAAATAATAAAAATAGTATAATGGATTTAGCCGAATAAAAATGAATAGAAATGGATATTGAGAAATGGTTAGTTGGATAAAATGTCACTAAAAGATCAAATAATTGATGGGAATAAACGAACATGAGAAATGGATAGGGATTTAGGAAATGGATAATGAATAATGAATAGCTCGCACGACTAATCTTAACACGCTTAACTTATATCCAACTTCCAACACACATCGCCTTTGTATCCTCAATGAACCTAAAAAATAAGTTAATATGAATTGCCAGTAACAACGCTTTGATCACAATACGGGCACTCAATCGAATCTCTCGTGCCATGAATACTACAATGCAACTGACATGAAATTTCAAACACCATCTCCAGCCAACAAAATCATACCAAAGATAAGAAAGTCTTCATCACTTGTATTAAACACTCACTGATCAAGAAAATAGTCTGATATGCTGAGAAGAATAAAATATCTTTGTAACTCAATGAAGAAGAAACCCCTGATAACGGGCCAGATGAACTAGTGAATAGTTTTTTGCGAGTGAAATCCTTGAATACCACTTTATCGGGGAAATAAACCCTAATACAGTGACATGAGCAATAAGAAAATGATACCATTGATGACTGCATGGCTAAAACCTCGAATTCCTCTGATAACCACAAATATGGCGTGAAACCCTAATCCTCGAAAAACATCGATCCCATGTCTCAGGAGCTTATGCAAATGATATGAATGCTAGAATGTATGACCTAATGGAGATGCGAATGAATGTGAAACAAAAAGAAGACGGATAAAGATAGAAAACCATAGGGCAAATTTTGGGGTGTTACAGCCCTACATTTGCATTGCATCATATCATTAATCATTTTGTTTTTCATTCTTAGGTTCATTTGTTGTTTGTCTCCGGTTCCGGTATATCTAGCTCAGAGATGGAGGATTCTCGCAAGAAGAATGTTCACATTTTGCTGCAGTATTACGACCTTCAGCTGAGGTGTTTTAACTTTCATGATTTTCAGTTGGGTGCCTTGTTGGAAGAGTATTCTCTAATTCTGGGAGTGCCTCTGAAGGATCAGGTTCCTTTCAACTCAGAAATGGTCAAGCCCACACCTGAAGACATTGCTAAGGCTCTTTATTTGAGAACTTCTATGGTTAATGCTAATTTGAGTACAACCAAAGGTGGGATATCTGGTTTTTCCTTGGAGTTCTTGCTGAAGAAGACTGAAGAAATGGCTGTCAAATCTCAGCGGAGTTCTGTATGTGCTCTGATAGCTCTATTTATCTATGGTATTATCTTGTTTGCTGATCTTGAGAAGTTCGTGGACATGAATATTATTCATCTATTTATCTTGAAGAATCCGTTTCCAACTCTCTTGGGTTATCTTTATTATGCTGTGCACTACAAGAATGAAAAGAGGCAAGGAGGTTTGGTCCATTGTTGTGCTCCTTTGTTTCACAAGTGGTTTATGAGGCACCTTCCGAATATTGAAGCTTTCAATGATCCAAAGCTGGTGTGGGCTCAGAGATTAGAGAAGTTATCTGCAAAGGATATCAAATGGTTCACCATGAGGTTAAAGGCAATAGAATTTATCACTAGCTGTGGAGGTTTCTCGAACGTGCCACTCTTAGGAGTTATTGGGGGAATTAATTACAATCTGATCCTTTTAAGAAGACAATTGGGGTATGCTTTGAGAGACATACCGAAGGAGTCATGGTTAGCTCAAACATTTTACTTTCCGGTGAATGGTAATCTACCCTTGGTGAGACAGGTTGCTGGTGCCTGGAAGCTTATTAGAAGAAGGGGTGTGGCCTGTTTGGGAAAGAGTAATAACCAAACTTTTCTTGAATACGAAGCCTGGCTGAAGAAGAAAGCTCAGACAATGTTGTTACCTTTTTCTCCTCCTCCTTCAGTGGTTGAGCCCAGGACTACTGTCTCTCTTGAGGATTACCAAAAGTTGGAAGTCCAACATCAAGCAGTTAGATTGGAGAGATCAAAACACATCAGGTTATATCATCAGATGGTACACGCCAAAAAATATTGGAAGGGAAGATGGAGATGATGCAACAAGAAAGAGAAGTCAAAGAGAAAGAATATACAGAGAGAGATGTCTACTTCAGGAGAAAGGGTTCTATAGAGATTAGAAGGGTAGCCAAACTCAAGAAGACTAGAAAGTCTTTAACGGGAGCTAACCAGACTATTACTCTTTAGCAGGACAAGTGGGACAAAGCCCAGAAAAAGCACGAGAAAACAGAGGATCACTTGCAATTCCAGATTGATTCTCATAAAGAAGAGCTAGGGTTGGCCCACAAGAAGCGCATAAAGAAGACTCAACAACTAGAGAAAAGTCGGAAGGAATTGGAGGAAGCCTAAGAGGAGATAGCAAGTCTCAAGGTGTTGGCTGAAACGAAGAAAGCTAAGTCTGAACCGGGGTCTAGTGAAGGGATCTCAGATGTTTTCCTTCAATAAATCAATGATTTATACGCTTCCTTCGAGCAAAAGGATTTGTTAATCAAGAAGCTAATTGAAGACCCTACGCACCTAGACGTAGCTACTGTTCGAAGCTGTTCGACACCTGAGCTGGCATCTGAAGGATGTCCAGTTCCCTAGGCCTTAGTTTCTTTCATGTTGTATTTGGATTACGTACAGGTCTGTTGTAGGAATCCCTACTTATTTTCTCTGTTAGTTCTCTGATGCTTTGTAAGACCTGTAACCCTTCGAGGAATGCTTTGTTTATTCTCGCCTTGCAGGCACTTTGATGTTAATGTATTCCCTTTCAGCTTTTTGTTTCATTGTATATCTGGTTGTTTCTAAATTATGTGTGGAAGTTTCTTCTCAAGTCGGGGTCCTAAGACATCTGGATTTTCTTTATTGAATACCGGAACTGGGGGCATAAAAGGCCTAGAGAATGAAACACAAAGAATTTGCATCATGTGCATATCACCCTTTTCTCTGTTTTGCAGGTACAAATTCCAGGTTTCTAACATCTCTTCCAATTTCAAGCACTATAGCTATAAGAAGAGTTCACAGATACCCGACTAAGGAGAATCAAGGAAGAATCATGGATCAAATGCAGACAAAGCTTATTGAACTATGCATCTGAATGGATCGGTTCATGAATCTGATGACTGGTATGCACCAGAATCAGGAGAGGATCAGAGAAATGGTTAAAAGAACTCAATGGACTGGTGATGGCACTAGTAATGGTACTGAGAGTGGTAATGGTACTGGCAACAGAGGTGGCCCTGAAGGTTCTGGAAATGGAGGAGGTCCTAAATTTACTGGTATTCCTGTTATTACTGGTGGCCCAACTAGGGTTTTTATGGATGGTCAGGAGGACCAATTCACTCTTCTTGAGGGTGAGATGGGTAATCAGAATGCTGATGTGCATCCTCACTATGACGAACTGGCAGAGTAGATCCGTTCAATGCAGTCTTAGAGTACTCTAGGCTTCGATGTTGCTGATTTGGGGTTAGTTCCTGGGGTGAGAATCCCACACAAGTTCAAGCCTCCAACTTTTGACAAGTATAATGGCTCCACCTGCCTGAAAAGCCATCTCCAGGCCTACGTGGGGAGAATTGCTTCCTATACTGACGATGAGAAGTTGTGGATGTACTACTTCCAAGAAAGCCTCACTAGGGCATCTCAAGAGTGGTACATGAAGCTCAGTCGGGCGTCCGTTAGAAACTGGAAGGAACTTGTTGAAGCCTTAGTAAAGCAATATCAGTACAATATGGACATGGCTCCCAATCACACTCAGTTGCAGAGCATGTCCCAGATGTCTAAAGAAAGCTTTAAAGAATACGCTCAGCGGTGGTGTTAGTTGGCTGCTAGGGTTCAACCTCCTCTGTTTGATAGGGAAATAGCAGACATGTTCATGGGAACTTTACAAGGAGTGTTCATTGACCATTTGGCTTCATGCTCAGCCACAAAGTTTATAGACCTGGTAATTACTGGAGTGAGGGTCAAGAATCTGTTGAAGATGGGCAAGATTCAAGATGTAGGTGCAAGTAGCTCGTCTGGAGCTAGAAAACCTTTCGTTGGACCTCAAAGGAGAATAGAAGGAGAAGCAAATGTTGTGTACGGAAGAAGGAGAGGTCGTGGCCGTCAGAACCACTATGATCAAGTGGCTTCTGTCACTATTCCATCAGGGCCTGCTCCACAACAACAACAATAACAACATAATAAGTACAACAACCAATAGAGGCCATATCAACAACGCCAGCCTAGGAATTCTGACCGTAACTTCAATGTCATCCCTATGACCTATGCTACCCTCTTGCAGAGGTTGCTGGATTTGAACATGGTACAACTTAGAACCTTGGCACCAATAGTTGGTAATCCTCCCCTAGGATATGATTCTAATTCACGTTGTGCATTTCATTCAGGTTCTCAAGGTCATTCCATAGAGAAATGCAGAGCTCTGCAGATGAAGGTGCAAAACCTAATTGACTACAAAGCTATCAACTTATCTCCACCACCTAATGTCACCAACAACCCTATGCCAAACCACAATGGTGGGGAAAGGGTAAACGCTATTGAAGACAGAGAGCAATTGAACTTGATCATTGATATTAATGATGTCCAGACTCCCTTGGCAGTTGTGAAGGATCGTTTGCTGAAGGGATAGGTGTTCCCAAACTGTGATATTGGATGTGAAGATTGTTTGTTGTCTCAAAATGGTTATGTCAAGTTAAGGACCGGAGTTCAGTGTTTGATAGATGAAGGATCCTTGCAGTTTGACAAAGTTAACAACAAAAGCAACAACGTGTCTATGGTGACCATTTACTTCACTCCTGAGGATATTTCGGTGCCTCCCAGGCCGGAACCTATTACTATTTATGTGCCTCAGGAGGTGAGCCTTGTCACCATTACTGTTCTAGGTCTCGTACTGTATGACAATGAAAGAGCTATTCTGTGGAACTATGGCGCAAATGTATACGTACAAGGGCAAAGAGTTAAAGAGAAGCTTCCGGTGACTATTGATCCTAGCATTGTTAATGTAGGAGGTGTGGGAGGCTTTACTAGAAGAGGAAGACTTTTCGCTCCCCAAACTCGGAGAACTAACACGGAAGCTAAAGATGCTGCTCGGGCTAAGGGTAAGCAAGTGGCCACTGAAGATGTTGTAACTCCTACTACGGAACAGAGCACCTTCGAGAAAGAAGTATAAGAGTTTATGAGAATTATAAAGAAGAGTGACTACAAAGTGGTAGAACAGTTGAACCAAACTCCATCCAAGATTTCAATCTTATCCTTGCTGATGTATTCTCGGGCACACAGAGAAGCCTTGCTGAAAGTTCTACAAATGGCATATGTACCTCAAGAGATTACTATCAACCAATTAGAAATGGTGGTTGCCAACGTGAATGCCAGTCATGGACTGGGCTTTACAGATAGAGACCTAACTTCTGAAGGGAAGAACCACAATAAGGCCTTGCATATCACCATGGAATACAAGGGTGTTGTACTATCGCATGTGATGGTGGATATCGGGTCTTCCTTGAATGTGTTGCCCAAGAAGACCCTAACGAAGCTTGATGTGGATGGGATTGTATTGCAACCAAGTGATTTGGTAGTGAAAGCTTTTGACGGTTCCAAGAGATCAATCTTTGGAGAGGTAGAGCTGCTAGTAAAAAATGGGTCCCATGTCTTTAAGAGCACTTTTTACGTCATGAATATAAAACCAGCCTACAATTGTCTTCTAGGGCGTCCATTGATCCACGCTGCTGGCGCAATAACTTCCATATTTCACCAAAAGCTGAAATATGTCGTAGACGGGCAAGTTGTTATTGTATGTGGAGAGGAGGATATATTTATAAGCCACTTGTCAACCTTTAAGTATGTCGAAATGGATGGGGAGATCCATGAGACATTATGTCAGGCTTTCGAGACTGTTAACATCAATGAGGTTTCTCCCAACTCCAGGGCAAAGAATAATGAAAGAGTAGGCACTTCCATAGCCTCGTATAGGCAAGCTTTGGAAGTTGTGCAAGCAGGCAATGCCCAGGGCTGGCACAAAGTTGTTGAAGTTGACCAGAAAGAGGACACATTTGGAATAGGTTACTACCGAGACTTAAATAGAGCGAGCCTAAAAGATTATTTCCCATTACCTCACATTGACGTATTGGTTGAAAACACGGCTTATTTCTCGGTTTTTTCCTTCATGGATGGCTTCTCCGGTTATAATCAGATAAAAATGGCCCTGGAAGACATGGAGAAAACAACATTCATTACCCCTTGGGGTACGTTTTTCTACAAAGTGACGCCCTTTAGATTGAAGAATGTCGGGGCAACGTATCAACGAACTATGGTGACACTCTTCCACGATATGATTCACAAGGAGATATAGTGCTACGTGGATGACATGATTGCCAAGTACCGAACTGAGGAAGAACATATGGTTAACCTCAAGAAGCTATTTGAGAGACTGAGGAAATTTTGTCTGAGGTTAAATCCGGACACGTGCACTTTTGGAGTGTGTTCCGGGAAACTGTTGGACTTCATAGTGAGTCAAAGAGGGATAGAGGTTGACCCTACTAAGGTAAAAGCTATTTAAGAGATGCCTGCACCACGAACATAAAAATAAGTATGTGGCTTTCTGGGTAGATTGAACTACATTGCACAATTCATATCTCACCTTACAGCCACCTATAAACCAATTTCAAGCTGCTAAGAAAAGAACAGGTGGTCAGGTGGAATGACGATTTCCAGAGGGCTTTTGAGAAAATTAAAGAATATCTGCAGGAACCTTCTATCTTAATGCCTCTGGTTCTGGGGAGGTCGCTCATCATGTACTTGACAGTGCTTGAAGGATCTATGGGGTATGTTCTAGGCTAACATGACGAGTCTGGTCGAAAAGAGCATGCAATATACTACCTTAGCAAAAAGTTTACCGACTGTGAGTCAAGATATTTATTGCTCGAGAAAACTTGTTGCGCTTTGGCATGGGTTTCTCGCCGACTAAGACAGTATATGTTGACCCACACAATCCTGCTCATTTCAAAGATGGATCATGTCAAGTATATCTTTGAGAAACCAACATTGACCGAAAGTGTTGCACATTGGTAGATGGTACTTACCGAGTATGACATTCAATACACTTTGCAAAAAGCCATCAAAGGAAGTGTGATCCCAGACTATCTTGCCTAACAGCCTCTTGAGGATGACTATCAACCCATGAGATTTGATTTTCCTGATGAGGACATAATGTACCTCAAAGCCAAGGACTGCGAGGAACCACTCCCGGAGGAGGGGTCTGACCCTGAATCCAAATGGAGTTTGATGTTTGATGGGGCTGTCAATATGAATAGGCGCGGAGTTGCTGTTGTACTTATTACTCCCGAAGGTGTCCATTTTCCCTTTGCTTCCAGAATAACTTTGGTTGCACCAATAATGAAGCGGAGTACGAAGCTTGCATCATGGGAAAAGAGAAGGCTATTAATCTTAGGATTAAGACCCTCGATATATTCAGAGATTCAGCTCTCGTAATCAACCAGATTACCAGCGAGTGGTTTACGCATCATCCTCACTTAATTCCATATCGAGATTATGCGAGAAGACTGTTGACATTCTTCACAAGATTAAAGCTCTAATATGTACCACGAACCGAGAATCAGATTGTCGACGCATTAGCCAGACTCTCTTCAACTATCAAAGTGTTGTGTTGGAACTATGTCCCCAAGATTGACATATCAAGGCTTGATATACTAGCGTATGTGTTTGATGCCGACGTAGTATCTGATGATAAGCCATGGTATCATGATATTAAATGTTTCCTGAAAGATAAGGAATACCCAGTTGGGGCATCTTCCAATGACAAAAAGACTTTGAGGCGACTTGCTGCAAGTTTCTTCTTAAATGCTGACTGTGTGTTATTTTAGAGAAATTTTGACATGATCTTGCTTAGATGCATGGATAGTCACGAAGCAGACATGTTAATGCAGGAAGTTCACGAAGGATCGTTTGGTTCCCATGCTAGAGGACATGCAATGGCCAAAAAATTATTGAGATCAGGGTATTACTGGTTAACAATGGATGCAGATTGTTGTGCATACATCCGGAAGTGTCATAAGTGTCAGATCTACGCAGACAAAGTGCATGTACCTCCAAGCCCGCTCAACATCATATCATATCCTTGGAACTTTTCTATGTGGGTCATTGACATGATTGGGAATATTGATCCAACTTCTTCGAACGACCATTGTTTCATATTGGTCGTAATTACTTACTTCACCAAGTGGGTCGAAGCAACATCTTATTCCAATGTCACCAAGCAAGTGGTGAGCAGATTTCTGAAAAGTTATATTATCTATAGATATATAGTGCCAAAAATAATCATTATTGTTGTACCCCAAAATTTTCCCTCCCAAATTCAAGATCATATACTTCAAGAGGTCTCTTAATAGTCACAGGATTCTCAATTGGTCAAAAGGATTGAAGGTTTCACCAGACAAAACCTCCTTCTGAACAATGAATCTTAGAACTAGGGTTTTGAGTTTAATCAAGAAAATTGGACTTCCAAGGCCTCAAATGGACTTTATGACATCCCATACATCTTAAAGAATCCTCATGTCAAGTTTCAAAGCTTTCCCAACAAGTTTGGTCATTCAGATGCTCAGATACTTGAAAATCAGTTAACTTGGTCAAAAAGTCAACTGAGGTCAACTATGGTCAACTCAAAGTCAAACTTAAAGATTTTTGGTCAACATCAAGATTATGAAGTGGAATTCATCATTTGATCAAGGGTTGATCATGATTCATCAAGGAAATCTCAGATCATCAAGAATCAAGAAGTTTCTAAATTAGGGTTTTTATAGTAAAAGTCAACTGAACTTTGACCAGCCATAACTTTCACATACTTCATCAAAAATTTCCCATATAAAGCTCATTTTGAAGGAAATATAATTCTATACAACTTTGTGTCTCACAAGCCAAGCCTAAAAATGCTTCACTTGGAAGGTATGAGCTAAAACATTACAGGTCCTTTTGAAAGTCAACAAAAAGTCAACTTCTTCCCAAGCTCATAATTTAAAAATGGTACATGATATGGACATGGGACCAAAAGGGTTGGTTAGAGGATACTCTAAGCTTTCTAAAAGGTCCTAAAAAATCTTCATAGCATTAAACATCATCATTCATCACAAACCGATTTCGTTTTTATGTCGTTTTTTTTGCTTTTTCGATTTACATGTTTCATGCGTCATGAATTGAATTTGATTGTATATTATTGATTGTGATGATGTTTAGGTGCTATTTGGATCGTTTAATTGAAGTTTGATTGCATGTTATGAGAAACGCCATGGCTAGGGTTCTTCATCCCAAATTAGGGTTTTCCAATACAAGCTATATAAATACCTTTTGAGGACGTATTTGTATTCTTTGAACCCTGGGCAATTGAATGGTCTCATTATTGAGAAGAAATTTTGTGTTTTATGATGAATGTGAGAAACATAGGTTCACCTGCGAATATAAATTCGCAAGAAATTTCGTAACTAACATTGCAGGAAATTTCGCAGGTAAAAGGTAGAAGATGATGATCTGTCGCCATTCTGAAAATTACAAATTTCGTTTTCTCTTTTATTTTATTTTATTCCCTTATATATCATAGGTGTGTGTTTGGTGTAGTGGCTGGGAATCAGTTTGGGCATCCTGACGGCGTGGGTTCAAACCCAGCCTCAGGAATTTTTTTTTAAATTCATTCTATTTTATGAGTTTATTTTATATATGATTGTTTCCTCATGCTATCATCTGCGTGCATGTGTCTTAGTGGTAAGAATGCAAGGCTGGTAATCTTGAGGGCATGGGTTCAAACCCAGCCTCAAGCGTTTTTATTGTTCATAATTTATTTTCATTTAACCTTATTTTATATGTTATTTGTCTTATAATAATATCACATGCGCACAGTTGGTGTAGTGGCTAAAGGTTTGGCTGGTGAAGGAAAGGGCAAATGTTCAAACCATGGCCCCAACATATTTTGGTCATTTTCTCCTTTTTTCATCAAATTATTTATTTTCTTTGAATTTCTTTACTATTATTGTTAAATTAATTTCTCTTTTCTAAAATATAAAAAAACAAAACTTTTTTTTAAACTTATATTTTTATAAACCTTTTTATAATTTAGTTCTTTTAGTTTTATTATTTTTATCAATTCATTTATGAATTAAAGAATGTAAAAACTTATTTTTTGTTATATATATAACCCGAAAAAAATTTCTAAAACTTTTTTTTTCATTAAACCCTAATTTTATAAACCTAACAATGTATAATTTTTTATTCAACCCTAAAACCTTTTTGAAACTTTAACCCTAAAAACATTTTTCATAAACCTAAACCTGTCACTAATTTTTTCATCTGACATTTATTCTTATGTAATTATTTCTCATCTGTAATATTTTTAGGTTTATTTTTATTTTTTGCCATTATAATTATGTAACTGCCTCAAAGCATTGTAATAATTAGGATTTTATTTTCTGCCATTTAAATTCCTGCCATTGATCATATTGCGTGGTTAGTAAATCTAGGGTGTGGCAAGATTTAATGAAATAAAAAAAGTTTAGAAAATAAAAATAATAAAATAAATATCTGAAAATAACACTCACACACGTAAGTCGATCATTCTATGATCGCCACCTGCACTTCCTAGGGTTACCCTTCTCAGTTGCCTTAAAATAAATGGTCAGGTCCCTCGAAAGTGAGGGTGTCTTAAAAAGCAAAGTCCCTTAATAAATAAATCATCATAGTCCCTTCCAAATTAAAAGATCAAGTCCCTACGAGGTTGCCTACGATATAATGATCTAGTCCCTTCGGTAAAAATGATGATAGTCCCTACGAATTGTTAAAGACACCCCTACAAGTTGCCTTGAAAGAATATAAAAGAATACGAAAGACTAGTCTAGGGTAGGTAGTTCTTAGTTACTTGTTCAAATTTCAAAATACTCTTTACACCCCACTTTTCAAACAATTTTCAAACTTAAAAGCTTTGTATACATCCATACGAGGAGCATTACAAAGACTAATGAAAATTTCTAAACACACACTACACATTTTTCAAACAAATAAGTGAGCTAAGTAACTAAGAGCCCATGTATAACCATGGATATAAAGGGTGCTTATACCTTCCCTTTATATAACCTACCCCCCGAACTTAGAAATTTAAAAAGGTCTTTCCTGTTATTTTATACTCATTCCATATGGATAAAATAAAAGTCAGTGACGACTCTTGCTATCCGCAACATAAATAAAAAGTCAGTTTTCCCACTGTGTTACAATTACTGACAATGGTTCTAATCTGAACAACAAAATGATGGCGGAGTTATGTCGAGACTTCAAAATACAACATCACAATTCTTCTCCTTATCGGCCAAAGATGAATGGTGTCGTCGAGGCAGCTAACAAGAATATCAAGAATATTATGCAGAAAATGGTCATCACCTTTAAATATTGGCATGAGATGTTACTATTTACCTTGCATGGGTACCGAACGTCAGTCAGGATCACCAGGGTAACACCATTCACACTTGTGTATGGTATGAAAGTTGTCCTACCTGTTGAAGTTGAGATCCCCTCCTTTAGTGTAATGATGAACTTCAAGCTTGATGGGGCCGAGTGGGTACGTTCCCGGTACAATCAGTTGTGTCTGATCAAAGAGAAGAGGCTTGCAGCCGTTTTCCATGGTTAGTTATACCAAAGGCGAATGAAGAAGGCATTTGATCAGAGAATACATCCTCGTGTGTACCAAGTTGGTGAACTTGTACTCAAGAGAATCCTTCATCCAAGTTCAGATCACAGGGGCAAGTGGACTCTGAATTATGAAGGTTCATTCGTAGTTAAGAAAGTTTTCTCAGGTGGAGCTCAAATTCTTTTAACCATGGATGGTGAAGACTTCCAATCCCCTGTCAACTTAGACGCAATTAAAAAATAATTTGCATAAAGAGACCCGCTGGACAAAAATAAAATAAAGAGTCCAGGAAAAAATGGAGCATCCCGGCGAGCCAAAAACAAAATAAAAGGCTCGGGGAAAAGTTAGGGATATAAATAAAAAAAAGTACACTCGGTGAGTTGAAAATCCGCATTGGACATCTCAGGCCAAAAAGGGTATCCCGGTGGATTGAAAACCCCAAAGGGCGGTCCACATAAAAGAGGGAATAAGCGAATGACTGTGATCTGAGTTATCTGTACTACATCATCATCTCATTCAACCTGTAAATCTCTAAGGTATTGGAATCAGTCCAATCATCCTCTTCAGAAAGCAAGATCAGAAATGGAGAAATCTTGGAGACATACCGATCATAGCAGAATTGAAACTCAATGGAATATCGTACACATTGCCATTATGATAGTTTCTTTTCTCAATTTATAGTGATCACCTCTTTCCAGGTGGTTGCTTCCTGATGTATATTTTCCTATTTACAGGCTCATCAATAAAATAATATTCAGTTAAAAAGGTTTGTCCTTGTTTTATCTTTTACATGTTTTGTTTGCAAAAATGTCATGATTTTTTTATAAAAGAACATTGCATATGAACGAGGTGGCTTTATGAATAACATGAGAAAGGGGAAACACTTAAAATCACTTTGAATGTTAGGTAACATTGGATGGTTGACTCTACCACGTAATTCCCTGGGGCATACATGTGCAACCTTTGTTGTTGCATGTTTTGCAGGCATTAAGAGAAAGATGTCACTAGATGATATTCCCCGAGCAAAGTCCTCTCCCTAGCGAGAGATGCCTTACAACTCTCATCCCCAGTAGAGGGTGATCCCCAGTATCCCCCAGTATAGTGTAAGAAGAAACCTTCCCAACTGAGTCAGAGAAGGATGGTATATCCCCAACAACAGAACTTCAAGAGCATTTGAACAGTTATCATCTCCAAGCGGAGTTGTCACAGTGAAGTTTTCCCAGCAAGCAGTTGAAAGTTTTATCTTCCCCATAGATTCGGAAATGTTAAAATTCTATCCTTAGTAAGAGTTTGACTAAGCATCTCCCCAGCCAAGTTTGAAGATGATCATTCCCCACAGAGTTTCACGATTGGGATTCACCCGTCATTGAAATATTCCCCAGAGTAGTCGCCAATTTATTTTTGGCCAGTGTAGCAAGTGAATGCAGACAGTTGTTCACATTTCTCATCCAGATCAAGTATTGTAAGAATGTCTTGATGTCATCTCTTCAGCAGAATGTTAGTTAGAACATTCTCGTCCCTCAGCAGGGTTACAAATGGTAGTCTCCCACTGCAGGAGCAGTTTCCTAGAAGACTTTATCTTCTCAACCCTTCAAGGCCCACATCTTTGTGGAAGGCCAGTAGTCTTCTGGTTCTTTATAAAAGACAAACTTCTGAGTCATAAATCCTATGATCTTATGCTCTCACTTTCCTAGTTATGAATCCTATGATACTGTATCCTGATTACTTCTTTTGTGGTTTGTAAATCCTATAATATTACAACACCATTTTGAAGGCCCACATCCTCGTGGCAGGCTAGTAGTCTCCTGGCTCATTACAAAAGACAACATTGTGAAGGCCCACATCCTCGTGGAAGGCCCGTTAGTCATGGTTCACACAAAAGACTTTTTGAAGGCCCACATCCCTGTGGCAAACCAGTTAGTCCTAGTTTATACAAAAGACTTTTTTAAGGCCCACACCCCTGTGGCAGACCAGTTAGTCTTGGTTCATATAAAAGACTTCTTCAAGGCCCACATCCCCGTGGCAGGCCAGTGGTCCCCTGGCTCATTACAAAGGACAATATCCAGTTCTGATGGATTAGACCTTGATTGGCATATTCTGCACTTTTCAAGAAGAGGATTTTCACAATGCATCCTGATCAACACTTGTTTGTTTTACAAACTTCGTTGCTAAGGCCCACATCTGTGTGGCAGGCCAGTAGTCATCTGGTTCATTCTAAAAGACACTTCTTTGGTTTGTAGATCCTATGGTACTGTAACACCATTTCAAGGCCCACATCCGTGGCATGCCAGTAGTCTCCTGGTTCATTATAAAAGACATTTGTCTGAGTCGTAAATCCTATGATATTACATGCTCATGGTTGGTTTGTAGATCCTATGATACTGCAACACCATTTCAAGGCCCACATCCTTGGTAGGCCAAATGTCTCCTGGTTCATTATAAAAGATATGTGTCTGAGTCGTTAATCCTATGATATTACATGCTCATGGTTGGTTTATATATCCTATGATACCGCAACACCATTTCAAGGCCCACAGCTGTGGCAGACCAATAGTCATCTAGTTCATTATAAAAGACACCTTTCGAGTCGTAAATCCTATGATATAGCGGTAAATCCTATGATGTTAACACTTTTTCTCGGAATATGGATCCTTTGGTACCATTTCCTGGAGCATTCCAGTTGGTTGTCAACACTTTTTCAAGTCCCACATATGTGGCAGGCCAGTAGTCTCATGGTTCATTACAAAAGACATTTTTCCATCATTATGATTTACTATTCACTACACCAAGGGTTTGCAAGCAGTTTGTTTTCCTTGGTCGGGTTCACATCTTTTTTCTTCTACAGCAGAATGCAAATGTATGGGTTCTTTTTGTATTCAATCACCGTTTATCTCGAACGGCCGATAGCCGACGCTCTCATCCTTTTCAGATTAACAGTTGCTTGAATAGGGGAAGCTGTAGCATCCCGAAATTTTCCCTCTCATTTTCATATCATATAGCATAGCATATAGTATACATACCATTGCATCTTTGCATAGAAAAATGAGGCATAACATCCATGATTAGAAGCATATGGCATGTGATCAGTCATCTATTTAGTTGTGATCCTTCAAAGTCAAGATAAGAGCCATGTGTTCTTGCAAGAAGCCTACAAGGAATTCTCATATCTTACACAAGCTCAAGCTTATCCTCAAAACTCCAGAAGGGGTATGGTTCATCAGAAGCTCAACAATGCAACATTCTCCTACACAAGGAAACCCTAATTAGGGTTTTGGCCCAGAGCATGATATCCTCATATCTTTGACCAATTCTTGTGGTAAAAGGCTTTAATATGGTATGCAAGGCCTAGGGATGAAGTTTGGTGCAAAAACTCACCAGGGAAGTCAGACATTGGTTCAGTTACTTGTATTTGAAGAAAAATGTCAACTATGCAAAAGAAAAGTCAACCTTGGGATTTTTAGGGTTCAAATCATGATTTTCAAGTCCATGGAACTTGATTTAGGCAAGAAATGAAATGAATGATCCTAAAAGTCAAGAATCAAGAGTTTGAAGAAAAGTTACTAAATTTGGAAAGTGACCTGTAATAAAACTTTCCATTTTTTTGCAATTTTTGCCCTAATTTCAATCCATTATTTCATGATTAAGATGGCTTCAAATGAATTTTCCTCAAACATGAAAGTTGTAGGGCTTGTTCTCCCCTTTCCAAAAAGTAATAGAACTCCCTCATAGCATTTGTGTCTCAAAAGATATGATTTGTGGAAGTTGGATTATTTTTGGAATTTTTCAAATGTTCAAGTTTGGTACCATTTGAAAGAAGGCTCAAAATGACTTCTATTGATCTATAATGGTTAATTTCTCATCACAATGTCAAATTATAATGCACAACAAGCCTTTTTGCCCAAAGAAACCCCAAAATTCGTGCACTATTCATCTTGAATTTTCCAAAATGCAATATTGCACATGTGTTCACAACTTGCAATGAAAAACACCTTAGGACATGCGATTGATCTAAGGGTGATTAGTTGAGAAAATGAAATAGAATCATGCACATGGGATAGTGGAAACACACAAATATGAAGGAGTGCACACCAAATTGAAAAAATTTCATTTTCATCCAAACTTGTTACTTATAAGTCCTTATTTTTCCATAACCCTAATCCATCTCATTTGTACATCATATAAAAGCTAAACATAGGGTTTTCAGAGCCTCATGCACTCCATACTCACCAAATCAAAGTTTTTGCAATTTTTTCATTTTGCTTTGAATCTCCCTTCTCCTCCACACATTGCTTGATTTCTTGACATATCCATACTGAGTGAAGTGTAAGGATCACAAATCACCCATCATTTCAAGCTTTGGTGCAAAGAATCAGAGGATTATAATATGAGGAGGTTGCACTTGGAACTCAAGATCTAGCCAATTTCAAGCCTCTATTTTCATTTATTTTGAAAATAGAGTTCAAAGAGGGTGGATCTACACTTTTTCAGAGGATTTTTTGGTGTTTTTAGCAAGTTTCCATCTTAGGTAAGCCATTGAATTTTGCATCCTGGATCTTGTTTTAAATGTGTGTTTTAGCTTCCTTTTTTGTCATGCTGATTAACATGAGCTACTTGGTTTTTGAAATGGGCTTGTATTATGCTTGATTCGATGGTTTTCAGTTTTGTGGATCTATGTTGGTATGATTTTATTCATGTTATATGTTGTTTGTTATTTTAAGCTCGAATTCTTGTTCAGCGTGGTTCTAAGTTTGATTCTGGAGCTTTTGAGACATTTTCGTGATGTTTTGTTCTTGATGATGAATTTTCCGGTGACCGGAGCTAGGGCCCCATCACCGAACGAGTTTCAATGAAGGGGAAGTTGAAGGTAGGTGACACAATCTAGGCCCTTCATTTTTTTTATCCAACATATGATGTTGTGCCACCGCATTAAAATATCCACGTGACTTGCATACTGGTTTGTTTTATTTCATTAATTGTTTTGTTTGCCAGCCTATGTTAGCTTGTGTGAGTCTTTAATCTGGAGAGTGTGTTGGTTTGACTGGCCTGATTAACCTTTGTTTATGTGCGTTGGATGGTATTACTTTGGATGAACCATTAAGAGCCTTTGGATTGGATTACTTTTTATGGTTGACTCTTTTGTGAACGTTGGATGCGTAGACTTTTTGTTTGATTGACTCTATTGCCGACCTTTGGATGCGTTGATTTTGTGAGACTCATTTTAAAACATTGATTGATCATACTTTGACCTCCCTTTGTTGATTGGACTATATGTGCAGTGGGCCTCCACTGCTTTCCACATTCCCCTTTCTGGCCCAGTTCCATTTTGAACTTACTTGGGCTACTGAATACACACCTCCCATTTTTATTTTTATTTTATTTTTCTTTTATTTCTTGTACTTCATTTTAATTTTCTAAATAGTTTCCCTTATTATAAAAAATCCCAAAAAAATCATGAATGATCCTTAACGTTTTCAAATTTTTTCCATTTTTTATTTTCCATTTTTATTTTATTTTAGTACCCTGAATTAATTGTTTCATTTATTTCTTTTATCTTGCTTTATAACCAGAACACTTGAGCTTCTCTATTTTCTAATTTGACTTCCATGATAACTCTGACCTTGATTCTTTTTTCTATGTGTCCATAACATGTTAAAGTATTTTAGGTATTTTTATGATGTTTTTTAGGCTTTGTTTGCTTGACTTTTGGTTTGTTGCTTCATTTTAAGTAATGAAAAGCCAAGCTTTGTTTTGACATTTCTTTGATGGACTTTGGTTCTGAATCTTGACCTATGGTTTTGCCTTGATGTTTGCACATGTTTGAGATGCTTTAATTCTTAATGTCATAATTTTTGAAGTATGTTTACTATTTGTTTGAGGATTGAACTTTAAATTTCTTAATTTGAGGATGTTTTAAACCTTGTTTGCTTGCTTGCTTAGGAAGGTACTTGTGCCATCATATAAGATCTTGTTTGAAGCTTGCTAACATGTTGAATGATCTCTGGTTGTGATGTATGAACCTCATTTTTGCTTGTCATATGCTTACCTTGTGCACTAAGTCACATCTTTCCACAATCATGAATCATGTTTCACTTCACTTCACACTTCTCCCTATCTCCTACATTTGCCTTGGTATGTGTTTATATGTCTTCCTTGATGATTGAATCTTCTTTTTAGGCACATATTCATGATGTATAGTTTCTGACTTTGACTTTGCTTGTTGAGTTTTGACTTGCATGCTTCACTTAAGCACTTACTTTCATCTTACTTCTTCCTTTATGCCTTGCTTGTTGTTTGTGAGTCTTCTTTCATTCCTTTTGGTGTGAGCTTGCATAATTAACATTAGAGGTCTCTTTGACCATTAGGTTCTGACTTTGTTGGTTTGTGTTGCTTAAACCTTTATTCTTCCATGACTTGAACTTGTTTGAATTTCTTTTGCATTGTGTGAATACTTCTAACAATTTCAGGGGCTATGGTAAGTGTAGAGGTGTGGATGTGCTTCCACATCTCAACATTATCTCTCCTTCTCTTTTTATGCTTTCATACTTGTGTTTGTGATGTGCTTAGGCCATCAATGTTTAACTTCTTCTTCACCCTCTTAGGATCAACTTAACTTCTTTAAAGAATTAAGTTGAATCATTTTGTTCTCTTTTTCTTCTTTCTTTCTTTCTTTCTTTCTTATTTCCTTCTTCTTCATTAGGATAGATTTCAAGCCACACTAACCCAGGAATCCTATGTATGATAACATTTAGGATTTGTTAGTCCCCCATAGTGTTTTACATTTGAGTTCCTTTTGGTGTTCTCTCTTCTCATCTTTAAACTTAACTTTAAGACACCTAATAACTGACAAGTCTTCTCATGTGCCAAGAGACTTTGCCACGGGGTACTTACACACGTCCCATTTCGGGGCAAGGTGTAGGGTATCTATCATGATGAATATGTCTTAGCATGAGACTACTTCACAAAGAAAAGCTAAAAAACACTTCTGAATCAAAAATCACAAAAACACTTAATAAAGGCCAGTAGATCAGTGTGTCTGAGCCTTCCTCTTAGGGACTAGATTTGGGGATTCCCCCATAGTTAGGTGTGCCTCTTGCCCATTCCATTTCGGGATGATGTAAGAAGTACACATCCCATTGAGTAAGACTTAGGTACACTCACCTATGCAAACCTCAAAGCAAAAACTCATAAAAAACACTGAACAAAGAATAATCGTCTCTCCTTCGGTACTTCTTTTCTCATCACCTTCACTCAAAACGTAAGAACTTGCTCTTACTTGTCTCTTTGCAAGACGGTAACGCACTCGTTCCAGATGAGCCTGCAACACCTGAGCATTGACATAAGCAGTTCAAACTTTTAAAACACAAGCTATTTTCCTCCCTAGTTATAGGAACTACGACGTATCTGATCCTCATGTCCAGATGAGGTACGTAGAAAGAGGAGTAGGGCCCATTCGAGCACTATTTTATTTTCCCTACATTTTCCCCCTTTATTTTATTTTCTTATCCAATTTCAGTCTTTCTTTTGCAGCAACTTTCATTTCCCACCTTTTGAAACAATTTTCTTGCAAGCGTGGATCCCGTCGGGTACGATGGACAATTTAGGGTGCTAATACCTTCCCAGGTTGTAACCGACTCCCAAACCAGTTTCTTTGGTTCGCAGGACCTTTGTCCTTCCTTTTCTTTGATTTGTGTAGCATTACCTTTCCCGTTCCTTCGGAATAAAAATGCATGGCTGGCGACTCTACCCTTCTCCGCGCCACTTTCGCGTTTGTACCAGGATGGAAATTCAGGGAGCAACAATATCCACTAATTTCACACCCAACTTCTGAGCCTCTCGAATACTATCCAGGAAATCATTATTAATCTTCAACATGCCCAACATCACACTCTACGGTGTCACTTTGCAAACCAAACTCATATCTCGAAATTGCTCAATTAATTCTAATTCCTTAATCATCATTGCTGATATATGCAAGGTCTTTCTGCTTAAAGCATCAGCCACAACATTCGCTTTGCATGGATGATAATTCATACCGAAATCATAATCCTTCAACAATTCCAACCATCTACATTGTCTCATATTTAGCTCTTTCTGATCAAAAAAATACTTTAGGCTTTTATGATCACTATAAACTTCGAATCTGGAACCATATAGATAATGCCTCCAAATCTTCAACACAAATACAACTGCAGCAAGCTCTAAATCATGCGTAGGATAATCTTCTCATGGATTCTCAACTGTCGTGATGCATAAGCAATTACTTTATTATTCTGCATAAGCGCACCTCCTAAACCCATCAATGACGCATCACAGTAAACTACAAACAATTCTTCTAGATTTGGTAAAGTCAAAAACGGCGCCAACGTCAATGTCTTCTTCAATTCGGTAAAACTTTCTTCACACTGAACATCCCACACAAAATCTTTACTTTTACAAGTTAATCTAGTTAACGAAAGTTCCAACTTAGAAAATCCCCCAATAAACCTTCTATAATATCCAGCTAACCCCAAAAAGTTTCTAATCTCAGTAGCCGACCTTGGAGTTTCCCATTGCAACACAACTTCTACCTTTGAAGGATCCACAACAATACCATTTCCTGAAATTACATGGCCAAGAAAATTGACTTCTTTTAACCAAAACTCGCACTTGGACAACTTTGCATACAATTTCTTATCTTTCAAAACTTCCAACACTGATCTCAAGTGTTCCTTATGCTCTTCTTCTGACTTAGAGTAAATCAGAATATCATCAATAAATACAACTACAAAACGGTCCAGATAAGTATGAAAAATATAGTTCATGTACTCCATAAATACTCCCGGTGCATTAGTCACACCGAAAGGCATCACAGAATACTCATCATGTCCATACCGTGTTCTGAACGTCGTCTTCTGAATATCCTCATCTTTCACTTTAATCTGATGGTACCCTGATCTCAAATCAATCTTACTGAACACACAAGCACCCACCAACTGGTCCATCAAATCATCTATTCTCGGAAGCGGATACTTATTCTTGATCGTCACTTTATTTAGCTGTCTATAATCTACAAAAAGTCGCATACCACCATTGTTCTTCTTCACTAGCAACACTGGAGCTCACTACGGTGATACAATGGGTCTTACAAACTTTTCTCAAGTAAATCTTCCAATTGCTTCTTTAGTTCAGATAATTCGGACTCTGACATTCTATACGGTGCCATCGAAACAGGTTTAGTACCAGGTACTAAATCAATAGCAAATTCAACTTTTCTCTCTGGCGGCACATCAGGAATCTCATCAAGGAAAACTTCAGGAAATTCCTTCAATATCATCAATTCCTCAATCTTAGCTTTACTTTTAACATACAATGTTGCCATCAAAGAAAACATTTGAGCTTCTTCTCTCATCAATTACTGTAATTATCAGAAAGATATCAAACCAACTCCCTCCTCCTCAGGAGTAGAACGTAGGTATATCCTAACCAGTTCATACCAAGAATCACATTCATCCCATTCATTGATAAGCACACCAAATCAACATAGAAGTCTTTATCGAAGATCGACAAAGGACACTTTAAACACATAAGAGAAGTAGATATTGATCCCTTACATGGAATCTCAACAATCAATTCACCGTTCATAGCAGACAAATTTAAACCCAATCTTTGAACACAGTCAACAACAATAAAACAGTACGTAGCACCAATATCAATAATAGTAATTAAAGGAATACTATTAATGAAACATGTACCTCTGATAAGTCTGTCTTCGTTAACTGTCTGAGTTCCGGTCAACGCGAACACTTTTCCAGTCTGAGCTTTCTTTGGCTTCTGACACTGGCTACCAATATGCCCTTCTTCGCCATAATTAAAACAAATCATTTCCTTGTGCTTGCAATCAGTTATTGCATGCCCAGTCTTACCACATCAAAAACATCTCTTTATCTCAGTAGTGCATATATTACTTTTATGACCAACCTGACCACACTTGAAGAAAATTATACCAGCAGGAGCACCTCCCCCACTACTTCTCTGAGTCGGAGCAGCTTTCTGTTTCCCTTTTCCAGCTGGAGCATCATACGGCTTTCCACTATTCTGTTGTTGCTTGCCTCTTCGATCACTGACAACCTTATAATGAGCATTATTATCTTCCTCAAATATCCCACAATTATCAACCAACTCGGAAAATATTCGTATCTTTTGATACCCAACAACCTTCTTGATTTTAGAGTGCAACCCATTTTCGAACTTGATTCACTTTGAAAATTCATCAGCAACACCAGTATAGTGAGGATGAAACTTGGACAATTTAACAAACTTTGCAGCATAGTCGGTGACAAACATGTTTCCTTGCTTAAGCTCAAGGAATTCAACTTCCTTCTTGCCACGGACATCCTCTGGATAATACTTTCTAATTAATTCCTACAAAATACATCCCAAGTGATTACTTCACCTGCAGTACCCAACCTCTCACGAGTTTCTAGCCACCAGTCATCAGCTTCGACTGCCAGCATGTGAGTTCCATACCTAACCTTCTGTGCCGGAGTGCAATCCATAACACAGAAGATCCTTTCAATATCCTTCAACCATCCTAATGTTGCATCTGAATCATGCCTTCCTTTGAACACTGGAAGATTCTCTCTTTGAAAAGTCGCCAAGCTACTTGATCCAGCATCTTCACCAGCATTTGGCAAGTTCTGCATAACCCGTGTCATCGCTTGCATGACAACAGCCATTGCAACGTTGTTTCTTCCAGCCATATCAACTTATCACTACAACACAACCAAACGTTAGAACAATAACAATACTCGATTGTTAGACAACTAAGACTCGAAACTTGGCCGGACAAACCGACCTGCTCTGATACCACTAATGTAAAATCCCATTTTCTACCATTGAATATAATTAAAATCAGAGTTTACAAAATTTTTCACATAAACGGGATATCACATTTTCAACTTTAAACAAATTTCAACTTAAGGTATAACATGCTTAATACATAACACTTTTCATAAATAAACCTAAAGAACATCATTATACTTATATAATTCAACTTCACAAAACATCACGCAGCAGATTCATAAAACAACTTGCAGCATATTTATCCAACATAAAACAACTTCAAAATAACCAACAATTATTCTAAAGTACTTCAACTAAATAAAATTCAGCATGCAACAAATTCAACAAAAACAGACATGCGTCATTCCCCCCGAGTGTTATGTATTAGAGAGACTGACCTCCAACTTGACTAAAGGTAACCGACTACTCCTCTTGATTACCTGCACATTTCCAACATAAGGACAACATTCAAACAAAAGGGGTGAGTTACGATAATTATAAGCAGTATATGAAAAGCAATACATATATAAGGATTTCAATAATTCACCACATCACAACATCAACTTGCACAACAGCACAACAACACAACAACAACTAAAAAAAATGCAACTTTAATGCGACTCTACTAATTATGCATGTGGTACCATTTCAGAGTAAGACTCCCAACTTAAATCATTGCCAGGTTATCGAGGCATCAAGGCATAAGCCTTCAACTTTCAACTTAAATTGCCAATCTAGGCCAACATGGTGTGAGCAACGGCTCCGACATAAAATGCATGTGATCTATATGACATACACGACTTTACAATGCAAACACCATAATAACACGAGCAACACAACAACTTTTACGATATAAGCAACTTATATTCAACTTTGGTATAAAAGCCTTCAACATAACGACTTTAGAATTATTCTGTAAACCGGAAACATACAACAACTTAATTGTACCTGCAAATCGACTATACAACATATTTTTGACAAAACAACGTAACAAAAACCAACTCTTAATTTACCCGACTTACCCCGATTAATTTCATTAAATTCCGGGCAACTACGTTTTCTGCCTAATTCGGCTAAACCGACTAAACCGGTATTGTTTCTAACATTCTGTGATCGGTATGATTTTATTACAAAACCTGGATTTTATGCATTCTGTTAAATATTATATGTCATAAATATCCATACCTACTACTTTTTGCAAAACTATCAAACACTATATTTATTATAAAAACTGTTTATTCTGGAAATTAACTGATTCTGGATTCTTACTAAAATTTACTACTTCGTAAAATTAAGATACTCATCATTATAATTAATTAACTAATTATTTTCTAACCACATGATTAGTATAACATTAAGGAATTATTATTGTAGTTAAATAATGATATTAAGTAATTAAGTGTCTCC
Source organism: Lathyrus aphaca (assembly GCA_963966055.1). Lineage (NCBI taxonomy): Eukaryota > Viridiplantae > Streptophyta > Magnoliopsida > Fabales > Fabaceae > Lathyrus > Lathyrus aphaca. Next base: position 164,607,698 of record OZ014521.1, on the reverse strand, counting down.
CACTTTATAAGACAATGTGGCTCCTGCCACTTTTTAAAGTGGCTTGTGCCACTTATTAGTGTCCCCACCACACAAAATTTGGTAGCATCCGCCACCTAGTGAAGTGGCTTGCGCCACTTGGGGTACTTCATCCCCACACTATCGGTCTCTGTAATTTCTGTTCATCGTCCCCAATCACAATTTTTTCAGAATCCGTTCAACACAAAATTATCAATAATAAATCAACAAAATCAAAAATAATTTCAAATCAACAGAAATCAGAAATCGGACAACCAATTTTACACAAGCAACCATTGCAGCCTCAAAGTACAAATTTATTCCAAACAACATTATGATTAACAAAATATAGAACAACCTAACTACCCAATCATAGTATTGAATTTCATACCCGGTTATAAGAATCGAACCCACCCTTACCTTAGGTTTAGATCGAAGGTAACCCTAGAAATCGGATTCCGACCGCCGTTCCTCTTTTTTCCCTTTTCTCTCACGATCGTGCAAAAATTCAGTTTCTCCTCTTCTACTGATACAACTTGTTTCCACTAATTTATTTTCTTTTTATTAAATTAAACTAAATCTTTATAATTACTAATGGGCCTAACTATAGAACCCCCTATTTTACTAATTCAGACGCGATTTTAAGTCCACCAACCCAACTATCACAACAACTATAATATTAACTCTAATAATATTTCTTCGGCTTCCAACTTATTTTTCCAGCTTATCGACTTAATTAACCACAACATAAAAATATACCGACTAAACATGAATAATTAATTAAATATTCAATAAAATGATTAATTAAATATTTGAGTGTTACAACCCACCTCCAACAACACACACAAACGGACCATCTCTTTTCAAAAACAGAACTTAACCTCTCATCACCACCACTAAGAAATTGTATGAACTGGAACCTTAGCTACTCACCTTTTCCAAATCCACAAACCGCAAAAAAAATTCAAAACAAATACAAAAATAGAACCTGAAGATAACTGAGATTGAGTGAGATCTTAAGAGAAGAAACCAAAAGCAGAGACTCACCACAAAACCAACAAACCTCAAAAATCACTGAATCGCAAAACTTGTGAGGACCATAAACTATAAACCTTCACACAACTCACATAAAACCGCTCCGCCACCCATCACCGCGAAACAACCAAAAAACGAGCCGAAATTCTGAAACTAGAAATTGAGTGAAAACCGCGAGAGCAAACCATACACGCAATAAACGAGAGAGAGAGAGAGAGAGAGAGAGAGAGAGAGAGAGAGAGAGGTAGATCTGAGCGAGTCGTTGAAATCCGAAATCGTGACCAAGAGTGAACGTGGGAGAAAGACACGGTGAGTTGAGAGGAAAAGCCATAACATCCTCTGAATCGTACAAAACCAAAGGTCGTGTAATTTTTGTTTTGTGTCTTTATTGGTAAACACTGAACCTTTATGTTGACTAAATTAATCCTCTATTTTGTTTTTTTTTTATGTTTTAAATTTTATTGGGCTTAAGCCCTTTGATGCTTGTCTTACACACCTTGAACTTTCTATTCGCCACCCTTTCTTGTTCTCTTCTGTCTTTTTTTTTAATTTTTATTTATTTATTTTTATGTGTTTTTATGGCCTGATTTTTGTTGGGCTGGGCATGTTATTTGTTTTCTACTCACTGCACACATACCCTTGCAGCACGACACCCCAACTATTCCTTTATTATTATTATTGACTTTGAATTAGGCTTAGCCCATGTCATTTTGATTCATAAACACACCCTGCCAGATCTGATGCACCCCCTGTATTTTGCTTATTTTATTTTATTATATTGTTAAAACCTTTAAGATTCATTTAATTTCTTTACTTTTAGTTTTTAATCATTTTGCGGGCCGATGATATCATAAAAGGTCAAATATGTTCGATTTCATTAAATCAATCAACTTTGATCAATATGAGGCCTATTTAGTTTAATTATTTATTTTTCGTTTTGGTTTTGGCAATGTAGTAGTTTCTTTTATTTTATTTTATTTGGTCGATGAAAGTCAAAAAAATCGAGATTACCATAAATATTGCTTAAGACAAAACCATTAATCGTTTATTTATTTTATTTTTGCATTTCAATACAAATCGATGATCGGCTCCTCATAGAACGGTTCTAAATATTGAACCGGTTTTAAGGTAGTTAAAGAGCCACATTTCGACGCCCTGATTAAATTTCAAGCTCCAACAACTCCGAGTAGTTAGGACATTTCACACACGTTTGCTCTTGGGCCAATACAATGAAAGCTTTTATTTCGTGCAATCCCATGTAATTTATTTTGTATCCCCCCATTTCATGTACGTCATTTATTTTCCGCTTTATTTATCGTTTTGATCGCTAGGAGCACCCTTGGGGACTAGTTTAGATCTCGCTTTAGTTTGCAAACCCTTGGTCCAACGCCAAGCAGTTGCACTCATACACTTGCACTTTATTTTTCGGTTATGGTTTCATTTGCTAGAGCACCCATATGGACTAGGATTCGGATCCACCTAACTTTGCGAGTCGAGCGCATTGTGTCTGGCTAACAAACTAGTAAATAAACCTCCATTTGCATTCACCCCTAACCTCAAAAAACCAAAACATTTCTTTTAGACCCAAACCCTTGATCCAACTTCAAATGGTCTTAGGAAATAAAACACCTTAATAATATGAGGAGAATTGTACGCCACAAGCCTTAAGCGGTAGAAAGGAGGATAATGGGAATCTCGTTACTCACTTCGATTATTTCGGCACCAGATGTTTGGAAAGATTAGAATAAATTACCCAAAGTCTTTAGTGAAATTTGACTCCTAAATCCTTTCATCAAATAAAGGTAATAAAACGAACAACTAACACCCGTAGTAGGCCGAACTATGAGGCTCTGACTTTCTCACTGCACGAGGGAGTACGTAGGCACAAGGATCTCAATCCTTGCCGAACACCTAGGATCAATCAAACTTATAAGCAAAACTCTTTTCCCTTATCAAGTAACTCATTAGGCATAGACATCCTTTCGTGCGTGACAACTTAGACGGTTCCCATCGAGTACGATGGATGTGAGGGGTACTAATACCTTCCCCTTGCATAACCGAATTCTGAACCCAGACAATGGTTGCGATGACCTTTTTCTTTATTCTCCTTTTAGACGGGTTTTATCTATATCTTCCCTTTCCCCTTATGGTAATAAATGAGAATTAGGTGGCGACTCTCATGTCTTTGTCGCTCCCCGGACTCTCATCCCAGTGCAGACGCGGACTGTCGGCGATGTTGGAGGTTGAGGTAGAATAAAGTCGCCAGCTAGGCATTTTTATCCCGAAGGAAAGGTAATGTTTCATAAACCTGGAAGGGTATGGATAAGACGGTTGCAAACCAAAGAAACTGAGAAAGGGGGTTGGTTACGACCTGAGAAGGTATTAACACCCAGATCGTCCGTCGTACTCGACGGGATCCACGCTTACTTGATTGTGTTTAAAAGGGGGTAGTGTATGTGCTGACTGTGTATGAAAAATCTAGGGAGAAAAGAATGTACAGTGTGTCAGTGCAAAGAAATGGTGAAATGCTCAAGAATGAAGCTTAGAAAAGAAAGCTGAAAGAGGGGGAAGACAAAAAGACTTTTGTTCGATAACTGTTAAGTTATGCCTACTGTTGCACCCCAAAATATGCCCTCACCTAGACCAGACATTGTGTACTAAGGTGTCCCAAGAGGTTCACAAGGTTCACAATTAGTCAGAAAGTTTGACAATTCCCTCAGACAAAACATTCTCCTAAGCAATGCATCCTAAACTAGGGTTTTGAGTTTCATCAGGCTAAATGGACTTCCAAGGCTTCAAGTGAGATTCATAGCATCCTATATGTCTTCAAGAATCCCTATGTCAAGTTTCAAGACTTTCCCAAAAGGTTTGCTCAGTCAGATGATCAGATAGGCTAAAATCAGTCAAAGCAGTCAAAAAGTCAAACTTCATGTTTTTTTGCCAACATCAATTTTATGAAGTAAAATTCATCATTTGATCAAGGGTTGATCATGATTCATCAAGGAGATTTCAGATTATCAAGAATCAGGAGTTTCTAAATTAGGGTTTTCATAGGAAAAGTCAACTGAACTTTGACCAGCCATAACTTTCACATGCTTCATCAAAATTTTTCCATCCAAAGCTCATTTTGAAGGAAATTGAATTCTCTACAACTTTGTGTCTCACAATCCAAGTCCAAAAATGATTCATTTGGAAGGTATGAGCTAAGACATTATAGGTCATTTTAAAAGTCAACAAAAAGTCAACATCTTCCAAAGAGCATAACTTGAAAATGGGAAAAGATATGGATATTAGACTAATGAGGTTGGTTAGAGGACTCTCTAAGCTTTCCAAAATGTCCAAGAACACCCTCATAGCCTTAAAATTGAGGGAGATATGCCTTTGCAAAGTTGGGAAATTGTTGGGAGGTATATGAAGCAAATGGGGCCTTAGAACCAAATTTTTCCAAATGGGCTTGCAATGTTGTGATCCAATCCATAAAAAGACCTCAAGCACGACCCAAAACAACAAAGTCCTGATTTTTTATTATTTATTTATTATTTATTTTGATTTTATCCATTAAAAATCAAATTAAATCTAAATAAAATATAAGAATCAATATTTGGACATGATTCTTCTTCTAGAAAATCTTAAAAATCATTTAAAACTGATTAGCATAATGTAAAATCGTGCTAGACCAATTTGGAAAGGTTTGGTGAGATTTTTTCAATATTTGAAAGTGGTGAAACCACATGATCAAACAATCACTACAAAGCCCAAAAATCCAGCATATTTTGACCTAATTACCTTCCATACAAATACACAAACTTAACACAAGCATAAGGACACGGATTGCTGCCTCCAAGAACAACATTCAAGCTTTCAAATTTTGACAAAAAAATCAAATTCAGTTTCAATAATCCAACCCTTTTCAGCACAATTTGAAGGTGTAAGATTGTTCTTCAACATGTCCAGAAGCTATACCACTCATCATTAGCATGAAAGCATCATCCTCCATGACAAACCGATTGTGTTTTATACCTCTTGATATTTTTTCTCGATTTATATGATCCACGCGATACAAGCTAATTTTAATTGCATATTCTTGTTTGTATTGATGTTTAGATACTATCTGGGCTGTTTGATTGAAGTTTTATTGTAGGATGTGAAAAACGCCATAGCTAGGGTTCTTCATCCTAGTTTGGGGGTTTGCAAAATAAGCCAAGAAAATGACTTTTGAGACCATATTCGTACCCCTTGGACCTTGGGCAATTGATTGGTCTCATTATTGAGAAGAAATTTTACAGTTAATGACAAATTTGATAAATATAGGGACACCTGCAAAAATAAATTCGCATGAAAAATTGTAATTGAATTCGCAAGTATTTTCACAGGTATCCTGGAGAAGATGAAGTTTGAATGGCGCCAACTTTTTAATTCAAATTTTTGTTTTATTATTTTATTAATTCGGTCTAAACAAATATCAGAACGTGTCTGATAGCCTGGTGGAAGAAGCGCTTGTGTGTGAAGTCAAGGGGCCTGGTTCGATTCCCAGGTTCTTTATTTTTGCTGACCTTTTATTTTTATTTTTCAGGTTTAATATATATTTTGTGATACTCATGTTATATCATAAAAGGCTGCGCAACCTAGTGGATGGAGATTGAGTCTGGGAGTGAGGGGTCAAGGGTTCAAACCCTGACCCTCAACATTTTGGTATTTATGTTTTTTCTTCTTATATTTAGTATTTTAAATTATATATATACTCTTTATAATATTTCTTCTAAATAAACCTTTTTTTTCTAAAAAATCCTTTTTTACAAATTAATACTATTTTATCTTATTATAATTTGTATAAAAATTTTAATTAATCATATTTTGTAAATAAAAACTTATTTATTTTAATTAATTATGTTAAAAAAATCCTAATTTCTTTAACTAACCCTAATTCTTTTCATTAACCCTAAAAACCAAATTTATTTTCTTAAACCCTTATTAAAAATATGTTTATAATATTTTTTTTTGTATAAATATTTGTTCTCTAGTTATTATTATTATTATTTAAGCTTATTATTTTTCTTATAAACTCTAAAAATTTCTAACCTATTTAATTTATTTAATTTCTTTTTTCAAAATAAAAAAAAATTCTAACTTCTCTTTTAATTCCTCATTATTATTTATTGTTATTATTGTTTATATTTGTTTTGTTATTATTATCATTTATTATTTTTCTGATTATAATGTAATTGTCCCAAAGCCTTGTAATAATTTTAGGTTTATTTTCCGTCTTTATTGTAAATATATTTATTGTATGGTTAGTAATTCTAGGGTGTGCATAATTATTTGTAAATAAAATAACTTAGAAAATTAACTTAAATAAGATAAATATTTGAATATAAACACTCACACACGTAAGTCGATCTAAGATCGCCATCTTGCACTTCCTAGGGTTGCCTCTCAGTTGCCTTATACAAAAGGTCAAGTAGGGTGTCTTAAGCAAAGTCCCTTCATAAATATCATCAAGTCCCTACAGTTTTAAAGATCAAGTCCCTTCGAGGTTGCCTACGGTAATGATCTTGTCCCTTCGAATAAAAGATGATAAGTCCCTACGAATTGCTAAAGACACCATACAGTTGCCTATATCCAGATGACCCTACACATGTCCCTTAATACATCCAAGGTAATGACTACCTATTCCTTAATAATAGGGATAGTCTTACCATTGAAAGAACATACGAGAACACGAAAGGCTTAATCTAGGGTAGGTTTCTCTCAGTTGCTTGCTCACTTTTCAAAAACACTCTTTACACCCCGCTTTTCAAATAATTTTCAAAAACAAGGCTTTGTATACATCCATACGAGGATCATTACAAAGTACTTAGAAAGTTTCTAATCACACACTACACCTTTTTTAAAACAATTTAAAGTGAGCTAAGTAACTAAGAGCCCATGGATAACCATGGATATAAAGGGTGCTAACAACTTCCCTTTATATAACCTACCCCCCAAACCTAAGCCTTTTAAAATAGGTATTTCCTGTTCTTTTATGTCCTTTCCTTATGGATAAAATAAAAGTCGGTGGCGACTCTTGCTATCCGCAACATTTATAGAAAGTCAGTTCTCCCACCGTGTTACAGAACTGGCGACTCTGCTGGGGATTAATAAAAGAGGGGTACCCTTAGGAATTATATCACTTTGAATTTGTTTGCTTTGTTTGCTTTACTTTACTTGTTGGGACTCTTATGTGTGAAAGATCCTAACCCGGATCTAGTGTACCTTAGGTAAATGGCAATAGACCAAGGAAACTGTACGACGTATACCGATATGGTTGATCTGGTGGCCATAGTTAGTGTGACTTCTTGGTTGGTGCTTATGTTCCTTAAGTAAGTTGAGGATAATATGAGGCTGCCATATGTTGTCAATACACTAACTGACTTTTAGAACCCTAGTCATCCCATCTTGGCCTTTAGAAAGTAGTGAGATAGCCATACACGCCATCAACATATTTCTGACTCATAATCCAGTGCCTACATTACTTGGAGACATCTTACATTCTCTCCATACCCGTACTACGAAGGCACGAGGAACTCTGATGTGCTGCATACCTCTATTGTCTAGGTGGTTTATTTCTCACCTTCCTCGATCAGTGATGAAGAATGCACAAGAGTTCAAGTGGTCCAAGAGGATCATGTCACTTTCCCATTCAGATATTCATTGGTGCTCTCGATCTATGGAGAATGTTACTGTCATTGACCGTTGTGGAGAGTTCCCTAATGTGCCACTCCTTGGCATAAGAGGGGGCATTACTTACAACCCTTCTTTAGCTCTAAGTCAGTTTGGTTACGCTCGGAGTGATGGTCCTCATGACATACTTATTCAGGGTATTGTGTTCGATTACGACAAAGATCTGCAAGGTTACCGGCAAAGGTTTATACGAGCTTGGGGTAAAGTGAACAAGGTTGACAGCAAGACTCTAGAACCAAAGTACACTATTCCTATGGAACCTTATCTCAGATGGGTACGAGCACGTGCTCAGACTCTTATGATGCCATATTCTGCCATCCTGCCAGTTACCATGGAGTTTGTGGCTGAAAGAGATACTTCCTATATCATTCTTCATCCAGACATGCCCACTGACAAGGAGGAGTTACAGAGGTCCTGGATCCAGTTGAAGGAGCAAAGGGATACTTTTGAGACTCAGTTCAAAGCTAGTCAAGAAAGATCCCTAGAACTGACAAGACAACTTCACGAGGAGCGGAATCTCAACTCATATCTCAACACAAAGAGGAAGCGTCCATGGGAGACTTAAAACCCCATTTTTGTATTCATTTCATTTTTGTTGTAAGCCCAAGAGGCAAACAAGTTTATTGATTACTAATAAGAGTTTACTTTATGGTTGTCTAAAAAAATTTAAATCCTGCGGTCCTTGAAGAACATTGCATAAACATATACATACCATATCATTCCATCACAAGTTTTTCTTATGAGCAGGTATCTTATCTTCTCGCTGTTTATTTCAGCAGAAATGGCTCTTGAACAGACTGTCAAAGATCTTCAGGCTCAGAATGCACAATTCCAAGAGTTGATTCTGAACTTGTCTAAAGGACAAGATGAGCTAAAGACACTGCTGGCTAAGAAAAAGAAGAAGACCAGGAAATCAGGAGGCCTTATTAATCTGGGAAGAAGGTTCAGAGGTCCTATCAAGACAAAGGAACAAATTGAGGATTCTGAGTCTGAAAATTCTGAGAAAGAGGGAGGTAGTCTCCATGATACTGTAGGAGATTCTGATTCGGAGGCAAATTATTATCATGATCCTGCTAGCGAGGAGAAGTACAAGATGATGGTGGATAGAATGAATGCCATGATGGACTTGCAAAAATCTTCTGGGCTTGATTTTGAAGATCTGAGTTTAGTTTCTAGAGTGGTTATACCTATTGGTTTCAAGGTTCCTGTTTTTGTAGTGTATAATGGTGTCTCATGTCCCAAGTTGCATTTAAGGTCTTATGTCCGGAGGATTCAACCACATACTGCTTATAAGAAACTGTGGATTCATTTCTTCCAAGAGAGCTTGTCTGGAGCTCAATTGGAATGGTACTATCAACTGGAAAGTGTTAATATTCATGATTGGAATGATCTTGATGAGGCCTTCTATAGGCAATACCAATATAATGCTGATTTAGCACCAACTCGCATGCAACTCCAAAGCATGTCTATGGGTGCTAAAGAGAGTTTCAAGGAGTATGCCCATAAATGGAGAGACCTGGCTGGCAGAGTTCAACCTCCTCTGACTGACAGGGAGCTGGTGGATATGTTTATAAGTACGCTGAATGGTCCTTTTTATAGTCACCTCATTGGAAGCTCATCATCTGGTTTCACTGAGCTAATAATGACTGGAGAACGCGTGGAAAGTGGTATAAGAAGTGGTAAGATACAAATGAGTGCCTCTTCATCAAGCACTGCTAAGAATCCCCCTAGTGGAAAGAAGGAGTCTAATGCTGTGTATGGTCAACATAGTCGTAACAGGAGTCACCAATCTGTGGGAGCAGTTCATATTTCTAATCGTACTCCTGCAGCACCAGAGCCACAACAAAGCAATCAACAGAAGCCTAGAAGACAGTTCACCAAGATCAACATGTCACTGGACCAAGCCTTGCAACACATGTTGAAAGGGGAACTCATTACTTTGAGGGATCCTCCTCAGAATCCTAATACATCCTCTCCTCGATACAATCCTAATGAAAGATGTGCTTATCATTCTAATAGTCCGGGACATGACACCAATAACTGCTGGGTGTTGAAGAACAAGATTCAAGACATTATTGAAGCTGGGGAGATTGAATTTGACCCTCCTGGGACCCCAAATGTGATCACTGCTCCCATGCCCAACCATGAGAAGACTGTTAATGTTGATGAGGTTTCCTATGCTTCCTCGATAACATATGTGACTACTCCATTATCCATTATCAAGAAAAAGTTGGTGCAGGCTGGGTTCTTTCCAGGTTGCAATGAAGACTGTTTCTATTGTGCCTACAAACCTGATAGTTGTTGGAAGTTGAAGGATGGTATTCAACGCCTCACGGACAATTACACCATATTGTTTGAGAAGACTCCTTTTGTGGAAAGTATGTGTGAGCATTTGACTCGAAACACGAAGCTTGAAGATGTAGCCATGGTTGATAGAGTACCAGTGAAGATTACCTCCAGAGGTCCTGTCAAGATCACTCCTAAAGGTCCTGTCAGGATTACTGCTAAAGGCCTTGTGAAGACTGTTGCTGAAGTTAGGGTGGCTACCATGATCATTACCACTCCTGGCCCTGTTCCTTATACTTCTGATAAAGCTATACCCTGGAATTATGGTTCTGATGTTTACATCCATGGTGTCAAACAAGAACCTCTGACTGATGCACCTGTTACTGATGTTAATCTTGATGTTGATAATATTGTTGGATCTAGTAAGATCATCAGAAGTGGAAGAATCTTCTCTCCTCAGGCTACCCCCAAAAGTGTAGTTACTCCAACTACTACCTCCACCTCTGAGCCAAATACTGATGCTCAGGGCAAAGGTCCTGTGGTTGAACCTGTGCAAGCTGAGGCACCGAATGCTGAAAATCTTTCTAAACAAATGGAAGAAGTACCGAAGATCATTCGCAAGAGCGATTATGATATTGTTGACCAATTGGGGCATACTCCCTCCAAAATTTCTATGTTATATTTATTGTTGTGTTCTGAGGCTCATGCTAAAGCCTTAATCAAGTTCCTGAAAACTGCTCATGTGCCAAATGAGATTTTGGTGGATCAATTTGAGAATTGTGTTGCACATCTGACTTGTGATAATGGTCTGGGCTTTTCTGATGCTGATTTGACTCCTGCCAAGAGAAACCATAACAGAGCTCTGCATATCTCCATTGAATGTAGGGGCACTACTTTGTCTCATGTGCTGGTGGACAATGGTTCTTCATTAAATGTGCTCCCTAAAGAGGTTATGGACAAGCTCAGTCCTGAAGATGTTGTGTTAAGGCCAAGTGATGTAGTGGTGAGGGCCTTTGATGGCTCAAGAAGAGTGGTACATGGAGAAGTAGACCTCCCGATCAAAGTAGGCTCTCAAGTTTTCAATTCTACTTTCTATGTAATGGATATTCGTCTTGCGTATTCTTGTTTGCTTAGGCACCCCTGGATCCATGGGGCAGGTGTTGTGACTTCCACCTTGCATCAGAAGTTGAAATACCCGGTGAAGAACAAAATTGTCACTGTCTATGGTGAAGAAGAGTACATGGTTAGCCACGTGAATACTTTCAAGTATGTAGAAATGGAGGGTGAAATGGTTGAAACTCCGTGTCAAACATTTGAAGTTGTTCCCTACTCTGATCCGGTTCCTCAGTCTGTTCCTGCTTCTGAAAGAGTTCCTATGGTTACTAATATACCTCCTGCAATGGCCTCCCTCAAGGATGCTAAGGCTGTGGTTGCAAAAGGTGGTTCTGCTATTTGGGGTCAGCTTCCTAACATTCCTTACAAGTCTGACAAGTTTGGTTTGGGTTTCACTGCAGAATCTCAGAAGGTTGTTCGTCGTGCTCGCACTGTTCGTATCACCAGTCAAGGGGTCATAAGAGATCAAATCAATGTTGTGGGTGACTATAGTGAAGACTACTATCTGGATGATTGGATCTTTCCTACCATGGGTGATGGGCTCAGCAATTGGAAGACCGAAGACGTTATTCCTATCTCCTTTAGTCAGGAGTAAATACTATTACTGTGTTTTTTATTTTTAAGTTTGTAATTTCGAACAATTAAACTTTTAAGCCTTGTGACTTACCCGGGGCACAATGGTATGCTTATTTCGGGATGTCATTTCATTTGCATACTTCATTCAATAAAAATCAATGGACGTTTTGTTTTCGTAAATATTGTGCTCCTTGTCTTTCTTCTATTTTTTATTTTTGTTTTATCAGCTATGTGTTCTTACACACACCCATATCACTAAAATACAAATCCTCATCCACCCTGGATCCTGTTGATAACAGTTCTACTATTGCCAATTATAATTTCGAGAATCCAATCTATCAAGCTGAGGATGGAAAGGAGGAAGATTGTGAAGTACCTGTAGAGCTTGCTAGGTTGTTACAACAAGAAGAGAAAGCTATACAGCCACATGAAGAGCCAATCGAAGTTGTGAATCTAGGAACTGAAGAAAACAGGAAGGAGGTCAAGATAGGGGCTGAACTAGAAGATGATGTTAAGAGCAGATTGATCCAGATGTTACGTAATTATGTGGAGATCCTTGCTTGGTCTTATAAAGATATGCCAGGATTGGATACTGACATTGTGGTTCACCGTTTACCGGTAAAAGAAGATTGTCGTTCGAAGAAACAGAAGGTTCGTCGCATGCGTCCTGAGATGTCAGAAAAGATTAAAGCAGAGGTGATGAAACAATTTGATGCAGGGTTCTTAGCTGTGACTTCCTATCCTCAATGGGTTGCAAATGTGGTACCGGTACCCAAAAAATATGGTAAGGTACGTATATGTGTGGATTACAGAGATTTGAATAAGGCCAGCCCTAAAGATGACTTTCCACTTCCTCATATTGATGTTCTGGTAGACAACACTGCTCAGCATTAGGTATTCTCTTTCATGGATGGTTTCTCTGGTTACAATCAAATCAAGATGGCACCTGAAGATATGGAGAAGACTACATTTGTTACACAGTGGGGCACCTTTTGTTATAAAGTGATGCCATTTGGTTTGAAGAATACTGGGGCAACATATCAGCGTGCTATGGTGGCTTTGTTTCACGATATGATTCATCATGAGATAGAGGTATATGTGGACGATATGATAGCCAGGTCCCAGATTGAAGAGCAACACCTTGACCATCTACATAAGTTGTTTGAGAGGTTGAAGAAGTATAAACTGAGATTGAATCCAAACAAGTGTACTTTTGGAGTTAGGTCTGGTAAACTCCTGGGTTTCATTGTCAGTGGAAAAGGTATTGAAGTGGATCCTGCAAAAGTGAAAGTTATACAAGAGATGCCAGCTCCCCGTACTGAGAAGGAGGTTAGAGGTTTCTTGGGACGACTGAATTACATTGCAAGGTTTATATCCCAGCTAACTGCAACTTGTGAGCCAATCTTCAAGTTGTTGAAGAAAGACCAGGTAATGGAATGGAATGACGAGTGCTAGACAGCCTTTGATGAAATCAAGAGATATCTCCAAGAACCTCCAATTTTGATGCCACCAGTTGATGAAAGACCTTTGATTATGTACTTAACAGTATTAGAAAATTTAATGGGGTGTGTATTGGGGCAACATGACGAGTCTGGTCGAAAAGAGCAGGCAATATACTACCTTAGCAAAAAGTTTACCGACTGTGAAACAAGATACTCATTGCTCGAGAAAACTTGCTGCGCTTTGGCATGGGCTGCTCGCCGACTAAGACAGTATATGTTAACTCATACTACCTTGTTGATTTCAAAGATGGATCCAATCAAGTACATATTCGAGAAACTTGCTCTCTCTGGACGAATAGCGAGATGGCAAATGATCTTAACAGAATATGATATACAGTACACTACTCAGAAGGCCATTAAGGGTAGTGTTGTAGTTGATCATTTGGCTCATCAGGCAGTGGATGATTATCAGTCAATGAGTTTTGAGTTCCCTGATGAAGACATTATGATTATTACCAAAGAACCTGGACAATATGACGGACCTGAACAAGGATCTCGATGGACTATGGTTTTTGATGGAGCTTCTAATGCGCTTGGTAATGGTGTTGGTGTTGTGATCACTTCCCCTGAAGGTTGTCATACCCCAATTACTGCAAGACTTTGTTTCTATTGTACCAATAACATGGCTGAGTATGAGGCATGTATCATGGGTATCAAAGCTGCCATTGAGATGAAGATTCAGTTCCTGGACGTATATGGAGATTCAGCCCTAGTAGTTAGTCAGATTAAAGGAGATTGGGATACCAAGCATGAACATCTCATTCCTTACAGAGAGCATGTGTTGTCTTTGATCCCATATTTTGAAGAGATTACTTTTGGACACATTCCACGAGGAGAGAATCAGTTGGCAGATGCACTAGCCACCATGGCATCTATGTTTGAGATTAGCTGGGATGATGAAGCTCCTAAGATCACTATTGATAGATTTGAGAAGCCTGCATACTGCAATGAGATTGATACTGAAGAAGGGAAGGAAGAGCCTTGGTTCTATGAAGTGAAAAGATATCTTGAAACTCAGGAGTTCCTTGAAGGGGCATCTGTCAAGGATAAGAAGTTTCTGAGGAGGTTTTCTACTAAGTTCTTATTGAGTAATGGAATTTTGTACAAGCGCAATCATGATTCGACTTTGCTTCGTTGTGTGGATAAGAAGGAAGCAACAGAGATTATGGAAGACATGCATGATGGGATCTTTGGTACTCATTCTAGTGGTCATACCATGGCAAAGAAGATATTGAAAGCATGTTACTATTGGTCTACCATGGAAGCTGACTGCTATCAACATTCTAAAACATGTCACAAATGCCAAATTTATGCTGATAAAGTACATATACCTCCAGCTCCATTGAATGTGTTGACTGCTCCTTGGCCTTTTGCCATGTGGGGCATTGATATGATTGGTGAGATCAAGCCTACTGCTTCTAATGGGAATCGTTTCATTCTGGTTGCCATTGATTACTTTACAAAGTGGGTGGAGGCAGCCTCATTTGCATCTGTTACCAAGAATGTTGTGGCTCGATTCATCAAGAATAATCTCATATGTAGGTATGGCATCCCTGAAAGGATTATCACAAACAATGGCTCTAATCTAAACAACACCATGATTACTGATCTCTGCACGCAGTTCAAGATTAAACATCACAACTCTTCTCCGTATCGTCCAAAGATGAATGAGGCAATAGAAGCTGCTAATAAGAACATCAAGAATATTCTACAGAAGATGACTGTTACTTATAAGGATTGGCATGAGATGTTATCATTTTCTCTTCATGGTTATCGTACTACAATACGTACTTCAATCGGGGCAACCCCATTCTCCTTAGTCTATGGTATGGAAGAAGTTCTACCCATTGAAGTTCAGATCCCCTCCTTAATAATCATGAAGGATGCAGACTTGGATGAAGATGAGTGGATTCAGACTCAACTTGACCAGATAAATTTGATTGATGAGAAAAGGTTGGCAGCTGTTTGTCACGGTCAGATGTACCAGAAACGGATGATCAAAGCTTTTAATAAGAAGGTTAAGCAAAAGGTATATCAAACTGGAGACTTGGTAATCAAGCATATCATATTACCACAGGGTGATCCTAGGGGCAAATGGACTCCTACATATGAAGGACCATTTGTAGTCAAGAAGGTATTCTCAGGAGGTGCCATGATGCTTACTACTATGGACGGTGAAGATTTCCCACAACCCGTGACCGCATACATAGTTAAAAAATACTATGCATAAAAAGAGACCCGCTAGGTTGACTGGTCTAGGCAAAACTAAGGGCATCCTGGCGAACCAAAAGGGTTCAGGCAAAAATTAGGGATATATACAAAAAAAAATGTACACCCGGCAAGTCGAAAACCTGAAAGGGCGGCTTGAGCAAGAAAGGGTATCCCGGTGGATTGAAAACCTGAAAAGGCAATCCAGGCAAAAGTTAGGGATTAAAGCGTATGACTATGTCTCGTTGGATCACCCATGTAACTCCAAATGTTGGTGTTACCTAAATCAAGTGCAAACAGATAAAGTTCAATCCAATCGTTTCCATCTCAACAGCAAAGGATGAGATACTTGAAGATAATGGCAATAGTAGAATTGAAACTCAATAGGATTACTTCCCACATAGCTATTTTTCTTTGTTTTTGTAAAAAACTTTTTTTTCGACGAATTCCTCTTACTAGGATTTCTGTCTCCTTGTACAAATTTGCCTGTGTATAGGCCACTTTCTAAAATAAATAAAGTCTCGTATTTGAATCCAGATTTACTTTTACCCTGTTTACTTAAACGAAAATGTCCATTGGTTGTGTTTGAATGTGTGTATGATTTTGAATATGATTGATGTTTACCAGAAATGCATAAAATACAGTAATAGTATTTACTAAGGACGAACGAGGGTAGGAATTCAACGAAGCTTCGCCGGTTCATCCCCACAGAACAACCACAAATCCCCAGCAGAGTAAATCTATCTTTATAGATACTTCAAGTAAAGTCTCCCGGATCTATGTCCATCTCTTTTATCCTCAATCAGGATACTCAGGAATTTATTCCTTCAATAAGAAGTACGACGAACGAAGACGGGAGGTTATAAGTACTATACTATCAAACAAGACGAGAACGAAGTCCTCATATTCTTCAGCAATGAATCGAGATTTATTTTCCCTAGCCATCAGTTGTTATACAGAGATACCCAGACACTTCAGGCTACATAGTTCATACATACATCACATCATAGCATACGCATCCATGATCCATATGACATTCTTACTTAAAAGTATCAAGCCATACATGCATACATATTGCATAAACTAACCTTTCCTTTTTCAGGATATTTGCAGGTAGATAAACACTATCTATTCAAGACAGTTCAGAGACGATTTGTACGAAGATCTAGTACTGATACTTAATTCAGGAGTAATCGCCACGATGATTTAATCCTGATGCTCAAGTTATTTTTGGGATAGTGTGTAAATGATCTATACGAAGATCTAGCACTTAATCCAAGAGATTCTTTCAGAAGAAGTTCAGGGATAATCGCCACAGAGATTTAATCCTGATATTCTTTTTGTTCTTGGGAAGGTATGTAAATGTTCTATACGAAGATCTATTACCTAATCCGAGATACTTCCAGAAGAGATAATCGCTACGAAGATTTATTTCTAATGGTCAATTCAACAGTTTGTCTTTAGGATGATACATAAATGATCGATACGAAGATCTTGTACTTGGCCCTAGATATTACCAAAAGCAATTCAGAAAAGATCGCCACGAAGATTTAATTCTGATGCTTAAATTAAAGTATGTTCCTAAAGATGGTTCAGAGCCGATCTATACGAAGATCTAAATACTGACACCTAATGAAGGATATTATTTTCCCCCAGAGATAATGCAGAGACGATCTATACGAAGATCTAGTGCTGACATTCAACTCAAACCATGTCACATGAATGATTCAGAGACGGCCTATACGAATACCTAATACTGATATCCAGTGACAACATAAAAATACTATCACCTTCTGATATTATGGATGGCATCTATAAGCCCATCTCCAGTTCCTCTGAGTGGCATCTTTAAGCCCACTCCAGCATATGCAACCAATCAGTAGTGTTACTTTATGCACCGGCGAGTGCAAATTTTTGGGCTTTTGTGTTCAATCCCTTTCAACCTTCCAAGTCACGAATGGCACACAAGCCAATCTAACTCCTCAGGTTTCAGAAAATTGAACAGGGGCAGCTGTTGCACCCCAAAATTTCCCCTCCCCTAGTCAAGGCATTGTGTACCAAGGTGTCCCAAGAGGTTCACAAGGTTCATAGGGTTCACAAGGTTTACAATTAGTCAGAAAGTTTAACAATTCCCTCAGACAAAGCATCCTCCTAAGCAATGCACCCTAAACTAGGGTTTTGAAATTCATCAGGCTAAATGGACTTCCAAAGCTTCAAGTGAACTTCATAGCATCCTATATGTCTTCAAGAATCCCTATGTCAAGTTTCAAGGCTTTCCCAAAAGGTTTGCTCAGTCAAATGATCAGATAGGCTAAAATCAGTCAAAGCAGTCAAAAAGTCAAACTGAGGTCAACTGTGGTCAAACCAAAGTCAAACTTCATATTTTTTTGCCAACATCAATTTTATGAAGTAAAATTCATCATTTGATCAAGGGTTGATCATGATTCATCAAGGATATTTCAGATCATCAAGAATCAGGAGTTTCTAAATTAGGGTTTTCACAGGAAACGTCAATTGAACTTTGACCAGCCATAAATTTCACATGCTTCATCAAGAATTTTCCATCCAAAGCTCATTTTGAAGGAAATTGAATTCTCTACAACTTTGTGTCTCACAAGCCAATCCTAAAAATGCTTCATTTGGAAGGTATGAGCTAAGACATTATAGGTCATTTCAAAAGTCAACAAAAAGTCAACATCTTCCAAAGGGCATAACTTGAGAATGGTAAAGGATATGGACATGAAACCAAAGAAGTTTGTTACAGGAATCTTTAAGCTTTCCAAAATGTCCAAGAACACCTCCATAGCCTTAAAATTGAAGGATTTGTGTCTTTGCAAAGTTGGGAAATTTTTGAGGGGTTTATTGAGCAAATGGGATCTTAGAACCAATTCTTTCCACATGGGCTTGCATTTTTATGACCCAATCACTACCACGACATCATGCACGAACCAAAAATCATTTATTCAGATTTTTATTTATTTTATTTTATTTATTTTGATTTTATTCATTTAAAATCATTTTAAATCAAAATAAAATATGAAAAGCTCAATATTTGATATGATTTTCATTCTAGAAGCTCATAAACAAGATTTAAAGTTGATTGGAAGATTGAAATTCGTGCTAGACCAAAGAGGAAACGATTTATGTGATTTTTTGACTAAAATAGCAAGTGGTATCTCCACAAGACAAGACATTGTGTACTAAGAGGTTCACAAGGTTCACAATGTTCACAAGACATCTCATGAGGTTCACAAGGTTCACAGTGTTCACAATTAGTCAGAAAGTTTGACAATCCCCTCAGACAATGCATCCTCCTAAGTAATACACCTTAAACTAGGGTTTTGACTTTCATCAGGATAAATGGGCTTCCAAGACTTCAAGTGAGCTTCATAGAATCCTATATGTGTTCAATAATCCCCATGTCAAGTTTCAATACTTTCCCAAAAGATTTGCTCAGTCAGATGATCAGATAGGCTAAAATCAGTCAAAGCAGTTAAAAAGTCAAACTGAGGTCAACTGTGGTCAAACCAAAGTCAAACTTCATGATTTTTTGCCAACATCAAGTATATGAAGTAAAATTCATCATTTGATCAAGGGTTGATCATGATTCATCAAGGAGATTTCAGATCATCAAGAATCAGGAATTTCTAAATTAGGGTTTTCACAGGAAAAGTCAACTGAACTTTGACCAGCCATAACTTTCACATGCTTCATCAAAATTTTTCCATCCAAAGCTCATTTTGAAGGAAATTGAATTCTCTACAACTTTGTGTCTCACAAGCCAAGCCCAAAAATGCTTCATTTGGAAGGTATGAGCTAAGACATTATAGGTCCTTTTAAAAGTCAACAAAAAGTCAACAACTTCAAAAGGGCATAACTTGAGAATGGTAAAAGATATGGACATGAGACCAAAGAGGTTGGTTAGAGGACTCTTTAAGCTTTCCAAAATGTCCAAGAACACCTTCATAGCATTAAAATTGAAGTATTTGTGCCCTTGCAAAGTTGGGAAATTTTTGGGAAATTTATGAAGCAAATAAGGCCTTAAAACCAATTTTTGCTAAATGAGCCCACCAAATTGCCATCCAAACTTTATAAACTCATCAAGCACGACCCAACCCACTCATTTTCTGATTTTTTATTTTTTATTTCATATTTATTTGAATTTTATTCATTAAAATACAAATTAAATTGAAATAAAATATAAAAATCATATATTTGAAAAGGATTTGGTTTCTAGAAGGTTTTAAGACTTATTTAGACTTGATTGATACAAAAATAATGGAGATCACACCAAAATAGCAAGGCTAGATCAAGAATATTCAAAATTTAAGATCACATCTTTTCCAATCTTAAAAGGTCCAAAAATCCACAAGTTTGTGAAAGTTCTTGACCTAAATTCATTAAGTGGTATATATACAACATAAAGATCAACCCTAGACACGGATTCAGAGCCTCAAGGATAAGTTTCACAATTTCAAAGTTCATCAAAAATTTGAAATTCGGATTCTAACTTTTTGTGGTTTTTCAGGTGAATTAAGGACACCAATCTATTCCTTGAACATCACTGATCATGTAGCAATAGCCATATGCATCTCAAACCCCAAGAATTGATGAACCCGAATCAAGTTTTCATGTTTTTTTTTTATTTTTTCGTTCATAATCATTTACATGTTATTAATGGATTTTGCTTATTGATTTGTGTTCAATGAAAGTTTGTGATGAATTCTGGGCAGTTTAATTGAAGAAACCGTGGCCGAATCGTGTATTGCCATTCTAGGGTTCTTGACCTTCAAGTTAGGGTTTTGTGATTAAAAGAATATAAACAAATTCTAAAACCGTAGATCAATCGTAAATGACCTCTGGATTATGTTTGTGTGTTCAATTTAACAAAATTTTACGTGAATGATGATGTTTGAATTTCGTAGGGTTACCTGCCATTTAAAATTTCGCAGGAAAATTGGTTGCAAATTTCGCAGGAAAATTCGCAAGTCTGGAGGTTGAAGATGAAGTGATCTGGCGCGAAAATATAATTTGAAATTGAACTTATTTTATTATTAATTCGTTTGCGTTATATTTCATAAACGCTGCAGTGGCTCAGCTGGTAAACGCATGCGCGTATGGAGAACATGGCAGGGGTTCGAATCCCAGCTTCACCATTTTCTTGCTTTATTTCCTTTGTATTTTCAGGCTTAATATATGAGGGTTTGTGCTCATCCATTGTTCACCAGCACGCAGCTGGCCTAGTGGAAGCCATGCTGGTCCAAGGGTTGTGAGGCCTAGGGCGTGGGTTCAATCCCTGCCCCAGGTAAGTTTTAATTTTTTGTTTTGTTTAATTATTTTACTTAGTTATTTTATTTCTAACTAATTATAATCATGTTTATTATATATTTAAATAATAATAGATAAATATATGTAAATATTTCATATTTTCTAAAAAAAAACTCTAATTTATTTTCTAAACTTTTAATCCTAGTTTTGTTTTTTATTTACTTAAATTAAAATATGTATATATTATTACTATATATTTATTTTTTTAAATAGTCAAATTAATAATGTAAATTAAAATTATAAACCTTAATCCTATTTTCTAAAAATTCTAACACCAAATTCTAAAACCCTAATTTTATTTTTCTAACCCTAATTCTTATTTAATTTAAATATTAAAATTAATTAAATTTTTCTAATATCTAATTAAAATAATTAATAATATCTTCTTTGCAAATATTTATTCCGTAGTTTATTACTATTATTCATATTATTTTATTTTCATCTCAAAAATTGTTAAAAAAATTTGTTTATTTAATTTATATATGTTTTGTATATTTGTGCTAATATTTTCTTTCTTATAACTATTTTTATTACTAACCCTTCTATTATTTATTTATATGCTTATTATTTAAATTGTTTCTATATTTATGTAATTGCAAAAGCCGTGTAATAGTCATAGGTTTTATTTTTGTCTTTATTTTATTGCTTGTAAATATTCTTGCTATGGTTAGTAAATGTAGGGAGTGATAACCTATTTGCTTTAAAATTAATTTAGATCACGAATCATAAAGATAAATATTTGAACATATACACGCACACACGTAAGTCGATCCTTGATCGCCATCTCACTTCCTAAGTTTATCCCTCATGTTGCCTAAATAAAAGGTCAAGTAAGGTGTCTAAAAGCAAAAGTCCCTTCTCATAAACAAATCATCTAGTCCCTTTCAATATTATAAGATCAAGTCCCTTCGATGTTGCCTTCGTAAATGATCTTGTCCCTTTCGAATAAAAGATGATAAGTCCATTCGTATTGCTAAGACACCTTACAGTTGCCTAAACACAGATGACTCTTCATATGTCCCTTATAACATCCAAGGTAATGACTACTTATTCCTTAATAATAGGGATAGTCTTACCATTGAAAGAACATTTAAGAACAGAAAAGATTCAAATTAGGGTAGGTTCCTCTTAAGTACTTGCTCACTTTTCATCAAATTACTTCATTACACTTCACATTTTTAAACAAATTTTCAAAACAAAGTCTTTATATATATCCATACAAGGATCATTATGAAGTACTTAAGAAAATTTTTAATCACACACTACACTTCTCAAAACAGTTTAAAGTGAGCTAAGTAACTAAGAGCCCATGGATAACCATGGATGTAAAGGGTGCTAACACCTTCCCTTTACATAACCTACCCCCCGAACCCAAAAATATTTTAAGGTCTTTCCTGTTCTTTTATGTCCTTTCCTTATGGATAAAATAAAAGTCGGTGGCGACTATTGCTATCCGCAACATTTATAGAAAGTCAGTTCTCCCACCGTGTTACAGAACTGGCGACTCTGCTGGGGATAAATAAAGAGGGGTACCCTTAGGAATTAGATCACTTTAAACTTGTTTGCTTTGTTTGCTTTACTTTACTTGTTGGGTGCTCTTATGTGTGAAAGATCCTAACCCGGATCTAGTGTACCTTTAGTAAAAGCAATAGACCAAGGAAACTGTACGGCGTATACCGATATGGTTGATCTGGTGGCCATAGTTAGTGTGACTTCTTGGTCGGTGCTTATGTTCCTTAAGAAAGTTGAGGATAATATGAGGCTGCCATACGTTGTCATATACACTAACTGACTTTTAGAATCCTAGTCATCCCATCTTGGCCTTTAGAAAGTAGTGAGATAACCGGCTTTGGTGAAGACTGAAATTGGTTGATACTCGATACTACACTCATTGAGATTCTAAACTTTGAGGGTTTTGGTTGGCAAGTAAGTTGCCTACTGAACAACCACCCTTGTGAAGGATCAATGATATTGAGATCCCTTAGAACCTGGTTACTTTATAGGACAGGATGAACCAACTAAACTTCAGGGGAGGGTACTTACCTTTAAACCTCATGCAAGCCTTCAAACCTAGGGCTATTGTGTGACTTGTTTGTGTGTGCCACATGTTTGTGATTGAGCATAACATCATAACATCATCATGCATCATAAGCACAACATTTTCACTAACCATTTCAAGGACCAAAGGATTTATCTTTGTTCTTTGTTGCAGGTCATGGCTTCTGCTCGTAGGAATACTATCCGGATCAACTTTGTGGGAATACCTTCTAAGCTTAAGGAATTGGTCTCTCAAGTTTCTGAAAACTCTCAATTCATCAAGAGGCATGGTCACCTGCTAGATCTAGTCACTTCAGGGTTCAATGAAGACCTGATGAGTGTTCTGTTTCAGTTCTTTGATCCTAAACATCATTGCTTCACATTCCCCAATTATCAGTTGGTTCCTACCATGGAAGAATTCTCCAAGCTTCTGGTTATACCTATCCTTGATCAAAAACCCTTCACAGGCTTGGAAAAAGAGCCTAAACCTGAAGTCATTGCTGCAGCATTACATTTGAAGAAATCAGACATTGTCCTGGAAACAAGGAGTGGAGTTAAGGGTATCCTTGCTAAGGTATTGATGGAGAAAGCTCAAGTGTTCCTGAAGGCTATGAGCTATGATGCTTTTGAGGAGATCTTAGCCCTATTGATCTATGGCTTAGTATTGTTCCCCAATCCAGACCAGTTCATAGACGTACACGCCATCAACATATTTCTGACTCATAACCCAGTGCCTACATTGCTTGGAGACATCTTACATTCTCTTCATACCCGTACTACGAAGGCACGAGGAACTCTGATGTGCTGCATACCTTTGCTATCTAGGTGGTTTATTTCTCACCTTCCTCGATCAGTGATGAAGAATGAACAAGGGTTCAGGTGGTCCAAGAGGATTATGTCACTCTCTCATTCAGATATTCATTGGTGCTCTCGATCTATGGAGAATGTTACTATCATTGACCGTTGTGGGGAGTTTCCTAATGTGCCACTCCTTGGCATAAGAGGGGGCATTACCTACAACCCTTCTTTAGCTCTACGTCAGTTTGGTTACGCTCGGAGTGATGGTCCTCATGACATGTTGATTCAAGGCATTATGTTCGACTACGACAACGATCTTCAAGGTTACCATCAAAGGTTTATACGAGCATGGGGTAAAGTGAACAAGGTTGACAGCAAGACCCTGGAGCCCAAGTACACTATTCCTATGGAAGCTTATCTCAGATGGGTATGATCTCGTGCTCAGACTCTTATGATGCCATATCCTGCCATCCTGCCAGTTACTATGGAGCCTGTTGCTGAAGGAGACACCTCTTATACCATCCTTCACCCAGACATGCCCACTGACATGGAAGAGTTATAGAGGTCCTGGATCCAGTTGAAGGAGCAAAGACATACTTTTGAGACTCATTACAAAGCAAGTCAAGGAAGAATCCTGGAGATAACAAAACAACTTCACGAGGAGCGGAATCTCAACTCATACCTCAACACAAAGAGGAAACGTCCATGGGAGACTTAAAACCCCATATTTTGTATTCATTTAATTTTTATTGTAAGCCCAAGGGGCAAACAAATTTATTACTAATAAAAGTTTACTTTTTGGTTGTTTAAACAAATTTAAATCCTGCGGTCCTTGAAAACATTGCATACGCATTTACATATCATATCACTACATCACAGGTTTCTTATGAACATGTTTCTTATCTTCTCGCTGTTTATTTCAGCAGAAATGGCTCTCGAACAATCTATCAAAGATCTTCAAGCTCAGAATGCTCAGTTTCAGGAAGTGATTCTGAATTTGTCCAAGGGGCAAGAAGAGTTGAAAACACTCATCTCTAAGGACATGAAGAAGAAGAATCCTGAGGAAAACAAAGATGATCAGCTGAAACAACTACAAGCTGAGATGGCAGAGATGAGGATCCAGATGAATGGCCAAATGGCTCTTATCCAGAGTTTGGCCTAGGGGCAAGAAGAGCTAAGAAGCTTTGTCAATAAGCTTCGGCATAACAGAGTTGGGAATCTAATCATCAGTCAACCATTGTTAAAACAAGATGACTTAGTTGAAAGGAAGATGGGGATAAAAGAAGGTAAGAGACAGGTTGCCACTGATTGTTCTTCAGTTGAAGAAAAAAGACCTGATAAGGTTAATCCACCTCAACACAAGGAATGTAGAAGACATTTTATCAAATTCAGCACTCCAATGTCACAAGTTCTGCAATGCTTGTTAGAGATGAAGCTAATTTCTTTGAAAAATCCTCCTCAAAATCCTAATACTTCCTCTCCTCACTATAATCCCAAGGCAAGGTGTGAGTATCACTCCGACAGTCCCGGACACGACACTAATAATTGTTGGACATTGAAGAAAAAGATTCAAGCCCTGATTGACGAAGGAATCCTCGAGGTTACGCCAGAAGGCCAAATTGAATTCTACTATCGTCCATCAAACACCGAAGCTGCAAGACAAGTTGCCCAAGGTAGCAAGAAAGAAAGCCTACCTATTCCTGTTGAGCTATGGGGCACCTTGGGACATCCAAATGGCAAATTTGATTTCATGGTGAAATATACTGCTCCTGAAAGTTCACAGATTGCAATTGAAGACATTCAACCAACTGGATGGGACAACATTTGAACTTTCATTTATAATTTCTTTTGTTTTGTTTAAACACTTACTATTATGTTGAACTTTTGTTTTCATTAATGCATTGCATATGTTTGTCTTGAATTAATCCATTCGTTTCACTATATTTTGAACTATGCTTCATATTTCTATTTTGTGATATTTAACTCCTGATAAAGCTATAAGCCTGTAGAGGGAGGATGACGAAAACAATACCATAATATTAGACAGTATGCTTTTGAACAGACTATGCTAACGATGTACAAGCATTGTTTTAATTCCTAAACAGTGGAGATATAAGAAAGTTAATCCCTAGTCAACCCTTTTGAGCCTATGAAGTAGGAGTTTTCATTCTCATGCAAATTAAAACCCTTATTCATAACCCGGGGCATGGTAGTTACTCGGTTAACCCAAATATGCCAATTATCTGTGTTGTACATAACTAATGATGGTTCTCTGTAATCATTAAACCTGACAGTCAATATCCAGCAAAAGAAAAACCCACTAAGTCAAAACCTATGAAGGAGACTTAGTAAAAAAAATTAATTAAGACATCCCGCTGACTGTAACCTTGAAATAAACAGTTCAGGAAAAAAGAAGGGATGACAAAGTCAAAAGAAAAAAGAGGTCACTATGAATCCTCAACAAAGAAAGATGACTGAATGTTCAAATAAATTTTTGGTTTCTGAACCATCACAAATGTCAGTGTTACAATTCCAAACTCCTTTGAGCCTCAATGCATAAGTTAACTGAGTATAGGACTGAAGAACATCATGGAGATTGGGTTGGGTACAAATAAAATTTGAGCCTTTATCCTTTGTTTCTTAAACCGTGAACCAGGCCACGTTACAACCCTTTAAAAGTCCTAACTGAAGCATGGTTAGTTCGAAAGCGTACTGCTACAAAAAGGTATCCTGACTCCTTTAGGGCTTATTATAAAACTTGAGTTAATATCACAGTTTTCACAAAAATTGTTTTTCTAAAATAACTCTTTTTCAAAACTTCAAGACAGACATAAGCATTGCATTTTTGAATATATTTGTTTGTATATACCTGAGTGTTTGATAAACAGAGAAACTTACAGGATGAATGTTCAATAAACCAAAGTCCTTCTAATAGACAAAGTTGTTTCCTGAATAAAAGCCAATGTATACAAGGGGCATAGTCATTGCTTCCCAATCATTAGGGCATACCATGATACTGCCTATTTCATTTGGGGCATCGGGTCAAGATTCAACTATGCTTAAGTAGCTAGGGGCAAATCTCCTCATCTATTTGAATTACCAAGGGTAACATTACAGAGTTCATGATGCCAGGGGTATATTATTATAGAGCCTTCTATTTATTTCTCTTGAAGTAGCTCCTTTAAGTTACTTCCTTTATGGAACAATTCATCCTCAACCAAGGGGCAACGCTCTCTTTCCAAATCTAATACCCGGAGTGTATATGGTTTATCTCATTATATTACCTTGATATTGGGTTCTCAGCAGAAGCCATTGTGGAAATTAATTGTCTACGCCAGTAGTATCAGATGGTGTCAGTATCATATCTTCAGATCCAGCCATGAGGATTTCTGGGGAGGTATTCAGGAAAGTTAAAAATCTCAAGAGCTCTAAATCCAATTGGTTATACACTCTCGAAGTTGAAACGATTCTGTTTTCAAGTTCAGCTTTACTTTTCCCTCTGAATCCAGATTTACTTTTAAATATTTACCTAAGCGAAAACGTCCATTGGTTGTGTTTGAATGTATGTATGCTTTTGAATATGATTGATGTTTACCAGAAATACATAAAATACAGTAATAATATTTACTAAGGACGAACGAAGGTAGGAATTCAACAATGCTTCGCCGGTTCATCCCACAAAACAACTACAAATCCCCAGTAGGGCAAATCTATCATTATAGATACTTCAAGTTACATATTCCCTTGAATTTATGTCCATCTCTTTTATCCTCAGTCAGGATACTCAGGAATTTACTCCTTCAATAGAAATACTATCAAACAAGACGGGAACGAGGTCCTCATATTCTTCAGCAACGAATCGGGATTTATTTTCCCTAGCCAGCAGTTGTTATGCAAGGATATCCGGACGCTTCAGGCTGCATGATTCATACGTACATCATTTACATCATACCATAGCATATCCATAAATACATAATACATTTACTTATATGCACCATGCCATACATGCATGCATATTGCATAAGCTAACTTTTCCTTTGCAGGATAGGTACAGGCAGATAAAATACATCAAACAATTCACAACAGGTCAGAAATGATCTATACATTACTCAAGATGTCCTCGGAGAGTAGGCAAACGGTTTGTACAAAGACCCATTCCCTAATCCAGGATATTTTCAGGAGATTCAATCCTGACACTCTTTTGTCCTCGGAGAGTAGGCAAACGGTCTGTAAGAAGATCCATTCCCTAATCCAGGATATTTCCAGAAGATTTCATCTATCTGATCTTGAATAGTAGGCAAACGGTCTGTACAAAGATCCATTCCCTAGTTCAAGATATTTTCAGAAGATTTAATCTACTTCCTCGGAGAGTAGGCAAATGGTCTGTAAGAAGATCCATTTCCTAATCCAGGATATTTCCAGAAGATTTCATCTATCTGGTCTTGAATAGTAGGCAAACGGTTTGCACAAAGATCCATTCCCTAGTTCAAGATATTTTCAAAAGAATTAATCCTGATATTCTTTTGACCTTGGAGAGTAGGCAAACGGTCTGTACAAAGATCCATTCCCTAATCCAGGATATTTCCAGAAGATTTCATCTATCTGATCTTGAATAGTAGGCAAACGGTCTGTACAAAGATCCATTCCCTAGTTCAAGATATTTTCAGAAGATTTAATCTACTTCCTCGGAGAGTAGGCAAACGGTATGTAAGAAGATCCATTCCCTAATCCAGGATATTTCCAGAAGATTTCATCTATCTGGTCTTGAATAGTAGGCAAATGGTCTTCACAAAGATCCATTCCCTAGTTCAAGATATTTTCAAAAGAATTAATCCTGATATTCTTTTGACCTTGGAGAGTAGGCAAACGGTCTGTACAAAGATCCATTCCCTAGTTCAAGATGTTTTTCAGAAGAATTAATCCTGACGTTCTTTTGATCTTGAATAGTAGGCAAACGGTCTGTACAAAGATCCATTCCCTAGTTCAAGATATTTTCAGAAGATTTAATCTAGTTACTCTTGAATAGTAGGTGAACGGTCTGTACAAAGATCCATTCCCTAGTTCAAGATGTTTTTCAGAAGAATTAATCCTGATGTTCTTTTGACCTCGGAGAGTAGGCAAATGGTCTGTACAAAGATCCATTCCCTAATCCAAGATACTTCCAGAAGAGATAATCGTCACAAAGATTTATTTCTACTGGTCTAGTCAACAATTCAAACTATGTTGCATAAACGATTCAGAGACGGCCTATACAAAGTCCTAAGTACTGATATCCAGTATCAACATAAAGACATCATCACATCCTCATATTTTAGATGGCATCTCTAAGCCCATCTCCAGTTCTTCCATGGCATCTATAAGCCCATCTCCAGTTCTTCCAAGTGGCATCTATAAGCCCATCTTCAGTTCTTCCAAGTGGCATCTTCAAGCCCACTCTAGCATATACAACTAATCATCAGTGTTACTTTACGCACTGGCGAGTGCAAATTTTTGGGCTTTTGTGTTCAATCCCCTTCAACCTTCCAGGTCACGAAGGGCACATATACCAATCTAACCCCTCAGGTTTCAGAAAATTGAACAGGGGCAGCTGTTGCACCCCAAAATTTGCCCTCCACAAGACAAGACATTGTGTACTAAGAGGTTCACAAGGTTCATAATGTTCACAAGACATCTCATGAGGTTCACAAGGTTCACAGGGTTCACAATTAGTCAGAAAGTTTGACAATCCCCTCAGACAATGCATCCTCCTAAGCAATGCACCTTAAACTATGGTTTTGACTTTCATCAGGATAAATGGGCTTCCAAGACTTCAAGTGAACTTTATAGCATCCTATATGTGTTCAAGAATCCCCATGTCAAGTTTCAAGACTTTCCCAAAAGATTTGCTCAGTCAGATGATCAGATAGGCTAAAATCAGTCAAAGCAATTAAAAAGTCAAACTGAGGTCAACTGTGGCCAAACCAAAGTCAAACTTCATGATTTTTTGCCAACATCAAGTATATGATGTAAAATTCATCATTTGATCAAGGGTTGATCATGATTCATCAAGGAGATTTCAGATCATCAAGAATCAGGAGTTTCTAAATTAGGGTTTTCATAGGAAAAGTCAACTGAACTTTGACCAGCCATAACTTTCACATGCTTCATCAAAATTTTTCCATCCAAAGCTCATTTTGAAGGAAATTGAATTCTCTACAACTTTGTGTCTCACAAGCCAAGCCCAAAAATGCTTCATTTGGAAGGTATGAGCTAAGACATTATAGGTCCTTTTAAAAGTCAACAAAAAGTCAACAACTTCAAAAGGGCATAACTTGAGAATGGTAAAAGATATGGACATGAGACCAAAGAGATTGGTTAGAGGACTCTTTAAGCTTTCCAAAATGTCCAAGAAGACCTTCATAGCATTAAAATTGAAGGATTTGTGCCCTTGCAAAGTTGGGAAATTTTTGGGAAATTTATGAAGCAAATAAGGCCTTAAAACCAATTTTTGCTAAATGAGGCCACCAAATTGCCATCCAAACTTTATAAACTCATCAAGCACGACCCAACCCACTCATTTTCTGATTTTTTATTTTTTATTTCATATTTATTTGAATTTTATTCATTAAAATACAAATTAAATTTAAATAAAATATAAAAATCATATATTTGAAAAGGATTTGGTTTCTAGAAGGTTCTAAGACTTATTTAGACTTGATTGATACAAAAATAATGGAGATCACACCAAAATAGCAAGGCTAGATCAAGAATATTCAAAATTTAAGATCACATCTTTTTCAATCTTAAAAGGTCCAAAAATCCACAAGTTTGTGAAAGTTCTTGACCTAAATTCATTAAGTGGTATATATACAACATAAAGATCAACCCTAGACACGGATTCAGAGCCTCAAGGATAAGTTTCACAATTTCAAAGTTCATCAAAAATTTGAAATTCGGATTCTAACTTTTTGTGGTTTTTCAGGTGAATTAAGGACACCAATCTATTCCTTGAACACCACTGATCATGTAGCAATAGCCATATGCATCTCAAACCCTAAGAATTGATGAACCCGAATCAAGTTTTCACGTTTTTTTTAATTTTTCGTTCATAATCATTTACATGTTATTAATGGATTTTGCTTATTGATTTGTGTTCAATGAAGGTTTGTGATGAATTCTGGGCAGTTTAATTGAAGAAACCGTGGCCGAATCGTGTATTGCCATTCTAGGGTTCTTGACCTTCAAGTTAGGGTTTCGTGATTAAACGAATATAAACAAATTCTAAAACCGTAGATCAATCGTAAATGACCTCTGGATTATGTTTTTGTGTTCAATTTAACAAAATTTTACGTGAGTGATGATGTTTGAATTTCGTAGGGTTACCTGCCATTTAAAATTTCGCAGGAAAATTGGTTGCAAATTTCGTAGGAAAATTCGCAAGTCTGGAGGTTGAAGATAAAGTGATCTGGCGCGAAAATATAATTTGAAATTGAACTTATTTTATTATTAATTCGTTTGCGTTATATTTCATAAACGCTGCAGTGGCTCAGCTGGTAAACGCAGGCGCGTATGGAGAACAGGGCAGGGGTTCGAATCCCAGTTCACCATTTTTTTGCTTTATTTCCTTTGTATTTTCAGGCTTAATATATGAGGGTTTGTGCTCATCCATTGTTCACCAGCACGCAGCTGGCCTAGTGGAAGCCATGCTGGTCCAAGGGTTGTGAGGCCTAGGGCGTGGGTTCAATCCCTGCCCCAGGTAAGTTTTAATTTTTTGTTTTGTTTAATTATTTTACTTAGTTATTTTATTTCTAACTAATTATAATCATGTTTATTATATATTTAAATAATAATAGATAAATATATGTAAATATTTCATATTTTCTAAAAAAAAAAACTCTAATTTATTTTCTAAACTTTTAATCCTAGTTTTGTTTTTTATTTACTTAAATTAAAATATGTATATATTATTACTATATATTTATTTTTTTAAATAGTCAAATTAATAATGTAAATTAAAATTATAAACCTTAATCCTATTTTCTAAAAATTCTAACACCAATTTCTAAAACCCTAATTTTATTTTTCTAACCCTAATTCTTATTTAATTTAAATATTAAAATTAATTAAATTTTTCTAATATCTAATTAAAATAATTAATAATATCTTCTTTGTAAATATTTATTCCATAGTTTATTACTATTATTCATATTATTTTATTTTCATCTCAAAAATTCTTTAAAAAAATTTGTTTATTTAATTTATATATGTTTTGTATATTTGTGCTAATATTTTCTTTCTTATAATTATTTTTATTACTAACCCTTCTATTATTTATTTATATGCTTATTATTTAAATTGTTTCTATATTTATGTAACTGCAAAAGCCGTGTAATAGTCATAGGTTTTATTTTTGTCTTTATTTTATTGCTTGTAAATATTCTTGCTATGGTTAGTAAATGTAGGGAGTGATAACTTATTTGCTTTAAAATTAATTTAGATCATGAATCATAAAGATAAATATTTGAACATATACACGCACACACGTAAGTCGATCCTTGATCGCCATCTCACTTCCTAAGTTTATCCCTCATGTTGCCTAAATAAAAGGTCAAGTAAGGTGTCTAAAAGCAAAAGTCTCTTCTCATAAACAAATCATCTAGTCCCTTTCAATATTATAAGATCAAGTCCCTTCGATGTTGCCTTCGTAAATGATCTTGTCCCTTTCGAATAAAAGATGATAAGTCCCTTCGTATTGCTAAGACACCTTACAGTTGCCTAAACACAGATGATCCTTCATATGTCCCTTATAACATCCAAGGTAATGACTACCTATTCCTTAATAATAGGGATAGTCTTACCATTGAAAGAACATTTAAGAACAGAAAATATTCAAATTAGGGTAGGTTCCTCTTAAGTACTTGCTCACTTTTCATCAAATTACTTCATTACACTTCACATTTTCAAACAAATTTTCAAAACAAAGTCTTTATATATATCCATACAAGGATCATTATGAAGTACTTAAGAAAATTTTTAATCACACACTACACTTCTCAAAACAGTTTAAAGTGAGCTAAGTAACTAAGAGCCCATGGATAACCATGGATGTAAAGGGTGTTAATACCTTCCCTTTACATAACCTACCCCCCGAACCCAAAAATATTTTAAGGTCTTTCCTGTTCTTTTATGTCCTTTCCTTATGGATAAAATAAAAGTCGGTGGCGACTCTTGCTATCCGCAACATTTATAGAAAGTCATTTCTCCCACCGTGTTACAGGCAGGACCAAGCCACAAAGAAAAACACGCGACTGCTGGCAGGGCCAAGCCACGGAAGATTCCTGTTGGCGAAACAGGGCTTAACGAAATCATTAGCGAAATGGATCCCAATCAATATGACTGCTGGGCAGGACCAAGCCATAAAGAAAAAACACGCGACTGTTGGGCAGGACCAAGCCACGAAAGGTGTCTGTTGGCAAAACAGGACTTTAACGAGACCATTAGCGGAATGGAACTCAATCAATATGATTGCTGGGCAGGACCAAGCCATAAAGAAAAAACACGCGACTGTTGGGCAAGACCAAGCCACGAAGGTGCTTGTTGGCGAAACAGGACTTTAACGAGACCATTAACGGAATGGAACTCAATCAATATGATTGTTGGGCAGGACCAAGCCATAAAGAAAAAACACGCGACTGCTGGGCAGGACAAAGCCACGGAAGGTGCCTGTTGGCGAAACAGGACTTTAACGAGACCATTAGCGGAATGGAACTCAATCAATATGACTGCTAGGCAGGACCAAGCCATAAAGAAAAACATGCGACTGATGGGCAGGACCAAGCCACGGAAGGTGCCTGTTGGCGAAACAGGACTTTAACGAGACCATTAGCGGAATGGAACTCAATCAATATGACTGCTGGGCAGGACCATGCCATAAAGAAAAACACGCGACTGCTGGGCAGGACCAAGCCACGGAAGAAAAATAACATTGACTTGGAAGGACCAAGATGTTTGGAAAATGGCATAAGTATCTTCTGCGGGGAATACTTCAGGTTGAAAATGATGTTATAGGTTGATTGTAACACCTCAGAACTGGCCAATGCTGGCATGCACATGTTGGATTTATGGCGTAATGCTCCATGAGGATGGAAATGCTACGCTTTGGAGGATGCACATGCAACGATGATTATGCATATGCGAATTCAAAAGGATCTCCTGACAAGGAGACTGCAAGTATCCCAGATGGCTTGACTGGGGAGAAACGATGATCACTGCACTGATCTTGATCCATCCTGACTGGGGAGAAACGTGGATCGCCTTTTCAGGTTTTCAATCCATCGGGATACCCTTTTTTGCCTGAGTTGTCCGATGTGGCTTTTCAACTCAGCGGGTGTACATTTTATCAAGATTTCCCTAACTTTTTCCCGAGCCTTTTTTATTCTGTTTTTGGCTCGCCGAGATGCCCATTTTTTCCTGGATCTTTATTCTGTTTTTATCCAACGGGTCCTTTTTACACGAAGAATTTTCTTACTGCGTCTGCGTTAACAGGGGACGGGAAGTCTTCTCTATCCATGGTCGTCAACAATAAGGCTCCACCCGAGAAAACCTTTTTAACCACGAACGGTCCTTCATAGTTGGGTGTCCACTTGCCCCTGTGATCGTTGAGAGAAGGAAGAATCCTTTTCAGCACCAAGTCACCTGGCATGTACCTCTATGGTCGTACCTTCTTGTCGAAAGCATGCTTCATCCGTCGTTGATACAACTGTCCATGGCATACAACTGCTAGACGTTTATCTTCAATGAGGCTCAATTGATTATATCTGGATCAGAGCCACTCAACTTCATCTAGCTTAATGTCCATCATTAACCTCAACGAGGGGATTTCCACTTTAATTGGTAGGACTACCTTCATACCATACACCAGTGAGAACGGGGTTGCCCCTGTTGAAGTATGTACTGACGTTCTGTACCCATGCAACGCAAATGGTAGCATCTCATGCCAGTCTTTGTATGTCACAACCATCTTCTGCATAATCTTTTTGATGTTCTTATTGGCTGCCTCAACGATGCCATTCATCTTCAGGCGATATGGAGAAGAGTTGTGGTGCTCTATTTTGAAATCTCGACACAAGTCAGCCATCATCTTGTTGTTGAGATTAGAACCATTATCAGTAATGATCCTTTCAGGAATTCCGTACCGGCAAATGATGTCTCTTTTAATAAATCGGGCTACCACTTGTTTAGTGACATTGGTGTAAGACGACGCTTCAACCCACTTCGTGAAATAATCTATAGCAACCAGTATGAAGCGATGACCATTAGAAGCTGTCGGCTCGATCTTGCCAATCATATCAATGCCCCACATAGCGAACGATCATGGTGAAGACATGACACTCAACAGATTCGGAGGTACATGGACCTTATCAGCGTAAATTTGACACTTGTGGCATTTACGGGAGTACTTACAACAATCGGATTCCATGGTGATCCAATAATATCCCGATCTCAACAATTTCTTGGCCATAACATGTCCTCCAGCATGGGTACCAAAGGAACCTTCATGGACCTCTTGCATCAACAGGTCTGCTTCGTGTCTATACATGCATCTGAGCAGAACTATGTTGAAGTTTCGCTTGTATAGGACACCATCTTGATTCAAGAAGAAACCTCCTGCCAGTCTTCTAAGGGTCTTCTTGTCCTTACTGGATGCCCCAGCCGGGTATTCTTGAGCCTTCAGGAATTGCTTGATATCATTATACCAAGGCTTGTTATCTTCACCATTGTCCACTGCAAAGACATAAGTCGGTCTTTCCAGACGGGAGACCGTAATCCAAGGCACGAAATTCTCTTGACAAGCTTTAATCATGGACGACAAAGTTGCTAGAGCATCGGCGAATTGGTTTTCGTCTCGAGGAATATAATTCAGCTTGACTTTGGTGAAGAAAGTTAAAAGCCTCCTGACATAATCTCTATAAGGGATCAAGTAGGGTTGATGAACCAGCCATTTGCCATTGACTTGATTCACCACCAAAGCAGGATCCCCGAAGATCTTGAGGTTTTTGACTCGCAAGTCGATTGCCTCTTCAATCCCCATGATACAAGCTTCATACTCTGCCTCATTGTTAGTGCATTCGAAAGTCAACCGAGCTGCTAAAGGTGTATGGACCCCTTCTGGCGAGATGATAACAACACCTACTCCACTTCCATTCATGTTCACAGCTCCATCAAACATCAACTTCCATTTGGATTCAGGGTCTGGCCCCTCCTCCGGAAGTGGTTCTTCGTAGTCTTTCGACTTGAGGAACATGATGTCCTCATCCGGAAACTAGAACCTCATGGGTTGATAATCATCGATTGGCTGCTGAGCCAAGTATTCTGACAACACACTTCCTTTAATGGCCTTTTGCAAAGTGTAATGTATATCACACTCTGTTAGTATCATCTGCCACCGGGCTACTCTTCCTGTCAGAGCTGGCTTTTCAAAAATGTATTTCACAAGATCCATCTTGGAAATTAAGAGAGTAGTGTGAGTCAACATGTATTGTCTTAGTCGGCGAGCAGCCCATGCCAAAGCGCATCAAGTTTTCTCGAGTAGTGAGTAGCGCGTCTCACAATCGGTAAACTTTTTGCTAAGGTAATAAATGGCGTGCTCTTTTCGACCAGACTCGTCCTGCTGACCCAGCACACATCCCATCGATCCTTCAAGCACGGTAAGATACATAATCAAAGGTCTCCCTGGCACTGGAGGCATAAGAATTGGAGGTTCTAGCAGGTATTCTTTGATTCGGTCAAAGGCTTGCTGGCAGTCTTCATTCCATTTAATGGCCTGATTCTTCCTCAGAAGCTTAAAGATGGGCTCACACGTGGCCGTTAAGTGAGAAATAAACCGTGCAATGTAGTTTAGTCTCCCTAAGAAGACACGCACTTGCTTTTCAGTCTTCGGCTCAGGCATCTCCTGGATGGCTTTCACTTTGGCTGGATCAACCTCAATTCCTCGCTCACTAACAATGAAGCCGAGTAGCTTGCCAGAACGGACCCCGAAGGTACACTTATTCGGATTCAACCTCATTCTGAACTTCCGGAGTCTGTCAAACAACTTTGCTAGATTAACCAAGCGCTCTTCCTCCGTTTGGGATTTTGCTATCATATCATCAACATAAACCTCAATCTCATGATGAATCATGTCGTGAAATAGCGTCATCATCGCCCGTTGATAAGTGGCTCCAGCATTCTTCAAACCAAATGGCATAACCTTGTAACAGAAGGTGCCCTAAGGCGTGATGAAGGTTGTCTTTTCCATGTCATTGGGAGACATCTTAATCTGATTATAACCGCAAAATCCGTCCATGAAGGAGAACACGGAAAACTGAGCAGTATTATCGACGAGCACATCTATGTGAGGTAGAGGGAAGTCATCTTTGGGGCTGGCCCTATTCAAATCCCTGTAGTCTACATACATCCTGACTTTACCGTCTTTCTTGGGAACCGGCACAATGTTGGCAACCCACAGAGGGTAACTGGTCACGGCCAAGAAACCAGCATCAAATTATTTTTGTACTTCTTCTTTTATTTTAATTTCCATATCAGGACATGTGCGCCTCAACTTCTGCTTTGCCGGAGAACAA
This sequence comes from Lathyrus aphaca, assembly GCA_963966055.1. Taxonomy (NCBI): domain Eukaryota; kingdom Viridiplantae; phylum Streptophyta; class Magnoliopsida; order Fabales; family Fabaceae; genus Lathyrus; species Lathyrus aphaca. The sequence goes on along the minus strand of OZ014521.1, from coordinate 164,570,497 downwards.
TCTTCTCTGAGAGGAAACTTGTGTACCATAATGTTAGTGTCTAAACCAGGCATATCTTGGTAGGACCATGCGAAGACATCAACATACTCTCGAAGCATAGCAATCAAACGAGTCTTGACAGATTCTTCTAATGCAGCCCGATCTTGACTTCTTTCTTGTCTTCTTCAGTACCCAGGTTTATTACTTCGACAACTTCTTCGTGCGGCTGAATCATCTTTTCCTCCTGTTTAAGCAGTCTGGCAAATTCTTCAAGTAGTTCGCAATCCTCTTCACCTTCCTCATCGGCTTGATAAATTGGATTGTCGAAGTCATACTCAGCCATAACAGGGTCGTCATTGATAAGATCCGGTGACGAGCACCTGCATGAATGGTGATTCATGCAAGGCTTTAGCAAAAACTTAAGAAAATGAGAAACATTTCCATTTTAAAACTTTTCTTTATTTTTGAAAAACAAAAGCAAAAATGAAAGACAAAGAACAACATGAATGAATGTGAAACGTCAGATTTATTTATGATTGTGTTAAGAACAAACGAACCCTTACAAAGAGCTACTATGCCCCGGGCAAGACATAGTGCTTTAATACAGGAAAAACAAAAACAAAAATTATTACTCTTCGAAAGAGGTGACTGAAATAAGCCTTTCTGATATCCAATTGTTAAGCTGAGTCCCTGGAACGACAGGCCTGATCCATTCATCTAGGTCACAGTCACTATCAACTGCGTCACCCTGCACGACACTGATGTTTCAATAATCGACCACTCCCGCACTCGTGAAAGTAATCGGGCTTTGACAATCTTTAGCACGTGGTCCAGACGATGACTTCCCAGGATAGTAACCAATTCCGAACATATCTTTCTTTTCTGGAACTTCTACTGGACTGCGCCAGCCTTCTCGTATCCCGGATTCTACCAATTCAAGCGCTTGCTTATAAGAGGCCACAGAAACCCCCTTCTTCGGTTCTTCAGGAGAAGCTGCCACTGCAGATGCTTGTTCAGTCTTCAAGGGCTCAAAAGCCTGACATGGAGTCTCAACTATTTCGCCATCCATCTCCACATACTTGAATAAAGCCAGATGACTAACAAAAATGTCTTCTTCCCCACTGACAGTTACAATTTGACCCTCCCAGATAAACTTTAGCTTTTGATGGAGTGTGGACGATACTGCTCCCGCTGAATGTATCCAAGGTCTTCCGAGCAAACAATTGTATGCAGGCTGTATATCCATTACATAGAACATGGTATTGAAGATCTGTGGACCTACTTTAATTGGTAACTCCCCCTCCCCGAACACCGATCTCCTCGACCCATCAAATGCTCTAACTACCAAGTCGCTAGACTTTAGAACTACTCCATCATAATCCAACTTCATTAGTGCTTTCTTGGGCAAGACATTCAACGACGATCCAGTATCTACCAACACGTGAGAGAGTACTGCACCTTTACATTCTAAAGAGATATGCAATGCCCGATTATGAGCACGCCCTTCAGAGGTCAGATCCATATCTGTGAAACCTAATCTGTGACTGGAATTGACGCTGGATACCACCACTTCCAATTGATTTACTGAAATATCCTGAGGCACGTACGCCTTGTTCAGAATATTCAGGAGAACCTTCTTGTGGGAATCAGAACACATGAGCAAGGAAAAGATGGAAATCTTCGACGGAGTCTGCTGCAGATGGTCCACAATCTTGTAGTCGCTCTTTTTGATAATCCTCGGAAATTCTTCAGCTTCTTTATCGAAAGTAAGGTCTGGATCAGTTGCTGGTGCGGGATCGTTGTCAACCACTAGTTGTTTCCCTCTCGCTCTAGCCTGGGCTTATGCGGTGTCTATGGGTGGTATCACACTATTTCTTAGTGTTTCCGGCGCAAATAACCTTCCACTTCTAGTAAAGCCCCCTACTCCAACATTTTTTACTTGAGCTGGGACTATACTAGACGTGGCCAACTCTTGCTTCTGGCCGTTACAGTATACTTCACCACCATACTTCCAAGGAATAACTCTATCGCTCTGATACATTACCGGTCCTACAGTGGTGATGGTTATCGGTGCCGCTCTGGCCCGTAAAGGAACTTGATACAGATTGTAGAAGATAGTTATTGTGGAGACTTCGCTTTCTTTTATGATCTTTTCAAACTGCAACACTCCCTCATCAATCATACTCTGGATCCCTGCTTTCAACTGCTCACACCCATTTGTAGCTTCAGCACATTCTGGATCATCTTCTTCACACCCAGGGAAGATACCTTTCTTTGATAAGCAAACTTTAACAACATTCAACGGAGTCTGCAGGTCGTTGACATCACACACCAAGTTTAGATTCTCCCATTCATCAACTTCCCCGACTGTACCTCTGTGAGAAGGCATAGGGTTCTGTATTACATTAGGAGTAGGAGCAAAGTTAATCGCTTTGGAATCTACTAGGTCTTGGACTACATACTTCAAGGCCTTGCAGTTTTCCGTGGTATGTCCGGGGGCTCCGGAATGAAATTCGCATCTAGCGTTTGTATCGTACACCGCACCAGTCTCTCCTTCTCTTCTTTTCACGAAGGGTTTCTTAATACCAGAACTTGAAGCGCCTCCGTTCTGAATCTTCCCTTGCTTGATCCAACTTTTTATCCTCTCGCCAGTCAAAATGATATCTGAGAATCCACTTGAAGAACATCCAGCTAGCCTTTCCATGAAATGACCAGGGAGGGTATCCAGGAACAGGTCTACCATCTCTCTCTCCAACAAAGGCGGTTGCACCCGAGCGGCCACTTCACACCACCTTTGTGCGTAATCTTTGAAACTCTCTGAGCTCCTCTGAGTCAAACTCTGAAGTTGGGTGCGACTGGGTGCCATGTCAATATTATACTGATACTGCTTGAGGAATGCTTCTCCCAATTTCTTCCAGTTTATTACAGAACTTCTCTCTAGCTTCATATACCATTCCAAGGACCCTCCGGAGAGACTATCTTGGAAGTAGTACATCCAGAGTTTTTCATCCCGAGTATGGACAACGATCTTCCGATAGAATGCCTGCAAGTGAGTCTTTGGGCAGGAACTACCGTTGTACTTGTCAAAAGTAGGCGGCCTGAATTTGTGAGGAATAACCACCCCGGGAACTAGGCCCATGTCAGACACATCTATCCCCAAAGTGTCTCTACACTCGAGGGCTTTGACTTTCTCAGCAAGCATCAAAAAATCATGAAGATTTCCTTCTCCAGCGAACCCCATGTTGTTGTTAAAAGAAGGGAACTTATCCTCCTACCTGTCTTGTACTGGAATGAAAGTTGTCGTGCCTTGTTCTGGAATCTGAGGTCCACCTGGGCCATTGCTGGTGTTGGGAGGAGCCCATTGCACGTCAGGAGTGGTCACAGGAGTATTAGTCTGAGGAGGGTTGAGTCCTTGAATTTCATTCTTTAACTCTTGTTGTCCCTGAGCCATCCCTTGCATGACCATGAACTCTCCCATTCTGGTGCGAAGCTCATTAAGCTCCATTTGCATAGCGTCCATGACTGTCCTCTGATTGCTGCGAGTTGCGTAGCGACGCGGGATATCTTGTCGGAGATGCCGGGTCTTGGAAGCTCTCGCAATCTTTGCCTGAAACACAGATAAATTAAGCATCCTGTAGAAAAACCTGCAAAAACAAAGAAGAAATGCGAATGATGCGTATGCAATGCAATGTGTTCCTTTTATTCCCAAGGCTTTCCCTGTTTCCGGTCTTGGCATTAAGAGAATAATAATTGGGAAGAAGACCCAATCAATGTTCAAATACAGTGACGGCCGTGGAGAATTGGTGTTCATTATCCTGTGTCGGTGCAACAAATAACGAACAAGAGATTCAAAGCAAGTCAATCACATAAACTGAAGTTTGAAACAACAAAGTCCCCGAAGGGTGCCAATAAAAATAACAACAAAGTACATCAAATAAAGGAATCCCACAACAAGCCTGTGGGTAATCCAAGTACAATAGCATGAAACTAAACCCTAGGGAGCTCTAAGTCTTGCAGCCTCCAGCTAAGACGCTTGACATTCTGGAATAACTGAACGATATCCGAATGATCAGGCTCCTGGATGAGTCTCTGGATGAGGAGATCCCTTAGATCAAAGGAAGCATGCAACTCTTCAATTTTCTACAGGAAATCCATCCCACTCTCTTTGCTCAGACCCGGCTCAGCCTTTGACTTCTTCACATCAGCTTTCAATTGCAAGTCTTTTATTTCTTTTTGAGCTTCCTTTACTGCTTGTTGGCTTTCTGCTAGACTTTGGAGACGAACCTTCTCTTGATGATAAGCCTTCTGAAGGAGCTCTCTCTGTCCATCCAAAGAATCTTGAAGACTCTTGATTTCCAGCTTATGCTTGACGTCCAGCTCTTTTTGCTTCCTCAAATTGTCTTCCCATTTTTCTTGCCATAAGGTAACAACTTCATTGGCTTCATTCAGGTCCTTCCTCTCTTTCCGGTGCTGGGCCGCCTTGTGAGTTTCAGCTAATCCCTTTTTCTTGAAGTAAAGCTCTCTCTCTTGTAAATCTTGCTGCTTGAGCCTAACCATCTCTTCAGTTTTGTGAGCTCTTTCCTCCAACTTTTGATTCTGCATCTTCAGCTTCTGACATGAATTGTAAGCTTCTTGATTCTCTAACCTGAGCTGTTGAACCAAAGCTTCCAACTTTTGATAATCTTGCAGAGGCACTAAAGTCGTGGGTGCTACCTCCTTAGGGTAGAGAGGTGTCTCTCTAGAAAATGGGAGCAACTGGGTCTTCACACGATCCTCCAACCAGCTGGCGAAAGGATCATAAGTGTTAGGATCCACTCTTCCAAAGTGTTTCTTCCCTTTCATCACTCTAACTTCCCAAGCTTGGGATGCTAGTATGCTCATCTTGGAATTTCCTTCTGCTGGAAAGTATAAAGACTCATTTGTATCGTCAGTCAAAGGTACATCTCTTAAAGGATAGCCAAATTGTTTCCTAGATAAGATAGGATTGTAGCTGATCCCACCTTTCCTTCCTATCAAAGGCACATTTGGAAAGCTACCACAACTGACCAACATTTCTTTGCCCACAAGATCTCTGTTGCATCCCCAAGCAATGTCAGCTGAGGTTAAGCCCATTAATCTTTTGGAACACTTCCAAGACTGTTTCAAGTCCTGAAAAGGTCCTGATTTAGGGAGTTGCCTTACAAACCATTCAGCAAATAGGGGAGCACAACAATTTACACGTCCCTTTCTCTTTTCATTCCTGTGGTGAACTCCATAGTAGATGTTAGCTAGCAATGTGGGTACAGGATTTCTTTTGACAAAGATGGTAATGACCTCCATACTAATTAGCCCTTTCTCTCCTGGAAATAAACTGATTCCATACACTATCATGGCTAACAATGCTTTGAAGTCTGCCCATTTCTTTCCCAATGCCATGATATGTGCCTTTGTGATAAGAAAATCCAAAGGGATCCCCTTACTTTGGCCAGCCTCTAATCCCATCTTGAGTATGAGCATACTCAAATGACAGGCAACAGTGATATCCTCATGAGGAGGGGTCCTCCCTGAAGCATAATAAGGCATACCTTCTTTAATAGGAACATTCAGCATACTAGAAATCTCCTCTAATGTAGGTGCCAAGATATAATCAGGGAAAATAAAGATCCTCAGCTGTGGATCATAGAACTGCAACAAAGAATGCAAGCTATCCCTCTGGTCAACTGTGGGCTTGCTCATATAATCAAGTATCTTGCCAAACTCTTCCCTGAAATCATCAAGGACTTTGTCACCCATCAAGCTAATCAATCCCTGAATACTCTCTGTCTCCGGTTGTGGGAAAGTATAGTGGACATTTCTCTTCCTTGGAATCTCCATGTTGAAGTAGCAAATATGACCAGGACTAGGAAGTAATGAACCCTGGAAATAAAAAGAACACAAAATGATTAATGATGTCATGATGTTATGCAAGGCAAGGCATGTGATTAGTGACGTGTCTGTGTAGTGAATCAGGTAATCAAGTGTTTGTGCAAGGCCACAATATCATCACAAGTATCTTTGATCAGTAGTTCATGACTTCGGAATCCATAATTAATAGAACAAGATCATATCACTGAAGTATACAGGCGTACATTGGTATGTTGAAGTTTCGGGTTCCTGCAAACCTGTAAACCCCTCCCAATCTCATGGGTGTTCTACTCGGGTCAACATCACGGACTCTCAAAGCCGAATAGCAATAATACGTTCACCATTTCCGAGAAATGGCTCATGAGCAAATCAGGGAATCGGTTTGGCATTATGTACTACTCAGGGAGGCCTCAACTGAGTCTAAGGCCACAAAGGTTCTCAATGATCGGTCCCTTGACTCCACATAACTATCAAGGTAGCGTATTAACCCAGAAAGATTCTGGTATCAATACATTCCCGAGAAGGTCGCAAGTCAAGGTGTGGAACTCACTACTACCAACATAGCAAGATGCCATGAAGCCAAAGTGGAACCACTCTAAGTCCTAGGGTGCACTCGAGCCCCAGTTACGAGCTCATCTCACAGTAACCCCATCCCACAGAAAAAATGAAAACCAACATAGTCCAGCATATGATGCATGGAAAATACATACTGAAAGCAGTAAATAAAGCTGGAAAATAAATACTGAAAGCAGTAAATAAAGCTGTAAAATAAACTGTAAACGAAAACAGTAAATAAACACAACAGCACACACATATAAACACCAAAAGAAAGCAAAAACAAATAGGCGCTAGGATTGACTCTACAAGGGAAACCAGAAATTCTGGGTTCGATCCCCAGCAGAGTCGCCAGCTGTCGCTCCCGGGATTTTCATCCTAGTACAAACGCGAAAGTGGCGCGGAAAAGGTAGAGTCGTCAGCCAGGCATTTTTATCCCGAAGGAATGGGAAAGGTAATGCTGCACAAACCTGAGGAAGAAGGAAAGGACAAGGACTGTGAACCAAAGATCTGGGTTCGGGAGTCGGTTACGAACTGGGAAGGTAATAGCACCCCAGATCGTCCGCTGTACCCGACGGGATCCATGCTTGCTTGTTTTGTTTCAAAGGGTGAGAAAATAAAGATGCTGCTGAATAAAACTGCAAACTGGAACTGGAATGAGAAGGGAGTTGGAAAAGAGAGAATGAAAAGAAAGAGGGAAATGTAGGGAAAATAAAGAATGTGCTCGAACGAGCCCTACCCCGCTGCCTACGTACCTCATCGGGAAAATGAGGATCATAGTCGACGTAGTTCGCCTAACTAAGGCGGGAACTATTTGTTTTTGTTTTTTATGCTGGAACTGCGTATGTCTATGCTCAGGTGTTGCAGGCTCGTCTGGTACGAGTGCATTTACCGTCTTGCATGCGAGACAAGTCGTCGCGAGTTCGCGTTCATAATGAATGAGATGAGAAAAGAAGTTCCCGCAAGATAGTCGCTTATTGTGTTCGTTTTGTCTTTTATGAGAAGTGTTTTGAATTTGTTAGTTTTATGAAACAAACCCTTGATGAGACTTGTACATCATGCTAGACAAGCTTACACCACTCCAAGATGGAATGAGTGCAAGTGCCTCATGGAATAAGGCTATACACAAGGGATCATTTCATTTATTTGTTAAGTGTTTTTGGATTTTGTTTGAAGATGAGAAAGAAGGACTCAAGTTGCAAAAGGACAAAATCTAAGGGACTAAGACACAACCCTAATTTTGTTTATTTATTTACAAGTGATCCTAATGGTTTGTGTGGTTTCTAAACCTAATGAAGAAAGGAACTAGAAACTGCTAGAATGCAACTTACTTCCTAAGGAAGTTAAGTTGATTCTAAAGCAAGAGGGAAACCTATACAAGTGAAAAACTTCAAGTAATAAAGCAATGCAATAAAATTGAATAAGGAATAAAATTCTAAAACAAAACATTTAAGGTATGAAACCAAAAACAAGCATAAACTTAATCTAAGTTCATTTATTATAAATTCTAAGCCTATGTCCTAAAACTAAGGGAACTATCCAATATTTTCATTCTAAAAATCAGAAATTAAACTAGGCTAAACCATTTTAAAATCCTAAAATTAAATCTAATTAAACTAGTTCTTAATGAATCCTAATATTCTAGCCTAAATTAATTGAATTTTACATGTATAAAGGCCTAAAGATTAATGCACTAAAAAATAGTAAAGGTTCTGAAAGAATTATGGAATTAATTCTATAGGATCCTAAAACTACCTATAATATTGTGTTAAAATAATATCCTAAAAAATCAGAAGTTAACTATGCCTAAAAATCACTTAATTCTACCTAAGGATTAACTATGATTTTTTATGGATTAAGCTACTAAAACAGGGGATAAAATGACCTAAAAAATATACCCAAATTATCCTAGGTTCTATTATGAGTCCTCTAACTATGACAAAAAGAATGGGTCAAAAATCCTACTGGAAGGTTAAAAAATAAAATGAACAAAATCATGTAAAGTTAAAGGAAATTCAATAGAAGCTAATTAAAAGAAAGATCAGAATTAAATCGAAAAATAACCAAATTCAGAAAAATAAAATGCCAAAAATTTCTAATATGAGTTATTAACCTACTTAATTTTTTGTGAAATTTTATAATGCTTTTTAATATTTTTTGTGGAATTAAATGGAAACTATATAAAACAGAAATTAAAAGAACCAAAGAAAATAACATGGGGTGAGAATAGAAAGACTTCTTAGTTAAAAAAAGATTGGGCTTGCATTGAGGGTGCAGATAGTGAGAGCTGGGCCCATTAGCGCTGAAGAGAGGCTGGGGTGAGTTTAGTATTTTTTTTTTAGAGTCTTTCCATTATGGGCTTAAAAGAGGGGTGTTAGAAGCAAGGGAGAAGGGCCCAAAACGCAGGCTGATGAGGGTGTACAATATGGGGGCTCAGTCAACATTATTGACTCTAATCTGGGCCGTTGGATTGGGTCTTCTTTACTAGTAATCTCATCAAGTGGTCTGTATAGTCCAGGACCATGGTTACTACGGTGGACAATGTGCACATGATCAGCTGTGGGAAGGGCCTACCGGACGGTGACAAGTGTCACCGCCGGTATGGATGGAATTCAAAAGAAAAATCATTATCCTATCTGATTGGAATCACAAACCGGTGGATTAATTGATCTTTAATAGCCTTTATGAATTTTAATTTCCAATAATCTCTATACTAATTCTATTAATATTTACACTAATATTAACATTTCAAAAACTGAAACTCATGAGTCTGAAAACCATAACCCCTTTCTTCTTCATCCTATCGTCACCGCACCTCCAACACCCTAACCCTAGCCGCTATCAAGCTCAGCCTCCTCCCTCCATCTCTATTCCGTCTACCCCCTTGAACCTTCTTCTTCCTTCAACAAGAAAATGAAACCAACTGAGCCTAGACCTCTTCATCCCGAAACAGAAATCGAACCCTAGCCTAGCTTTCTTCCTCTATGGCCTCTGCAAACACTAACCAAAGCAACGAATTCCACGATGACCACTCCTCGCCTCTCATCCTATTCGCACCCTAACTCAACTCCTCCTAACAATCTCGCAAATTCTCAGATCGAACCATCGAAGAAAACACCTCAAACACTCGAATTCCAACGCGGTAAAAAGGGGATAAATTGCGTGTATCTGAATCGGTAAAGAACACGATTATCCAGAGGCGATGACTTCACGACACGATGAAACTTGAAGCGATTAGACACTTGCCGTGAAAGGTTATGGCGTCGTCGTTCCCGCTCGATTCGAAGACAAACGACGAAAGTCCAATCCGTTTGATTGATAACGATGAAGATTGAGCCGTGATTGGTGTCAAGCGAGGAAAATCAATCTGATTCAAAGGTTCAGGTAGGCAATTCTATGTTTGGCTTTTTCTATCCTTCGATTATGCATTCGCACTCGTGAGCTTTGTGTTGTTGAGATTCTTTTAGTGTTGTGAACTGATACACATTCTTGTTGATGATTTTTTCAGGTTTCGATGACCTTTGGTGATGATGAAATATTATTGAAGGCTCAGATGATGACTGAATATTGAAGATATTCAGTTATGTTAAGATTGATGATGCATGGTGATGGTGATGAATATGCAGATTTATGAAGGTGAGGGTTTTAAGGTGAAGACTGAAAATGGAGAAGAGGATAGGATGATGAAGAATCCAGTAATGAAATTGAGAGAGAAGATGGAGATGAAGATGGTGAAGAAGAAAGAGAAATGGTTGCAGGAGAAGTTTTTGTCAAGAAGGTGTGAGGAAGGAGAAGTTATGAAAGGGAGATGAAGAATGGAAAAGGTGTGGAAGAAGAAGTTATGAAGGGATCGAAAAAATGTGAAGAAGTAGGCTTGAAATTCTGGTGATCTTGATTTATAGAAGAAAAAATACAGCTTCTGAAGATCTTTTTGGTGAAGTTTCTAGAAGACGTTTGTTATGATTCTGTTAGAATCAGTTAACAGTTGGTTAGAATTCAGTTGCGGTTATGAAGTTTTTTTTCAGTTCCGAAATTCCTCGCTGATTTTGGTTAGAATTAGTTAGTACTGATCATCATTATGTTAGGAGCTTGAAGTGATTATTGATTTTATTTGCAGGTGTGATTGTTGAATGGTAGGCTGACCAACAGTAGATGTGAATAAAGGTTGCGGTTGCTGATACGACAAACTATGCCACTGGCCTACATTATTGAAAGGTGACGCCATTGTCAATCCAGGTGTTAATTAAGTCACAGTGGCTGGGAAAGCTGTGAAGTTGCTCGCAGCTGGAGCCGATCCTGCCAAAGGCCCTTGTGCTCCGGAAACATGAGCAGGTAACGATGATGGAACAGGCAACTGGGACAACATATATTCAAGCAGATTTACATTTGAAAGACCTTGAGATGCTTTTACCACAGGTGTAACACCAAAGGAGGCCCAATTGCTATCACCAACATTTGTTAGATTCGCAAGTTGAGCCACGGTAATTGGTGTGGCTTGAGGAATTGCTGGAGCAGTAGGTGGCTGAAGGAAATTGGTGATTGGTTCGTGATGTTGGAATCTATCCCATGAACTCTCTTCTCTGAATTATGTTATTGCTTTCTGATAAATTATCTCCCCATAAGTTTTTTTCTCTTTTTTTTCTTGCTCAATTTCTGTGTAGTCCCCTTATCCCCTAAACTGATATGTTGTATCTGTTAAACTCTGTTAAATTCTATTAAGATTTTTTTTTTGTAACTGACTTTTGATAAGATTTTTTTGTTTTGTTTTCTATTATATCACCCCTGAATTTTGTTAGAGATAAAAAACTTTATAACCGAATTTTTGTTGACCACCTCTTTGCATTCTATCATTTTTCTAGTGTATGGAAACAAAACATAATCCCCAATCTCCTTGTTCTTTTTTTTTGTTATGCTTACACAACCTCTCCCCCTTTTTTAGTTGGGCCTTCAAAGCTGATATATATGACTCAAGAACCTAAAAAAGGCCATTGTTTTTAAGTGTTTATGATGTGGATAAGAAGTGGGTATATATATAAAAAAAAGCATTGCATATTTGGATAATGGCTTGAATTAGAAAATTGGGTATTGACTTCATGGTTTTAAAAGAACGAAATATTCAGACAACAATTTGGTGGTTCAAAATTGGTTTAAAGAATATGAAGGAAATACACGGCTTAACATGACAGTGAGCATTAGTTTTGAATTCAAATATGAACAAATGAACGCATTTATAATTTTATTTGGTTAAGACTCTAATAGGGTAACTTGCATCGAAATGAGTTTGACATAGACGAAAATGTATGTAAGGATATGGTTAAAAATGATGATTGGGTTAACATAGGTGGAAATTGGTTATTGAACAAAGTGTGGCATTATATAAAAAGATATGGATCGAGACCGAATATTGGGAATCGAATATGGATTTTTAAGGAATGGTTTAGATTGAATAATAAGAAGGACAAATGGTAACGGCTCATATCCCATATAGGCATTTCATACTTGAGTTCAAACTTGAATGATGCCTTCCAAATAAACCAATAATTGTGCATTCTCCTTCAATCCTAAATCGAATCCTTCAGCATAATCCACTCTTGATGCCATAATAAACTCCACACAATCTCGAATTATTGCTCCATAAACAAATGGATCCAAACCACTCTTTAATACACTGGACCTCAACTGGTGAAGTGTCCTCAAATCAAATCATGAGCAAGAATTCCAAATTCCCCTTGAGATGTTCAATGAAGAAGAATTCCACTTGAGACGTTAAGAGGAGCCGAAACTCTTGTTCAAAGTAAATCTTATTAAACACCTCAATAATGGATTAGATGCACCAGTGAATAACCTTCATCATTTCAAACCCTGATAGGTACATATAAGGTATGAAACCCTAATCCTGTATGGCCTTGATCACATGCCTTGGGAAACAATGCAATGCATGATTATTATGTTATGACCTAGTGGGAAAATGCAGATGAATGCGAAGTGATAAACCAGTTAAGGTAAGAAGGAATGAGGGCAAATATTGAGGTATTACACCATGCCTGAGGTACAAAAACTTTTGACTTTTTGCAACTTGCCTATACCAATCAAACCATGCCACTAACCACTCTCTAACCAATCAAGACACTACATACAAACATTATGGAGCTCATTTGACACAAGAAGAAAGCCTGAAACCTCCAAGAACTCAGCATTCACAAAATTGCCAAAAAGCTTCCATTCTTCGATTCTCAAAAACCAACCATCAAACCTAAAAACAAACTTCACCAATCATCTTCAAATG